>JASJET010000200.1:16215000-18615000 GCA_034092305.1 Diaprepes abbreviatus | reverse complement strand
ATTGAATGTATATTGGGTTGTATGAATCTCCAATTTATGTATTAATATATATTTCTTGAATTTAAAAATAACTACTGGGATACTTATTAGATTTATTTTTGTTTTGAGTGGCTTAACTAACAAATGCACTTCAACCGACCGTTGTTGCCCAGTGTTATTCTTTTTGAACTGTCATTTCTTTCACACGTGGCAACTGAACGCGCCTAACGGAAGTCGATTAGTGCGCAAGCTGGACCATGGTTATAAATGGAGGCTATTTTGTCTAGTTTGATTCGGCTGAAGCAGTTGCAGACTTCCATCTCAATTTTTATTTGTCAAGTTTTTGGGATTTTGCGATGGAAAATTGAAAATTATCCTGGTAATTTTGTTGAGTTTTGGAGTACCGTATTTTTGCCAGGTTGGCAGTTATGTTTTTTTACCGGGAAAAACTTAGAGACGGAAATTTTGGGCAGTTTGCATATGTCGAAGAAGGAATCAGTTTAGACATCGTGTAAGGAACATTAAATTAACAGTTATTATAACAATCCTACATAGATTTTTAAATTTTAAAAGATTTTAGCTCAAAATTGATTTTGACGCGCCTCAGCAAGTGACAGTGGTCGCGTCAAAAACTGAAATTTAAAGATCACAATTGCGCCGCGCTGTAATAAATTAATTATCTCGACTTCGCTTCAATCGAGTTCGATGATTTTTTTAAGATATGCCGTCAATCCAGGAGAACGACTTTGTTATTCTCAAAGTGCGACTTGTATACGTCTTGATGTAAGTATTAAAATTTTTTTGCAATAAACGCGGCTTGATTTTAAAGTGTTACATCTCGTAAGCTATTGAACGCTTCAAGACGAATCTTTTGTTAGACGAGCCGCTTTTTCGAATACTTTAATTCTATATTTATTTTATTTCATTTCATTCATTATTCGCCAAGTTACTCAACTGAATATAAACAAAAAAAGGGAGTTCTAGGCTTTCCTGATTACTCAATCTAAAAAAAAGTAATGCGGTTTGGAAATTCGAGCAATTTTATGTACGTAAAAAAATAGGTGCTCTAATGAATTCATTATTCGAATATTTGTTTGTTGCGGAGTGTTGGCGCGCCGAATTTGATTAATAAATTATTGTGCAAAATTATTCAACCTATCGAGACCATTCTTAGGATTTGTTTGTTGAAATACGAAATTCAATGTTTCTCAAGGCCGAAATTCGAATATTTCAGAACCTAAAACGACATCGATTTCCAATTTCCAACGAGCAAATTATGTTCTATAGCATTTTGCTCTAGAATTGATATTTACAGAGATATAATGGAAAATAGAGTAAGAAAAAGTGAATTTTTGAAGTGATTTTAGTAAATAATTTTTTACCCTCCCAAATCACTTTTTCTGATTGGCGCATAGGTAGTTTTCATTCCCGGTATCATTCCGTATTAGAAGAAATTGAATGCAGTTAAATTCGTTTTTTAAGATTAATTTTTTAGAACCTTCCATCAACTTTATTCATATTACGGTAACAAAAATTTCAAAAATAAATATTACCTTAAATTTATCCTCTTAAGACCTTTTTAACCAGGTGTCGCAAAACATGTCTTTCCATTTGGAAGAAGTAGCACAGGTCGATCCAGAAAAGACTCCGATTACTCACGACTTGATTGACTTAGAAGAAGCAGCACCTACCATGACGGTTGTTCAAGAAGTAGATGAAGCATCAGTGAAAGATCGATGAAAAGAGGAAGAAAGAAAGATCGGTGGAAAAGAAGATTGGTTTTATCAATCTCTTGCAGAGAGTGCAGAAGTTAAAAATTATTTTTAAATCGGGAATACAAGAATGAAATTTAACTTACCCTAGTTGACATGTGGCCTCATATCTGATTGCCAAGTTCTTTCGCAATTGTGCGAAAATATTCGGAAAGATTCTGTTACAATTTTAAACCATAACTACCCAAAATAATTATCAAACTATAACTGCCCACGGGAACAAAAAATTGTTTTAGGATTAAACCGGCAAAAAGCCGTTCGCATGTATACTTTGCACAAGAGACCTTCTCGAAAAGAAGGGGGATATATATCAGCTAATCCCTTATAAAGGACAAAAGGCCGAAAAAAAATGAAACCACAACTGCCAAGCAACTGTAGCTTTGAATACAGTCATCACTTTTCTGCAATTGGCAACACTGCCTGTTGGTACCATATCTCATCCTAATAAAGGTATCATGAAAAACAGGCATTCTGTAATTTCGGATGTCGACAAGCGAAATAATTCTAAGTCAATATGCTGACAAGTTCAGGACATCTATCATATGAATAGCTGTTAAATTATCCACGAGGGAGTAGAGCTAAATGTAGCAAAAATCTATACTGGACGGGGTCTAAATAAACAAAAATTTAACTCCTACATGCAGTGTAAAATTTTTAAAGCAATGTGTCCAGAAACAGGCAAAATCACCACCCATCGTCCACCTGGTATATAAAGTATGTTGAGAAGCAAAAAAAAAAATTTTGCATCAACTTTTTTTTAAGTATATCTAACAAAACAATTTTAAATATGTTTTAATAGTGTAAATCGTTTTCAAGATATCATCTCACTAAATTAAGTTGGGACGTTCTATATTCCCTACATAGACTTTTAATTTAGAAAAACTTAAGCTGGATTAACGATCCCTTTCCACATCTATCTAAACAACAGTATTTTTCCTAAAAGGGTCTAATACCCTTTTTGATAAACAACGAAGGCCTAAAGCCCTAGAAAACAGACCGATTGTTAACTTACTTTCCGAAATTGACTGTTAAATAGTTCGAGGGGGAAAACAGACATGTTTCTACCCTAATGAACCGAAACGGGAATAGTAAAATTGTTTCTAAATATTATTTTATATGATAGTATAAATTATTTTTTATTTAGCAGAAAAAAGGATGAAATTCAAATACCGGAGTAAGTCTCAAAAATTCTGAAAAATCTCGGTTTTCATGAACAGTGGGAATGGTTAAATTAAAAACTAAAATCTGATATGTGATGACCTTCTCTATAAATATCTTTGTGTCAATGATTTTTTTAGACCATTATATATATATATATATATATATATATATATATATATATATATATATATATATATATGTATATATATATATATATATATATATATATATATATATATATATATATATATATATATATATATATATATTATAAATATCTAATCACAAAATAAACAAGACAATTGCATAAGAAGCTTCAGTTATATTTCATTTCATACGATATGAAGCTTTAAGCATATCACTTGATTTTTAAGGTTAATAAAGTTTCTGGTGAAAAAATTAACATATAACTGTTTGCGAAACCTATAAAGGATTATGGGCACTTGGTGAGCGGCTATAAGTAAAATTCCACTTCCCTTCAAAGTGGAAAAAAATGCCATTTTTCAAATATTTATTCGAATATAAATTCAAAAACAATGCGTCGCATCGAAAAATTAAAAAAAAAACACTTTTTGCTTAGATTTTGCCGAGGAACATGAAAATATTTTTCATTTTACAAGAAAAAGAAGTCTCAGGATTCCATATCAGATGGATACAGTGTTAGCGGAATGAGATGGACACTTACGTGCACTTGAAATTCATATAATGACGGTTTCGACAACATGCAACATTTCAATATGATGGAAATTCTGAATGAAAATAAAAAATCTTCAATAGTCCATTTTTCCTTTTTAGACAAATTGCAGTGGGCATAAAAAATAATTTAAAAAGATCTTATCAGTTTTATGAAACAGTTTTATACTTCCGTTTTGATTGTCAAAGATAACACGTGTATCGGCGTGCTCTTGCAAAAACCAAGAAAATAGGTGATTGAGCATTTGGGGATGAAGGCGGGAGTCCGAGCTGAATGTACGGTGTGACTGGGAAACGTTCGTTCCGGGATAAGTCCTCAAGTATATAGGGGAGAGATTAAGCATGGCTGGCTTTATGCTGTAAAGAGAGCGGGATGATTTTCGCCCCACAAATTGGCTCCTCTTGTAGTGAAAGTAAACTGATATATGTACCCGGAACGGGCTCTAATCAAGCAGTAGAACGAGCTGGTGAATTGCCTCGTAGCAAAGCTCTTGCCTTCTTAGTTATAAGGGGTGCCTATCGAGTTCATAAAGTTTAATAAATCTTCTTGATTCAAATGTCACAAATAGAAGCAAAAAAAAAATAAAAAAGTAAGAAAATAAATATATGGAAATCAAATGAAATTAAATATTTTTTAACTTTTGCGAAAGAAGAATAAGTTGATTTTGTTTATCTTTTTTTTTCCCAAAATAATTGGGCACATCCTCTTTCCTGAAGTGATTTTTAGTTGTTGCTATCTCTAAAGAGATAATAACCTCTGGTATTACTTTCTTTTCAGTATCATATCTTTATTTTATTGTAAATAATTGATATAGAGATTAGTGAATCGGATGGAGTAGTTTTCAATAAAACTAATTTGATTTTAAATAGTTTTCATCCGATGATTCTGATCCGATTGGAATTTTGTGTTAGAAACAAGGCCATTGTGTGAGTTTTTGGCCATCAACTCAGGAAAAATGAGTGAAGTGTGAGTGGGTACATTATTGCGTTACAAAATCCAACAGTTATCATCTCACAGTTTTAGTTGTTTTTTTGCGTATGGCCTGATGCGAATAACGCACGGTTAGATAATATTTTCTATTGACCATTTGGGTCTCCAGAAAGGGTTTTTTTGTGAACGACGCCTTGATAATCAAAGAAAATAGTGAGCGTCATTTTGATTTCTTTGCTTGCTTTTATGTGTTCGGCTTCGTCTTTGCTCTTCTTTCAGCCTCTATTCTGATAATTGTTTCGATTTATTCATGTCTCATCCTTGATAATAACTCATTTTAAGAAGTTTGGGTTGCCAGCTAGGTACGAAATTATCATAAAATCGACCTATTTTAATGCTTTTTTTGAAATAAATTTAGTGTCTTTTGAACGATGCGCAAACCGATGCTAGTTTTCTAATCGAGTTTCGACGGTTTCGGAACATCATAGGCTTTCCTGATCGAAGTGATGTAGTATTTATTAACTTATTTAACTTTTTCGTTCTGTGCAAAAAGTTAATTTTATTCGAAACACGAGATTTGAGGAAAATTCTTTATTCAAAGCACAATGCCTAAATAAAACCACTGCAACTTGGTACTAAAATTTGTATCGTCATGAAATGTCACAGTATTTTTTTTTTCGCAGTTTAAATTCAAAGAACCTGTTTATTTCCGGGCAGAAGGTATATAAAAATTAAAATACATCAACCTTACAAGCGTTTTCGAAAGTTCTTTAACACTACTTGTAAACAATACTTTAAAGGTTATTATAAAGTTTATATTACAACCGCAAAAGGCTATAAATTCTTTGTGAAATTTATCCTCAGGGCTTGATAGTAAGCTGCTTAAAAACTCTGTTGCTTCATTTTTACTCCAGAGAATTTCCGACATTACGATATTGTAAGTAGAAAAAAATATATATTTTTTTACTTTTTATTTATTATTTTGAGTTCAGTGTTATTTTCTTAGTTAAAAAGATATTATGCAGAATACAATGTTTCTTTTCTACATAAAGTATAAAAAATAAGATAGAAATCCAATCTAATATTAGATTATTTTTAAGTACAGACCCATATGAAAAGCTTATATCATATATATATATATATATATATATATATATATATATATATATATATATATATATGTTATATCGTAGCCTAACAGAACCTGACACAAAACAAGACGAAATAAGACACATTTCAACAGCTCTAGAACGGAATGGTTTCTCACAAGCAGATATAAAGAAAGCTATAAAAAGACAAGAAGAGACTACAACAAAGAACAAAGACCAAGATCAAACAAGGAACAAAGCCATAATACCATACATAAAAGGAATAACAGACAGAATCGGAAGAATCTTAAGAAAACACAACATACAGCCCATATTTAAACCACAAAAAACAATAGCCAACATTCTGGGAAACCCCAAAGACAAGACCAACCTTGAAAATCATGGCGTTTACAGCATTTCATGTGCAGATTGTCATCAAACTTATATAGGACAAACAAACAGGCGCATATCAGCCAGAATCCAAGAACATAAAAATAGCCTCAAAAACAAACAGACAACCTCAGCCCTATTTCAACATCACCAAACAACCGGACATACCATCGATTTCGAAAAAACAAAAGAAATAGCACCAGTACAGAACTACAAGGTACGCGTCATAAGAGAGGCCCTAAAAATCGAAAAAGCGGGACAGCTAAATAAACGAGACGATGCTATAAATTTTTCATCTACATGGAAAACATTAATAAAAAATCATGAAAGGAAAAAACAAAAATCAACTAGTACACGAGAGACCTGTATACAAGAACAAAATATATCGCACTCGGGAGAGAGGAGGAGCCTACGAAGCCGCCCACCCAATCAGGCAGCGAGCCAACCAAACAAAACTCGAAATTCTTCGGAGGCCACCATCAGTTCTCAGCGAGTAACGAGATGAACCGCACTTGAAAATGCCAAATGAGATTTTGGCGAAACGTCGTGAAAACGATTTTTTGAACGAACGGATTGAAACCCGGAATAATCAAACTATTCATATATATATATATATATATATATATATATATATATATATATATATATATATATATATATATATATATATATATATATATATATATATATATATATATGTATATATATATATATATATATATATATATATATATATATATATATATATATATATATATATATATATATGTATATATATATATATATATATATATATATATATATATATATATATATATATATATATATATATATATATATATATATTTATAGTTATTCACCCTGTACAGTACGGAATATTGTGGCCGAAATACGTGACTTTCAAAAAGTTTTACTTTTAGGATATATGGGGTTCTAAAATAGTTACTTTTTAAAATTATTTTCATATTATACAGTGTGTCCCAAAAGCTTTGAAAGTATCAAAGTTGTATTTTTTTAAATGAAACTCTTTGTATATTATTGCATTTTTGGATTCTCCTATCAAGATAGGTGCCTATTTTAATAAGCTTTATAGTGCTTAAACCTTATGGGTTTTTAAATAATTTGAATTTTGACAAAATTTAACCTAATTTTCATGTTTCAAAAATTTACAGTGAAGTGTAACAATAAATCATATTTTATATTTCAATTATAATAAACTTGCTATGTTATACAGGGTGTCCAAAAATTAAAAGTAATGAAATAAGAACTTTAAGTGGCTATAACTTGATTAATTTAAATAGAATGTTATACTTTTTAACTTACCAGAAAATGTACCTTTTAAATACCTATCGAATGGTATAAGGATGTTGTATATTTTGACAAATGTTCAGAATTTCGGAACGTGATTTCTAGTCCTCCAACAGGCTATAACAGCAATAATGGTATTAACATATTGACGATAGCACAAAACAGAAGCAAAATATTTATAGTAGATGTTCGAAGTGTCGACCAACCATACATATTTTTTTACGAAACCACTGCTAACTCTGGACAACATTTGCGGGATTACAGTTTGAAAAGCGTCTCTTATGTTATTTCCATATATTGTAGTGTTGCCAGGGACGTATTTTAGACAATTCCTATTATGCATCCCAGTAAAAAGAAATCTGGTGGAATTAAGTCCGGAGATCTCGGGGGGCCAATATTGAAATCCATCTCTCTCATGTTTCGAAAGTTGATGTTTAAAAATTGCCGAAACTCGCCATGATAATGAGATGGAGCTCAATCCAGTTGAAGCCATATAGTTGTTCTAATATTTAAAAGGACATCTTCTAATAACCCTGGAAATTGGTATAAAAGAAAATACCGAAACATCAAACCATTTAAAGGTCCTTCGAAAAAGTAGGGTCCAATTGTGGACCCAGTATTCCTCCCCGCACATTAACCGACCACCTATTCTGGTTTCTTATAATTCTGTATTCACGCGAATTTGAATCAGAATACTAATGGAAGTTGTATCTATTCACGAAACTATGGTTGTGAAAAGTACATTTATTACTGAACCAAATACAGTAAAAACATTTTCTTTATCTTCAGTGACAGGTTTTTTATAATAGGTTTTTTAAAACTAATACTTCCACTTTCCCGAAATTGGTTTAATAAGCTCACAAAAATGGCTGGTTTAGGATGGTTTTTTTCAGGAATCCTTTGAGCATAGACTCGAGAAGCCAACAAACAATTTTGATGACATTCTCCAAGGACAAACATCATGGCAATACACTCTTTCTTTGGATAAATCTTCATTTTGACAAAGCAATAACACAACAATATTTAAATAATTCAATTCAATAAATTAAGTTTCACACAAAAAATAATACCGCTATTATAGCAACAGGCTTTGTAGACTAAATTGACAGGTTAAATGAATTATCCGACGTTTCTAAATGCCATAGGCGACTAGATACATTAGAACATCTGTTTAAAAAACACAAAAAAGACTTAGCTATAGAACACCCTCATATCATTCGATAGGTATTTAAAAGGTACATTCTCTGGTAAAGTAAAAAGTATAGCGTTCTATTTAAATTAATCAGCCAATAGCCAATTAAATTTCTTATTTAATTGGTTTCAATTTTTGGACACCCTGTATAATATAGCAAGTTTATTTTAATTGGGATATAAAATATGATTTATTGTTACAGTTTACTGTAAATTTGTAGTATATAACTGAAATGCTTCTAAAGTATCTGAAACATGAAAATTAAGTTAGATTTTGTTCTGGGTGTTTACTGAGTCTTGTATATTTCTGTTTTAACAGCGTTCCATAAAAAGAAATCATGTAAGTATTGTCGAATAGCAACGGAAAAATTTTCCAGAAGAACTGATAATTCGTTTTGCAAAAAATTTAGATAAATATTTGCATTTATCCTGTCTGGAATCACAACAGGACCAATGAGGTAGCGATCTATAATACCTGCCCAAATATTTATTTTAAAGTTATGCTGATAGTGTGTAACGGTAAAGTCATGGATTTTCATCCTCATAAACATGTTCGTTGTGCAGGTTGGTGACTCCAGATCTTGTAAAGAACGATTCTTTTGTTTCGAATAAATTCTCAAAATATAAGGCACATGAGGGGATCAATCAGTAAAAGTTCCTCAACTTTTTGGACGTGATATGGATGTAACTACTGTTCTTTTAAAATATCATTTACAATAGTTTTAGGAATATCCAATTCACGTCCTAAGCGACGGGTACTAATACTCGGTACTTCTTTAACTTTTTTCAAATTTCTTCCCATTTTTCGACTACTCGAATTGTTCGAATACGACCTCTACCTTCAAATTTAATAAAATTTTTGTTGTTGAATCATAAGCAAAAAATTTGGGAATTACTTTTTTAAATTCCTTAGGCTTTCGTATACCTCTACATAAATTAGCAATCTATTTTTATTAGACCGAGTAGTATATTCTTATCAAACACAATTCAGTCAAAATAACAATATATTAAAATGGAAAAATTTATTGCGGCAAAATCCACCAAAAAATTCTTTGTATTAAATAAAGTAAAGAACCTCATAATACTTGACCAAAATCATCTTTGTTTAAAGCAGTAAAAAAATTTACGTCTTATGAAAAAACGACTCGGCGACTCGTTCAGATCTTAAAAAGCTCTTAACACTTGTTGACAATGTTTCCTTCATAGATAAGTACGTGTCACGGCCGCCGTGGATTAGTCGCTTCCCGTAAAATTAATCCCTGGGACTTGATTTTAAGCTTCTTAGAGGCCCGGCTGCATTTCTGTTTGTTCTTTAATGTTACACAGGGATTATAAGGGACAAAAAAATATAAATTATTCTATTGTTTTTTTTTACCGTCATAAACTTTTCCAAATTTTAAGATTTTAAATTGATTTTTTAAAAATATTGTTAGATGTTGTGATGAGAAATTCATATAGTTATATAAATTTCGTAATTTTCATTATTTAATTAAAAATGGCCTATCATGCTTTAAGAAGTTGTGATTACCTTTCAATCCTCTTTAAAGTATACTGGGTAAATAGGGTTGCCATTACAAATATTTAAAACAAGAACAGAAGTTATGAACAAAAAAAACTCCTAACATTGCGTCCATAACCCCGAAAACACTAGTATCATTTGAATTAACTGAAAAAAAATTTTTTTTTCGGAAAATTTCCAAACCAAACTCTATTTCTTTCTATTATAGATGACTTATTAAAAAAATTAAAATATTTGTTCGTACTTAAACCTTAAATAAATAACATTCAATAAATTAACAGTGGGAAAAACCATAACTTTGATTTAAAATTTATAGATTTTGATCAGTGTATTCATATCAACTGCCAACAACTTTTAATACTTTTATCACTTGTTAGGAGTAAACTACGGGTTATTTTAAAAATATATTTAGTTAATATAATTCTGGTACAGTTTCTGGTTTTAACTTATTTCTTTTTTGGTTCGTCGACCTGGAATTAAAGAAAATACTCTTGCTACATGCGAACTATGAGCCAGTATGCAGAAATAGAAATTTGCAATTTTGTTTAGTTCTTTGCACTTCTCGCTTTGTGATACTCTGAAAAAGGTGCTCCACAATTTACTGTAATTAGTTTTCCAATCAGTAGCATAATAAATCTGGTAACAAAAAAACTCATTGAATAGTTTTTCTTTATTTAATATTATAATGGTATCTATCCATTTAAAAACTTTGATTTCATCTAAGGGTAAATTCCATTCCACTTCATAGTCTTATAAAAGTTGCTTATTTTTTCCGTAAACTCTTCATTTTTTATCCCATCAACTTCATCTTTTAACTCTTTTACTTTAAGCGGCAGAAGGTTTTTATCAATCATTTCATTTAAACTGTCAAAAATGTCCTTCATAACCTCAATAACAAAATCATCAGCATTTTCAATTGTCTCAACATGGATAAACACAATATTCTTTGTCGCTTCATGCCGTGAATTTTTTAAGCTCAAAATTAATATTTATAAATAATATAAGTAATATAAATTTTCATTATAATTGATTCAATATCAATTAAAAAATATTTTTCATCTGAACAAATAAAAATAATTGCAAACAAATATCAATTGACAACAAACCAATTTAACCTTTTAATTAGTTAAATACTTTATTAATTTGGTTTTTTATTTATAAATTATAAAATAATCCCCAAACAAAAATATATTCTGGACTTCAGCTCCTTTCATATGACCCTTCGATCATAAAAATCGTTTTAGTAGAGGATACAGATTAGTGCAAAAAAAAAAACAAAAAAAAATAAAAAAGAAAATGATGAATTACTGCATATATTACTTTTAAAAGCTAACTATATAGTATAGAGGCCAAAGGTGTCTCAATCGCCCCTTTGATTTATACGGGCTTGTGTATTTTGAGCCCCTGAACAAGAAATTTTTGGGTGGAAATACGCCAGAGTGGTCATAAGATTGTTATTAACAAATAATTTTTTACACTTAAAGAAATGCAATTTTCGTAAAACCAATGACTGAGTCGTACTCTTTGAGTAATTTTAAGCAAAAAAAAATCTTTACAAACTTTTTTGTATGACGCTAAGTTTCCGAGATCATTAATGTTAAACATTAAAAAATGCGATTGTTGCGATTTTTGAACAGTAAGAGTTTTTGATTGGATGAACTTTTTTTAATTTTGTTGCCAGCGATCGAAAGTTTGTCATAAGATTGTTATTAACAAATAATTTTTGACACTTAAAGAAATGCAATTTTCGTAAAACTAATGATTGAGTCGTACTCTTTGAGTAATTTTAAGCAAAAAAAATCTTTACAAACTTTTTCGTATGACGCTAAGTTTCCGAAATAATTAATGTTAAACATTAAAAAATGCGATTGTTGCGATTTTTGAACAGTAAGAGTTTTTGACTGGATGAACTTTTTTTAATTTTGTTGCTAGCGATCGAAAGTTTGAATCAACATTTACAAGCTGAAAACAAATGACATACGAGAATATTACGCTCTGATTTTTATTTTGGCTATCGATTGCAAAAGAGGACATCTCTTGTCCACCT
This sequence comes from Diaprepes abbreviatus, assembly GCA_034092305.1. Classification (NCBI taxonomy): domain Eukaryota; kingdom Metazoa; phylum Arthropoda; class Insecta; order Coleoptera; family Curculionidae; genus Diaprepes; species Diaprepes abbreviatus. The sequence continues at coordinate 18,602,921 of JASJET010000200.1, read as the reverse complement.
TAAATAATAAAAATACTAGACAACAAGCCTCCCAGCCTCTTGACTTCACAGTTTCTGCAAATTACGTAAGTGCATTTTGTCACTTACCTATAACAACTACATTGCTAATAGATATTTTGCAATTTTGAATATTGAGAGGGCGAGAGGTTGGAAGACTGTTTTCCAACCTTCTTTGTTCTATATAAATAATGTTCATTACTCATTTCCTATTACCTTCTTACAATTATTACAATTTTTAAACGCAACAATACTCATAAGAACTTAATTACTCATTAAATAAACATAAATCTCATCAATAGAAATACAAAGAAAAATAATATTACTAAGTACCTAACTTATAAATTAAAATTAACATTTCTTGTAAAACATAATGATTCCACATTCAAAATTGCCGCTAAAATAAAATTAGACTTTTCTGACATATCCCATCTACCAAAAAAAAAAAGTGTTTCAAGGATTTTCTTATCAGATAAACCTACATTCAGTACAACTAAAATGACCCACAAAATAAAATTATATATTAGTGTTTAAAAAACCATTATAATAATAAAAAGTGATAATTACGCAAAAATCAACAGTTTCTACATGAATTTTCCGTTTCATTTTCTAATAGCCATAAATTGACTCAATTTGCACGTAAGTCTTTGAATTTAGAATCATTTTCTTTTTATTATTAAATATCATACATTGTAAAATTTTAAGTTATAACCAACAGACCTGTTCTGTATTGTAGCCCTGAAGAAGGAAATAATAAACTTCCGAAAGAGTTTCATTCAGTCCTAGGACCGCTATCCCAAGAATTAGAGTTTTCCTTTCTAACTAGTCGGTCAAGAACTACTCTTCCCCTTATATATATTTATATATATATATATATATATATATATATATATATATATATATATATATATATATATATATATATTGGCTTAAATCATACACAACCGTTCTCTTAGTGAGATCATTGGTGCGATACTGAACTTGAACTGTGGAATTCATCGTTAGTTTGGTTGCGGATGCCAAATAATACGACCTCTATCCTTAGAGTAGAAAGTTCGGGTATTGAGTTATGATATATTTATTTTTTAATTTACCGTCGCGTCACCACAAGGCGGTTTTACACTTTTGTTGATTTGTCTTATTCTTATGTTATTGAGTGAGCTATCAAAATGTCGCCTTATTTACTGTTTTTCAACCGTGAAATCTGTTTATAGGGCACAGATACGAGATGATGATTTGTACCAATAGCCTGACGAGTCCCATATTAGGACGAAACAGCGCTGTCGTCATTTTTCGGACCCGGAGTTTTTTCATGTTCCTTGGCGAACTCCCCACTTTTTAGCATGAGAATAATATTTATCGACGGTGTTAGTCTGCATAGCCGAGAATTTCTTATTTTGTTTTAAAATTACATGGACGTTAACTTCTCTTTTATATATATATATATATATATATATATATATATATATATATATATATATATATATATATATATATATATATATATATATATATATATAATTTGGAAGTTTATCGGGTTGCGGTCTGTAGGATAAATAATTAACTTATTTTCTTTTTAGTACTCAATATTTCGACATTTATTTCATGTTTTCTTTTGGAGTAAAAAACTAAAAATCAAACAAACACAGGTAGTTAATAAACGGTTAAACAAAACTAATATGTAATTAAAATACTTACAAATCAGAGTTTCCTTCTACGAAATCAACTCTAACGGAACATAGTCACAATAGTTTCAATAAAAAGTTAAACTAACTGCTTAATTAAAAACATCATAAGAGGGTTCAACATGGGTTCTGTTACGTTTGATACATTCGCGGGCACGACGAATTGAGGATTGCTGTACCCGCCACTTCAACTCAGCATTGTTCCTTATTTGATTACAATGAAACTTGATTCTCCGTAGAAGTTTCTCCCTACTATCGACTGGAGAAGAATACACCAAAGTTTTGAGGTGTCCCTATAGGTAAAAATTCAACGATGATAGGTCGAAAGATCGAGGAGGCCAGACAATAGGTCCTTCTCTATCTATCCAACGGTTTGGATAGACGGTATTCTGCCTTCCGCACAGCAACGCTGAAAGGAGTGGATGCCCCATCATGCATGTAGTACATGTTTCGGCGGGTTTCAAGTGGTAAGTGTTCTACTAAATCATAAACCGGGTTTGGGAGAAACTTCCAATAATGTTCTATAGTTAGTCATGCCGGCAAAACCAATGATCCAATCAAAAAATTCCTAATGATTTCTGCCCAGACATTAATTGATTGGAACTGATGTTGATGGAACGAATGACCACCTACAAGTTCTTAAATCCCTGATAGAAAAGTGCATAGAATACAATAAGCCACTTATTCTTATATTTATTGATTATGAAAAAGCATTTGATACCATAAACCAATATAAAATTTTGAGGGCTCTTGTAGACAGTCGAATCGACCACCGCTACATTTCGTTACTCAAGAACATATACGATACAGCGACAGCCTGTGTCAGACTTCACAAAGATACAAACACCTTCAGAATAGAACGTGGAGTCCGGCAAGGAGATACAATCTCACCGAAATTGTTTACCACTGTCTTAGAATATATGTACAGGCAGATTTCTTTTGAAGGAAATATGGGAGTGAACATAAACGGGGAGGACCTTAATCACCTAAGATTCGCCGATGGCATTGTCGGATAGCACGGATAAAGCAGAAAGAATGTTGGAAAAGCTCTACAGACTGTCAACTGATGTTGATCTAAAAATAAACTGTGAGAAAACTAAATTTATGACCAACCTTGTACTAAACGACAATATCTCAGTAAGAGACCACAAGATCGAACAATTCACCACCTACAAATACCTAGGACATGAAATCCGTTTAGGCCGAGATAACCAAACATGCAAAATACTAAGAAGAATACAGCTGACGTGGACAGCTTTTGGAAAACTGAAAAATATACTTAAATCGAATATCCCTGTTTGCTTGAAGAGAAAGGTGTTTGACCAGTGTATCCTGCCCGTTTTGACATATGGAGCAGAGACGCTAATACTAACAAAGAAAAGCGTAAATAAGTTGAGAGTGACACAATTGGCCATGGAAAGATCTATGCTGGGAGTTAACATCAGAGATAGAATACCGAATACAGAAATACGACGAAGAACGGGTGATGCAGATGCAGTCAGGAAAATTGCAACTTTAAAGTGGAACTGGGCTGGATATGTTGCTAGAAACACGGACAATCGAAAGACGAGAAAAATCTTGGAATGGAGACCAAGATAGGAGGCTTACCGAGGAAGAGGCCGCCTGCCTACCAGATAGACTGACGATATAAGGCGCATAGAATCAAACTGGATGCAGGCTGCACGGGACAGAAATAAGTGGCAAAACTTACGAGAGGCCTATGTTCAACACTGAACAAGATTGGGCTGATTGATGATGTTGATGATGCGAAACAATAGTTGCATGAGGATTTTCATCAGCCTATACATGTGATTTGTGTAAATTTATGATATTACTTTTGGTAAAACCCTGCTTCATTCTTAAAGAGAATAGTACTAATGAAGATTGCTGATCCAATAGCCAGTTTGCAAATTTCATTCTACGGGGAAAATCTTCAGAAATCGGTTCATGCAATTTATTCAAATAATATAGGTATAACAGCTGTTCTTGAAGAACCTCATGTACTATTGTTTTCGATGTATTAAACTGCGCTGATAATTTTCGAGTGCTCGTTAAATGAGTTTCATCTACAGCATTTAAAATATTCTCCAGTAATTGCGGCGTACGTACTGTTCTTCCTCGATCAGCACTTCTTTTCCGAAAATTTCCTGAAATTATGAAGAAATTTAATAATTCTACTTTATTAAATGGAATTACCTACCATTCTCCCTTAGACGCTGGTCAACTCGTTGAAATGTTTTCTGATCGGGAAGAGTACGATTAGGATATCTGTCGTGACATAACCTCCAATGCATTGCAAGATGCAAGACCATACATCGGATGCATATCTGCTTACTCAACAAACGTGTATTATTTCAAAATTAATTTCACCACGAAATCCAAAAATCAATAAATTTATATCCAAGTAAAGGATCAATGTGTCAGCGAAATGAAAGTTGATAAGTTTTAAAATGCAGGATATTTATTTCTTTCTTACCCAGGCAACGTTTGCAACAACAATACTTTATTTTTAGTACCGATAAAATAAGACGCATATTTTTTGCGAACCTAGGTTGACCTGCAATTCACAGAATTAGACGTTTTTAACTAAAAAGATAAACTCTGATTTTGGATCGAATTTTTTTTATCATAAGGTTGAAGGTTGAACATTTGATAGGAACAAATTTTTATCGAAATATGCCAAATATATGATGTAAATAAAATGACGTTTTTTCGAAAACGAAAAGGATTAGGGACATGAATGAAGAGTATTTAATTTTTAGTCAATATTTAAAGGTATGTAAAAAATGTTGTCCAAAGTTCTTATCATACAGAGCGTAAAAAAATGGGGTTTTAAGTATCCCACCTAGTCCGTCTCGCAGCTGTGAGTATATCACAATACTTTCTTGAAAAATAATTTGAAGGGTCTCACCTGGTATACATCATCTTAAAAAAAATTCAAATATACCTGGTGGCTCAATAATTTTGTGTAAAAACTTGATTCCATTGCAGCTATTTCGGAGCCCATGTCTCCGAAGAGGAGGCTTATATGAAAAACGTTTATATCAACTTGTAGTATTCCTTTCACGTGTTTTTTTTTCATATCCGAAAGATTTCCTACATTTTTCCGGACACCCTGTAGAGTTAATATATTTCTATTTGACGAGCTAATTTCAGTTATATTTTGGTTATACTAATGAACTAAGCGCTCTCGGCCACGTGGGACGCCTGTGAATAGGCTTCCCACTGACTGTCATACAGGATGGCGCGTGCACATAAGAGGCCAAAAGCTATTTATTTATAGCCGAAATAAACATTTTAAGCATAACTTTTTCGTATGGTATTTTATTATAGCTTGTAGATGATAATTCGAACTTTCAATCGCTGTTAAAAATATCAAAAAAAGTTGATTGAAAACGCATTTTTACGATAACAATCAAATTCTCTTTCACTCACATCAGTCACAATCTACGTTAAAAACGCAACTCCTTCAAAATCTTTGACACGTTCTTCAAAAGAATATAGTGTCCGGGAATGGTAAGTCTACTCCAAAATGGCAATAATTTACTTTTTGGGCCTTATTTGCAAAATATTCTAAATGCAAAGCAATCCTGTAGTAGAATTTTTTTCTAATTGACTTTCCTTCGGCTCTTGTTTAAATAGAAATGTAGTATAATTGATGAATGTTTTTTAGAAAAAAAAGCAGCGATAATGAGCATAGCTATAATAATTTTACCGATAAAATTTAATTTCAAAAGTAAGAAGATTCCAAAAAAGATGCATGTTTCCTCTACCTGTATGTTTTTAATTCTGTTGTATTTAATGCACTTTATACTTAGATTAATTACTAAATTCTCTGACAATTTCTCGACAAGTTAATAGACTTAGCCTACTAAAATGGAGTATAAAGCAAACCAGGTCTCAATTATCAAACTGACCTAGTCTAATTGGATAAAGACGAAGACCGTCGGCGTCAGATCTCAAGTTGCAAATTGACCGAGTTAGAATCTTGTATAAAAGGATTATACGACGGAATATTTAATTTAGGATTATTACCTAGCACATGTTTCTTGGAATTTTTACAAGCTTTAGTTCCCCTTTCTAAGTAATTCAAGATGATTATCCAGAGAAAAGAAGCACTCTAACAGCAGTAATGGAAACCCTTCTTGGCTTGTTATGTCTTTGAATAATCAGGACAGATGTAGGGATGGTGATCTGAATGTGTTCTCTGATACGTCGGGATAACGAAATCGGTGACAAATCCGGTATTTGATATAGTTAATATTATTACTAAAGCTGACTGCTTAAATTAATATGGAATAGTACCATTGCTGTTGTTGGAAAGGGTGCTGATTTGCATAGATTTACTTCTTAATACAACGATTCTAGGTATCCCTAACTAATAAAAACGATTTACGGTAATGACCTTATGATTGTGAAAACTTATGGGACTCACTGCCCATACCAATAAAATTTGGAGTCAGACAAGGAGACTCTGTGAGCCCTAAATAATTTAATGCAGTGCTAGAAGAAAAGTTTAAAGAATTAGTGTCGGAAATTAATATTAACGGACGAAGATTCATTAAGTTTAAATATACAGGTGATGTAGTAATAATGACAGAAATCCAATAAAGAAACAACAAACCAAAGCCCGAACAAACGTTAAAATCGCAAAACTTAACAGCGGTAAACATAACGCTGGGATATGTTAAAAACACATCTATCTAGAGCACGTAATATAGTGCGGAAAACCTAATCAAGCGATGGAAAATTAGATTGGCAAGGACTGCTTTTAATCTATAGACATAAATTCTGGTGAACAAAAAACTACATTAAAACTAAGAAAATCCATATTTGGTCAGTGCATAGTACCTATCTTCAGATATGTACCCAACAAAAAACATAATAGAACAGAGAATGTTGGATATAAAAGAAATGAACAAGTAAGACAAAGAACCAAACTGATAAATGTCAGAGAATGTTCAGTAAACCCAAAATGGAGATGGGCTGGTATGCCCCACGGTAACCAGACGCTAGATGGAACAAAATAATTCAAAAATGGAAAACTTGAATGGGTTACAGACTGGGGAGGAGACCGCAAGCAAGTTGTAAAGATTATATAAACATAATGGCCGATGTAATGTGGGCAAAAAAAATGACAGATGGAGAACAGAAAGGAAGCTTTTATTGGATCAGTAAAGGTTAAAATGATTATAATGATGATGATGATGATGACGATGATGTTATTAAGGACTATATACGGATGAACATCAGAAAGATACACAGGAACATTTATATCTACAATAATATTCAGTTAGCCATTAAATTCTTGGCGTATTAATAACCTAAATTTTGTTAAATTACTTCATTAACGGCAAAAATTAATTTCAACAAAATTTTGGAAGAAAAATATCATAAGCAACAAAATCACGTTTTCCTCGAAAACGGTTCATCCTACTTTAATTAAGAGTACCTTTTTGTTTTCTAAGAGATGTGACGCGTTTTTCGTCAGGGGAACAAGTCGTGTTCTACGGATGTACTTTGTTTACGGCAGCGGAACATCGGTCAGTGGATATTTCTCGTGCAGACAGTCATCAGTGCAGGGGTATCAGTTTGACGATATCTACTTATAATCGGGATATCCTTGCTCTCTGAAGTGATCAATGGTCAAAACATCTACTCGGTGGTGGGTTCTCGGGCTCCACCCTCGGGATTTATGTGATCGAGGGCCCAGATATGCACCGGGTAGCTTTTTATAGTGGAGAAACGGCAAGCCAGGGATCAATTGCGCGTATTAGTGCTGGCTGCCGGCTGCCAATTATTATCTGTATTTTTAAAAATGGGACTAGGTAATGAAACACGCGGTTGTAAAACATCCTGTATCCTGTATTCTATTCTTTTATAAAAAAAGACATGTCCTAAAACTAACTTACAACCTAAGATGGACAATAATATAAACAAATAAACGGTCTGAAGGACAAGAGTATGTTATGAAAGCTGTTCACGGTAGCTCGTACTGGTCGGTAGCGCTGGAGACGGTAACCCGGTGGTATCATTCGTTACGCTATTCACGTTACCTCTTACTACACGGTTGATACGATGTTCACGACGGCTCGTACTTCGTGTCTAAAATTCGCGGACGCTATTCACGGCGCTTCGTACTACAATTTGACCGACGGCGGTATACATGGTATGTCTAACAATAACCCGGCATCGATCGGCGGTAAGCGGCGTCTCTACACGGCGGCGGCGATCTTTACTCGCGGCGGCGGCGATAAACGTCGGGGCGACAGTTGTTAAACGCCCTTATCAACGGACATCGGAGGGCACCAGGCGGTAAAACACATTCCTGGTCAATACGGAAACAAAAACAAAACTTACGGCATTCAGTGCGTGTATGTATAGGTGACTGTAGGAAGGAAAGAAAGGAACTGACGCTGCCCATACTTGTAAGGGTCCTCGACACCGTCAGGAAGATGGAACGACATTGCCCGTACTTACTAGGATCCCCGACAATGTTGACAAATAGCGGTAGGAAATTAGGAAAGGAACCGACACTGCTCGTACTTATAAGGGTCCTCGGCAGTGACGGTAGGATGACACAACATTGCCCGTACTTACAAGGGTCCTCGACAATGCTGGCCACTAGCAGGGTAGGACGTAAGGAAGGAAGTGGAGGGTGAAACATCATATACACAAGCCTAACCCACTTACGTTGCTAGACCAGGAAGGCGCGGTCCAGCAGGCGACCCAGGCAGTCCGTTGGGACTGTTGACTCTGGTGGAGAACGTGCAGCTCTCAGCGAAATAATGGTCTGCTTGAGCTTAAGTAGTCGGCCCGAGCTCCTACTATGCTGACGAGTGACGGTGTGCGGTGATCGCGCATACAATACTGCTGTATACAGCGCTCGATTACTATGGTCGGATGCTCTGAAAATCACAGAAAAATTGTATTTCTCGGTAGGGCGCGGTAAATCTAAATATATACCGGTAATATTGAAATTTTAAGCATTCTTTTCTCGCAAGAATTAGATTTTTCGGATGTTTAATAAATAAATTAAATCTCGGCGACCATACTCATGTCCAAAAATTTAGTAACTTCGTTACAGAGAGAAAGGAAAAGAATATATAATACAGTCTAAAGAACTTAAGTACTTTATCAGGGGTAGTTCACTCTGCACTTCTCTAAAAAAACATTTAAAAAATCACTGCATCATTCTAGTGGGTTTTTTGTAATGCAGCAAAATCCAAAATTTAATAAGCTTCATCAAACAGAAAAAGAGATATTTTTAAAAAAGTAGTGTCATTCTCAATCTTTAAAGGGTGAATATCACCACAGGAGTGCGTTCTATCGAAACATAATAAAACTTAATGGGTACTTCGTAACTGTTTTTTTTGGTAATAATTTTTTGTCCACCCTTTTATATTTAAATATACGCGAAAGTAAGACCAATATATAAAAATGGAGACCCGAGCACTTTCGAAAACTATACGACAATATATTGTCTAGAAGCAAAACTCGACGGAACCCCACAAACAGGTAGGCGTTAGAAAAGACTATAGTATAATAGAACACTTTTTCACTCGAAGAATACCAATAAGAAAAGCAACAGAGTACAACAGCCATATGTAGACTGCATTTATAGACATCAAAAAAGCCTTTGACCCGATAAAATTTTGAGCAAATACATTATCTATGAAAAGTGCAAATATAGACCAGCGATAAAGTAACATTATTCAGGAATTAAACTATCTATCTGTAATAAAAATAAGGCTGCTCGAAGATCCCAAAGAAAAATAAATTTCCAGAGGCTTTAGATAAGGATATATTATATTACCTAAATTATTAGTTTTAGTCCTGGAAGATATATTCTGTACTGGAAGAACAAATAAATGAATGTAATAGGAGACAGACTTAGGAACCTAAGATCTTCAGACGAGAGAGTCGGCTGTGCCACAGACTCTGGATCAAAACGAAATGCTTAAATAAATACTACTTAAGGCAAAAAATTTCGGCCTGAAAATGAACGCAAAAAAAACAAATTTGTGACAAACCAACAGACAAAGACAGCAACGATAAATGTAGATGGGCATCAAGTAGAAAGTATTAATTTATATGTTTATTTAGGCCAAGAAATAACAATTGGAAAGAACAACTAAGAGCTCGATATAAACCATAGAATATGTTTGAGATGGTCTGCATATACTAAAATGAAACACGTATGTGTGTAGAATTGGGGTCTGTACACTGCGACCTGGTAGATCTATTGTGCCCCCTAAGGCTGCCAAGTCGTAAAAGTTACGTTATTGGCTAGAGCAGGTCCTCCAGTCCTATTTTCCTCAGGAACCTTAAGATTTTGGATGGCTTCAAGGTAGGTAGCTCCCCTTTTTGAATCTCTTCTGCTCGTAGTTCCCAAGAAGTATCTTCGCCTGTCTCAATCCTTGCAGGTCCGTCCAATAATTGGATCTCCTGCTTTTTTCTTCTATTTTTAGTTCTTCCAGAAATGGTGTCTCAGCCCCTTTCCTCGCGAGCCTGCCTACTATTTCATTTTCCTCTATCCCGGTGTGTCCCAGTACCCACTCACTAACCCATACCTTCTCCTAAAATGAATTACCAAAGTATACATGGAATGCATTCTTTCAGTAAGAAGCAAGACGAATATGCATTCTAAAATGGAATTGGATTCGATATTCTGCTAGTAATACAAACAACTGGAGTGACAAAATGGAGACCATGGGAACGTAAAAGAATAGCTGACAGGACAACGGGACTGAATTGGTATCGGGTGGTACAGAACAGAGATATCTGGGAGAATAAGGGCGAGACCTATATCCAAAAGATAGAAAATGGCTAGAAAGAAGAAGAAGAAGAAGAAGAAGAAGAAGAAGAAGAAGAAGAAGAAGAAGAAAATATACAACCAGTGAAAATTCAGAATGTTAACCTGTGGATAAATACCAACGGTTAAAAAAAATATTTTGATATATGTTTTAATTCAATTAAATATTTTATTTACTTTTTCCGGTTACTTGTTTGTTTGTTAATATTCAGATCAGTTCAGATTTTCATTAGAAATTCTATTTCGAATGGTATAAATATTTTTGCAACAGCAGCAGATTCAATGGATCTATTTCCCTCTTTCTTCCACTTTGCAGAAAAGGTATCTCAAAATTAAATACAAATTGAACAACAAATTCCTCCAAAATAGTAAACTTCATTTTCAAATTTTAATCATTATGAATATGTTTTCAATAAACTTCTTATTGTCTAAAAATGTGGAGGATGACAAACACATACAATCTAAATTTACGCAATTTAATTTAAGGACATGTGGTTAAAAATATTTTAGCGTTAATCTATTTTCCTTAATTCACTTAACTAAAGTTTGAACAAACGGTTTTAGATGTTTACGTTGTATTACTAATTTCTCAAAAGCTTCACTTTATAATCATTAAAAGTTAAAATTATTTTCCGCTCTCTTTGTATAATTACTTGTTTCAACAATAGATTTGTAGACATAATAGTATCGATGGCAAAAGCGCTATGCAATTTACATATATTTATATAATCAACTCAATACGGGATAACAGATCCAATAAAATGTAAATCTACACAAATTGTAACATTTTAGTTCTCTTTCAATACACTTTATTACCCGTCATGCATATTTATCAGCCAGTGGCCCATAAAAATTCGAGAGAATTACGGTACACTAAGCCTCTCATAGACCGGCCTGCATATCCCGGAATACGCATTGTAATCGCCGTTTTTACAGCTAATAACATTGTTGGATGTTCCTGATTGCGACGTTTCTAACAATGAAATGTTGGTTTAGATACGGTTTACAGTTACAGCGTAGTAAGTATCACGGGATTTAAAGAGGATTAGTTTATTTTACGACTGAGAAAGAACAAAGAAGTTGCTGAGATTTTCTCAGAAGTATTTACAAAGTTAACCGACTTATTGATAGTTTAGTTGAAGATATGGCTAATAGACACAATTTTGTCAAAATATTACAAAAATTAATTGAACTAAGCTGTTAACAAATTTATTTCGAACTCAAGTTATTAAAGTTAACGTTGACAAAATGAAATACCTTTCCTTTTAGAAAAATATTTTAAAAGCCACTGTAACAGTATAGGAGGCATTGACTGGGCTGACGTTATAATTCATTTTTGGCAAATAACACAACGCAGCAAATTTTAGTTTATTTGTTGCATCTTGTACGAAAAGTACATTTTTTGTTAATTTTGAGGCGCTGTATACAAAAATTACAATGAAATAAAAACTTAGTTGCAATTTTCAAGAACAAATTTTTTTTATTTTATTTTTAAAAAAGTAATAAAAAATACATACTTTTACACTTGTAGATACACTAAATATCCTGTCTTTTTACTTTTCTTTTGTAAAATGTTTCTGGAGCATCTCTAACAAAAATCCATAAGTAGTGACAAGCATGGAAGCATTCCACTTTCCCTGGTACCTTGTCTTCATTGTTGATCTATCCTGATGCAAGCGTTCGCAGTGCTCACCAGTTAAAGTCTCGCAGTTGTCAGGAAAAGTGTCCAGATGTGGGTGTAGGAAATGGATTTATAGAGATATATTGCAACCTATTTTTTGATATGATGGCAGTATATTTTCAACGAGAGTAATGTAATTGTGACTACGAGGCGAAAGCTATTCCAAGCACTTTTTTGAATATCTGTTAGAGTGCTGTCAAAATGTTTGTCTTTTATAATATTTTGAATCTGTGGTCCAACAAAAATACCTTCATTAATTTTTGCTTCACTTAGTCTTGGGAAGTTCTGACGCAGATACTGATAATTTGATCCATCTATATTCTGTGCATTAACAAAGTTTTTTTATTAGACCCAATTTGATATACAGTCGTGGCAACAAAATCTTTTTGGGGTCCACCAGTGGCTTATGTTGTACATTCTTTTCACCTGGCTCTAATGATTGTCGAACGGACCAGTCTTTTTTCTTGTAAAGAAGTGAGTTTGCCGACTGTCTTATTCACACAAAAAACAGCAAAACTTGATGTAGCTTAGCTGCGATCCAAGTAAAAGTGCATTCACCTTTAAGTCACCTCAGATCTGCCATTGGTGCTCATTATATTTTATACTTGTCAATAGGTACTTCATATTGTCGTATGATTCTTTCATGTGAACTTCATATCCAACAGGAATATAAGGTAAAATATTTCCCATCTGCAATAGTACTGCTTTTAAACTGTCAATGAATAATCTCCATTCCTCTGGCTAATATTTTATATTTAAACCGCTAAGGTTATTGCAGAAAATCAAGTTCTTTTCCATGTTAAAAAATAATGCAAGGTCTTTATGGCGTTTACGAAAAACATATACTAAAACATCATCTTCTAATAAGTTCCACTGTTGCAATCTTGATTTATGCAGTTGGCGTGCTCGGTGCGAAATCAGGATCCCTTGATATTGATGGCATATCTTCTTTTTCAGAAATCGTTATATCGTTATTAAGAAATTCGTAAGTGAATGTTTCTGGGGGTTCTGAAATAGAAAGTTCGTCACTATGAGATACAGGTATATGGTATATTTAGATAGTTGATAACCGACTTTTTCTTCTGGGATATACCTGTGCCTTGCCCAACAGAAATAGCAATCATTAACATGATTTGAAGGCTATCTCCAGATCATTAGGACAGCAAACCGCATAGATCGTATTTTACTATTTAACCAGATTCTCAGATTTGAAACGTATGCATTATACCAGATATGTGACCTCCACTGTTTGTCTTGATGCCCAATATTGCAATCGAAATAAAGCTAATATGCCGTTTTAATCAATGGTGTAATAGACCACTTCTGAGATGCAAAAGTCACATCACCACAAACATAACAAAAGTTATCTGCATTGTTTACACACTTTCGAGACGTCTTAAAATTTCAACCATTCGATTCGACTCACTAACTTCGACTGACTAACCCCTCTGCTTTGTAGCTGCCTATTTACTCAAATACCGCTTGTACTTTTTAAGAAAATATTCGAGAATTTTCTATTCAATTCCACAATATTCGCAATAGTGGCCTTTGCCATTTGTTTGTATACAGAGATTATTCAGTATAAAGCAGACATAAAAGTCGATTTGCATGGGTGTAAATGACTATCTCCCTTATTTTAGGCTCTGGGGGTGGGGTTGGAACTTCGTATATGGGGGACATCCCTAGAGATCCCTCATACGGTGTTGCCAAGCTGTACAAAATTTCCTTAACTTGGGAGAATCGTCGCACCCCTCTATTGTTATAGCAATACAAATATACCACGTGCATTCTTGAGGTTACATTGTTAATATATAGGGAAACATGACATCACATATCTCTAAAACTTAAACTAATATTGGAAAGATAAGGTTAGTTTCAATTTTAGCCCAATAAAAATGGTAAGATTTAGTACACTTGATTTTCGATACATTTTGGTTGTTGTCCAGGGTAATTTAGTGACATTTCTTCTAAGTTGTTTGAGGTTATTTGAACACCCTAATTATTTAAAATGAGAATTTGCCCCTAAAAAGGAAATATTGATATGATTTTTGTAATTGGAGAGTGTGATGAAAATTGCTTGCTAGCATCAAACTTTAGGAATAAGTAAGCAAACACAAATTTAACCAATATAGCATTTAACGACATCAGGAACTTTTGGAAGTAGATTGCGACCAAATATTGCGAATTCTACAGGCATAATTTTCATTTCTATAGTGATGAAAATCCCAATTTATATAGAATCGTGTGGTAGGTTTATACTCTTTCGATGGTCACTTTAACGATGCCATGCTTCTGAGATTATTTACGCACAATTTACCTCTATTTTTGAAGAATATTCAATTGGCTATTCGAGAAAGAATGCGGCTGTAACTGGACGATGGTCCTGTTCACTTCCCAATTAAAGTCAGAAATGGGTTAGATACTCAATATTACAATAGACCGACAGGGCGTGGAGAAAAATAATACTGGCTAACAAGTTCTCCGGATCTAACAAGTCCTGATATTTTCAGTAACATATAGTTAAGGAAACCATATGAAAGAACTAATAAGAACAGTGTTTGGCTCTATAACACCAAAATAAGTTAATTAAACAAGCATTTCAGAAAATATTTCGATTATGCATTGAAACAGATGGATAGGGGTTTGAGCATTTGCTAAAACGTAAGTTTACAAATTTTTTAAATTAGTTTGTTATCCCTTTAATAAAGTATGTATTTGCTATTAACCTATTTAGATTACATATCATATATGTAAATAACAAAGTCAACTTTGTCAGCGCCTAATTTTCAAAAATAAAATGCAAGAAATTTATGTCTAAAATTGAGAATGGTAAATTGCTAAAAAACTATAAAAAAATAAGTAACGAAAACCTTAAAACAATTAAAATTAGGATATAAATCCGATATGAAATATAGGGTGTTCCATTTAAAATAGGAAATTTATTGATAATAGGAATTAAATGTAACTTTTTATCAATTCTGTATAAAGTTTTGAGAGCATTTTTATTTTACAATAAATTGTAATGATTACAGGACATTCCACTTAAATTTTGTCATTTTGATGTGAAACTTTGTTTGAGTCACTCTAAATATTTTACAATAATTTTTAAAATTTGGTCCCAATGGACATACTCATTCCTTAATAAAAATATTTTAAAAATATTTTCTCGTTCTCTGTATATAAACGGACGGAAATCTGGTGCGCCACCCTGTATATACTGGTTAATTCTAAAGCTTATAAGTAGTTTGTATTTATTGTGTCAATTTAAATATGAATAGCTTTCAAATTATCAATTTCTATTCATTGTTTCATTGTCAACACAAAAAGAAATAAAAAAATTTACGCAATACAAAATTTGAAATCGTTAATGGATCATAAATTAATCCCGAACGGCCGTATGATCCTGAACTAAACGTAACAAAAAACGAATAAAATCCAAATTTATTTGTATATTTTCCGATAATCCTGGAATAAAACTGTTTATCTTAAATATCAATTCGAACGAATCTATGAAAATATGAACTGAGAATAGTTAGATATATCTTAAGCAAAGGGAATATACCAAATGGATTTTTTAGTTTGTATCCCATTTATGTGTTTATTTACAGAAATACCACGTTTATACAAGGTGTGGGAATTATGTTCCGTGAATTTGTAAATAAAAAACAAGCAAATTAACTCTAAGTCTACACAACGTTGTTTCCACGATTGGAAGCACTCTTAGTAGTCCTCCGAAGTTAACCCGTGCAACACCACGGTTATAGCTTCTTTGACCTCCTGTACGCCACCATGATCAGTTCCCTTGAGGTGCGACTTCATTTTGGGGAATAAAAAAAGGTCGCAGGGGGTAATATCGAGGCTATAGAGAGGGTGCGGCAATCGCCTTTTTTTCGCCAAAAACTCTTGCACAACTCATTAATAATACAAAACAAATTATGTCCCCTTTTTAAAATATATATTAACTTTTGTAGGACAAAAATATTTAAATATTCTAGAAGAGTTAGATAATCAATATTTAAACAATTTACCTCAGGTGGAATACAGGCAAATTTTTTACCAACCCGATGGCTCCCCACCCACAGAACCGTTCCAGTTACTAACTTCTTACAATTGCCAACAATGGACCTTTTTTGTGGCCTCATTGTTCCCCTGATTTGACTGTCTTAGATTATTGTATATGAAAAACGGTAAAAACATAGTTTATTGTAATCCAGTGGCAATGATGCAGGACTATATGGCAATGGTAAGGGACGTGTTGGAAAGTTTATCTCCAGATTCAATTGGAGCAGCCATTCGGCGAACTAACTCAGAGAAAAATATTTAGAAATTCATGGGGGAAATTTTGAACATTTATTAAAAGATTTTGTTTCCCTGTGTTTGTAAGCGTTTAGAAATTTTACAATACAAAATTGCCAATATTTCAAAAACAGCAAATTTTTGAAATAGATGACCTTATATAAAGTCACTTTTATTTTTAAGATAACATTGTAAAAATATGGTGTTTACATTTTAAAAAATTGGCTTGTAACGATTTTTTTAAGTTAATAAACTAACATTTTTGATCACACTATATTTATTTATTATCAAAACATCATGATAGTTCACTAAAGTAGATCTCTTTCTAGAAGGAAACCAACCCCAATTAAATAATCAAAGCTTTTATATAGGAGAAATTGATAGTTAAATTACGAATTACTAAGCCGTATGCTCCATGGTTTACTGGGGCATTAGGCGCGTTGAAGAAAGATAGAGACAGAGCTCTGAGTAGGTATAAAAAAACAAAATCGCAGAACGATTGGAATGATTACAAACTATTACGAAACCTTTTTACAGCTTCTGTGAGGCGGGAAAAAAGAACATACTTTAATCAAACATATGCCGAAAAGAGCAAAAAACATCTCTGGGATAATCTAAATTTAGTTAATATAAAAGTAAGTAAAAAAATGTATTCCGATTTATCTGATCACTTATCAAATGTAGAACAAATCAACTTTCATTTCATAAATTCTATACCAAATCTACCTCCCCCCCATCATGATCAACTGTTATATTATCAAAATAGTCACCTGGTGTCATCAGACTTTGGTTTCAAGACCATTTCAGAATTAGAAATATTAAAAATAATTTCAAATATTAAGAATAACGCAACATGCCTGGATGGTATTAATATTTTTACAATTAATCTTTGTATTATATATATTACCATACATTAGGCATATCATTAATTACTGCATATTATATTCGGTCGTGCCAGAAAAATGGAAGGAGGCGCGTGTGTTTCCCCTTCCTAAAATATCAAATCCTGAAAATTTCGGCTATATTAGACCAATTAGTATATTACCAAGGCTCTCAAAAATATTGGGAAAAGTTATTGATAATCAACTTAGGGAACATGTCGAAACAAATAAAATATTACCAATTTATCAATCTGGGTTTAGACAGGGTCATGGTTGCAGTACAGCTCTGTTAGATATTATTGACGACATTTTTCAGGCTACTGACCGGGGCAAGTTGACGTTGCTTATGCTGTTCGATTACTTTAGAGGCTTTGATTTCCTGCAACATGAGGTATTAAGGTCCATTTTTCATTATATTGGCTTATCGAAATCAGCAATAGGAATGTTATCAAACTTCTTAACGGAGAGGACCCAGGCTGTTGTTTATAAAGAAAAGAAGTCATCTTTTTTGGGTATTGCGACTGGTGTCCCGCAGAGATTCATTGTATCGCCTCTACTTTTTAGTATATATATTTCTATGTTTCCAAACGTCTTTAAATCCTGTAAACAACACTACTATGCTGATGATGTACAACTTTATTTATCCTTTTACCCTGATGAATGTCCACAGGCAGTGTCAGCTATAAATTTTGATTTGTATAACTTGGTTCAGTTTTCTTGTGGTCATTCTTTAAAATTGAATTCACCAAAACCACTGCTATTTTATTTGGTAAGAAGAATGATAGAGATAATTTTATGCGTAACTACAGCGAGCTAGTAAAGGTGAATAATGTTAACATAACTTTTAAAAATACAATTAAAGACCTCGGTCTTCACCTAGACCAAGATTTGAGATCGTCATTTTCTAAATAGTGAACTTAAGACTGCTTTGCGACAGCTTACTGCTCTCGCATATGAATTATTGTGATACAGTTTATGGGTCATGCCTGTCTGCCTTGGACAACTAAACGAATACAAAAACTACAAAACTCTTATTTAAGACTTATTTATGGGATACGAAAATTCGAACATGTTACTTATAAATTAAAAGGAATCGGTTGGTTGGACATATGACAGAGGCGACAATTGCACTCTACATGTCAATTTTTCTCCATATTCAATCAAGAAACACCCCCATATTTGTATAATAAAATCAGATTTCGATGCGATGTGCATTCTGGTATACCCGTAAGTTCCACCATCTTGAAAATAATTTAGCCGAATTGGCCCCATCGGCTTTAATAAACTGCCGAATTTTAAAAATTTGACAAGGTCTGTTTATCAGGATATCGATGGCGGTAGTTCATAAGATGGGACACCCTGTATAATAATTATAGTTTTCTCTGCATGAGTGATCTGTAAATGTAACATAGCTTGTGTCTAAAGCATTTGAAGTGTCGTCTACATATTTTATCATTTTTTAAATGACAGATTCCGAAGAATACTATAGGGAGGTCATTTATCAAAACAAAAGAGCGATATTGACAGACTGTATCCTATATTTTCAATTTATTCTTTGGAATATTCGTGACAATTACATTGAAACCTATGACATTACGTGGAAACGTCGTATCGTGATATATTCCCAATGTGTTGTAAACCGTGGTCTCATCTTCCATGCAGTAATCTTTTCTTTGTTTACTTCGTTTTCTACATTGATAGTTACTTGTATGTGACAAAATCATTTAAAAAAAGAGAAAAAACTAGAATTTAGTTGCCTAACCTACGCCAAATTTATAAGGTATTACATCGAACCAGGAATAAATTCACGCCGATTTATTAATTCCGTAATAAATGTAATTTCGAACTCCATTACGTACGTATAACGGCTGAAATCCATTTTCCAATTAACTTAAATATTAATAAAACGAAAATAGCTTAGGCGGAAACTCATAAATATTATTTCATGCTCATGTTTCCAAATTCAAGTTCGCCGATGTTGACTTCGGTTTCGAATCAGTTTATTAGAGAGGAAATGTTTGGGAGTATTTTCGTTTATAAATCGTTTTCTTGTTAATTTCTTAAGTTAAAAGCGCAACTTTTATCAAAGCAAAAATTTGATTAGAGTTTTAGAAGTTACCGCTGCAAGAAAATCCTTATAGCTAGTTTGAAGATTGATGGGTCATCAAACCCCGTTTTCTTCCAAGTTTCGAGTGAATTTGACTTTTATAAACCCTTTTTTTGATTAACACATTAATATTCACATATAATCTGGAAAGACTATGCTGAAAATAACTAGTGGAAATAGGATAGAACCATAAAATGCAAATAAATATTTTTTTCCAATTGTTTCAACAATAAATGTCCAAACAAATGAACAGCATTTTTTTCGAAAATCTAAAGGCGGAAATCGATTCTATAGTACAAATGACGTAAGAATCCCTAGTTTGTTTGTCCACTGATTATTTTCAACCTAATTTCCCAGATTCTGCCTGGGTATTGATAAGTTTATTCGACATTTTATAGACCTAAAATCATTGAACCAGATTGCTCATACTTAGTGCAAAATGGTTGACACACTTAACTCTACATTACAAAATTTATATTGGTGGTGTTCTTGTAACCAATTAAAAATAAATGTGGAGAAAACCAAATTTATGATAATCTGCAATGAGAATCATTACAGAACTTTTTCTCGTGGAGATCATATTATTAAAATAGGCAATGAAATAATTGAAATGGTGGAAAAGTTTAAATATTTAGGAGTAATCATAGATAGACAACTTAAATTTAAAAACATAACTTAATAAAAATAATTTCTTATAAAATTAACTATATTCAAAGATGTTCTAATTTTTTGACAAGGTGGACTAAAACAATCCTGTTTAACACTCTGATATTGCCGCACTTTGTTTATTGCTCCACAATTTTGTGCCTTCTTAATCAAAATGAAAAGGCAAGATTTCAAAAATTGCAAAATAGGGAATAGGGCCATGAGAGTTATACTCTCATGTACAAGAAGAACATCAATTAACTACATGTTGAGAGAAATGCAATGGTTGTCGGTAGAGGACTTCTTTCACTATCAAACATTAATCTTCATTTTTAAAATCAGATCGGGTAGTTCTCCTATATATTTACAAAATCATATTAATTATAATAGAAATATACATGCATATGACACTAGATCGAAGGATGACTTTTATATTCCTCCAGTATTAAAGAGACAAACACAAACCTCTGTATTTTTTCAAGGTTTGAACAGTTTTAATCAATTGCCCACAAATATTAAATGTTTAAAATCTCTCAATAAGTTTAAGCAGTGTCTGAAGCAATATTTTGTTAATAGGGTCTGTCCTTGAGGGACATGAACTTTCTGTTATTTATTTATTTTTTAAATTTGTGTCAGTTTAGTTTAGTATGTCATTGTTCTGCAAAGCTTGACGATGCTTGATTGTTGTTTTTAATTTTAAAATATGAATTTAGTTGTTAAGATATGTGTGTAATTATATATTAGTCTATGACTAAATAAAGGATTTATATATATATATATATATATATATATATATATATATATATATATATATATATATATATATAAATCGGTAATACCCTTTCAAAGTGCAAATATTTTACAGGAAAAACTGAATCCTATATTAAAATCTCTGGACACTTAGTCCAGAGATTAAAAACCATCCAATTAGTGCCCGGAGACATATTGGTTAGTTTTGATGTAGAAGCCCTGTATATAAATGTTTCCGTAATATTGGACGTATTACAAAATAACAACGTGGACTCCAGCCTTCTCAAATTAATTAAAGCATGTCTGATTTCCACTTATTTTACTTTTCAAGGGACTTTCTACGAAGAGACATCGGGAGCGGCCATGGGATCTCTGCTGTCACCCGTCGTAGCAAACATCTTCATGGAAATGTTTAAAAAGGAACTACTATGTTTTATACCACTAAATTTATTTAGAAAACAGTGACTGCAGTTTCAACTCACAGAGTCATTTTCAAACTGAATTACAAAGGTAGACTAAGTATTCAATACAGAAACATGAGAAATTTTAACAATAAATAAAGACTACCTGATTATTACAAAGGGGAGGTACTAAAATTTTGGGAATAATTATTATTTTGCAGTAACAATTAACGAGAAAACCCAAGTTCTGTCTGGTCATTAAGCAAATTTACATTTTTATTTTTACTATGTTTATATATTTCTAAATTCAAGAATATTTAACTTTTGGCCCTTTGTTGAATAATGTAATGTCAGTGTTGCTTAAATCAGGAAAACTGTGGTTATGTCCTAAACAATGGTTGGCAAAGCTCCAGTCTGTTTTTTGTAGTCTGTATGATCGATATTGTTCTGAAAAACGAGTTTAAAGGTTCTACCACTTTGTCCAATGTACAAGTTATCCACTCTGAACATTTTAACTTATAAACTCGTGATTTATCAAATTTATTAATTTTATCTTTAGCATTGTAAAGGATAGTGGACAGATTGTGTTGAGATTTAAAAGCTACTTTTATGTTATGTTTGGAAATAGTATTAGCTATGTTTTCTGATAGGGTACCACAGTATGACAAAGATATATAAGATGAACTATTTTTATCATTTTTTATTTTGAGATATATTGAATTAAAGGCTAGTTGTTTTTGTTTTTTAGTTATTAATTTCTTTATAGTTAGCTGGGAGAAATTGTTTGATATTGCAATCCTTTCAATGATATTTAGTTCCTCTTGAAGATCTTCTTCAGAGAGAGGCAAAGAGAATGCTCTATGTATGATTGAATTTTATGCAGCCATTGTGTGTTTTAAGAGGTGAAAAGAGTCATTAGATATAGTATTACCTGTAAACGTTGGTTTTCTAAAAAATTTTAACATTACATTGATTATTGTGGTGGGATATGGTGAGATATAGAAAATTTATTTTATGGTTATTTTCAGTTTCCAAAGTAAATTGAATTTTTGGATGGCAATTATTAATGTATTGTAAGAATTTTTGAGGCTGTCTAGTATTGCCTTTAAAACATGCTAGAACATCGTCCACATATCTGTACCAAAATTCAACATGGTTTTTAAACATTTCCCGACGATGATTAACTACCACATAGTAACAGCTACCAGCACCAAATCTTCATGAAAGTTTTCGAAAAAAACGCCCTTGTCTTCTGCTCCTCTAAAACCTAAATTTTGGTGCAGAGATGTATATGTTACGTTTGTAATTTGGTCGCACGGCGCAGATAATCTCCATAATTTCCTGGATCATCTAAACTAACAACACCCTAGCATAAAATTCACTATGGAAACCGAAGAAAGGGATACCCTTCCCTTTCTCGCTGTACTAGTAGAAAGGAAAGATAGTGGCAAATTAGGACATTCTGTATAAAGAAAACTAAATGCAAATCGATATCTCAATGCAACGTCACACCATCATTCTACTCAAAAACAGTCCGCCATTAACTCTCTTTTAATATGTGATGGACAGTCACTGAAATCACAAACAGAAAACTGACTAACGCTCTGAGAGACAACCGATTTTACACTGAAAATATTATATGTTCTATTAATAAATATAAAAACCCAACTACTCAACAAAATGTCATAAATGAGCTACCTATTGACAGTGTTGTCTTGCCTTACATACAAGAAAAAAGATTGTCAATCTGCTCCGAAAAACAAACATTCGGACATTTTTCAACAGAGAAGAAGAAAATTGGACAATGTTTGGAGTCACCAAAGGACGTAGTATCATTACAAACAGACGGCGTTTATAAGATACCTTGCCCTTGTGGTAAAGTGTATGTGGATGAAACAGGACCATTCTATATCTACTAGACTTAAGGAACATCAAAGATGTGTTAAAAAGAAACAAATTGTACAATGTGCAGTAGCTAAACACCAGCATTGCATAGGTTACATCTTTAATGTAAAAGAAACCAAAGTGCTAGCATCAGTGTCTGGTTTCATTACAGGTAAAATTAGAGAATCAATCGAAATTTATAGGTATGCGAATAATATTAACAGAGATACAGGTTTATCTATATATCACATTTGCATATCAATTATCACGGTTCGCCGAGCACCAACCGGGTATAAATACCGGGCTGTTGTTCCTCGATGGTCATTCTGTGTTCTAATCTCGTGAAATATTCCAGAAGATGTCTCGTTCTAAACCCAAGAACCATGATTTTCAACTTGACCAAAGTCGTGTAAGCTTTCGTTCTTTAATCATCTTTTAGATATTGTTATAAACTATCTTTGTACCCTTTTGAAGTGCGAATTTTGAAAAATCTTTTTTGAGTGGGTGCCTACCTGGCGTTTCTAACCGTTTCTCAAAATTTCGCGATTCTATAATAGTTTGGGCTCTGCGTCAATATGCCACTCAGT
This sequence comes from Diaprepes abbreviatus, assembly GCA_034092305.1. Taxonomy (NCBI): domain Eukaryota; kingdom Metazoa; phylum Arthropoda; class Insecta; order Coleoptera; family Curculionidae; genus Diaprepes; species Diaprepes abbreviatus. The sequence goes on along the minus strand of JASJET010000200.1, from coordinate 18,579,192 downwards.
GAGTCAGAAGAACCATTCCCAATGTGAGGGATACCCCATTCTCCCTTAGGGAGACGTCAAGCTACGAAAGGGAAAAACTGAACTTAATTGGGACCAAAGAAGCAGGGCATAATTAAAACTGGAATGGAAACAGTGATCACATATATAAAATGTTGAAAAACGCCGGTTTAGAGGAAAAACGATATACTGATTGCTTTACACTTTTTTTTTGATAAATTACACAGCGAAAAAACAGACGCCACTGGCTTGATGCCAAAATAAAAACAATTACTCGCATTTATCATGTAATTTAAATAATTAATTGCATCCTTCGATTGTTGCACGTTTTGAAATTTTACGTAGATAATAACAATGGCGGCTAAATTACGATTCTTTTAAACAAAATGCACGAAAATTAAATCACTATCGTAAAACAAAACACAATTAATATTGGGCCATTTAATTAATTTGTATAAAATCTATAACATTTTCTCGCTGAAGGTTGATACATCAAAATATATATTCAGAGGCACTTTTATGGACAAGCAATTTGTCTGTTTTATATTAAGATTTATTATATAACCTTATATTTAGGATACTATACATCACCGGAGCTATAAAAGTAACATAAAAGTTTATTAAGATGTTTAGAAAAAAATATTAAGATCATAATAAACAATATATTCGTACATTTTTGAAGTATTTCCCAGTACTAAAAAAATATCACAAAACCCCTATAAAAGTTTTTTATTAGGGTATTATAATTTTTTTATTTCACACTTCACACAAATTTAATTAGTAGGGAAATTTGGGTCATGCCGTATAATATTAAAAATACACGAAGTACTAGATATCTGTAGGACTTCCATTCTCTTTATTTCTTGTTGAATATCATAACGTATCATCTAGTAGTTATCTCCAGCCCAGTGAAACTTGAAAACTTTAGATGGTGGTAAATTAAAGCCCTACTTTATTGGCATACTAGAGCCATCTATTGAGATTTTTGCAAGCTGGAAACGCCGTCTAACTTCTCTTAAGAGTAATGTCCAGATCTTAAGTTTTTCCTTTTGGCGAAATCATTCTGGACTGAAACCAGTGCCCAATTATTAACTGGAGAATGTCACAAAGAGACGAGCTCTTTCATTATATCTCCGTAAATATCAATTATAGAGCAAAAATTTATAAAACATAATTTTCTTTCGATATATGCTATTCTGATTAAAACGACTTTTTTTTGCAACAAACAAAATTTGGTTTTAAAATATTATATATCCTGAGCTATTAATTGGACCAGAATGTATCGCGAAGTTATTCAGTTTATTCATAAACAAAATAGAAGGTAGTTCTCAAAAAATTCCCTTGTTCGATCAAAAAAAATCCAATGCAGTTTTGAAGCTTGAAGTTGACATTTTGTTGAGGATATCTCTCACTGTCTAGTTTGACACCTCCAGTTGATGTATAGACCAATTCTCATTCTTTTAGGCAGTAACATGTTGGGCTGTGGTTACTGTTTTCTAATTTTTGGAGGAAATTTGTATATTTCATGATTTAAAAATAAAAATAAACAATGAATTCCTATCTGTTAAAATGCTAACAACTAATTAATTAGCATATCTGTTTCAGCCATTGCATATTGTTCCGAGTCGCTCCAGGTCAATTTTGTAGTGCTGTTTCTCTTAAGTTGGCACCACTGTAAAATTTTCTTTGACATTTAGAGGAAGTAGCGCATCGTGCAAGCTCTGGGCTTACTTATAAAATGGATCCATTTCGTCCTCATTTTTACTTTTTCCTGTTAGGATTGATAAAGGAACACTGAAGACATCCATCCTGCTCGTTTTGCAGCATACTGCTGGTTTTGGTGTTTGAAGCGTCATTTAGTTGTCCCGGTTTAACTCTAATATCGTTTGATTTGGGTTTTTTGCCTGTTTGGTATTTTTTGGGCTTTACAGAGACAAAACTTGGAAACAGGGATTTTTTTGTCAGTCTTGAGCACGTTTTTAACAAGGAATCAGTCTAGACCCCAGACAATCGGGCTCCAACGTACAAGCTAGATCTTATAACTGCTGTCCACCCTACAGACTAGACTTATGACTGCTGTCCATCCTCAGGGTATTATAATGTTAATCAACCCTTGGGCTTGGGCTGCTGAGCTCTGCGTGTTACTGTGGATGGTACGGCAGAACTTATACCCTCAGGCTGTGAAATTAAACAACTGGAAACTCAGACAAACCTTAATATTAACTTATTTTTATTAATAATCTAATAACAATTCTATTAGTCAGAATTATACTTTATTATTGTAAGGCGTTGGGTTATAATTCGGCATTTATGATCAATGAGGAAAAGAATGGATTTGTTTTAGGATTTTTAAGCTAGTAGTCTATATATATATATATATATATATATATATATATATATATATATATAAGGTTAATGATTAACCAATTGGATTTATTTCCTTTTTTTTTGTAAATTTATTCAAGATCGATTTTGTTTCAATTTTATGATACATCTAGGTTACACTCCAGCTTAAACCTTAATTGAAGATTTAATTATAACAATTTTATTTTAATAAAAGATTTTTTATTTATTATAACGATCTATTACGAGTTTTATTTAAACCACCTCCTGCTTGTTTTTGTATCTTTTCTTGTTTTGTTGTGCTTGCTGCAGAGTAAAGTTGAAAGCTCGTTCCTAACGACATTGTGGAAGGCTTATGCATTCAGCCTAGCTTTAGATGCAGTGGCGCCCGTAATTTTCAACCCCTAGTTTCCGGTATAGGGGTTGGCTCGGAATTTTTGCTCGCTAGTGCTGCTACTAGCTTTAAACTGCACTATAGTGTTTTTCTTTACCTGTTTTTTATTTAAATAAATTAACTCTATTTTTCACCTCATTGTGAGGTTTGACGACACTTTTCTTTTAAAAACTAGTGTAGCAGATTTATTAAATTTTTGTTGACGGCGTAATATTTGCCCGCCGAGACTAACAAATTATTGTGCAAAATTCATTTAATCGGTTGAGATTATTGCTTAAGGGATCTATTAGCTGCGATACGAAATTTTATCTGCCGAGATGACCGATTCATGATTTATTTAAGAAGTTGATTTAGGATCATCAATTTTAAACCACATTTTCATATAAATCGACGATAATGACATGAAAAGTATTTATTTTGGATTTTATTCATTATTTCATGATTAATTTTACAAACTTCGACGGTATATCTTTCCATGAGTCTCAGACACAAATGTCAATCTTTGATTTATTGATTGGTTGTGTGCTATAGTAGGCCAGGATTGAGAAGTACACTGCAGCCTTGAGACTTATTTGTGTCACCCGTTATATCTATTCTATGTGAACAAGTTAGTTGCCTTCTAGATTCATAAAATCACCCGATGTCTTGAGTGCAAGCGAATTCGCGACGGATAACTCCTCATTTTAAAATAAAAATTCGTCTAATGAAAATTTAATACCAATTAATTATAATATCACACCATTTTGAAATATAATAGTTTTATTCATAAAAAAAAATAATTAATAAAGCATTTTATTTTAATGGCACAAGTTTAAAAAGCCCAAGGTAAATTAACTTTCATTAAAAGTTTTTAAAATATTTCAACTCTATTTTTGATATCCTAAAGAAAACTACATTTTATCAGGAGATTATCTATTGGCAGTTTAATACATGCGAGGGTTGATTTTTCGCGAAAATCTATTTGCCACCCCAAGAACGAAATATAGGTGTCGGGGATTGCGACCATAAAAGTGCAATTTCTACAATTATACTATACAACAAATGTTAACATCGAGGTCCCGGGTTTAATTTCCCGCTTATTGTGGTGTTTGATGTTGTGCACGTGAATAACAAATAATATTTGAGGATTTTAAATATTTGCTAATATATTCGTGTTATAGCTTATATAATCATAATCTTTCTACCCTAAGGTGTAAAATGTTAGCAATTACATCCTATGTGTTTATGAACTTTGTTCATTCTTTCTTGTACTTTGCTATTTTACTTGTTATTTTCCAAGTTTATCCTTTCTTTTTAGTATTGGGGTCATCTCGTTATTCCAAGTTTTCCTTGGTCTTGCCTGCCATACTTGTTTTACTATTCTAGTTTCTCTCATTCTTTTCAAGTGCCCGAACCATCTTGCTATTTGTTTCCTTATTTCGGTAACTTCCCAGTTCTCTCTTATGTTATCCTTTTTTCTTATACTGTCTTTCGTAGCTATTCTTTTCTCAGAAATTTCATGCCAGTGGCCTATATTTTGCTCTTCATTACCTTTGTAGGACCAAGCTTCCATTTCATAGTAGAAAGTACTACAGAAACTATGGTATACGTTGGTAGTTTTCTGTATTCATTCATTAATGTTTGCTTCCATCTTTTCCTCCCTGTCCGATGTTGTTTCTAAATATTTAATTGCATCTACCCTCTCATTATTCTATTTATATGTCCATCTTTTTTCCCCTCGAACTACATCATTGTCTTAGTTTTTTTTTACTCTTATTTTTAGACTTCTCTTCTTTAGTTCGTATTTCTGCACATATCATTATGTCGTCTGCGAATGCCTCTCACCAGCCTCACTTATGGTATATTATGTTTATTTTGCGTCTATTTGTGTTTGATGCTTTAATTATATCGGTCAATCTTATGATAAATCAAGGTTAAAAAAAGACAAATAATAGTAATATCAAATTTCATAATTATATTGATAATTGCAAAATGGTAACTGAAAATCTACACGGATAAAAATATTGTCAAAAATCAAAAATTTAACGAACGCACTGCAGAAAATTCTTCATTGCTGTAAAGTAGTGTTATGTTGGTCGAAATCGCTGGAGGTTGTATTCGCCGAGAAATTTTGGTTTGGGAAGATTATGCCGGAGTGATGTTGTTTTTCAATACTAACAAAACAAAACTAATAGAATAATTAAAAATTTTAATTCCAAAGCAATTAGTTCTGGTGTAAAATTTAGACTACAGTAGTGAATACATATATATATATATATATATATATATATATATATATATATATATATATATATATATATATATATATAAATATGTAGATAAGTTTTTGTCCGTGTAATTTAAAATAAAATAGAATAAAATATTGGCGAAGCGAACGTGAAAATTTGTCAATCTACATGATTCTCGTATTAAAAAGTACGGAGCACTCCAAAATATGGAAAAACTCCGGGTCCGACAGATGGCGACAGCGCTGTTTCGTCCTAATATGGGACTCGTCAGGCCTCCGCAGTCGGTACAAACCATCATCTCGCCTTTGCATCGTATAAAGCTGAATTTATAATCAAAACACAGCAAATAAGACGACAAAGGCGACATCTCGATGGTCCGCTTGATAATACAAGAAACACACAGATTAACAAAGTTTGTAAAAGAACCGTCATATGGTGGCGCGACGGTGAATTAAAACAGAAATATGTAAAATCGAGTACACGAAACGCGCTGCCCAACGGATAGGGGTCGCAAAGGCGAGATGATGGTTTGTACCAACTGCGGTGGCCTGACGAGTCCCATATTAGGACGAAACAGCGCTGTCGCCATCTGTCGGACCCGGAGTTTTTCCATATTTTGGAGTGCTCCGTACTTTTTAATACGAGAATCATGTAGATTGACAAATTTTCACGTCCGCTTCGCCAATATTTTATTCTATTTTATTTTAAATTACACGGACAAAAACTTATCTACATATTTATTTACTTGTTTGGCTTTTAAACACGCTAAACGATGCTCTCATGGTGGGATCGTTTGGTGCGGCACGTGGCTTTGGCTGCTTAAATAGCGGTAGGCTTGCTTGCCAGTACCGAAAAATGCGTATGGTAAAATTTTGAGATTTCATTAGAGAGCAAAAATTCATCTTTTTCAATATATCTACTTTCATAAAAATTTTATTGTTATTATAGAAAAAAATAATCCGAAGCATCATCATAATATGCTTTTTATCAGTAGCAAGGGAAAACAGTTTGTTCTTTAAAACATTGTAAGTGATTCTTCATAAATAAGACATACCAGAAAACACAAAATGAAAATAAAAACATTACATAGTATCAATCTTCACATTTCTCCTCATGTTGCAATTTACCCCGGGATTTCCTTTCCTATTTTCTTTTTCAAAGCCATTTTCTTTATTTTCACACCTTTCGAGTGAGTATGCAAGCGGTCTTATTTGACGCGCCAAAGTAAGCTTGAAAGATGGCCCTGAGATGTAAAAAATGTACGAATTCCTTAATAATTGAATTTTCTCAAGACGCAAACAAGAAGTTCCCGAAACTTGAGGACAAAACCAACCGTTGCGGTTTTGTTCTCTTGTTGTTGAAAATTTAACGGATTTAGAAAGTTTTTGTGGGTTTTTCAATGAAGGGAATAGTGAAACTTTATTAAGGAATTGTTTGTGTCGATTTTTCTTTTTTACTCGGGTAAAATTGGTTATAAAGAAGTTGTTGTTTTCGTAAACATAGGCTCCGAAATGATTTTATCGATTGTGTAACAGGTTGTTCTAGAAAGTGGGTTAAGTAAAAAAAGTTTTATTAATGGAATTATTTATGGCGTTAATCCAGATGGTGTTACTACAGCACCAGAAGTGAATGAAAGAGGGTCGATGGCTAACAGTCGGAAAAGCTAGACTCGTCTGAGATCTTTTAAACACAGGCGTCACGTAGTTCAAAACCTTCTTCTCCACTTTTAAATCCATTAGTCAAAACTCAATAAAACAACATCATATTAAATAGATTTAATATATATATATATATATATATATATATATATATATATATATATATTGTTGCCGGAACCTCTCTCTTTCATTCGTTTTACGTATTATTTTTGTCCCTGATGATATTTTTTCCGGAACCGAAACGTCGCATTCGAGTGGCGTTTCGGCTCTGTTAATCGGCGTAAAGCCGATTAAGTTTGGAAAAAGTGAACTTTCTAGATTGGTAGAATTTTCGTATGACACAGAAATGTGTCTCTGCGTCCTTGCTCCGTTCGCAACAATATTTGTTTCATGCGGGAACCGGTTAATAATATTTGGGGCGCTCTTGTTTAATCTTAATCTACCTAGTTTATAATTATCCCTGTTTCTATCAATTTGGAAACCCTCCTCAGGGTTAGACACCGATTCGAAGTATTTAATTAATTCTTTCACGGGAGTATATTTTTGTTCTGACTCGTCTATAGTTTGTAGGGAGTTTGGGGATTGAGAGTTTGCCGTGTGACGAAGTAGGGCGGCAGGTTTCCCCACCGCCGAGGTTCCACCAATTCCACCCGGGAAGTCCATATGACCACCCACCTCATTAAACCTGGACTGATGGGATGTTTCGTGACTGGACATGTTTTTAAAGAAGAATAATATTAATTTAAACTTGGGGCAAAAATTTATAAAAGATTTAGTCAGGATTAGTTACTTGTCACGGTGGGCTTTTAATTAAATAGTTTTTTGCGTTTATTATTATAACAGGAAATTAATAATGTAGAATGTCTGTTGTTATGTTTCTGTCTGTCCGTGCGCATCTATAGATCTGTTCTTTATACCTATCGTTGTTGATAATATAGATTAACAATAAAATAAATTTTAACAATTCAAATAAACTTAAAATTCTCAAACAAAAATAACAAAAAGTATTTTCTAGAATACAAGTAATAAAATCAACTTGTTCCGAGATTTCTATTAAAAGAGAATCTCGTTACAAAAAACAAACAAAACATAATAACTAAATAAAACAATTATAACGAAAAATAACACAATTAATATTAATAAAATATTCCTGTTAGCAAGTGATTAAGATTAAATCTGGCACTAATTTAATCCGAAATTTTCAAAGTATTAGAAATATCGTGATAAAAAGTTTTAAATACGGCAATGGGTTGCTAGAGCTTCTATCTGCTGATGCAACCTTGCGACGTCGGCCGTCGGCAAGCGGCTTGTTACCGACAAAAACAAAGAAACAAAGACGTCTGGGCGACAGGCGTCTGGGTTTTTCCCAACTTGTAAATTTCACTTAATATTTTGATTTTAAACAAAGAAATGTATTTTAGTTTGTCCACGGATTTTTTTTACAACGTTATAAGCGCGATTATAACGTTAGTATTTTTAATTGGGTATGCTTGTTTATGCAGTTATTATTTAAAACTTGTCACAAACAATAGGTTTAACACGAAAGTCTCAAGTTCTAGTTTTTCAGTTTCACGCGGGGAAAGTCTATGCGGTTAAGAATAATAATAATAAAACAAACTCAAAGCACAGTTTTTACGCGAAAATCTATCGCCGGTTTTTCCCGTAGAGCCGAACACTTATCGGACCCTACGGTTAGCCTTAGCACGAAGTTTTCTAAAAGAACAAACAAGTAGGGCTTAGGCGCACCTTTGGAAAGTGACCTCCAACTTTCCAAACTTACCAAAGTACAACGTTTGGTTACTTTGCTTCATACTTGTTTGTTAAAAAACAGAATTACTATCCTATTCGCGAATAGGCGCAATCAATAATTTTTCTTCTGGCAGAGAATCTAGGCATTAATTTCTTGGGAGAAATTAAATACTCTAGAGGCTCTCCTATTGAAGATACCCGGGAGTTTTCGCTAGCTTTGTGCAAATGCTAGGTACTAACTCCTCGGCAGCGATCTCGCGACGCGTGGACAACCCAGCGAAATGCGTGTAGATTGTCTTTCGAAACTGAAGCCCGAATCTTAGCCTGCGGTGTATACTTCTTCTATCCCACGATGTCAGGTAAGAGAGTGAATGTAATTTTGGAATGATATTTATACTTTTCTGAGGGTTGATTTGGCAACCCGACCTGAAAGTTCCGCGGAGCCAATCAGGGTGGTGCCGTATAAGGGTGCGAATCTGCACTTTTTATTATTTAAAATTTACAATAAATTAACGCTTAAATTACAAATGTTGCGTATGTATGTCAGAGACTTTAATTACCCGCGTGATTTAGTATATGTTTTGTCTACGAAAGTTTATCCTTTACTGTCGTTTTTGCCGTTTTAAGATTTCGTATTTATATGAGGCAAACTTCCAACCGCTGCGATGAGTCTGGGCACGTGACTGGGGTGGAGTTTGCTAAGGGAGTTGGACGTTAGTTATAACGAAAAATTTCAACGCGTTTCGCTTATTTTATTTTGGACCATCGACATGTAAAACACGTTTTACAACAATATATATATATATATATATATATATATATATATATATATATATATATATATATATATATATATTGTAAAATACGAACAGTGAATGCAAATTTCGCTCCATTATATCCTTTCCGTGTTAGAGGTTGCACAGTTTGAATAAATTACTACTATCCCACCACCATCGAGATGATGGTCTACCTGTACCACCATATCAAGAAGAAAGTTAAAACTTACCCTTCCCGCAATAGTGATACAACAGAGGTACATGTTTCGTTTCTCACTAGACTCATCAGAGTACCAACATGCACCTGTTTGTGCAAAGGACAGATCGAAAGGAAGCATGCAGCACTGAACGTGGCTTCGCCGAACTCCTGCAACACAGCTCTAAAAAAATAATTATACTATCAAGGAATTGTGCTCTTCTTGGCCACACTAAAAGCAATTGAGAGGCTAGCGTCAATAATCGGGTTATCTAATCGAGTAACACAAAATTACTAAACAATAATGATAATCTTTTATTTTACAAATGTAAAAACCCTAATATGATAAGTGCAATTGAGAAAATATTGACCCTTTGTACCCGTACAACTCTTACTTTTCAATCAAATCTTAAAATATTCCATAACCACTTCAATACAGACTAGCTACTTCAATAACTCAACTGCCTGACTACTATAAAGTGACAAGTAAAGAGTTTCCATCGGTTTACCAAATATAACAGTTGAAATCCTTTTAATAACCAGTAAGCATAAACACTGTGACATTACAATCTGCTAATAATAATAATTCAATATGATTCATCAATAAAATAGTTATATAAGTTAAATACCAATAATAATGAATCATTTTTTAAGTAACAGTAAAAATCCCAAATATAATATAACATTGAGTAAAATCCACTAAATTATCAATATATGTTCCATCTAATAATATACCCTAAGAAGACCCCACGTTAAATTAGATATTTCTACCGGTAATATAAAAATAACTGTTCACAATTGATATTAATAATCAATTTGGTCTGCAAAGAAAAATAAGAACACTCCTAACAAAAGCACACAAACACCACCCTCGGAGTACTATTGAACGTACAATGCTTCCAAGACACCAAGGAGGAAGAGGATTGGTCGATATTGGTAAGCAGCTCGATCAACAAATAATAAACTTACGTTCTTATTTCCATAGGTTAGCGGACTTTTCTAGACTACATCGAGCAATATGCGAGGCAGACGATTCAACGCCGCTACAGCTGAGGGAACGGGATATTGCTTCTCACCACCGAACAGACCAAGAGAAGTTACAAGCCTGGCTACAGAAGCCACTTCATGGACGGCATCCAAATGAGGTCAATCAGGACAATGTCGACAACTTGGCGTCGAACTACTGGTTGATTTCGGGACGGATGTTTTCGGAAACGGAGGGCTTCTTGTTAGCTATCCAAGACCAGGTTATTCCGACGAGGAACTATCGGAAATTCATTGTCAGAGATTCCTCAATAGAAAATGACCAATGTAGATATGGCTGTCGAACATCGGAGACGATCCAGCACATAACTGGAGGATGCCAAGCGTTTGCCGCAACTGAGTATAAGGAAAGACACGATTCAGCCGCTAATATACTCCACCAAGAGTTAGCAGATAAGTTGAAACTATTGCAGGTAGGAAAAGTGCCTTACTACAAATATAATCAAGAGCCTATTCTTGAAAACAACGAGTTCAAGTTATACTGGGATCGAACGGTCCTAACAGATCAAACAGTTGCTCATAACAGGCCAGACATTATACTAACAGATAAAATTTCCAGGCGAACTACACTAATCGACATCGCTGTACCGAACAACAACAACCTAGGGTCAAAATACAACGAGAAGATCGCCAAATACAGAGATCTGGAGGTGCAAATCCGCAGACAGTGGGCAATGAACAGCGTCCACACGATTCCTATAATACTGTCAACAACTGGAGTAATTCCAAAGAACCTCCTGCAGAACATCAAGAGACTGGGCCTTGGTGAGCATCTGTGTAAACCGATGCAGAAGGCAACTCTCCTAGCAACCGCGCGAACCGTCCGAAAGTTCATAGGAAATACAGCAGACCACGCCACCTAGGACCCGATAAAATGGAAAGGGTCCCCACAGAGCTTCATACTTTTGGTGTCTTTGTATACCTGGTATGAGTGAATAATCCCTGGAGGGAGTGCGAAGTCGTTTGGCTTGTAAATCTGATCAATTTGGTTGATTAACAATGTTTGGCTTTGGTGACTGACAACTAGTATTCATTTTGGTTAATAATTGAAAGATAGTTAAACTGCGTGCTAGCATTCCAACATCAACGCAAATATTTCGAAAAATTCGCCAAAGTATCTTATGTATGAGTCAGAAACAAAGCTGAGTACGGTGCCATGGGCACAACTAGGTCTGCTATGTGTTGTGCGCCATTGTGGCCGTGTGTATATAACCAGCTTTTACTTCTTGGAAGTTTGCTGTTTCTCCCAATACTCTTTGTTTAGAAAAAGTACCTCTAGGTTAAGTTTTAGAATGGAGGTTGTTTTCCTGCAACTACTCGTAGAAAAGTCGTAAAAAGTGCCTTGGCATTTCTCGCTCTGCCTAAGGTGCCATTATATTTTGCATTATATCCCAATAAAAAAAATCGGTCCATAACATCATTAATAAAGTTTGAAACCTAACTACATTACATAGGAAATAAGTCAACAGAAAAATGCTATCACCATACAGCTGAAATGATAGACAACCTCTATGAATTAGAGAAGAGGAGCAATGTTCGTTACAATTCCCAGTGCCTTAACAGTGGAGCACTTGTATTTCCTACACACTATAAATCCAATTCATTCTATACCTAAAATTTTAGTTTAGTTGTCCCACTTAAAATTTTTAATTTTGGATGATTTGATGACAAAAGAAAATTAATTTTATGTATTCTTTAATTTTTGAGGGTCAAATCTTTCCTTGAATTATTATTGCACTTATCAATTTACACCCTTTGCTATCAACTTAGATTAGTTTTTAAGTCAAACCATGTTAGTAAATTAAAACATAATAATTAAATAATTTAGTAAGACCCCTTACATTTAATGTGTCATTCTTAGATGCCATTATATGTATTATTACGTCGTAATTCTATTTACAGGAAAATAATAATTTTTAATATTAAAAGTTACAAAAGTTTAACGACATATTTACGAAAAATATTTGTCATTTTAGTTTGTTGATTGTTGAAATTGAACGTATAAAAGTTTTTATGTTATAAAAGGTAACATCCACTTCACATGTGGGGAAACTCTGTACTTCTAATTTAATATAGAAGTTAAAATTTATTATTAGAGTTAAACGGAGAAAATTGAACATAAACTAAAAAGTTTACTAATAATTTTTAAAGTACATTTTGAGATACTAGTTAAAATTAATAAAACCTAAAAGAAAAGAAACCTAAAAAAATATCTTCTTCTTCTACCTTCTATAATAGGTCCCTGACCTGTTCCTTCTTCGATTTTCCTCATTCTGAACTTAAATTATCGCTCCACCTTTTCCGTGGTCGACCTCTACTGCGTGTACCACTAGGCGATTTATCTCGTGCGATCCTTACCAGTCTATCCTCTGTCATTCGGCTTATGTGTTTATTCCATTGTGTCTTACGCTGTAGGACCCACTTATTAATGCAGTCTGTGTTGCATGATTGCCTAATGTTATCGCTTCTTTCTCTGTCTAGTGGCGTTTTTCCTGTTATTCGTCGAAGTATTCTCATTTCTGTAGTCTCCAATAGTTGTTTCGTTTTTGTCGTCTCTGGCCGTGTTTCTGAGGTGTATGTCATAATAGGTCTAATTGTGGTTTTGTAGATCCGAACCTTTGTTTCTTGTTGTAAGTGTTTGTTTCGCCAGATCACGTCGTTGAGACAACCCGCCACTTTATTTGCTTTGGCCACCTGCCCTCTTACTTCATCTTCGATGTTGCCATAACTAGTTATGTCGATTCCTAGATATTTGAAACTCATTTCTTGTTGTATTATTTGACTGTCTAGTTCTAGTTTGCATCGGAGGGGTTCTTTTGAGGTTGTCATACATTTAGTTTTTTCGGCTGAGATAATCATATTATATTTTCTTCCCGTAAGATTAAAGGTATTTACCAATCTCTGGAGGTCGTCTTCATTTTCGGCACATATCACAGCGTCATCAGCGTAACAGAGAATTTTTATTTCTATATCACCCATTTTATATCCTCTACCAAGTCACACCTCCTTTATTATTTCGTCCATTATCATGTTAAACAACAAAGGACTAAGCGAGTCTCCCTGTCTAATATCGCTGTTGACTGGTACTAAACAAATATAAATAAAGAAATATAAAATTTATCGTAAGGTATAGAAAATAATTATAACAAGGATTTTAAAAATTTTATCGAGATTTTTTGATTTTTATTCTTTTGAGAAAGCCCAATCAAAGAAGCATAACATATTTATAGTAGTTGATAATAATGGCACACGGTTAATTAGAGACAATTTTTTCCGAATTAAACATAAAACAGGAGCTTTATATTACAAACAAAGGACCATTGGACAACCAGTTTTACTCGACGGGTATTGCACACCTTAATTTGGTGATGGCGGATAAAAACAATTGTTTCCAATAAAACCAAAATCCCATTCTTTTAAAGTAGAGCGGCAGTAATCCAGAATAAATGTTCTTTTTCCATTATCCAGCCATTACTACTTTCTAGATAAAAGCACTAAATCCGGTGTTGTTTATTTGCGATCAATAAATAATCACCGTTTTTTCTAGGAAACTTTCATTAAGGAGCTTGAAGAAATCAACTTATAAGCGAAATTTTGTTGATATAATATTGCTTTTAAAGGTTATTTTTTATGTATAGATAATTTATATTAAAAAAATTGTATTTGCAGGAAACAAACTGTTTCTATATATTCTTATTCTTTCCTTTTCTTTGCTAGAAAGGAGAATTCATATAAACAAATATTTAAATACGACAGATAGATTTCTGTATTGCTACCTGAAATTTTGGTTTTTTAAAAATTTCGCACTACTCGTGATACTTTGCAGGAAACAAACTGTTTGTATATAGTCTTTCCTTTTTTCTGCTTGAACGGATAATTCATATAAACATCAATTTTACTCGCAATAGTGTTGTTTTTGGTTTTAATAATACATTTACTGATCATCAGCCGAATTTACACTACAATCTGAAAACCAACGCAGTTGAGGGCGTATTATTCAATAGTTATTTTCATTTTCAATCCATTAATCGGATTAGTTTTTTTTTATTTTAGGTGATAATTACTTTAGCAAAAGATACGTAAGAAAACAATTCACAATTTCACCCAATGCATTATATAAAACTAGCTTTTACAAGATAGTGAATTGCTTAAAATTCTCCGAACATCACATGGGATGTATTGAGCCAATTAAGACCTTTGTAAAGGCTTGGCTTCCTGTATGGAGGCATGTATGTATGTAGGAGTGTGAATGCAGCTGATTTTGAATTGTTGTGGTGGATAATTTGGAGAATAATATGAATTGCGGGATTGTGAAAAACAACTTTGTTATTTCGCTCGGTGCGTTTGGATCCTTCTAATCGAAATCCAGGTATTTTGCTATAAAATGAATTCTTATTAGGAAACTTGGGTAGGTCATTAAATAACTTATTACATTATAAAAAGGTATCATACAGCTATAAGATGTAAAAATATCTAATACAATTTTATGATAAATCTGCTTTTTTTTACCTTTATGGTACATTGTACCAATACTCGAGTTTGTCTAAAAAAAAGGCGAAAAACTTTATTACAGATTACAGGTTTTAAATTATAGGGGGGGGGGGGCTAGTAAATGATAAATACGTAATGAGATACTGTCAGATCGGCTTTATTTTTTAGATCCAATGGCCAGAGTGAGAACATTTGATTTTCTGCCCGCAGAATTTTCTGATAGCATTTTAGAGAAAAGGTGTATCAGTGAAAGTTATATGTGTTGAAAAGACTTTTAATTTCATATTTTATACGTCAAAATCGATAAACAATTTATCGAGATAATGGTGAAAAACCTCCTTTTTTGCACTATTTTATAAATGTTATAATAGCGGAAAGTGACATATAACACCGTGATGATGAGGGTATTAAAGGTCTTTATAAGTATGCGAAAGTTCAGTCAGATCGGTTGAATGGTTTATGAGTAATGTCAATTGTTTATTAAAGACACCAAAAGTTGAAACAATTGTGGTTCAGAAGATAATGCTTCCAGAGACACTTCTAAAAGTGAAATAGATTCTTGAAAAGTTAAACTACAAGGAAAGTTAAAAACAATAATTTGATTCCAAAATTGTTAAAAAAGTGAATGAAAAAAGAGGTACTTTTTTGCTTATAAACACTTAGAATAACTTTGTTATTTTTCATGGTACAGACTTGTTATTAGGTGGACTGTAAAGGTGATTGAAAATTATGGATTTTAGGGGAAAAACATCTCTACGACCAATAGGAGGCAAGATAGACATTTTTTGTTTAAAATCATATCTTTGGTGTTTATAAACATGAAGAGTAAAAATGTTCACAAATTTTAAATGAAAACCTATATTTTTTGATGCAAGAAATAAGTACACTTTGCGAGATGATGGTTTGTACCAAATTCAATGGTCTGATGAGTCTCAAATTAGGACAAAACAGCTTGTCGTCATTTTTCGGACACGGAGCCCCCCCATTATCTTGAAGTTCTTCGTCCTTTTTAACTCGAGAGTAATGTTTATTGACAATCTGATGTCCGATCAGTCGAGTATATATATATATATATATATATATATATATATATATATATATATATATATATATATATATATATAATAAAATAGAATAAAATATTGGCGAAGCGGACGTGAAAATTTCTCAATCTACATGGTTCTCGTATTAAAAAGTGCGGAGCACTCCAAAATATGGAAAAAATCCGGGTCCGACAGATGGCGACAGCGCTGTTTCGTCCTAATATGGGACTCGTCAGGCCACCGCAGTCGGTACAAACCATCATCTCGCCCTTGCATCGTACAAAGCTAAATTTATAATCAAAACACAGCAAATAAGACGACAAAGGCGATATCTCGATGGTCCACTTGATAATACAAGAACCACACAGATTAACAAAGTTTGTAAAAGAACCGTCATATGGTGGCGCGACGGTGAATTAAAACAGAAATATGTAAAATCGAGTACACGAAACGCGCTGCCCAAAGGATAGGGGTCGCATTTTTTCGGTACTGGCAAGCAAGCCTATCGCCTATTCGTTTTCACGACGTTTCGCCAAAATCTTATTTGGCATTTTCAAGTGCGGTTCGTCTCGTTACTCGCTGAGAACTGATCAGTTCTTATATGATGTAAGTTGTTTTTTTTTTTTAAATAAAGAACTCTCATAACCCAACAATTTTTATTTTCCAAGTTGCATGCGGAAGAAGTCTTGGATAAAAGCTTTTTGACAATAAAAAAGTAATACTAGAACGAAAACCATTGAACGTAATAGTTGAAATTGTCTTGATACCACAAAAGCTGTGTATACTTAATCTATAAGAAAGCAGCTATTTTTGTGATGTATTATTACTTTACATGATAATAGATGTGAGTCTACGTCACACAATGTTGCCATATATGTATATAGGTCGTTAAAAACATCGTTAAATCGAAAAATATGAACATCTATTAAACTTTATGAACTATTTGCCACTGTTATTATAAAGGGAAACTTCATTGCCTGAAATTGAATACTTAAATTAATGGAGTTGGTGCACACAGTGTTTCAGCCCAAACCACCGAAACTATTTAAAACTATTTTAGTTCACTTACCAAACTGAAACTTTGAGTACAATTGAGAACAATTCAACCTGAACTTAATAGACCGATAAGCATTTAAGGTCTCTGGAAGCAAACGATAAACAAAGTTATTCAATGAAGATTTTTTTTAAATCAGAAAATAGCTTGTATAAGAACATATTTGTTTTGTCTAGTAATTTTAATTCAAATTTTTCGCTTCCATTACTTTGCGTAAACAAAGTTAAATTTGCAACTTGTCAGAAAAAAAAACAATTTCTACCGAATTTTCAAGCATTCATAAACAAAAGTAATTTTACATTACGTTAATATAAATAATAAATAAGCACTCAAAATAATAAGCCTATTTTATTACTTCTTAAATCAAATTTTAGCCACTCATTTCAGTTCCTTTTAAGATGTTCATCTTATTTACTTCTTTTTCCCTGTTTTTACTTTCAACCTTTATATAAAGACAAAAGACGTTATTTAACCGACCTATAAGCTTTAATATATTTTGTTTTTCTTCTTTTTTCTCCAAAATGGCATTGCCGCTAACCGAATAGTGTGAAATTAGGTTCAGAATTGGCGATAACGAAATCAACTCAACAAGTAGGGTTGGTTTAAAATGAGTTTGAAGGAATTTGAAACAAATAGGGCCCCTTTGTAGGAATAAAATATTACTAAGGATCTTACTTTTAGATTCAGTTAAGGTAAAAATCGTTTTAGAATATATATATATATATATATATATATATATATATATATATATATATATATATATATATATATATGTATATATATATATATATATATATATATATATATACCGTGCTCTCCTACTGTAGAAGATAAATTCAATATTATCTAAATGGAAAAAGCTCAAACCCGTCAAATTTTGTTTTGTTTTAGAGATTTTTTACTTAATACCAAAAAACAAGAAGGAGCTATTACGTCATAGATATTTTTTCAATTATAAAACCCATTTTTTATTTCAGAATCAGAAAGGGTACATTTTTTTTACATACGACATGCTAAACATCGGTGTTGGTTATATAAGGACATTGTCAATGAAAATTACTGCGAAACTTTAAAATATAAAAAAAATTGGTATCATCTAATTTAAAAGTTCAGATTGGGCTCCATTAACAAACTGACAATAGCCAAGATGATGAATAAATTCTTTTTGAACCTTGCCGATAACATCTGCGGTTATGTTTAGTACTTCTTGGCGCTTTAGAACTTTCAAATTGTAGGGCCTGGTCAAGTATACTTGAGTTTTTATGTATCCCCATAAGAAATAATCAAGGGGGTCAAATCTGGTCATCTGGCTGGCTACCCAATTGACTCTTCTGCATATCCATTGATTCGGAAAAACTTCATTCAAATAAGCATGGACAAAGGCAGCGTAGTGGGGCAGCGAAAAAAAGGTTCTACTGGAACATATCGGACTTTGATGGGTCTGGATCCAAAGTTATTAGTGCAGGAATGAGGTAATGTTGAAGAAATTCCAGACATTTCGCATCAGTGAGTGTACCAGTGCTTTTTCCTATTCTGAATTAAAAAATAGGGTTTACAATTGAAAAAAAAATATCCATGACGTCGTAGCTTCTTCTTTTTTTTTAATTGTTCCGTATATTTCGGTATCAAGCAAAAAAACTCTAAAGTAAAAATAAAATTCGACGGGTTCGAGCGTTTTTTCAAACTTTCCTTTTTGAAATAACAAAAGCAGCTGAAAATTTTTCATCTTAATTTATTGGGACGACCATCCTTAGAGATTTTGAGGTGAAAAATAGTTTAAATTGTTTCGGTGACTGAGTTTTGTTGTTTAGTTACCTTATCTTTTTCCAGTTTCTGTGTATTGGAGAAAGGGATTTTAGCAGTTCTGCACGTTTTAACGAAGTAATTCTTTAATTTAGAGGTACTTCTCCTTTTTCTTTTTTATTCTTGTTTACGTTTCTGGGTTTTCCTCTTTTTCGTGGATTTTCACTGACCTTCACTTATGAGCACTGATATTTTAACTAGCGCCTAGACATCACTACATGGTTTAGCAGTGTTTTAGTCGAACTTACAGGAGACAATACAGCTAGCAATCTCACCATCGAAATAACAGGCAAATAGTATTTTTTTTCTATGTTAAGTGATAACAATCTAAATAATTTTTGTAAATTAAAGTTTTTTTGTAAGGTGTGAAATTTTCCGGCGTTCTATCCCATGATCATTGTTTTCTTATTATTTACTAGCAAGTTTTATTTAACTTACATGATCACTGCCGTACTTATAAGAGTGAAGTTGAAATCTACTTCCTAACGATGTCGTGGAAGATTTCTACATTCAACCCTAACTACAGAGGTAGTGGCACCCTGAATAACTCCCCTTACTTTCCTACATAAGGGTTAGTCTAAGATATTCGCTCGCTGGCGCAACTACTAACTTTCTACTAGTCCCTGGTGATTTTGGTAATACTCTGTTATTGAATTTCTTCTCGCTTAACAGTGAGATTTTGGCATAAACTACCAACGTAGCGCCAGGTCGACTGAATAAGGAGACTGTTTTCATATCAGTAGTGAATGTAATGCAATACTTTTTGTCAATAAATACCATTATTGTGAATTACGCTTTAAAGAAAGACAGAAGCTGTCACAAACTTATTTATAGAGTCTTATGAGATCTATATTTTTTATTGTATTTTAAATGGCTTGGTCAAGGTAAAGCATGAAAGTTTCGAGTCAATTTTTTGTGTTCAACTGAATTTGAAATTATCATTCTCGCTTTACATCTCGACGTGTTATATACCAAAACTTTCTTCGCAAAACGGCTTAATAAGTGATGAAAACCGCATAAAAATTTATTCAGGACTTTTCGAAAATAGCCTAGATATAGAGACAAAAGAGGCAGGTAAGTTCTCTTTAATGTGTGTGTAGTGATATGAATAAAGTTTTTAAACCCATTTTTAATATACCATTTTTTCAAATTTTTCTGAAAGAAGTTTTAAAAGAAAATTCTCCTAGTTGTTTGAAAATATGGACTTAGACGGAAAGTGTACAAGAAATTTTCTGATGCATATGTCGTAACTTTAAAAGAAAATTGAACTTCGTTTCCAGAAAACTAATACCTTTCTTTTGTTATTCAATAAAGGCAAAAAAATATGAAATAGGGCCAGTAACGAAACTGTTTGATTAAATTATGGAAGGGTTAACCAGACAATACAAAAATGGCCCAGTTCATAAAAGTCTCAATTACGTTTAATCTGTTTGTAAATGTTTGTTAATCTAACAAATAGGATCAAGCTGAACACATTTTTTCATCAGAATTGTGAAATAAAACCAAGAGAAAAATAGTATTAACAGCGAAAATTCTAACTGGAAAATTGTAAATATAGAAAATTTAGGTCTTGGGATAAAAAGATTTAGCACACAAAGTCGGCAGTACATACCGTAATTTATTGTTACCGACCTTTGTTACTTATTAAATTTCGTTATAATCTAAGAAAATTCAATTTCGCTTGTCAAAAAAATTCTGACCCGAGAATTTCCATGAAAGGTTGAGTCCTAACATATTTTTCTCTTTGTTAGTAGGAAACTACTTGAAAAAAAGGTGAATTTTCTGCTAAAATTCGATAATAATTTAAAATCTTTACGCGCAATTTTATTTACGCATTATGCTGCTCACAGATTTATAAAATAAAATATGTGGGGGAAAGAATTTCCTTCGGTCTAAGGTCATCAAACAAAATTATTGGCAGAAAACATATAAAAAAGGATATTATTGGAACAACTGCCCATAATGCTCGAACTTTCAAGCGTACACCACAGGCTTGCCCAATTTGAATTATATTTGACCTTCTTTGGGTTTGAAGACCCTTTCCGAGTTTTTTTTTTAACTAAATTTAAAAATAAAATAATTTTTTTTCTAGAAAATCAGGTTTTTCTGATATAAAAAAGTAACGTCATTACGTCTACAATGATTTTTATTGTATCAAATTTAAACTAGAAATAAAATATCCCATTTTGACAATTTATCCATTTTTCAGTTATGCAAACGTTGTTCTTATGGCCACTGCAACTGTGGCAATTCGGCCAGTTTCTTAGTGAACGTTGACTTAGTTCCCCTTCCCGAAAGGATGCCTCTACGAAGAGAGTCTTGAAAATACCTTTATACATCCAAATAAGGAGAAAAATAATAAATAGATTACAAAGATTTGCGGAGTATAGTTTTTGTATTAGAGGAAACAAACTTTTATTTTTCTGCGGCACGGTTACATCAAATATTATTTTCATATGCATTTATTTAAATAAATTATTCTTGTTACTTTTCAATGATAAACTATTTCATGCATTCTCCACAAAGATTTGGACGACCAACCAAAATACATCGAAAGTAGTAACTTGGTTGATAACTTACGGCTTGGTTGTATGGTAGACAAAATTCACTCAGAGGCGGAACACTTTGGAACTCTCTAAACTGCTGAGACTAGCCCGGGCCTGCCTGTACATTACGGAAGCCATGAGAAATACCCACAGAGCAGCTATGAAAACCTTACTTAATCTTCCGCTTGAAATAACAATCAACGCTGAGGCGAGAGCTGGGGCTTTCAAGTTAGAACAACGCAAAATTTGGTAGACTAAACCTGCTCTCGAACACACTAGTATCAACGGGTTCAAAACTAACCATGGTACAAGAAGCTGGACTTCAGGAAGTCACCGACAGACTCAATATAAGTGATGCACTGAGGCAGCACACCACTGCATTCCAGGTTGAAGTAAATGCAATGAATACATCCCAAAATTTAAGTATGAAATTTTATAAATATGCAATATATAAATCTATATTTACCCAAAATTTAATAAATATCAGATATAATCTAGAGAACAAAATAAAATATACGCTACTGTATCCCAAATTTCGAATCTACTACGACGAAATCGAATACTATATAAACTAAAAATCTCGTAAATTTATTAATAAATAGATCCAGCAATTAATATTAATCATCTCTGGCATTTATAATTGTGTGCTTGGTAATTTCTGCATAATTTCATATCGCTCCTATACATTCTATAACCACCCTAACATACCAATTTCTATATGAGGGGCTAGAAAAATTGCTGTTTTTGACTAAAAACTCGCTGCATTATCTCTAGAACAAGGAACCCCCTCCTACATCCCCTTTTCCAACAGTCTGGATAGAGATAATAGTGTTTTGCGAAAACTCCTAAATAATTATGTATTATGTAAGTCAAAACTTACCCTCCCCGCCACAGTGATACGGCAGAGGTACATGTTTCGTCTCTACTAGATTCATCAGAGTACCGACATGCACCTGTCTGTGTAAAATACAGATCGGAAGGGAGCATGCAACACTGAACGCGGCTTCGCCGACCTCACGCCGGATGGCGTATGCATGTTTATGCGGCTTTCACGGATTCCTCCCTGTGAGATGCAATAGCAGTGGATATATTCACATTATGCCGTTGTGGTGCTGAAATCACATTCAGCGTTGCATCTCACACGGATCAATCCGTGCAAGCCACATAAACATGCATACGCCATCCGGCGGGAGGTCGGTGAATCCGCGTTCAGTGTTGCATGCTTCCTTCCGATCTGTCCTTTAGATAGGCAGGTGCATGTTGGTACCCTGATGAGTCTATTAGAGACGAAACATGTACCTCTGCCGTATCACTGTGGCGGGGAGGGTAAGTTTTGACTTTCTTCTCGATATGGTGGTACAGGTGGGCCATCGTCTCAATGGTGGTGGAATGGGATGGATTGTGTTTTATCGCAATTTATTCAAACTGTGCAACCTCTAACACGGAAAGTATGAGTGGAACGAAGTTTGCATTTACTAATCGCAATTGACTTCATTTATACACGGAGTTGCATATAGATGTACCTTTGCTGAATGTGATTTCAGCACTACAACGGCATAATGTGGATATATCCACTGCTATTGTATCTCCCACGGAGCAATCCCTGCAAACCACATAAACATGCATACGCCATTCGGCGGGACGTGGGCAAAGCCGCGTTCAGTGTTGCATGCTTCTTTCCGATCTGTCCTTTACACAGACAGGTGCATGTCGGTACCTTGATGAGTCTAGTAGAAACGATATATATATATATATATATACCAAACCTAATTTACGTAATCAACATATTCACATGAAACAGATCTATATGCCCAATAATTCACTAGCCTCTTACATCATCAATTCAATCAAAAATGATTTGGTTGAGTTTGAAGAATTAAAATATTTTTGAATGGCGAAAAGTCAAATAGCCCCACTGTGCGCCGTAAAGTCCAGATTTGGCTCCGTTTGACTTATTTTTATTCAAAAATGTAAACAAGCACCTCATAAGATTTTATTTTGCAAATAATAGCCAGTTAAAGAATAATATTGGCGCCTACAGGAATCCCTTTTTTTGATGGAATAAAGTCGTTATACAACAGATGGCGCCAATGCGTGGAAGCTAAAAGAGATTATGTTGAAAAAGAAAATTCATAAATTTTTAAGTTTAATTTTTAAAGAAAAAAATTTTTTGATGTCTCTTGTACTTACAGAAAGTCATGTTTTAATAAAAAGTGGTTTTTTGTTCGAACGGAATACAATTTTAGAAACATTCTTAAGATAATTAACGTTTAAATGTCATAAAATGGTTCTAAAAAGGCTATAAACCATCTTTGGCCTTGTAATTTACCTAAAGAAAATATTTAAAAATATTAAAATTTATTCAAATTTTCCTTTGTGTTAATATAACTTTCTTTTTAAAGCATGAATGTAAAATGAACCAAACAATATTTCAAATAAAACTTGTTATGCCGGAAGTCGAATAATAATTTTCTTATTATGGTATAAATTGTTTGAGGAAATTGGCAGACCAGCTGACCAAGCTGCTGAAAAGATTTTTCCGGAAACGCCTTTCCAACGAAAATTGTACGTATGAGCTTTTATAATATAAAGCGGCGAAAAATTTGAAATTTGCTTTCCAAACATATTACGAAATAAAGGGGTGACATCTGTCAACTTTTATTAAATGTTAAATTGAAGATGCGTCATTATTTCACAATAAAATATAAATTAAAATTTGTTGTAATATTTTGTAAGTACAAATGGGAGGTTTTTGTCGACGAATGGGTGTTTTATTAATCTAAAAGTTGTGCTAAAAAAATCTGGTACACGCGTGTACTCTGTTTATTTATTTGTTCTTTAAAATTACACAATACTGTTTACTAGTTTAGTCGATTTTTTTTCACTATTTTATAAAATGAATAAGTTTATTTATGTAACCTATAATGCATATCTTAACTGATTACACAAAAGAACTACCTCTTCTTCCTGTGTCATGTCAGGTCCCCATGATACAGCATGTGTATTCCTGTTCACCCTCGGATGATCATCAGCCAAGAGATATGCTTCCTTCCAGCACCTCTACGACCCTTGATCTTACCCTTCATTATCAGTAGAAGAATTCTGTACCGATCTTCTCTGAGAACATGACGAAGATATGCTAGTTTTCTTCATTTTACAGTTGCCAGCAATTCAAGAGTAGCATCTGCCCGACCTAAACCCGCTATATTAGTTTGAATAGCTACCTAGGATATTCGAATCATTCGCCTATGCAACCATATCTCAAATGCCTCCAAACAACACTGAACATGTAACCATCCTTTGGTGAAGTTCTAAATTTAGATTGTCATTGTAGACAAACGATCTCATTTTTAGAAAAGTTGTGCGGGTTCTGCATTTAACTGCTGTTCAGTAATATAACATCCAAGGTACTCGAAGTGGGAGACTCTTTTAACGATTTATCCATTTATTAACAGTGAAGCGTCTGGATATGGTAGATGACTGAAAACCATAATTTTAGTTTTAGCAACATTTATGTTGAGTCCCATTTCTTTCCCAACCGTAAGAGTTGTTGTAGACCCTGAAGGCTATCACTTATCATGGTCATATCATCGGCATAACGAATCGTGTTTATTAGCTCGCCGTTGGCTTTAACTCCAAATAATGTGTTATGTAGGGCTTCTTTAAAAACTTTGTCCGAATATGAATTAAACAACAGTGAAAGGAAACTACATCCCTGTCCAAAGCCTTGTTGAATTTGGCATTCTTTGGAAAATTTACCATTAACTCGGACCACTGACTTCTAACGCCAATATAGACTCTCTATAATCCACACATCCTTGCCATCCACACCAGTATTCTTCAGTATATCTATGAGCTTCATTTTATGATAAATAAAAAATACAATTTATTTAAATCTTAAATATTTTCTTACACATATTTCGTTTTTTTTTTGCAACAAAGCAGATCATCACCTGGCGGTTACCATGGCTACACGAATACTTGTGAGATACTAAATGTTTACATAGGTCGAAAAATCTGGACAGGATTTTTTTGTGTCTGTGCCTGCTTCTGTTTTAACCAAGAATCTCTTTGAGGAGTGCACTATTAACAAATCATTTCTAAGGGATAGAAAACTGCCTAATAGGCTTTTTCGTTTTCATTAAAACACGATTCTGTACGGTTTGTTTTTGTTCTTTTTCTGTTCAGTAGTATATAAAATTAGTAAGATTTTTTTTTAAATTAAATATTTATCTTCAAATTCTCTTAACGCTAGGTAGGTAAATTGAAGAACTGTTCTGTTTGAAAAGTAAATATTTAAACTGTGTTTTGACATAAAACTTTTAAACATTTATCAGTTTATTTCTATATAAAACATAGTTTAGAATTAGTTATCCTTAGTTTAATACATATATCGGTAAAAAACAATTATATTTGACCTTTTTATTATTATTTTCTATTTTAAGAAGTGTCTTAAATTGAAAAAGAAATGGTATTATGAAAGAGCATTTAATAATGTTATCAGTTTTTAAACATATTTTTATGTTATATTTTGCCACAACAGAATCATATTAGTCCAGTCAAATAAGGCCTAAGAGTATTCTCAATTTGCTGTTTTGATACAACTTTAATTTCTAAATAAATCACTTCGGAATGATTCCAGGAATGATAATTGATCTTAGTGCCAGTCTGAAAAGGTGATCTGGAAGCAAAACAAATTGTTAATTACAAAAATTTTAGATTTTAAAGAAGTTTTGTTCTCTTTTCCGCCATATCTCCTTAAATACTAATACTAGAGAGAAAATCTATTGAATATAATTTGTCTGTAGAAAAAAAAGTTAAAAAACGACATTTTTTCAAGCTACCAAGAAAGGGGCTTAAAAGCAGACAGTGATTTTGGAACAAGCAAAAAAACGTAACCATGTACTAATTTTACTTGCAGGTAATACTGGTCAGCCTAACCGGTATCGCGTGCCTAGAAAAAAAAAACCAACTATATATTAATTTTACTTGCGGGTAATATCGGTCAGCATGATCGGCATAGCACGGCTAAAAACATTTCCAAAAAAAATATTTTTATGTTAAATGTTATGCAAAATTCAAGATCTATGATTACTTAGATGTTGATAGTACAACAATTGTGACCGACAATGTCTCACCCCTTTAGTCCTACCACGAAAATTTACAACGATTTGTCGCGAAAACGATTGAAGTGCATTCATCCCAAAGGCGTTCTGGGAACTTAGCGGAGATCAGTGCGCAGGCTCGTAGTATAATCACGTCACCCGCTTTGTATGTGTGTTTGAAGAAAAGCAATAATATTGGAGAAATTGAAGTGACCGGCATTACCTCCTGACCGAGATTACCCGACATTACCCTATTGTTTCTGGCATCATTCCGGAGTGATTTATACAGAAAATTAGTGAACATCAAAACATGGCAACCTCGATAACTAATTTGACTGGATTATATGTATTACGGTTAGATAATTACTAATTAAAATATTTTAAGATTTTTAAGTAACTTACTGTAAAGCGTTTAAAGCAGTCAGCAAAATGAAATTAAGAAAAAAGAAATATGTAAAATTTTTTATTCAAATTACAAAAAACTATTTCAACGATTCTACGAAAAGTACTTTTGCTTTTACAGCGTAAAAGAATAATCTTTTTTAAGAACAACAGAGAGTTTAGAATGGATGTAGAAACAAAGCGTGAATTAATGGATTTCTAAGAGAATTTTCATCACTTTAATGGAGAAATTTGTTAAAATTAATGATGGAAATATTTTAGACAGTTGAGTTTTTGTGCTAATGAAATAAAGACGTTGTTCCATTTTTGTATATAGCTTTTATTACGGCGGTTAATAAAATTATTTTCTTGGATAATCTATCTTACTAAAAGGTTATAATTGCCTGTATAAAATAAACTTCAAAATAAAGAAACAATATTGGAAAGCAAAAACGAGTTTACTAATCTTATATTTTTCTATATAGAAACACAATCTATAATTAGTCAGGAGTTATGTTAGCAATATTAAATAAATTAAAATACCCATACTTGGGGATGAAAGTGTTCATTAAATTCGAGCAAGCAACCTGTACTGAAACCAACTCAGTATCCTTTTGAGAAATTCATATTTTCTCACTGAAGACGAGTCGAAGCTCAAGAAATCTGAGTAGTATGGACTTAATCTGCATCATTCCCAGTCCCTTTTTAACCGACTTCTAAAAAAAGGAGCTTCTCATTTCGACCGCTACGAATTTTTTTATCCAAGTACACCGATTACTCCGGAACGGAGGCACCAGTTTAAATGAAATTTTTTATATTATGTTCAAGAAGTTACTGCGGTGGTCCCATATTATTTTGGACGAAATTGGTGCATGCAAGATGGCGCTGATAATTTGGCGGACAAAAAAATTAATTTTTTCCGATTTTCTCCAAAATTGGCATGGGAGAGTTTTCGGGGTCGCACATAACAAACCTGAAATTCTTTTTTAAAAATTCAATATGGCAGATCCGATATGGCGAAGAAAAAAATTATTTTGTTCCATTTTTCGCAAAATCGATATGAAAGACTTTTTGGGATGGCACATTACGAATCTGAAATTATTTGAAAAGAATTAAATATGGCGGATCTAAAATGGCATATTAAAAATTTTATATCTCTCAATTTTTTCCAAAACCAGTATTGGGAGATTTTTGTGTGATAATTACGAATTTAAAATTATTTTTCAAAAATTTATTCCGCAGATCTAATATGGCGTTCTAAAAATTTGGTAAGGGGGCTTTCAAGGGTTTAGATTTAGATTAGATTGAGACGTTAAAAAATTTTTTTTTTTTTTTGAATTTCAATTTGGCGAATACAATATAGTGGATTGAAAATTTGACCTCACTCGCATTTTTTCAAATTGAGCATTAGGAGGTTTTGAGGTCGTATATTACGAATATGAAGTTAATTTTTTACGACTTATTATGGCAAATACAACATGGGGAACTAAATATTTCACAATTTTCTGCTTTTGTCTAATATTGATATTGTGGGGTTCTTGGGATGTGTACTCAATATCTTCTTCTTCTTCTTCTACCTTCTATAATAGGTCCTTGACCTGTTCCTTCTTCGATTTTCCTCATTCTGGACTTAAATTATCGCTCCACCTTTTCCGTGGTCGACCTCTACTGCGTGTACCACTAGGCGATTTATCTCGTGCGATCCTTACCAGTCTATCCTCTGTCATTCGGCTTATGTGTTTGTTCCATTGTGTCTTACGCTGTAGGACCCACTCACTAGTGCAGTCGTGTTGCATGATTGCCTAATGTTATCGCTTTTTTCTCTGTCTAGTAGCGTTTTTCCTGTTATTCGTCGAAGTATTCTCATTTCTGTAGTCTCCAATAGTTGTTTCGTTTTTGTCGTCTCTGGCCGTGTTTCTGAGGTGTATGTCATAATAGGTCTAATTGTAGTTTTGTAGATCCGAACCTTTGTTTCTTGTTGTAAGTGTTTGTTTCGCCAGATCACGTCGTTGATACAACCCGCCACTTTATTTGTTTTGGCCACCTGCCCTCTTACTTCATCTTCGATGTTGCCATAACTAGTTATGTCGATTCCTAGATATTTGAAACTCATTTCTTGTTGTATTATTTGACCGTCTAGTTCTAGTTTGCATCGGAGGGGTTCTTTTGAGGTTGTCATACATTTAGTTTTTTTTCGTACTCAATATGCAGGATAAAATATGTCGGGCTAAAAAATTTCAAGTTCTATATTACTAATTTAAAATTAATTTAATATTTAAGATAGCTGATTTACTATGGCAGACTAAATATTTGTTTGATAAAATTTCATTCAAAACTGATATTTGGAAAATTCTAAGAATTGAAGAATTTTTAGTTGCTCATTTTAGGGTAATTTACAATTTTGGATAAGATACGTACTTTTGTGCTACCCAGGAACATTGCGAGGTAATCTCGATTAGTATTTGGATCAAATAGTTTATGAATATCATAGTCGAGTCAACACTAAAAATCGAAAAATAAAACTTTTATAAAATAATTGAACCGACTTCTAAAAATGCGCTAAAAAGTGAAAAATATAAATATAAATTTTTATATGAAATTGAAATTTTTGAAGTTGGCGCCAAATTATTTCTAAATGAAACAAATAACTACTAATACGATATATATATATATATATATATATATATATATATATATATATATATATATATATATATATATATAAACTATGGTAAAAAATAAATTAAAGATGAAGTATATTTTAAGCTATTTATGCAAATCACATTTTGTCAGGTATTTGTTTTGCAATTACATATAAAAATTTATATTGTTATTTTTTACTTCTTAGCGTATTTTTGGAAGTTCACTTTTTATAAAAATTGTATATTTTCTTTCTTTTTCTTCCTCTTAGCAAGCTTTATTGTTTCTTTGTCTCTCGATCTCTACTCTTACTCATCCATTGTCTACCTGTTATAATTTTAATGTCATCATAGCATTTCTTTTGTGGTCTTCTTACACCTCTACAATTTTTCATTAACCTTCAAAAAGTTACATTTCATCTTTCCCACTGCTATCTAAGACCTGCGAGTCTTTACATTTGTTATTTTTGTTTTTCCTCGTATTTCCTTCTTTCTTATCTTATCCCCCAGTGTGATTGGTTTGCATACAATCGTAATAATAAAATCATAGAATTGAATGTTGGATATAAAGTTCGTAGATTTTAAGGGTTTAAGAAGTAATATATCACTTTAGTTACCTTTACAGATCATAAAAATTCGTGTTACATTGTTTTATATGATGAATAAAATTTCTCCTGTAACTTTTGATTTAAAAAAAAAAACTTTACAAAATGGGTCTCCTTATTGTAAATGACTTCTCCCAAAATAATATGTCATGACACGGCTTCTGTAATACTGAATAATAAGTGAGATCTTGTCTGTGCATTTTAAATGTAATACACGAGTTCTACAAACAAAGAGAATACAGAGAATATTTTTATGACAATTTTAGTATTTAAAATCGATAAATAATACGTAAATCACTGCATGGTATCAAAGAAACTCCTCCGGGCTCGTTTGTCTGTAGGTGCGGACTAATTTTGAAAAATACACAAAGAATTTCTCTACTATTTTCATTACTAGTGAGAGCGTCTTTCGAAGAAGATTTCAGCATATAATACAACGATATATGTTGTAAAGTACTTGAGCAATGCGATGAATTGAAAATAAATCTGACTTCACTGTTTGAGAATTATAAACAAGTAGATCATGAAAAAACAGATTTCAAAAACTAGAAAATTCTAGAAAATTGCTGAGCTTCCGCTTTTGCGGAAGCAGAAGCACATATTCATTACATCACTACTTATTATATAGCTAATTTTAACTTAGTGGAACTAGGATGGTTTGCTATTTACACCGTAAAACTGATACAAGGAATATTTGGAGGTAAAGTTGACTTTTTGCCGGTTTTAAAAATTGTTGGCAACAAAATATATTTGTCAATAAAAAAGCCTTTTATTATACGTAAAATAAACTCAATCTCTTTTGCATTACTAAATTAGATCACAAAATAATCCCTTTATTTAATTCTAATTACGTTAAAATTGATAAAACATTAACAATTATTTAAATTACAATTACGAACATATTAAATCCCTAATTAACATTAGTGTGCGGGCAATGCATTATCATTTATAATACTTTAAAATTAATATTAATAAGGGCTCTGTACTAACATATTTAATTTAGAAATGAAAGTTTATTTGTAATTGAAAGTTATGGTCATAATAAACAAGCTGTTTACGGCAAACATTATTGTGAAGTTTATGTTACTACAAGGTAGGTACACAGTAAAAATAAACGAGTAAGTTATTAAAATTAGTTCATTTTGTAAGGTTATGCATACAAATAGTTTAAATTTGAAACGTTTATTATTAAAATTGAAATACTAAAAAGATAAATTATCATAGAGTGGTTTCTTCAACCTAGAGGGTTTTTCCTCAGTATTAATTTTAAAGAAGAAAAATCTATCTTGCTATACTCTCGTAATAGGAATATTACGGATTGAAGGATGATAGCTTCCGTCGGCAGATTTGTGCATAGAGTTCAAAGAGTGACTGTTAAAATCGCCTGTTTTCAAACTCGTAAACTTATAAGTTTTTGTAAATCATCGACACAAAATCTTCCGTTGAGGTGACCATTTTTTTATGAGAAGTTTTATTGTTGAATATCCGGTTTCAGATATTGGGCTTATTCATGCATAAACAACCCACACTCAGTCTCCTAATCTCAAAAAGTACTTCCCGTAATCTATTCGTTTTCAACAAAATCAAAATGTGCTTCTTGCAACCTCTGCTGTACTCAAGTTGCGCCCTATCATGTCAAAAAAGACCCCGCACAAATTTTCTGGAAAAACAGCTTTGGTCAACGTAGCTCATGTTACAACATGTTATTCTAAATATCTCGCCAATTAAAAATCTCAATGTGAAAAGAATACCTTGACTCTGAAATAACCTTTAAAGTTTGCTTCAAGGTCCAAATCAAAATCACCGTCGAATGTTCAATTTCTAAATCCTTGGCACCTTTTTTTTTGCTTGCATCTTGAATTTTCTTCATTTCCTACTATTTTAGAATTTTCAAACTTGAGATTTCCTTCAGAAGTTATACCCCATCGTAATATTTTCCGCTCTTTCTATTTCCAGAATCAAAAATATGTTTTCCGATTAAGTAAATTGAATATCCTCAAGGTCATTGCCAAGATCAAATTCAAAGTTACCTTCGGATAGTCAGGGAAAAATCCAAAATCTCTCGTACTTTGATATTCATCGTCCAATCAAGATTTCTGAGTTATCCAGCCATATCGGGACTTTTGGAACATATCGGTGCCTAATTATACTCCATACCTTTGACATTCGAGTACTTGAGCCTATTGAGACTATTGAGACAGCTTGTTGAAAACTATCTTTCAGCACAATTTCAGCAAATTTGACTGAAACTGCGTTTCCATAAGATGTGTGGGGGAGTCTATTGTCGGTGTTCTGACTGATAAGCACAATATTGTCCGCTAATCAGTTTAAGCATCGGCCATTGAAGTTGTCCCAATTTAGTGACTTGAAGACATATTCCAATGCGATAGTATACATCCTTAAGAAAATAAAGTCTCTATGCCTAACTAATCTTTAGATAACTATTTTATATGAATTGCGTGTTAATATATACGAGGTTTGTCCCAAACGTATCGAGCCTACATTCATATCTCCGCGTCAAAACTTCTGAGAGACCTCTGTGGGGCATGGTCATCACCAGTAAGTCTTCACGAACTCATTGGGGTGCGCAGTTACCGATTGGACGTGTTAGTTCTTGAACGGTGTGCGTTTGTTCACAGTGTCTTTTTTTTGTTCGTCGCATTTTGTTATTATAAAAAATGATGGAAAAATTAGATCAACGAATTTGCTTTAAGTTTTGATATAATCTTGGAAAAACTTGCTTGGAAACAATTAATATGATGAATAAGGCATTTAGAGAGGAGTGTATGAGTAAAGCAAGAATAAAAGAGGGGTACAAGCGGTTTAAAGATGGCCGCACGTCAGTTGACAGGGACTCTCGCTCTGGCCGACTTTCGAGCGCAATAACACCAGTAAATGTCTAGCGTGTGCAACTTGCAATTGAAGGATATCGTCGGTTGACTGTACGCGAACTAGAAAGTGATCTTGGAATACCAAAAACTGGTGTTTGGAGAATTTTAACCAAGAATTTGGCAATGGCTCGCGTGTGTGCGAAATGCATCCCAAAATCGCTAACGGCAGAGCAGAAGAATCTTCACTTTGAAATCGCTCAGGACCACTTGGAAGTGGTTTCTAATGATAAAAATGTACTCAAGAAGAATATTATTAGTGATGAATCATGAGTTTACGGCTATGATCCAGAAACAGAACGACAGTCTTCACAAAAAAAGCAAGTCAAAGTCGGAGCAAAGTGAAGACAATGTTGACTGTTTTCGTTGATTATGAAGGTGTTGTGCACCACGAATATGCTCCAAGAGGTCACACGATCACTAAAGAATACTACGTTGAAGTATTGACTTGACGCAGTCAGAAGAAAACGGCCACAGATTTGGACAAGCGGTGATTGGCTGCTTCACCACGACAATGCGCCAGCGCATTCATCGAACCTTGTGCAGCAATATTGAACAAAGCACCAAGTCGTACCGCTTCGCCAGCCTCCGTACAGTCCCGAGGTAGCTCCCTGAGATTTTCTCTTCTTTTTCCCAAATTAAAAATGCCTCTCAATGGACACCGGTTCGATGACAAAGAGACGGTGGAAACTAATGCAACGAATGCACTGAAGGCAATTCCAGGACTGCTTCAGAAAGTGAAAACACCGCTGGGAACATGTTATTCAATTAAATGGGGATGTCACTCACCGGATGATAAAGAATAACACCAATGCGGAGATATGAAGGTAGGCTCGATACTTTTGGGACAAACCTCGTATTCTCAAAAAGTACTATTTACAGCTATAAGAACACATTTTTCACAATTTCATCGTATCCAGTGTTTTTCTGTAAGTAATAAATGCATATTACTGTGCTTTATTATATGGATTGCACTTTTCTATTTAGAAGCGAATAAATTAGAATAGTTTGTTTCTGCTTTAGTTCCTTCAAAGCTTGTCATGTTCCGAGGGTTGATAACATAGCCACACAAAAAAACATGCTATCCTGGGATTCTGACTGTGTCAACTATATGTTTTTGGGATCGCTGAATCAGGATTCGGGGTTCATTAAACCCAATCACGTTAGAATTTTGCCATAACCTCAAAAAACCTCAGAATTAAGACTATGAGGCATTATTGAACGATTTTAATCCAAAATTAATGGTGTTAAACCCCTAATAACCCCATGATCCGAAGACTCCATAATCCAAAAACCCCATAGCCACATGACTCTCTAAACCCATGACTCTATAACCCCATAGCCATGTTATTTTTATTACACTATCTCTTTCATAGCAGAATAGCTTGTCGTGGCCTCAGTTTCATTAAGCTATGGGTGTTGAACCCCATGACCCAATAACCCCATAACTCATGACTCTATAACCCTATAACCATGTTACCGAAATTATTAAACTCAATCTCCCATAGCGGAAGAACTCGTCCTGTCCCTAATTTTATCAAACCATAACTGTTGAACCCCATAACCTCATAACGCCAACGATTTAAGTAACATGGTTGTGGAATTATAGACTCATGGAGTTATGGGGTTATCAAGTTATGAGGTCTTTGGATCATAGGGTTATTAGGGCATTAACAGCATTGGTTTTTGGTTCACAGCGTTCAATAATACTTAATAGTCTGAGTTTTGTGGTTTTCTGAACTTATAATAAAGCCCTGACGTGATGGTGTTCAATGGATCGCAGATTCGGATTTAGTGATTCCGAAAACATGTGGAAGACATAGTCAGAACCCCAGGCAAGTACGGTGTACAGCCACACAAAAAAAATTCTGGCCAGTGCTGCACATAGCCGCCCAAAAAAAAAATTCTAGCTTGAAGTTCTGACTATGTCTACTATATATTTTCGGGGTCGCTGAAACCGAATCTGGGGCCCAATAAATCCCATCACGTCATAGTTTTGCCATAACTTAAAAAGACTCCAAAACTCAAACTATTAAGTGTTATTGAACACTCTTAACCCAAAACCAATGCTGTTAAACCGCTAATAACCCTATGATCCAAAGACCTCATAACCCAATAACCCCATGGCGCCCTAACTCCATGGGCCTATAACCCTATAACCATGTTTCTGAAATTATTGGGATTATGAAGTTATGGGGTTTAACAGCCATGATTTGAAGAGACTAAGGAAAGTTCTTTCGCTATGGAAGATTGAATGTAATGAGTTCAGTAACATTATTTTGGGGTTATAGCGTCATGGGGTTATGAATTGGCTTATGGGGTTCAACAGCCTTAGTTTAAAGGAACTGAAGCCACGACAAGCTCTTCCACTATGGGAGAACGACTGTAATGATTTTAGTAACATGGTTATGTGGTTATAGAGTCATGGGTTTATGGAATTATGGATAAATAGAGTTTCTGGGTTATGGAGCTCAACAGCTGTAGTTTAAAAAAATTCAGGCGACTACAAGTTTTTCCGCTATGAGAGATTGAGTGTAATGATTTCAGTATCACGATTATGGAGTTATAGAATCATTATGGGGTCTTTTGATCACGGGGTTTTTGAGTCATGAAGTTTTTATGGGATTAACAGAATTGAATTTGTGTTAATACCGTTAATATTGAGATTTTTTTGAAGTTATAGAAAAACCCTGACCTGATGCGGTTGAATGAACCTTGGATTCAGTGACCCCAAAAACATGTAGTAGACATGTTCAGAACCCCAGACCAGAAAAAAAAATTGTGGCTGTGTAATCATTCAGTTTTAATCTGTTTTTTATCATTGTAGCTTGTAGGTATAAGGTGGTAAACTTATGGGTACATAGTTGTCGATTTTCATTTTACCACTTTTTTGAATAATAAAATTGTGTTTGTTGATATTTTCCGCTTGTAAAGCATTTATAAAAAAAAATTTTGTCACTTTTAAGCCAGCGTACCCATCAAACTTCATTATTTCGGACCTGATATTATCTTCTGTCAAAGCTCTACTGTTTTCCAATTGAGAAAACGCTCTAATTTTATATTCGGTTAGATTTTAAATCTTATCTGAAGTTTTTAGATGCCACAGTCATAATGATCTCACAACTTGTACTGGGAAGTTTAATATTTTATTGTTAGTGTTGTGTACTTACAGTATACATCCATAATCATTTTCGTTATTGGTATATTTTAGGTTTTTATTTTGTTGTTACTTCTTGTAGAATGTTAAGAGCCTATTGCAAATCTCGTTAAATATACAGGCATTAGGGATCCCTGTTATTAAAGCAGTTGTATTACACTTGAATGTCATACGTGCTAAAATAGACATGTGTCTGGATGGAGAATAAAATTGCTAATTTTAAGAAGTCTATTGCTTTATTTGTAAACAATTTTATTTATCATGGACAGAACTGATCTTAAATATACATAATTTTAGCTTGTGAAGTTGATTGTTCAGAATCTGTCGGATTAATTACCTAATTAAGATGGATATCATTATAACACGTGCAAATTAGCAAAACCATTCTACTAACTACAATATGACTAATTAGTAATTTGTAATCAATAATTATTATTGGAAATTAGTTGAATGCGCTCTAATGATAATATAGGGAAATGTTGTGTCAAAGGGAGTACAGTTTACCAAGATGCTAGACAATACTTGACAGGTCATATAATATAATTCTCAATTTATTATAAATTAGAAGGAAAGGTTCAGTATAAATTATTTAAATTAAACACCATTAAGTCTGAATATGAGATCATTTTAGTTTTCTATTGTTATTTGTAGATTTCTTTTTCACAAAATTACTCATAGTTAAAAAACGTTATTGTAACTTGCTTGAAACTCTTTTCAGGTGTCAAGAAGATAAGATGCTTATTACTGCTTAGCAGCTTTAAACAGTTACAAACAATACAAGCGGTTAGATTAATTGGTTAATTGGTTGGTTGATATACCTATTATATCTGGATATAGACTTTTAGAACTGATTGATCCTTGAAAGATGACGATGTGTGAGGCTATTTCGTTTTTTTCGGTGTCGGTTATTAATTATAGAAACCATTTTGTGTAGATGATTTCTTAAGCCGCAAGGCGGGTTATGTTTTGCTATACCGCGGGTTAGTTTGCTGGATGGTTTGCTCAGCAATATTTTGTTGCGCTTGTGCCCGCAATGAGATTTTCTTATATCATCCTTGCCTTAACGGTAAGATGTACCTGCGCATATCTTGTTGTAGACAAAAAGAATCCCTAGTCTACCTAACATAATCATATTCAAATAATTAATTATGGTGGAAACCTTCTGACACAGTACAAGTCATGACAATTTCTTTGGATTAGATTTTAAAATGATAACAATATTCTAAAATAGGATATGTTAAAAAACTTTATCACGTTGATCCTAGAATCCTTCAATGAAGCCAAAAATATGACACCAACAAACACTTACTTCCAATACCAAGATAAATATTGCTAGCAACTTGGCGGTTGCGCAATGGGCTCACCAATATCGTTTAGAGTATTTAGAGAATATTTAGAAGAAAATGTCTTAGACAAACTTGCGGTACCAATTATGTTTTTAAGAAATACATTGACGATTGTCTAGCTGCTGTCCTTGGATATGAAATAAACACCTTACGAAATGGAATCAACAACTTCCACTACAACATCTAATTTACATTCGAAGTCGAGTATAATGAAAAATAAATTTATTATCGTTACCTTAATACTAAATTATGAAAATAAATATAATGAATAGGTAGTAAAATACACTCCTGTTCCTCCGCTAAAAATATGAGACAGCTAAATTAATGCATGTACCTCGAAAAATTTGTTTTGTTTTATTTTATTGTTCTTCATTTTAATTAGTGTTGTAAAAAGTTTGTTACTGTCCGAGTGTCAAATTTAAATTAAGCGGGTGTCGTTTGTGGCCAGGTTGTTTTTATGTCCTATTATTATTTTAGATTACACTTTTGAAAAAGCATACCATGCTAGACAAAATGCGAAGATATAAATAATTTTATCATTTTAAAACCTAATGCAAAGAGATGACCATCTATATTTGTGTAAAAAAATAATTTCAGAAAAATTTGTTATATCGTAAGTTTCCACGGATGGTGGTTTCATAAATCGTTTTCACGACGTTTCGCCAAAATATCAATTTGGCATTTTCAAGTGCGATTCGTCTTGTTACAGTAAATAACGAGACGAACCACATTTGAAAATGCCAAATGAAATTTTGGCGAAACGTCGTGAAACTTCCTCCTGCATTACTGGGACCGGGAAGATTGGGAAGGGCTAAAGGTTCTTGTACGATTCCTTGTAACCTTAATGGGATGGAGGGTAGTGGAGGTGAGGGAGATACCTGTTCGGTTCCTCCTCCGGAAGTAAGAGGAGAGTTTCCCTTTGAGGTTCCCTGATTATTTTGGGGTCCATTAAGATTCATTATTGATCTCACGAGTATGGGGGAAATAAATGGTCTACACCCGCGGCGCCCCCTGCATGGGTGCAGGGATGCATTACTCTGAGATTTCGCCCGATTTCTCAGAGGCTCCGTTGCTGACACCTGGTAGGCCTTATGTCGATTATGTAAGTGTAGGGGCATGTGTGTGTGGAGTGTATATGTATAAGTCACTCTCCTCTTTTGTCCGGGCTTAGGACCGGTCATTACAGCTGTATATAGTGTCTGTTGACAAGTTGTGTTTTTTAAAGGGATTTTTTTCTTTAGGTGTTTGCAAGAGATCTTTTTCTTTTCGGTCTGTGGTGAAAATTGTTTCAAGGTTGTGTCTCTTGAAAATTTCAGCGATTTTATCTGTGGTGCCTCTGAGATAAGGAACATAAACTTTGGAGTTATTCTCTTCCATCCATGAGAGGGACTCAGCACATAATACGCGGGATATCCGAAAACCTTCATATATATATGAGAAACCAACTGAAAAAGGATAGATGTCCTTTGCTCTAGTTACGAACTAAAACGTTAGATTTTATCAAACTACCAGAAAAAAAGTGAAACCGCCACCTACAGACAGGTTTCTAACTCATTAGTTCTCCTCAGTATAGGGTACACCTAACTACTAGAAAAGTGAGTCCTTTAAGCAACTTATATTCAGCTAAATAAAGAGTCCTATACTAACAGTGCCTTCTCCCGGAACTAGATGCAATCTTGACAGAGAAATCTCTTGCGATATTTATATTTTAATAGTCACTGGTTAAAAGATATACTTACAGCTGGTATTTATAAATACGTAAACGTTTACGTTCAGGTGGTTTCTTCTGTATATATATATATATATATATATATATATATATATATATATATATATATATATATATATATATATATATATATATATATACATACAGAAACCAACTGAAGATGCCGTATAAGCACAGGTGTACTCTATTTTTGTTAAGAGTAAGAAGCACTAGTTCAGATTGCAAGAGGGAGAGATTTCATCATTTTTTAATAGTTTTATGTAATCTGAGGTAGTGATTTTGATTTCTAACTTGAAAAAAGCATGTCTGTTCTTATAATTACTGTTGATATACAGATCTCGCAAGAGATTTTTCTGTTCAGATTGCATCGAATTCTGTATCGGAGTATTTATTTAGTTCAATTTAAGTTGCTCAAAGGATTCACTTTTCTTGTGGTTATGTGTATTCGCCTACCTTGTACTGGCGTGAACTAGTGAGCTAAAAACTGACCTGTAATTAGTTTCTTGAAATCTGAAATAGTGCTTTTGATCTTTAACTTATAAAAAACACCCTGTTCTTGAGTTGGTTTCTACTGTATATACAGTTGGAAGTATCATCATCATAGTTTATTATAACTAAAATATTACTAAAACTTTATCTTCATATTTAAATTTTTAGTATGCACTTAAATAAGATATTTCTCAAGTTACATTTGTCATATAAAAGTTTAAAGTGCCTACATTCAATGCAATAAAGAACTTGAGAAAAACTAATATCAAAGTTTTAAACGAAATTGCGCACATGACGTATGGATATTACGTGAACTTCGATGTATTTAGATGTACTTTTAAAGTAGGTTTGAAAGTTGCCTGCATTTTTTGTTATTACAAAGTTTTCAAAGTTGGCAAATATTCACGTTCGAGTTAAATAAGTGCTTGTTATAGAAGGCAGCACTTCTATGACAGGTCTCAGATGCTTAGTCGGTAAGGAAGTTAAAGGAAGAAGAAGAAATACTATTATACCCAAAGTCCATAATTTCTGTCAGTCGGTCACAAAAGCGACGAAGCAGCGGAATAAATACCTCATGCTACTATAAATGATTTAAAATTTTGCCACTTGATTAACAAGGCACGGACTAAAAACTTAAAACGCATTGTTGTCATATTTCTCGAATATTAAATAGCAATTAGCTGATCGCATTTAAAATAGCACCGTGATGCTGACCACAATGTACTTGGATTCTTATCGCGGAGATAATTTATGTAGCAACACACATATACGGAGTTTTCATCTTGAATAAACTTGTAAATACGCGTCCCGACTGGATTTTTGGTTGAACCATTAATTATCTCGGACGCTGATAGTTCCTCAGATTCAGATAAGTCTCTTGACAAAAATTCTTCCGATGAATCAATGTAAGTTAAGTGAGCACAACACGGGGCACTCTATATGCGAGCGATGAATTACTAAAAGAAATTCTGGACTTTAGGTAAAAGATATTATTACACTGTTTTGCTGTAGAATCACAGATTTTTTTTATTTTATAGATGCGATAAAAGCACCCCACTAAAATTAATTTCGTGATCTTGCATGCCTCAGGACTCGCTATTACTCTGGGAGAAGTTAAAAGTAATATAACGTTGCCACAGATTAATTGATCTTAGCCAGAAATTATTAAAGGGTTTCTTACCAAAACAGATTTCTATTGTATCGCACGTAACTTTATAGTTTACGTTTCATCGTGTCATTTCCTATTCGTATTTTATGTTTTACAAATGTCAAATATAAAAAATGAGGTGTAGCTATAAAATAACGCTGTAATACATTTTATTTTAAATTTACACATATTTAGTTAATATCGCCTTCAATATATACTTCTCCTCTATCCCTACAACATTCCATACGGATTATATATTGCTCAAAATAGTGCTGGAAGCCTTCTGTGAGCTTCTTCAGGACCCGTGCCGTTTCTTCTTTCACAGGTTCAACGGACTGGAATTGTGTTCCTTTTAATGAAGATTTGACCTTGGGGAACAAGTAAAAGTCACATGATTCAAGGTCAGGCGAGTAAGGCGGATGGTCTGATACTGGAATATTGTATTTGGTTTTTAACGTGGAAGGGCGTTCTGGGCGTGAATCATCTTTAACGTCTTCTCGGCCATCTTAGAAACGCTTAAATCACTCAAAAACTCGCGCACATGATAAAAATTCATTGTCATACATTTCTTTTATTAAAAGATACGTTTCAGTAACGATTTTTTTCAAGTTTCATGTGAAATTTTACAATTCGTTGCTTTGTTATTACACTTATCATTTTTTCGGCAAAAAACTGCTTTTCCTCTTAAACAGATATATGCGAATACAACTCTGGACCTGTCTCCATACGTGTTTCGACCACCTTGTAGTCTAGTCAGTGGGGCTGTATCAAACCAAGAGCAACATTCGCAGGAAACAACTGTCAATATAAAATATAAATTGCGAGACATGTCGGTAGAATATCAAAAACCTGCCGACATGTCAATGTTTTACTGAAAAATATCGCCAGTCGAACAACATCTATACATTCCCCGGAGTACTACATAGTCGTCGTGGTCGAAACGCGTATGGAGACAAGACCAAAGTTGTATTTGTAGGAACTAAACCGTTTTTATATATGCTTTCCTTTATCTACATGAAAGGAGAATACATATATATTAACAAAAAATCTGCTGGTATACAGGGTGAGTCAACGATTGGATGAAGTAGGTTTGTGCCTTTTCGGTGAAATTAACAAAGAAACTATATTTATTGTTTGATACAGTTTATTTTTACGCAGATTTTAAAAATATTTAGGACTCTACAGGGTGAGCCAAAAAACTAGGACAGCATAAAGTTCTATTTTTTTAAATAGAACACCCTATATACGAATCATATTTTCGATTTAGCTTATAATTTTAAATCTTTTTTATTAAGGGTTTACTATAACAAAACTATATAGTTTCTGAGATAATTAAGTTTAAAGAAAAAAAGTCACATTTTCAAGCATCAATTCAATCCTAAATAACGTTTTCAATTTTGTGACAAATATATTCAAATTTGGAATTTAGCAAGGCCAAGGACAAGTTAACATAATTTTTACCTAATATTTGCAATAAAAGCTACAGGGTGTTGAACACATCGGCTCAAATTTGAACAAGTTTAAATGAATAAATATCTTTTTTTTTAAATGGTACACCCTGTATATTTTCATGTTATTAATAGAGTAATAAAAACCCTAAAAGTTTTGTTCAATATATCCTATACCTATTTATAATAGTTTTTGAGATATTTCAGTTTTTCTTATTTTCCATACTTTTTTACAGAAATAGTCTTCATTATCATAATAGCCATGGCAAAAACAATGTAAAAGAACATTTTTCTGTGTGTCAAATTTATAACCGCAATCGCTTCTTTTGGTTTTTATGTAGTGTAGTTTGGTTTTTTTTGCATTCATCTTATATTGTAAAATGAATTTTCCAAAGAATGAGTTAATATATATGATTTATACAATAGGAGAGACTCAAAAAAATTGCCTTCTTGCTCAAAGAATTTACAAAATGAAGTATCCTGATCGACGCCAGCCTAATACCCATACTTGTCAAAACTTAGTGCAAAGATTTGATTCTTCTGGTACTGTTGATTATCCAAAACGTAAAGTGGTCAACAAACCAGTAACTA
The DNA here is from genome assembly GCA_034092305.1 of Diaprepes abbreviatus. Lineage (NCBI taxonomy): Eukaryota > Metazoa > Arthropoda > Insecta > Coleoptera > Curculionidae > Diaprepes > Diaprepes abbreviatus. The sequence continues at coordinate 18,536,345 of JASJET010000200.1, read as the reverse complement.
ATGAAGAAAAAGAACTACAAGTATTGTTAAATGTTCAGGAAAATCCTTATATTGGTAGCCGTCAGTTAGCAGCATTATGTGAAACATCACAATCCACCGCTAATCGTACTACCAAGAAATATAGGTATCATCCATATCACATAGAATTACACCAAGAATTGCATGGACAGGATTTTGAAAGTCGTGTAAACTTTTGTCGTACAATAAATGCGGAGATTCAATTAAATCCAAATTTATTATGCAAGGTAATGTTTAGTGATGAAGCTACTTTTAGAAGTAACGGTGCCGTAAATAGACACAACATGCATTATTATGCCACAGAAAACCCATTTTGGATTAGAGAGGTGCAACATCAAAACCGCTGGTCATTAAATGTTTGGTGTGGTATTCATCATAATCGAATTATTGGACCCCACTTTTTTAATGAACCACTAAATGGCCATAGTTACCTGAACTTTCTACAAGAACTACCCCAACTGCTTCAAGGTCTCGATAGGGATGAGCTCGACAGTATGTGGTTCCAGCACGATGGTGCGCCTCCGCATTACCATCGTGAAGTTCGTGCGTTTTTGGACCAACGATATCCGCAAAAATGGATTGGACGTGGGGGTTTCATTGAGTGGCCACCAAGGTCTTGCGACATCACCCCATTAGATTTCTTCCTATGGGGTTATATTAAAAATAAAGTGTATGTTAATCCACCAACAACAGTGGAAGATATGCGAAACAGGATTAGAAATACCTGTAGAAAAATAACGCCACTAATTTTGACCAGGGTCCGAGAAAATCTGCACAAAAGACTAAATTTGTGCATTGCACAAGAGGGTCGTTTATTCGAACACTTACTAAAAAGAAATAATTAATCTCAGTATTTAACAGGTAATTTTTTTTTATTTCAATTTAGTATAAAAGTAAATATGTATTTGCCTTGTCGTTATTGTTGTGTTAATTTTTTCACATTATGTTTAATTAAACTATTGCCGTTGTAATATAACGAATAATGTATTTCATCATATTTAACCACATTCTGTTTGTTTCTGTAGTTTCTTTCTATTATTTTACATGGCTACTATGATAATGAAGACTATTTCTGTAAAAAAGTATGGAAAATAAGAAAAACTGAAATATCTCAAAAACTATTATAAATAGGTATAGGATATATTGAACAAAACTTTTAGGGTTTTTATTACTCTATTAAATAACATGAAAATATACAGGGTGTACCATTTTAAAAAAAGATATTTATTCATTTAAACTTGTTCAAATTTGAGCCGATGTGTTCAACACCCTGTAGCTTTTATTGCAAATATTAGGTAAAAATTATGTTAACTTGTCCTTGGCCTTGCTAAATTCCAAATTTGAATATATTTGTCACAAAATTGAAAACGTTATTTAGGATTGAATTGATGCTTGAAAATGTGACTTTTTTTCTTTAAACTTAATTATCTCAGAAACTATATAGTTTTGTTATAGTAAACCCTTAATAAAAAAAATTTAAAATTATAAGCTAAATCGAAAATACGATTCGTATATAGGGTGTTCTATTTAAAAAAATACAACTTTATGCTGTCCTAGTTTTTTGGCTCACCCTGTAGAGTCTTAAATATTTTTAAAATCTGCATAAAAATAAACTGTATCAAACAATAAATATAGTTTCTTTGTTAATTTCACCGAAAAGGCACAAACCTACTTCATCCAATCGTTGACTCACCCTGTACAATGGAAGGTCGGCCAGATTGATTTATCTACAGACACGGAAAGTATAGCATTCGAAAGAGAAGGCTTCATGCTACACAGCTATCATTCATCTTTGGCCCATTCGTACGTTTTCTGTAATCTCGTTATTTTATAGCCACACCTCGTACAACAAGGAAAAAAAGGAACTAATTTGTGATATTAATACTGAGATAGTTTTTTCTCTCTTAATTTAAAGAAATGAGCCAGTTAAAAAGATGAGCATTAACACTTAACATATTTAGGCCTTTATTTTAAGTTTTTCCAGTGAAGAATCATGTCTTGAAGTATTTCTTTAAAATTTTAATACTTACTCTGAGTGTAGTCGCCGTATTTTTTTAAATTCCATTTTTCCCAGTGTAATAGCGGGTTACCAGGCAAGCGAGGTCAAAAATTAGACCTTTCAACTTCAAAGACACTGCTGAATTTGTCGCATTTGTAGTATAATAAATAAAAACAAATTTTCTAAATCATTTTAATACAAATCATCGTAGGCGATCTTCAAATCCTTTCTAATTTTTTAATTAAAAATTATGAAATCTTTAAGCAATTTAAAAATTAGTTTCTGTTAATATTTTAACTAAAGAGATAAAGTAAATTTACAATCAAAAAGCGAAAATAACACTCCTTTTAACTTTGGATTATTTTTGGATGATTTTATGATAATTTGGAATTACGGATAAGGATAATGGACGAGACTTTAAATGGGAACAAATACTAGAACGTGGTGTGAATTTGAGTGGATTAGGGTTTAAATTAATTCTATTAAGTTTAAAAGGAAAAAATATTTGAATTTAAATATTATGGTATATTTTAAAATCGAGAATATTGCTGATTGATTTATTTATATATTATTCAAATTATAATAGCATATTTAGTTAAATGATTTTAAAAAATAAGGAGGTTCTAAATTCGATGTGCAGATTTTTGAATTGTACAAAAACAAATACTGAAACAAAATTTAAAAAAAAAATCGAATCAACTTCTATAAGTGAGCTAAAAAGCGAAAAATTACAATATAAATTTTTATATATTAAAATTTTTTGATATCGGCGGCAAACTAATATATGAAACAAAATGTGATTTATAGAAAATTTGTAATTGTTTTTTTACCATAACATGTTCTATTCAGTGTTTTATTGTTATTTATCGCTTTTTAGTGCATTGGTTAAAGTCGGCTAAATTTTTGTAAAATAATGTTATTTTTCGATTTCTAGTTTTGAACTCGTTATTATATTCATAAATTATTTATTATATATATATATATATATATATATATATATATATATATATATATATATATGTATAGTCGGATATTCTCATAGGTGTGATGCGAAATCGAAAGTTTCCGGGTATCTCGTGTATGTGCTGAGTCCCTTTCAGAACTGTAATGCAGCTGACGTTTCGGTGGAATCTCATTCGCCATTTTCAGAACACACTGTAAGGCGTCTACGAGCGAATTGACGTGAGGGACTCGGGTGCTGTCGGTCCCGTATGTACGTGAGGCACGTTCGTTGGCCGGGTGGTTCTGGCCAATCAGGTTGGGAGACATACTGCGCGTCATCGGCCCTGTTGTCACTGTTTGGGGTCGCGTTGCAGAGTTGCAATCTGTTTCAATAATATCTACTACTGGTTGATGTTTTCTTAGCAGATTTTTCCAAGCATTAGGCAATCGCTGGCTATTATCTCTGCTATTTAAGTTGTTGGAACTCTTTGCAATTTCGATGGCTTCCCTTATAACTCTTGTAGACAGGTTTTCACGTGTCGAGAGCATTTTTGTTCCTGATAAATTTATCTTATTTCCTGTTTGAGCCAGTGCAGAAGAAGTTGTTTTTTCCTTGACAGCGTTTATATCTTCGTCTCTTCTGGTGCTTATTTTACGCTTGGTTTGGCCTACGTAAGATGAGCTGTATTTCGTACACTCCCTGGTTTTCTAGAGGGATTCTTTCTTTCTTCTTCTTCATGTGCCATCTCCGCTTCGAAGTTTGGCTATCATCATAGCTATTCGGACCTTAGACACAGCTGCGCGAAACAGTTGATTGGAGTTACATCCAAACCACTCTCTTAAGTTTCGTAGCCATGACATTCTTCTTCTCCCGATACTCCGTTTTCCCACAATTTTTCCTTGAATTATATTTTGCAGGAGTTGGTATTTATTTCCACGCATGATGTGGCCAAAATACTGCAACTTTCGACTTTTGATGGATAGTAATAATTCTTTTTCTCTCTTCATCCTTCTAAGTACTTCTTCGTTTGTTATTTTATCGGTCCAGGGTATTTTCAATATTCTTCTGTAGATCCACAGTTCGAACGCTTCTATTTTATTGCAGCAGTATTTATTCATGGTCCATGTCTCCACACCATACAGAAGGATAGAGTGAATATAACACTCTACCAAACGTATTTTTAGTTCCAGGCTTAAGTCTCGGCTGGTCAATATATTTTTCATTTTCATAAAGGCGCTTCTCGCTTTTTCAATTCTTATTGTGATTTCTTTCGTGTAGTCATTTTTTTCGTTCACAGATGTTCCCAGATAGTTATATTTCTCAACTCTCTCAATTTGTTTGTTGTTTACTTGGAGATTGACATTATTGATGTTTTTCTTTGATACTATCATAAATTTAGTTTTCTCTATGTTGAGTGTTAGACCATATTCTTCGCTTATTACTACTAATTTCTTGAATATTCTCTGTAAGTCGTTGAGATTTTCTGCAAGGATGATGGTATCATCTGCATATCTGATGTTATTGACTGGAATTCCATTCACCTTTATACCAGCCGTTTCGTTTTCAAGCGTCTTTTTAATTATATGTTCTGAGTATAGATTAAATAAAGTTGGTGATAAGATACAGCCTTGCCTGACACCTCTTTTTATGTTTACTTCCTCTGTTAATCTTCCTTCGGTTTGTATTGCCGCTTTTTGGTTATAATACAGATTGCTGATTATTCTTATGTCTCTGGAATCAATGTTTTTATCCTTAAGAAGTTGTACAAGTTGTTCGTGTCTCACTTTGTCGAATGCTTTATTGTAGTCGATAAAACATATATAGACCTCCTGGTTTACATCTAGACATCGTTGTGTCAGTATGTTGTATGCAAACAGAGCCTCTCTGGTTCCCAGGCCCCGTCTGAATCCAAATTGGGTGTTTCCGATGTCCTCTTCAAGTTTGGCGTACAATCTGTGATGTATGATTTTCAGGAAAAGCTTAAGAATATGGCTCATTAGACTTATTGTGCGATATTCATTGCAGTGTTTGGCGTTTGGTTTCTTTGGGATGGCTATAAAGATGGATGTGAGCCATTCCTGAGGTATTATGCCGGTTCTATAGATGCTATTGAAGAAGTCTACTAGGATATTTAAATATTTCTCATCTATGAGTTTTATAACGTCTATTGGGAGGTTATCAGGTCCGGGCGCTTTTCCATTTTTCATATTTTTCAAAGCATATTGAATTTCTGTCTTTGTTATATCCGGTCCTGTTTCATCTTTTTGGATTTCTATTTTGATTTTTTTTCGATTGTCGTCGAATAGTTTTTCTATATAGTTCCTCCATAATTCAATCTTTCCCTCAGCATCACTTACAATTGAGTTATTCTCGTCCAACAGGTAAGGAGTTTATTTCGTTTTTATTTTTCCCGTTAGCTCTTTCACTTTTCTATACAGATTGAATGTGTCGTGTTTTTCTTGTAGTTCTTCTATCTCTATGCACTTCTCTGTAAACCAATTTTCTTTAGCATTTCGAATTTTCTGTCTGATTTTGGTTTGGATTTCTTTGTATTTACCGGTGTCATTTTTATATTGTCTTCGAGTGTCCATGAGTTTCAGGATTTCTTCTGTCATCCAGTTCTTTGTTTCACATTTTACTTTCTTCAGATGTTTTAATGATGGTGTCATTGCAGCTTCTTTAATGGATGTCCATGTTTTATTTATACTTTCGGCGTTGTCCTCACATGGGTTCTCTATTCTATCCAGGTTTTCATTCATTTCTGTTCTCAGTCTTTCCCTTTTCTCACCGTTGTTCAGATTCTTGACATCCACTTTCTCGGGGTTCTGTTTAGGTTTTAATTTTTTCTTCAGCCTTACTTTCATCTTAGCAACAATGGGGTTATGGCTCGATGCTACGTCTGCACCGGGATATGCCTTTATTGATTTGATACTATTTTTATATCTAGTGTTAATCATCAGGTAATCTATCTGATTTTTCACGATTTTGTCTTTGGTGTTTTGTGGTGATGTCCAGGTGTAAAGTCTTCGTTTTGGGAGTTTAAAGAACGTATTTGAAATTACCATGTTATTTTCTTGGCAAAATTGAATCAGGCGGTCTCCTCTGTCGTTGCGAGTACCGAGTCCATAGCTTCCTATACAGTCCCTTACCTTGCCTTGGCCCACCTTGGCATTCAGATCTCCCATTACAACTGTAACATCTCTGGGCTTTGTTTGTTTCAACATGATTTTAATTTCCTCATAGAAACGTTCCACCTCCTCGTCATCTTTGTCTGCTGTAGGTGCGTAGACCTGGAATATGTTGAGCTTTCCGTGTGTTGTTTTTAGCTGTAATAGTATTACTCGCTCGGAATACGGTATGAAGTTAATGCAAGAATTAGCTATTTTCTTTCTAAGGATTATAGCCACACCATGTCTGTGTTGCCGGTCATCTTTTCCAGAGAAATAAACTTTGTGATTATTTCCCAACTGTTGTTCTCCTGTACCTGGCCATCTTGTTTCACTTACTCCCAAGATGTCAACGTCCAACCTGTTCATCTCCTGAACGATATTATGGGTCTTTCCTGCTTCGTACATGCTGGTTACGTTCCACGTTGCTATTTTTATGTTCATTTCTGAAGTTCTTAGAGCACCACTTAATCTTGATGTGGTGTTTTCCATTTCACAGGGTTTTCGCTTGATGACGACCTGAGAGGCCCTATGATCTACCTGCGGTATGCCTCCCCTGCCGGATCTTGTCTTCCGAAGTCCATGATCAGTAATTGAATCATTTGTCAAAGTTTGAGCCATGATAATTGAACTAGGGAACTATAATGGGGTGGTTTCCCGTTGCCTTCCCCATCGCTGTATAAACGCCGTTTTTGTGGATACCACTGCGCCGTTTGTTGTCCGTACTACAGCCAATTAGAATATCTTTTATTCCTTGCCTGGAGTCAGTTTTGAGTTAACTAGCTGCCGTTACTCAGTGCTAGTTTTGGTCCGCCCCGGGTATTTCATTTCCCCGGTACCACCCATATCTGGGAGGCTTCCCCCTATCCGCCACCTGGGGAGGCGCCCGATGGAGGACTAGCAACCCCACACGGGTATTCTTTCTTTAGGTGTTGGCAAAAGATCTTTTACTTTACGGTCTGTGGTGAAAATGTTTTCAATGTTGTGTCTCTTGAGAATTTTAGCGGTTTTTTCTGTGGTGCCTCTATGGAACAAAAACTTTAGAGCTATTCCCGCGTTTTTTAGAGCCTTATTTATATGTTCTTTTTTTAACCGTTTTTTGTTAGGGCGTCTTGCAGTATGTTCATCTCCTTGTGATAATTTGCTTGATCTGTAAGGAACTGCGATCGAAACGCATGCGATTTCATTACTGCAAATAATTGGGCAGGGTGGTGATGTGAATCGGCGTTGAGGCATCTGTTGGTGTGAGTGGGCTTTCTATAGACAGTCGGCGAAAGCAAGCCCTCCTCTTTTCTTTTCAGTAGGATATCTTCTTCTGCCTCCATGGTGAATTTAATTTTTGAGTGTATACTGTTTATGTGATTTAGGAAATATCTCAGATTTTCTTTTCCATGTTGTAAGTGTGTCATCTACGTAACACAGCCACGTGGTGGCGATCCCATATATATATATATATATATATATATATATATATATATATATATATATATACATATATATATATATATACATATATATATATATATATATATATATATATATATATATATATATATATACATATATATACATATATATATATATATATATATATATATATATATATATACATACATATATATATACATACATATACATATATATATATATATATATATATATATATATATAAATACATATATATATATATATATATACATACATATATATATATATATATATATATATATATATATATATATATACATATATATATATATATATATATATATATATATATATATATATATATATATATATATATATATATATAATTCCTCGCAATATTTCCAAAATTGCAAAAATGTGCTCATTATATCTAAAATTTATTTAAAGGTTGAAGACAATGTTGAAAATTGACTAACAGTTGTAAAGTTGTAAGCTACACTAAGTAAATTTAACAACAAAAAATTCTTTATTTCTGAGAATTTCCCAAATAGCAGTTTTGAATGAAATAGTACCAAACAAATATTTAATCCGAAATTAATTTTAGATTCGTAATTTGGGCCTCGAAAATTAGCCAATATCAATATTTAAAGAACTTGAGACATGTAAATTTTCTAGTCTGACATATTTTATCCTGTACAGTGAGTTTGAAGAAATTAATTTATGATCCGTAACATACGTTTTAAAAAAATAACTTCAAATTCATACCTTACGTCCCAGAAAATTTCCTACAACGAATTTTGCATAAATTCGAATAAAGTCAAATTTTCAACAAGACATATGGAAGCCGCCATATTCGATTTCAAAAAAATAATTTTTTACTGTTAATCTATACCCTCGAAACCCCCCCTAGTACCCATTTTGTACATAATCCGGAAATGTAAAATTTTCAGACCGCCATGTTGCATCTGCCATATTCAATTTTAAATTAAAAATAATGTTATTATCTATTCTGATGACTGTTCTACGACCATTCACTTGGCTAAAATAATCACTATTTTCTACACACCAAATCAGAGCACGGAATATGACCTGAAACAGTTTTTTAATAGTGTATGTCAGTTAATGTCTATCAAAAAACAAGCACTGAGCAAATGCCATCTCTGCGTTGATTCATCCTTTTACCAGACAAAACAAAAAAAGGGTTTAAATGTTACTTTTTCGGGAAATTTTTTGTCATGTTTTCATAAATTATTACCAAATACTCAGTCTACCCTTACTTTGTGCGAGAATAATATATATCAAATGGGGTGAGAGATATTTGGCAGATACGACAAATGTGTGGAAATATAAATGGAAAAAAATCACAATTTACCGGAACACAAATTTTCCATTAAAGATTTCCCTTCCATACTATTACACAAGAAAATGTTGCTAGAACTTAAAGAAAATATATTTTATACAGCTGTTTGTTAGAGAATGTCTTAGAACGTTATTTTTAATTAAACAAATTTTACATTCCGGTATTCTTTTTTAAAAAACTTAATTAATTTTAATTAATTATGATTACTAAGGAGGTTTAATGCTTAGCCAAACTGTTGTTTATCCAATTATCTTTTGCTTCATTTTCGTTTTCCACAAATTCAGTCATAGAATTCTCGGAGTAATTAAAAAAAATTATTTACAACATGGTTTGGGGTGAATCAGTTGTGCGAACAAAAAGAAACTTCTTTTGAGAAAATTAGGACAAGAAGTTACTTTGCCATTTCTAATTTACCGCTTTGAGAAAATTTCGGAAACGTTTAAAACTTGTTCCAATACTAAAAATGAAAATCAGCATACTAGACAAAAAAAACTGAAAAAAAAATAAGTCGACACTTTTTATACAGGGCGGCGCAATATTGTGGCAAAGTACATTTCATCAAATGGGCAAAATTTTGGCAAACACCCTGAATGAGATAATTACCCGGATCCAGGGGCGGATCCAGCCTCTCTCTTTGGGGGGGGGGGCGGGCGATGATATCATAAATAATATTCTTTGCCATAAATACTTAGTGATAATAAACCTCCTTCCGACACCTATTACACTTCACACTTCCAAATATTTATTATTATAGACCGGTATAGCTCCCATCGCCCCCCCCCCCCCCTTGGATCTGCGCCTGCCCGGATTCCTATATTAAACCTTAAGTAGTACATTTATCTTTCTTAATGTCAATTTTTTGTACTATTTGCTGTAAATTGAAAGATATAGTAAATTATAGAGGGCTATGTTTTTCAAAATTTGATGAATTTTTAGAAAAAGTTGGCAATTTCGCCAAAAAATTCAAAATCAGATGGATAGTTCCTGGAGAAAATCAAATACGTAAAGGGTATCCCATTAAAAAATATTTTTTTTAGCTCCACGCTGTCATGAAACACCATTTATAATTGCAAATTTTTGAAAAATAAGGGGATAGGGTACTTTGTTATATTATTGCGCCACCCTGTATATCCACTTAAATAATTTCTCTATCACTAGAAATAATTTTCTATCGATTAATTTATGATTAATCGCTTATTCATCATAACTTATCAATAACAACACTTCTCTTCATTACCACCTTCCATTTTCATATTTTCCACATTTTTCCTAAAATACAATTGTTCGAGGAAAATAATCCGTTGCAAATGTCTAAATCCGACTTCTGGAAAACATCTAAGGAAATAGGTATTAGTCTTCAGGTTATACGATACTCCTGTAGGAAGGTTAAGTATAATCCATCACTACAAAATGTCTTAGCGAGACGTAAACACAGTACTATTCGTCATCGTCTAGTTTATCTATATTACAGAGGCGGCAACAGTTAAATAGTTAACATTAATGAACCATGGAAGCTTTACTAAAAATAATAAGAACTGATTTAAAAAGAAAACAAGCTCTTCGACTGCAATGTTAACTTAACAGAAAAAAAAACAAGTACCTATTGATATATACACTTTTTATTAAGTAATTTTCATAATAAATATTTTCAATTAATATTTTAATTCATATGTTTATTTTGTGAATTAATTTTTCTTTTAATCGTCGCTTACATACACTAACCAAGTATATTATATTTGAAGTAGTCTATTAGTTATCTGATTTACAAGCCAAACGGCTTCGCGCTCCCTTCAAGGATTAGTGACTCATACCAGGTATATAAAGACCCCAAAAGTATAAAGCTCTGGGGAAACCCTTTCCATGTTATCGGGTCCTAGGTGTCGTGGTCTTCTGTACTTCCTGCAAACTTTCGGACGGTCCGCGCGGTTTATACAGATGCTCACTAGGGCCCAATCCCTTGATGTTCTGCAGGAGGTTACTTGGTATCACTCCAATTGTTGATAGTATTATGGAAATAGTGTGAACGCTGTTCATTGCCCACTCTCTGTGGGTATGCACCTCCAGATTTCTGTATTTGTCGATCTTCTCATTGTATTTTGTTCTTAGGTTGTTGTTATTAGGTACAGCAATGTCAATCAGTGTAGTTCGCCTAGAAATTTTATCTGTTAGTATAATGTCTCGCCTCTTATGAGCAACTGTTTCATTTGTTAGAACCATTCGGTCTCAATATAACTTAAATTCGTTGTTCTCTAAAATATGTTCCGGATTGTATTTGTAGTAAGGCACTTTTCTTACCTGCAATAGTTATAACTTATCTGCTAACTCTTGGTGAAGTATCTTAGGGGTTAAGTCGTGTCTTTCCTTATACTCGATTGTGGCAAACGCTTGACATCCTCCAGTTATGTGCTGGATTGCATCCTGCCAGTTATGTGTGGGCTCAGGCCCTTCGTACTTTAGGAACTCATTCAGTAAGCCGTCTTTTCTTGCTGATTTTCTATCTCTCAGTTTTTTGACTACTTTTTCTGTGTCTTTTTATTCAATATTTGCATTTTAATTCGTGACTACCTCTAGGTTCTTACTACCTCTGCTTGGTTTATTCTGTTTATTTTTTGATGTGCTTTACTTCCATTATTTCCTTTATTTCTCCTCATTGCTTTTGATCATACTTGATATTTGTTATAAACATTTTATTTCCTTTGAACATCTTACCCAGTGTTTGGTTTTTACTCTTCTAATCACTGCATGTTTTTTATTATGTATCCTCCTTTACTTATTGTGGGTTTGTTGCATTTGTCCTGTTCTATATTGCCCCCTTTTTGCAATAGTTATAACTCATCTGCTAACTCTTGGTGGAGTATCTTAGCGATTAAGTCGTGTCTTTCCTTATATTCAGTAGCGGCAAACGCTTGGCATCCTCCAGTTATGTGCTGGATTGTTTCTGATGTTTGACAACCTCATCTACATTGGTCATTTTCTATTGAATGATTTCTGATGATGAACTTCCGATAGTTCTTCATCGGAATAACCTGGTCTTGGATAGCTAACAAGAAGTCCTTCGTTTCCGGAAAAATCTGTCCTGAAATCAACCAGTTTCAATGCTGAGTTGTCAACATTATCTTGGATGACCTCATTTGGATGCCGTCCGTAAAGTGGTTTCTATAACCAGGCTTGTAACTTCTCTTGGTCCGTTCGGTGATGAGAAGCAATATCCCTTCCCCTCAGCTGTAGCGACATTGAATCGTCTGCCCTCCATATTGCTCGATATAGTGTGGAAGAGTCCGCTAACCTGTGAAAATAAGAATGTAAGTTTATTATTTGTTGATCAAGCTGCTTATCAATATCGACCGATCCTCTTCCTCCTTGTTTGTGTGCTTTTGTTAACAGTGTTCTTATTTTCCTTCGCAGGTTTTCGATGTCGGTTCAGATTCATTTTACAATTCTAAAAGAGTTGCTAAGCGCAGAACATGCGTATGTGTTGAGCGCTTTAAACAAATTTCTACTACTTGGAGTAGTTCGTAACACCCGTCTTACCATCCTTACAAATTCGGTAGTTAATTCGGTCTTCATAGTGCGATGGTCAATTTGTTTAGGCTGTTTCATACCTAGTTATTCGTTTGTTTGTTCTGCTTCCATTGCAGCTATAGGTCTGCATCTCAAATACTCCCGGTTGATTCTTTTTTTAACGGTGTTCAAAATTCGGCACTTGTCAAGTCCATCACAATTTTGAACATTTGCTCCAGCTGGTTTTTGGTAGCAGCCATCAGTTTACGGTAATTCATGTATATTAGATGATTCAATCTTACTACCTCTTCGTTGTTATTTCTAATATTAAAGCAGTCTATTAGTTAATTAAACATCTTATTATCTCATATGATTATTAAACACACTAGCTGTTGTATAATTTGCGTAATAATTATCTACTAGTCTCAGCGTATAAGGGGCTATTTTCATACATTTACTGTATCGTTTTTTTCTTTATCTTTTAGATAGACAGTTTTCTGGCATTATTTCTTCAGGTTGCCTCTACGAGGTTGTCATTTAGTTGCAACAAATTGTATTTTATCAAACTAATTTGCTGGTAAGCTGAAGTGATGGAGCATTTTTTGAAGATCATCTTCACTTTTTGTTACTAATATTGCATCATATGCAGGTGATTTTTTGCTGTTTTCCTGTCATTTGGTACTCTTTTAGGATGATCTCATCTATCATAAATTTGATCAATAAAGATCTTTAAGGAATCTTCTTGCCTTATTCATGAACCAATCTAAAAAAGTGTTTGTTTTACAGAGTAGTTGTATTCTATTGAAAGCTTTATTCAAATGCATGAAACACTTATAGGCGGTTTTTTTTATTATGCGGTAGTCCTTTTTCTTTTCCTTGGTTGTCGGTTAGATGAAGAGAGAGATCTTGATATTAGAGTATTGACTACGTCCTGTATTTATAAGGGGTGATAGTGAGAATCAGCATTGTGATATCTGGATTAGTTTTGGATAAACTGTATGTTGCTGGTATTCACCTATTGGCTTAATCACTAAGACATCTAGGAACAAAAGGTGACTGTTTTTCTCAAGTTCCAAAGCAAAAAGTGGTTTCGGGTAGATTAAATTAAGAAAATCATGGAATAGTTGAGCTGTTGTTTACCATGGGACCATATCACAAATATATCATCCATGTAGCAGCACCAAAATTTGGGTTTGAGGTGGAATTCTGAAAGAGTTTTGGTTTCGAAATAAGTCATGAACAGATTTGCAATAACTGAAGATAGTGATGAGCCGATGGCTGTATATCTGGCTATCAAATAAGAAATATGCGATCTTAATTCAATGAAGTTTATACCGTGAATTGGAAAATCCTCTCTTTGGGCGATCTGGTTCAGTGCATTAGCTATCGGTAGACTCGGATACAGAAATTTTACATCGAAGCTTGCAATGATATCTGAACTGCTTTGGCATTGGTTAGCAAGTAGTTAGTGTTAAGTATTCAGTTAAGTTTCCTATCGAATTCTAGCTCTAAGTACTTGACATTATCCCTCCAGGAAATTCTAGTCTTATAAATAGACAGCCAATTGTCAGGAATCGCGAGCGTGGATTAAGTAAATATAATGGCCAGAGTTTTCTCAGGATTCAATTTAATTTTCCAAACGACCATCCATTTCCTTAACTTGTTTATGTGCCTTCGTATTCTTAAAATAATGAAGCGAAATGACCTCGAGGATGTTGCAAATGCAGTGTAGTTTACTGTAATCATGTTTCGAAATATCACCAGTATAAAGATTGAATACAGCGGGAACCCTGTGGAACCCCCACTCTAATCTGCCTTACGGTAAACACTGCGTTGTCTGACGACACAAATCTAATCTTACTAGGTAATTTGGGATTCCCAGTATTATAAATTTGACTACAAGCCTTGTCAAAGGCCTTGCTAATATCAAAGAAGACTACTCTCGTCTGAAATTTCCTATTGAAATGAGTGATGATTGAAGCCAGTCTGGTGGTCTGCTGAACGTTATTAAAATTGTCTCTGAATCTGGACTGCTCCAGAAGTAAGATATTTCTCTCAGCTAAGAAGCCGGTCAGGTGGAAAATAATAACTTTTTCTATGATTTTCTCGAGATTAAAGAGTAGGCTGATTGGCCGGTAGCTATTAATACTGGTGACACGTTCTGCTTTCTTTCTGACAAGTTTAATTTTTGCCACTTTCTAATCTGAAGAAAATGACCAGATTCTAATACGGCGTTGGCTATGCCATTATTAGCTGAAAGGATCTCGTTTGGAGCTCGTCTCAAAGCTGCGTTCGGTAGACCATCCAGACCTGGAAGGCCTATATCAATACTATGTACAGTGTGTTCAGCACCTAAAACCAGAAGATTATATTAGGCGTATGGGTGCGAAGCTTGGACATTAATGGTAACAAATGAAGAACGGCTTCGAGTCTTCGAAAGAAGAATTCTTAGAAGAATATATGGCCCAACAGTGGATGCAATAACAGGACAATACAGAATCAGTACCAATAAAGAACTGGAGGATCTATACGGAGACACTAATATTGTACGAGAAATAAAATCTAAGCGACTGCAGTGGGCGGGACACGTAAGAAGACTACCAGATAGTCGCACAGTCAAGCTCGCGTGGGAGGAAGCACCAGTAGGGAAAAGACCACTGGGACGCCCTCGCCTCCGATGGAAAGACAATATTGCCAAAGATCTAAAGGCAATGAATATTGATAATCCGCTAGATGCTATGGCAGACAGGCAGCAATGGAGGAGTATTGTGAAGCCGGCAAAGACCCACCCAGGGTTGTAAGCCATGGAGTAGTAGTAGTAGTAGTAGTAGTAGTAGTAGTAGTATGCAATTTTATGGCTAGATAAACAGTAATCATCGTATTGTATCGCACATACTGTTTCTCGAGATGAAGCAGCATTCACCCGGGACGGCATCAGTAATCTAACAACTCTCATGTATGGTCAGATAAAAATTCCCACGCAAAGGTGGAAACTAATTTTCAGCTTTGGTTTTCCATTTTTGGTTAACATGTGGTGTGGTATGGACGATGTTTATTTAATTGGCCCTTTAGAGAACCACTTCACAGAGGAGAACTGTTTAAATTTTTTACGAAATGTTCTAACGGAACTACTAGAAATTTTTTTTTTTTTGACATTAGTATACATATGTATTATCAGCAGGATGGAGCTCCTGCATATTTCGCTCGTCAGGTCAAGCAATATTTCGACGAACAGTTTATATAATATACAAAGTAGAAATTAACATTTAAGAGGCACTAATTCGACGTATTAAAATGCTGCAGCCCTTATTAAAAAACGATATGAAAATTTATTAAAATATCGTTTTGGTTAAAATAAGTTAATATAAGAAATTTTGTTTATTTGTAATTACCCTATAATTTGAGAACAAATGAAAATCGGATAAGAACATATATGAGTTTTTTGAATTATTTTCACGTGGAAAATACACTCCTGAAGTTTGGTTTATTCTACCCTCCTAATCCTGTATATATTAGCCCAATAAAGTCTTCTATTGTCGTAAAAAAAAGCAGGTGCTATTATGATTTTTTCAGTAAAACAGAAAAATAAGAGCCATTCAAAATATTTCGAATTCAGCAAAAAGACAGCAAATTTACAAAATATTCTTGAAGAAAAAATGAAGTAGGTTAAGGGAATCAAATAAATTAAATATTAATTTCCAATAACATTTAGCTTCCTATAACCGAGAGCTGTCTGGAATATCTATTTAATATTTTATATTACTTCCTGTTCAGCTATTCAATGAAAATAAAAACTTTTATTGCTTATATTTATTTACCTTTCTTTATGTTCACATCAAAAATATAATACATAAAATTTTGATTATTATTCACACAAAATAATTTAAAGAACCGCTACTGATATCAAGCTGGCTTTCTAAATCCGTACACAAAGACGAAGAAATCCATCTCAGACATTGCCTTTGACAATAATGTGATTAAGAATATAAATTGGATAAACTGAAAGATGTATAGTACAAAAAAACATCCCTTAAGAGAAATCTAATGTATTACGTTATTCGATAAACGAATTGAGCTTAGTACATAAGCTTTGATTTTTAAATAAACCGAAAACGTCTACAAGGTGAGCATTGGAAATTTCAGTAAAAACGTTTAACTTTTTAAATAAAATTTAATATTACGGAGTTGTTAAAATATGCCTCTTTTGATTTCTAGCTTTGTTTTAGAATTGAAAGAATCTCTTAATTTTGTATTTATTTTTTAATTTGCAACAATACGATTATGGTTCTACACAAAAGTTATGCAATAATAACAATATTTTCTGGGCAAGAAAATGTGTGATGAAATGTTAAATCCATATATATATATACGCGCCACTATATCAGTAGCTAGGTTGAATGCAGAGGCCTTCGAAGCTTTCCGTACGAATTGGCTTTCAACTTCACTCTTATTGATACGCAACTACAAAAGAAAAGGTCAAGTAAAACTCGGCGATAAATAATAAAATAAGATTTGATCTGACAAAATATGTGAAAATTTGCTTATTCTCCAAAACAAAAATAATAAATCAAAATTTAATCCCAATTTTGACCATAATAAAAAGTAGAAGACCTGAATGCATATTTTGTCATTAACTTTTTAATTAAATAAAAATAATTAAACTTCTTGCTGATAACCTTTTGAATATCAAACATAACCTGGCCGGTCTAAAGTGCCTATATTGCAATAAAATAAAATAATCACACTGAAATCAAACTGAATGCATTCGAGTCACCAGACATATGATGCTATATTATTCTATTTTAACCATTTTTAAATCCAGAGTTGGTGGCAAGAGGTTCAATACAATTCAAATATACTTTAAATAATTTAAGATAACTTAATTCTTCGATAAATTGGAGCTATTGTGTTACAACCAGAGAGTAAATATGCACCAAAATATAAGAAATTCCACACTAAATAGCAAAAGCCACTCTCAAAAGCTTTACTCTAATAACAGCAAACAATACTAAGAAATTTCAAGAAAAATGGGTCAATATACAACGTAAAAATTGCCTCATGCAGTTGAATTTAAGTATTTAGGATAAAATAAGGAGAGAAAATAATACACTATAGCCAGATTCATTAATTTCAGCACAAACATCAATAAATCTAAAATCTATAAAAGCTTGTTTTAATGAACTGCAATTTATAAATCGTACTTTGATTTCTTACTGGGGTTAAAATTATTCCTTCAATGAAACCTGTGGAACAACTAAAATTCCCTTCTTCAAGTATATTTCGGTAAAAATAACGCAATTAACAGCAAAACAGGTAAAAGATAGGGTAACTAAACAACTAAACTCAATTACCAGAATAATTTAAACTATTTTACATCCCAAAATCCTAATGGATGGACCAAATAGATTGGGATATAAGAAATCACAATTTCTTAAGTTGTTTTCAAAAACGAAAGTAAAATATCAAGGCAAATGAATCCGGTCTTACTTATCTTGAAGATGTAATGGATAAGTTTTCTGCCCAAATTGCCCTCAGTGCAAATTCAGCAGTGACAGATAACCTAATCTAAGAAATCAATGCCTTAAACAAAGTAAAATTCATGGAAATGATCAAAGGAATTACAAGAAAACTGCCAGAGAAGAATTACACTCGAATAGTAGGAAAGAGAACCGAGGTTTAACTAGAAAAAGGTAAAAGTAAATTTAAGAAAAAGAGAATAAATACAACCATCCATAGTCTAGTGAGTACCAAGTAAAACAACATAAATAGGAGTCAAATAATAATGATATATTACATACAACCGTAATTTGTGGTGTAAAAATATAGCCAAAATTCAGGAACATAAAATAACCAAGCTGTAAAAGAACTCCATAAGGAAGTAGAACTGCTGGGATTTAGGATAAAATCCAAAAATATAACTAACCGACAAATGACATTTTTTAATAGAATTTGTGAGAAATAGTTAAAGATTAGAAAATTGTGTTGGCCCATAACGTGAGTACTTGCAAAAATAAGGTAAATTAACCATAGTAAAGTTAAATGTTCTTAATACGTATACCATTAAAAATGTCAAAATTTATAATGGATATGTGAAATGGCACTTAGCAATGCTAGTGTTGTCGTGTTGTCAGCTCATTGGAAAAGTTGCTGATATATTGAAAAACAAAAAATAGCAGTGCATCAATGGGCTATGTTTTTTGATCAATACATCCTCCCGACACTTACAAAAGGAGCTTAGACTTGAATATTAAGGAACGAAATAGTATCAGAATTTAAAGCAACCCAAACAGCAATGGAATTTTGGCTATGTTGAGCATATCTTCATAATACAAAAAAGAAACGACTGGATAGACGACACAATGAAAATAAGAGATATAGTAACGAAACTCAAATGGGATTTGGCCGGTCATGCTGCAAGACCAGACGATATCAGATGAAGTAGAAAAAATATTAAATGGAGACCATATTTGAGGAAAAGAAATCGAGGAATACTGAATAACATAAGTACGGGCCAGAAACAAATTGACATCCAAGAGCGAGGCCTATCTCGAATTCTGGATGCATGAAGACTAAACATGAAAGAGATAAATATGAAGTAATGTAAGCAAATTAATGTATTAATTGAAAATATATAATTTTATAATTACAGATTTATTTTTTGTAGTTTAATAAACTATTCTAAAGATTATACGTTTCAAAAAATAAATTGCTTAGCTTAATCCAGATAAAATTTTGTTGAATAACAGACACAAACACCACTGTTTGTCATTTACAAACCCAGATTAAAATCCCAATGTTTTCTTGTAACGTCAGCATTAAAGTCTATAGGATAATTGCTTCAACAAAGCGCTCTAAAAGAGCAAAATTTAAATAATTCATAAAACAATTAGACCCAAATAGGTAAAATTTTGTAATCTGGATTTGGTCACAATGTTAGAGCATTCGCAAGTAGTCCTTTGTTTTGCCAAAAATATGGTAATTCATTTCGGCTATTATTCCCTTCTTTGCTTTATACCTGTTCCATGCGCGTAATCAATTTAAAACAATAAGGTTTGGGTGCTTTTGGGCCCTTATTGGGTATATTTAAGGTGTCTGTGACAAAAACGGAGATACTCTTTTGTAGCCGTGACTAATGATTTGAATCGAATGCTCTGTTACGGTGACAGAGTCGGACTTGTTACCTAATTTTTAGAAGACACTAAGTATATTCGTGTCGCATTAAAGTCTTTCTTCCCTTCACTCTGGATCTTACAAATGGGATTACTAGGCAAGGAGCTACAGTACTTAGGCCTCAGTAGACCTATTTTGCATCCTCTCTTTGGCTGTATTAGTCGCCCAGCCTATAGACAATCACGCCTTCAAACAGCATTTCCCTTATATCGGCCAAAGTGTCGAACATGGATCCTCTTTTTGTAGAGGGAAAATCACAGAAAATAGGTTCCGTTCTCTTGTCGTTTGATTTATAGTCCCGATATGTGAGAGTGTAGAATATTTTCATACTACATAAGTATTTTCTTAGCTGAACAGTGTCCTGTAAGAATTCCTGAGTAATTGCAGTTTTTCTCTAGACATCGCCAGAAATCTTACGCGTATTTCTACCTTTGGATAGTCTCATCTTTAATTCGTTTTGTTATTGCTGCTAATAGAGCTGGCTTTAGCATCTTAAGCTTAGCTGCCTGTTTGACTAGCTAATCAGCAATGTGAACCGTGCCCTTTGATCCAGCTCAAAGTGACCCAATTTTTAGCTACAACAGTCTTATATTATTCCAGCACTACGCTAGTAGAAATGCGTGGTCTATTAGGGGATAGTAGTGCGCCTGCCTGCTGTCTGTATATATTTTTACCTATTATTGGTATTTTCTTTTCCTACTACGGTAATGCCAGTATTTGAGTTACATTAGTATATTAACTCATTCGCTAGCTTAGTTCCCCTACTCCAATAAAATATTTGATCAATTGGGGTGTATATTTCCCTTACGGTTTAGGTCCATATCCTGGCATTATAAGGCCGCTCCTTATATATATGAAAAACCGGGTAGTGTAACAACAAAAACAATTGGACCAAAATCTAAGTACTTAGAACACCAACTAACAGGTATATATATGTTTATGAGACTTTCACGAATTTCTCCGTGTGAGATGCAATAGCAGAGGATATATCCACATTGTGCCGTTGTATATCACAAACATATATATGCCATCCGGCGGAAGGTCGGCGAAGCCGCGCTCCAGTATTTGCATGCTTCCTTCCGATCTGTCCTTTGCACAGCCAGGTGCATGTCGATACCCTGATGAATCTAGTAGAGACGAAACATGTACTTCTGCCGTATTACTGTGGCGGGGAGGGTAAGTTTTTGACTTTCTTCTCGGTATGGTGGTACATCTCGATGGTGGTGGAATAGGATAAATTGTGTTCCTTAGCAATTTGTTCAAACTGTGCAACCACTTACACGGAAAGGATATGGTTGGAGTGAAGTTTGCATTTACTGTTCGCATTTTATTTCATATATATATATATATATATATATATATATATATATATATATATATATATATATATATATATATATATATATATATATATTGTTGTAAGCATAACAAATCCAATCACCTTTTATACATTTCCACGGTTTTCAAGCTGTGTAAAAATATAAATATTTTTTTTCTAACATGGGTAAGCGATTTGTACAGACAGTCAACAAATCGTTTTATGAATGTTCAATAGGGAGTAATTATGTGGTCGCTGCAATGGGGTTATAAAAATGCTAAGTAATGTTAATATAAAGTACAGAAGAAAAATAAAGCTCCTATGTTTTTAAGATGCCAAATTTTTATCAATAACTTTATTAAATTTATTACTGCTAATTCTACTTTATCACAATTATTATTTATTTTAATGCGTTGTTTAATATTTTAATAGTAATTTTTTTTAAGTAAAAAAAAAACGAAAACGTGGTATTTGTTAAAAATTTTTAAATTTTTTTACCTTAAGGAATATTTATTTTGGACAATTTATTTAACTAAAACTATGTAAACTTTTATTTTTCTTAGGTGTAGTATTTATAGATGCTTCTGCCTGTTGTATTGCTCTAAGTCAGCATCAGATAACTCATTTTATGTCAGTTTAGTCTGCAAAGCCTGTTGCTATAATAGCGATATTATTTTTTGTAACTGTGAAACTTCATTCATTGAACTGAATTATTTGAATATTGTTGTATTATTGCTTTGTCAAAATGAAGATTTATCAAAAGGAAAACGTATTGATATGATTTTTATGCTTGGAGAATGTCATCAAAATTGTTTGTTGGCTTCTCGAGTCTATGCTCAAAGGTTTCGTAAAAGAAACCATCTTAAACCAGCCGTTTTTGTGACACTATTGAACCAGTTTTGGGAAAGTGGAACTATCAGTTATAAAAAACCTGTTATAAGAAAACCTATCACTGAGGATGAAGAAAATGTTTATACTGTACTTGGTTTAGTGATCGAAAATCCCAATATTAGTCAGAATCATATATCCGAAAATACTAACATTAGCCAAGCAAGTGTCTCACGGATTTTTAACAAATACAGGTTTCATCCTGATAAATCCAGTTTTCTCAAGAACTTCACGGAAATGATTTTGACAACCGAATTGAATTCTACTTGTAAGTGTTAGATAAAGTGGAGAAAATGAACAATTTTTTGTTAATGCGTTGCTTAGTGATGAATGTACTTTTCATAAAAATGGTTTTGTGAATAGACACAACTTCCATTACTATTCTGATTCAAATCCGCATAAATACAGAGTTATAAACAACCAGAATAGGAGGTCGGTTAATGTGTGGGAAGGAATGCTGGATCCATACTTAATTGGACCCTACTTTTTTGAAGAACCTTTAAATAGCTTGATGTTTTGTGGTCTTCTTTTACACCAACTTTTAGTGTTACTATAAGATGTCCTTTTAAATATTAGAACAACTATGAGGCTTCAATTGGATGGAGCTCCGCCTCATTATCATTGCGAGGTTCGGCTATTTTTAAATGTCAACTTTCGAAACAGGTGGATTGGGAGAGACGAATTTCAAAATTGTCCCCCGCGATCTCCGGACTTAACTCTACTAGATTTCTTTTTATGAGGATACATAAAAGGAATTGTCTACAATGCGCCCTCGACAACACCACAAGGTATGAAAATACGCATAAGAGACGCTCTTCAAACCGTAACTCCGCAAATGTTGTCCAGAGTTAGCAGAGGTTTCGAAAAAAGAATATGGAGGTGTTTGGAAATGGATAGTCGACATTTCTAACATTTACTATAAATATTTTGCTTCTGTTTTCTGCTATCGTCAATATGTTATTACCATTATTGATGTTATAGCCTGTTGGACGACTATAAATTGCGTTCCGAGTTTCTGAATATTTGTAAATATACTCCTGATTATTATTCTTATAGTTATAAATTATCTGTCATTTCCAAATGACATAAGCAGTTAGATACATTAAAAAATCTATTCAAAGAGAAAATGTTGCAGAAAACGATTATTTGGCGTATTCTGTGAAAACACGAAGACTTAACTATAGAACACCCTTATACTATTCGATAGATATTTAAAAGGTAGATATGCTGGTAAGTTAAAAAGTATAACGTTCTATTTAAATTAATCAAGTTCTACCCACTTAAAGTTCTTATTTGATTAGTTTTAATTTTTGGGACACCCTGTATAGTATAAAAATAATTTTAAAAAGTAACTATATTAGACTCCCATATATCCCAAAAGTAAAACTTTTGAAAGTCACGTATTTCGGTCGCAATATTCCGTGCCGTATAAGGTGAATAACCCTGTATATGCATGTTTACAGTCTTCAAATTTGAGACCATCTCCCAGATCTCCTCCACTTCCTGGGGTACATGGATAGCACAAGAATATAAAATATGCTTCACAATGTTTAAAAATACTTTTACGAATTCGTCAACCTAATTTTCTAAAAAGCCAATACTATCTCTATAACGAAAATACAATTTATCATCACGTTTTTACATCAAATTGCTTTAATACAATATCACTCCAGCGATCGTGCAACCGCCATTTTATTGATTTTATCTAAATCACCTATTTTTAGAGTCATAAAATATGCAGCAGGGCTAAATCACGTAAAAAATGCGTCTCTGCTCCATGTAATTCGTGCCACATGCCCCATCAAGAAAATAAATTGCCACAGGGACTCAACAGGTCCATCGCATATTTTCCAAAGGCCTGTTGCTAATAAATCTGGGTTATAAATTTGGTTACCTGTATGGAATTTGATTGTTTTCGATAATCGAAAGATTTTTGATGGTTTCGGTTATCATATATCAATAGTGTTGTTTAGTATTAAACATGTCTTGTAAATAATTAGATAATCTTTATTTCTTATCATCTAACAAAATATAACAGTAAACTATAATATAGAGTTGAGATTAGAGTATCTAGCAGAATATATGGCATTAATTATTATCAAAATTTATTTTGAATAATGTGATTAAATGCATTGAACTATTACCAGAAGCAATCAAAAATACTTCTGCAGTTAGCTGACTGAATAGGTTCAGAATTTCTTCTGGTTATACATTAAAAAGTGTATTTTTTGTTTCAAATACTACATTTCCATTTTGTGCATTTTATGGTATATACTTTAAACAAGGTACAAGAGTGTGTCATTTTACAAGATCCTGGAACAGTAGTACAGTATACGTTCTCCCACATCACGTTTGTAAAATTGCCGTTTGTGGTTACCACTACTGACAAGGAAGGTACCTAAAGTGCCCAGTTTCGCTTTCAATGAAACTTCAATATGTTGTAGAGAGTACAAGAGTAAGAGATCCGTATTTTTTTTTATTTGCGGAGATTCATTTTATAGGGGTGAAAATCGCCCTTAAAGTTCACTTCTAAAAACGGTATTTTTGAAATATCTCAGGTTCTAAGTGAGAGATCTTTACAAAACAAAATGAGAATTATTTGTTGTTCGAAATGATATTAAACTATGATTTTTTCACCCCCAAGGATATCATCCTTTATTTTTTATAAGACTAAACCATTTATTCGAGCACGTAATTTATTCTAAATAATAAAAAATTTAATATTATTGCTTTAAAATATTTTTTGTACAAATACCATAAGTAACTTAAGTAGGCGGGTTTCGAGGCTTCTAAAAATAACTAGAAAAAGAGGGCGAGCACACTCAAATATTTTTCTTTCTTAAATCTCAAGTGCAAATTGAGATATCTTTACAAAATAAAATGAAAAATACTTGTTATTTGAAATTATGTTGAACTAAAGTATTCTCATCATCAAAAATATTTTTTATAAGAGTAAATCATCTATACGCACAAGTAATTTAATTCTAAAAAATACGAAATTCAATATAATTGTTAGAAAATATTTTTTTCCCAATTACTACAAGTAACTTAAGTTGACGGGTTTCGGGGTTTCTAAAAATAATTAGTAAAAGAGATGAGTAACCCCAAAAATTTTTTTTTGTCTTTAATCTCAAGTTCTAATTGAGATATTTTTACAAAATCAAATGGAAATTACTTGTTATTTGAAATTATGTTAAACTAAGGTATTTTTATCACCAGAAATATCATCCTTATTTTTTATAAGAGTATAACATCTATTCGAGAAGGTAACTCTAAAAATCTTTTGGGATTTCTAAAAATAAACTAGTAAAAGAGGGTAAGTTAACCACAAATACTTTTTTCAATATGTCAACTTCTAATTAAAATAACTCTACAAAACAAAATAAAAATTATTTTTTATTCGAAATGATATTAAACTATGATATTTTCACCCCCAAAGATATCTTCCCTTACTTTTTTATTATGGTAAATCATATATTTGCGCACGTAATTTAATTGTAAAAATTACGAAATTTAATGGATTTTTTTTGAAAATATTTATTTCACGAATACCGTAAGTCACTTTAGTTGTCGTGTTTTGGGGTTTCCAAAAATAAACTAGTAATAGAGGGTGAGCCATCCTCAAATACTTTTTTTTACATCTCAAGTGCTAATTGAGATAACTTTACGAAACAAATTGGAAATTACTTGTTATTTGAAATGAAGTTCAAGTATATTATTTTCACCCTCAAGGATATCATTCGAAAAATGTCATTTCATACATTTATAATTATTCTTAAAATTGCCAAATTTCAGTTGATATGAACGTTACAGAGCTTCCTCAAATCTTTTCTGTTAATTAATTAGAAAATATAAATTTATTTCATTGGTTAAGCATTCATATGGGTAAATTATTATATTTCATGACAAAAAGTGATTTCCAATTCTGTAACGTCCATTTAAATTAAAATTTTGCAGTTTTAAGAATAATAATATATGTGTGAAATGACGGTTTACTTTTATAAAAAGTAAGGAATAATATTTTTGGGAGTGAATATACCTCCGTTTAACATCATTTCGAATAACAAGTAATTTAAATTTTGTTTTGTAGAGATATCTTGTTAGAACTGGAGGTATTAAAAAAAACAAATTTAAGGGTGGCTCACTCTCTTTTACTAACTTATTTTCGGAAACCCTGAAACACGTCAAATTAAGTTACTTATTTGATTTAATTTCGTAATGTCCGGAATTAAAACATTAATCGTCATAAAATGTAAGGGATGATGTCTATGGAGTTAAAACAATACAGTATAATCTCACTTCAATTAACAAGTAATTTTCACTTTGTTTCGTAAAGATATCTCAATTAGAATTTGATATTTGAAAAAAATATATTTGGGGGTAGCTCACCTTCTTTTAATATTTCATTTTTGAAACCCTAAAAACATGTCAACTTAAATTAATTATGGCATTCGTAAGAAAAGTACTTTGAAACAATTTCATTCAAATTCGTAATTTTTAGAATTAAATTACGTGCGCTTATAAACGGTTTACTGTTATAAGAAATAAGGGATGGTATTTATGGAGGTCAAACTACCATAATTCAACATCATTTTACATAGCAAGTAATTTTCATTTTATTTTGTAAATATATCTCAATTAAAAATTGAAATTTAAAAAAAATACGTATTTGGGGATGCCTCACCCTCTTTTACTAGTTTATTTTTAGAAACCACAAAACTCGTCTACTTAAGTTATTTATGGCATTTAAAAAAAAATATTTTCATACAAATTCATTATATTTTCTAATTATTTTAAATTAAATTACATGCGTATATATGGTTTACCATAATAAAAAATAAGGAATGATATCCTTGAGAACAAAAATACCATAGCTTAACATTTTTTCGAATAACGAACAACTTTTACTATGTTTTGTAAACATATTTCTCTTAGAACTTGAGATATTTCAAAAATACTATTTTTAGGGGTGAACTTTAGGTTGTTTTTTACTCCGTTATAAAGAATCTTCGCAGATGAAAAAAATACTTGTCTCTTATTTTTGTACCCTCTACAACACATTGAAGTTTCATTAAAATCGGAGCCGGACATTTCAGGTACCTTCCTTGTGAGACACATAGGTTGACCTCAAATCAAACAATAAAACAAATTTCTTTGGTATATTTTATTATGTTTTCCTTGATCATTGGGTTTCTGCAAATTTTTAGTTTATTCTAATTTGGCGAAGCTGAGAAGTCAAGAGCTGGTTTCTTATTAATTGAAAAAAAAGTGGGAGAAAAATTAAAATATTCTTCAATCCATAATAATTTTTTTAACAATGAGTCACAATATTATCGCTATCCAGACCCCCGAAAAAGGGGATGAAGGAGGGCTTTTTTGTTCTGGAGGTAATGCAGCGAGTTATTAGTCAAAACCAGTAATTTTTCTAGCTCCTCATATAGAAATTGGTGTGCTAGGGTAGTTATAGAATATATATGTATATATAAATATATATATATATATATATATATATATATATATATATATATATATATATATATATATATATATATATATACAGGGTGTCCAAGATAAGGATCCTAAGCATGGGGATCTCGGAAACAGTTGGAGATACGAGGTCGGTTAAATTAGAGAAAAGTTGCGCAATTTAGTGCTAAATTAAACGCAGTTAAAAAAATTTAAAAATTTCAAACACTTCCGGAGATTTCCGGAAAAAAACGAAATTTGGCAAAATCGTTTTTAATTTTTGCAGGCTTTATTTAAAGAGATATCAGAAAATAAAAGGTAGATTCTCATTGCCACTTTTTATTTTTTATAATATGGTCTAAACAAAATGTAAATCCGACGTTTCGTTTCTGAGATACCATCATGAACTTTCATTTTTTATATGGAACAAAAAAAAGTATCCCATGTATTTGATAGCATTTTTTATTGCAAATTCAACGATGTATCACCCTTGCATATCGAATACGTAGTTCAAGTACTTTCCATAAGAGCTCCATGAGAGCGAGAGAGAAAGGTATATCAGTTATATAAAAGCCAATGAACTACACACTTGATATGCAAGTGTGATACACCGTTGAATTTGTAATAAAAAATGCTATCAAATACATGGGATACTTTTTTTTGTTCCATATAAAAAATGAAAGTTCATGATGGTATCTCAGAAACGAAACGTCGGATTTAAATTTTGTTTAGACCATATTATAAAAAATAAAAAGTGGCAAGAAGAATCTACCTTTTATTTTTTGATATCTCTTTAAATAAAGCCTACAAAAATTAAAAACGATTTTGCCAAAATTCGGTTTTTTCCGGAAATCTCCGGAAGTATTTTAAAATTTTTAAATTGCGTTTAATTTAGCACTAAATTGCGCAACTTTTCTCTAATTTAACCGACCTCGTATCTCCAACTGTTTCCGAGATCCCCATGGTTAGGATCCTTATCTTGGACACCCTGTATATATATATCAGAAGAACTTTTACCAAAAAGTAGTTTTTGGGATATCGCAATCACCGTTTTTGAAAAAAACTCGTTCATGTGTTAATTTGCTCTTAAAAAAATAATTTTTTTAACAATGAGTCATTTACTCTAGGCACAGAAATGATGGCAATAAATTATGTATATTCTAACAATAAATTGTATATTAATTCATTCACACAGGTTGCGTTCTACTTGTAATTGTTTGCTCCGAAGATAGATTCAAGATATAATTATTTTTATTTTAACATAGTTCTTAAAACATACTAATAGTGTACAAATTATTCCATATTATATCATTCCAGTTAGATATCCAGTAGTCTTATACTGTTGCAAAGTTTCCAAAATTTATTAAAACTCGTTCGTGACCTCGTGGCCTAGGCCTCAAACGTGGCCTAATATCGCTCTATTATTTCCCTAAAAAATGTAGGCCGCTGTGAAACCCGATTTTAAACTCTCGTCTGAGGCAGGTGAATGTGCGGATCAATATTATACATACCTGCTTCATCTTTACCGGATGTACGCGAGTTATTCTCCTAGATATGATGAACAACGAGTCTTATTCATGAGAAGGGTCTATGCAGAGACCAATTTTACTTTGAAATTTATAAATGTCAAAATTCACAATTTTCTTTATCAAAAGGAATTACATATAAAAATATTAATAATCTGCGATTCTTATTAATAGATAAGAAAATAAAGGGTGTTTTTTTTATAGAGGTATATAGAACTTTTAAATGGAATAAAACAAAGATGAATTTTTTAAATTGACATGAAATTTACTTTATTCGAAAGATAACCTTCTGGCATTATAATTTAAATATGACTTCTGGCATATGACCGCCACGGCTGGCTCGGACGTAGTCTAATCTGGAGGTCCAATTTTCTATGACTTTTTCCAACATTCGTGGCCGTATATCGGCAATAACAAGGCGAATGTTGTCCTCCAAGTGATCAATCGTTTAGGGCTTATCGGCGTAGACTAGCGACTTCACATATCCCCACAGAAAATAGTCTAGCGGCGTTAAGTCGCACGATCTTGGAGGTCAATTCACGGGTCCGAAACGTGAAACTATGCGGTTACCAAACGTTTCCTTCAATAAATCAATTGTGGCACGAGCTGTGTGACATGTTGCGCCGTCTTGTTGAAACCACAGCTCCTGCACATCATGGTTGTTCAATTGATGAACGAAAAAGTCAGTAATCATGGCTCTATAGTGGTCACCATTGACTGTAACGTTCTGACCAGCATCGTTTTTAAAGAAGTACGGACCAATGATTCCACCAGCCCATAAAGTACACCAAACAGTCAGTTTTTCTGGATGTAACGGTATCTCAACATACACTCCAAATACGGCAGTTTTGTTTATTGACGTATCCATTCAAACAAAAGTGAGCTTCATCGCTAAACAAAATTCGCTTATGAAAATCGGGATCAACGCCAATCTTGTTTTGGGCCCATTCACCGAATCTACGCCTTGCTAGGTGATCATGTGGCTTCAGTTCTTGCACGAGTTGGATTTTGTAAGCACGCAAACCAAGATCTTTCCGCAAAATCTTCCATAAAGTGAATGGACACATATCCAATTCCTGTGCACGATGGCGGATAGACTGATTCGGGTCTTCTTCTACGCTACGCTCTACAGCAGCAATGACTTCTTCTTTACGCACTGTACGACGTCTCTGTGGATGCGTATTATCTTTTAGAGTACACGTGGGGCGAAAACGTTCCATAGTTAATCGAATTAATTGCTCTGATGGACGATTATGTTGACCGTAATGCGCGATACGTCTTTCGAACAGAACCATGATTTTCAAAATAAATTTGCACAATTTGGAAGCGTTGTTCAGGCGTCAGTCTATTCATGTTGAAATGCCAAACCAAACTAAACATAAATCACTTGACAGCTGACAAAATGGCCGCCAGTTAAAAAAGTGTTGCCAACTTAAAGTTTTATACCTCTATAAAAAACACCCTTTAAAAGATAAAATTTTTCTAAAAAATCTAAACCGACTTCTAAAAGTCTGTTAAAAAGAGAAAAATAACTTTAAATTTTTGTATGCAGTTTAAATTTTTTAAGTCGGCGCCAAACTAATACCTGACAAAATCTGATTTGCTAAACAGATTAAAAATAGTTTATTTACAATTTGGCGCCGACTTCAAAAATTTCAATTTCATATAGACATTTATAGTTATTTTCACTTTTTAGCACACTTTCAATTTTTTTTTATAAAAATTTTATTTTTCGATTTTTGGTTTTGAATTCATTATGATATCCATAAATTATATAAACTAAGTACTAATCGAGATTAGTGTACCTCGTAATGACTCTAAGGTGGCAAAAAAGTACCCTTTTTATCCAAAGTTGTAAATCGCTTTAAAATGAACCACTTAAAGTTCTTTGATTCTTAGAGTTCTCCATATACTAGTGAAATTGTGTCAAACAAATATTTAGTCTGTCATGGTAAATCCATTATCCTAAATTTCATATTAATTTTAGATTGGTAATATTGGCTCCAAAATCTTCCAATATCGATATTTAAAGAACTGTAAATATATTTTATACTGCATATTGAGTTTGTATACGACCCAAGAACCCCGCAATATCAATTTTAGACAAAATAGGAAAATGTAAAATTTTCAGTTCCTCATATTGTATCTTATTAACGTGTAAAAAGTTACCTTCATATTCTTAATACACGATCCCGAAAATCCCCTAATACCAAATCTGAAATAATGCGAATAAGGTAAAGTTTTCAATCCACCATATTGGATCTGCCATAATGAATTTCCAAAAATAATTTTAAAGTCTTAATCTAATCTAAATCTAAACCCTTCCTCTAGTATCAATTTTGGATGAAATTTAAAATTCCTGGACCGTCATATTGTATCTGACATATAAAATTTTCTTAAAATAATTTTATATTCGCTATTTACATCCTCAAAAATGATTCAGTCCCACATTTGAACAAAATCGAAAAATGTAAAATTTTTAGTCTGCTATATTGGATTCGCCATATTGAATTCTGAAAAAATACTTTTAAATTCATTCAAGAACCTCCTATGCCAGTATTGGAGAAAATCGAATAATTTAAAATTTTTAGGTCAACCATATTTTTTCAAAAAATATTTTAAATTCGTAATTAACACTAACAAAAATCCCCCAATACTGATTTTAGACAAAATCAAGAGATGTAGAATTTTTAATCCGCCATCTTGAATCTGCCATATTGATTTTTTAAAAAATAGTTTTTATAATCGTTATGTGCGACCCCAAAACCTCCTCTATACCAATTTTGAAGAAAATGGGACAAAACTGATTTTTTGTCCGCCATATTAAATCCCCCATATTGAATATTTTAAAAATATTTTGGATTCGCTGTGTGCGACCTCGAAAACCCTCCCACACCATTCTTCGAGAAAATCGATCAAAATTAAATTTTTTTGTCCGCCATGTTGGATCCACCATATTGAATTTTTTAAAAATAATTTCATATTCGTTGTGTACGACCCCGAAAATGTTCCCCATACCAATTTTAGAGAAAATCGAACAAAATTAATTTTTTATGGCGCCATATTGTCGGCGCCATCTTGGAATTTACTGCACCAATTTCATTCAAAAAAATATGGGACCACCGCTGCAACTTCCTGAACATAATGTAAAAAATTTGATTCAAATCGGTGCCGCCGTTCCGGAGTAATCGGTGTACATACATAAAAAAAATACATAGTCGACGAATTGAGAACCACCTTCTTTTAGAAGTCGGTTCAAAAGTGATTGAAAGGACTAGAACGTGGTGGTCATATACTGTTGTTTCTAAGCAACTTTTTGAAGGTATCATGCTTATCTTCATTAAAATGTTCGTACTTAAGCGATTACCTTCTTAATGCTTTATTTTTCACCTTGTTTACTGATAGGCTTATCTACGTTTTTGGGGAAATCATAAAAATTATCTGCTTCACATTGGAATCCTTAAAAATTTGTATGACTAAATTCGATTGTTATATAATACTAGACAACAGTCAAAATGTATCTAAAATCTAAAATAAATTACCATTTTTGGTGTGCTAAAACCGAAACTAAATTTTTTTAATATTAGTTCAAGTTCTAGAGATACGTGATCGAGAATGCAGGTGGTATATTTTTATTGTTAAAACAATAGAGGGGTGCAATGTTGTCAAATATAACTTTTCAAAAGATAAGGAAATTTTGTATAACTTGGCAACACCCCATCAGAGATTTCCCTTATATACGAAATCCCAAACCCCCAGGGCTTAAAATCCATGTAAATCGACTTTTATGTCTGCTTTGTACTGAACAATCCATGTATACAAACAATTGACAAATGCCACTGTAGCGAATATTATAGAATTGAATAGAAAAATTCTCGAATATTCTCTAAAAAATGTAGAAGCTGTATTTGCGTGTATAAGTAGTTACAAAGAGGAGGGGTTGGTCATTCGAAGTTAGTGAGTCGAACCGAATAATTGAGATTGTAAGATATCTCAAAAAAGTGTAAACAATCCAGATCACTTCTGTTTGTGGTGAGGTGGCTTTTGCATCTCAGAAGCGGTCTATTATCTCATGGATAAAAAAGCATAACAACTTAATTTCGGTTGCAATATTGGGGATCAAGAAAAACACTGGGCGCCACATATATGCTGTAATGAATGAGCTTCAAGTCTGAGAAATTGGTTAAATAGTAAAAAACGATCTATGTGGTTTGCTGTACCAATGATCTGGAGAGAGCCTCAAATCATGCTAATAGATGCTATTGCGACATCATACCTTGCGTTGGTAAGGCACAGGTATATCCAAGAAGAAAAAGTCGGTTATCAACTATCCAAATATACCATCTGCCATGAGACCTGTGCCTGATAGTGACAAACTTTCCATTCCAGAACCGCAAAAGCATGAACTTATGAATCAGATAATAACGATACAACGATTCCTCAAGAAAGAGATATGCCATCAACATCAAGAGATCCTGATTTCACACCTAACAGGTTACACTACCAACCACACAAAACAACACAATCAGAATTAAACGATCTTGTGAGAGACTTAGAACTTTCAAAAAGTAAAGCAGAGTTACTAGTATAAAGATTGCAGCAGTGGAACTTATTAGAAGACGATGTTTCAGTATGTGTTTTTCATAAACGCCATAAAGGCCTAGCACCATTCTTTAACGTGGAAAAAACTTGGTTTTCTGCAGCAACATTAGCGGAATGGAGATTCTTTATAGACAATTCAACATTGAGTTTAAAAGCCATACTATTGCAAATGGCAATTGGATATGCAGTTCCCATGAAAGAATCATACGACAATATGAAGTACCCATTGACAAGTATAAAATACTATTAACACCAATGGTAGATCTGTGGCGACAATCACGCACTTTTACTGGTGTTGCAATTAGGCTATACCAAGTTTTGCTGTTTTTTGTGTGAATGGGACAGTCGAGCAAAGGTAATTCATTACAAGAGAAAAGACTGGTCCTTTCGACAATCATTAGAGCCAGGTGAAAAGAACGTACAACATATGCTATTGGTCGATGATTTTTCGAGAATCTCTCCTCGATGTTCGAAATCAGGGAGTCAAAATACATATAAAAGTCTTTGGTGGAGCCATGTCCCATTATCGGCTACGAAAACCCAGTTGGCTCCCCGACTAGTAAAAATAAATAAAAAGCAAAAAGTGACTTCTCCCATCACACAAGTAGCCACCAATTACAGATCTAAGATGCTAGAGAGAACAAAAACGTAAAACAACCTTTAAGGCCTAGTTCTCTATGTTCAAGAAGAGGTGAGGTAGGTTCACAAGGACCTAGTGCACTCAATATTTCCACACAAGCCATTTTTTGAACTTTGTCAAGGTAAGGACTGTACTAAACCTGCATACAAGAGCGGCGTACGTAATCATCGAACGGATTACCATAGTATATTTCTAATAGAGCACCTTCGATGTCAGCCCCACGTGTACCCAAAGGCACAGCTATAAGCCCAGAATGAACATATGACGGTCTTGGTTCTCCCCATTCTAATGTATTTTTTAAATGCATTTCAAAAAAAAAAACTAGGAATTCGTAAAATTAAATTGAAACCAAACAAAAATCAAATAAAAGCAAAAAAAATCAAACAAAACCTTAAACTCCAACAACCAATTTTCAAAATTAACTGAATATTTTAAATTTTTACGTCCCAATATTGAAGCTTTTGGCTCTAAGCCATTGGCACCAAGATAAATATTTGGAAATATTTATACAGCTTTCGCTGTTGCTTTTTTCCGTTCCTGGTGCCGTGACGCAAAATTGATTGCCGCGAGCAGACGGACTGCGAAGCTGCCTCGACAAAAGGGCATAATTTTATTCTCGTTTATTTTTCATATTTCTTTTTACAATCGTCCTTAGAAAAGCACAGCTATTGTATTATTTTAAATAAAGCACATCTTAGAAATATAGAAATACTTCCCCTTGGGCCATTACTTATAACACTTTTTTCTTTGATTTATGTTATTAAATTTAAAATACGACTTTTAGGCATTCCCTATAGAACAATGGTTTGTCAGGAAATATAAATTTTGTAATAAAAGGATATGTCTTGGTGACATTTTATTTATTTTTACTTCAGTGATATGAATTGATTCTACGAGGGCAATTTTTTGAGTTTCTACAAACGACCACCGGGTGGCGTTAGCGATTTTGTTATTGCCACAGATTTTATCATCTTACAGATGTGACAGCTTTGGCGGTGCAGTTGAAGTTGTAGCGACGTTACTAATTTTGTAGTTCTTGCAGGAAAATAATATTTGAAGTACACCGCCAATTCAAGAAGAACTACAATCGCTCTCCTGGTATAGTATTGTAGGTAAGGCAAGGTGTGTATACGGTATTTCATCATCTCACTGCTGCAGTATTGTTCCATTCTATTGACATCGTCGAGGACCTTTTAAGAACGGGAAGTGGCTCTCTTTTGCTTATATCCTACCGCCACCTAGACCCAAACGCATTAGATGCGGTCAGTTTCATTTAGTTTCGTAATGACCAGGAACGTGTTTACCGACAGGTGCTCCCATGTGTGTTATTAAGAGCTTATAATATCTGTCAACGCCCTTCATGACCAGGGTTACTGCTCCAAAATTACCGATTACTTCATTTAGTGATCCACTACGTGAACAACATCGTTAACGTCGCCGAATAAGCATGCTCTTGTCTTTCATGCCATGCATTTAATTTTAATTATTATTTTATATCTTAGCTTGTTAAGCTTGTTTTAGGCCATTGTAAAGTATCGAATACAGGATACAAGTTGTTTTAAAACCGTTTGTTTCATTATCCAATTCCTCTTTGTACATTTCAAAATTGTTAATTGGGAGCCGGCAGCCAGTCAATTACCCACGCAAATGACCCCTGACTTTCCGCTTCTCTCCTGTAACAAGCTGCCTAGTGTAAGTGGGCCCTCTACCATGTTAATCCAGGGGATGGTGCTTGAGATCAATAACTGGTTTTTAGAAGTTTTCAGAAGGAGGGATATCTCGATCGCAGGCATTTAGTGTAATTAGGAGATATTTTTATAATAGGTATCGCTTGATCGCTGTTTATTTGACCGATTGTTGTCTGCGGGAATAGTAAGATATCCGCCCACCTCACTACCGAAAGTCTCCTTTACAAAGTTGAAGGGTCCAAACCTCCTCACCTTGCTGGTCCCGTGACCATCTATTAAATCCGTTTTACACACATAAAAAATTTACAGTTTAACGTTTCTTAATTCGGACCATTACATCAATCCTCGTGCTCTCATTAAGCAAAAATATTGCATTTGTAATTCAAAATAATTTCACATACAATACATTAAATATGACTAGAAAACGGCCGGAAGAGGAGCAAACAGTAAGGTTAGATTAAATTTAATAATCTGAGCTTGTCCGAGCCGGGCCGAAAATTGATAGAACTCGCTATTTTTTGGTGATTTAGCACCATAAGCATATAAATTTCGTTTCGTTGGTAACGTCCTTTGTTGAATCTGTAGAAAAGAGTTGTAGGTTAGAATTGACAGAATAGTTTGTTTACAGTGAGCGTTCAAAAAGCGGAGTTTGGCGAAAAAATGAAGGTATTTGCTGAATGATTGGCTGACTTATTTGAATAAAGTATTAAAAAAATGAGGATTGTGTTCCAACATGGGTATACAACTGAATTTTACACACTCCAGTTTGGCAAGGACAACGCAACAAAACCCAAATCAATGTATAGGAGTTAGAGGTGAATTTTTAACTTTTGAAGATAAGTGAGCAATCTCTTGTTGCTTTTACTTAGGGGCAAAAAATAAACAAAAAGAACGAACAAAAACGAAATTGAAAATATAGTTATAAAAAGGGAGAAGATTAAAGACAGGCACCTTACATACGTTTTTTTTTGTTTAAAACTATCCAAAAATAGAAGAAAAAGCAACTGTATAATAGTATTTTAAAAATGTGATCCTTTATGGTTGCGAAACCGGGCAACTAAATAAATGAACAGAACGCTGGAAATGAAAATAGGAACCGGAATGCTATAGTGTTTTCGAAAGTAAAACTAAAATCGTTAAAGTCTTGGTGAAGAAAATTTAACGAAGCCTTAGAATGAAACAGCCTTCTTTTGTATACTAATGTTTACCGTAGGAAAACATCTTTAAAAAGCAAAAACGCATAAATATATTTTTTTCTGTATCAAAATCTGATACAAAAATAACTTTTCATGAAAAGGCTAAGAAAGCCAATTACTTCCACTTTCTAACGAAGCTAAGCATACTCAAAAGTTGAACATTTTATAAGAGGTTTTATTACTTTTTATTTCAAATTTAATAAATTCGTGAAGATATTTTTTATATAAAAACATTTCCCTGTGTTGTAATTGACAGAAAAATATATCCTTAGAGCGTTCATTCTTTAATTATATTTGTAAATTGGGGAAGATCGGGACAGAACCAAATAAAATATCATATTTTTCAAAATTATTACATGAATTGAAACTATCCAGCATATTACTTCCTAGAAATATTTTTATTTGCTTTGACGCAAGGAATCTAGCTGTATAGTCCTGAGAATAATCTTATAGAGGTGAAAACGTCGACAAAAACAGTAAAGTGTTCCATAAGTTATTTTATTGACCCATGCGCGGATCCAAAGGGGGGGGCACATTCAGCCTAAAACGTAGCCTTTTTCTCCCAAAAAGTTATAATTTAAATACTTACAAAATACCCATTGTCAAAAATACAAGAAGTTAAACATATAATATTAATTTTTTTTTGGAGCTATCGGTCATTTTATTATTAATTAAAAACATTTTTAGGACATTTGACGTTTCAGTTTATTTATATCTTAAATCATCTGCAGAATTACAATTAAAAACTAAAAAGGGCTTCAAATGTAATTAGATTTTATATCTTACAGAAAATTTAAATAATAAATTGTGTTTACGCTGGTAAACATTACGTATCTAATTCGTAATCAAAGTCAATGAAGCTATCTTCGCTCAAATTAATTATAATTGGTTCCTCTACCTCATCGATCATGAGATCGAGTTTCCACATTTTCTTTTATTCTTTTATTAGATGGATTTTTTTCAATTTTCTGCAGTAACTTCATTCAAAAAAATCTTTCAAAAGTTCAGTTAAATTACTAATTTTGCAAGTTGTTATTTCTAGCAACTCTATTTTTTTACTTGAGAGAGATATTTCCTTCTCCAACGGACATTTTCCGGACGATCTATAAGAACAGATTTCCTATCTAGTTTTCCCCAGCAAAAATTACGTTCTTTGAGCAATTTCTAGATCTCAGTTCTTTTAATTTCAGGTAAATCCCGATCTTCATTGATTTAGGTTAGAATCTCTTCTTACAACGAGGTTTTTCCTCTGCCTGTGATCGAATGTGGCTTGGGAGTACTAACAATTCTAGTCGTTTTCTTCTCCTTCAGTATTTGGTACATAGTAGATTTTCCAACTTCTGTCATATTAGAACACATCTCAACAGAGCTTTTAACATTATTATCTAGATACTGATATCTTAAGGCATCATAAACATTCATCGTAATAAGTTTTTCTTTGAGGAAAAAATGCCCTGGTTTAACAATTTTGGAATAAATATAGATGTGGAAGCCATATCTTTTGGGTATCTCACTAATCTCAAATAATATATAAAAACAAACACAAACAAGATAAATCACTAAGGACACAGTGTAAGGGGTACTTTGCTCACTGACAGAAATTAAATTGAACTATCAGAAATTTTATTGTTGCAGTAAATTTATAAAACCTTATAATATTTAAATATAATTAAATATAATTAGATTTACGACAGTCCTCAGTTACCTGCGGCACTGGAGCAGGTACCTTGGAGGTTTCGCTAACAGTTTTATTCCTCTCTCTAGTTCTTGAATAGAATATAGGAATGTGTATGCTTGCGATCGCCCCTCCCCTTCCCAAGAACTTTGAGTACAGGAAAATAAAACCAATTCTGCCTTTTATATTAGGAATATGTATGCTGCTGGCACCCCCCCCCCCCCCCCCCGTTAATAATTTATTTTTCTTGCGATAGCCCCCCCAAGAGCTTTGAGTTCAGGAAAATAGACCCAATTCCGCCTCATACTAGGAATGTGTATCCTGCTCGCATCCCCCCCCCCCAACAGCAAAAGCTTCAAATTCAGAAAAATATACCCGATCCTGCCTTTTACACTAGAAATGGGAATGTTGCTGGTGTCTCCCCCCTCCCACCGTGGAAAACTTGCTTTCGCTTGCCATACTGTACTTTTGTGATATCACCGCCCCCCCCCCCAAGAAAGAGGCTGGATCCGCCCCAGGTTAGACATATATTTTTCATAGGAATGGGTTAGAAATTTTATAATCAAAAATACCGGTCTATAATAATGGAATTATAGGGGTTTGACGACAATTTGGAAGTGTGAAGTGTTAAAAAGGATTTTAATCCTTGTCATAGGCGTCGGATGGAGGTTTATTTTATCACTAAATATTTATGGCATAGAATAATATTTTGGTAATAAACTTAACATAAAAAGTTTTTATAATATTATTTTATTTCTTATGATTTCTCAATAATTCACATACATGACAAAATATAAATAATTTTGATATATTTAACACAAATCACAACTGTTTTTTATTGTTTTTAATTTTGGCATAGAAACCGTTTTAGACACATTCAGACTAAAACGTAGCCTTTTTCTCTCAAAAAGTTCTAAATTATAATTTAAATACTTACAAAATACCCATTGACAAAAATACAAGAAGAAATAAATTCGTCCATAGAACATTAAAATTTTACATATATTACAGTTAAAATTAGACCTATTTTTTTATATCTATTGCACTGACGTCTTAATTTAATTTACTTTATTATACGAAAATCCGATAGCCCCAAAAAAATAAAATAAACTTGTTAATTCTACACGTTTAAGAAAATGACACAAATACCATAATAAAATCATAAAAAATTACGGCTAATTGAAATTAAATATATATATATATATATATATATATATATATATATATATATATATATATATATATATGTTAGTTTTTAGTGTTTCACGGATGGAGAAATATGAGTTTGTGTTTATCCGGGAATACATCCGTTCGTTAGCTATTTCCATAGTTGGAATTTGCAGACGTTTCGCCAAAGTCTCATTTGGCATCTTCAAGTGCTCGTGTCCGTAGTTGACGATGAACTGAGAGATTGTCTGTTACGTGCGTGGTTTTGTCTTGTTCGTAGGCTGTATCTATTGGTCGAAGTGTTTGTTTTTGGCTCCGCCCCCTGTCTTGTTTGTGACGCTGGTCTTAGTTGTGGCTGTGCCGTTGAAGTGGTTATATCTCGGCGGATGAGATTTTTCCAAGTAGATGGTAGGTTTTGGGCATCATCTCTCTTGTTTAAACTGCCTTGCTTCTCTATTTCTATTGCTTCTCGCGTTGTTCTGGTTCTGAAGTTTGTTTCGTTTGCTATTTGTTTGACGTTTTCAAAGTCGATTTTATGGCCGGTTTCTAGCTTATGTTGAAAAAGTGCAGATGTTGTTTGTTTGTTTTTGATGCTGAGTTTATGTTCTTCTATTCTGGCAGATATTCTTCGGTTGGTTTGTCCAATGTATGTTTTTTCACAAGTGCCACATGGAATGCTATAAACTCCTTGGTTTTCTAAAGGAATTTTGTCTTTTGGGTTTCTTAGACTTGCTCCTATTGTTTTGTGTGGTTTATATGTAGCCGTGATATTGTGTTTTCTGAGAATTCTTCCGATTCTGTCTGTTGTTCCTTTTATATATGGTAGTGTGGCTATCGATCTGAAATCTTTTTGTTGTGTTTTTGGTATTTTCGGTAGTTGTTGTTTATTTATTGCTGATTTAATTGTGTGATTTTTGTAGCCATTTTGTCGTAGCGATCTCGAGATTTTATTCAACTCTTCCTGTCTTGCATCGTTGTCAGTCAATCGAATGGATCGTGTTATTAGAGTGTTGGCAAGTCCCTGCAGTTGTGCGGGGTGGTGGTGTGATTCTGCGTGAAGATATCGGTCAGTGTGTGTGTGTTTGCGGTAAACTGTGTGTCGTAGGTTTCCTGTTGTTGTTTTGGTTATAAGTACATCAAGGAATGGTAACTGATTATTTTCTTCGATTTCGCTGGTAAATTGAATTCGGGGGTGTATGTTGTTCATGTATTCAAGGAAATTTGAAAGTTTGTCTTTACCGTGCGACCAAATTATCAGTATATCGTCGACATAACGAATCCATAGTTTTGGTTTTAGTTGTGCCTCTTCGATGGCCTTTTTTTCAAAATATGACATGAACAGGTTTGCTATGACCGGTGATAAGGAAGAACCCATGGCTGCACCATTTGTTTGTCTGTATACACGGTTGTTGAAACGGAAATAAGCGTTTTTCATGCAGTGATCGGCAAGGTCTGTGACATAGTCTGGGAAATCTTCGTTGTGGGCTATTTGTTCTAGAGCTTCTTCTATTGGAATGCTTGGGTATAAGGATTTCACGTCGAAGTTGGCCAGAATGTCGTTTTCTTCGATTTTTATTTCTTGTAGGAGCTGAATGAGGTGTTCTGAATTTTTTACGTATGATGGGGCTTTTTCCACGTGTGGCTGCATGAACGAAGCGAGGTATTTTTCAAGCTTTTGTAGAGGCGAATTGAATGCGCTTACAATTGGTCTTAGAAAGCTTGAAAAATACCTCGCTTTGTTCATGCAGCCACACGTGGAAAAAGCCCCATCATACGTAAAAAATTCAGAACACCTCATTTACCTCCTACAAGAAATAAAAATCGAAGAAAATGACATTCTGGCCAGCTTCGACGTGAAATCCTTATACCCAAGCATTCCAATAGAAGAAGCTCTAGAACAAATAGCCCACAACGAAGATTTCCCAGACTATGTCACAGACCTTGCCGATCACTGCATGAAAAACGCTTATTTCCGTTTCAACAACCGTGTATACAGACAAACAAATGGTGCAGCCATGGGTTCTTCCTTATCACCGGTCATAGCAAACCTGTTCATGTCATATTTTGAAAAAAAGGCCATCGAAGAGGCACAACTAAAACCAAAACTATGGATTCGTTATGTCGACGATATACTGATAATTTGGTCGCACGGTAAAGACAAACTTTCAAATTTTCTTGAATACATGAACAACATACACCCCCGAATTCAATTTACCAGCGAAATCGAAGAAAATAATCAGTTACCTTTCCTTGATGTACTTATAACCAAAACAACAACAGGAAACCTACGACACACAGTTTACCGCAAACACACACACACCGACCGATATCTTCACGCAGAATCACACCACCACCCCGCACAACTGCAGGGACTTGCCAACACTCTAATAACACGATCCATTCGATTGACTGACAACGATGCAAGACAGGAAGAGTTGAATAAAATCTCGAGATCGCTACGACAAAATGGCTACAAAAATCACACAATTAAATCAGCAATAAATAAACAACAACTACCGAAAATACCAAAAACACAACAAAAAGATTTCAGATCGATAGCCACACTACCATATATAAAAGGAACAACAGACAGAATCGGAAGAATTTTCAGAAAACACAATATCACGGCTACATATAAACCACACAAAACAATAGGAGCAAGTCTAAGAAACCCAAAAGACAAAATTCCTTTAGAAAACCAAGGAGTTTATAGCATTCCATGTGGCACTTGTGAAAAAACATACATTGGACAAACCAACCGAAGAATATCTGCCAGAATAGAAGAACATAAACTCAGCATCAAAAACAAACAAGACAGGGGGCGGAGCCAAAAACAAACACTTCGACCAATAGATACAGCCTACGAACAAGACAAAACCACGCACGTAACAGACAATCTCTCAGTTCATCGTCAACTACGGACACGAGCACTTGAAGATGCCAAATGAGACTTTGGCGAAACGTCTGCAAATTCCAACTATGGAAATAGCTAACGAACGGATGTATTCCCGGATAAACACAAACTCATATATATATATATATATATATATATATATATATATATATATATATATATATATATATATATATATATAAAATTAAAGAGTGGGAGACACTAAAATAAAAAAATATATAAATAACATTAAATAACAAAATACAACAAAAACAAAAATTTAAATAATAAATTGTGTTTACACTGGTATTCAAAGTCAGTGAAGCTATCTTCGCTTACATTAATTATAACTGGCTCCTCTATTTCACCGATCGTCAGATCGAGTTTCCACATTTTGTTTTACTCTTTTATTATATGGATTTTCCCCAATTTTCCTCAGTAACTTTATTCAAAAGTTCAGTTAAATTACTAATTTTGTAAGTTGTGTTATTTCTAGCAACTCTACCTTTTACTTGAGAGAGATATTTCCTTCTCCAACGGACAATTTCTGGACGATCTCTAAGAACAGATTTCCTATCTGGTTTTTTACAGCAAAAATTAAGTTCTCTGAGCAATTTCCAGAGCTCAGTTCTCTTAATTTCAGGTAAATACCTT
The DNA here is from genome assembly GCA_034092305.1 of Diaprepes abbreviatus. Classification (NCBI taxonomy): domain Eukaryota; kingdom Metazoa; phylum Arthropoda; class Insecta; order Coleoptera; family Curculionidae; genus Diaprepes; species Diaprepes abbreviatus. Next base: position 18,493,046 of record JASJET010000200.1, on the reverse strand, counting down.
CATTGATTTTAGTTCATTTTCTCGATGGTTGGCATCTGTTTCTCATAATAAAATGTATGTACAACTCCTTTTATTGCAGTTTTCATCTCTTCTTCCAACGAGATTTTTCGTCTGCCTGTGATCGAATGTGGCTTGGGAGTACTAACCATTCCAGTTGTTTTATCTCCTTCAGTATTCGGTATATAGTAGAATTTCTAACTCCTGTCATGTTGGAACACATCTCAGCAGAGCTTTTAACATTATTATATAGATATTGATATCATAAACATTCATCGTAATATGTTTTTAGTTGAGGAAAAAATGCCTTGGTTTAACGATTTTGGAATGAATATAGAGGTCAAAGCCATATCTTTTGAGTATCTTACTAATCTCAAATAATATATAAAAACAAGCGCAAACAAGATAAATCACTAAGGACACACTGTAAAGTGTACTTTGCTCATTGACAAAAATTAAATTCAACTATCAAAAATTTTATTGTTGCAGTAAAGTTATAAAAGCTTATAATATTTAAATATAATTAGATTTACGACAGTCCTCAGTTACCTACGGCACTGGAGAAGGTACGTTGGAGGTTTCGGTGACAGTTTTATTACTTTCTCTAGTTCTTGAATAGAATATAGGAATGTGTATGCTTGCGATCGCCCCCCCCCCCTCCTAAGAGCTTAGAGTTCAGGAAAATTTAACCGATTCGGTCTTTTAAATTAGGAATGTGTATGCTGCTGGCAGTCCCCCCCCGTTGACGACTTGTTTTTTTTTTGCGATAGCCGCCCTCCAAGAGCTTTAAGTTCAGGAAAATAGACCCGATTCTGCCTCTTATACTAGGAATATGTATGTTGCTGGCATCCCACCCTTCTTCAAGAGCTTCAAATTCAGAAAATATATCCGACCCTGCCTGTTACACTAGAAATATGAATGTTTCCAGTGTGTCTTCCCCCCCCCCCCCTCCCTTGTACTTATGTCGTAAAATCACCGACATATTTGCAACACTTCTAATTTTATATAAGTTCAGAGCTTTTTTTCAACAGTTGCCATTTCTACTAAAATTTTTTAAGGTTTTTCCTATGCCACTCTCAAATTACAACCTTTATCACAGGGAAAAATATTTTTAGGCGATTTCTGAGGGAAAAAATCCACCATCTGCCAAGGTTTTTCAGAAAAGAGTCTTAATGACTTTTGCACATATCTCGGCCATTTGTTTTTTTTAATTTATTCATAAAACTACAATGTATTTCAATAAAAATTATTTTATATATGCAATAGTCGCATTAAAGAAAAAAATTAATTTTGTGGCTATTTTTTTGGGTGCCAGGTAATTTATTGAGATTGCATAAACGCTCAAACAAATTTTAACACTCATATTAAGACTGGAACTGCAAAATTATTAAACTTTTACGAGGTAGAGTTTTTTCAAACTGACATTCATTTGAGAAATAAAATTTTAAACAATTTGTGATGATTAAAACTGAAAAAAATGATAGTTTCGATTTAATACCAACCTTAATGGCTAAAATCCTCGTAAACTAATAATATAGAATCCATAATCTAAAATGGCCCTCAAAATATCCTAAGCGACAATTTTCCTAATAAACTAATGCATATATAATGTACCCAAGTTACCAGAATAAGCAATAAAATAATATGTCTGCTCGGTCCATTAGGATAATTATTATTTTAGTAAACTATTTCAAGATAAATAAATATCATGCGTCTCCATTACCCATTTTGTTTGGTGTATAAATGTTGGGAAAACCCTGGACTGATTATTAAAATAATCTAAATAATTACACGTTGACGTTTCACAACATAGTGTAATTGCATTGGGTTTATTTTTACTATATACATATTCACAATGTAGTGTCAAAAATTTTTGTTTTCCGAATTTATATCGAAATGAAGATGACAAAATATTAAATTTCAAGCAAGCTCATCGAATCAAACGGCGGAAATAACAAGGAGAATAGGGCTGGCATGGGCTGCCTTTGGAAAGTTGCAGTACGTATTAAGAGATAGAAACACACTAATCAACCTTAAACGGAAGGTGTATAATACGTGTATCTTGCCTGTTGCTACTTACAGCATGGAAACGATAACACTAACTAAACAAAACGCAAATAGGCTCCGAGTCACTCCACGCTCTATGGAGAGACTAATGTTAGGAATATCGTTACGGGATAAAATAGGAAATCAAGTAATAAGATGAAGAACCAAAGTAGTTGACGTCATTGAACGCATATCACTACTAAAGTGGCAATGGGCGGGTCACAGCCCGATAGGTGGACGAGTAAATTACTGCAATGGCGACCGCGAGAAATGAACCGAAATCGTGGCAGGCCACAACGCAAATGGGTAGATGATATAAGACAGTTTGCTGGAAAAGACTGGCTCCCGAAGGCGAGAGACAGATCCCAGTAGAGGACCATCGAAGATGCTTATATCCAGGAGTGGACGTCAGTGGGCTGAGAAAGAAGAAGAAAAAGAAGCTCATCGAATACTAAATTAAATTTAATATAAATAATTCTTCGATTACACTATTACATTTTCTACTCATATATAAATCAAAGAAACATTGATTTGCTATACAAATCTCGCATTACTACTTTTAATATATCTACGAACTTTGACTAGATTTGTCATAATATACTTTTAACCACTCTTTTTTTACGCTGGTTCTTTCAATCGACCCATATTTGTTTTGGTAAATAATTGCTTCCCTAGCTTTAAACCTATCCCATTTTTCTCCACTTTAATGATTATTATTCATTATTCATAATTTTACTACGGATATACCTCTATCACTTTAATATTTAATTTTGGAATCTCTTTCTAAGACTAACTTAAGGAATCATGTCCCGATCACCTGATCTACAAAAATTTTAATATATTTAAACCATGTGAACTGTTGTATATGGTATTTATTTATACGCTATTCTTAATAATCATCCATTTTAATAGCTGGATCTTTAGATCCATCTATATGAACACGCACACATATGGTGGTGCTTTACCAATACCAAGACAACACAAGGAAAATATTATTATTCTATTATATTGAAAAGTTTTAAAGATTCAATTGTTTTGTCTTAATTCGTACTTAGGTTTATAGTACCTAAACCTTAAGGGTATTTAAATAATTTGAATTTTGACAAAATCTAACCTATTTTTCAAGTTTCAGATACTTAAGAAGAATTTCAGTTATGTACTCAAAATTTACAGTGAAGTGTAACATTAAATCAAATTTTATTCCCAATCATAATAAACTTGCTATACTATACAGGGTGTCCAAAAATTAAAACTAAATAAATAAGAAATTTAAGTGGCTATAACTATAAGAATAATAATCAGCAATATCTTTACAAATGTTCAAAAACTCGGAATGCTATTTATGGTCGTATAACAGGCTATAACAGCAATAATGGTATTAACATATTGATGATAGCACAAAGCAGAAGCAAAATATTTATAGTAGATGCTCGAAGTGTCGACCATTCATTTCCAAACACTTACATATTCTTTTTCCGAAACCACTGCTAATTCTGGACAATATTTGCGGGGTTAGAGTTTGAAAAGCGTCTCTTATTTATATATTCATATCTTGTGGTGTTGTCGGTAGCGCATTATAGACAGTTCCTTTTATGTATCCCCATAAAAAGAAATCTGATGGAGTTAAGTCAGGAGATCTCGGGGGCAAATTTTGAAATCCGTCTCTCTCAATCTCAACCCACCTGTTGCGAAAGTTAACAAACCTTGTGATGATAATGAAGCGTGGAACTCCATCCAGTTGAAGCCACATAGTTGTTCTAATATTTAGGAGGACATCTTCTAATAACACTGGAAGTTTGTGTAAAAGAAAATCGCGAAACATCAAATCATTTGAAGGTCCTTCAAAAGTAGGGTCCAATTAAGTATGGAGCCAGTATTCCTCCCCACACATTAACCAAACACCTATTTTAGCTTTTCATAATAATGTATTCATGCAGATTTGAATCAAAATAGTAATGGAAGTTGTGTCTTTTCACGAAACCATTGTTATGAAAAGTACATTTATCACTAAACAACACATTATCAAAAAAATGTTCATTTTCTGCCACTTTATCTAACACTCACCAGCACAAAGCTGGATTTTATAACGATAAAATCTGTATTTGTCAAGAATCCTTGAAACACTTGCTTGGCTAATGTTATTATTTTCGGATATATGATTCTGACTAATACTTTCTTCATCTTCAGTGACAGGTTTTCTTATAACAGGTTTTTTATAACTGACACTTCCACTTTCCCGAAGCTGGTTTAATAGTTTCACAAAAACGGCTGGTTTGGTATGGTTTCTTTCAGGAAACCTTTGAGCATAGACTCAAGAAGCTAACAAACAATTTTGATGGAATTCTCCATCCAGGATAACTGACGCTTCCACTTTCCCGAAACTGGTTTAATAGTCTCACAAAAACGGCTGGTTTTGAATGGTTTCTTTCAGGAAACCTTTGAGCATAGACTCAAGAAGCTAACAAATAATTTTGATGGAATTCTCCATCCAGGATAAAAATCATATCAGTACGCTCTTCCTTTGGATAAATCTTCATTTTGAGACAAAGGAATAACACAACAATATTCAAATAATTCAATTCAATAAATGAGTTTCACAGTTACAAAAAATAATACCGCTATTATAGCAACAGGCTTTACAGACTAAACTGACAGATTAAATGAATTATCTGATGTTTCTAAATGCCATAGGCAACTAGATACGTTAGAAGATCTATTCAAAAAACATAAAATGGTGCAGAAAACGATTATTTGGCGTATTCTGTGAAAAAGCGAAGATTTAGCTATAGAACACCTTTATAACATTAAATATATATTTAAAAGGTACATTTTCTGATACGGTAAAAAGTATAGCGTTCAATTTAAATTATAGCCACTTAAAGTTCTTATCTGATTAGTTTTAATTTTTGGAGACCCTGTATAATATACCAAGTTTATTATAAAAAGGTTAGATTCTGTCAAAATTCAAATTATTAAAAAAAATTTTGAGATACTATAATCTTATTGAAATAGGCACTCGTTTTTATTGCAGAATCCAAACACAACTTTGATACTTTCAGAGCTGTTGGGACACCCTGTATAATATGAAAATAATTTTAAAAAGTAATTATATTAGACTGTATAATATGAAAATAATTTTAAAAAATCACTATATTAGACTCCCATATATTTCAAAAGTAAAACTTTTTTCCGCAATATTCCGTGCCGTATAGAGTGAAGAACCCCGTATATAAGGGGGTCTGGTAAATACTTCCTAATCTCTCGGGGGCATACAGGGGAGGTCAAAATAACCCTACTTTCTCATAGAAAAACAATTCTTAAAGTGCCTTTATCGGAGATACAGAGCCCTAAATGGATACCCAGTGATTTACCTTATCGGCTCTAGGTTTTGAACCGACTTGTACAATTTAACGAAATTTTAATATTTTGTAGAAGCCATAAAGACTCATTAAACCATACTACAGTATATATTTTAGATCATCGAAGAAGTCAGGAATGGTCACGCTCGTTGGATCTAATTTTTGACAGGTGTCATTTTACAGAGCTGAAAACTGATTTTCTAAGTACTTTGGTCATTCCTCTTCCTAAAGTTACTCATAATTTATTTCCATAAAACTGGCGGTTTTCGAGATAAATCGGTTTTTATGCAAAACACTCAAAATTCTTGTTGTGTTGTCTGGAAATTTAAAGAAAAATGTAAAAAAAACTAAGGCCAGAATTGCATTCTACGACCTCGAAATAACGGGTATATAAAGGCCTTACCTAACATTTTTTAATCGACAAAAATAAAATCAATATCATTGTCTATGTAAATATTATTGGTACCCTTTTCTTGGTGTTGGCTTGGGTTTTAAAAAGTTATCATGTATCGACTCTTTTCTGGGTTTTATGAGACATTACGATATAATACCAAGAAAAACTCGATATATTGGTGAAAAACTAATTCTTATAATTTAACCTAAAAATTTAAAGAAAATAAAAACAATTGTTTAATTCGCTGTTGCTCTGCTGAATAATATCAGTAAATTATGCAAAGTAATGTTAAACTTCCCCACACCCTTTAAACAAAGAGCAATCGTCCTTTGTTATGAGAAAATGCATTAAATCTGCTTAAAACTCAATATACAAGTTGTACAGCATAAAACTTCGCTTGATTGTTGCGGTTTGAGACAGAAACTCTCTGTTTGTGGCACTTAAATTCAAAGAGTTTGCTACGAGAAATTCTAAAATATACTAAAAACTGATAAAATAAGGATATTTTCAGGAGATATTAAACTAAAAGGATTTTAAAGTAAATATTTCGAACAAGAAATGAAAGAAGCGGATGGTCATATTGCTGTAAATTCTGAAAATATAAAATATAAATATTATTATGGCTCTTTATCAAGGTTTTAAGTAATGGGTAATGCAGAAATACAGAAATTCTAGAAATGGTCCTAATTCTTAAATTGATTTGGTATGTATACACAAATTTAGGTTTTTCAACCCTGTATGTGTTTATCATTTATATACCGCCAACTATAAATATATGTAAGAATTTACTTGACTATTATTTTTCTCTTAAATAGTAAGTTAGTATAAATATCTGTATTTTGAGGGATTTTAAAATACAAATTACTCCGAGCGCAAGTTAGCCTGGTTCATTTGCTGAATAATTTTTTTAATACTTTAAATTTTAATCAAATTAATGACGTAGGAAATTAAAACCGACATAATTTTAGACTCAGTAATTCAAAATTATGTGCGCTGTGTGGTTAAAAAAGCTTTTAAAGTTATTGTGGTCGAGGATAGCCAGCATCTAGCTTTGTTGATATCCTTAAAATATTCTCAATGAATAAAATTTAGATGAAAATTTTAGAGCAGTCTCCCAAACTAATCAAATTTTAGAAGCTTATTTTAACGGGTCATACAGTGCTTTGTTAAATGTAAACTGCTCAACATTCGATAAAGTCTCATAGGTGGATTTTTCTAGTTTTTCCTCAAATTATAAGTGATTTAATAGAAAATAATAAATACTAACCAAAGTAAGTAAAAAAAAAGGAATTGTGATTTACCAACTATGTGTATTTTAACTTAATCTAAAAGAAATATGTGACTATTTGCTACGTAAATTACAAAAAAAAACAAGAAACAATGAACAATAATATTACTAGTATGACGTCATCTGCGCCAAACGCCAACTCGGTTAGCTTTAGGTCCAGTTTTAGACTAGAAAAGCGACGTTGAATAACCTTACTTTTGCTTTCGTTCAAAGGTTTGCATTTATTTTGAAATAGTAAACTAGCTAGTAGGCCGATGAGGACTAAAATTATGTTTATTTAAACCGAATTAAAGGTGTTGGATTATTAATTTGTGTGTGTATATTAAAATGATGTTTTAAATTACCTAGTGTATACGTATACCTTCGATTTACAAGATATTTTAAATAAAATTAAATTTAAAGTGTCCTGTAATTGCTCTCAGAAAGTCTTATTAGTTCCCAATCACAGGGAAAAAAAGTGAAAGCATACTTTAAAATCGGTAATATCACTGTTTATTATGAAGTTCTTATACATGAAAGGCAGTTTTGTCATGAAATCGAAACCCTCTCGGCAAGCTGGATAGCCGATGGCCTCTATGGGAGCAGTGGTGTGTAATATGCCGGCTCTAGCATGTAAATCCAATCTTAGAAACGAATGTAAAGTCCCAACATAACAAAAACTGTTTGTGGCATGTACCTGATTGTCTTTAAGGATGCACCAAGTATTAAAAGTCTCAAAGATGGGGCATTGGGTTCTTAAGTGTGATCACTTTCACTACGATGTACTTAACCAAATACGAATACAATAAAAACTTTTTATCCATAATATCAAGCTAATGATGCGTTAACACACTGAACTATGGTTTTAGCTGCAAACGAGAATAAAAGTAGTATTGTATTATTAGGAAATCAGCAACAAAATCTGATTTCTAGGTTTTTGCCAGTTTTCACAACCAAGGCTTGGCTCAGACTCTCTCCACTAACTATTCTAGAAATCTCCAGAGCGCCAAAAACAAAAGGAAAAAAACACAAGATTAACTACACCCTTGATGAAAGTGGCAAAAGTGGAGTGTTTGATGCATTTCTACGCACCCTTGAATTTTTTATAATACCGGTTTTTGATGTGACAAATGAATAAACCTTCAGCTTTTTATTTACTATTTGTTAAAGAGACTACTTGATGAAAATAAGGGATTAATTTACGGTGAGTATTTGCTTAATTGTAGGTATTATTAGTATAAATATTTATAGTTTTTATTGTAAAATAACAAAACTGTAATAACTTATAACATCGAACTTAGTATAAAATCAGATCCTAAACAATTTTGGAGTTTTATGCAGAAAAAAAAGAAAAGTAAGGGGCCTTCATTCTAACTATGATATTCTAAATTCACTCATTAGTTCAAAAGAGTTATTTTCTCAAAATAACTTTGACATTTAATACAAATCTGTTGTCGATGTTGGATAATTTTCTGAGCAAAACATTCGAAATTCAAAAAAACCTTAAACCTAAGTTAAGCTATATATATATATATATATATATATATATATATATATATATATATATATATATATATATATACGTTCAAAAATCCAGGTCATGATAAATATATAAGAAACTAAGGGGTTTAAATTCCAAAGTAGTAGAATTTTAACCTAACCATCTCTTTGTGACCCTGAATTTGACCTTTATAGTGACCTTAGATATAATTAAAACCTATAAGTAATTTATATGAGGGAAAAACAATTTTCTTCTACTTTTTATTTATGAACTAACAAATGTGGAATTCTATTTCAAAAAACTCGCAAACTCAAAAAACTGCAACGTCGATGCCTTGGGTCCTGGTCATTCATCGGTACAGCCGTAAGGAGGCAATTTTTATTAACGATATAATATAAATTTAAAAATAGAATTTAACGAACTGTGAGTCAATGGATTTAAAAATAGAAGTTTTCAAATGAGTATCAGCCTGTGACCTTTCAATGACTTTGAATGTAAATGTCAATGTTATCAGCATTTTAATCCAACTTTGATGTCCTTCTCTGTAATTTTTATTATGAAATTCAGGGACAATATTCATAAAACAATCTGAGCGTCAATATGGCATTGAAAAATTGAAGGCCAAGTTCAAGGTCACCGTTGGTTCAGTCTCTCGATAATTATCAGCCTTCATCTAGATAATTTAGGTGTTTGCTTACTTGATTAGAGACTCAAATTTACCGCAGACTCAGATGTAAGGTTTATTAATTATTAATATTATTTATTTGGAGAATAATTTTATGTTAATTTTATTATTTTGTCAGCTGTTTGCAAATCGGATATTATAACTGATTTTTTGTTTGAAATCTGTAAGCACCTACGATCATAAGGAATTAAATTATCGGTAAACTTTTCTGTAATTATTTAGTTATTTTAAGTTTATCACTAAACGATAAAATTTGTGTAAATTAGACTTGAAATTTATGATAGAATTAATTTGATAATTTGGTTTTAACCCAGGTCTTATATTTTATACGTTATTTTCAAAGTGAAATAAAAGGCATGATCGCGTGTAAAGCTATATTTCTACATCAAAAGATATAAAATTAAATGTAGAAGATTTAGAATCATGCTCGGAAACGGTAAATATACAAACGTAATCGTACTCTTGTGTAATTAAGACTCCAATTTATATAGTAGGGGATGAGGGAAATCGAGTTATAATGCCAAATCTTATTCAGACACAATAAATATAATAGAAGAAGTTGCTTTTACTGTACAGGGTGAGTCAACGATTGGATGAAGTAAGTTTGTGCCTTTCCGGTGAAATTTACAAAGAAACTATATTTATTATTTGATACAGTTTATTTTTACGCAGATTTTAAAAATATTTAGGGCTCTACAGGGTGAGCCAAAAAACTAGGGCAGCATAAAGTTGTATTTTTTTAAATAGAACATCCTATATACGAATCGTATTTTCGATTTAGCTTATAATTTTAAATCTTTTTTATTAAGAGTTTACTATAACAAAACTTTATAGTTTCTGAGATAATTAAGTTTAAAGAAAAAAAGTCACATTTTCAAGCATCAATTCAATCCTAAATAACGTTTTCAATTTTGTGACAAATATATTCAAATTTAGAATTTAGCAAGGCCAAGGACAAGTTAACATAATTTTTACCTGATATTTGCAATAAAAGCTACAGGGTGTTGAACACATCGGCTCAAATTTGAACAAGTTTAAATGAATAAATATCTTTTTTTTTAAATGGTACACCCTGTATATTTTCATGTTATTTAATAGAGTAATAAAAACCCTAAAAATTTTGTTCAATATATCCTATACCTATTTATAATAGTTTTTGAGATATTTCAGTTTTTCTTATTTTCCATACTTTTTTACAGAAATAGTCTTCATTATCATAGTAGCCATGGCAAAAACAATGTAAAAGAACATTTTTCTGTGTGTCAAATTTATAACCGCAATCGCTTCTTTTGGTTTTTATGTAGTGTAGTTTGGTTTTTTTTTGCATTCATCTTATATTGTAAAATGAATTTTCCAAAGAATGAGTTAATAGATATGATTTATACAATAGGAGAGGCTCAAAAAAATTGCCTCTTGCTCAAAAAATTTACAAAATGAAGTATCCTTATCGACGCCAGCCTAATACCCATACTTTTTAAAACTTAACGCAAAGATTTGATTCTTCTGGTACTGTTGATTATCCAAAACGTAAAGTGGTCAACAAACCAGTAACTAATGAAGAAAAAGAACTACAAGTATTGTTAAATGTTCAGGAAAATCCTTATATTGGTAGCCGTCAGTTAACAGCATTATGTGAAACATCACAATCCACCGCTAATCGTACTACCAAGAAATATAGGTATCATCCATATCACATGGAATTACACCAAGAATTGCATGGACAGGATTTTGAAAGTCGTGTAAACTTTTGTCGTACAATAAATGCGGAGATTCAATTAAATCCAAATTTATTATGCAAGGTAATGTTTAGTGATGAAGCTACTTTTAGAAGTAACGGTGCCGTAAATAGACGCAACATGCATTATTATGCCACAGAAAACCCATTTTGGATTAGAGAGGTGCAACATCAAAACCACTGGTCATTAAATGTTTGGTGTGGTATTCATCATAATCGAATTATTCGACCCCACTTTTTTAATGAACCACTAAATGGCAATAGTTACCTGAACTTTCTACAAGAAGAACTACCCCAACTGCTTCAAGGTCTCGATAGGGATGAGCTCGACAGTATGTGGTTCCAGTACGATGGTGCGCCTCCGCATTACCATCGTAAAGTTCGTGCGTTTTTGGACCAACGATATCCGCAAAAAATGGATTGGATGTGGGGGTTTCATTGAGTGGCCACCAAGGTCTTGCGACATCACCCCATTAGATTTCTTCCTATGGGGTTATATTAAAAATAAAGTGTATGTTAATCCACCAACAACAGTGGAAGATATGCGAAACAGGATTAGGGATACCTGTAGAACAATAACGCCACTAATTTTGTCCAGGGTCCGAGAAAATCTACAAAAAAGACTAAATTTGTGCATTGCACAAGAGGATCGTTTATTCGAACACTTATTTAAAATAAATAATTAATCTCAGTATTTAATAGGTAATTTTTTTGTTTCAATTTAGTATAAAAGTAAATATGTATTTGCCTTGTCGTTATTGTTGTGTTAATTTTTTCACATTATGTTTAATTAAACTATTGCCATTGTAATATAACGAATAATGTATTTCATCATATTTAACTACATTCTGTTTGTTTCTGTAGTTTATTTTTATTATTTTACATGGCTATTATGATAATGAAGACTACTTCTGTAAAAAAGTATGGAAAATAAGAAAAACTGAAATATCTCAAAAACTATTATAAATAGGTATAGGATATATTGAACAAAACTTTTAGGGTTTTTATTACTCTATTAAATAACATGAAAATATACAGGGTGTACCATTTAAAAAAAAAAGATATTTATTCATTTAAACTTGTTCAAATTTGAGCCGATGTGTTCAACACCCTGTAGCTTTTATTGCAAATATTAGGTAAAAATTATGTTAATTTGTCCTTGGCCTTGCTAAATTCCAAATTTGAATATATTTGTCACAAAATTGAAAACATTATTTAGGATTGAATTGATGCTTGAAAATGTGACTTTTTTTCTTTAAACTTAATTATCTCAGAAACTATAAAGTTTTGTTATAGTAAACCCTTAATAAAAAAGATTTAAAATTATAAGCTAAATCGAAAATACGATTCGTATATATATACAACTTTATGCTGTCCTAGTTTTTTGGCTCACTCTGTAGAGTCCTAAATATTTTTAAAATCTGCGTAAAAATAAACTGTATCAAACAATAAATATAGTTTCTTTGTTAATTTCACCGAAAAGGCACAAACCTACTTCATCCAATCGTTGACTCACCCTGTATATCTAATTTACAATAATAAGGCTTACAGGTTTGGAATTGATCTATTTTTTTTTAATCAGTTGCATTTTTAAAAATAATTTATACGCGACATATTTTTCTATAATTTTTTATGAAGTATTCAAGCGCGCTGATCAGTTCACCTAGCGAGAAATCTGCTGTAATATCTATAAACATATTTTATTGAATTTTAGTCTCAAAATTAGTTAGAGACAAGTTGCCATCTATCGAATCAATTAATTACTTAGAGTAAGCACGTGTTGTAATATTTAGGCATTAATTGATATATGCACACTCAGAGATCAAAGGCAACATAGTCGTTCTATGTGTAGAGTTAGACATTACATATTGGTATATTGCCTATTTATGTTATATTAAAAAATGAAAATATTTTTTTTATGAAACCTACAGATTTATTAATGATTAGCCAACAAGAAGCTTTGAATGTATAAATAATAAAATTTTTATAAAAAAAAATTGAACCGACTTCTCCAGGTGCGCTAAAAAATGAAAAATAACTAGAAATTTTTATATGAAATTGAAATGTTTGAAGTCGGCGCCAAGTTAGTACCTAATAAAATGTGATTCGCATAAACAGATTAAAAATACTTTATTTGCAATTGCTTTTTTACCATAATTTGTATATATTAGTAGTGATTTGTTTTATTTAGAAATAGTTTGGCACCGACTTCAAAAATTTCAGTTTCATATAAAAATTTTTAGTTTTGAATTCATTAAGATATCCATAAATTATTTGAACTAAGTACTAGTTTAGATTAGTGTATCTCGAAATGACTCCAAACTGGCAAAAAAGTACCCATTTTATTCAAAGTTGTAAATCACCCTAAAATGAAGCACTAAAAATTCTTTGATTCTTAGAGTTCTCCAAATACCAGTGAAATTGTGTTAAACAAATATTTAGTCTGTCATGTAACTTTAGATTGGTAATACAGGCCCCAAAACCTTCCAATGTCGATATTTAAAGAACTTGAGACGTAAATTTCTTAGCCCGATATATTTTGTACTGCATATTAAGTTTGTGTACGTCACAAGAACCCCGCAATATCAATTTTAGACAAAATCGGAAAATGAAAAATTTTCAATCCCTCATATTGTATCTGTTCAACCTAATTGTTTTAAAAAATTAGCTTCATATTTGTAAGACACGATACCCGAAAACCCCCTAATACCAAATCTGAAAAAATGCGAATAAGGTAAAATTTTCAATCCACCATATTGGATTCGGCATATTTAATTTCAAAAAAATAATTTTAACGCCTTAATCTAATCTAAACCTTTCAAAGCTCCCTAGTGCAAATTTTGGATAAAATCCAGAAATAACAAATTTCTAGACCGTCTTAAAATAATTTTATATTCGCTATTTACATCCTCAAAAACGATTCAGTCTCACATTTAAATAAAATCAAAAAATGTAAAATTTTTAGTCCACTATATTGGATTCGCCACATTAAATCCTGAAAAATACTATTAAATTCAAAATTTACACCCTCAAGAACCCCCTATATTAGTTTTGGAGAAAATCGAAAAATGTAACATTTTTAGGACACCATATTGAATCTGCCAGATTGAGTTTTCAAAACATATATTAAATGCGTAGTCAATATGAACAAAAATCCCCCAATACTGATTTTAGACAAAATCGAGAGATGAAGAATCTTTAATCCGCCATCTTGGATCCGATATTTAATTTTTTTAAATAATGTCAGATTCGTAATATGCGTCCCAAAAACCCCCCACATCAGTTTAAAAAAAAATCTGACAAAATTAACTTTTTATCCGCCATATTGAATTTTTTTAAAAATAATTTCAGATTCGTTATGTGCGACCCCAAATACTCTCCTATACCACTTTTGGAGAAAATCGGACAAAATTGATTTTTTCGTTCACCATATAAGATCCTCCATATTGAATTTTTTAAAAATAATTTGAGATTTATCATATGCGTCCCCGAAAACTCTCCCGTACCAATTTTGAAGAAATTCAAAATTGATTTTTTGTCCGCCATATTGGATCCGCCTTATTGAATTTTTTTAAAATAATTTTGGATTCGTTATGAGCGACCCCGAAAAGGCCCGCACACCAATTTTGGAGAAAATCGGACAAAAACAAATTTTTTTGACCGCTATGTTGGATCCGCCATATGGAATTTTTTTAAAGATAATTTCAGATTCGTTCTGTACGACCCCGAAAATTCCCCCATGCTAATTTTGGAGAAAATCGAACAAAATTAATTTTTTTGGCCGTCATATTGTCAGCGCCATCTTGGATTTTGCTGTACCAATTTCGTTCAAAAAAATATGGGACCACCGCAGCAACTTCCTGAATATAACTTAAAAAATTCATTCAAATCGGTGCCGCCGTTCCGGAGTAATCGAAGTACAAATATAAAAAAAATACATACTCGAAGATTTGAGAACCTTCTTCTTTTAGAAGTCGGTTAAAAACAAAAGCCGTTGCCAGAGATACATATTTTAATATCTTAAAGATACCACAGGTTTTGGTGGTGCCTTTGAAGTTGAAGGGTTGAATTTTCATGACCTTGCTTACCTCACAATCTGCTATTATAGTGGAAAAAATTTTCAAAATTTAAAAGGAATACCGCGATGACATCGATAGCCTTCGCGTGTATACTGCTGAAGACATTGTTCAATTCTGCGGGCATTACACGGCAGAAAGAGGGGGAAACACGTATTAAGCACTCAATGGTGGCTACAGTAGTGTATGCTGAAAGTTGAATGTAATAATTAAAATTAGACAAAAAGTAAAAATAAAAGCCAAAATAAGTATTAATATTTCCATTTTTTTTTGTTAAACGTGCCACATGTTTTTAAATAAAGAAAGAAGATAACATATTAGTTTTTCTTTTTCTTCTAATGTATGTGAGTTGAGACAACTGTATACGAAATATCCTTTTGGAAACAGTTAATAAATACATTGAACATTCTTTAAAATTTATGTAACAAAACATTATTTGATAACTAATTTTTTGTTTCACTCAATTACACAAATATTTTACACTAACAAGGGAATGTTCTCAGGGGCCCGCTCCCGATATGTCCCATTCTGGAATATGCTGAAGTACACCACAAAAAAAGCAACATATTTTTTTAACGTTTAAGTTGCATTTCTAGGGGGTGATAATTATCCTAAAAATGTATCGTCTTTTTGACAATAAAATTTATCACGGAGTTAAGTACTCTTGTTTAACAAGACATGAAAGAAAACCAATACGAAGAATAATGCAAACCACCAGAAACATTAAGTAGGAGTAACATGTATAAGAAGAAGTATTTTGAAGGGTTAAACTACGCCCAACAGCTTCCTGTAAAAAAGTCACTCTCTGGTTCTGCTTATTCTGTGATATGTTTTAGTACTTCAAAGATTATGTAACGTATATTTTTTAGGTCCTAAATTACATTTCTAGTGATTCAGTGCCCTAAAGTTCTTCATTAATTGAGTTTTTTAAAAATTTTAATTAAAAGACTGATTTTTTCGCTTAAAATTACTTGTATATTGTTAAGTTTACGAAAAAGAATAGACGCATTGCATTTAGTCAGTAAGCTCTTGCTTTGTATATTTTTTATGGGAGAAAATATTTTTATTTCACTGTTTTCGTTCAGTGAATGTATGTATTAATTTTCTTAATTAGATTAAAAACTCGTTAGTTGTACATGGATTTAAAAACTTGACTGGTATCAGCTCTTTTCAGAATATAATTTATCAAGGATTTAACTACCCCTTTTTTAATCTTATGAAAAGAGATGAAAAGTATGAAGAAATGATTATATTTTTTTTAAAGAAATTTATTACCAATACCAATACAAATTGTCAGGCATATTAAGTATAAATAACACGTCGTGAAAATCTACAAAAGTTTAAAGGATTAATCTACTTCTTTACAATTTTCTAAAAAAATCATTAATCACGTAGTTCACGTTGCATTCCCCGATTCATGTTAATGAACTAAAATTGTCCTTAAAGTTATCTTCTTAAAATAGTAACATAGGCTAAATAATGTAGGCATAGATAGGCCACCCAATACGTATTTCTGTGATTACGTTCTGCGCCCTCTCCTGAGATGTTTGCACACTAGTAGCTACGTAGGAAGTAAATTAATTGATCCACATTTATGACGTAATGTAAAATCAGCTGTTATTCGCCTCCTTGGAAACAAATCTAAAAGGTTTATTTAAGAATTCTTTTGTTTATATATAGTAAAGTTTGTAAATTAATATTTATGTAAAATTAAATAAAAACTACTCCTGTAAATCGTATAAATACTTCGCCCAACATTTTTTCCATTTTCGACGTTTTTTTTCCAATTTTTATTGATTGTATTATTGTGGGGTGTTCGATGCACCGAACTATTTCTTTTGTTTTGTAATACAGTTTGAACAATATAGGTACTAGTTTATTTTAATTCATCACGAGCACCAATGCATACAAACAAAATTGGATTTAACAAATATAAAAAAATCACTTAATAAACTTAAAGTCAATTAAAAAAGTACCAAAATAAAGAACTTTTAATATTTATGTTAGAGGGTTGGAAAAACAGCTGATTTTTACCCACCTTCTTTTTAGATTTAGTAAATTTTAATCAAATTTCAATAACGATCTTAAAATTTACTAAAATGAAAAGTAATGATTGTATAAATCCAAAGGTTTTTAACAATGTTATTTAAGTACCTTGTTATTTTGAAGCTCGAAATACAACTTTTAATATTCCATTACATTCATAGTTATTTTAATAGTTCATCAAATGTTTCGTTATGCTCGAAGTAGGTTATACCTAACGTTTTTAATGTTCATCTTTTTAAAATAATGTAAACTGAATTATGGTATCATTTAAACATATTTTTTATAGAAGGATTAACACAGCGTAAAATGCTTTTATAAAATACTTTAACAGATGTAAAGATTTCTCTAAAAAAAGTTGACAAGATATGGCTAGAAAGATCAGTCGAAATAGTGGTTAAAGATTAAAAATATTATGAAATATTAAACTGGTATTTCAAATCACAAAATATATTTGACGGTTAAACTTTTTTAACGAGTTTAAAATATCACTTTCAAACCTATTTTGCAGGCATAAACAAAAAAATTCATATTTAACAATTTATTTGTTAACAAAAATGATATTGACTGGGGGATTTTTTCATCGCTTTCATAAATTTTCTATAGAATTTTGACATCTACTAAATTTCAAAGGAACAAAAAGCCCATTATAAAAATATTTTGTACATACTTAACTTATAATAAAGAAGAAAACTTACCGTTTTTAAAACTGAAATTTTTCTGACAATATTTTAAGGCAGACTAATGTCTTTAATGTCATAAGATATATATTTCCTTGGTACTTTTCAAATTTAAAATAATCTGTGGCAAAGGTAATACAAATTTTTAAATACCTAAATAATTACTGGATATAATTTTTATAATAGAAAATAAAATATTTTTATCTATTTTTTTATAAGTGGGTTTTGACATTCGGAATAAAATAAAATGCCACAATGCATGTTGTTTCGCCACCTTGACCAGGGGTCCCGGATGATTAAAATGGTTCAATCGAAAGTCCCAAAAAAATTTGTAAACCAAAATAAGAATGTAGAATGTATCACAACATGCATATTGTACCAGGGGCAGATCCAGCTTCTCTCTTTGGGGGGAGGGGCAATATAACAAGAGTACAGTATGACAAATGAAAGCGGGCTGTCGAACGAGAGTACCCTATGGGAAGCAGAAACGAGTAGTCGACCGAGAAGGGGGGATCCCAGCCATGTTCACTTTCCTAATATAACAGATAGAAGCGACCCTTCACGGTCCCTTCGCGATCAAAATCCGGACCACGATCCACAAATTGCAATCCCTGACCTAGACATTTAAGGGATTACAGAGTAAACACACATCTACTGTTAATTTAAAAAGTAAAGCAAGCCTCTTGTATAATATCGTTTTGTTGATAGATGTTTAAGAAGGAATTATAGAATATCATTTTTCATAATTAAAAAATGTAAAAAATTGTATAGAACACGAACAACACCGAGCAAAATAAATTAAAGGCTCGCCATAACCAATTTTAATCATCCTACTCTTTTAATTGAAAATCTTCTGTAGCTGTTTGTCTTGTTAAAAAACGGTAGACCCACAAACAATTGTTTTTCTAACTGGAGGGTGGTGACTAAAACTTTTTATTAAGTTTTTGTCTTATTGAGATTTAGAAAGCGAAATAAGGAATAAATATTTAGGTTAATTCCTTGTAAAAAATATTTTTATTCCGAATAAAAATATGTAAAAAAATTAATTAAAAATTGCTTTTTTTCTGTTACGAAAATTTAATTAGGAATTCTGTAGGCTACTTGACTCTATTGCTTAAAAGTATGTTACAAATTGTTGTCGGTCACGGTTCAAATTTCCGTTTAAGTTTGTATTTTTTGTTCAAATACTTACGTTATGGGGAAACACAATATCCTATTGCTTAAGTATTTCTTACAAATTCTTTAAATAAATTCATTGTTTGACCTTTATTATTGATATTTTACTACACTTGGTTGTTTTTTATCGATGCTGAATTTACTGTTATCTTTAATTTTTCAGATAGATCTCGGTTTTCCTGCCTACTACTATGTGAGGAAATGTTTGTTGGGTTGCATACATTTCTGTGATGTGAATATATTATTACTTTTTAAGATACTTATCTAATTTTTTAGCGAAAATGCTAATGATTAATGAATTGACTTATTTGACAAATTTACTTCAGCCGACTGTTGTTGCCCAGCGTCATTTTTGAGTTGTATTTCTTTCAAATGTATTATTTGAACACGTTTAAAAAAGGTAGCGTTGTGCACAAGCAATGATGTTGGTTATAAATGGAAGCCATTTGCCTTTAATTTCACTTTTTCCTGGTTTGATTTGACTAAAGCAATTCCATCTTAATTTATATTGGCTATCCCTTGGGACTATGAGCTAGAAATTCGTTTATTATTTCGGTAATTGTGTTGAGTTATTGAGTTATTTTATCCTTTGCCTGTTTGGCTTTTATGGTATTATTTTTATCGGGATAAACCTGGAGACAAGGATTATGGGGCAGTTTGCACGTGTCAACGAAGAAATTCTGTAAGACTTTAAACAGCGGTTAAGATCTATTAATTGCATTTTATTAAAACAATCCTTCCTGGATTTTTGATTTATTAAAGATTTAAGCTCATAATTGATTTTTATCTAGTAAAATTAATGTTTATTTGAAACTGGCCATAGCATGTCGTAAATCTCATTAAGATCTAAATTGACTTCATTAGACTATTATATTGGGTTTTAAGGCCGTTTTTTGCTATGTTTTTTTTTTATAAATATTGAAAAATTTTCTTTGAATTGTCTTAGGTTTTGATAGCTCGACCTTGAAAATGTCTCAACTATTTTAGTTATATTAGTATGACTTAATTTTGAGTACAACTTTGCTGTTAATTGTAAATTTACTATATTTTGTTACGCATTTGCTCTCCGAACATATCAGGATGACCCCAATTTATAGAAATAATAATTTATTATATGTATTTTAAAGACTTTCTGAATTGTATGCAATCTTTGGATCACATTCTGGGTTTAAAATTGATGGAAATAGAATTACAGAGCATCTTTTGCCTCAATCACTTTCAGTTTGACTCTAGTATATTTTTTTGTGTTCGATATCATCGTTCAGGAACTTAAGAATGGCCAAATTAAGTTAAAATTCAGAAAATTGTCAAAAATAAGTTTATTTACTTTTATTTAACTGAAAAATCAATGCAAAAATGTGTATCCTCGCTTTTTATAAAGTGGTATCGTAAATAATGAGATTATGTTTTGACTATCTTTTCATTTATTGTTTTCGTCTTTGAATTTAATAAAAATTGTGGTTATTTTTGCCAGGTTAAGCTGATTTATTTAATAGTGATTAATGTTAATAAACCAAACATGAAACCTCATTATCCAGTGATCTCGAATCCTAAATGTTATCTATTTTATCTTGTTATTATTTTCAGTTATGTATCGATTAATTTAGTTAAGTAATTAATTATTTTTTATAGTAAATCTTTTGTTTTATCTTATATTGAGCTAATTACTGATCATCAATTGGAGTCAGGCTGGTGATGTATTGTATGTTTATGTATTTTTACTCTTATTTGTCTTGAGTTCATTAGACAAAGCAATTAATTACTCTAAATTAATGATTTGTTTAATTATTTCCATTCAGTTTTTGATCAAAATTTTCTTTTCTGTTAACTTAAAATTTCAAGAAATCAAACAAAATATCATTAGGATTGCTTTGTTTACTATAATGTGACGTGTCACGGGACCAGTGACATTACTCAGTGTTTTTTTTACCCATGAAACCTTTAAATTGCTTTTTACCGAAAATACAATAGATCTCCAGGAAATGTTCATGAAATGTGCCATTAACGTAATGAAAAATAATATGAAATAATTTTCAAACAGTAGTCCAATATCCTATTATAATTACATTATTTAATTTACAGTAGGATGAATAGAAAATTTAAAATATTTGACCCCATAATTTTGAACAAAACGTAATTAAATATTAAATAACAATAGGCGCTATACAAGCATAAAATGAACTGAAATATGCGTTTGAATAAGGGGACCTTTGTAAAATACAAATTTGATTATATCTTACTTAAAAACACCTACTAATTTTTTTTATGTATATTGTAATTTAAAAACGCACAATAAAACTAAGCTTTACGTATACACATTTATCAAATAATTATATCTTTCTTCACCGTCTACCTTTTTAATAATTAATTTATAGCTGTCAAGCTGTCATGCTCTAATTAAAACTTCTATTCAATAGTATAAGAAATACCGACACGTTAGGCAAACTGCCAGATATAGTTTGATCGAGCAATTTGAATTATTTGGTCACATTTTTGATAGGAATTATAGTTGATAATTTGCGACAATGTAGGTTTACAACATTAAGCAACCTTGCTTAAAGGGAAATGCATTATTGATTACGAATTAAGTAAAATGTTATTAATGGTAATAATATATCAGCCAAGATTCATCGGTCGAACTATATTGAGCTATAAAAGTCTGAGGTAGAATTGTTTACGTTTCTAACAGAGACGATATAATTTGTTTTCTTAGATATATTTTTGATTAATGAGCAAAGATACCTTTATTAATGCTTGGTTTTGTCAAGTCAACAATTTTTATTGCTTTCTTGTTCCACAATTATTTTCATAATGGGAAAAGAAAAATAACGATTAACTTTTTTGGTTCCTAAAATGAAAGAAGTCGGTGGTTTAGCAACGTAATTTCAGAAAGATTAACTTACATTGTCTTAATTGATTTTTACAATTCCAGCATGAACGATTTGCAAATTTTAATTAAACCCATTTTTATAAAGTTTACCTTAAAGAAAGTTAATAAAGTTTAAGTTAATTCAAATACGATATAATTTTATCTTTATATTTTAGTAAAAATTTCTTATGTCAAAATAATATATTGGAAATAATTTTACTTTAGGGACTAAGGGTTTTCAACGAATTACTTATTGATTACATTACAACATATTATTTAAAAGCTTTCATAACAATATTTTTTGATAATAACAAAAAATATCTTATTTTTATTGATCACTGAAACCCATTACGCCTACGTTTTAACTTCTAATGTATTTTTGGTCAGACATTTATACTTTTTCTTCGGAAATAATAAAAATTTAGGTTATATGTCTTTTTCTAGAAAAAAATAATTAATTTATATATAAAGGTGAAATTCTATGAAAGTAATTCGATTTTGGTATTGAATAGTCACTTATATATAATTTTGAATATTTGTTATGACGAGTATTGTGATGTATTTTCAATTAGATTTATTCTGTACAGGAAATTAAACTAACCTATAAATATAATTCTGTTTATATTTTTATGTCATATTCTTACTAACTGCATATCATTATGAAACATATCATTTATATGAACCGAGTAAATTGTAATTTGTATATTTAACTTTTGAAGTACAGTACCATATTTAAGGACAAACGTTCTTGATCATTGCCCTTCCATACGATGAAGGTATCATCGACATATCTCAACCAGACTTTCGTTTCACTGTTGCTCTTTCTATATTCCATTCTATATATATATATATATATATATATATATATATATATATATATAATATAGTATAAAATAGAATCAAATATTGGCGAAGCGGACGTAAAAATTTGTCAATCAACATGATTCTCGTGTTAAAAAGTACAGAGCACTCCAAAATATGGAAAAACTCCGGGTCCGACAGATGGCGACAGCGCTGTTTCGTCCTAATATGGAACTCGTCAGGCCACCGCATTCGGTACAAACCATCATCTCGCCTTTGCATCCTATAAAGCTGAGTTTAAAATCAAAAAACAGCAAACAAGACGACAAAGGCGACATCTCGATAATCCACTTGATAACACAAGAACCACACAGGTTAACAAAGTTTGTAAAAAAACTGCCATATGGTGGCGCGACGGTGAATTAAAACAGAAATATGTAAAATCGAGTACACGAAACGCGCTGCCCAAAGGATAGGGGTCGCATTTTTCGGTACTGGCAACCAAGCCTACTGCTTGTATGTATCATGTAGATTGACAAATTTTCACGTCCGCTTCGCCAATATTCGATTCTATTTTATTTTAAATTACACGGACAAAAACTTATCTATTTATATATATATATATATATATATATATATATATATATATATATATATATACATATATATAAACTTATCTACTTATTTATTTACTTGTTTGGCTATGAAACACGCTAAACGATGCTCTCATGTTGGGATCGTTTGGTACGGCACGTGGCTTTGGCTGCTAAAATAAGCGGTAGGCTCGCTTGCCAGTACCGAAAAATGCGACCCCTATCCTTTGGGCAGTGCGTCTCGTGTACTCGATTTTACATATTTCTGTTTTAATTCACCGTCGCGCCACCATATGACGGTTCTTTTACAAACTTTGTTAATCTGTGTGGTTCTTGTATTATCAAGTGGACCATCGAGATGTCGCCTTTGTCGTCTTGTGTTTTTTAATTTTAAATTCAGCTTTATACGATGCAAAGGCGAGATGATGGTTTGTACCGAATGCGGTGGCCTGACGAGTCCCATATTAGGACGAAACAGCGCTATCGCCATCTGTCGGACCCGGAGTTTTTCCACATTTTGGAGTGCTCCGCACTTTTTAACACGAGAATCATGTAGATTGACAAATTTTCACGTCCGCTTCGTCAATATTTTATTCTATTTTATTATATATATATATATATATATATATATATATATATATATATATATATATATATATATATATATATATATTGGCGACGACTGGAGAGAGTGAAGAACCCATCTGAAGCCCGTCATCCTGAGCGTAGAACTTGTTCTTTACTTGACAGTAAGCACTAAGCAAGCAACACTCCAAAAAGTCCATCACCTCGTCCAGTGGTAACGTGGTTCGATCTGAAAATGTATCATTTACTACTCTAGTTTTTATTATGCCTAGTGATTCCCCTAATGGCCCATTAGTACACAGACTTTCCGCATTAAAACTTATTAGTCTATCGTCTGGCTCTAGATTAATGCTACTAATAATGTTCAAATCAAATGTGTGGAATTTTTAACATATATGTTAATCTTACCTTCTAGAGGCTATATGACTTTTTAAAGAAACTTCGCCATTGCATTTGATGGGATCATCTGGAGCTAGTTATTGGTCTTAATGGTATGTTCGTTTTATAAATTGTCGATAGTCCGTAAAGGTGTGCTTACTGTAGTGTGGTGTGAGTGCCGATCGCAGGTTTTCAAATATATGGTCTTGGTATTTCCTTAGTGTTCTGTAGATTTTTGACTCTATAGATTTAGTTGGGTCTCGAACTATTTGTCTATATTTTCCTTTTTTCACATCTCTGAGTTTTTGGTCGTATATTGGAAAAACCAAGCGACCACCAGAAATTAGAATTAAGGAACAGAAAACTTATACATAAAGAGAGAAAACGTCGAGATCAGGTGTTGCAGAACACGCCTAGGATAAACAACACCATATAAAATAGTGTGAAGCAGCGGCAATATATATGGAACCCAACATGAAAAAAAGAAAATTTATAGAAGCAGCTTACATTAAAAATAATAATGGAATCTTCAGTAAAACCAGTGTTAATATACCTAATCTTTGACAACCACCACTTCGTAACATCAAATAATTAAAGTTTCTACAGTGAAGGAAAACTTTGCGCTTCAATGGACACAGTTCCTATTTAAGAGTCTTAAGACAAAACATTCAGTTTATACTTGATAACGATACAACCTAATCGAAACGTCGTAAAAATAAACAAAAATTAAGACAACGCAAGTCCGATAACCACATTTTAGTCTTTTCTTCAACATTGTCTATAACCTTCAAACAAACCACATTTAATAATAAAACAGACAATATTCTAATGATGCGTTAGCTGTTAGAATTTCGCAAAACAAATAAATATCTGAATAAAAATTCTAGCAACGTTACTACAAAATACTTATGTTTACAGAAAAGTATTCCCAAGCGGTCACCTCTCGAGGTATTTTAAGGGCCAGAGATATTGCATTTTATTACAAAATAAAAAAAACACAAAAAAAATTATCGGAGGACTGACCTTTCCTCCAATAAAAACCTTTGTGAGGTTAAAACAGGGATGTATTCAAATTATTTTACTATATTAAGTTGGAAATTTTTATTAGAAAATCTTAACTTTGTTTTTTAAGTGAACTTTTTAGATAGTTATACTAAAATTACTTCATAATTACCTGTAATTTTTCCTTAGGTGGTCAGCTTGATGACAATTTAGTAATAAAGATACGATAAAATATTATTTACTCAATCAGTTTTTAAAATCTCTGACTTCAAAAATTCTATAATTTTTTATCAGTTTGTGGTGTTTAATCGTCTATTATATTTTTTCACTTTACCCGAACGATTTCGATCTGGTTAAATATACAAAAATATTGAGGTACCTCAAAAATGTCTGACTGTGTTGTTCCGCATACTTTTTTGTGTAGCACATTTAAGTTAATTCTTTAGATAACTTTCTTTGTTATAAAGAACATGTATAGCTAAATACTTCTAAAGTTGAAAAGGCATTTGGAACTGCGATCCATTGTATTGAATACTGAGATAAATTATCAATGGCAATGACACCATTTGGACCTTAATTAGGCATCAGGGTTTTTTAACCACTTCTGATTGCATGTTTTAATGATAATCTACGTTGCATTTTTCCACTTTTAACGGCTTCTTTATTAGCAGGCAATAATACGTTACAACATTGACGAATTATACTAAGACGGCTCATTCTTATGGGAGGATTGGAAGCGCTAAGTATTAAAACTCGGTCATTGATAAATCCGAAAATTTAAATCTTTTATACTTGTTTCTAACAAAAGTATGTATAACTCGTTAAAATACTGATATAGATATCAGTTATTGACAATATTGTAAATTGCCTTTTATGAATGAGACGGCGTAGCAGTTTGGCGTACCATTTAGGAGCGTCAAAATTATAGCACAGAATAGGAATTCTTGGTATATTTCTTCTATGGTTACTATAATCGGGCATCTTGCTACAAGCGGTTTTTCATCGTCGGCATTTAGAAATAAGGGTTTTTTATATTGTATTTATAAAAAAGAATGCTATATCTCTTGCGTTTACTATCTTACCCGCGCATGATATACACAGTTCCTTCAAAAAGTTCTGGGACTAAGTTTTTTTACGAATGAAAACAAGAGATTATTTAGTTTTCAACATAACCCCGCCTCGTTCTATACAAATTTTGCGCTCGTATAGTCGCTGGAACTACCTGGAAAACTCCTCTTCTAGAATAGCTTTCAGAACCCTGGTGACATTCTTTTGAATCGCCTCTACGTCTTCAAAATGTTCTTTCTTCATCGTCATTTTCAATTTAAGGAATAAAAAAAAGTGTGCCGGAACCAGAACTAGCGAGTAGGGCGGGTGATGGATCGTAGGGATTGATTTTTATGTCAAAAATTGTGTGATGAGTATTGAGGAATGGGCTGACGCATTATCGGCAACAGAAAGCAGTCACCGGTGCAGTACAATTCCGGTTTCGTCTTCCAGTGACTGTCAACCGTTCTTGAACCACGCATAACACTCGAAAACTTTGTTGCGGCTTGAACAATCCTCACCATACGGGGTTTTCAATAGTTCGAATGTTTCCGAATCACTTTTTCCCAATATAAAAAAAAATAATTGCAGCACATTGCTCCATAGCGGAAATGATGACCCAGTGGCAAAAACACGTCTATTTCAAACGAACACAGCTGGCCAATAAATCAAGTTACAGCGCTCACATCTTCACTCGGTAACTAAGGCATGAAATTACATAGCTCTGCCGTCGGGTGACAGATAGCGCTAGTTGTAAATTTTTATACAAAATTTCTTCCGGAACTTCCTGAATGAATTTTGTAGGTTACTAGTACTTACATATAAACTATTTTGATTTCACAAATTTGTAACCCGATTCATTACACTTTTATTGGCTTTTAATTTTCCACTTATATATATATATATATATATATATATATATATATATATATATATATATATATATATATATATATATATGTGTGTGTGTGTGTGTGTGTGTGTGTGTTGTTGCGTAGTATTTCACGGATGAGAACATGTGATTCAGTAATAATCCGTTTGATTTCTTGTAGAAGTTTGCAGACATTTCTTCAAAATCTCATTTGGCATCTTCTATGCTTGCTGGCTGTAGATCAACTGAAGTAAATTCAAGGTGCAGCGTGCAATAACGGTTGGTTGGCGTCGGCTCCGCCTCCCTCTCGAGCGCCGTCGTTGGTGTCAGTTTAAGCCTGGCGTGTGTGTCGGTACAATGGTCCCCTCTTAAAGAGAGTTTTATTATGAGGGCCCTTTTTATGTGTGACCATCACTCCTCACAAATGCAGGGCGTAGCCAATACTCTAACTGATGACCAGAGAAAAGAAGAGGAACTGTCACAGATAAAAAGGGCCCAAAACAGCTACAAGACACCAACCATAAATAAGGCAATTAAATTGCAACAAAAATCAACGTAAGAAACAAGACTACCTGCCGAGGATAAACAAATCACCATACTACCTTACATAAAAGGCACAACAAACAGAATCGGCAGATTACTCCAGAAACATAATATATCCTACAGCCTACAAACCACACAAAACAATAGGCTCTTCTTTAAAAAAGACAAAATCAATCTAGAAAAGCAAGACGTACATAAAATCGTATGTGGCATCTGCAGTAAAACATATATATATATATATATATATATATATATATATATATATATATATATATATATATAGAAAAATAGAATAAAATATTGGTGAAGCGGTCGTGAAAATTTGTCAATCTACATGATTCTCGTGTTAAAAAGTGCGGAGCACTCCAAGATATGGAAAAACTCCGGGTCCGACAGATGGCGACAGCGCTGTTTCGTCCTAATATGGGACTCGTCAGACCACCGCAGTCGGTACAAACCATCATCTCGCCTTTGCATCGTATAAAGCTGAATTTATAATCAAAACACAGCAAATAAGACGACAAAGGCGACATCTCGATGGTCCACTTGATAATACAAGAACCACACATATTAACAAAGTTTGTTAAAGAACCGTCATATGGTGGCGCGACGGTGAATTAAAACAGAAATATGTAAAATCGAGTACACGAAACGCGCTGCCCAAAGGATAGGGGTCGCATTTTTCGGTACTGGCAAGCAAGCCTACCGCTTATTTTAGCAGCCAAAGCCACGTGCCGCACCAAACGATTCCACCATGAGAACATCGTTTAGCGTGTTTCAAAGCCAAACAATTAAATAAATATGTAGATAAGTTTTTGTCCGTGTAATTTAAAATAAAATAGAATAAAATATTGGCGAAGCGGACGTGAAAATTTGTCAATCTACATGCTTCTCGTGTTAAAAAATGCGGAGCACTCCAAAATATGGAAAAGCTCCGGGTCCGACAGATGGCGACAGCGCTGTTTCGTCCTAATGTGGGACTCGTCAGGCCACCGTAGTCGGTACAAACCATCATCTCGCCTTTGCATCGTATAAAGCTGAATTTATAGTCAAAACACAGCAAATAAAACAACAAAGGCGACATCTCGATGGTCCACTTGATAATACAAGAACCACACAGATTAACAAAGTTTGTAAAAGAACCGTCATATGGTGGCGCGACGGTGCATTAAAACAGAAATATGTAAAATCGAGTACACGAAACGCGCTGCCCAAAGGATAGGGGGTCGCATTTTTCTTATTCTATTTTATTTTAAATTACACGGACAAAAACTTATCTACATATTTATATATATATACCTTTAATAATATAAAAAGTACCTAACTAGCAGTTAAATTCGATACACTTATTTCTAATGCAATATCCTTATAACTTAGCATTAACTGTTAAACAGATTTTCTTGAAAAACTCACATAAACGCTTTTCAAAACGAATTTTCCGTCCGCTTCATTAAAGGAAGTGCTCGGAATTTAGTTGGTCAATCCAACTGAATATGTCCTTCAGAGCTTTGCAATCATCAATTTGGACATTCCGAAGTAGGAAAAGGGAATCAAGTAATCGAATCTAATAATGAACTCTAATAGGATCCTTTTATATGGTGATCCATTCATAAATAAAATATTGGTTTTGAAATGTTTTTAGTTGTAAATATCATTTTGTTTATTACTATTTTTCAGTTTTAATTCAATTCGAAAATTTCTTCGCATATCGACCAGATCAAATATTGTTTAGTTAGGTTGAATGAGCGTTGTTGCTAGGTCAGTATTTTTTCCAGGTATAATTTTAGGGAGCAACTTAAAATGCCTCTCTTTGTAGCGTCGATATGTATTAGTCCAACCCATAAGTAAATATACTGACATAAATTCCGAGATGGATGAGACCTACTTAAGGGTGTTGGGGGCAATGTAAGAGCAACCCCGATATAAAATGTAACAGCAAAAAATGGTTATCAAATGACAAATCGCAAATTTGATGTGCTTAAAGAAAATCATAATATTCTTCGATGTTTCGTGGCCAATAGCTCAGTGTTAGAATTTACATGTTCAAACGAGCCGCTTTTATATTGTATTTGATTTATGGCTCGTTCGGGATTAAATTTTCTGGCGTTGAAATAAAAATTCTTGCAGCGTTGTCTCGTAGCTTATTTTTTAATTAAAAAAAAAACTGTTCTTAACAACATTAATTATATTAATTTCTAGTTAATTAGTTAAATGATAATTAATTTATATTTATCTAATACGCTCTTACACATACTTGCTTAAAATTTTAATTATTGCCATAGTTTTTCGACTAGTTATTTAATATGGTTAAATTTACTTGCCTTCATTTTTTGCAATTGTCAGGTTCAATTTTTTAATTTTTAATTCCCAGTTTAAATCTAGTGTAAGTCTTTTAAACAAAAGAAGGACCAAACCACTTTACTACTAGTAAGTTAATACGAACTTCCAAGTCTTGTTTTGCAAGATCGCAATATTGCCAGTGAGCTGCTATATTCCTACCCCACATTACCCCGTTCGCCTTTGAAACTTCAAACTGTTATTATACATAGTCTAGACATAAATTTTGTTCTAAATAAAAATATCTACTTTAACTTAGAAATAAAAATTTAAGAATTATATGAGTTTCTAACCTACAAAAACTTATCTCTACAGACGTTTTAATTCCTTTAATAATACATATTTTTATTGTAGATTAACAACTTTATTATTAATTGCCTTGACACCCTTTAAAGACTTTTAGAATATGTTTTAGAAAAAGAACAACGTCTTTACGTAACATTTTTTAAACGATTATGGGCAAAGTGTAATGATTTTATGCAGTTGCAGGACAACTGCGTTTATAAATATTCAGAGTGACCCATTCTAAAAGACACACCCAAATAACTTTAGTAGGAAGGTCTAAATCAAAAAAAGTGTTGGAATTAAAGTTTTTTTTATATATTTTCTAAGGATAAATCAAACGATAACCTTTAATTTGACCTTGGACTTGACCTTCAAGAAAATTTGTTGGTCAAGTTGATTTTATCAAATGGAAATCTTCAATTTTCATCGCAGAAATGGAAATTAGTGAAAATTTCCCATTCAACCTTGTATATAACATAGCGGATCAAATTATGTACAGAGGTCATTTGAAGGTATCTCATTTCAATAGACATACGCAAATAACTCTAATGGAAAGGCTTACATGAAACACAGTGGTAAAACAAAAGAATTTTGAAAGGGAAATCAAATAATACCCTTCAGTTTGACCTTGAGCTTGATCTTTAATATAATTTCAAGTTCAAGTTTATTTTTTCAAATAGGATTCCTCAATGTTCGTTGCAGAAACGTAAAGTGAAAAAAATTTCCTATTCAACCGTATAAACAACATAGGGAGTTAAATTACAAACAGAGGTCAGTTAAAAGTTAAAATGTTTGAGTTTTAAACCTTCAAAGTCAACCGTTAATATTCCAAGTCACAGTATGCAAACATCTCACGGTACGTTGATCTCAAGTACTTTAAAAAGAAACATGAAAAATTCCACTATTGCGATATTTTAACCTTCAAATGACCTCTGTATGTGATCTGATCCTCTATGCTATATAAACCGTTGGATTGGAAACTTCCCCACTTTTTATTTCTGCAATAAGTTATTGAGAATTCCATTGAAAAAAAACATCTTGAACCTTGAAATGACATTGAAGATCAAACCCAAGGTCAAATTGAAGGTCATTTTTCCTTCGAAAATAAAAAAAAAATTATTCTTACATCTTTTTTTGATTTAGGCCTTCGTACTAGAGGTATTTGCGTGCATCTTTTAAAATGGGTCTCCTTTAAATTACCTCTGTATGTGATTTGACCCCGTATGTTATATATACGGTTGGGTAGGAAATTTTTTCCACTTTCCATTTCTACAATGAAAAACGGGGAATCCCGTTTAAAAAAATCATCTTGACCTGGAAATGACTCTGAAGGTCAAGCATAAGGTCAAATTGAAGGGATTTCTTGGATTATTGAAATAAAAGAGTTCCTACACTTTTTTGCTTTAGGGCTTCCCATTTGAGTTATTTGCGCGCGTCTTTTAAAATGGACCACCTTGTAGATTCTGGAAAGCAGACAAAAAAATGTGTACTTTTTTAGCTTTCTTTTCTTTACTGTTCCATTTTAATGTGGATAGAAGATATGGTAAACCGTAATTATTTATATTTATTAAGAATTTATTAAGTTTTATAAGTTAAATTGAGGTTTCAACTTAAAACTAAGCCACGAAAAAAGGTAATAATCAGTCTTCGAAATATATAAAAAACAAGCTGTTAAACAAGTCTTGCATAACTGATTTTCTTATTTTTTATCACTGCCATAAGAAAAAACAAATTCGGCAGATTGCCAGAAATTAAACTATGAAAGTCTGCTGGGTATTTGTTTACATTTCCAGCAACCACAACTTAATTTATATTCTTTGGATTTTTTTTGATTAATGAGAATAGA
The DNA here is from genome assembly GCA_034092305.1 of Diaprepes abbreviatus. NCBI lineage: Eukaryota > Metazoa > Arthropoda > Insecta > Coleoptera > Curculionidae > Diaprepes > Diaprepes abbreviatus. Next base: position 18,460,930 of record JASJET010000200.1, on the reverse strand, counting down.
CGCCGTTATTAATTGTTGTATTTCATCAAGTCAACAGTTTTATTTTTTTACGTGTGATTATTTACATAATGGACGGAAGGTTGAAAATTTGTTTTTTTGATAAAAGGGACAAATTTAAATCCATCTTTGTATTGAAATATGGAAGAAAGAATGACTTTTTAAATTAACTTATCGAGAGAAATATAACCCAAGTACATTTATTTAACCAACAAAATAATAGGTTTAAAGATTAGTGATAAAGTTATTTGCAAATCACTAAATGTGATTATCGCCTTGCATAGTGTTTATTTTTTTATGAGAAACTAAGTAAAAAAGCCTTATATTATAATGACAGACGTGCTTTATATTGATATATACAAATATATCGCAGGAGATTTCTCTATTCAGATTTTATAGAATTCTGAAGTTTGGCGCTGCTTCAATTGGACTATTCATTTAGTTCACTACAGGTTGCTTTTGTTGTTATCTTTTATACCAAAACTATATAATTTATTTGAAACAAAAATTTTATTCATATGTATGATAGGTTTCTTTATTATCAATTTTCCTCGTAATAAACTGCAGTCAAGCAGTTTAAATGGAAAAGCCTCTGCGAAATTCATATTGGCGGTTACACCATATTGTATTTATTTCATAATAATACATTCTGTTATATAATCTTGCTGAACGATTTTAAAAACAGCACAGTTGCGAAACTGGCCTATAATTTTCTAAATCATGACCTCTTTCTTGAATATAAGCACGACAATAGCCATTTTTAAGAGAGGTCCGCCAAAACTGCGAATATTTCTACAATTATTTTCTCAAAATTTTTTATCAACAATTTCTCTCTTCGTAACAAAGTTAAAAAACATAGACATCAAACTTTTTTGGTTAAAATGTATATATATATATATATATATATATATATATATATATATATATATATGGAATGGTTCGAAACTCATGCCATAGAAACGGCAACAGTAAAACCGAAAGTCTGGTTGAGATAAGTCGATGACACCTTCATCCTATGAAAGAGCAATGATCAAGAACTTAATGATTTCTTGAAACTTCTAAATACCATTCGACCTACTATTAAGTTTACCATGGAAAAAGGAGCAAATGATCAATTGCCCTTCCTAGATGTCATAGTGAACCGTTCAGACGGAACTAATAAAACTTCAGTATACAGAAAGCCAACAAATACTAGACAATATCTTAATCATAGTTCTAATCATTCTGTTGTAACAAAACGGGGAATTATACGCAACCTCTATAATCGTGCTATATCTATATGCAATTATGCTAGTTGATAAAGAGGTAGCAAATATGAAATCTGGTTTACAACAGAATGGTTATCCTACAAAACTAATTGACGATGTTATAAATAACGTTAGAACAACGAACACTGGACAGCAAGAAACACATTCCTTCTTCACAATTCCGTACATTAAGGGAACTTGGAAGAAAATAAGACGAATTGCCAGTAGTTACAATAGAAAAACAGCCTTTAAATCAGGAAATACACTTAGAGCTTCATTTAACAAAAACAAAACCAATAGCTACTAATAAGAAAGAATGTGTTTACAAAGTTCCATGTGAGTGTGGTGAAATGTATATTGGAGAAACTAACCGACCACTAGAAGTTAGAATTAAGGAACATAAAACTCATACACAAAAGGGGGAAAGTCGTTATCAGGTATTGTAGAATACGCCTGGGATAAACAACACCATATAAAATGGTCTGAGGCTGCGGCAATATATATGGAACCCAACATGAAAAAAAGAAAATTTATGGAAGCAGCTTAAATTAAAAACAACAACGGAATCTTCAGTAAACCGAGTGTTGAGATACCGAATCTTTGGCAACCACTACTTTGTAACATCAAATCATTGAGGTGTGTACAGTGTAGCGAAACTTTGCGCTTCAATGGACCCAGTCCCTATATAAGCTCGTAGTCTTAAGATAAAACATTCAGTTTATACTTGATAACGATTAGAGGTACAACCTAATCGAAACATCGTAAAAATAAATAAAAATAAAGACAATGCAAGTCCGATAACCACATTTTAATCAATCTTCAACATTGTCTACAACCTTCAAACAAACGTTGATCAAACTCTTTTTTGTTATTGTAATATTAGAAAAATAAATTACGGGTCGATATACCATGCAGTTATATCCAAGTCTAGATTCTATGAACAGACGGACTTAATTGTAGTATATTCAAATATTTCATTACAACATTATAAATAATAATAGACATTTTTTTATCAAAAAACCTACAAACAATAAGCGTTTTTAATTTCTAGAATTAAGGCACCAAACGAAATACGAAACTTCTATACATTTATTTTTATCACAAATAGCTGAAGCTAGAAAAACTACAATTGATTTATTGAATTCATAATTCACTGATACACGACAGCGCCCATTTTATTGTCATCCTTTGAATCGTCGAAAAATTCGTTAACTTTAAAAATATGTTTTTTAACGAAAATAAAATCATTAGTTAAAATTTGACAGTGAATCATAAGGCAATTAATCGCCTCATAGCGTACAACAATGCAAAAGTCTTCCATATTTGGAACAAAATATACTTTCAAAGCATTTGATTTAAAAGGCGGAATTTTTCACAATTTTTATAATACGATTCGCATGATATTTTTTTTCTGCAAAAGTAAAAATAGAAAACATCTCAAAATTGCATATCTACACTGTGGATCATAACTTGCTTTTGACAAAACTTGGTGCGTAAGGGGTCAGAGGTGTTGCTGCCAGTTTGCTGCTATCCTAGTTATCGGATAGGCAGCAAACAGTCTGCTTTGCTAAAAATAATCATGATTACTTTTAAGATAGAACTAAATTGTTGCAGGGGCTACCTCAGGGCTCCATTCTGGGACCCATATTATTCTTAATATATGTAAACAATCTGGCGGATGGATTGGCCGCGGATAGCGTTTGCCAGTTTGCTGATGACACATTAGTGATTCTGGCAGACACTTCTATGGCGGGACTGTCTCGAAAGTGCACAAACTCTGCATTGAAAATGCAGCAGTGGTGTTCTGATAACGGCCTTACTCTAAACGTAGATAAAACTGGCCTCATTCTTTTTTCAAAGCATGCAACAAGGTCTGAGTCACTGCTTGTGTGGCTTGGGGGTAGATCTAGACCTACTTTGGAACAGGTTAAGATCTTGGGTGTTCATTTGAACCCCTCTTTAAACTGGGAACATCATATCTCAGCTCTTGGGTCTAAGCTTAGCAGTGTGTGTGGTGTAGGCTTCGTGATGTCATCACTGCAGAGACTGTTAGGCTTTTCTACCTTGGACATCATCTGTTGTCTCTTATGGGGATCATCAAGAAAGGCTATTAATATATTTAAAATTCAAAAACGCATAATAAGATGCATCTTCCACCTACATCCAAGAGCTTCATGTCGACCATTTTTTATTCAGTTTAAGTTGCTTACTGTTCCCTCATTATACTTTAGATCTTTAGTCATGTTTGCCAGAAGGAATACGGAATTATTTCCGCTAAATAGACAGCTTTATGGGGGAAACATGGTTATGACTACCAGAGGGGCGGATGGCCTAAGGGTACCTTTACATAACTCCACCTTCTATGAGAGAGGACCATACTATATGGCGATTAAAGCCGTAAGGATGTTACCAAGGGAAATCTGGCTTACCGAGTCGATTAATTGCTTTAAGAGACGCGTAAATGAATGGCTGTCTGATAGGTGCTTGTACTCTTTCAGTTTTAATGAATAGTTTTTGTAATGTCAATATTTTTTACTTAATATTTTTTGTTTAGTGGTTTTTTTCTCATGCGTTTGTTTTTTATGTAAAAATTTTATTACTTTTAAATTAGACTATCTTATTTTGCAAACTGTAAAACTTTGTTCAGTTTAAACTGACTCTCTTATTACTACTTTTTTAAATTATCTTGTATCTGTCTTTTTCTCCTTTTATTTTCCTTTGTGTAAAGTTCCTATCGAAATGTCGATTAGCTTTTAACTTAACTGTAGTTAGATCGATATATTTACAATTCTTAATGTTAAACATTTCTCTCTCTGACGTTGCCTTGTTATGTGATTTGTTGGCAAATAAAGGATATTATATTATATTATATTATATTATATTATATTATATATATATATATATATATATATATATATATATATATATATATATATATATATATATATATATATATATTAGCCAACTTTCGATTTTTGTATTAAAATAATGCAGCCTTTTTAATATAAAAATAATTTCATTATATTCAAAGCAGCAAAACTTAAATTTTAACTTAAACAAACGTAATTTAAAAGCATTCGATTTAAAATGCTCCATTTTTCACAACTCTTGTAATACGATTCGCATGATTTTTTTGCTAAAGTAAAAATAGAAACGTACTTTAAAATTGCATTACTTATCAACGAACGAAGTCTGTTTTTGTAATAAAATAATATATAATTTTTTACATCAAAATGCTTTTATTAAATTTAAAGCAGCTAAACTAAAATTTTAACTTAATCATTAATTGCCTTTTCTCTTTGAATATTTCTTTATTAATATTCGCTTTAAAAAAGTTTGCCAATAATTGAGTTCTCAGTAAGTAGGAAGAAGTAGGATTTTTAATGATTTTTTTGTTTCAAAAACGTTACTAAAAAAAAGAAAAAAATAAGTTTCAAAATCTTTTATAGCTGGTATATTGGAAATTGGTAATGTTGGATAAAAAGTTTTAATGAGAAGATAAAGGTAATTTAGTTCTTTTATCTTTTCTTACATTTTTATTTTTATTTTAGATTTTTATTGAAAATATTGTAGCTAATATTTTATTTAATGATTCTAGATATTTATATTTTTAATAATTTTTGAGTTTTTTTTTATAAGAAAGAATAATATTGAAATTTTTTCTCAAGAATATACAGACTCTCTGTTAATATTAAACAAGTACAAGAAGTTTACTTGAGAGAGACAAGATTTAAGAAACAATACAAAGGACTTAAAAAATTTTATGTGAGCTGTAAAAGCCTAGATATGTTTAATGTAAATTTTAATTTTGCTTGATAAATGTATCTAACGATTTTTTATATTGAAACTGAAACAGGATTTGTAATTTACTTGGCCATTTCATTTCATATTTTGCTTAAGGAAAGGCGTAGAATTAGCTACAACCTGTTTTCTCTCGTATAACGCATATTATAGTATAAAAATCCTTATAGAATATTCCAGAATCTCTTAGGACTATCAAAAAAAGCTGTATTAAGATTTAGGACCGGCTTTTAGGGACAGTTGTTTATGGGGTGTTGTCAGCTACAAGATTATTGTGATAAATAAAGGTTCCAGCTCAAAAACGACTGTCTTTATACCGCTTCTCCAAAATAATTGGTATTAGTGTAGGAGCCAAAGGGGTCCCAATTGCCTCTATAATTTAGATATGCCCCATAAAGTTTTTCTATATTTGGAGCTTCTCGACACAAATTTTTTTTATGCAAGTTAACCCGAATGGAAACAAGACTATTATAATTAAATAATTATATGAGTATTTGAACATTCGAATCGATTTTTGCAAAAATAAAAATCATTTGAGCGATTTTAAATACAAAAGCCGTCTATTAATAATAAATGATGAATAATGTTAAATATTAGAAAAATGAGACTTTTGGCGATTTTTAGACGTTAATAACTTTTGACTATATAAACATTTTTTCAATTCTTCTTGCAGTCGTCGAAAGTTCGAATAAAAATTAACAAACTACAATAAAAAACTTTAGGAAAATGATATGTTTTAATTTTTTTTTTTTGCTACAAACAAATAGCTCATTCGGCTATATACATGGGTACATACAATGAGCGTTCGACCGCATAGTACACCGGCAAGTAAGCTTCACCCTTTGCACCTTACAGGTGGCGTGATATACATAAATAGCTAAAGTCTATTTTGTTTGTGGCTTAAAAAACCATATAAAACCTAACTTTTTCGTATTATATTTTATTGTAGCTTGTTGATCTTCATTTGAACTCGTGATCCTTGTTAGCAAAATTAAAATATGTTATTTAGCCAAAAATTTTAACATTCAAAAAGCGTAAAAATTGTTTTTTTCAAATTTTTAACATAATTTTTGAAATTCAGTATTGTACGAAAAAAGTAGTAAAGTAATTTTTTCTCTAAAATTGTACAGAAGTCAAAATATGAAATATTTAAATACTTATTTGTTTATAACAGTCTTATTTTCACTCGAGCGTCTTCTACTCTAAAAACCCGGGTTTGATAGCTTAAAATAAATAATTGTGGATCAATTTAAGAAGCAAAAGGCTAAAAATAAACCAATTTTCATGATTTTTCATCCATGAAAACTATATATTTGCCGTTATTACCATTTTTTAAACATTTGTCAATTAAAATCGTGGTGATATTCATATTTTTGCGAGACAGATCGAACTGGCGGTGCCTAATTAATATATACTCTAGAGTCTCTTATTGTCATCTAAAATATACAAAGCTATGAAAATGTGTTAATGGAAAGTTTTATTCGCACTTATATCCATACAATGTGATAAATTTTGAAAAATTTGTAAGAACTTTCAATATAGAAAAAAAGTATTTTTTTTTAGATAAAAATTTGAGTGTTTTGCATGATAAATTAATTTGTTTTCAATAATATTATCAAACAAGTAGGCAAAATCGAAGGGTATTATTATACTGTAGATGTACAAAATCGAAAGAGCATTTTGTCCGCGCAAACATGCCATTTCGAGAAAAACGCTTCCAAATTTCAGTGAAACTGTTTAGTTAATATACATGTATAATACCTGACCTTCCATAACGAATCGGCATATTAGGGGCAATAAGATAATCAGCTTTATTTTCAAAGAAGGACAGGAAGTAGGCACGCGGAGAAACCGGCATATAGATAGGCGCACTCTTTGAGCTATACATTTAAACTATTTAGAATTCTAATTTAAAATAATGTGGGCAAATTGCAAATTTTACATATATATATATATATATATATATATATATATATATATATATATATATATATATATATATATATATACATTTTACTATAGTTACGATTTTTTGTATTACATATATATATATATATATATATATATATATATATATATATATATATATATATATATATATGTATATATATATATATATATATATATATATATATATATATATATATATATATATATATATATATCCCCTTTAACCCCTTTAAATTAAAGAATCAACTGCCCTCCCCTCTGTCCCTTTCACTATACAACAAAAGAGAAAATTTCTATTTGGTTAAAGAAAATCATTGTGATTTTTTATTAAATTCAAAATTATAATAAGCTTTCTATAATTATGTAATTTTCTCGCCATAAAACTTTCTGAGATTATTCTCGTCTATTTGATTAAAGTAAGTTCTCAAATATCGAAAAATCTATTGAAACTAATGCGTTTTAAGGCTTACAATTGGCCATTTTGGGACATTCAAAACCGGAGACGAAAACAAAGGCATTACGTAATTGAATTAAAAATACGAAAGGATCAGTTTAAATGATTGTCATTGCTTATATGGAATTTAGTAAAAAATATATATTTAAAGTAATAGTTAACTCCGCATAAAAACATTAATGTGAGTTTACTTTGTTGGCAAAGAATTTGTGCTAACTTCTAATCTAAAAAATAAAATAGATTTCCCTTTTTGCGATTTGAACTCGGACAGTCATAGTGATTAGACATAAAAGATATCCGCCTTAAATTTTCACTTACTAAGTGTAAATATGCGTTTAAATTTATTAAAATAAAATTTTTATAAAAAAAATTGAACCGACTTCTAAAAGTGCGCTAAAACATGAAAAATAACTAGAAATTTTTATATGAAATTGAAATTTTTGAAGTCGGCGCCAAACTAATACCTGATTATATTTTAGATTGGTAATATAGGCCCCAAAACCTTCCAATATTGATATTTACAGAATCTGAGACGTAAATTTCTTAGCCCGATATATTTTATATTGCATATTGAGTTTGTATTTACCCCAAGAACCCTGCAATATCAATTTTAGATAAAACCGGAAAATGTAAAATTTTTAGTCACTCATATTGTATCTTATCAACCTAATAGTTGTAAAAAATTAACTTCATATTCGTAATATACTACCCCCCACCTCCTAATACCAAATCTGAAATAATGCGAATGAGGTAAAATTTTCAACCCACCATATTGGATCCGCCATATTGAATTTCAAAAAAATAATTTTAACGTGTTAATCTGATCTAAATCTAAACCCTTCAAAGCCCCCTAATACCAATTTTTCTATGAAATCCAGAAATTTAAAATTTCAAAACGGTCATATTGCATCTGACATATTAGATTTGCTTAAAATAATTTTATATTCGCTATTTACATCCCCAAAAACGATTCAGTTTCACATTTGTATAAAAAATAGTATTAAATTTATAATTTACACCCTCAAGAACCCTCTATATCAGTTTTGGAGAAAGTCGAAAAATGTAAAATTTTTAAGACACCATATTGAATCCGCCAAATTGAGTTTTTCCATTTTTTTTTGATTTCGTAATTAACACTAACAAAAATCCCCCAATACTGACTTTAGACAAAATCGAGAGATGTAGAATCTTTAATTCTCCATCTTAGATCCGCTATATTTAATTTTTTTAAAAATAATATCAAATTTGTGATGTGTTATAATATTAATTTTGAAAAAATCGAACAAAATTAATTTTTTATCCACCATATTGGACACGCCATATTGAATTTTTAAAAAATAATTTTAGATTCGTCATGTGTGACCCCGAAAACTCTCCCGTACCAATTTTGATGAAAATCGGACAAAATTGATTTTTTTGTCCGCCATATTGGATTTTTAAAAAATAATCGGACAAAATTAATTTTTTTGGCCGCCATACCGCAGCAACTCCCTGAATATAACGTAAAAAATTTCATTCAGATCGCTACAGCCGTTCCGGAGTAATCGGTGTATATACATAAAAAAATACATAGTCGAAGAATTGAGAACCTCCTTCTTTTAGAAGTCGGTTAATTAGGAACTTACCTGGTAAAATATTTACTGTTGTAATAAACAGTAGAATACGACAAAATACGTATCGAAATATCTGTATGGATTTTCAGTAGTGAAATTTCTATGCATGTAAGCCAGCATGACATTTTTCAGTGTATTAACGTATTCACTCTAATCTATGTATTATTTATTCTATACTATATTTTTGATTTTATTAAGACAAAATAAAAAAATCTTTTGTTTAAATATAAACTTATATAGAGATTGTAATAAATGTAGAAATCACATATTAAATAAAAAAGCTGGAAAAAACTGAGCTAACAAATAACGAAACATATAACTAATGTTCAGTCAAATCTTACAGAAGTGCAGGAACAAACACGGCACTTCTATATCAAACAACTCCATATAATATGCAACCTTATTAACGAAACTCTGTTTTACCCGGCGCATTCACCAAAATTTACATGTATAAAGTAGAGCGAGAATAAAAGCAACTTTAGAATCTTCTATTTCATGACATGACAGAGACGACCAAATTAAAAATATTAAAAGTGGGGGTATCCTAATTTTTTTCCCAATTTCACTTCAAATCTATTTTTGAGTTACTGGAACGTATATTACCAAAGCCCAAATTATCTACAACGTGTCACATTTGCTTAGATCCCATTTTAAATTTAGATGTTTAAATAGGTGGCTATAATGATGGTAACATTACAAAAGTTGATTCAGAACTGAAATTCATGTTCTCTTGCAGTGAATTCTAGGAATCGAAATCAAGAGAATAATTATTGTATTATGACATAACATTGTTAAACTTGAAATTTGAAAATAAACTAACTAACACTTTGTAAAATAAACCATCCTTTTTTTTAAATTTATAGTTTGTTTGGTAAAGTATGAACACTAAATATCTTATTTTTTCCCTCCAAGAATTCGTTCATTGTTTCTAATACCATTATCGACCCCCATATTCACTTATTAAGTTAATTCATAATGCTAAACTTCAAAAATACAAGAATTTGCATCAAACATTACTAAATTGAGCTGGTAATAACGTTATAATGGACGGTACAGCCTTCAATAAAATTATACATATTTGATTATGTGAAAAACCCCTTAAATTATTTTCTCATTTTCAACTGACTAGATCATTACAAACTTAACTTTCGTTAAATCGAAATGCGAATTGTGTAAATACTTTTCTGAACAATAAACATTTTTTATCCTTTTTCTTGTTAATGGATTTATTGATTAAAATTATGATGAATGTTAAAATAAAAAGGTAACAGTTGAACATACATATACTCATATAATTATTTTCATTCGACAATTGACTTCATTTTAGTTTTCCTTGTTTACTATATGGCTTATTTCCAATACGTTTGCTTTCAACCTTGAATAATGTTATATATTATAATTTTATTATTTATTGATTAAGTTCAAGGCTATATACATATAATAATTATGTCAAAATCCGTGAAAATATTTTTGGTTTAATTTTATTGCTAGATTAAAACAGAGTCTAAAAAATTATTTTCTTAATTTTGACATATTTTTAAATTACTTTTAATTTAATGGTAATTTAATACAATTACATCACCTAAAGTCAATTTATTTGTAACTATTTCCAAGAAATTCAATTTTGATTTAAATAACACAATACTTATACATATTTTCGAATCTATTATATTCTAAATTGAATTTCTTTAAGCAATATTACAGTAACTCAAAGAAATTAAAGTTTTATTATATGCGGTTCTGTAATTTTGTAATTTTTTCTTACACATTTGAATAAAACGTGATTGAATACCTATTTTTAACCTAACATATTGTTATTTTAATTTTTAAGCATTATTAAACAGCATTACTTAATACCACAGTATAAAAGAAATTTTTTATTCTTGTTCACCAATAAATTTTATACCTGGAAAATTGCGCTAGAAAAACCTACAGAAAACAAATTGAGTTTTAGTTACAAAGTAAACTACTTCAATAAATACAACAGTCTTTGTTTCAAATTTATGAGATCCTAAAGCATTGCACTCGTTTACTTTTATTTTAAGCCAATTTTAACAAATTTTATCTGGAAAGTGGTCATGCATACATGTTGTTCTATTTGTCGTCCTTTATTTGTAATATGTCAGATGGCGTATATTTATATATCAGGATACAAATTTAATAATAATATATTTTATAATAAGAAAAGCAAATATATGTTTTTTTAAATAAAACTAAAAATATCTTTTTTTCTTTCTAATTCATGAATCTGGATGGTCAGATGTTTTAAAATTTTCAGTCCAGTAATTGTTGTGCTCTTTTTTGACCCACTGTTTGATGGCTTTTCATGCTGCACACCTTGGTATTCTTAGAACCGGATTTGGACCAAGTTTTTTCATTTCCATGTATACCTTCCTGTCCTGGTATTCACTGAAGCATTACTCTGTTATCTTTTGTTAGAGATATTAGTTGGCCCTAACACTCCCAAACCCGTCTAGGAGATACCTTTTGCCCCTTGAGGGCCTTCGGGGCTGCTTTAGTGTCGGAATAAATGTAGATTTGCTTTCCTTTGTAAGCTTTCTTTTTATCTTGCCTGTACATTGTAAAATTGCTAATATTTCTTTTTGAAATACTGTAGGATATTTTGTAAGGAAAAAATCACTTCTGTTCTTGGTTGTAATCCATAGATTCCAGCTTCGCTACCCTCTTTGGTCTTTGAACATTCAGTGTATCCAGAAAAGTGTACCAGAAAAGTCTCCCTCCTGTGGGTACTGGGATCCATCGAGGTAGAGGGGAATGAAATAGCCAACAGGCATTGCCACTTGGAAGAAAATTAAAAATTTTGTGAGAAAGAGGATAAAACTTCTCTTTACCTCTTTTCAGAATGCAGAAAAACCCTAGAATACTGTTCCTGGGAGCACACCAAATAGAAGAAGAGGAATTACCCATTTTAAAGCCGGCCCACATTCTAAGATTCCTAAGGGAAATAGGACTGGAGGACCTGCTCTAGTTGGCAAGGTATTTCTGACAACTTAGCAGCAGAAGGACACCACAATAGATATATTAGGTCGCAGTGTACTGATCCCTAATTCCACACACATTAATACAAATGTACCAGAAGATGGTTTCGCTTTAACTTGTTTACTTACTCTTTGGGCCTTCGAACGTAGCCTGAGGTCATATAATCTGTGTGTCCATTTCCGACTCAGGACTCCTGATTTTAGTATATAATGGTCTGTGATCAGCATTTTTGCGTGGTGTAGTCGGTGAAGTCCCGTTCTTACCTCTCCCTGAGTTTGAACCAGAATGCACTCTATTTCTGAATTCTGTGTCGATCGCCTCCGTAATGATCAAATATGCGACCTTCTGTATGCCGTTCAGCTTGATCATAGTTGTTCTTTGTATTATCTTGGTCCACTAAACCAAGACTGCATGTATGATCGCTAGTCTCACCACATTGGTATATAGCTAATACAGCATCTTTGTTAAGGGAGCTAAGTCCTTACTTTACAGCCTAGTGATTTATTGTGTTGCCCTTGATATATATTCTATATGAATAGGTTGGTTGCCTTAATCAAGTTTAGGATCCTGTTTGCTACTTTCCTATCCTTGAAGATGTCTCTAGTAGGTTAGAACTTCGCATTCAAAGATGATGTGGGAGGCTGTTTTGTCCTCGTGCTCACCTAGTCTACATGTTGATTCTTCATTATAGATTCCACTACGTACAGACATGTCCTTAAGCTGCAGCTGCAGGATGTCGCTGCTTAATTTGTCAAATGGTTTGCTCAGCAGTATTTTACTGCGTTTGTGGTCTGCAGTGGAGTTCCATTCCTTAATTTTGATGTTTTTAGTATTACTCCTTATCTTAGACATGTATTTTCTATAGGAAGTTTTCTATTATCTGCATCTCTTCACCTTTTTCATGAAACATTAGTACCCCCGCAGTAGGGGGAATATCTCCACGTTCTAAATTAAAATTTAACATAGTACTTCATTTGTTAAAATGAAAGCTTACTCTAGAAATAGTTTAAATTGAAAGTAAATTAGTAATGTAAATAATTATTTGAATGAAAAAATTTTAGAAACCAATAATTTATTAAAGTGGATTACCATTATCTTCATCAGCGAAACAAGACAATATCTTATGCAGTATTGCCGAAAGCCATACTTTAATGATAGCAATAAGCTCTTGTCATAGAGACATTAAACGTTATTGTTTGTGGATAGATATAGACTCAATAGAAAATTAATTGCTACCTGGGGCCTTATTGACGTATCTACGGTTATATCCGCTAATAATAGACATGATTAAGGCGTTACCAATACTGAACAGGAAATATAACAAACACATTTCAACCTTCGTACAACGTGAAATGAAAGAATATTTTACACGTGTTTTGTTAGCAATTTACAGGCTTTCATGAAACATTCGTAGCTCGTCATTATGGTTACTTCTCTCCACATATTTAATTGAAAACATCGGTAGCAACGAGATTCTTAATGAATATATTTTATAAAAATTATATATACAAGGTGTTTTTTTAAAAGTACCGTATTTTTTATTATCTCTGGATTTTATATTTAAGAAAAATAATAAAGGATGGCATCAAATCAGGGATAAAAAGCAAGTAAGCGTGACCTTTACTCAATTGTAGGTGCTAATTATATAAGAAGCTGTATTATAAATCCATATATACACAATTCGGGAAATTTCACTTGCAGATATCTTTTTATATGTATGTAGGTTAGAATTACCTCCATAGGTAGTTAGTAGGTCCTCTTCATATAACTGAATGATTAGGAATTTCATCAATTTGATTATTACGTCTAACAGTATTAATATATATATATATATATATATATATATATATATATATATATATATATATATATATATATATATATAATAAAAAAGAATAAAATATTGACGAAGGGGACATGAAAATTTGTCAATCTACATGATTCTCGTGTTAAAAAGTGCGGAGCACTCCAAAGTATGGAAAAACTCCGGGTCCGACAGATGGCGACAGCGCTGTTTCGTCCTAATATGGGACTCGTCAGGCCGCCGCATTCGGTACAAACCATCATCTCGCCTTTGCATCCTATAAAGCTGAGTTTAAAATCAAAAAACAGCAAACAAGACGACAAAGGCGACATCTCGGTGGTTCACTTGATAACACAAGAACCACACAAACTAACAAAGTTTGTAAAAGCCGCCATGTGGTGGCGCGACGGTGAATTAAAACAGAAATATATAAAATAGAGTACACGAAACGCGCTGCCCAAAGGATAGGGGTCGCATTTTTCGGCACTGGCAATCAAGTCTACTGCTAATTTCAGCAGCTAAAGCCACGTGTCGCATGATGGTTTGTACCGAATGCGGTGTCCTGACCATTCCCATATTAGGACGAAACAGCGCTGTCGCCATCTGTCGGACCCGGAGTTTCTTCATACTTTGGAGTGCTCCGCACTTTTTAACACGAGAATCATGTAGATTGACAAATTTTCATGTTCTCTTCGCCAATATTTTATTCTTTTTTATTTTAAATTACACGGACAAAAACTTATCTATTTATATATCTATATATATATATATATATATATATATATATATATATATATATATATATATATATATATATATATATATATATATATATATATATATATATATATATACATGGCGTGGACGTAGCAGTTTTTCAGCCCACATTTAAGCCCAGTGGATAAAGGCAAGATCGTATATAATGCAATCAATATTCTGATTAATAAAATTTTTATAAAAAAATTGAACCAACTTCTAAAAGTGCGCTAAAAAGTGAAAAATAACTATAAATTTTTATATGAAATTGAACTTTTTGAAGTCGGCGCCAACCTAATACCTGACAAAATGTGATTCGCATAAACAGATTAAAAATACTTTATTTGTAATTGCTTTCTTACCATGACTTGTATATATTAGTAGTTATTTATTGCATTTACAAATAATTTGGTCAGGTATTAGTTTGGCGCCGACTTCCAAAAGTTCAATTTCATATAAAAATTTATAGTTGCTTTTTTACTTTTTAGCGCACTTTTAGAAGTCGGTTAAATTTTTTTATAAAAATTTTATTTTTCTATTTTTAGTTTTAGAATTTATTATGCTATCCATAAATTATTCAAACTAAGTACTAATCGAGATTAGTGTACCTCGCAATGACTTCAAAAGTACCCATTTTATCCAAAGTTGTAAATCACCCTAAATTGAACCACTAAAAATTCTTTGGTTCTTAGAGTTTTCCAAATACCAATAAAATTGTGTCAAACAAATATTTAGTCTGTCATAGTAAATCCACTACCTTAAATTTCAAATTAATTTTAGATTGGTAATATAGATCCCAAAACCTTCCAATATCGATATTTAAAGAACCTGAGATGTAAATTTCTTAGCTCGCTATATTTTATATTACATATTGAGTTTGTATACGCCTCAAGAACCCCACAATATCAATTTTAAACAAAATTGGAATACGTAAAATTTTCTGTCCCTCATATTGTATTTTATCTACCTAATAGTTGTAAAAAATTAACTTCATATTCGTAATACACTACCCCAAAAACCCTCTAATACCAAATCTGAAAAAATGCGAATAAGGTAAAATTTTCAACACACCATACTTCATCCGCTATATTGAATTAAAAAAAAATGTATTTTAAGTCTTAATCTAATCTAAATCTAAACCCTTCAAAGCCCCCTAGTAACAATTTTGGATGAAATCCGGAAATTTAAAATTTCTAGACTTATATTCGCTATTTACATCCTCAAAAACGATTCAATCCCACCTTTGAGCAAAGTCGAAAAATGTAAAATTTTTAGTTCGCTATCTTGGGTTTGCCATATTGAATCCTGAAAAAGTACTTTTAAATTCATCATTTACACTCTTAAGAACCTCCTATATCAGTTTGGGAGAAAATCGAAAAATGTAAACTTTTTAGGACACCATATTGAATCTGCTTTTTGAGTTTTTCAAAAAATATTTTAAATTCATAATTAACACTAACAAAAATACCTCAATACTGATTTTAGACAAAATCGAAAGATGTAGAATCTTTAATCAGCCATCTTGGATCCACCATATTGAATTTTTTAAAAATAACTTCAGATTCGTTATCTGCGACCCCGAAAACTCCCCCGTTTGGTACGGACAAAATTGATTTTTTCGGTCGCCATATTGGATCCGTCATACTGATTTTTTTAAAAATAATTTTAGATTAGTTATGTATGACCCTGAAAACACCTTCGTACCAATTTTGGAGAAAATCGGACAAAATTGATTTTTTTGTCTGACATGTTGGATCCGCCAAATTGAATTATTTAAAAATATTTTGGATCTATTACGTGCGACCCCAAAAAACTCCCCACACCAATTTTGGAGAAAATCAGACAAAATTAAATTTTTTGTCCGCCATATTGGGTCCGCCATATTCAATTTTTTAAAAATAATATCAGATTCGTTGTGTACGACCTTAAAAATTCCCTTATACCAATTTTGAAGAAAATCAAACAAAATTAATTATTTTGGCCACCATATTGTCAACGTCATCTTGAATGTTACTGCACCAATTTCATCCAAAAAAATATGGGACCACCGCAGCAACTTCCTGAACATAACGTAAAGAATTTCATTCAAATCGGTGCCGCCGTTCTGGAGTAATCAGGTACATACATAAAAAAAAACTTATATACTCGACGAATTGAGAACCTCCTTCTTTTAGAAGTCGGTTAAAAAGCTTACCTGTGTTAACTTTCACAAAATGTACTTTCGCGAACTGTGAGTCCATAAATTTTGAAAGAGAGGTTCATATGATAAGCACTACGTAACTTTGAAACGGCCTTGAATGTGAAGGTCAGGGTCACTAGATTTTCGGTCCTTCTATGATGCCAACCTCTTTTATGTTTATTATGAAATTAAAATTACCTTGAAAATTGAAGCTCAAGGTTATAGTTGAGTCAAACACTCGATTATCATAAATCAACCTGTATCTGCATAATTTGGCTGATGAAGCCTGCTCACTTCAATAAAAACTTAAATTTTAACAAATTTGACCTTCAAATGACCTCTAACAAAATGAAAAACTATAATTTATATTATAGTTGGATGCAAATTTCTGCAGTAAAAAAGAAGGGGTCAGATTTGAAGAAAAAACACTTGATTTTAAAATAACCTTCGAGGTTTTAAGGTCAAATTTCCTCGGTGAAAGGATAATAAGCAACAATCTCAAATAAATCAGTGGAATATTTGATGCGTGTTTAGACATCAATTTATAGGCTGTATTTAAGATATATCTAAAATGAGTATATAAAAAGCTTTGTTTACATGATTTTAAATTATGCTTGGAAGTAATGTAAAATAACTTTATATAAAGTGGGATATTGATGTATGAAAAGCGATATTGTACGTCGACAAGCTCAAGCCATTATTGCAAAATTGCCTATCTAATTAAACGAAATTGTGCCTTTGAAGGGAGTGTATACAAATTAGTAAACACGAGTATGCAAATAATTTTGTTCCATAGTGCACTATTTAATTATTAGAACGTGTTAAATTGTAAAAATATTATGTTCCAGAATTGGAATATTTTAACGGCGCCGGCATTCTCAATCACGGTCCTCGGAACTTAACTAATGTCGTGCTTCATCATATACTTAAATATTGGCGCTTCGTTTTGAACAAAAAATAGTATTTCTTACATGTGGATGATTCTTGGTACTCCATATTTTAACGAAACTTTCTATTTACAGTACAACATACCTTGGTACGAATTCCCACGCAGCACTTAAAGTTTTTTAGTAATTATATACTAATGGTCCGATCAATTTATTTTCCGTTCAATCTTGCATTGATTCAAACCATGTTCCATCGGTGGAATCACTAATTTTCCCCTCCCGATCGTTTTAAAAAGAGGTATATGGTATATTTCTTGTGAATTTCAATCTAGTTTTCTTTTCATAAGCATCTCGACAAACTAGTGGTTTCAGCTGTAAGAAAATAAGAACAAAACTCACAGGAAACAACTGTCTGTATAAAATAATCTTAAAGACGTGTCTGCAGGTATACATATATTTGATTAAATCCTAAATACAATATCTGCGTCATACTGTGTTTTTTTATTTATTTAAATGTTCATATTTTGTGTTTCGTTGCCAAATATAACCATTTAAAATATTTTTTTTCAACATCCAAACAACCTTCAAAATTGAAAAAGTTTTACAGCCTCGGTCGAACTCCAAACCAGGTATCTTACTTTTCGGACAAATGTTTTAACCAACTTACCCAAGAAAGGTTTGAAATTCATAATTTTAACTTTGACTTTAACTTGTTAAAGTTTATAAAGTTTTCTTGTTATTTTTTTTTATTTTTATTTTAAAAATTTGAAGATCAGGTAAAATTTATTTGACAGGCTCTCTTTTAAATATATATATATATATATATATATATATATATATATATATATATATATATATATATATATATATATATATATATATATTTATATTTGAATTTGAAACTCTTGGAGAGGGAGAGAGCGATCACAAGAAAAAACAAGTTGCTTACAGGGGGGAGTGCCAGCAGCATACACATTTCTAATATAAAAGACAGAATCGGTTCTATTTTCCTGAACTCAAAGCTCTCGGAAGGGGGGGGGGGCGATCGCAAGCAGACGCATTCTTGTGCACTATTCAAGAAGTAGAGCCGTAAATCTTATTATATTTCTTCTTCTTCAAGTGCCTTCTACATTGCTGAGGTTGGCAATCATAATAGTTATTTTAATTTTTGAGACAGTTGCTCTAAATAGTTGTTTTGAATTGCATCCAAACCACTTCTTTAGGTTTTTTAGCCATGAAATTCATCGTTGTTCTACGCCACTTATTTTGCCTTGGATAATGAGCCGTAAGGTGCTGTACTTTTCTCCCCGCATAATGTGTCCGAAAAATTGCAGTGTTCTCTATTTTACTGTTATCTCGACTTCCTCTTCTTTCCCCGTTCTTCTCAACACTTCGGCGTTCGCAACTCGATCCACCCACGAAATCCTCTGAATTCTTCTATAGATCCACATTTCAAAAGAGTTAAGTCTTCTCATTGCTTCTCAATTCAGTGTCCATGCTTCCATTCCATAATATAGAACACTGTATACGTAACATTTAGTCAGTCATATTTTCAGGGCTAACGTTAGATCTTTGCTGCAGATAATCTTTTTCATTCTAATAAAGTTGGCACGTGCTTTCTAGATTTTGGTTTTTATTTCGACAGTATAGTCATTATTTTCTGTTATTAGGGTTCCCAAGTAAGTGTACTTCTTAATTCTTTCTATGTGCTGGCCTCCTACCATTAGGGTTTTATTATTATTGATGTAGTTTTTACTAATTATCATGAACTTCCATGAGTCCATATTCTCCACTAACTCTTAATATTTTATTAATTATTTTTTCTAGGTCTTTCAAGCTATAAACTATTATTACGGTGTCATCTGCATACCTAATATTGTTGATTAAAACTCCGTTTACTTTTATTCCTGCTGTTTCAGATTCAAGACTTTCCAATATGACCTCTTCAGAATAAGCGTTAAATAGTAAAGGTGACACTATACACCCTTGTCTGACTCCTCTTTGTATTTTCACATCTCCCGATATTTCCTGTCCAATTTTTACTGCCGCTCGCTGATTGTAATACAGATTTGATATCAATCTTAAATCTCTTTCATCCAAATTTTTGCTTCTGAGAATCAGTTTGTCATGTTTGACCCTATCAAAAGCTTTGTTGTAATCTGTGAAGCAGACATAGGGGTCCTGATTGATATCCAAGCATCTTTGAGTAAGCACATTAAAAGCAAATAATGCATCTCTTGTACCCACCTCGTTCCCGAAGCCAAAATGCGTGTCACTAATATCCAGCTCCAATTTGGAATGTATTCTAGCGTGTACAATTTTTAAAAGGGATTTCAATGTATGTGACATGAGACTGATTGTTCGATAGTCACTGCATTATTTTAAATTTGCTTTCTTTGGTAAACATATGAATGTTGATGTTAACATTTCTCGGGGGATAGTTCCTGTCGTGTAAATTGTATTAAATAATCTCACCAGCCTCTGAACACATGAGACTGATTGTTCGATAGTCACTGCATTCTTTTGAATTTGCTTTCTTTGGTAAACATATGAATGTTGATGTTAACATTTCTCGGGGGATAGTTCCTGTCGTGTAAATGGTATTAAATAATCTCACGAGCCTCTGAACTCTAAATTGACCTCATCGTTCTCATGCAGTAAAAAAACAGAAGGCAGCAAGACAAAATATAACTCATGTCGATGTTAGACTAGTTATGTAAAAAAGGATTAAGAAGAAGAAAATAAAAAACTCTGAAATAAATCAGAAATTTCATGATAAAATATATAGTTTATTCTACAGAAGCTCACCTCCCTCTCCTATGGAAGCTAATAACAGTTTTCTGTAACATTTGAAGGCTGGTAATGGAAAGCGACGATTATCCCAAATGTGAACCTACAATTATAAGATGTCCAAATTTTTGTCATTGATCAGCTTCAACAACTCACCCGGCATTTCATCTGAACCAACAGCTTTATTAGTTTTTATCGACCTTAATGCATAAATGACCTCTGCTTTAGTAATTTCAGGCCCTATGTCACCGCTCAGACTGTTTATAGAAGAATTTTCGTGTCTTTGATCTTCAAATAGTTTTTCTATGTATTCTTTCCACCTGCATAATTTTTGGTTGTTTCCATAATAATGTTTCCCTCTTTGTCTAGCAATACGTTTGAGGTTTTTCTCTTTTATATTCCAGCTAGTTCTTTGACTTTTTTATTATTATATTTAATTATATTTAAATATTATAAGCAAAGCAGTGAGCAAAGTACACCTTACAGGGTGTCCTTAGTAATTTATCTTGTTTGTGCGTGTCTTTGATATATGATTTGAGATTAGTGAAATACCCAAAAGATATGGCTTCCACATCTATATTTATTTCAAAATCGTTAAACAAGGGCATTTTTTCCTCAACGAAAATCTTATTACGATGAATGTTTATGATGCCTTAAGATATCAATATCTAGATAATAATGTTAAATGCTCTGTTGAGATGTGTTCCAACATGACAGGAATTGGAACACATCTTTTTTCAGACATTTTATAATTTATTTCCGTTTTTCTTGCATGAGGGTAGTTTTACTCTATCTAAAGGGTGAATAATACCTAATACCACTAATACCCTTGTGGGCCCTGATGGTAAAATTATCTTGGACGAAAAAGAAATTTTTGAAACATGGGTTAAATATGTGAAAGAATTATTTGATGATGACAGACCGAATGAACACAACTCCGATGATCTCGCTAATATAGACGCTAATATAGATATGAGACCGGAAATTCTAAACAGTGAAGTTCTTTCTGCCATAAGATCTGCAAAAACCAGGAAAGCCACCGGGCCTGATAATGTCCCAACCGAGCTGTTACAAATGATCCATGAGGAAAATATAGGAATCTTGGTCAAACTGTTTAATACCGTTTACGCGACTGGAGATATACCGGAAGATTGACTGAAGTCTGTATTCGTCCCAATCCCAAAAAAACAGCGAGCAAAGCGATGCAGTGAGTACAGACTAATAAGTCTAATGAGCCACACTTTAAAGGTCTTTCTCAGAATCATCCACAACAAGATAAGATCTAAATGCGAAGCAGATTTAGATGAAACCCAATTCGGATTTAGAAACGCTGTAGGTACTAGAGAGGCTTTATTCTCTCTAAATATACTTCTGCAAGAATGCCGGGACCAACACAAGGATGTATTCGTATGTTTTGTCGATTACCAGAAGGCCTTCGACAGAGTACAGCACAGAAAACTCATAGACATTTTAAGTAACGTGGGGGTAGACAGGAGAGCAACAGTAAGGCTAAATGGAAAACTCACAGAAGAATGTAAAATTCTGCGAGGCGTCAGACAGAGCTGCATACTATCTCCACTGCTATTTAATATATATTCAGATAAAATCTTTAAACGGGCTACTCAAATACAACGAATGGGAGTATAAATCAATGGAGAATATATAAAAACAATACGATATGCTGACGACACTGTTATCCTAAGCGACAAACTACGAGACCTGCAACATCTATTAAACTGTGTTAACACTGAGGGTCAAGAAATGGGGCTCAACATAAATATCAAAAAGACAAAATTTATGGTCTTTAGTAGACAACCTCATCTTAACGCTTCAATACAAATAGAAGGAAAACGTATAGACAGGGTGACTCATTTTAAATATCTTGGATGTTATATCACCGAAAATCTAAACCCAGATAAAGAGATAAGGTGTAGAATAGAGACTGCTAGAGCAACTTTTCAAAAAATGAAACCACTTTTCTGCAATGAAAACCTCTACCTAAAACTACGACAGAGAATGATAAGATCATACGTCTGGCCAGTGTTACTATATGGGGCAGAGATCTGGACAATTAAGGCTGCCACGATAAATCGGTTGGAGGCTCTCGAAATGTGGTTACTGCGAATGCTGAGAATATCTTGGACAGCTAGGCAAACCAACGAAATGGTACTCAATAGGGCCGATACAACTCGTCTACTATTAAATACTGTGAAGTGTAGAAAAATGTCATATCTTGGATATGTATTCAGAGGGGAGCGATATAAAATTCTTCAGCTAATCATGATGGATAAAGTAGAGGGACGTAGAGGGGTAGGAAGGAGACAGGCTTCCTGGTTGAGGAATATTCGTGAATGGACAGGTATACGTAGCGCAGGGGAACTGTTCCAGCTAGCGCAGGACCGTGAAAGACTTGCCAATGTAATTGCCAACGTCAGGGGGACCTGATATGGCACTGGAAGAAGAAGAAAGGGTGAATTGAACAATTTTTTTAAGTCACTGATACTTTTTTTGTATTTTACGTGACTTAAACTTTAGATACGATAAATTTATTTATGTTCTTTTATTGTCGAAGTATTAGATTTTTAGTGTCAAAATTTTTATTCAACTGAATCACATTATGCAATTCAATTTCGTTAACTTTGATAATTAATTTTTTAATAGCACACGTGTT
The DNA here is from genome assembly GCA_034092305.1 of Diaprepes abbreviatus. Taxonomy (NCBI): domain Eukaryota; kingdom Metazoa; phylum Arthropoda; class Insecta; order Coleoptera; family Curculionidae; genus Diaprepes; species Diaprepes abbreviatus. Next base: position 18,437,781 of record JASJET010000200.1, on the reverse strand, counting down.
GGTATCAAATACGAGGTTCACGGAATAGGCTAATTCTTTACCGGTTAATGAAAAATATCAACATATTTTAGTAGATTATATCAAAGATGTTGGGTTTGTTATTATTATTGTTGTTCATTTGAACTAGTCTTTCAAGGTCTCGTATATTCAGTCACCACAAAATAGAATGGCCAGTACTCAAATAAAATATCCAAATAAGTCAAAAACCAAAAAAAAAAATTAACTCTACATCAATAAAATTATATTAGTCTATATTTAAAAATTAATTTTAAAACTAAACTCAGTTTCTCTCAGAAAATGAACTATCAGTAGAGAACTCTTAGCAAACACATACTTTTTAGTCATAATAAGCAATTAAAAGCTGTAAATTCCAAGTTCCAAAGGTAATATAATAATAATATTACCCATTTTTATTCTATATAACTTGAGCTAAACTTGAAAATAATTACTTATACTAATTTAACGTTCTCCTGTGGTTCAACTTCTAAGAAACTTATCAAAGACCCTTATTAATTAGTCTAGTCAACTCGTAAGCCGAGCATAGTTCTATTGAATAGCTCCAGGTAAACTGAATCCTATTACATTCAAAATCGAAATGTATATGTATTACAAGTTGTACAGATGTTAGTTTTCCTGCTTTATGACATTTATGGATGTATTTCAAATTAAATATTTTTTTGCCCATACTTTGATGTGATATCAAAAAACATCCTACAAATCCAAGGACGTAATAGCACATAACACAACATTTTTGATGGTAATTACAGGTGAGAAAAACATTTTTTGGGTGTTCATATTTACTATTTTGAACCAAGTTTTAAAACACTACAATTATAAAATTATACAATGATTGATAGAGGCCAAAGAAGGAAATTATTGTAAATCTCATATGTTAACTTCAAATTATACTCATATCTGAAACTTTTAAATACACAGTCTACACTCTGAAAATATTAACGTAACAATTTATCTTGAAATATGGATGGATATAAATAAAAGTATGTAGTTATAAATAACTGTAAATAATGTCTCGTTGTTTTAGTTAATTTATCTTTACGATATACATTGCGCTGCACAGGAAGATTTTAAAACACAATTTTACCAAAAACTCAATGCTTCATGAATTTTAATAAATATACTTTCACGCTTTACTGCGAAAATATTCAATAAAGATATATTTATCTATCTATATATATATATATATATATATATATATATATATATATATATATATATATATATATATATATATATATATCATTTTTCTTTATTTTGTCTTTTCTTGGGTTTAGGTTCTATATTTAATAAAAAATACCAAATAATTGACGTTTCGCCCTTTATTCGAGGCATTTTCAAAATTTTCTTTTCCTAAAAATATTTTTATACAATTAACACTCACATATCTACAATTTTAAAAAACAAACAAGACATTTCAAAACAGTATTCAAATTTTTAAAATTTTTAAAAATATTTAATTTTACCGGTACACACCTTGACATTTTGTTATTCAATTACTAAATAAAATTTAATCTTTACAACGTCTACTGAGGATACATGGAATGCGAATGTGGCCCTAATTTCTCTGTAAGTAAGCCAGGCAGAGAAAAATGGTTCATGCAAAAGTTGTCTAGAACAATGGGGGTCACGTATTTGTATTTGTCACTTTGACCCTCAGGTCAATTTACATGGTTATTCGTAGGTCAAGTTGAGAAACGGAAATAGGAGAAAATTTCGTATCCAACATCTACATTGAAACCATTTTCACAACATATCGTGAGGTAAAGGATCTCTTGCCACCTAAAGTACAAATCTTTCTAGAGGTCCAGCCAATATACGAAGTCGTAGATCAAACCAACCGTAAAATAGACGCCAGAAGACACGAACATATAAACGCTGTCAGGCAAAAAGTCATCTTTTCTGTATTGACACAACACTTGTTAAACACAGAACATAAGATAAATTTCTCAGGAACAAAAATGTTATCGAAATGTGAAAATCTGTGCACAAGAGTTATAAAGGGAGCCATCGAAATTGCAAAGAGTCCAAACAACTTAAATAGCAGAGACGATAGTCAGCGGTTGCCTATTATTTGGAAAAACTTGTTAACGGAACATCAACCAGTAGTAGCTAGTAAATAAATGGATCATAATTTGGCAATAGACCGCGAACACTGGCAACAGGGTCGATGGCACGAAGCAAAACTTGCAACCTCATTGGCCAGGAGCCTTTGAAAATGGTGAATAAGATTCCACCGAAATGTCAGCTGCCCTACAGTGCTGAGAACTCGACATACAGACGGGATACGATATTTGCAAACATATATATATATATATATATATATATATATATATATATATATATATATATATATATATATTCATGATGTTATTATAACCCAGTCTTATTGTGAGACGATTATTCTTGAACCACTAACCCATGGTCTTTTTACTGCCCAATCAGTCTTTTGACTCTACTTTCAACTTTTGAAGAAAATTATAAATAAAGAAACACCGTGCTTAAGCTTCTAGGAACAACCGGATCAACATATCCTTCATCAGAATGGTTTCATATCTATCAAAGTTTAGTTTATATAAAAAATTTACGTAGATCGTTGAACAAAAGTAAAAGAATGTGACGATTTTCGCTTTTGCCCAATTATAATAAAGTTTACTTAGGCTTAATCTGTACTAATGGTATTAAATCTGCGTTCTTCTCAAACTTCAGAAGCCTCTGAACTCTAAATTGACCTCATCGTTCTCATGCAGTAAAAAAAAAACAGAAGGCAGCAAAACAATATAACTCATGTCGATGTTAGACTAGTGATGTAAAAAAGGATTAAGAAGAAGAAAATAAAGAAACTCTGAAAAAAACCAGAAATTACATGATAAAATGTATAGTTTATTCCACAGAAGCTCACCTCCCTCTCCTTTGAAAAGAAAGTTAGGAAGCCAATAACAGTTTTCTGTAGCATTTCAAGGCTGGTAACGGAAAGCAATGATTATCCCAAACGTGAACCTACAATTATAAGATGTACAATGTTTTATATCCAGACACATTTGTTGATTAGTCGTTTGTCATAACAACCCATGACTTCCAATGAAAGTGCATTAACAATAAATGAGTATTTTTGCGACGGAAGAGATTAATGACGAAGCGAAACGTAACCAATAATAATGATGAAAATTAACAAACAATTTTTAAAGGAAATATTAAATATTTCTTCCAGTTGTACTCCAAAAAACTTTAGCAATAATATGGGAACTATCAAGCTGCAACAAAATATGTCTCAACTTGTTGGTATTGTCCCGACGAATTAAATTGAAATATTGTGTTTATGTGAATTCCATTCTAAGACTGGAGGCATTTTTCCTATTTCTAAAATCTTTAGTGGCTGAGACTGGGAACAGCTGGAGAAAAGTCAGTTAATTGCTTTTTCTAAAAGTTTAAGTAAAATACAAAAATGTTCGATTTTATTCGTGGATACGCACACACATTATGAATTAAAGGTCTTGTTAGAGTACTGAGTATTTGATTATGTCTCTGCGGAAATGACTTTATTATTACTAGTAAATATAAACTTGTCTGGAATAATTATCTAGTATATTTCAGTTGGAATAACGATCGGAATTTGGAGACTGTTATGATTGAACATGGAAAAGTTATATAATATTTACATTGACAGTATCAAATTTGTGTAAAATTTAGTTACGATTATAATTACATGAGACCTATTGTCAAGAGACGTACATTTTAATTGTATAGTTTAATATCGACAGCTGTTGTATTGATGCAACTTTCCTAAATTCATAATGCCATACTTTCGAAAAAATTTACAAATGATTTGATTATTAAATTAAAGATTATTAAAATTAGAAGAAAATCAGCATCCTCCGACTACGCAATAAAGAAAGCCCAAACCACATGGATGAAACAAGAATGCAAACACCATTTCTCCAGAAGATTTGTTCTACAAAACTATATTAAGGTATTACATTCTGAACGATAGTATTAGATCAAAAATTAGCATAATTATCCACAAAAAATTTGAAACTCAATCTAAAAAATTTAACCATTTAAAGTCATGTAAATTTTCCCAAACAACTAACAAAACACCACAGTCCAATCAAAACTTTAGTGAAAGAGTCATAAATCTGTTAAATGTAGGTTTTAATAGTAAAGAAATAGATCTAATGTCAAAAGGCCCTAAATTTTCACCTCACATAAACAATAAAAATATTATCGATTCCATCATATCTGAAAGTACTCTAGCTCTAAACAAAATAGAACATACCAATAATATTGACTTAACTACCGGAACAATTAAAAAACATATAAAATCCACTAATTTAAAATCCAATAATACAGCTTTAGACACAGTAAAAAGTATAAGAAAAAAAGTAAAAGATAATGATCTAATAATAACAAAAGCAGATAAATCAAGTGCAACAGTTATTTTACTAAAAGTTGAATATGCCAATAAAATAGAAGCATTTATTCAATCTGAAAATATTACAGAAATTAAAAGCGATCCTACAAAAGTTTTTCAAACAAATTTGAAACAAATTCTGTCAAACATAACAGCCATTTTTTCAGAATTTAATAAAAAAAGAATAATCAATATGAACCCACAAGCACCAAAACTCTATGGCCTTATAAAAAATCACAAACCAGGAAATCCCATTCGCCCAGTCGTTTCATACATAAATAGCCCCACGAGAGAACTCAGTATGAAACTAAATTCATTCTTCAAACAAATAAGCAACTTTAAATCAAGTCACAGTTTAAATAATTCAGTAGATCTCGTCCAAAAACTAAAAAACATAAAAACCTCAGATAACTCCAGACTAGTTTCCTTTGACATAAAAAGCATGTTTTCTAATATTCCAACAGATGAATGTTTTATACTTATCCAAGAAATCTTACAGGAACGAAATATAAATCCAATAGTTACTACTGAATTCTTGTCCTCTTTTGAACTTTGCCTATCACAAACCTATTTCCAGTTTAATAACAAATATTATTTACAAAATTCAGGCCTACCAATGGGTTCTCCTCTTAGCCCTCTCCTAGCAGACATTTTCATGTCAAACATAGAAAACAAAATTTTTAATTCCCCTTTAGGCAAAAACCATGTTCAATTTTGGTACAGATATGTGGATGATGTTCTAGTATGTTTTAAAGGCATTACTAGACAGCTTCAAAAATTCTTAAAATACATTAATAATTGCCATCCAAAAATTCAATTTACTCTGGAAACTGAAAATAACCATAAATTAAATTTTCTTGGTCTCACCATATTTCACCTCAATAATCAGTGTAAATTTAAAATTTTTAGAAAATCAACGTTTATAGGTAATACTATATCTAATGACTCTTTTCACCCCTTACAACACAAAATCACTGCATACAATTCAATGATACATAGAGCATTCTCTGTGCCTCTCTCTGAAGAAGATCTTCAAGAGGGACTAAATATCATTGAAAGGATTGCAATATCAAACAATTTCTCCCAACAAACCATAAAGAAATTAATAACTAAAAAACAAAAACAACTAGCTTTTAATTCAATATATCTCAAAATAAAAAATGAAAAAGATAGTTCATCTTATATATCTTTGTCATATTATGGTACCCTATCAGAAAACATAGATTTGATAAATCAGGAGTTTATAAGTCAAAATGTTCAGAGTGTGATAGCTTGTATATTGGACAAAGTAGTAGAAACTTTAAAACTCGCTTTTCAGAACACCACCGATCATATAGACTACAAAAAACAAACTCGAGCTTTGCCAACCATTGCTTAGAACACAGCCACAGTTTTCCTGATTTAAGCAACACTGACATATTACATTATTCAACAAAGGGATAAATATTCTTGAATCTTTAGAAATATATAAACATAGTAAAAATAAAAATGTAAATTTGCTTAATGACCAGACAGAACTTGGGTTTTCCCAGTTATTTGTTGTCGCCAAATAATAATTAGTTCCCAAAATCTAGTACCTCCCCTTTGTAATAATGTAATTTCTCAGGTAGTTTTTATTTATTGTTAAATTTTCTCATGTTTCTGTATTGAATACTTAGTCTACCTTTGTAATTCAGTTTGAAAATGACTCTGTGAGCTGAAACTGCAGTCACTGTTTTCTTAATAAATTTAGTGGTATAAAACATAGTAGTTCCATTTTAAACATTTCCCTAAAAAATGATTCACAAAATTAATGAAACATGTATGATTTAAAAACTTTAATCAGACAACTTTGGTCTACCAAACATGATTTACGGTTTTTGTTTGGTCTAATTAAAACTTTAAATACTTACAGTTTTACAATACAGGCCATTTTGCTTAAACGTCTTTTTTATAGCCTCTTATTATTGAGAAATAATTTTGGACTTCACTTTTTTACACACATAAACATCCAAACAATATGGAATTCGAACCTGAGAACTAGATGATGCGAAGTGCTTGAAGTCTTTACAATTAACGTGAACAAAAGCAGGTTCATTAACTTTATATTTGATATTATAATTTTTCCAGCAAGCTAAAAATTAAAAGCGAAAATCAATCTGATGGTGATAAATGGATGGGTAATAATAAAGTTCTGTCAAATTACTTTTTTCAAACGTTTCACTAAAAATGGGTAACCGGAATGCAAACTAGCTTATTATTATTTAACAAGCGAACGTTTCAGATAAATTTTCTTCGATGCTTTACTAACAATTTGTGTATTAAATGCCTTAGTGAATTTTAACAATAGGTTAAGTTTATGTTTGTCTTTTGTTCTTAAAAGTGATTTCTTCTCCCACTTGCTGTTTCTGGTTGTTTGATCAATGTCATTCGTCGAAAATTCTTGACCAGTTACATACCAGTTTCGCTAAGTAATTAGCATTATTTATGAAAACTACATTGTAAGTAGTTTAATTTTCGGAGTTAATACTTGTTTGGACTTGATTGGGGAGTATCCTCTACAAATGGGGGTTTTCCATAATTTAGTCACATTGGCCTTACCTTTTTTATCAACCTGTATTAGTTGACCTAGTGAGAAAGTGAGAGAAATAAATTTATTGAAAAGAGAAGCAGCATTTCTTGGTTCTCACCTCTGGCAATGAAACCTCCTAGATAAAGGATCAAAGATAAATATTCTTCGGTACCACCATAATGAAAGCATAAAATGCTTTATGTAATATAAATGGGCTACATGAGGAATATCTAGTTAATCTAATATCCTTTAGAAATCAAAATTTCAGTATGAAATAAAGAAATTTATCTGTCATATTTGAATAGTTGTTTATATGTTCAGGCAAAGAAAAGAAAAGAATATATACAAAGATTTATTTCCTGCAAAAACAACTCTGGTGCTCTCTCCATACGCATTTTCCAAAACCTCATGGTCTCGTCAGAGGAGCTGTATCGAACTGAAAGCAACATTCGCAGGAAACAACCATTGTTCTGAACAGTTCGAACGGTCCCAACTAGCACTGTCTTTTACAGGTGTTCACTTAGGTCCAATCTTTGGATATTAAGCAGAACACTCTTCGATTCTACGCCGGTTGTATATAGAATTCTGAGGATTGTCTGGCCGCTATTTATTCCCCAGTGTTTGCTCCTTGGTATCTTCAGGTCTCTCTATTTGGCAATTTTCTCATTTTGCTTGTCTCTTAGATTGTTATTGTTAGGGATAACGACTTCAATTATTGTTATTTGCTTGTATGTTAAGCACAGTTCAATCTCAGTACAGTTTGAACTCGTTATTCTCTAGTATAGATTCCGGGCTGCCAATTCTTCTTCTTATTATTATTATAATTGTGTAAATGGATGACACCAAATACCTTTGCTTTTTATGTCATCAGAAAATCATTTCACCAAAATGTCTGGCCTTCAAAACGTTAGATAATATTGTGCGGCCTCTGCATATTGAAAAATAAATAAAAATGTTGTGACTCAAACAATAAATCGAGACTATTCAATATATTCAAAAAATAACAGATGCAAAGTTCCATCAAGAAATCTTGGGCATATTATGGCAATATTATGCTAGCAGATAATTGTTAAACTTTGAGAAGATAAGTTATAAATATCAGTTACAATCTATTTATTTTTTAATGTTATAATTTCTTTATTCAAATCCACGATAAATCTAAGTCAACCTCATTACAAGATTGCAACACTCTTCCTCTATTTGAAAGCAGAGGGTGTAAATTATATTTAAAGTTAATAAAGGTTATAAATTTAACGAAAAAAAAATAGTTGCCGTGTAAAAAAAAACAGTTCAGTTAGTGTGCAAATCACCGACTATTCAGTGAAAGGAGGTTTGGGAAATTATTGATCGTGTCGCTACTTTCCCTACATTTTCCACTTAGCCAATAAATAACTGAAGGATTAAAAGATAAATAAAACTGTATGTACGTATCTAATAACTTTATTTTCGATAGAATTCAACATAAAATTAAAACTGTATTTGTAATTAGTGATAAGGCTTATTTGAAAGTTTAATTTTGATTATGTCTAGTGATTCTCCTAATGATATGTTAGTATACAGACTTTCCATATCAAAGCTTATTAGTCTGTCGTCTGGTTCTAGATTGATGCTATTAATAATGTTCACGAAATCTGTAGAATTTTTAACGTATGTGTTTGTCTTACCTTCTAAAGGTTGTATGATTTTTAAGAGAAACTTTGCCAGTGCATTTGTTGGAGCTGGTTATTGGCCGCAATAGTATGTTCGTTTTATGAATATTTGGAAGTCCGTAAAGATGTGGTGGCTTACTATAGTGTGGTGTGAACGCCAATCGTAGGTTGTCAGGTATATTGTTTTGGTATTTTCTGAGTGTTCTGTAGATTTTTGACTCTGTGCATTTTGTGGGGTCACGGACTATTTGTCTATATTTTCTTTTTTCCAGGATATCTCCGATTTTTTGGTCATACGTTACGATGTCCATTATCACTGTTGCATTTCCCTTGTCCGCTGGTAAAATCTTTATGGATTCATCCTTTCGAAGTTCTTTTAAGGCTGATGCTTCTAGTTTGGAGAGATTTTGAACTGGATTTTTCTTGTCTCCCAAAGTTGATTTTATTTTCCACCTAAACTCGTCGGAATGGTTTTCGTCTACTTGTATAGATTCTACAGAGCTTATGATATCTAAAACGGGCATGCTTTTTGGTGTTACTGCGAAATTAAGCCCTTTGCTTAGTAGTTGTTCTTCTGGTGTTGAAAGTATTCTTAAGGATAAGTTTATGATGGTTTTTCTTGAAGTTGTTTCAGGTAGAGTCGGTTGTTGATGTGATTTTAGTTTCTCTAGTTTATTTCGCTGTTTGTACGCCATATTTTCTCTCAATTTGTTGAATTATTATCTATTTTATTGAATATCGGCTCATGATCATCTGACAAAGTTTCAGCTTTGATTTCTTCGTAGCGTTGTGTAGCTTCATCCAGAAGAATGGCTGTTCGCCATCGGTGATAATTTATTTGTGTTCTTAGTAGTGCTTTACTAGCGTTGTCCAGAATACGGCGTGCTCTATTACCTGGTATTGCTGATTTCAATCTGAAACCAATAGGAATTACGTTGCTGTCTCGTGCTTACAGTAAAAATGAAGAATGGGCTTCCTCCTTGGCAAGTTTGATCCTAATTTTCTCGTAGGCTTTAGTTTTGTCGCTGATACCGGGTCTATACCGGGTTTCCAACGTTTGTTTGAAGGTAGTAGACAATGCTGAAGATTGACTAAAATGTGGTCGGACTTGCATTGTCTTTGTTTTTATTTTTACGACGTTTCGATTAGGTTGTATCTCCAATCGTTATCAAGTATAAACATTCAGTTTATACTTGAAAATGATTAGAGACACAACCTAATCGAAACGTCGTAAAAATAAAAATAAAGACAATGTAAGTCCGACCACATTTTAGTCAATCTTCAACATTGTCTACAACCTTCAAAAAAAAGGACAAGTTGATTCATACAACTCCCGAAAATTAATTTGGATATTAAATGAATAAAACACAACAAACATTATTTACTGTAGAATAAAGTCAAAAAAATTAATCCATCCAATTTAAATTTATTTTTGGTACAATTAAACGAAATTCGGTACTACTAACCGAGACGTTTGTACATTAGTCAATAAAGAAGGAGCTCTTCAGAGTCGATTAGGCAGCCCATTACACAGAATATAGAGACTTAAAATTTTTTAAAAAGTTTTCTGGCATTGTATATTACCTGACTCACAAATCGTTTAACAGATGATACTAGTGATATCATTAATCAATAAATACTCATGGGTGCGAAAATGAAATAATATAAGTTAAAGCTAAAGCTTAGTTGTAAAAGTAAAATTAAACGGCAACAAGATCCATATCAAAATAAACGGTTATTTAAGTACATTCAAAATTGTTATGTTTCATAGGCATACAAATGGATCAAATTTGTTGATTAGAGTAATTAACGTTTCGAAATTGTAAACGTTATAAATTAACTTTAATTTGTAGTCATGCTATGTTAGCAGTCAAAGAACAACACACAGCTCCGGCAATTTTTAAATTATGTTGATATTATGGCACCGATATTGCCGTAGGACTTCAAAATGCCTAGTGGAATATTTTTTTTTCTATTACTGCTTGACCTGATAACAAACGATATACATATTTCTATTAAAGAATTAATGACGTTCGTACTGTAGGCAAATGAATAATATAATTTGCCATTGCGTGATATTTATGAAACAAACACTTTTGGGATTTGCGTCTACCATTGGAATTTTCTTAATACAGAAGCAAATTTGCATAATATTTGCGGCACTATGTCATAAGATAAAAATAAAACAATCTTAAATAATAAACTAACTTAAATATTAAAGTTTTCGAGATATAACGTTAAACTTTGTGTACTTTATGAACTAACTTCAAACACAAAATTCAACTCTCTGTCAAGAAGCCTAAAGTACGCGTAAATATATGCCAACATCTTAAGCAAAATTAGTGGCAAGATGTGCTCTAATTTTCTTCTCTGTCTTAGAATTCATATATTGTAATATAAGAAGTTTATGTAGAAAATAATTAACATAATTAAACTGAGGAATTTGTGAAGTAATTGTAACTTTTGTATTAATATAAGATGCTATTAAGTTTAACACACTTGAGCAAATGGAAGTAAAATTGAGTGTGTTAAGATTTATTATTTACAACGACGTCATAGCTTGTTATAAATTAAATTATAATTCCACGAGGTTTTACACTTGAAGAAGCAATCATATTATAAGTGACACAAAAGAGAGGTAATCATAAAAAAATGTACTTATAGACTTACTGGTTCAATTCTACAACAAATTTGATTAAAATTTGAAGCCAAAATCGTTGAAAGCTAGGGTTGATTTCAAATCTTTATTTATTTATAAAGAATCTAATTAGGTGGCCAAGTTCTTCTTGAGGTATTGTTTCCCATGCAACTTGAATTTCATCACGAAATCCCTCCAACTTCTGGGAGAGAGTGGGCTATCTGGATTTTGAGGTGTTCCAAGGACCTGGGTAGTTATCACAGACTCGTTTGAACAAAAATAATCATCAAAATTAAAAAAGAAAGGAACAAGCTTATTAAATTCCAACGTTTTTCGACACCAGAGGGATTAAAACAAAATAAAGACGCATATCAAGAGTATATCAAGAAAAAATTTATACCATTGGATAAACTTAATACATTGACAATAAACGAACTGTAAAATAATATCCAAAAAGATTCCAAACTACAGTAAAGAAAATCTTCACTGTTGGAAGACAAACAAGCAGTAAATTATCACAACAGAATATAGACCTGATAAATAAACGAAGAAATACTGAAAAAGGCACAACAGACTACATACAACTCAACAAGCAAATTAGAAAAAAAAATTAGATACGATATTAGGAAGCATAATACAGAAAATATTAAAACGATCATAGAAAACAACAAAAATATAAAGGTATTAAAATCTATTAATTCAATTGGTAAATGCAATTTAAACCAATTTAATGATAAAAATGGAGGATCCAAAAATGGACAAAACAAAGTGGCTAACATCTTATTTGTACATTTCATTTAACCCAAAATCAGACATTAGGCTCCCCAATATTACAAATATTGGTTCAGAAGAAATACCTGACATTACAACCGGGGAGTTGAAACACAAATGAAATCTGATCATGTGGGTGAAGATGGTATATTTAAAGAAATGGAGCTTGAAGGGTCTGCATAAATGTCTCCAAACAGCAAAATCCCTGATAACTTGCAAAACGCCCGAATCATTTTCCTATATAAAAAAAGCGACAAATTAGACATCGAAAATTATCGCTCCATGAGTCTCCTGCTATATCCGTACAAATTGCTTACAAAGATTGTAACTAATAGACTAACAAACAAATTTGACTCCTATCAATCTCCAGAACAAGCTGGGTTTAGAAAGGGCTTTAGTACAACACAACAGATACGGAACATCAAATTACTAAATCGAAAAATGTACAGAATATAATATTCAAATCCACCCACCAACATTTGTTGATTATAGCAAAGCTTTTGACTCTGTCGAATTATGTGCCATATTTCAAGCAATAGACATTACAAGGATTGGCTCTAAATAAAGAAATCTTCTGAAATATATTTACAATAAGGCCACAATGCAAGTAAAGATAACCGAGGACCTAGAAACACAGAAAATATTGATCTAGGGGTGCAAGAAAAAGATACGATTTCCCCTAAACTCTTTACTTTAACACTAGAAGATGTCTTAAAACAACTAAACTGGGGACATAGGGGCATTAGCATCGATGATAGATATCTCAGCTATTTACGTTTCGAAAATGACGTGATATTAATAAGTAAAGATCTAGACAAATTAAAGGAAATGCTCTCTGAGTTGAAAAATGCTTCAGAAAAAAATGGATTAAGCATGAACCTAGCAAAAACCAAAATAATGTCTTCAGAAGATACGCCACTTTATGCAAGAAACAACGAAATACAGAGAGTCGAAGAATATGTGTATTTGGGCCACCTAATTAGACTTGGGAAAGAAAACCAACAAATGGAAATAAGTAGATTGGGGTACGTTCTTAAAAACCCTGATGTTCCCATTAATTTGAAAAGAAGAGTAATGACGTATGGAATGGAAACAACTACACTAACAGTTAAAGCGGTCAATAAACTGCTTACTACTTAGCGAGCACTAGAAATAATCAAGCGGGAAATATCACTACGTGAGCGAATAAGAAAGGAAGAAGTAAGAAGACGCACGAAAGTGAAGGATGTCATAAAACGAATTGCTACTTTGAAATGGATCTGGGTAGGACACGTCGTTAGGCAAGACGATATAAGATGGACAAAATATATATTACAATGGTCGTCTAAAGGAAGTATCAGAAGATTCCCAAAAAAATGGATAGAAGACGTAAAGAGGAAAGTAGGTAGAAATTGGCACCGAATTGCAGAAAATAGATTGAAATGGAAGAGACTAAAGGATGTCTATGTCCAGGAGTGGACGAAATTAGGCTGCTAGAGAGAGAGAGACCGCTGAGTCGCCATACTGATTTTGACATGCCTTTCCATAAAGCATTATAAATTACACCTTGAGCAATGATGTATTCTTATACAACTATATCGTGCCGACTTATACAGACGAATTAAGCACAATTAAATTTGATTGCACATCCCAATATTGTTTTTCTCTGCATAGATGTTCTGTCATTAAAAATAGAGTCAGATATGGTCTTTAAGAAAATAATCTTATCGGATTTTGGAAGATGATGGACTGTTTACATTCTTACTAACCTTAAATATTCTAAAAACTACTGTAAAGAAAAGGGTGTACTCGAAAGACTTTAAAGTTACCTACAAATCAGTTATGCCATGATTTAAAAGAAGGGTTGTACAAAATGTACATGTTTTTCACTACTATTTTTTTTGTTGTTTTTTAAACAATGCTTAAAAATATATAAAATATGATTATTTTAGTTTCCTCTTCTAAAATAAAAAAATAATGTAGCAATCATAGTACTTCCGTGTAGAGTATTAAAAATCCTTTAAAATGAGCTTATAAACTGGTCAACTTTTAACCAAAAAATATTTAAAAAAAATCGATAAAACTACCAATGAGGGGCTCTCGAAAAATTGGTTTTTGCACAATTACATTTGGTATACACGAAAATTCACTATCTTGCAAAATGTATAGCTGCATAGTTTTGGAAACTATACAGAATTTACTACAATTCATTCTTCCATTCATACTATGGTAATCAAATGCATTAAAATGGTGGAAATTGCACCCAAATACAGGTATTGATGCGTGATTTAAATGCGAGCGCTGGAAAAAAACCTAGTGGACGGGGTATGCTATACCAGCAGCGAAGGAGGTGTACCTAGGGGTCGTCCGGTAGGTATACGTGAAACCCTCAGCAGTGTAGAGATAGTATTAAAGTAACCTAAGTGTTTTATATAATTTCATATAATAACGAAGATGTGGGGCTCAAAAGAGGTGTCCAATGATTTATCTGTTGGGTTGAAGCTGGTTCTTTGGCAGCAAAACGTTTTTGGATACACAAGCAAAGCAAGACACAAGGTTACTCTTGCGTGGGTACCACGACACAGTGGCATCTCGGACAATGATAAAACTGATCAATTAGAGAAACACGAGTCTTCTACCACATTTACTGGACCATTATTTGGATTACTAAGACTGTTCTTCGTGGGTGGTTATCCTGATAGAGAAACCATCAACACTAGAATCATTAAAACTACATTGCGGTACACAGGCATAGCAAGCTATTGCTGAGTAGACCATCCGGCACAGCAGCGTAAGGATACATCTACACATCTATAATGAAGAACCAACATATAGACTATGTGACGAAGAAGAAGAAACAGCCTCACACATTATCTTCTAATGCCAAGCGTTACCGAACTAGAGACATCTTCATCGATTAATCTGGAAGGCTTATATGTAGAAGATAAACTTGTGAACAAGCTACTACACCTAATTAAAGCAACCAATTTGTTCACATAGAACAGATATAACACTCGACACAATAAGTCTCAAGATTGCAGTGTAAGGGTTCCTCCAACCCGGGTCTGCTATATCACTCAATAAATCATTCAGTCATTTTGTAAAGGGCCTATGCTACAACTTGGAATTTTACGGAGTTATGAATTTTTGAAAAATGATTTTTTTCCGGTTTATGTCGGTTTTTTCATTTATTCTCGATTGTATATTATATGGACCGATTTATTTATATCCTATTTAAAAGTTTGTTAATTCTCTAAAACGTTTACTACTTTTCTCGTTGGCTATGATTGCTTCATAAGTTTTCATTTTAGAATCGAAACATCAAAAAATCACATTTGTTCCAATCTTAAACGTCGTTTAAAAAATTATTAAAAAAAAAAACTTGGTAGAGGGAAACATGAACATTTTCACTTACAAACCTTTTTTTAAATCGCATTACAATTGGTTTGACAAGTCACCTTTTTATTCCTTGTGCGTATTGCTGGAAACGACATTCCAATCTCTCTTGGATATAATGAACTGAAATAATACATTTTTAAGGAATAGTAAATTACAAAGAAAAAATTATACAAGTGATTGGTTCAGAATTTTAATCATATATTTCTCAGGTCATATAAAGTTTACAAAAAATCACCAAAAATAAGTTCATTCTACTTTTTTTCTTACTTACCCTATATAACTATTTTAACCTCAGTAGAAAAAGAAACACCTAGCAAATTTAAGACCTTACATTTTTCACTCTTTGTGCACACAGCTGACCAGTTTAAAGTCAGCTAGAATTAATAATATGAGCTCACAAACTGGAAACTTAATATGCTAATACTTGGGTTGAGTTGATTTTTTGCTTACCCTCAAATGGTGTTAAAGTTAATACTCGACTTGTGATGTATTCCTGTCTATAGCTTTACAGTCGGGGTAATGTTAACCAAAACGATTGTGTTGTCATTTTTATAAAGAGTAACCTTGATGTTATAAGTATTGAAAATAAAAAATTTGTTAAATCTGGAGTAACTTTTAGTAAAATTACTCTTATAGTAAATTATATAAAGTATAGAATTACATGTATTTATAGGTCACCTTCAACGAGTCTTCCATGTTTTAGTGAGGACTTGGAAAAATATCTGTCTGAAAATCCTGAATGTCATGTAGAATTAATTTTGGGAGATATAAATATTAACATAGAATTAGAAAATGATGTCACTAGTAACAATTACTTATCACTTTTATTGTCCCATGGTTTTAAGTCTGTTATAAATGGCCCGACACGTGTAACACCGACAAGTGCTTCATGCGTTGATCATATATTTGTTAAGAAAACGTTAGTATGTTCTTCACTTAAATATTCTACCTTCAATCTGGAGTCTGATTTCACAAATCATTATCCGGTTATGATAAATTTTTATACCAATGAAATAAGTGAATTAAAAGTTTCATCAGAATTTGTTACAAAGACTGTTACAAGAATCAATTATGAAAGAGTTAATGATTTGCTGGCTGAGCAGGATTGGAGTATTGTGACTGCTAGTAATGACATAGACATTGCGACTCAAAACTTCACTACAATAGTATCTCGTATTATAAAGGAATCCGAAGATAGCAGGATTGTTAGGTATAAGGAAGCTAAAAAAATAAAACCATGGATAACATCTGCTATTATACACTCAATAAAACAACGAGATAAAATGAAAAAATGTCTTAGAAAAAAATTCGACTTAAATGAAGAAAAAAAGTATAAAGAATACAGAAATACTTTAAATAAAATCATACATCAATGCAAATATGATTACTATAGACAAAAAATAGTAAATAGTGAAAATGACGTAAAGAAAATGTTTGAAATTGTTAATGAAGCCTCAAATCATAATAATAAAAAAAAAACAAAGAAAAGCTGCAAATTGAAGATACTAATAGAATATTTTCAGATGTGAAAGAAATGGCAAATTTTTGCAACAATTTTTTTGTGAATGTGGGAGTTAATGTGTTAAATAAGATAAAGGATCCTGATAAAAAATTTCAGGTATGACATGCCTCTATTTCCTCTATGTTTCTGAAGCCTGTCAATGAAATCGAAATAATAAAACAAATACACTCTTTAAAGAATAATTGCGCTCCCGGTGTAGATCGAATAAATTCTCAATTCGTTAAATAATTCCACCTCTTCTTGCTGAAACCCTTGACTTATCTAATAAATTTAATTTTTAAATTGGGTTAAGTACCCAGCCATTTCAAACTGACATTTGTTACACCAATACATAAAGTAGGAGACAAAGCAACTATTAGCAATTATCGTCCAATTAGTGTAATAAATAATTTTGCGAAGATATTTGAGAAATGTTTAAGGATAGATTGGTAAATTTTTTGGAAATTAATAACATCCTCTCTAAAAATCAATTTTGAATTTACCAGTGAATTGAGTACATCAGATGCGATTTATGAATTTACTAAGTCAGTAACCGTGAATCTTGATAATGATAAAAAATGTCTTGCCGTCTTTCTGGATCTTGCCAGAGCATTTGACACTGTACCCCATGACTCACTTTTAGTGGTTTTAAACGTTTATGGTGTTAGAAGTTCTGTGTTGAGTGTCTTTGAGAGTTACTTAAGAAATAGAAAACAAATTTTAAAAATTGATAACATCTATAGTGACCCTATAGACATCAGAATCGGGATTCCTCAAGGGACAGTATTGGGATCGATTTTGTTTATAGTTTATATAAATTCACTAACAAGGATGTGCTTGGGGCATGGTTCTCTAATTTCATACGTGGACGATACAGTAGCCGTTTTTTCTGGAGAAACCTGGGATCAAGTAAAAGAATCAACAAAAACTGGTCTTCTTAAAATAATAAAGTGGCTGGATTCCTCTAAACTCACTTTGAACGTCGACAAGACTCATTATATTGCATTTTCGATAACAACATCAAATCGTCCAGACTTTAACCAAATTGAAGCTGGAAATATCTTAATAAAAAATGTACCATTCATAAAATATTTGGGTATAATAATCGACAAAAATCTAAAATGGGATCAGCATATTTTAAAATTAACAAACAACATCAGAAAATTAATTCATAAATTTTATATACTGAGAAACATTTTCACTAGGCAACTTTTAATAAATATTTATAAAACATTAGTAGAATCCTTAATTAGATATGGAATAATTGTTTGGGGTGGCCTGTATCAAAACTCGTTACAACAACTCAACGTAGTACCAAATTACATTTTAAATGTAATTTTTTGGAAGAAAAAAAGATATTCTACTTTCTTTATTCAGAACAAATTTTTGATGTCCGTTCATTGTATATATTGTTTTCTTGTATTTATATTAAGTCTACGAAATTAAAAAATTACTCTTATGAAACGAGATGTAGAATGAATAGACATCTAAGGATACCAAATAGAAATAAATCATTAGTTATAGATTTGTTAACTGTCTGGCGTCCAAGTTCTACAATATTATCCCGATTAGTATAAGAACAATCTGCAATGTGAGAAAATTTAGTAAGCTTTGTAGAACATATATTTTTCATAACATTGATCAATTTAAACTTTTTCTTTGACAAAATCTTCATAGGTTACTTAGTGTGTAGGTTTGTTTAGAATGCAGTTTTGTTTAGTATGTAGGTATTCCATTGATTAGTATTATTTTCATTCATTATGTTTTCTTTTTATGGTTGTTTTTTGAAATTAATATGATATTATTGATTTCGTGCACATACAGGTATTATGTTACCTAGGTGCAGAATTATTTAATATTGATATCTTAAATATGTTTAGATTAGATCATCATCTGTTTGAAGATTTGTACTAAAATTGTTCGTAATATATTATTATTATTATGGCACAATTTAATAAGAACCAAATGCGTTAGAAATTTATTCAAACCTTTAAACAGTGACAAACAAATAGCAAACAAGCAGCCAGAAGTACAATGCACCAACATTAATTTAGATTTCAATGGCCAAGACATATGTATGGAATGTTTCGGTTGGGCTGTGGCTATCTAACAAACGACTGTTGTTGTGAGTTCAGGTCAGTGCTTGAATATTCTATAGTGAACGTGATAAAGAAGAGAAAAGTCTATATGAGATATATTTGTTATAATATGGTTAATATTTTTTGCAACATTATCTAAAAATATATTTTTCAACGTTTTTGTGTTTATGCTATAGTTCTATACAAAAAATTTTTCGTCTAGTTTTTAGAGTTATCCCTATAAACGTTTCCATCCATCTCTTTGTGATATACCTTAGTTTAAATATTTCGGCAGTATCTTTTTTCAGAGAGAATTCGATATCAAACAACACTATAAGGGTTCGCATAAACGTGGGGCAAATAATTCCAGCTAAAAGGGGAGGCTTGAAATAAGCGTTTTAAACATCTTTATATAATCCAAAAGAATTTTTTACTAGCTGCAATTTTGAATATATTTTTTTAACATAAAGATAATTGCGGTTGACGATTGAAACTTTTTAATTTCATTTAAACAAAAAAAAATTAATATAGTTTTGACCACAGAATTGTGATTTAAACAAATGAAAACATATCAAAAGAGGAATATTTCTCTCGTTATTTCATCATATATCATGTTAGAGTAGTAACAAAATTTTATATATTTAAAGTAGAAGCTTCGCTTTAAAAGGGAATCAATTTCAATTTAGCAGAAAACTTAATCTTTTTCCTGTTCTACTGCCTTCTACCTTTGCCTTGGGTAAGTCCTATCCAGTTTTTGTCAGCAACTTTCTTTAATTCATCTGTGACAGAATTTCATCGTGAACTGTTGCAGACATAATACTTTGGTAGCGTAAGCCATTTTTCCTAAGATTTACTGCTGTCCCATATTAGTTAATAGCTATACTATAAACCTATAAATTAATCTCACTACGACAGAGGCACTTTGGAAGTTTGATTAATCTTCTTAGGCTCTTGCCGCTTTGGTGCTAAACAACTATATAATAATAATAATAATAATAATAATGTTTATTCGTGATATACATACAAAAAGTATTTTCACAAGTCAAAATAAAACTACACATTATAGTAAAATATTAAGTAGACAACAACAAATAAGTCTAAAATTATTAAAAAAACAAAATTTACCAACAAGTCAAGTTTACAAGTAAAACAAATACATTGGGGGAGTAATCCGTGCTTCTCTGTCATATTAAATCATTGAAAATATTTAAAAGAAACTCTTCAATACTGTAGAAAGTTTTTATCTTCAGATAGTTTTTCATTTTGGACTTAAATTGCTGTGTATCGAGGTTTTTAACAACATTAGGAAGCACATTAAAAAATTTCAGCCCATAGTGGCTTCCACCATCCCTGGCTCTAGCAGTTCTACTATAAGTTAAAGTAAAACAATTCCTGCCCCTCGTGTTATAGTTGTGGTAATCACTATTACAGTTATACATATCGGCATTCTTTTTGATATGCATAAGACAATTCATGATATAAATAGATGGCAAAGTAAGGATGCCAAGGGAGATAAAACTGGCCCTACAACATTCTCTGAACCCCACACCAGACATGATCCTTATACAATGCCTTTGTATGGCAAATACCCTGGAAGCATGCGATGAATGTCCCCAACACAGGACAGCGTAGCTAAGATGTTAGTGGATATGGCCATAGTAAGCCTTCGTAAGAACATCATTAGACACTAGGTTTTTCAGATTACGTAATATAAATGTATTTCTGCTTAAAATACTTATAAGATGTTCAGCATGTCGCTTCCAGGTCAGTTTAGGGTCAAGATATACGCCCAAGAACCTTACAGCCGATTCACTTAGATTCAAAGCTCTCAGTGAAAAATCCATTGTCTGGGTTTTGGTCTCATTGAGAATTAATTTGTTAGCAGTAAACCATTGCTGAATATCCGACCGCGTGCTCTCCATTTGTCGACTAAGATTTATCAAATCATCCGCTCTCTCGAGTGCCGTTGTATCATCAGCAAACAAAATAATAGCTGTACCCTCATTTGAAATACATGTACTAATATCATTCACGTATAAAAGAAACAACAACGGCACAAGAACTGAGCCTTGGGGCACACCGTGAATGACTGGACTCGGACTTGATGTCTCACCACCAAATGTTACATATTGAAGACGATTTGACAAGTAAGATTTAATAAGATTGACTGTGCAATTGTTAAAGTTATATTTATAAAGCTTTTGAATCAACACATCATGGGACACGCAGTCAAAAGCTTTTGTTAAATCAAAGAAGGAGACCCGGACATACATTCTTCCCTCAAAACACTCTTGAATGTACGAAGTTAGATGGTTTATGGCAGCTGTAGTTGACATGTTGCAACGAAAACCAAACTGACATGGATTGAACAGACACCGGTCTTCAAGATAGTCACACATCTGATTTTTTAAAGCACTCTCAAAGATCTTACTAAATAGTAACACAATTGAAATTGGCCTGTAGTTAGCAACATCATCGCAGGTTCCCTTCTTAAGGTTCTATAGGTTATTAGAACTTATAAATAGCACAAACACAACTTCTAAAGGCAGGGAAAGCTGTTTATATTACACTGTCATCTAGTTCTGAGCTACGTTTAAAGTGTCGAGTCTCTACCTCATCGGGAAGTTAATTTTAAATCGATTGCAAAATTTATACCGAAAAGATAAATAAAATAAATTAACAAGAAAGCGAGGTAAAAATTAAACACCGGCATACAAATTTGTTATTGAATATCCATGTATCTTTCTAATATTTTAAAATTTTCTAATTACCTAAAAAGTGTCAAGCACTTTTATTATCTACCCCAAGAGGGAAAAATATATCTTAACAAAATTAATTTAACTTTGTATTAATTGCTTTGATAAAGTTTTTAATTCGTTTTGTATAATACTTTAGACTAAATGTAGCTTAATTTTTTCTTTTAAAGAATCCAAAATTAAACTTTTAAATGATTTTAAATATTGTTAAGTAAATTAATTGGTAAATTAGAATTTGTCATCTGTTGTAATGGTGTTTTTTTCTTAATGGTATTTTTTTTAAATACTTTACAAGTTAATACAGATCAAATAAAATATTTGTAAGCGTTACATTGTTTTTATTTTTGTAGACAATCAGATAAGAATAAGCTGTGAAATAATAGTTTATAAATCTTCTGAAAGTAAAACTAAAACAACATAATATATATATATATATATATATATATATATATATATATATATATATATATATATATATATATATATATATATATAATCGAAGGTTTTAGGGCATCCCGTGAATGTGCTGAGTCCCTCTCAGGACTGTAAGGAAGCCAGCTGACGTTTGGGTGAAATTTCACCGAAACGTCAGCTGCCTTACAGTCCTGAGAGGGACTCAGCACATGCACGGGATGCATCACACCCGTGAGAATATCCGACATAATATATATATATATATATATATATATATATATATATATATATATATATATATATATAGAGAGAGAGAGAGAGAGAGAGAGAGAGAGAGAGAGAGAGAGTTCATATAGGCTATAGGCAAAACATTCAATTTATACTAGACAACAATTAGAGATACAACAAAATCAAAACGTCGTGGAAACGAATAAAATAAAGAAAATGCTAGTCCAATACCCACATAAAATATTATTGATATATATCTCTTATTAAGAGTCTTAAAATAAAAAAGATCATTTCACTCAACAATTATCTGAAATAATGGAATTCTGATTTTAGACATTCTTGCCAGGTTTGTCTAATTATATACTTCGTAAGCCACCACTGAACTAATATATTAAATCCTGGTACCTCAAAAAAGTATGTATTACTTGACTAACAATTACAATCCAATATCACACCACAAGCTCATCCGTGCAGAAACAAAATTAAACCTGTCACTTCCTATAATAAACCCATCATATTAACTTTAGCTGAAAATAGACTCTCTCAAGTTAATTAAAGCCAACGAAAGGGAAAGTGAGGATCGTCGACTAAACAGCACAAGCTCTTAACAGAAGGGATTTTGTATAATTAGTAAGTTTTTGGCTATTAAGGACTGTTGTTGGGTTGCCGGGGTTTGTTCTTAAGAAAAAACGACCGTCTGTGATCTTTAGTGTGAGAAATTGGAGTTCGTATTGAATTACTTAAATTTATCCTTTGAGGAATTATAAAGTAGGTTCTGACACATTTTGCTTATGGGTTTTCACCATCTTGGCGCTCGAAAAAATGGGTATTAAATAACAGTTATTTTGGACGCAGGTATTAAATAAATAAATAAATTTTTATTTTACACATATACAAAGTATTTTTATAAATATTCTGATAAGAAACTAATGATTGATCACCCTTTTTGAGTCACACAAAATATAGAACAGAAAATGGCCATAAATCAGGAAATACATTTGTGTTCGTACATCTGAAGAAAGCATATGATAGTGTTCCATAAAACAAATTATGGGAAGAGATAGAGAACACAAACCTGAACGTCTACCTAATTACAGCAATGACAAACATGTACAACAACTCTGCAGCTAAGATCAAAATTGGAAGCAGTACCTCAGAGGGTTTTAACATCATAAAGGATCTCAAACAGGGATGTTGTCTATCCCCTACGTTATTTGAGATATACTTCGAACAGAAGTTAAATAGCTAGAAAAGAAAATGTAAAAATATGGGCATACCGATTAAAAACAATACCATATATACACTATCTTTGGCAGAAGTCAAGTACTCATAGGGAAAGTCTACAAAGATATTGAATATAGACGAAATGGGGATTGGACGTAAGCACAGGAAAAACAGAATATATGTGTATTGATGGCGACCAGAGAGACTTGATACTGGAAGACAATCGAGTACTTAAACACTGCGACAAGTACAAATATCTAGGACTAACTGTCACAAAAGACAGAGGAATGGATGGGGGAATAGAAGAAAGAAACAATCAAGGAAGAAGAGGCATCACACTCCTCAACAGTGTATTGTGGGACCAAACAATTTCCAATACAATAATCACCGAATATACAACACGATTTTGACAAGCATAACTACTTATAGCTGCGAAGCATGAACGCTGAAAGACTGAACGAAAAAGAAACTAGAAGCTACAGAGATGGACTTCTGGAGGCACAAAGCCGGAAGATCCAGGTTGGAAAAAATTACCAACGACAGAATCAGACAAATTATGAAGGTGCAACATTCAGTGGTAGACGAAATTGGAACCCAGCAATTGAGATGGTACGAACACGTACAGCAAATGCCAGGGAAGAGACTGCCGAAATAGATCTTAGAGTGGGCACCCCATGGAAGACGAAAATGAGGAATCGGCCTAGAGATGAGAGAAAAGAATCTCTGGACAGACCGAGATAGATGGCGATTGGGTATCGGAAGACGTCGAACGTTGTGAATATGTATATATATTTATATATATATATATATATATATATATATATATATATATATATATATATATATATATAACTAATACAAAATGACCCAGACATAAGCCGTCTCTTTTAAAAATCATTGCTGATGGTCAGACCTCTGGGAAGAAAGTAATAGTAAATTAAAGTAAAAATTGTACGACCCATTTTCGTGAAGGAAGAAAGGCCCTATAATGTGATTTAGGATGATGCCTGTCCAAACATTTAATTTTTGAGGATTCCGTCATATAATGAGGATGATGGTCAGATCAAGTTCCTGTTCACGAAGCCATTAAGACAGAATGTGGACTCATCAGAAAATAATATATGATTTCCAAAATCAGGCTGTTGTAGAACTAAAATGTCGATTATTTCTTGACAAAATTGCATACGTCTATCAGGAACATTTTCTGATAGTTCCCAAAGCAACTTTATTTTATAAGAGTGCCTTTTATTTTCTGTGAAGATTCTTCTAATGCATCTTTCCGTTTTAGTGTATACAAGAGCTTTTGGTAAGGAAGTCTAAACAACAACATAAATTGTCAAGAACACTCCCCAGGCACAGCGCATAGGGTATGTGGGTTTAGAAGCTTGGGTTTTGGTTTAAAATCTTGCTTTTCTCACATGTCTGCTGTGTAATGGATATCGATCTACCTGCGTGTAGGGTGTGTGGTTTTGAGAGCTCGGATTTTGGCTTAAAATCTTACTTCGTTCGTCTGTCTGCTGTGTAACGAATATCGATCTCGTTGTTAGAGGAGTATGTGAACTTGTGAGCTTAGCTTTTGGCTATAAACTTTTAAAACTCTCTCCGCTTGACTATCTGCTGTGTAACGAATGTCGATCTCGCCACGCGTGGTGTATGTGGGATTGGAACACCAACTTGACATATAAAACTGGACTGCTCATGAAAATAATTTTTAGACCTCCCCTTATTGGTCGCCATTAGGTGCAATGATTTGTATGGCAACATTGAATTCCCTGCTAGTTTCTTATATTGGCGCGAATGTGTCGTGTATGAATGTCAATTTTATTATTCTAACTAACAGGTTTCGACTATAACTATCTCTTTCTATAGTATATTTAAAACAATAAATCACTCTTCCTTGTTTCACTTGACAGGTTAATTGAGTATATTCAATAAAAAAGACCGGGATAATTGTTTCAGTAAAACAATATTTAATTTGAATTTCTGTTTTTAGTTTCCTCCAAATTATTATTTTCCCGTTCAAAGCGATTCCTTTAAAG
Organism: Diaprepes abbreviatus; assembly: GCA_034092305.1. Taxonomy (NCBI): domain Eukaryota; kingdom Metazoa; phylum Arthropoda; class Insecta; order Coleoptera; family Curculionidae; genus Diaprepes; species Diaprepes abbreviatus. The sequence goes on along the minus strand of JASJET010000200.1, from coordinate 18,412,128 downwards.
TTATTTTTTTTTAACTTCTTCGGAACAGCGTAAATATGTTGCAATTTTATTATTTTCAGATAACAAGCATGAAATGTCAGTTCTTATAAATAAATGAAAATGCTTTTTCTGTGACTGTTTACATATTTTATTTTTTACAATAAAACTGTTATTCAGCAAAATTGCTAAAATGTAAAATATGCATCAAAAACAAATCGAAATTAATTTTTTTTAAATATCTGGTTTGGAAAAGATTGTGAAATCAGTGGGTATTTTTGTAAATAACAGTATGATCTATACATCCTTCTTCGGACGTAAAGTATAAGTTGACGAAAAAAATATTAAGGCATTTATTTTTAAAAATTTTATGAATACATGAATACTGATTAATGTAGAGTCTCGAAATGTCCATATAATCTATCACAAAGTAATAGTTTCATCCTTTAAAAATAGCTCCGATTAGGTCTTTGTTCAAATTATTTTCTCCTCGATACTTTTAGGGAACTGATATGTTAGGTATTTATATAGAGTTAACAACATTTATAATAATGTTGACATTCCCTTCATAATAACGGAACTGTAATTTAAAGAAAGTAAAATATCATTATGTACTAAACCATTTGAATAAAAAAAAAAAATTAAACTCCAAAGTTGAAAGAGTGTTAAAGCAGCCTATATTTAATCATAAACAAAACAAAATTTATGAAGGCACTTTAAATATAAAAAAGATTGTAAATATAAGAGTGGGATTCTTACATTTATACAATATATATATATATATATATATATATATATATATATATATATATATATATATATATATATATATAACGATTTACTAGCAACTTTTAATTTTTACACTAAGTCAACCTTTCCATTTACTGTCTGAGGATCTGGAATTGACCTTTCCTAAAGTTGAATTTTTGAAATGGTAATCAATCACAGCTTCTCATTACTTTGACAAAGGATGTTCACAACACAAATTCCCGTACTATCTGAGCTAAAATCAAGAATTTTTGTTTTATTTTTTTAAAATAGGAAGTAATTAAATATAAATTTATTTTAAATTAATAACTTATTCAAACAAAAGGTTATTATTTTATTTTTAGACAAAACAATACATAAAAGTAAAATTTATGTAATTTCCAAACATGCTTAATAATATTGAAAAATGTCATACTATATGCAATCATTTATTTATATTTTAATATGGCATATTGGTTTTTAAAAGTTTGATCATTTTAAATTGTAACAGCATACCAGTTTCAATGTTCAGCTTTATATGTCAGTGGAACATTAACAACGATATTGTTGTTGGTTAATGAACACCTAATTCAGGTTTTTTTTTGTGGAGCCAGTGTATGTTATTAAATCCAAGTTTAGTTGTTTCAAGATGTTTACATCAAACAGTTCTTCATAGCTTTTTTCAGGCAGTTTATTTGTAAGAAGCACACTACAAACTTTTTGCTCATCTTCTTGTATAAAACTATTTCCAGAAAAATGCTCTAAATAGACTTACTCATCTGCTGTATAAAAGAATTATGATCATGATCAATTTGCTTCAGCCCTTGAATTTGAAGTTTCTTTTCTTTTAGAAAACTAAAATATTGTTTACATTTAAAAATCATCATACATCATATCCAGAAGATTAAACTTGTTACCATAAGATTCACAATTTTATTCTAAGGTAAAATATTAAATAATTATTATTGAATGCTTTAAAACTTACCAATTAAATCAATTCCAATTTATAAGATGAGGTATTTGCACGTCTTGTGATGAAGAATCGCATTTTTTTAAATACCAAAAAAAACCTTAAAATTCACGTTCTTGCTTGAAATTTTCAGTAAAACGTTACATAAAATGTGATAAAATGCATAAAACAGCAAAATCAAAAATAAATTCTTGTCAAAATGAAAAATATTCAGTCAATGTCAAAAATACACTTTCACCAATAAAATAAAAACTTAGGGAATTCATTGTTGCCAAACCAATTATTTGCACGTAATGGCGCGGAGCATGGTGAGGTCATTTTTAGTATAAGGGAGGTATCATACAAGGGCAGTCCAGTTTTATATGTCAAGTTCGTGGATTGGAAGCTTTACATCTAAACGTCAACATTATTATAAGTGAATGTCAAAAACAACTTTTATTACAGTTTATTTAGCATTTAAACTAGATTATATTGCTAAATTAAAAAGGGGGCTCCATTGAGATTCCCCGGGGGTGGGGGCGACCTCTCAGCTACGCCACTGTTTACAAGATATATCTAGATTATATACTTGCATTTATAAAACAAAAAAATTATTTGTCTATAGCTCAGACTCTCATGTATTTTTCGCTCTAAACAAAAGTTTTTGTGTATGAAATGATAAAGCTACGTAGTCTGGCAGCTGCAGGAGAAGCCGAGGGCAAAATCTAGTTTTGTAATATAAACATAATACTGAAAAATCGTTTTCGGACCCAATTTTATTCCGTTCTTTCAAAAGTATAGAAAAAAAGCTTGTTATATCAGCAAAAAAAGTAATAACAAAACGCTCGAAACTCTAATATTTATTTAGGTACACCAAAAAAAAATGAAGTACGTCATGGCGTACGCTTTCAAACCCCCCACGTCAAGCAAAAAACACGACAAAGAAAATCTCTTTATCCAAAATAATTCTCTAGTATTTTAGTGACCTAAGAAAATACAGTATAACAAATCGAAAACCTTTTAACCTTTGTAACAAATTTCCAAAGAGAACTATCATGTTTTGAGTAAAAATACCTCTTTCCTGCGGTTTGCTTATTGAGCTTTCGTATCCTACAATGGGTAATAAAATAGTAAGGCAGGTCGTATATTATTTTAACAGATCCTGCACGAGACACGCTTTATTAAATATTTCACTTTTATGACTGCTCTTGAGCCTTTATTGTGAGTTCTATTTCGTGTATCCGGAAAACTAGGCCTTACGATACAAGGGTCAGATGTTTGTCAAATGTTTAAGAGTTATACCTGCGTGTGGCGTCTTTAAAAATTTATTCAGGTCACTCCGTCGTATTCGAGAAGATGATGTCATTACAAATAATTTTAGAGTATTGGAAGCCTCGTTTATACAGGGGTTTCACGGTAACCATTAGAATATCTCGGGAAATAATCCTGCAAATATGTATAATTGGGTTTTCGGTGACGTTCTCTTGAAATGAAGTAACAGCCATCTCGTGCGACTTCCAGTTATACAGGAAATTGTTCGAAACTTACTTATTTTAAATGAATCACCCTGTATATTTTTTTGTGTTCCTTTCTTTATTTCCGATAACTTTTTCTCAAACTTTCTTTGCCCACTCTCGTCGTTTGTAAGGATTAAAATGTTTTTTCCAGATTTTGACCTTTAACAGCGTTTCAAAAATAAAATAGGGAAATTCGGAATTCATTTTCAATGGTAGGGTTGGCAACACTGCAAGCCAGTTCAATAAGAGCTACAGTTTTAATGGTTTTCGTAAGTGATTTACCTTTTTTTCACTAGTCGTTTGAATTATAATTTATTATGTCAGATTTACAAGCCAAATGGCTTCACACTCTCTCCAGGGATTATTGAGTCATACCAGGTATACAAAGATACCAAAAGTATGAAACTCTGTGGGGATTCTTCCATGTTATCAGGTCTTCGGTGGCGTGGTCTTCTGTACTTCCTACAAACTTTAGGACGATCCGCGCCGTTGCAAGGAGAACTGCTTTCTGAATCGGTATATACAGATGGTCACTAAAGCCCAGTCCCTAGATGTTCTGCAGGAGGTTCTGTGATATTATTTCAGTTGTGAATAGTATTATGGGAATTGTGTGGACGCTGTTTATTGCCCACTGTCTGCGGATTTGTACCTTCAGATTTCTGTATTGGCGATCTTCCCATTCTATTTTGTTCCTAGGTTGTTGTTATTAGGTATAGCAACGTCAGTCAGTGACGTTCGCCTCGAAATTTTATCTGTTAGTATAATGTCTGGCCTATTATGAGCAACTGTAGAACCACTCGGTCTCAATATAACTTGAACTCGTTGTTTTCAAGAATAGACTCCGGACTGTATGTGTAGTAATGCACTTTTCTTACATGCAATAGTTTTAGCTTATCTGCTAACTCTTGATGGAGTATCTTAGCGGCTGAGTCGTGTCTTTCTTTATACTCGGTTGTTGCAAACGCCTGGCATCCTCCAATTACGTGCTGGATTGTCTCTGATGTTCGACAGCCATATCTATATTGGGATCTCTGATGATGAACTTTTGATAGTTCTTCGTCGTAATAACATGGTTTTGGATAGCTAACAAGAAGCCCTCCGTTTCCGAAAACATCTTTCCTGAAATTAACCAGTAGTTTGACGCTGAGCTGTCGACGTTGTCCTGGATGTCGTCTATGAAGTGGTTTCTGTAGCCAGGCTTGTAACTTCTCGTGGTCTGTTCGATGGTGAGAAGCAATATCCTGTTTTCTCAGCTGTAATGGCGTTAAATCGTCTGCCTCGCATACTGCTTGATGTAGTGTGGAAGAGTCCCCTAACCTGTGAAAATAAGAACGTAAGATTACTATTTGTTGATCAAGCTGCTTACCATCGGCCAATCTTCTGCCTCCTTGGTGTCTTCGAAACATTGTACGTTCAACAGCATTCCGCGGATAGTGTTTGTATGCTTCTGTTAAGAGTGTTCTTATTTTCTTTTGTAGGTTTTTGATGTCCGTTCCGTTGTATAGAAAAGAGATGATTCAATGTTACTACCTCTTCGTTGTTATTTCTAATACTAAAGCAGTATCTGGTGGAGTTCAAACGACATGACAGTGGGTTTATTGCAAGGCCGAAGCATAATGGGATTAACAAATCGCCTTGAAATATTCCCCTTCGTATTGGGATTGTATTTGTTTCGATGGTATCGCTGGATGACACTTGCAATTGGATCCTAGTTCTCCAGGTTGACATGATGCGTTCTAAAAAGGAGACAAAATGATTATCGATCTTATATATCCTCAATATAGTTTTAAGCCACTTATGTGGCACTCAGTAGAAATCCTTCTTATAATCCACGTAGGCAGCAAACAGGTTTCATTGGTTGGTACATTCTTGGTTACATATGACAGAGTCAATAATCAATTGCTCCTGCTTTAAAAATGTCTAGTTTTAATGTATATACGCTTCTTTCATAATATTCTTGCGAAATTTAATTAGTTTCCCTCTTTTCTATCGCCTGTTGTTTCCTTGTTTATGGTAAGTATAATTTTTGTTATCTTCCATCTTATATTGAGTTTCTCTGTTTACTCTTTTACATATTTTAAATTGCGTGTTTCTTGGAGCCAGGTATGTTTATGAATAAATATTCTTGTGTTTGTAAAACTCGTAATTAATTTTTACAATTCTTCTGATTATATTCTACGAAATTAAAATAGACGTGATGAAAAAAGTCGAAAAGTTTGACCATTATTCCAAGTAACCATTTAAATTTATTTGTCTCGTAATCAAACCCGCATCATAGCGTCTAAGTTTAATCTAGGTAATGTTCGTGTTGATGTTTCTAAGCCACATTAAATTTTTGCCTAACGTCCATTTAGACCGTACTTAACGCAGTTGTGGTACGGTAGAGTGCGTATGATAATTATTAGGGTAAATGAGTAGAATTTACAGTGTATATGGTGAGAAAATTATAGAATTGAAGATAATGTTAGGTAAGTTAAAAATAGGAATTTTTTCCTGGGAACTTCATATGTCATTAAATTTATGGATAATTTTTAAAATTTATAATTTTCGATTGTTCAGAAAATTTTTAATACAGTTTAAAAATGATGTCAAACATCCGGAAGGTGTTAAAAGAATCCGCACCGGTAGACGTAGAAAAACCAAAGGTGCTCGTTGTTTAAAATGGAGGAATCAGTGTCAAAAATCAATAGTTCATTAACGTAAACTCCGAAGAACTACCCGAAATTGGTAAGAAATGAATATAACTGGTCTGTGATATGAGTGAGATGAAATATGACCGCGTGCGTTTTATATATGAACTAAAAAACTTGTTCAAGCATTATTTATTGTTGTCCTGGACGTATATATTTTTGATAACCATCAGAACTATCAGAGGTAAGAAAAGTTGCTACACAACCATCTGAAGGGTAAGCAGAACATTTTCATACCACCAGGTAACCAATACAGAAGTCTCCAGAATATAAGCCACCTCTCTAGACAATAATTATTGACTTAGAAACACTTTTCATACAGTTGAAAATGGTCAGTAATCAACTACAAAAACAACTGCTAGATTATAACTAACAAACATGATTATATTACTAATAGATAGACAAAATATCGAAATAGTGAACTCATATATTTACATAGTATAAGATAACGAAAAAATACCGAGAGAAAAAAGATAAAATGAAAAATTAAGCCAAGCTGAGCGTCTTTTAAAAAAAGTAAGTCCTGAAAATGAAATTTGCTTTAAAATTTAAATCCATAATATATAATAAATGCCTTCTTATCTCCTCCATGTGCAGAGCAGAAACATGGATGCTGATAGAGAAAACTAACATAAAAGTATGTACATCAAATAAAGATGGAGAGAAAGATATTGAACATAACACTATGGCATTGCATAACCAACCAGTGGATTAAAATAGTACAGGAGTGAAAGGAATAACTCATGGGATCTTATCAGGGTAGCTATTCTCGTTCTCGAGAGAATGATCATCTTGATGGAAAGTGAGCATGGTTCTCACGAAAAAGTAAGAAACCATATTCTGGTAATTTTAAGCGATGGTCACATGTATCAAATCTTGAGAGAACTTGTTCTACTAGTCCGAACCAAGAGAACGGCGAGATTTTGAGAGAACGATAGTGTCATTTCCAAGGACTTTTCGCTGGTCATTCCCGTCATTATGCGATATTTTTAGGTTATCAAAGTTCAAGAAAATTCAAGAACGTTTTGAAAATAAAATATTGTAATTTTTATAAAATATTTTTGTTTACAAATATACATTTATAAAATGGGTATTGAGAAAGTAATTTTGAACTATGATGGACCAAAGGATTGTCAGATTAGCGGAAAACAAGTGGCAAATTATCATCGTCAATTTCTACCACGGTTGTGTCGATTTGGAGATTTAAATGATTCGGAATTCACTAGGCTGTTTAGGTAAGTACCTATTATATAAATATTTGTGAAATTTGGCGGATTCTACTTCGTTTAATTTATTTTAACGACTTGGTAAAGATCTGCGAAGATATCTTGTACTAAAAATAACCCAATTTCTAGAATTATCAGGGCTTAAAAGAAGGCAACATCATCTTTGCCAGAAGTCATGGTAATATTTTGTAACTATAAAGTTAGCATATACAAAATCAGTAAGTCATTAATGATTTTTAACTTGGTTGGATTATACATATTTGTAATATATTACCTGCTTTAAAAATTTGTTAAAAAATTTGGAGGATGTTAAGCTAATATTAATTTTCCTTTTTACATTTAGGTACCCATATTAATATAATTTTATTAAAATGTTAAAATTTGTAGGTTCGTAGATTTTTTTGCGACTGGCAGCTACCACCAAATTACTGGGTTGAATGTATTTCTGGAACTAGTCAGTCAGGAAGTGTCAGTGGGAGTAAGTGTCAGGAAGAAAAACCCAGATGTTTTAAATAGAGAAGATGCTATTTCATAGTGGATCTAATAGCTACAAAATTTAAATGAATTATGAGCTTGTCCATCTGGGTAATTTTCTGTTAAATCCTAAATTTTAAACAGTTAGCAGTAATATGTATTTTACAAACTTAAAAATGCTATACAATTTGTTTATTTTTTAAAGAATGCTACATTTCCTTGTAGTACCCATGATTCCTATATTTGGAATGAATCTAACATTTCCAATATAATGGAAATGATCTATAGAAGAAACCCAGAAGATTTATTCTTCCCCATTGGAGATTCAGGTAAATTAATTGTACAATAAACTGACAATTTGTTATTAATTTAGAATATGTTTAAATATATACAGGAAAGTGAACCAATTTTAATTTTTTCAGGGTTTCTTTTAAGGCCATGGCCTTTGAGAGACGTTTCACAACTGGAAACACCAGAGGAAAGATTTAGTAGATATCTGTTCATTACGGACTACCGTTGAAAGATGTTGTGAAGTCTAGAAGAATAGATTTAGATGTTTTCCAAAAGATAGATTGATAATAACTTTTTATTATCAGAAATGTTCATCAAGAACAAGAGATACACCCTAATCTACAAGAAGGAAGACAGATCCTATAACACATTATCAGTAACTACTTTACGGAATATTAATAATTTTACTAGTAGCATAATATTATGTACGTATATCAAGTATGCAAAATGTATTTTATTGATGAAATAAATTTTTACGGATTTCATTTTGTTTACTTACTTTGTATATTCATTCCCTGATATTTGTAGGGAGTATAAAAAATAACATTTTTACAAAAATAAGGAAAATTTTTCTTTTCTTAACCCGGTAGAAAAACTAAATTTGTATTTTATGAAATGAAAATGTTAATTTTATTTCGCGTATCCTTTACATCTTTGACGGTGATACTAATTTCATGCATAACGGATATTTTTCCAGTAAAATATTTATGTTTTTCTCTATAAAACTCCATTTCTAATTCATTTCTCTCATTAAGAATATTAATTGCGATCTCCCATGATATCATATGAGAATACGGTAATACACGAGTGAGAGAATAACCGTCAGATGGGATTGTCCCTATTCTCTCAAGAGAATGATCACTTCCTATGGAGAACCAGAATAGCTACCCAGTTGGGCAAAACACCTCATCAGATATTTAGAAAGGAAAGAAATTCTGAACCATCACTTCAACGATTAACTCAAAAGGTATACTTGTCCAAATTTGTAACTCAAAACAGACTTAAATAGGACCTTATGAAAAAATCTTACATGCCAGAGATGGAAAATGTCTAAAGAGAGAAAGGGAGAATAAAGTGGTTTAAAAAATAAATTTATCATATAAATATGAATATCCAGAAAATATGCCAAGGAGTTTTAAAACTAACTAAATTTGTTCAGCATATTGTCGAAATGGAAAAAGTTCGGAATTTTCTTCCTAAAGTTTTAAAGAAGCTGCAGTTCTGCTTTTTCTCCTTCAGTTTTTCTCGTTATTCCACCACAAAGAGAGAATGAAAAAAAAATAATAGGAATTTTCCACATCCTAAAATTTTCATAAAAGCGGTTTGAGCTAATAACATTTTAATGGTTTCAGAGTAATCCATCCTAATTATTTATTTCAAACTTCTTTTTGAATAGCATAAAACCTTCATCAAACTAAAGTTTTGAAATATTTGCCTTCAATTAGAAACTTTTCTTTATTCAATTTACTTTAAGAAAAGAACTGAGAAATTTTATTTAGATTTTAATAGTTGTGGTATTTCAAGCTTGAAACCCGACAGTCTCCGAACTGGGTGAAATTTACGTTTACATGGTTTCTTAAAATTAGTTTGCTTCGTTGTTAATTTTCTTAACAAAGTTTTTTAAGTGGATAAAGTTGTAAGACATATTTTAAATTTATCTTTTATTTGGATGGTTTCATTTTTAGTTAATGTTGACATAATTAAGAATATTATTTAATTGCAAAAACAACAAAATCATTTTGTTTAACAATGGTACTTTTGCTTACCAATTACGTTAATTTTAAAATAATTACGCTGACAATTATGGTCCATAGACAGTGCTAAATATGCTAATAATATACAGGGTGTCCAAGATAAGGATCCTAACCATGGGGATCTCGGAAACAGTTGGAGATACGAGGTCGGTTAAATTAGAGAAAAGTTGCGCAATTTAGTGCTAAATTAAACGCAATTTAAAAATTTTAAAAATTCAAAATACTTCCGGAGATTTCCGGAAAAAACCGGAAAATTTTTGTAGGCTTTATTTAAAGAGATATCAAAAAATAAAAGGTAGATTCTTGTTGCCACTTTTTATTTTTTATAATTTGGTCTAAACAAAATTTAAATCCGACGTTTCGTTTCTGAGATACCATCATGAACTTTCATTTTTTATATGGAACAAAAAAAAGTATCCCATGTATTTGATAGCATTTTTTATTCAAATTCAACGGTGTATCACACTTGCATATCAAGTGTGTAGTTCATTGGCTTTTATAAAACTGATATACCTTTCTCTCTCGCTCTCATGGAGCTCTTATGGAAAGTACTTGAACTACGTATTCGATATGCAAGGGTGATACATCGTTGAATTTGTAATAAAAAATGCTATCAAATACATGGGATACTTTTTTTTGTTCCATATAAAAATGAAAGTTCATGATGGTATCTCAGAAACGAAACGTCGGATTTAAATTTTGTTTAGACCATATTATAAAAAATAAAAAGTGGCAATGAGAATCTACCTTTTATTTTCTGATATCTCTTTAAATAAAGCCTGCAAAAATTAAAAACGATTTTGCCAAATTTCGTTTTTTTCCGGAAATCTCCGGAAGTGTTTGAAATTTTTAAATTTTTTTAACTGCGTTTAATTTAGCACTAAATTGCGCAACTTTTCTCTAATTTAACCGACCTCGTATCTCCAACTGTTTCCGAGATCCCCATGCTTAGGATCCTTATCTTGGACACCCTGTATATCTAAAATTCATAGTTTAAAACTTTTAAATGCTTAATATAAAGATATGATGTTATATCTTTCTTAATTTAAATATCAATTGAAAACGGATATTTTCCTGATCAACTGAAATTAGGGCTTTTGATGTATTTCTTCAATAAAGGTAATTTAAATAAGTATTCATTTTATAGGACCATAAGTTTGCTGTGCAAGGATCTCTAACACATATTAAAAATCACCTAACTTAACTCTTACAGAAAAATAAGTCTCTAAACTTTTCTTAGTATGGTTTTCCTCAATCTAAAGCATAAAAACAGCACTTTTTGATTTAAGTAAGATTTGGCGATGCAGTAGATAAGAAATTGGTGGTGTTAGGGATATTTGGAGATTTCTCTCGTGCTTTCGACCCCATAAATCACCATATTTTTCTTTTAAATTATATCGATATCTTTATAACTATTTACTTTAAATCTAAAAATAGATGGAAATATGTCATAATTAGTGATCCAAATAGGAGTTGCTCCATTTTAACTCAAAGTGTGTCACACGGTTCAATGTTGGGTTCGCTGTTATATTTAATTTTCACAAGCGATCTTCTAGATTTTTGATAATTCTGTTTATATTATTGAAAATTCTGATTGCAGTTATAAATGCATGGTAAACAAATACTGACGAGTTTTGTAAAAAGATGAAGAAAAACTGTAAACTTGATAATTCAGGATCATAAAGTGTTTACATCTATCTCCATATGATCGTTTTTGGTTCTCAAGTCATATAGGATCCATTGACTTTTATAGGACTTGGCTTTCTGTTTAAGATTATGAAAATGATGTTTTTCAGCTTTTAAGCTAGTTGATTAGGAAAGGAGATCCCATTTGGTCAAGTAGCCAATTTCTGCTAAATCTGTCTCGCTGTTATGGTGTGGTAACGATGCTGTGTGATTCTGTGACTAAGTCATTGGTGGAGAGCTATGCTCTATTTAAGTATTTGATTAAGGTATTTCCAATAAATATGGCGAAGAATTGGCACTCTAGGTCTCTGCAGATAATGGTGTTCCTGAGAAAGAAGGGGGCCCCACAAATGAGGTGGAGGACTTTATTATGAAATTTCTCCAATCTGGTGAATCTCGGTTTGCCCGTGGTGATTTACATGGGAGCGCCATAGGACACATTCGATCTGATGAAAATCTTGTAGCTCATTAACTCAAGCTTTAAATTAAGCTTGCTGTCTAGATTCACCAGAAAGAAAAGATATATTAGTGAAATCTTGGCTTTGTTCAGTAAGTAGTTAATACTGAGAAGCCAATTGAGCCTCCTATCGAAGGCCAGTCCTAAGTATTTCGCGTTATCCGTCCAAAGAAATAGAGTTTTAGAAATCAACAACTAACAAACCTGGGTCTTGTGAACATCACTGCCTAAGTTTTGGTATAGTTCAGCTTGGTCTTCCAATCGTCCATCAATCTTTCCAGCTTATTAATGTACCGTTGTAATCTTGTGATGATTAATCGAAATAACACTAAAGCCGCCTTAAAAGCAGTGTCATCGGTGAATAAGAAAGTTTACTATGCTGATTTCTAGGGACGTTCAATGTGAAGGGACTGAATATAGTATGGGACAAAGGAGAACCCTGAGGAATCTAACTGTAGGTGACGCATCGACCAGTCTTACCGGATAATTAGGGTTCCTGGTCTAATAAGCTTAACTATAAGCCCAGTGTGTCATACCTTATCAAAGGCTTTGCTGATATCGAAAAAGATTGCTCCGGTGTGAAACTTTCTATCGAGGCGCTGAGTGATTAGTGATGCTAGTTTGGGGGTCTGCTGAACGTTGCTATGACTCCTTCTAAACCCGAATTGCTCTGGAGGTTCCATTGAACTAAAAAATCTATGGGTTGATTTAAAATGGCTCTTTCCATCAGTTTGCCCATATTGGAAAGTAGACTAATAGGCATGTAACTGTTGATATATGTGGCTCTCTTGACCTTTTTTCCTATTTAGAATTATCTTAGCTACTTTTCACTCTGAAGGAAGGTCACCAAATTGCAATATTGCATTTGTTATACCTGTGATCTCTAAAAAGTTATTGTCCGGAGCTCTCCAGATCTGCGTTAGACAGAATATCTAAACCTGGTGCCTTCTTGATGATGATACTCGAAGAAATCCCTTTGATTTCGTCAAGGCCAACTACAGGTATTGACGGATCAAGAAGGCGTATCGACTTATAAATCAGCCTTCTTCGATCAATATTTATTTTCTTTGTATGATCTATATTAGAATTTAGCTGAAATTGGCCAGAATATTTTTCTGCAAATCCCATGGCGTTATTTGGTGGGTCTGTCAAAGTATCGTTGTTGCTGACATTGTGTGGCAAGGGCATTTTGGAACTTTTTGTCAAGGTTCTTGTCATCTTGTAGAGTTTCCAATTTGTATTCCTAGCATCGATAGTGCAAGTCGCCAAACTCTCGATTTATCTCATTATATCAGCTAACGGCCTAGACAACCTGCCAGTATTTTTAGCCATAAACATGTCAAGTGATATTTACATCAAATAAAAGTGGTCCGACTACCCTATTTCGAATAATGTTTTACTAGACATTTACCTTTCCTTTATATTGGGTATAATATTTTTCGACCAAGTGAAGAGTATTCTTTCCTTAGTATCTGTAGTTCTATTGATTGACCTGACCATTTAAAAATAACTTCATCTGAAAAACAAATTCTTTAGACAAATCTTGCATTATTATCTGTCTGATTTTCCTGTAGTGATACTAATATGTCTAATTTTCCTGTAGTGATACTAATGTGTCTAATTTCTTCACTTTGGGATGCTAGGACGATCACTTTTAACAGTATTGCTCTCCTAGATATTATTGTCAATTGACAAAATTGTTGCTGAATTGGGTATTTAATATTGAATATATTACAGACTTCTCTACGACTCCTATTTTTTTTACTGACGAACATAAACAAAATTTCTATGCGTGATATATTTTGGATGTAGTAAAAATACAGAAAAATTTAAATTTCAGTAATAATTTAATAACGTTGATTTAACATTAACTAGTTGATAATTTTAAAATTTTAAACAACTTAACAAGCTAATTTTAACAGTCAAGAGTGTAAATATTCCAAAAAGAGTTAAAAATAGGTATAGGATATATTTAATGAAAAATGTCTAGAATTTATTGTAGAATTACAAAATATAATAAAGTCTTTGTGGAATGTCATCGTTGTTACTATTATTTTAGTTGTATTTATTATATCACATGTTACCAATTTATTTTAACTAGAGTATAACTTCTCAAATTATCCTTTTAATAACAATAAGCTGAAAAGTTTATAACTACCATAACTCTAGCAGTAATTAATAACAGGTGTAACCTCTCCACCTACGGTGTTACCATGCCGTGAGGATTTAATTTAATTCATTATAGTCTTTGAATTTACACGTGTTGTTTTAACGGTTTTTGTAGTCCATTTACGTCTTGTCACTAATAAAATAATAAATAATTTAACCATATATTGGATTGAAATAAATTATTATATGTTTTATCGCCGACATGTAATACATCAGAAAAAATATAATAACGTATTAAAATGTCACTCCAGAGCTATTACTCACTTGTTTCATTGTTTACCTACAGATATATAAAGACACGCAACATGTTTAATGGCACAATTTTTACCGTAGAGTAAAAATTTTATTTGAAAATTGTATAATGTACTTTTACACTTCTCAAAACTTTAGAAAAGTCTTTTGAAGAACTAAAGAAGATATTTCTCTCTATCGTAATAAGATTATTAAGGCGTAAAGTATGGTGAGGCACAGGGCTGCATTTCAGCGGAAAACAGCTCAAAGCTCGGTTAAAATCTGACAAAATCACATTTTAGATAGTGAAATAATAATAACAACACAGAGAAAGAGGATTGGTAGATATTTGTAAGCAATTTGATGAATAAATAACAAACTTACGCCTATATTTTCATAGGTTGACAGGGTCTTCTCTTACACCTAGCAATATGCGAGGCAGTTGACTTAACATTGCTGCGGTTGAGGAACCATAAACGTAGTTCTTATCACCAACCAAACCAAGAGAATCTTCATGATTTACCACAGAAGCTTCTTCATGGATGTCACCCAAATTAGATCAACCACGAAAATGTCCATAAATTAGCGTTGAAATACTGGTTGACGTAAGAGCAACTGTTCCCTGAAATCGAAGGGTTCCTACTAGCTATCAATGATCAATTCATCCTAACAAGAATCCATGTGAAATACATAATCGGAGACCTCTTCAGAAATCAGAAAAATCTATGCCGATATACTTGTCGACCATCATAAACCATCCAGCATATAACAGGAATATGCCAAGCATTTGACACATCGGAGTACAGAGAAAGACACGATTCAGTTGCCAAGATCATCCATCAAGAGTTGGCAAATAAATTCAAACTACTGAAGGTAGAGAAAGTGCCATTCTATAAAGACAATCAGGAAATTATACTGGAGAATAACGAATTCTAGCTTTACTGGTATCGAGGTGGAGTTACGGATCATACAGTTGCGCATAATAGACTTGACTTCATTTTAGTAGATAAAATGTCCAAGAGCGCAACACTAATAGTAATCAACCCGAGGGTTAAGCATAATGAGAAGGTTATCATATACAGAGACTTGGAGGTACAAATTCGCAGACGGTGAGGAAGGAACCCCCTAATTCTATCAATAACCGGCGTAGTACGGAAGAATTTTCTGGTTAATATCAAGGAGCTGGGCCTTAAAGAATACCAGTATGAGGCTATTCCAAAGGCAGTGCTACTTTGGACCGCTCGAGCAGCCCGGAATCTTATAAGAGGACCATAACATCGTCTAGGGCAACATAGGAAGGGACTCCACAGAACTCCATCCTTATGACATCTGAGTATATCAAGAATGAGTGAGTGTTCCTAAGAGGGAACGCAAAAGCTATATGGTTAAGTCTGTGGAATAATAATGAAGAGCTCTGTTCATAATCCAAAAATTATGTATACAAAAACATGTGAAAAAGAGGCAGTATCCTACTTGACTGCTCTTATATGACCCCTTATTAAAAACTAGATAACAAAATGTTTAGGTTACCTGGAATTAATAAATTTATATATAATATTTGGTACAAAGCAATGCACGTAGCAAAAAGACAATTATCTATAAAACAGTGGGACGGTTAATAACAAATACAAATGTCTTTGTGCGATTTATGTTTGGCACTTTCGGTGAAAGTACAATTTTAATTTCTGTTCAAAGGAAGATGAAGCAAACAGTTTTATATGGTAGCGCTGTAAGCAGATTGTAGATTGTAGATTGCGAGTTGGTCGTTACTGCTTTCTTTGCGTCTCTACAGCACTTCGACTTATAAGATTTTTAGTATATTACCCTGATCTAATATAAGCTCGGGATATTTACACTTTCATGAAGTCTATTATTCTTCTAGGAGGTAAATGATTGACTTCTTCAGGCTTTAAAAGGACATCTTCTATTAATGTAAATCTTTTGCAGACCATTGCTCATTTTTTTGAGATGCTATTTCAGAGGGAGGTGCCCTGTGAAGAAATTTATTATTACTAGAATATCTGTTTTTGGGAGAGCGAGAAGCATTTTTACGTTCTTTAGCGATGAATTTATAAATTATTTTGCTTGTATAAGATCAGGCGTCTTATTCCACATTAATTTTATTTATTTTTTTCCTTAGTTCCGGAGCGTCTCTTTAATGTGGCTTTTTAGTAGTCCACAGCAAGGTCTGGACCAAGAAAAGATTTTTTATCTCTTTTTTTGAGAGTCTGTAAGCTCTCTGATTTCTTTGTGCCCTGGAGCCAACATCAGGATTACTTTGTTTTTCCTTGCTAATTGTTTTAGGGCTTGCCTGCAGTCCTAAGTCAACCTAGACTCGAAGGTGTTTGACTTGAGAGCTTTCAGCGCTGCTTGGCTATCTGACAATGTGTATATTTTGGCCTTCTTAATGCTTCAATTGAGAGAATCAGCATTGATTTGAATTACATATTTCTCTGCTTTGAAGATAGTGGAGGGTGTCTCCTAGGGCTTTAGCAAGCCCCAAACGAGCCTGATAGTCCTACTCCAACCCCTTCCTTCATCTTGGATCCGTCAGTAACCCATATCATTGAAATTTTCTCTAGTCAAAATGATCACTTCGGTTTGCTTGATAACAGTCAGTTACTACTTCATAGTTTCATGTCCAATTCGTACCTGACAGACATAATATCTGTTGGTTTTATTGGAATTAAATCTAGAATCTTCATGTCCAATAATATTTCCAGGTTTGAGGTTTTCAGTTTGAAACAGCTTGAGGGTATTCGTTGCTGCTGCTTTCATCACGTATATATGCAATAGAAGAAGGTTCAGCATTACCTCTACTGCTGCGATAGAATACTCCTACACAAACCTCTGAATTTTTGCCGTTTTTTTTTTTATGAATCGCTAGTTGTTATATTTTAGACCATCATAATGAGGCATATATAACTATAGGTTTGATGACTTTGATCGTTTCATCTGACCCTAAGATCATTTTCGGCATTAAACTCCAGATTTCCAAAGATTCTACAGCACGTCCAACTTGTCGCTATTGCCTTTTGCAAAATCTTTTTAATATGACTGTTTCACACCAGTTTCTGGTCTATTATTATTCCTAGATAATTAATCTCTTTGTAAAAGCTGTGTTGTTCTTTATAAATGACTCGATAATTGTTTTTAGGTTAACATATTGTCCTTTCTTTGTGCATTAATTCCTAATTTGTTTTAAGGCAATTTGTATAGATCCTTTATTCTTGCCGCTGATTGTAACAATTAGGTTATCAGCATAACCTTGCAATAGCAGAATGTGCACGACTAGGGACCACATTAGAGGTGATAAAAGTCCCCCGTAAAGAATCCTCTGATTGTGATCATCATCTACGCTTCATTGCAAATAGATATAGCGCTGTAAGTAAAGCTAGATTTAAATTATGAGAAGTTACGTCAGGAAAAAACACATAGACCATGATGCGAGTGTTTTACACATGAATATATGAGCTGGTAGTAATATTTTCATATATTTTTTTTAAAATCTTGTTAACTAACGCTAAAAATTGTAACTAGAAACTTTCTTCTAAAATTAATCAACCAGAGTGCCAAAAGTTTTCAGAAATATGATTAAATTTCCGGAGAATATAAAGAATCTAAGACATGCTTTGAAAACTAATTCTGTCTTTTTAAAGGAAAGCTGGCCAATAAACTGTTCTACCGTAAGATAGGTTAGACAAAGCTCTAAAAAGTATGTCTTAAATGTAAAGTATCGAAAACGGGAAAAATATTGCCAATGTTTATCTCACTGTTAACAGAATCAAGAGTGGTTGTACTATATATAGAGTTGAATTCAAGTTTATTCGTATAAGCAAAACATTTTGTAAGTTTACCATCCTATATTCTATTATGCTGCAAAACTAAATAATTTGAATTTACCTCTCTCAGTGCAAAACACAATTAAACACAAAACTTTTGTCAAAAGAAAAGGTTAAACAATACTTTTCCTCTACTAAAGGTTTCCTTTGTTTTCCTCTGTAAACTCATCCAGGTTTAGAAACTTTTAAACCCAAATTTTAAAATTAGAAAAGATTTTGTTAAAAGTTTCTAAAAGCCTTTCTAATTAGCCTGTGGCATGCTCTTTACATATTTTAATTTTACTTTGATTAATTTTATAAAGAAGTTTTTAACAGTGTCTGCCTTACCTTTAATAAGCATAATTAATTTTTTTCTTATAGAGACATTGCTACGACATTATTAAGGTACAGAGGCGTGTCGTAGATGTGGGAACGAAAGCGAGCGAATTTGAAATGCAAATATTCAGATTTTTAACTAGAATTACAAATAAAGATTTCCCACATTTTCCCCAAAATAAAAAATTAGAAATGAATACAGGGTATCCCTTCATAAAATTAAAATTTTTGATCATTTCTGCGATACCTAAATCTACAATAATACAGTACAGTTTCCAACCAAAAAAATGCCTGGTATATTTTATAGTATCACAGAGAAGATTATAGCCAGATTCACTAAAACGGTTTAGGTTTTAATCAAAATCTAGTTTAAAAATTAGGTTGGATATAGAGAAATTACCTTAGCCGTAAAATTGGTTTAATAAATTACCGCTTGTTACTTTTACGTCTGTTATATTTAAATTTGCAATTTTGAAAGAGTCTGTATGCTTTTTGCCATCTATCGGCATCATTCTTAACTGAAGTCGCGATTTTCTGAGGATTTCGTTGTAAGTATTCTTATCCTTTTTGGTGTCGGTAAATTAATTATCTATATCTGTTGCATTTTTTGGGTAGACAATATTGAATTTTGGGAATACGTCGTGTCGAATATTTTTCTAATAATTAGAACCGTGAATTCAAAAATCTCTTGAAACATGCTTTTTGACAAGTTTAAATTTGAGATTTTGGGAATTTAGCCATTTCATCCGTAACTGGTTGAACTAACAGTGGTGTACAATTATTAGTGAATAAAAACAACGATCATCCATATTTTATTTGATTTGATTGGTCTACACCAAAATCAGGTAACTATAATTTATATATTTCGTTATAGTTTGAGAGTCCAATAAATTATGCACGCCTGACCTCAAAATTTTCTTTTGTTTTAGGGGCCAGCTTTATTCAAGATTCATTTTTCTAGCTTTTCAGTGCTGGATTTTTTTTGGGATACAATTAAAAATCGAATTTATAACACTCCTATAACAACTATGAAAGATTGCATGAAGCGAGTGAGGAATGAATTTGCAAGTTTAAAGCTCGAATCAACAAGGAAAACGACTCATGAGAAAGTGTTGCTCAGATGGCGGTTTAAAGACATTAGTTCGAACATTTATTGAAGAAATATTTTTTTTTAATCTAAAGTTCTTTAAATTAAGTTTTTTTTTTCATTCTAAATTAGGCGTGCACTGTTAGTTCAAATTAGTTCATATTAGTATTCAAAGTTCTCTCAAAATTTTCGATAATTTATTTAACAGCACATAGTGATGGCTTCTGTTTTTGCGTAGATCGAATGGTAAATGTATCATATGTTCTTGATATGAATTTATCACATGCTCCATAAATAATAAACGAATTTAAGTAATTTTAGTTTGTATAATTTAAGCGCTCTGACATGATTATTAAAAATTTTCAAATGCTAAGTGACAGCTTCATACATTTCATTAGCATTTGGTCGTTTTTCAATGTCATCATAGCCAGGCTATGAGCCAAACAGGATTATAACTGAACTAATAATTCGCAGCAAAATCGCCATATAAAAATTTAAAATTTGCCAATATTTCGAAAACTAAAAATTTTCTGCATCGACAACCTTATACAAACTTATTCTTATTTTTAATGCTAAGTAAGATAAAATTGGAAAATTTGGGGTTTTCCTTTGAAAAAATTGACTTTGATGGTTCCTTCAATTTAATTTTTATTCTTATTTTTTGAACACCCTGTATTATTGGTTATTAAAATATTACAAAAATCTAATAAAGTAGGCCCTTTTTAACAAGAAATCCAACCTAAATTAAATAAAAAAAGTTTTCTCATAGGAAAAATTGATAATTATTTTAGGGCCTGCAAATGTCATTTTTGACATAAAAACTTAAATATATCAAAAACGCTTTATACCTAGGTATAGGATATGATTCATAAAAGGTGCATAGAATCTTGCGTAGAACCTAAAACTCTAATAATATACGGGATGTACCATTTAAAGTAAGTAAGTTGACATCTACTCACTCCCATTTGAAATAATCAAGTTGACACCTACTTCCTGTATAACCGGAAAGTGTCACCATCTTGAAAATATGTTAGCCGAGTTGCTTCCATTGACATTAGTATATTGTCAAGTTTTCCTATATATAGTTTTTCATATATAGATCGAAATGGTTCCCGGTGGGACACCTTGTATAATGTGAAGAAAACTATAATTTTCGCTAATAAATTGTGTAACTTTTACTTTACTGTTTTTTTTTGCTACAGATATCATATTTTTTTTTTATTAGATTAAATTTCATGATTGAGAGATACCTGTATCTCGAGTTATATTTGAATACTTTGAAGCAAGACTCTATCCGTAGAGACTAAGCTTTTCTGGATTTACTATGAATCAATGAATGAAAAAGGGGTGGTGATACTAGATCATCGATGCCTAGGCCTCCATTAGACCCTTTACATCCCAGGTTATTCGAGGCCGATCGCCTTTGCGAATCCAAGCAGCCTCGTTAGTTGACCTTGCCTAACTACTTCTGGTAACAAAATTGTAGCTCCGAAATATCTCTGTCTCAGTCCGTTGAGTGCAGTTTCATCCTCTAACAAACACCATCTGCACATTGGGTCGTCTTCGACACCGATTCTATGAAGATGGAGCCCCTGAGGTGACAATGTCCTGTCAACAATCCCACCACAATTCGCAGCTCTTTCCTTCCCAAGGAGAGAAGCCCTTTAGTACGCCGTGCGCTAGGCCAAGTTATATATTCCTTAGCGCACCTCGTTCCAGGAGCTCCCCTCTATGATTCATTCCAGAAACGATTTTAATTCCCTTTTGCCAATAGCAATTGAGACAGGTAGTATTGGTTGGGGTCCAAACGGTTCAGTTGCCGAACCCAACTTTGCCAGACGGTCTGCTTCCTCATTCCCGTGTATGCCCGAGTGACACGGGACCCATAAGAGTCTGACTGTGCAGCTCTTCCTTGTCATACCATTCAGTACGTCCTTGCACTCAAATACCAGTCGCGAAGTTGCGACACTGGACTTCAGTGCCAATATCGCAGCCTTACTGTCTGAGCATATATTTATTACTCTGTTCCTGTCTAGATCCCTCTCACAAAGGTGGGCACACTGCAAAATAGCATAAATTTCCGCTGTAAAAATTGTCACACATTGTTCGAGAGGGTAGCACTCTTTGACTCCTGTGCTCCTGCCCAATACTCCGGCTCCGGCTCTTTTATCTTGTCGAGATCCATCAGTATACCACCAGGATTCATTTTTCGAAAGATTTTGTTCTCCCTCCATATCCTCTACACTTGGCACAAACATCTCCGTGGAGAGGTTGTGTTTTAAAAGCGGCGTCAGGTAATCTGTCCGCATGGGGAGTGATGGACACCTTTCCACCGCGCTTTCCCAGACATCTGAGTAGCCGCCCATTCAATTCCAAGATGTCATAGGCAACTGAGACGATAAACAGTCTTCAGGGCCTCGTTTTCTAGGTATCAGTGAAGATAAGACAGGTTCACCAAGACTTCAAGAGCCTGGATTTACTATTTAGCAGTATTAAAATAGATATGGCGCCTTCAATTTGATTTTTCGGTGGGAGTAATTTCAGGAAGTGTTGTTTTGCATCTTGCAGCAACTGTATCATTAAAACCTTGTCTATTTATAATTGCCACGACAATACAAGCTAGCTGACTCAGGCAGTGTGGAATGAAAATTAACTTCGTTACCTAATCCACTTTATTAACTTGTTATCATTCAAATAACTAGGTAATTCAGTCAGAAAAAGAATAAAAATAGACCGTTTATTTTCTGCAGATACCATTTTGGTTCTCTCCGTTTTAACCTCCTCAGGGTCTAGTCATTGGAACAATACAAACCTAAAGCAAAATGTACATAATACAACTGTAAAATCAAAATCTAAAATCTACGTTCCGAGACACGTCGGTTGGATGTTAAACCTGGGAAACACGGCCTGGTTAACATCGAATATGATTTTAAATAAAGAAGGTTTAAATTAAACCTAGTCAAAATGGTGAAATAAAGTAGTCGATGACATTAAACAGTTCATTTATCGCATTCTTTTAATCGTAATAAAAAAAAGTAATTAAGCAAGACTGTTATTCTATATTTCTTGTTAAAAACTATGTTTAGTTAACCCACAATTACGAGTATTACTAAATATAATTTTCTTTTGTTTCAGATTTTGTTTGAAAGTAAGCATTTTTGGTAAGTTTTTTTTATTCTTATAACATAGACACAGTTAAACAGGAAGTTAACTGTTAAAACTGAACATATCTCTATCGATTTCGCGTTCCTTTCTTAATATTATTCCAGTAGTTTTAAAGATATATTAGAATACCACTAGTAATCTTTTTAAATCCACATACCCTGTAATAATTGAACAGAAAAATAAATAAATCAAATTCATCAGACCTTTTTCAGAAAGTACACTTTTATTTTCCCTTTTCTTTTGAAGAAATAAAAATGTAAATTTGCAACCTTCCCTATAGTCGCAACAGGTTTTCAGGCCAACTCATTTGGGTCATGCGGTCTGAATTTTCCATTATCTCTCGCTTTGGCCGGGGTAAAGATAATGTTTTAGTACATGCAACCAGGCCCGGTATTAAATTTATCCTTTTCTTGTGTAAATATTTCTTTATGAAAAAGAAAGCATAACAAACATTTTTTAACAAAATTTTTAGGTCAGTCTTTTTAGGCTCATTAGACAAAAAATAACTATTTTGTATTAAAGAAACAGTATTTAAATGATAAAAGCAGCTCAGTCACAGGCCTAATACCTAATAAACTAGTATCTTATTTAAATAGAAAAATGTCACAATAGACTCTCTACGTATTTCTTTAAATGTTCGGCTACACATTGGTTGTGACATCCAACTTTTCCAATTGTTCAAATTTTTACTGTAAACTCAAAATATTACCATTAAAATTGCAGAATTTAGGCTTAGATTTCTCGAAAATTTTCGGAACATGAAAAATAAAAAATACACTTTACTATAATAATAGGTTTATGATGACTTCACCCAGCAGCATTTTGTAAAAAAAAATACTATATATAAGTCGATTAAATGTCATGATGGTTAATTAGAAAGGATTTGTAGAGACTGAATTTGGTCATTAGAATAGTTGTCAAATTTTGCACGAAAGGTAATAATAAAGATTTCTTCCTAACAATGAAAGAACTTTCTCTTTTGATGTTTTTGTTTTTCAATATAACTTTTTTAACACCAGGCCAGTTACGCGATGCCTGTCCTACAATAACTACCTAATTCCTCCTCCCAATTTTCTCTGCTTGGCAAAAGTATTTCAAGAGAGAGATTGGGTTTTTGAAAACTCGCGCCATGTTGTTTGGGATGAATGGGCATCTCTCCACCACAAGGATAGCTACTGACTCCTGATTCGAAATGTCTTAGGCAACTGAAGCGATAAACAGATTTCAACGCCTCATTTTCTATGAATATGTGGAGAGGAAGTTGGTTCATTAAGACCTCCAGTGTCCTTGGGGGACATTCCTTATCAAGCCATGGTTGGAAATTTGTCAAGTTGAATACTATGTTTGAGCTTTGAGGAAACCCCAAATAAGAAGTAACCCTCCTCTCTAGATGCAACTGTGGAGTACCCACAAGGTCTAACAACAGTACAACTGGAGAACGCACGACCTGGAAGAAGTAATGTTGTTTCTGTTTCAACAGCTACTGAAATCCAGGCTAAAGATTGCAGCGGTCAGAGCTAAAGGGGACTTATTTACTCCAGGGAACCTTGGATCAACAGGAAATCGAGATGGGAACAAATACAAAGGTGACCTAAAACATCTCTGCGAAATCTGGAGAAATAGAAAACTTAGATCCAAAAACCGGGAACTTAGAAACGGTGGCAGTTGGTATAAATGTCACAGCTTCTAAACAGGGTCGTTTCGAGTCCAGTACGTCATCTTTGGTGCAGAGGTGGTTCAAAAAGCCAACCCTGATGATGAGCTAGCTGAGATAATACTCAGAACATCAACTGGAGAAACCGATAGCGAGTTTCTTACTGCGCTGAGAATTATAATTGTTCCGGAAAAATTCAAGTGGGCCTTATCAATGAAACTTGAAACTGCGAACCTGAGGGAGGTCTGCGTTTCACGGTCACATCTCAACAATCAGGGGGTTTGTTCGTGACATAAGTAAATGAGCAGGCAAGAACCTGGTTGGAGGGTAAGTTTCCTCATCTGAGACGCTGTCCTAAGAGCTGGCGTAGCTCGGGACATCGTCAGTTCTACCACGGCTCTGGTATAGATTCTTACTGATATCAAAGAAATAAGGGAACCGATTACTTTCAACTCCTGAAAACCAAAAATGTGGGACTAAAAACAGAAGAATGAAGGATCCTCAACATTTGAGCGGAGAAGGAAGGGTTAACCCTCAGTCTCTTTCTCGACGAAGAATCCTTGAAGGCGCTAGCCTTTAAGCTCATCTTCGAATACGAATTTCTAACCTACTGGAGGCACTTTCAAGGATCTATTAATCCGGAAGGATTATACCCAGAGAATAAATTAGTGAACATACTGTTAAACCTGATCAGGCTGCAGGGTAAGGGCTTCTTAACCCTGGCCTGCTGCATCACTCAATCAATGTTTGAGCTTGGTCGTACTAGACCACTATACAATGGTGGGTGCCGTATGTAATCATAACATGGATTACCAAAGTGTATCACTACATAGTATAAAACAAAGTCGCTTTCTCTGTCCCTATGTCCCTTTGTATGCTTAAATCTTGAAAACTACGCACCGGATTTTGATGCGGTTTTTTTCAATAGATAGAGTGATTCAAGAGGAAGGTTTATATGTATAATAACATCCATTAAATAGTGGAGAAATACTGTTATTTTTGAGGTTTCTAATGTGAAGTCGTTAATTATCATATTTTTTTCCGCTTACATTGCAAACGCAGGCTGAACCCTACGAGATTTATCAAAATAATGTACTAATTATTTGTACACATTGAAAAGGTCTACAGAAAACTCCGCGATGGTA
The DNA here is from genome assembly GCA_034092305.1 of Diaprepes abbreviatus. NCBI lineage: Eukaryota > Metazoa > Arthropoda > Insecta > Coleoptera > Curculionidae > Diaprepes > Diaprepes abbreviatus. The sequence continues at coordinate 18,386,753 of JASJET010000200.1, read as the reverse complement.
TATGTCTATCTCTCATGGATATCCCACAATAACATTTTTTTGTCATTTACTTTTTACGACAAATAATGGCAAATTTTGAAGCGATTTTAACCAATACAGCATTAATCCTTATCCAATTAAATAGCTTAAATACATTGTTGATTTAATATAGATCTATATGGTCCTTTACAGCACAAGATTTAAATGAATATTTTCGAAGATATTACAGATTTAAAATTACGGGAAGTAGCGCTTGCGGCGGTACTGGCCGACCGGGGCGGCGGCAGCGTGCCTATAAATAGCGCGTCGGAGGCCGATGTAATAATTGTTGTAAAAATAAAATAAATAGTCACAGTTTTTCTGTAGTGTATTTAGTATCAGCATTGCACCCGTGCGAAGCCGGGGCGGGTCGCTAGTATCCGATATAGTACTTTCGATGTAAGCCCTTATGTGCGCCCAGAGACCTATTTACAAGCCCAGAAGGTAGATATACCCTTCTTAACTTACTCCTCTATATGATCACTTCAGTTTAGTCGTGGGACATTTAGCTTCAATTTTGTTTTTGTATCCAAGTAATGTCAAGTAAATTCAAAATAATTTTGATAAATTTATTCCCCAAGGAATTCTTGTTTGAGAATTAACAGTATGGGAACTCACCTTGCTGAAACTTTACTTGTGCTTTAAGAATAACAGGTACTTTGAAATGATGATCTTCTAGAATGATTGTCTTCACTCTCCTGCAAATCCCAGGCCCTTCGCTTCTTGGGCAATTTTCAATATATTTACGACCCCCACAAAACTGTTTGGACTACTATTTTGCTTTAAAATATAACAGATCTTCGTCCCGTAAACCGCCATAATTCATTCGTTAGTATTTGACTAAATTGTAGTATTTCAGTATTGTAATTCATTTTTTATTTCAAAACACTCTATAACACAAAAAATGATAAAATTTTATTTATAAGTGGAAAAGAGTTATAATTATTGAACTTTGCTAAACAACGCGTGAGTTGGTTTTTTCAAGAATAAATCATTATTGTTCTTGGTGGTATTTTATGGAAAGTAGACAGTAAATTTCTGCTTTCTCGGTTTTCAATCTTTTATTAGTTGAATTGTACATCATTTTACTACAGATCTAACTCAGATAAAAGTTCATATAATGTGCAATATAATACTGTTCATGATAGGGTTGAACCCACCTTATTTTACTACTAGCCATTTCAATCCGGGTTGAAAAGTTTAGTAAGTTTTCCAACCAAATAAATCTAAGCTTTTACTGAAAAATTATTTAAAGCCAACTCTGTCAAATAAAATATCAAACACAGTTAAATATCTCATATAGCGTATTCTAAAACAGTTTATGAACAATACAAACAATGTATTGAATATCGGCATAAAACGGGTTATACTGGTAGAACATTTAGCGGCTACGGTCTCTACCAACCACCATCCATCTTTTATCTGCTCGTATCGATTTTTCAGTAGAATGATATATACGGGTTAAATGATGTTGCAAATTTTTATGAGGGGAGTAAATTGTTGAATTTTGAATGATGTTTCAGGAGTTCGTATATTTTTTATTAAACATAAATCAACAATCATTAGTCTTTTATCTGGTCGTTTTCCAATAAGGCAGTATTTTCAATATAATTTTGAATTGCAGATTAATTACTAACCTTAAATGTTGCTAATGAAACTTGTCATATGTCTTTCTCATTTAGAATTTAACCTGGAACTTAAAATTAATATGAGTATTGCACACCTAGAAAAATAGTAAAGTTTACATCACCTTGGCGCTTGGAAATTCGGGTATAATTTTTTTTTTTGACCCAGCTATTAAATATTTAAATAAATTTTTATTTTTTACATATACATAGTACTTGTGTGAATAAAATGACGTAGATAAGAGCCGTCAAGAAGGACCCTTTTCTTTCTCTGTTAGCCATTGCCTGAAAAATAAGAAACAAATTCTTTTCTTACTTAGAAAATTAATAGTTAGGATGTAGCCTAAAGAAAAGAGTTCATTTTTTTATAGAAATGACAGCAGTTTGAAAAAAAAAGGATTTTTATCGGAATTTTTAGTTTTAAAAATTTAAAAAGAATAAATGGAGCATATGATTAAATATCTTAGAAAATATTATAAAGAATATGTGGTTGAATTTATATCAAAATTGGTTAAGTAGATCTTGAGATATCTTATCTACCAGTTTGAAAAACGAAGTTTCGATAAAAACTCAAAAGAAAACAGTACGACGTGAGTGTCGAGGACTGTGGTTCGGAACCCACGTTAAACTGTAGGTCCCGTCACTAAAAAATCCTATGAGTTGATGTGTTGTGAATTAATTATTACTACAATTTGGGTAGTTAATCAATTTTAAGGTTATGGGTAATTTTAAATATTTGATTTAATTTGATTTTTATATACTTGTTAAATAAAGAAAATGCAGGTTTGAAAATTAAGTTAAATATTGTGAAAGTTCTGCTATTTTACATTTAAATATTCTATTTTTATACCTAACAAGTCACTTGTTATTATTAAAATGATAAATTAATACTGATTCAAACCAAAGACGTATCCAGAGGAATTATGGAAGTCATGACTTGCACCAAAATCAAAGCAGCAATTTCAAAGAATAACATCTTTTATTTATTTGTTTTTGCGAAAACAGCAGTAAATAGATTAAAAGCTAACATCAAAAGGAGCTTACTAAAACTCTTTTTTGAATAAACAATACTGCTTAGAGCTAGTGGCACACTGACCATGGAAACTAGGGACACTTAACTTCCCTAAATGAAAATAATAAATAAATATTTTTATTCTCCCAAATAAATCAAATTATTGATTTAAAATTGAATACGCAACATTATCAAGCAATTGTAATAGAACGTGCTCAAAAAACAGCGTTGTACAACTGTAACTTAACATACAACATCAAAGAGAAAGCTCGACTTATTTGCTAACTTTTGGTGAAGTATCTTTGCGGCTCAATCATGTATTTCCTTATACTTCCTTGCAGCAAATCCGTGGCATCATCCAGTTATGTGCTGGACTGTCTATAATGTTCGACAGCCGTATCTAAATTGGCGGTTTTCGATTGAGGAATAACCTGGTCTTGGATAGTTAACAGAAAGTCTTCCGTTTCGGAAGACATCTGTCTTGACATCAACCAGTAGTTCGACGCTGAGTTTTCGCCATTGTCCTGACTGACCTCATTTGGATGCCGTCCATGAAGTGGCTTCCGTAACCAGGCTTATAACTTCTCTTGATCTGTTTGGTGGTGAGAAGCAATATCCTTTTCCCTCAGCTGTACCTGTGTTGGATCGTCTGCCTCGCATATTGCTCGATGTGGAGCGGAAGAGTCCGCTAACTTGTAGAAGTTAGAACGTAAGTTTATTATTTGTTGGTCGGGCTGCTTACCAATATCCACTATTCCTCTTCCTCCTTGATGTACATTTTATGTTCAATAGTACTCCGAGGGTGGTGTTAGTGTGCTTTTATTAAGAGTGTTCTTATTTTTCTTTGCAGGTTTTGGATGTCCGTTCTGCTCCATTATAGAATTCTAAAAGAGTAGTTAAGCGCAGAGCATTTGCACGGCTTAAACAAATTTCTACTATTTAAACTAGTTCGTAATATCCGCCTTACCCTCCTGGCAAATTTGGTGGTCAGTTTGGTCTTCATAGTGCGATGGTCAATTCTTATGTCATACCTAGGTTTTTGTATGTTTGTTCTGATTCGATTGCTGCTATATTTTCAACGGTCTGCATCTCAAATGCTCCGGGTTGTATCTTTCCTTTAATGATGTTCAAAATACGGCACTTGTCAAGTTCAAACTGCATTCTAATATCCCCAGAGAATTTCTCTACAATTTTAAGCATTTATTCCAACTGGTTTCTGGTAGCAGCCATCAGTTTAAGATCATCCATGTATAGAAGATGATTCAGTCTTACTACTTCTTCGTTGTTATTTCTAATACTAAGGCCGCATCTGGTGGAGTTCAAACAGCGTGAGAGTGGGTTCATTGCAAAGCGGAATCACAATGGGCTTAGTGAATCGCCCTGAAACATTACTCTTCGTATTGGAATTGTATTCGTTTAGATGGTATCTTTGGAGGGCACTGGCAGTTGGAACCTAATTTTCCAGGTTGACATGATGGGTTTTAAAAAGGAAACAAAACGAATATCAACCCTATATATTCTCAATATAGTTGCCAGCCACCCATGTTGCACTGAGTCGAAAGCCTTCTTATAATCCATGAAAGCAGCAAAGAGGTTTCTTCGGTTAGGCTGGCAGTCAATAATCAATTGCTTCTTGTATCCCATTGCTCCCCTGGTGCATCCTCTCTGTTGGGTTGCGATGATGTTATTTTACTCACAATGTACATAGATGCGTTGAGTCAACGTGGTTACCTTATATAGCGTGGGAAGGCAGGTGATTGGCTTATACTTAACTGGGTCATGTGTGCTATGTTAGTCCTTTGGGAAGAAATACGTAATATCTTCTGTCAGAACCAATTATTATTATTATTATTCAAAATTTAGCGAATATCGATAAGTAAATTTGTACGTAAATTCACTTGAACAATAATATTTGTAATTTATGAAAAAATGTGCGATTTTAAACTTTTGAATTGGTGAAAATCAAGTTGAAAGTTAGACGGTGTAAGCTGTGCTTACGACTGAACGATAGTAAAATAAACGAAAAATTGGCGATTGCCGGTACAAATGCGAACTGCGAATGTATTGTGTAGGTAGGGATGTTTTTTTTTCCTTTATTCATGAATTTTTACCCAATAGCTATCCCCTTTGCAAAGGTCTAGACACGTCACTATACATAGCGTATAATAAGGTGTGAATGAAGTGAGCAGCGAATGTAAACGAACTTTGCCTGATATATGCATGTGATACCCAAAAATATGATTACAAAATCCGCCCCTGAACTAAACAAGTATATATTTACTTACATTTATTATCTTGTAGGCGTATATTTTTTGTAATTCAAAGTAAAAATTTTTTTACACTTGTAACTCTAATCAATACCGACATATGGAAATAATCTAAATAAAAAGTGAAAATGCGTGTTGACAGAAATGCCTTAAAAATTGTGATGTAGATAAAATTTTACAGAGAATTTTTATTATACAAAAGAGAAGTTTTACTTTCGAGTCACGTATACCTGATTTAAAATCCTTGAATAATTTGCTAAATTGATCTTTTTAAAATCAGTTAAAACCTCAAGTTGAGAGAATATGGCTAGAATCTTGCAGGAAATTTTAGAAATAATAAAATATATAGAGAATTTTAACGTATCTCTCTTTCTATATATTCTACTCTCGCCTAAATTAAGTAAAAGAATTTTTAAATTTTATAGTCTTTAGTTATGATTTAAGAAAGGAGCATATAAACTAGCCATCTGAATACTTTTAATACATCTGCGTTAATTAAACATATCAGAAATGGTATTTCCCAACGCTAAATTGCAGCTGAATTTTACTTAAGTCAAACCGTTAGTTCAAGAACGTAGAATGGGTAAACTTAACTGACTTTTAGTTGGATAATTGAGAGCAAAGTATCATTTGAAAATAACTTTTTTATCAATGCATTTTATACTCAATTAAATTGAAAGTTGTATTAAGAGATTGTGGAAGCTTTAGCGAAAGGTTCAAACCCCAAGCTTTTTTCGAATGACAAAGCTACTGAACATGTATTTGTTAATTCTCATGGTAGAAACAGTGGTAGATACGTGGGGTAGTTCTCCCATTAAAAAATTTATCTCCTTCAAATTTTTTACATTCTTGCGACATTCTTCTTCGTAGATTTTTAAACTTGGAGTATCGTCTAAAAAATAAACCCTCGATTTACCATCCTATAATTTAGGATAGTAATATAAAATGATATCAGAGTTATTTTACTTCTTCCTTCTTATCAAAAAAGATTTATCTTCGCTTTTATCTCTTCTCTAAAACTGCTCCAAAATATAATGGCAGTTGAAAATCATGATTCTCTGGTTTAGACCGTGTTAAATTGGAATTATTATCCGACGTTTCGCCTACAATTACGCGAGGCATCTTCAGGGATCTTTACTCTACGAGATTAGAACTCTGAATGACTATTGAGGAACAAAAGCCCGGTATTTATACCCGAGTGGTGCTCGGCAAACCGTCATCCAGCGTTACAATCGATTTCCACGTGTGATGTAGACTGTAACTTTTATCTCTATTAATATTATTTGGATATTTAGAAGTTTCAATTCTCATATTTTACGTTTAAAGAAAGCGGATACTGGTGCTAGCAGTTTCTTTTCCATCAAAGGTATGACCTGTGCACTGATGTTGTTCAGCTATTGCAAATTGTACATTTGTTTATTTTTAATACATCTTTCATGTTCCTTAACCCAAGTGGATACAGACTGTCCTGTTTCACCAACATACACTTTACCACAAGAGTAATGTATCTTGTAAACGCCTTCTGTTTGTTATGGTATTGCGTCCTTTGGTGACATCAAACATTGTCCAATTTTCTACATGTATTAAAAATTATCCAAATGTTTGATTTTCGGAGTAATTTAGCAATTTTATCGGTGGTCTGTGTATGTAAGGTAAAACACTCTCCATACGTGGTACGTTTATGACATTTTGTTGAGTAGTTAGATTTTTATGTTTATCAATAGAACGTCTAATATCTACAGCCCAATATCCGTTGCCTCTCAGAACATTAGTCAGTTTTTCTGTTTCTAATTTCAGTCATTGTTCGTCACACATTGAAGGAGCTCTATATATCAGAGTGGTAGTGGCAGTGTCCTCGATTCCTGATTCCTGTATTGTGAAACGTGTAATTACCCATTTGGCCACCAAGAAGAAATTAGTAAAGTGATTTCGACTGCATTCTCCCACATTTGTATGTCGGAAAATATGTCAAAAGAGTAATGACACCAATAGCCTCCTTGGAGTTTAAATCACTTCACTAATTCCTTTTGAGTGGCCACCAGGGTAATTTTTGCACAATACCGGAAACAGGAATCGAGGATATGTTCACTATATTTTGGAGCAGTTTTAGAGAAGAGATAAACGTGAAGATAAACCTCTTATGATAAAACGGGACGCGTACAATACGCCGAGTACTATCTTACGATATATCAAAAAATGTAGAAGAATGAGGTAAAAAAGTAATAAATGGATGTACGTAGATTTTGTTGCGGAGATGAGAAAATATATAGTTAAACTTCAAATGCAATATACGGCTACAGCTTGACTCAAATACTAAAATGGCCTATTTTGTAGTCGAAATAATTTAGCTAATTTCTTCTTGGTAGCGACCTGAGTAATTTTATGCTCACACTTCAGGAACTAGAAATCGAAGGCACTGTCACTATATTTTAGGGTAGTTTTAGAGAAGAGACCCAATACACTTTAGAATAAAAATGAAGATAAACCTGTTCTAACAAGGCAAGGGATGTTAATAGGTTGAGTGCTACAGTCATATAATTATACAGCTTCTTGAAGTTCGGTGAGGTAACAAATGAGCTATATGGACCCCATGCATTGCTTGGTAGGACCGTACTTTAGTAGAACATACCATTTCAAATGCATGTCTTATTGCTTGGTAGCATGGAAGTCTACTTAATCAGTATACTAACAGAACTTTTTCATCATAAATAGTTAGAAATCGCTTCAGGAAGACAATCAGTAAGGTAGCTGGACTAATATGCAACACTGTATAAAGTTTAGCGCTGTGTCGTCCACATGCACAATGGACAACAATATTTCATGAAAACATGATTTAAGAGACTCGCTTTTTTGGAAAAGGGCCAAAAATGGTGCAGAGAAGTGTTAGTTCTAATGGAAGAACTGAGATCGTTATAAATCAAGGTGGTCGACAATTTATGGACATTATATATTTCCATATATTATGTTCAAAATTATGGTGAATTCATTTTCTGACAAGAGTAGTGTAACTAACGTAGTTTTGTGACTGCGAATGACCTGTGTCCATCCAAAGAGACCAAAGATTTTTGTAACCCGCCAAAGAAGTGTTGAAAATGCTGAAAAAATCTTAAAATATTTGCTGAAAATTGTTAAAAATTCCTGCATAAGTAGTTCTTGTATACGAAAAAGTGCTCAATTTCACGATATAAATTGGCAAATTAATAGCCCTGATTTTAGTTCCATAGAACACCTTTGTATGAGTTAGTGATACCCTAGCAACAGAGGGCAATAACAAAAAATTTACAATATGCAAAAAGTACCACTGGAAGCAAATAACTCAAAAAAAATTCAACATTTAATCAACACTTTGCCACGTCGTTGACAGGGGTTATTTCCTGTATTATTAAAAACGAGAGGAGCCGTTACTGAAACATGTTTTAGTGTTGTGAAGCAAAAATATATTGCTATAGAGTAACAGTTAATATTTGATTTAGTATTTTTCTATTAGTTTTCAGTCAACATTATTGTATGGAAAATTACTTATTAAATTAAAAAAATATTTATTATCATAAAACTGATAATAATATCTTTTAGTATACAATAACTATGGTTATTTTATGGCTAGATATTTTAGTCATTAAACTCACTGAATTAGTAAATATTACAGTAAAACTTTATATTTGTATGTATAATTCTATACCTATTTTTTCTGAATTTTTTTAAATAATATTTTAATCAGAGTTTTTCTTTAACATAAACTCGTACAATCTTTATAAAATAACTTTTTATAAGTAACACTAGAAGTCGATGAAATGAGACTTGGAACACTACAAACAGAAGAGAAATATACTAAAAGGGTTACCGCAAAGGTAAATATGAAACTTTTATTAAGGAGGTTAAAGTACGCAGTGAATATATAATTAAGGTTCATAATTTTAAATTATTAAAATGGATAAACATGTGTTGGCTACAAGGAGAGACTAAAGTCATAGGAATATTCTACAACAGATCAAGAAATAGATGATTAAGATAAAAAAGACAAGAAATGAGTAAAACAACTTGTACAAATCCATATATTATAATTTACTAGAACTAGTAAAATTAAACCAGTGAAATGCAAAAATAGACATAAAATGCCAATGGAACCTTTCTTTTTGTAAATCATTCTTCCAGGGGATACAAAGCGACTCTCATATTTATCGTCTTGAATTTTGTTTGAAAAAACAATTACCGAGATATTTACAAAGAGCATTAAAAATGCTTTAATGTGTTATTGTTAATACCTTTGCAAGGAATTGTTGAAATCGTGAATGAATCTATGGATAATATGTAACTTTATGATACAAAAAAGTTGCAAAAATGGATTTAGAGAGTATTTACATTATTGCAATTGTTGATTTCGTCGAGGTGTAAATAGATTATTTCACATGTGTGATCATTTTGTTTCTAAGGACTTGCACTAGAAGTTCATAAGGAAGAATCACCAAGTTTTAAAAGGTAAATTGTACCAAAGGTACAATAAAAAAAAGATATCTTTTATTCGCTTATAACCTAATTATATTTTTATTATATAAAAACTTAACTCTCATTCACATATATGTTTTTCAATACACCTTATTTTAAATCTTATTTAGCCAAGTATAAAAAAGCTTTTCAAAAGAATCATCTATACATTTATGTTCGATTGATTTTTATTTAAATTTTATTTTATGCCACATTTTAATATTGTCGTTTGTTTTAGTTAACCGACCGAAAACTCCCCTTTCTTAGCTTTCTATAGACTCTCTGGAGTGCAAAACCACAGGTGGTATTATTTAGATTGGCAAGGAAACGCCAGCGAGGCTGGGTAACATTCTAAAATAACGTTTTATTGAGCGAGAACGAAAATATTGTCTTCCTGCTTTCACCTGCCTAATGGTAGTTTAAGTCTAATGAGCCGTTTTAACGGATACGTTTATTTTTGATTATGTATTGAGTATATTCGGATGAAAAAAAAAATTAAAAAATGTTGTTAGTTGCAGTGCATTTTTTTGTTAATTTTGGGGCGCTGAACGCAAAAATAACAATGAAATTAAAAACTAAGTTGTAATTTTCAAGAACAAGTTTTTTTATTTTATTTTTAACAAAATAATAAAAAATACATACTTTTACACTTGTAGGGATACTAAATATCCTGTCTTTTTACTTTTCTTTTGTGAATTTTGTGAATTGTTTCTGGAGCGTTTCTGGCAATAGTCCAAAAGTAGTCGACAAGCAAGGAAGTATTCCACTTTCCCCAGTACGTTTTCTCCATTGTTGATATATCCTGATGAAAGCGTTCGCTGTGCTCATTACTTACAGCTGCGCAGTTGTCAGGATAAAAGTCCAGATCTTAGGAAATGGATCTTTAGAAACATATTGCAATCTATTTTTTGATACGATGACAGCATATTTTCAACAAGAGTAGTGAGCACGAGGCAAAAGTTATTCCAAGCATTTTTTTCAATATCTGATAGAGTGCTATCAAAATGTTTGTCTTTAAGAATATCTAGAATCTGTGGCCCAACAAAAATACCTTCTTTAATTTTTTGTTTCACTTAGCCTTGGGAATTTCTGACGCAGGTACTGAAAAGCTAGCTCAGCTGTATTTCAGTGCCTTAACAAAGTTTTTCATTAGGCCCAATTTGATATGCAGTGATGGCAACAAATTTTTTTTGGGGTCTATCAATGGCATATGTTGTACATTCTTTTCACCTGACTCTAATGATTGTCGAATGGACCAGTCTTATCTCTTGTAATGTAGTGCCTTTACCCGACTGTCAGATTCACATAAAAAACAGCAAAACTTGGTGTAGTCTAGCGAAGTAGTAGATATCTGTTGGACTTCCATTGTCTTTATTTTTGTTGAATATCACGACGTTTCGGCTAATAGTTATCTTTAGCCGTTTTCAGTTTCACTTGAGATACTATACCCTTAGAGAGTACAGAGAGGAACTCACATGCAGTCTAAATCAAAAGGACGAGAAAACATCTTATGACATTACTTTTGAGTATGCCGTACTCTCGTCCTGGAGAATAAACTTAATTTTTGGATACTACTTGTAGGTCTCAAAAGCTTTCCTATTAGAAACCTGTTACAATATTAAACATAACCTTCTTATTTTAAAATATTGTTCATGTTTAGCATGAATACAGCTTTACGATATTTAAAATATTTCTATAATGAATAATTATTATTTATCAGTTTAAAATATGAAGAGACATAATTCTAATAACAATGCTTGAAATGCTGAGCATCGTTAATGTACATTAGTATTTGAGGTCTCAGTAATATTAGACGGGCTTAAGTTTATTTATATTATACATAGACTTCCTTTGAATTGCTCTCAATTAACTACAGAGTCGTAATACCGCTGTGTTATTTATCACTAAGGAAAAAATTGCCGAGAGCTCCATAACTCTACCTAGATACTTTGCCAAAATATAAATTCACATAACTTTCTAAGATTCGACTAACGTTCTTTCCTATAAAGTAGTAACCAAAATCTAGATTTGAATAATTTCGTTGTTTTCGTAGTGGGTAATGGATTTTTAATAACCTTTCATTGCCGCATTGATCATCATACACCTTTTCGTTTTATGAAAATTATTTACATGCAATACCAAAATGTTTTACCGTAATTTATGCAGTAAAATTGGCCAAGGGGTTTTTAGTTGTTGAAGGTTATAAAAATAGCGACAGCAACTATCTAGATACATTCTTTCTAGGCGGTATCACCAGTAGCTAAATTTATAATTTTATAAATTATTAATTTGGTAATAAAGTAAGAAAATACACATATTCAAAGCATCTGCAAAATATTTCTCAACCCACTTCAACATCGTTGATATTACGGGCTTAGTCGAATGTTTTCTTTTGTATTCTAAGAAATAAATGTTGTCTATAACTCATTTTCTTATCTCGTATTGCCCAGATTCAAATTGAGATAAGCTTTATTGTATAAAGGTATAAATCGTTGTTACAAAGGTTACCGTTAATAAAATACGATAAATGTAAAATACGGTATAGATAGATATTTGGTAAAGGATTAACTGAAAATATATAGCATACCTGAAACTGGCAGAACCTAGAGAATGAATATTACAATTTCCTAAAAAAGGGTGTAAGTTAAACTTTAAATATTATTTATATACAGGGTGTCCGGTAAGTACCTCCTAATTTCTCGAGAGCATACAGGGGCAGTCAAAATAACCCTAATTTGTCACAGAAAAAAAATTCCCTAACGAAGATACAGAAGCCTAAAGGGGTACTCAACGATTTACCTTATGGGCTCTAAGTTTGGAATCGACTTGTATAATTTAATTAAATTATAATATTTTATAGAGGCCATTAAACCATATTACAGTAGATATTTTAGATCATCAGAGAAGTCAGGAACGTACTTGCAGCCACACTCGTTGGGCCTGTTTTTTGACAGGTATCATTTTATAGAGCTGCCAAATGATTTTTTAAATACTTTGGTTATTCCTCTTCAAAAAAGTGCTCTTAATTTATTTCGATGAAACTGGCGATTCTCGAGATAAATAGGTTTTTATGCGAAAAACTCAAAAGTTACCAATGCTAAACACAAACAGGTAAAAATAAAATACGCAGGGTGTGCTGATGTGCTTTAATTTATGGGGAAGTTCTGTCTAACTCTTCGAAGGCACAAAGATGTTATATTGAAAGATTTCCAGCTCAGAAATTGTCAAATCCAAAGATCTTTCATAGGGTTTCTTTAACTCATGTCCTTTGGTGCTTCCACCTGGATCACCATGGACAGATCAAGATTCAGCTATCTACGGAGCTTTCAAAAGAAAGTTCTCTATCTATAACCATATATTTGGACCATGTACACTACTCTGTTAATGACCTAATCTTCACGTCACACAGTCTAACAACCACACCACAACAGCGCCACCCATTTGTCCGAAATTGGTTGCTTGACTATTAAATTGGGGGTCTTTCTGAATTTACATTAACCAGCTTAAAAACTAAAGGTAAATCGTTCTCAAACCTTAAATAGGGCGCCAGATTCTACAGAATAAACCCAGTCTACCTTGGATATAAAAACAGATCCAAAGTAATAAGCAAGAGAAAGAGAATGAACTAAACCACATAGAAAAAGCTCTGACTCTAAATGGCTACGAGCCACACACTATAAATAAATCAATAAAATTGCAACAAAATCCGCTCAGAGAAAAAAAACATCAAAAGTACTAGAGATCGAATCATCAAACGACTCCAGAAACATAACATATGTAGAACTTACAAACCACATGAAACAGTAGGTTTCTGTTTAAAAAACTCAAAGAAAAATTGACTTAGAAAAATTTTAAGTTATCTCTAGATGATTTTCATGTGTGTATGCATGTATGTTAAGAGGGGGATGTGTGCACTGCTATCGGAAAAATATATTTTGCCCCCTTCCCCTGCCAAGTTGGCAGCCTAAAGCAGGTCATCCACTGCCATTTCTTTTAGATAAATTAGAATGTTGAAGAGCTTAAGATTGGGTAAAGTCCCTTTTTTATTCGATATGCTCCCAAGTATCGCATCTTAAGATTGTACTAGGTGAGATTGTGAGGTTTCGTCTTCTTTCTCTAAAAATCTTCATTTTTCTTTCTCTGCGAATCCAAGGTGGCATTGCTCTGTTAGAATTCCTGTTATAATTATAAGTTGGTTTTAACTTAGTCTAATACATTACTTAAATTTCTTGTGGTTATAGTTCCCGAGAAATAACTTTGCTTGTCTCATTCCTTCTAGGTTTGCCCATTAACTGGTTCTCCTATTTTCTCCTTATTTTTTAAAGTTCTCCCAGTACTGCACTGTTGTCACAAAAAAGGTTCAGGCCTCAAAATTGGCGTTTTAGCCCCTTTTTTGCGGGGAGGTCTTCTATTTCATTTCCTTCTTCTCCAGTATGGTCCGGTACTCATATTAAGGTGACCGTGTTGTTCTTGCTTAATTCGTTTAGTTCCGCTCAACATTTACAGATCAGCTTAGTGTTGATTGCATGAGAACTCAGCGCAATGATGGCTGCTTAACTAACCTGAACTATCCGATATGACTATAGTCTCTTATCTCCCATATATATTGAACTGAATGCATTCTCTAATAGTGCAAACTTCTGCTTGAAAAATATTTGATAATTTGCTCCAGCTTTTGAAGTGTCTGGTTCCTGGTTCATACACTTCGTATTCGCCATTGTGTTAGAATCATCTGTATACTATTTAAGGAGTACTCTACTTTGTTTAAAAAACCTACAGGAAAGGAGCTCCAAACAGATTAAATGGCAAGTTGTTGGTGGCAGTTTTGGTCGCCAAAACGAAAGGTGGCACGACCTGGAAACCTCGTTTGCTACAACGTTATTATTTCGCGTACTGTGCAATAGATGGCGCTTTCGTGTTAAATTTACATCTCATTTCCGTCCATTCTATCAAATTTATGTTATGAAAAGTTCAACATACCTCGGTAGCCATCCCTATTGACAATTGACGATGTTCTTTCTGTCCACATTGAAAATCAAATTGCTTCTTTTCGAGGATGCATCGGAAAATCTTTGAAGGTATGTGGATTTTATGCTTCCTATATTCCAAAATACTGTATTTTGATGCAATTGCTGAAGTTAAAGGAAGGCTCGTTATTTATGATGATTTTATTATAAAATGCGTTGTCAAAATCTAGTTTCTAAGGTTTCGGCGCCGACTATGATCATCAGGCCGCAGTTCTTGAATCAGCTGAAACATGTCAGCAAGATGATGCAAATCTCTTCTTAAAATATGTTGAAGAGTACAGTACAGTTTAATTCCTGGGAACGATGCCCGATTGAAGCATTTGGTGATTCTGCTACACTTGTACTTACAGCCGCGACGTTTTCAACCGATATTTTTTCGCTCCAATTTTCTTACTAACTTTTCCCAAAGGGCTACGATGATAGATTTTGCACACTAAAATGATCCCTTATTTTACGAATTATCACTAAATTGTCTCCAGTGTTGTAATAAGTTTCTAATACTAAAACTTCATCCAATCTGTAATGCAGCATTTTCGTAAAGGTTTATGTTTCAATTAAAAAACTGATTTAGCAATTAACCGATGAAAATGGCGAATTATTCCAAATTGAAGTCCCTATTGAAAAATCTTTTATATAACATAAATAACATGACTCTTTAGAATGTTGTAAATTAATATTAAGGGCAACAATGAAACAATGACAAAAATTCAAAGCTTTTCGTTATTTAATTTCGGAAATTTAATTAAAATTTTGTTTTATTTATTTTATTTGTAACTGTAGGCAACGGATAAAGGAATGTCGCCGCCTATTAAACTAAAAAATAAGGTCCTGATTCTTTATTACGCTATCTAAAATATTTATGGACTGTAGAAATGACGAGATATTGCAAAAGAAGAGTTAAAACGTAATCAAGTCTTTTGCATTGCAAATGCGTCCTTATATTTGACTTCAAAAACAAAATATCACTATCAAAGCACGATATTATTCCACTGTGCTGTATAAAATTGGTGGTATTATTTGGCAGAACGAGGGAGAAAATAATTAATTGGGCCGAAACGGAGTGAAATTATATTGAAAAATTGGCGAGATTTGTTTTTTTAATCTAGTTAGACCGAAAAATTACGGCGCTGTAAGGGTTTATTATGTTTTTTAGTCCCTTTTAGTTAGCTTACCGTTTTTTAGTTTGGAGGTATTATATTCTACATCGGTTTCTAGCCCGTTTTAATTAAAAGTTATTGATTTATGTTATATATGTTAATAATACGCACCAAACATATAGAATTGTATTATAAAATGGAAAAACATTAAAGATTTATAAAATTGCCGATTTTTCCTCAATCCATAGATTCTGTCATCTTATAGATCGACACTTTTGACTATGCTTTTGAAGTTGATCTCAATTTCGTGATCTTGCTTGCCTCACAACTCGCTATAGTACATTGGGAAGAATTGCTAAAACACTGTAAGTAATGATTAAAATTAAGAAGATATATATTACAAAAAAGAAAGGCCAGGGAATGGGCGGAAAGACCAGAGACCTTATTCTGGAAGACGGTCATTACATCGAACACTTCACGAATTATAAATATTTGGGGATGAAGTTCAAACAAAATGAAACAGCTGATCCAACCCAAAAAAAAACGAAACACACAGGGCAGAAAAGTAATTACACTGCTAAACCCAATTCTATGGGACCCAAATATGTCTAAGAAAAATACAACGCTTATTTATAGTACTGTTATTAAAAGCATACTCACATACCGCTTTGGAGTCTGGCAGCTAAAAGAAACCTCCGAGAAGACACCGTTATCCACTGAAATGGACTTCTGGAGACAATCGGCTAGAAAATCCAGAAGAGACAGGCAAACCAATGACCGTATCAGAAAAATAATGGGAGTCACTCACACATTAGTAGAAGATATAAGTATAAAACAATTGATATTGCACGACCACGTGCAAAGAATGGCAGATGAACGTCTACACACACTACAAGTACTAAGCTAGGTACTGCAAGAGAGAAGAAAGCGAGGGAGACCAAGGAAAAGCTAGCTAGAAAGTATGGACGGAAAAATCAGAAATAGAGGTCTAGAAGATGATCAGTGTATGGATCGAGATTGCTGGCGTTTAGTTATATATATATATATATATATATATATATATATATATATATAGTTTTCTATTGACAAAAGTTAAAATAAAAGCCCACAGGGATATTAAAACTTCCATTTTTTCTTCCATCTTATATTCTATAATATTCGTTAGAATAATTAAGGATCAGTATTTGAAAAAAAAAACATATGTACATATGGGTATGGCTCAAAATGGATTAAGCCTTATGAGTCGAAGATCTTTGATATGTTCCTTTGATGAATTTTAAGAAAATTGAGTATGTTGGCAGGTCGAAGATTCAAGTGGGATGTATAGTTACGATAGAACAGCTTATCTAATAGAAGGTATACACAGTGAATTTGGGCTTGACTCGCAGAAAGTGTTGTTTACGTTTGCCGATAGCGGAACTAATTTTGTAAAAGGTTTTCGAAGAGTTTGGTGTAGAAATTCATTTTTTATGACTCCCCAACAGATGATGCTGAATGTGCTGATGATGACTCAGATCTTGACGACATTTTCAATTATACAGAAGTTACTCTTTTAGAAGTTAGTACCACATCATATGATAGGTCTGAGGCCAATTTTTTTGAAAATGTTCTGCCTATAAACTTAATCTATGTGCAAGCACAGATGCTGGCGAAATAAAAAATACCAATATTTCGAAAATGCATAAACGAGTAATTAATAAATTTAACAAGCTGTGGGAATGCCTCTGGTTGTCCACAATCAGCAGAAGTAATACTTACTCTTTCAGGACAAATACTTTCATCGCCAGGAGGTATTAGTTGAAGCAGTACTTACGACGTGCTTCGATAGATATACTCTATAAAGGATAAGAACATATGGCTCCACGAAGTATTAAGAATCAGCGATACCTTGCGGTAAAATGAGTTTTAATTCATTGAAATTCATTGAACAGTATTTGAAATAAACTAATAACAGAGGCACTTGACATTTTGCAAGGTGAAAAAGATATATTCTATGGCATGCTGCTAACCTACGTTTTATCTTTGCGTAGAAAATTGGAAAAATTATGCAATGAAAGCTTTAAATATTGCAACATGTTGGCTAGGATGCAGTTAGGAAGTACAGAAAGCCGTTTTGCTGATTTTTTTTTGATATTTTAATCGCATAAAACACAACAGTTGCTGCAATATCATACCAAAACTTTAGGAGCAAGTAGTATGCATGTATTCCTGTAGGCATTTAAGGCTGAAAATTTTTTTCAAACCAGTTATTTCAAAGGAAATGTCCAAGAGTGTTAAATCGGATTCTACAATAAAACATAAAAAAAAAGATAGAGACTTTTTTAAATTTAATAACTTTTCATTAGATACCAAGGAAAATGCATGCATACCATGTGCAAAAGTCAAAAATGCAGATTTTATAATTTTCTATTATTTTTCGGACGTAAAATGTGAACTTACTTTGCTTCACGAATGTCCAGAAGTGAAAAGTGTTTATTAAATACAATATTCCACTCCATTGAAAAGACTGGTGTGATATACTGATATGACACACCAGCATAAATATTACAAGCTTTTAAATGAAATATTCTAAAGATGCATGGTTTTAATGGCTGATTTAAAGTACAAACTTCATTTAGGTAATTCAAATTAACCTCCATATTTTTTCGTGTTGTTGAATTATTTGATTAAAATTAATTTTTTGGTAATTGTATTACAAAGACATAAAAACTGAGGGTTTATTTTATTTACGCAGTGCTTAAATCAGCAAAAATTAGGCGATTTGGAAATTATTATTTCCTGTTTTTTGACGGCAAAATTATATCAACTAACCATCAATCACTATGGTAAGTCGGGGTAAACACTAGGTAGGATACAATTTTAACATCTTTATTTAGTTCAGAGAAAAACACCTTTAATCCCATAACAAAATATTCTTAGAATCGAAGTATTTAGTAGTTATTATTGTTTGATTGATATAATACGATTAACGATTACTTAAAGTAATCTTATTATTGTAGTTAGGTTACATGTAATCATGACTACTTATTGTTATTACTTATAATCGTAATCAGTAACCAGATGGGATGCATCTGATTACTAATTGCACATTTACTTTGTAAGAATCATATATTTTAGTTGTTCTTAAGCTCAATCTCATGGATTGTTTAGCATTAGAATATCTTTTCATTTTACTTTGACCCTTTCTTTCAAATTGACATATTGCGGAATAAGATAGTTCTGTTAAAAATGCTATTTGACATAACACATTATTTTCATTTACTTTTGCATATGATTTCAAAACGATAATCTGTACATTTAATCAAATCTAGTATGAACTATTTTCAGGTTAGGTGCATTTTCGACATCACTGCTTTCGCCGATATTACTATCACTGTTATTACGTACAAAATCTTACCCTTAACTTGTAATTGGCTAACAGTCCAAATTTTTTCAGGGACGCCACATTTTAACTGTTAACTATTAAAACACTAATACTTCAATAAAAAAAATTGTAACTAAAATCATAATAATATGAATCAACTTGAACTTAACAGTAAAAACAAGAGAAGCGATAATGGCGCTATATTTTCAGAAGCCACTAAACACACATACGAGTATTGGATCAACTGCAAATCAAACCTCAAGTTGTCCTAATTATATATTTAAAAAGTAAAATATTTATTTAAAAAATAATATAACAATGTTATATATCAGTTTTCCTAAAAAAACACTTAATACTTTTCAAAAAGCAAAGAAATAAGAAAATAACTTTGCTAAATTGTTCAGCGTTAACTCTCTTAAATTTTTGTCAATTTATTGGCTATCAAATGACAAATCGCGAATTTAATAGCTAAAAGGAAATCAAAGTTTTTATCAAATTAGTGCCAAGACCAATAAATTACTGCACCTGGTCTATTTAACATAGTAAAACGAGATAGAAGATAATATTAATACTTCGTGTAAAAAGCGCTATTTTGTCGTCAGCATTTACTAACAAACAGTATTTTGTCACCGGCGTTTACAACCGAGAGGTTTTTATATTGTGTTTGATTTATGACTTTTTATAAATATAAAAAAAGAATGCTGTAATTCTGGCGTTTACTATAACAAGTCCTATTATATTAAAACTCTCAAAAATTTAAGGAAATGAAGCAATATTGTTTAAGAAACTCCGCCACATCCGTTTTCGTCTTTGCAAATTAATGACGTACCAAAATGAGGTGAAAACAAGATGAAATCGTCCGACGAATTCTAACAAGGATCGTTGCGGTATTCACGACTTGGGCTTAATCCATGATTTAGGACCTTTCTATTCTTTGCTCTATGAATAAAACACATATTTTCCCGACTGAAAGCCAAGATGAATGATAAATTTGAATACTATTAACTGTTTTTATGTTTACATTTCATATAAACTCCATTTTTGCTTCACATCATGGCCTTTGAACCCAAAAAACCAGTTTAAAATAAATTATTGCCTATATTGGCTGGGGTTAAAGCTCTTTATTATTTTTTGCTTGCCGTAGCATTAAAAAGAAAAAGTTGGTGGGTGAAAATGGCACTGATAGATGTTCGAAATCGTTCAGGGGGTCAGTGCCTTTGACGGCATTTGCTTTTTCTTTTGTAATTTGGAAT
Source organism: Diaprepes abbreviatus (assembly GCA_034092305.1). NCBI lineage: Eukaryota > Metazoa > Arthropoda > Insecta > Coleoptera > Curculionidae > Diaprepes > Diaprepes abbreviatus. The sequence continues at coordinate 18,366,608 of JASJET010000200.1, read as the reverse complement.
ATCGCCATCAGAATTTTATTATTAATGTTTGTACATATATCATAAAAATAAACTTTTCGATTCTGAATTTTAAATTATTTGGTTTCACGGTATATAGAAATAAATCGTTTTTAACCGACTTCTAAAGGAAGGAGGTTCTCAATTCGTCACCTATGTATTTTTTTTATGTATGTAAACTGATTACTCCGGAACAGCTGCACCGGTTTGAATGAAATTTCTTACGTTACGTTCAGGAAGTTGCTACGGTGGTTCCATATTTTTTTAGATGAAATTGGTACAGTAAAATCCAAGAGAGCGCTTACAATATGGCGGTCAAAAAAATTAATTTTGACGGATTTTCTCCAAAATTGGTGTGGAGGAATCTTCGGGGTTGTACCAAACGAATCTGAAATTATTTTTAAAAAATTCAAAATCGTGGATCTAATATGGCGGACAAAAAATTAAATTTTCTCCAATTTTCTCCAAAATTAGTACGGGAGAGTTTTCGGGGTCGCACGTGACAAATCCAAAATTATATTTTAAAAATTCAATATGGCAGATCCAATATGACGGACGAAAAACTTAATTTTGTCCGATTCTCTCCAAAATTGGTATGGGGGAGTTTTTGAGGTCTCACATAACAAATCTTAAATTATTTTAAAGAAATTCAATATGGCGGATCCAATATGGCGGACAAAAAAAATTTACTTTGTTCGATTTTTTCCAAAATTGGTATGGGGATGTTTTAGAGGTGGCACATATCGAATTCAAAATATCTTTTAAAAATTGAAAATGGCGGATCCAATATGGCCGACAAAAAAATCAATTTCGTCCGATTTTCTCCAAAATTGGTACGGGGGAGTTTTCGGGGTCGCACATGATGAATCTAAAATTATTTTTAAAAAATTCAATTTGGCGTAACCAATATGGTGGATAAAAAATTGATTTTGTCCGAGTTTTTTTCAAAATTGAAATGGGGAGTTTTTGGGATAGCACATTACGAATCTGATATTATTTTTAAAACAATTAAATATGGCGTATTAAATATTCTACGTCTCTCGATTTTGTGTAAAGTCAGTCTTGAGGGATTTTTGTTAGTGTTAATTACGAAATTAAAATAATTTTTGAAACACTCAATTTGGCAGAATCAATATGGTGTCCTAAAAATTTTACATTTTTCGTCTTTCTCCAAAACTGATATAGAGGGTTTATGAGGATGTAAATTATGAATTTAATAGTATTTTTCAGGATTCAATATGACGAATGCAATATAGCTGACTAAAGATTTTATATTTTTCGATTTTATTCAAATGTGGCACTGAATCGTTTTTGAGGATGTAAATAGCCAATATAAAGTTATTTTAAGAAAATCTATTACGTCAGATGCAATATGACCGTCTAGAAATTTTAAATTTCTGGATTTTATCTAAACTTGGTACTAGGGGACTTTGAAGGGTTTAGATTTAGATTAGATTAAGACGTTAAAATTATTTTTCTGACATTCAATATGGCGGATCCAATATGGTAGAAAGAAAATTTTACCTTATTCGCATTTTTTCAAATTTGGTATTAGGGGGTTTGGGGGTGGTGTATTACGAATATGAAGTTAATTTTTTACAACTATTAGGTTAATAAGATACAATACGAGGGACTAAAAATATTTATATATAATTGACATTACGGGTTTCTTGGAGCGTATACAAACTCAATATACAGTATAAAATATATCGGGCTAAGAAATTTACGTCTCAAATTCTTTAAATATCGATATTGGAAGGTTTTGGGGCCTATATTACCAATCTAAAATTAATTTGAAGTTTAAGATAGTGGATTTACAATGACAGACTAAATATTTGTTTGACAAAATTTCATTGGTATTTGGAGAACTCTAAGAATCAGAAAATTGTTAGTGGTTCATTTTAGGATGAATTACAATTCTGGATAAAATGGGTACTTTTTTGCCACCTTGGAGTCATTGCGAGGTACACTAATCTCGATTAGCACTCAGTTCAAATATATTATGAATATCATAATGAATTCAAAACTAAAAATCGAAAAATAAAATTTTTATTAAAAAATTGAATCGACTTCTAAAAGTGCGCTAAAAAGTGAAAAATAACTATAAATTTTTATATGAAATTGAAATTTTTGAAGTCGGCGCCAAATTATTTCTAAATGAAATAAATAACTACTAATATATACAAATTTTGTTAAGATAGCAATTACAAATAAAGTATTTTTAATCTGTTTATGCGAATCACATTTTGTCAGGTATAAGTTTGGCGCTGACTTCAAAAATTTCAATTTCATATAAAAATTTATACTTATTTTTCACTTTTTAGCGCACTTTTAGAAGTCGGTTCAATTTTTTTACAAAAATTTTATTAAATTACTTAAATGTCACACCCAAGTTGATTTAAATGTATTAATATGTGCGTTATAAATAACCACGTTTTTCTGCTTTACCTGTTTGTCTGTAAGTTCAATGTGAATTCCCTAACATGACATTTTATTAACTTTTTTTTACTTGTCAGGGAATATATGAGACACTCAGGACCAGAATAGTCCAAGCCACAAATCCACAAAAATTAAATTCTATGCAAATTAGAGAAGTTCAAGATTCAATTTGCTAGGACCAACATGAATGAACCCATCTTTCGTCACCAGTACATATTCGTAGATAGCAGATATGTTCATTCCAGCATTTTTAATTAGTATTACTATTCTAGCTCAAGACTGGCGCAGCTGAGTGTGGTGTGGATTAGACCAGTTATTCCAGCATTTTTAATTAGTATTGCTATTCTAGAGCAAGACTGGCCCAACTGACTATGATGTAAGGTGAACAATTTCACGTGGTTGTTCTTTCCTATTAATTTCCGGGAATTTATCAATAAAAAAACAAACACACAATACTCTCCCTTAAACTCCACATAACGATTCCAACGTTGCTCTAACGATTGGAAGCACCCATGGTAATCCTCCGAAGTTAACCCGATCAGCACCACGGTTGCAGCTTCTTTAACCCTCTGTATGCCGCCATGATGAGTTCCCTAGAGGTGCGAGTTCATCTTGGGGAATAAAAAAAGTCGCAGGGGGCAATATCGGGGCATAGGGTGGGTGCGGCAACGTTGGAATGCATTTTTTCGCCAAAAACTCTCACACAATGTACGAGGAGTAGGCGGGTGCGTTGTCGTGAAGCAAAATCCAGCTGTTCTGGGCGAGTTTGGGTCGCACACGGAAAATGCGGGCCCGCAGCCGCTCTAGGATATCAATATAAAACTGTCCAGTCACTACCACGCAGGCAGGAACAGATTTACGATGAATGATGCCGCGGATATCGAAAAAAAAACCATCAACATTGCCTTCAGTCGCGACTGGGACATCCTCGCTTTCGTCGGCCACTTCCCACCCTTTTCTACCCACTGCTGACTTTGTTTACGGGTCATGAGGACATACATAAATATCCAGGTTTCATCTCCAGTGACTACCCGACACATCCAGTCTCTGCCGTTGCTCCGAATGCGGATCAACAAATCCTCGCAGATCGATTTTCGCATTTGTTTCTGTTCATGGGTGAGAATTTTTGGCACCATTTTTGCTCAAATTTTTCACATGTTCAAATTCTCGTGTAACATCTTGCGAACGGTTTCTTTGTTCATGTTTAAATCGTCAGACAACGCATAAATGTTTAGGCGTCGGTCAGACGTGATCAGCGCACGCAAACGATCGGCATTAGCGTCGGTACGAGAGGTGACGGGAGCTCCTTAACATGAATCATCTTCTACTGATTCACTCCCTTTCTTGAACTGCTTCGCCCATTCAAACACGCGAGTTTTCGACATGAACTCGTCTCCATACAACACCTGCAATTTTCGAAGAATTTCCGCGGGTTCTTCTCCAGGTTTCACTAAAAATTGAATCACAAACGTGCTATCGACAACACCAAGTAAAAGGAAGATCTCCCTCTATAGACAGATGTTGATAAACGACGCAGTGTTGCCAATTCCCGAGTTTTAACTAAATTCCCGGAAATTAATTGCCACATCTCGTATAAATAACATTTACAACTAATATTTTTGTGTTATTTTTTTATGATTTGTACTTAAAGTTACGTTTTTACATATTTAATACTAGTATTTATTTATAGAAAATAAAGAAGAACATTTTTTGAGTTCTGGTTGAGAGTACTCGCCCTCCAAGTCTGAGTTCTTCTGAAAATCAAACTATTACCTTTACTATTGATTCCGTGGGTCAAGTGGAAAATCCTGTAAACAAGCATAATAAAAATTTTAAGAAGAAAATGAAGGAAGGGAAAAAAAATTCGATTCTAAACCAATGAAAAAAGAACCAATCAAGAAGACCAAGAAAGAAAGCTGTCTGTCTACCACGGGTAATGACATCCCTTCTAAAATATGTTCTCAAGTGATCTGTTCGTGCACTAATCGTTGCGATCTAAAAACTGAATTTCAGCGTCAGCACGGAATTTAAAAATTCTTTTATAGTATTCAAAACTGTGATTTACAGTATGCTTATTTATTTTTGCAAATTAAAATTGTTTACAAAAGTGGAACTTACGCAGAAAATAAAGAGAACAAGCGTCAAAAAACAAGAATTTATTATTTGCCCTGACGGTGAAGATATAAAGGTATGCAAAGCCTTTTTTTAAAAGTTTCAGATGGAAGGATTATCAGAAAACTTAGTCAACAGATGGCTGGTAATACTTCTCCTGTTGATAGGCGCGGAAATCACATTCCGCATAATAAAATAAACCTGGAAAAAATAAACTAAATAAAGTTCTTATAGATAAATAATAAGTCGCATTATACATCCCACAAAAACTCAAACTGAAAGTTTATTTCACCAAATGTATGTTTGAGTAAAATTTACGAACTATTTACACGAGAAAATTAACCGCTAGTTTCTAAATGGGTTTGTACTGAAATAATTAATAAAGAATTTAACTTACACTTTAATACAGCTATATCGGATACCTGTAAAAAAACATCGAGGAACCGAAAAGAGCTGAAATAGAAAAATAGTTACATATAAGGAAAGCTAAAAGCGCAAGACAAGGGCTAAAAATGATTTAGAATTGGCTAAGGATTCTTGCTAACCTTGCCAACTCCAGTTCTAACAAAGGAAATATGTTATAAACGTCAGTTACGGACATACCGTTCTGGGATTCACATGGGCACAGGGGAAGTATACATATTTATAGGGAATCAGCTCATAACTTCGAGAGACCACAATAAATTGGTTATTTCATCTTTTGTCATGTAAAATACTCATTAAAACAAGTAAAACTAGTTATGTAGTCAAACCAGTGAGGAGGACAAAACTGAATAAAAGTAGCCTTACTCTGTAATCTTATTTTTTCTGCTCCATCTAACTCACTAAAAAAAATTCATTATAAATTTTTGGTAAGCGGACACTCGTATTTGCCGTAAGATGAAGACTAGATTATTTAGGAAACAACAGAAATTTCACCTCAATATATTTCTACCGAGCGATTTGGATAATGTGATAAAAGGTACCAAAAAATCAGAAACAATTTTTATTGTTGGCATGACATCCAGAAATTTTAATTCAACAGTTATCTTAGAAAAATATATTACAAACAGAAAAATTGCACCTACCGGTAACAAATTCTAATGACCGTGTTATAACAATAGCCAAGAAGGATTTGTTATATTTATTACCAATGGTTCCTCCAGTACACCACAACTTTTACAGAAATCTAAAAAATTCAATTGACGCAACGAATATTTTTAATATTTCTGACAATATGAAGGAAGATGTTCTTACCAATTTATTTGAAATTTTTTAATTTTAAATAAATAGTGATTTTGCTGTTTTTTTAAAAATATGATAATGAACGGTTTATTATTTTTATTTAATAGAAAAAAAGATAGTTTGTTATATATGTAATTCTCCTTTCAGACAGAGAATATGAAACATATATGTACAAACAGTTTATTTCCTGCAAATATCGCTCTGGTCCTCTCTTTTTACGCGTTTCGATCACCTCATGATCTCGTCAGTGGAGCTGTATCGGATCGAGGGCAACATTAACAGGAAATAACTGATATATGAAACATAAATTTCAAGGTATGTCGGCAGGATATTACACCTGCCGTCTACCAACTTCGATGTCAGACTGAAAAATATCGCCAGTCGAATGACATCTATGAATCAACGGAGTAAAGTGAAATTTTTAAACAATCAAAATTTCAGTAAGAAATAAAGAAATCTTTCTGCCGTATTTAATTAGTTTGTTATATATGTAATTCTCCTTTCAGGTAGGGAATATGAAAAATATATGTAGAAATAATTTATTTCCTGCAAATATCGCTCTGGTCCTCTCTCCATACGTGTTTCGATCACCTCATGATCTCGTCAGTGGAGTTGTATCGGACCGAGAGCAACATTAGCAGGAAATAATTGATATATGAACCATAAATTTCAAGATATGTCGGCAGGATATTACACCTGCCGTCTACCAACTTCGATGTCATACTGAAAAATATCGCCATTCGAACGACATCTATGAATCACTGGGGTAACGTGAAATTTTAAAACAATCAAAATTTCAGTAAGAAATAAAGAAATCTTTGTGCCGTGTTTAAATAGTTTGTTATATATGTAATTCTCCTTTCAGGCAGAGAATATGAAAAATATATGTACAAACAGTTTATTTCCTGCAAATATCGCTTTGGTCCCCTCTCCATACGCGTTTCGATCACCTCATGATCTCGTCGGTGGAGCTGTATCGGACCGAGAGCAATATTAGCAGGAAATAACTGATATATGAATCATAAATTTCAAGGTATGTCGGCAGGATATTACACCTGCCGTCTACCAACTTCGATGTCAGACTGAAAAATATCGCCAGTCGAACGAGATCTATGAATCAAAGGAGTAACGTGAAATTTTGAAACAATCAAAATTTCAGTAAGAAATAAAGAAATCTTCCTGCCGTATTTAAATAGTTTGTTATATATGTAATTCTCCTTTCAGGCAGAGAATATGAAAAATATATGTACAAACAGTTTATTTCCTGCAAATATCGCTTTGGTCCCCTCTCCATACACGTTTCGATCACCTCATGATCTCGTCGGTGGAGCTGTATCGGACCGAGAGCAATATTAGCAGGAAATAATTGATATATGAACCATAAATTTCAAGGTATGTCGGCAGGATATTACACCTGCCGTCTACCAACTTCGATGTCAGACTGAAAAATATCGCCAGTCGAACGAGATCTATGAATCAAAGGAGTAACGTGAAATTTTTAAACAATCAAAATTTCAGTAAGAAATAAAGAAATCTTCCTGCCGTATTTAAATAGTTTGTTATATATGTAATTCTCCTTTCAGGCAGAGAATATGAAAAATATATGTACAAACAGTTTATTTCCTGCAAATATCGCTTTGGTCCCCTCTCCATACGCGTTTCGATCACCTCATGATCTCGTCGGTGGAGCTGTATCGGACCGAGAGCAATATTAGCAGGAAATAACTGATATATGAATCATAAATTTCAAGGTATGTCGGCAGGATATTACACCTGCCGTCTACCAACTTCGATGTCAGACTGAAAAATATCGCCAGTCGAACGAGATCTATGAATCAAAGGAGTAACGTGAAATTTTTAAACAATCAAAATTTCAGTAAAAAATAAAGAAATCTTCCTGCCGTATTTAAATAGTTTGTTATATATGTAATTCTCCTTTCAGGCAGAGAATATGAAAAATATATGTACAAACAGTTTATTTCCTGCAAATATCGCTTTGGTCCCCTCTCCATACGCGTTTCGATCACCTCATGATCTCGTCGGTGGAGCTGTATCGGACCGAGAGCAATATTAGCAGGAAATAACTGATATATGAACCATAAATTTCAAGGTATGTCGGCAGGATATTACACCTTCCGTCTACCAACTTCGATGTCAGACTGAAAAATATCGCCAGTCGAACGAGATCTATGAATCAAAGGAGTAACGTGAAATTTTTAAACAATCAAAATTTCAGTAAAAAATAAAGAAATCTTCCTGCCGTATTTAAATAGTTTGTTATATATGTAATTCTCCTTTCAGGCAGAGAATATGAAAAATATATGTACAAACAGTTTATTTCCTGCAAATATCGCTTTGGTCCCCTCTCCATACGCGTTTCGATCACCTCATGATCTCGTCGGTGGAGCTGTATCGGACCGAGAGCAATATTAGCAGGAAATAACTGATATATGAATCATAAATTTCAAGGTATGTCGGCAGGATATTACACCTGCCGTCTACCAACTTCGATGTCAGACTGAAAAATATCGCCAGTCGAACGAGATCTATGAATCAAAGGAGTAACGTGAAATTTTTAAACAATCAAAATTTCAGTAAGAAATAAAGAAATCTTCCTGCCGTATTTAAATAGTTTGTTATATATGTAATTCTCCTTTCAGGCAGAGAATATGAAAAATATATGTACAAACAGTTTATTTCCTGCAAATATCGCTTTGGTCCCCTCTCCATATGCGTTTCGATCACCTCATGATCTCGTCGGTGGAGCTGTATCGGACCGAGAGCAATATTAGCAGGAAATAACTGATATATGAACCATAAATTTCAAGGTATGTCGGCAGGATATTACACCTGCCGTCTACCAACTTCTATGTCAGACTGAAAAATATCCCCAGTCGAACGAGATCTATGAATCAAAGGAGTAACGTGAAATTTTTAAACAATCAAAATTTCAGTAAAAAATAAAGAAATCTTCCTGCCGTATTTAAATAGTTTGTTATATATGTAATTCTCCTTTCAGGCAGAGAATATGAAAAATATATGTACAAACAGTTTATTTCCTGCAAATATCGCTTTGGTCCCCTCTCCATACGCGTTTCGATCACCTTATGATCTCGTCAGTGGAGCTGTATCGGACCGAGAACCATAAATTTCAAGGTATGTCGGCAGGATATTACACCTGCCGTCTACCAACTTCGATGTCAGACTGAAGAATATCGCCAGTCGAACGACATCTATGAATCAACGGAGTAACGTGAAATTTTTAAACAATTAAAATTTCAGTAAGAAATAAAGAAATCTTTCTGCCGTAGTTAAATAGTTTGCTCCACTGACGAGATCATGAGGTAACCGAAACGCGTATGGAGAGAGGACCAGAGCGATAATTGCAGGAAATAAACTGTTTGTACATATATTTTTGATATTCTCTGCCTGAAAGGAGAATTAAATATATAACAAACTATTTAAATACGGCAGAAAGATTTCTTTATTTCTTACTGAAATTTTGATTGTTTAGAAGAAAAGATGTTAAGAGAAATATTTTGTACAAAATTTTCTATCAAATTTTCTTAAGAGTTTTTCGAATAAATAATTTGTTTTTCTGTATACATGCGTCTATTTCATTAAAACTAAAAATAGAAAGCCTATTTTCATTTTTGAAAAGATTAAGTTTGTTATAGGCCAAAGTGGTCTAACCTACATTCATTTGCTTTATATACAATTTTCTATGATATGACAACTATTACACAAAAAAACTGTTTTCGTTTATACTAAAAACCATCAAATAATTGCATTTATTACATTGATTATTTTCTCCATATTTCACGGAGTTGCTCCATTCTGGTTCTGAATTCCTCATGTAGGTATCGTTTTACTGTTGATATATTACACTCTGGCAGTATACAGAAGTGATATCGTCCCGAGATAGCATTGAATAATCGTTTTAAATAGGCAGTAATTTTCTGTAAGTTTCATTCTTTATTTGATTCAGAACCAGAAGAAAATGACTGGCCACCTCTGTTTTAACAGTCTTAACAGAAAAGGAATTTTTTAAAATGCATTCGTAGAAATTATCTATTTTAATATAATTCCCATCCTTTCGCAGAACGAGTAAATTTTTTTGTGCTTATTCTGTAATCATTTAAAGATAAAAGTTTTTGGTAACTAGCCAAACGAAAACTTTCATAAAGTTTTTTAAGTGGTTAAAAGTTTTCATTGGATTTAGTTTAGTCTATTCCAACTTGATTTAGATTTGTTTTAATGCTAGACCAGGATAAGGAAGTTATTTAACTCGAACTTTTAAAAAATATTGTTTGCTTAAAACGACATTTTTTTAAATTTTCTTTTCTTTCTGAAATGATTTCTCTCTATGGTACAATTTAAATATATATATATATATATATATATATATATATATATATATATATATATATATATATATATATATATATAAGTAATTAATACTGATAGACATAATAATCAAATTGATGAAATTCGTAATCATTCAGTTATATGAAGAGGACCTACTAACTACCTATGGAGGTAATTCTAACCTACATACACCGAAAATATATCTGCAAGTGAAATTTCTCGAATTGTGAATATATGGATTTATAATACAGCTTGTTATATAATTAGCACCTTCAATTGACTAAAGGTCAGGCTTACTTGCTTTTTATCCCTGTTGTTGTCATCTTTTATTATTTTTTTTAAATATGAAATCCAGAGATAATAAAAAATAAGGTACTTTTAAAAAAACACCTTGTATATATAATTTTTATAAAATATATTCATTAAGAATCTCATTGCTACCGATGTTACTAAATTTCAATTTAATATGTGGAGAGACGTAGCCATAATGGCGAGCTACGAATGTTTCATGTCCCTGAACTTAGATCTTTATAGACGATTGTTCCCTATGAATATTGTTCTTGGTTCATTATAGCTCCACTGTTGAGATCATTACATGGCATGGGAGAGGGTCAGAGATTTATTTACAGCAAATAAATTGTCTGTATATTTTTCCTTTAGCAGCTTGCCCCACGTTGGGCGCCATCTTTTGTCTTACTTTAAATTTTGTAATTTCATTGACGAATTATCTTTAATTAATTCCAAACTTTAACTTAACATAATAAAGTTTAAAGTTGGGTGAAGGACATTATTTTTAAACTTGCGTCCCCTGCAAATTACTGATAGTAAAGCTCAGGGGATTCCAATATAATTTAAGAAAATGTAAAGTGAGGAACAAACCATGTGTGCAAAATAAACATCATTTTAAAGGACGTACGATCTGCTATCCAATGATGTCAAAAATTAAGTTAATAGACGTTATAGGCAATTAGGATGCAAAAATGTGTGTTAAATATAAGCAGTTTATTCAGTTTTATTCAGTTGAAGAAAATTATTTTATTAAATGTTCAAAATGTGCGCCGTTATTAGCGAGACAATAAAAAAGCCTATTTTGAAATTCCCCACGAACATTGGCAAGGGTTTCTCTGCTAATTCCTCTACATTCCCGAACAATTCGATCTTTTAAATCGTCAATATTTTCAGGTGGGGTTTTATAAACCTTGCTTTTTAAATACCCCCAAAGAAAAAAGTCTAGAGGGGTTAGGTCTGGAGACCGTGCTGGCCATTCAATTGCACCACGTCTGCCAATCCACGTCCCTGGAAAATGTTCATCAAGCCACTCTCGAATTGCCAAAGCGTAGTTCGGGGGAGCTCCATCTTGCTGGAAATGCAAATTATTTTCATTTAGTACCATAACAGCATTTTCATCCACTTGATTTTCTAAAGATTGCACAATGGCAGGGTATATTGTGTTTTCTAAAAGGTTTAAATAAATTTGCCAAGTTAAATTATCTTCCAAAAAAAATGGCCCGATGATTTCATTGCCATAAATTCCTGCCCACACGTTAATTTTTTCGGGATATTGAGTATGCCCTTCTCGGAAAAGGTGCGGATTTTCATTATCCCAGTATCTGCAGTTATGTCTGTTAACCAGTCCATTTAGAAAAAAAGTTGATTCATCACTAAAGCAGATATTCTTAGGTAAATGGGGGTCCTCGTCAATTCGTTGGCACATTAATTCGCAAAATTGAATTCTCCTATCAAAATCGTCTTCTCCGAATTCTTGAAGAATTTGAATTTTGTAGGGAAAAAACTTATTTTGTTTTAAAACTTTATGCACAGAGCCAGCAGAAATGTTGGTTAAATCTGCGACCTTTGAGATGGATAAAGTTGGATCTATTGCAAACTGTCCTAGTACCTCGATTTGGCATGCTTCATCTACAACCCTTTTCTCAATATATTTTTTATTACAAACGGATCCCGTTTCTTCAAACTTTCGTACCAATTCGAGTACATATTTATGGCCCACGTTTTTGTCTTGATGCCTCTCGTTAAATGCTCTGGCGGTTCTACGAGCGCACCGATCTTCAGCTCCATAGAGAAAAATTATTTCTATTCTTTCGGCTAGCGTATACACCATTTATATTCACGTTTCAACTAGGCGTCACAATGACAATTTTAACAATAATAAACAACTGGTGTTTAAAGATCTTAAAAATTTTATTTATTGCAGTGATTTTTTGTACCTATCAGGTACCGCAAAAAATATCATTGAAATAAATACACTAGATTGATTAGACTGCAATGAATTTTGCGATGAATTTTAAAACAGGCTTAGTTTTTTTCTCGCAAATATTTTAACTGTTTATTATTTTAAAAAAATATTTATTTTAAATTTAAAATAATATTTTACTCTATGAAGTAGCCATTTGACATAATAAAGTTTAATGTGATAAGGTGTCTATTATTACCACACATCTTTTCTTACTATTCGCTTGTACATCAACAGATTTTGTTTTTTTTTATTGGCTAAATAGGAGATAGTATGCCCTTTAAAATGATGTATCACACTATAGGGTAATCATTTGACATACTAAAGTTCGAGGCCGATATATTATGCATTATTACAAGACATTTTTGCACACTGTTCGCTTGTACGTCAACCGATTTAATTTTTTTTATACGGTTGGATAGACAATTTTATGCTGCTTACAATGATGTGTCACAAGGTGGGGGTTCCCATTTGACATATCAAAGTGAGGTTAGCTGGAGGTGAGGAGGTGATTGACAGACTTTTAACAAATGCAAAATTAAACTACCCCCTGTATATCTAAATTGACGTGTTTTTTCTTTTTTTAAATTTTTCTATTTAACAAAGTTATTAAGGATGGTTCGTTTTGAAATGAAGGCACTGTATATATATATATATATATATATATATATCATTTAGTTATATGAAGAGTACCTACTAACTACCTATGGAGGTAATTCTAACCTACATACACATAAAAAGATATCTGCAAGTGAAATTTCCCGAATTGTGTATATATGGATTTATAATACAGCTTCTTATATAATTAGCACCTTCAATTGATTAAAAGTCATGCTTACTTGCTTTTTATCCCTGATTTGATGCCATCCTTTATTATTTTTTTTTAAATATGAAATCCAGAGATAATAAAAAATAAGGTACTTTTAAAAAAACACCTTGTATATATAATTTTTATAAAATATATTCATTAAGAATCTCATTGCTACCGATGTTACTAAATTTCAATTTAATATGTGGAGAGACGTAGCCATAATGGCGAGCTACGAATGTTTCATGTCCCTGAACTTAGATCTTTATAGACGATTGTTCCCTATGAATATTGTTCTTGGTTCATTATAGCTCCACTGTTGAGATCATTACATGGCATGGGAGAGGGCCAGAGTTTTATTTACAGCAAATAAATTGTCTGTATATTTTTCCTTTATCAGCTTGCCCTACGTTGGGCGCCATCTTTTGTCTTACTTTAAATTTTGTAATTTCATTGACGAATTATCTTTAATTAATTCCAAACTTTAACTTAACATAATAAAGTTTAAAGTTGGGTGAAGGACATTATTTTTAAACTTGCGTCCCCTGCAAATTATTGATAGTAAAGCTCAGGGGATTCCAATATAATTTAAGAAAATGTAAAGTGAGGAACAAACCATGTGTGCAAAATAAAAGTCAAAAAGAATAATAAAATGAAGTATTAATAATAAATAAACAGTGTGATGATATATAAATAAAATACTACATGCTTAGTCCAAGTTAAAATTCTCTTAAAGGTTATTACTTAACAATAATTCCTTTTAAAAAACAAAACTAGATACTCTGTTTCGAGATATAATCTTTGCACCAACTCGGCTCTATACAAAATGGAAACAAATTAACTTTAAGCGTTCACAAAAGCCAACTACACTAGTTAGATACAATCAGGCCAAAATTTAAAAAGATATTTAGTTACTTAAAGTTCACAAAATAGAAAAGATGATTTAAGGATCTGGTCAAACGTTATCCGAGTACAAAAACAGAGGTGCGTTTTCAATTATAGATTAAAATTGTCCATTAGTTAATTTTATCCAATATATGCGTGAAGATAAAAAAATATATTGGAAATTACGAAAAAGCCTGTGGCTTAAAGATAATATGTTACTCAAGCTTATTTTAAGGTAAATTATCTTCCAGTAAGATTGATAGGATAAGATAGGAAGAATAGTTGAGCTCTCTAAACTTGGAACGGAGCAACAGGTGAAGTCAAAACTCTATTGATAAGCTTCAAATAAACGAAAGGTCAAAGATTAAAAAAAATAAGGCTCACTTGTAGAACTTCTCACGAAGTTGGCTGGAACTGGAGTATCCCGTTTGTATGGCTTTTGACTCTAATAAGCTTGGCAGAATGTTGTTGGCCAAGTTCCCTTAGGTAAGTGTTAGTTCAGGAATTTAGAGATTATACAATGGCAGGTACTTTTTAGATATTACAATATAAAGCTGCCAAAATGCTTTAGCAACGGAAGTCCAAATAAAAAAAACAGGTAATTAAACCAGCAACAAGTTTTTAAGAAAGTTTTATGGATTCGGGCATAACCTCTTATAAATGACGTGCCATTTTTATACCTATGAGTAAAGATGATCGACCAGCAATTAAGAGAAATTGCTGTAAAATGAATATTATAGTTAAATATCAAACAAATTCACATACTGCAGATAAATTTAAATATGCTTAGTAAAACCTCGAGGTAATTTGTATCTCAGAAAAGATAAAGGTGCATTGTACATTTACATTCGCTTACGTTAACCAAACAAGTTCACAAGATAGGAAGAGAGAGAGAGAAAGAGATAGATAGAGAAAATTGACCCTTACGCCTTTCCTATGCAAATGGTGGATCGGGCGCAACTTGTCCCTCTATATCTCGAAAACAATTAACTTTTGGACTTTGTGCCCATAAGAACTTTTGATCAGGACATGTAGACCTACAACATACTGAATTTTCAACGAATTTGACCGAGATCCAATTCCCAGTTGGTTGGTGCGGGCGCAACTCATCCGTCTGTATCTTGAAAACTATTAACTTTTGGACTTTGTGCCCATAGAAACTTTTTATCAGGACATCTAGACCTACAACATACTGAATTTTCAATGAAATTGACCAAGATCCAATTTCCATTTGATTGATGCTGGGTCCCTTGAAAAAGAAATTAAAAAAAAAAAGAAACGCACCTTGATCATTGTTAGTCGAAAAACCGAAGACCCAAATCGATAAATCCAGTCTCCCACTACAGAAAACCTTCAAACAAAAGATGTTAGACAGATTTTAAAACTTGACGGAACAAACTAACCGTAAAAAGATATAGTGACTAAACCATCAAAAATAATCCAAAACTCTTTGAAATTAAGTTAAGTTATAAAAAAATATGTACTTTTTTATTTTTACCAGAACAATCTTTTTAAACACAAAATCCCTACTACAGTGAAAAATGGTTCAATGAATTGACTTTTTGCTTGCGATCACTCATGTATAGATCAGCCAACTATGGAACGGTGGAACTATTGGAAGTGGATATATACCCTCGTACGGGTTTATAACAGGTGTTAAAAAAATTAGATATTTTTTTTTAAATAGCATTTAACTTTTTTTTTGTCCGTAATTGTATATACATATGTCTATAAAACTCTATTCTATTAAATATTATCAGACAAAAACATTCTTCGTACATTTGTGTTTTCCAACCAATACATTCCTTTAAATAATTAGCTATCATAAGCAGTAGAATTATGTAGACATGAAAATTTACTTCTATTATCTTACCGTATATTTTTATTTTATTTAATAATGAAGTAGCACATGTTTTAAAACAAACTTCATGTAATATATCTTTTCGCTGTGCTATTTAACCAAGGCAGTTTTAAAGGCAAATGGCAATTATAATTTTCGGGAAACATCTGTGGCTTGGAGAAATGGTTTACCATTTGTAATTGAAGCGTTTTCTAAATTATTTTTGGTTAAGATGAAAATATAGTATAGATAGTTTTTTTAAATGGTTTATTAATACATTCAAGAATACGTAACTTTATGTAATAAATCATTACCTAAAATTATTGAGAAATCGTCTATTGTCCAATGGTTTTTGATCGATTGCAAAAGTTTTCTTTATTTAGGAGTTTTTACTTCAAAATATGCCAGAAAGTTTTGGTCGTTAATTCCGAAAATATCTTTATACAGGGTGTCCCTAAAAGTTCTGTACAAAAACTAACGCAAATTTCTGAGGATCTAGCCTAATTTGCCTTAAGTCAAAAGTTGATGTAGTAGGGCTATGCGAGACCAGACGAGCAGGAGAAAGCTGGACGTCACTCAAATCTGGTCACTCACTCTATAACATAGGCGAGCCGGAGAGTTCCATTGGAGGTATCGGATTTATAATAAATAAAAAGCACATCGATAATATCGTAAACGTTAGAAGTATATCAACACGAGTGGCCTACTTGGTTTTGAAGCTCAATCCAAGACACAACTTAAAGATTGTTCAGGCCTATGCTCCTACGTCAACCCATACCGACCAAGAAGTGGAGACTTTCTATGGTGATCTCAAGAAAGCATTAGAGGACATACATACACATTTCACCATCGTGTGTGGAGATTTCAATGCCAAAATGGGCCTTAAATCGGACGAAGCCGAGATTTCTCTGGGAAACTTTGGTAGTGGCACAAGAAACCATCGAGGAGAGTCACTCTTACATTTTCTACTGGAAAACAACTTATTTTTAATGAACAGCTTCTATTACAAAAAAATCAGTAGACGGTGGACATGGGTGATTCCAGATGGAAAAACCAAGAATGAGATAGACTACATCATTACAGATAAGAAGTCTATAATACAAGATGTGACAGTACTTAACCAGATCTCCGTGGGAAGCGACCACCGAATGGTCAGGGCTTCAGTGAGGATTAACTTGGGACAGGAAAGATACAGACTGGTTAAAAGAAAAACAACTAACAAGTGGCAAAATCCCGAGAATCTTGAAGAGTTCGAACAGAACATAACCAGCACTTTAACAAAAACAACCTCACAAAGCACAAATATCGAGGAACTGACCAAGCAAATCACGAACTCCATCCTGGAAGCGACTAAAAAATGTTGTCCGAGACAACAGAAAGACAACAAACTCACCCAACATACAAAAACCCTAATGTCTAACAGAAGAGAAATACAAAAACAGGGAAACGTGGACATAACAGAAATAAGAGAACTAAATAAACAAATCTCTAAGAGCATCAGACGAGACATAAGAAATTATAATACCAAACAAATTAAGTCCACTATAGAAGAAAATCGGAGTCTCAGAATCCTGAAAAAAAAGCTGAACACGGGTAAAAACGAAATCATAAAACTAAAAAATGAGGACGGAGAGATAGCAACAGACAGGGAAGAGTGGCTCCGTGTTGTAGAAAAGTTCTACACTGAACTTTATAAGAGTAGACAACCGATACCAGAACAACCGAAGGAAATAGACAGACGTACCGGAGTTTTGAATCAAGGATCCGAAGACCTACCTGAAATCACAATACAGGAAATAGAAATATCATTAAAACAAATGAAAAATAACAAAGCGCCAGGAGAGGATCAGATAGTAATAGAAGCAGTAAAAATGGGTGGAAGAACCTTACTGAAAAAAATCAAACAACTTTTTAACCTCTGTCTGCTTGACAGCTCGATTCCGGCAGACTGGAATAATATCCTGATGGTATTAATTTTCAAAGGTGGCGACCCGACAGATTTGGAAAATTATAGACCCATAAGCTTGCTCTCACAATTGTACAAACTTTTTACCAAGATCATTAATAGACGGTTAGAGGCTAAACTAGACTTCTACCAACCTGTAGAGCAAGCAGGGTTTAGATCGGGATACGGAACCAACGACCATCTCCTCGCTATAAAAACACTCATCGAAAAGACAATCGAATACAATAGACCCCTGGTGCTTGTTTTCATTGACTTTCAGAAAGCGTTCGATATGATCGAAATGAACTCCATACTAGCAACTCTTAGTCAGTGCCGAATTGACTACAGATACACCCGTCTAATTCACAATATTTACAGCAACTCAACAGCAAGCGTAAGGCTTCATAAGAACAGTAACAAATTTTCCATCGAGAGAGGGGTTAGACAGGGCGATACGATGTCTCCCAAATTATTCACTACCACTTTGGAATATGCCTTTAAAACACTGGATTGGGACAACATGGGTGTTGATATTGACGGAAAACGGTTGAACAACCTGCGATTTGCTGATGATATAGTCCTTATAAGAGACAATCTAACAGATGCTGCACTGATGACGCAACAACTAAGAGAGGCAACTGAAAAAGTTGGCCTCCGTATAAACAAACAGAAAACAAAACTTATGACAAACTTAGTGCTTGGAGGATCCATAAAGTTGGACAATAACGCCATAGAGGAAGTCAGCGTATATAAGTATCTGGGCCACGAAATACGAATCAATCGAGACAACCAGACACACGAGCTTCAACGAAGAATCGGTTTGGGATGGGCGGCATATGGAAGGTTGAGAGATATTTTTAACACAAACCTTCCAGTAAGTTTGAAAAGTCAGGTCTACGATCAATGCGTACTGCCAGTCATGACGTATGGAGCAGAAACACTTACATTGACCAAGAACAGTACGCTCAAACTAAGAGTCGCACAACGAAAAATGGAAAGAGCTATGCTTGGTATTGGTTTGCGAGATCGTGTGAGAAATACAGAAATCCGACGAAGAACTAAAGTTGAAGATATAATTCAGCGGATCACAACACTCAAATGGAAATGGGCAGGTCACGTTGCGAGATTCAGAGACGATAGATGGACAATCAGGTTGCTAAACTGGAGACCTCGTGCAGACACGCGAAGCAGAGGTAGACCACCAACACGCTGGAGTGACGACATCAAACGAGTATCGGGGCACTGGATCAGAACTGCCCAAGATAGAGATGAATGGATACGTTTAGGGAAGGCCTATGTTCAGCAGTGGACTCAGCAGGCTGGATGATGATGATGATGATGATAGTTATAATTTTTTAAGCTTAACGTGCACAATATTTGGTAATTTCGAGTTATTTAGAATTAGATATCAACATCTGATTACAGTTTCGATGTACAATGCAGAGGGTACTACCAGCAGCACTTCGACTACATCTCAAACTTCATAACTGTTTTGTCCCTGAGTATATTAAATTTTTAATTAAAAAGTCTTCTTCCTTGACACCTTTCAAAAAAGTTATACCTAATAGGTGTCGCTTCGAACAGCTGTTTTTAATATAATCGAATTTAAATGTTTTATTACATTCTGACACTTGTCTTAGCTTCCCATAACATTTTATTCAGGGAAGAAAGACTTATATGGAATGAAACGAAACCAATGTAAAACTGACAGGAAAATATAAAGACAACATAAGTAAATTAGTGCAAGTAAATAATAGGAAAAATTTTCTTTTTAAATGTAAAAATCTGCACTTGACGCACAAGTTAATTCAAATTTAACAAAAAGATTTTCCTTCACTTATAATAAATATATTGAACAAGTTAAAAGTGTATTAAAATTTTTCTATCCATAAATTGTATATTTCTGATTCCTTTTAAAAACTAAATGAACTTAATAAATCTCTTCAAAATTTAAAAACTAAACTTAATAACTCCGTCAATTCAAATTTTTTTGAAACAAACGTTTCTAAATTATTTCTGACAAAAATTAAAAGAAAAATTTTAAAATAAAATTTACATATTAATAAAAAAACAATATTCAGAACAAGAGGAACCAAAATCAATTGAAAACTGGAGGAAAATGGATTTCAGTGTTTGGAGGGAGAGCAGCTTGAAAAGACACGAGGTGGAGTTTGGAGCGTTTCCTTATTGGGTAGAGATGGCATTTCTGTGAAGAACGAGAGGGCATGACGGAGAAACCGTCTATAAGAAAAATTCTTAGGGACTTCGAGTAACATAAGAACCATCATAAACCTGGACCACAGGGTCTCGGAACCACAGGGATTTGGGACGATAATAGCCGTAGACCACCAGGACCTAGGACCCCATAATATTTTGAACCTTAATATGCTACTCAAAAAAAAATAAAATAAGAAAGCCTTACCTTTTATCTAGGAGGATACCACAAGAAATCACATTATCAAGTAACACCACATGAAGAAGATAATTCCTACGAAAACTTAACTCAAGCTATAGTCAAGTGAAAAATAAATGATTTTTATATTTCTGATTCTATCGTCGGTTGTGCGTTCTCCTTCCACAGAAACATTTTCGCTTCGCTTGATTGTTATCAGCTGTGCGCGCCACTTCGCGATTTCCATGTTGAATTTAAAGTATTATTATCGATAGAGATCACATATACTCAAATCTGAATTTGAACGGACAGAATAGGGAAGATAAAAGAATGGCAACGCTTTGCGTTTCGAGGAACGAGAACGAACCTAAACACACTAATTACATATTTACAATTTAAATTAAACTTATTTTGACAGCTATTTCTTGACTGATTTACATAGTTAATAAATTATACTGCTCCCGTATATAAAAGTGCTATAGCATTACAAGGAATAATATAATTCTATTAAATAGATAAATATTTCCAAAGATTAAAAAAAAATTATATATATATATATATATATATATATATATATATATATATATATATATATATAAATTATCAACTTTTGGACTACGGTAATATAAACAAGATTCTTTTATTTTAGCCAGAGAAATTTACTCTAGTCTTTTGTATAGACTTCTTAGCGACACCCTGATATGCATAATTTTTTACGCACTTTTAAAGGCATTTATCGAAAAACCGGCTTCTTTGCACTTGGCATAATGCACTATCAGTTCCTAAGATGAACGCAAACTTTTTGCTAAAGTTTGTACAACATAAATGTAAAGAAACCAATATTCGACAACAAAGAAGTTTCTAAAAAGTCGAGAGAATTATTAAACGCTAGAAAATATTGTATTGGTTCTGTTTAAATTGATCGACTCTTTCGAACATCAAAGGCCAAAAAAAACTCAATTTTATGTGCGATAAATATTTACAGTTTCTTTTGAAGCCATGTTTCATAGCTTTGTCAACGGCCAATTTTAGATCTTTTCGGTAACTTTTTCTTATGGTTTATTCTACTCTATTTGTGTTCGATTTTACGCATATATTCCAGAAACAGATCATTTTTAATATACTGCAGTTCACTAAGTTTTTGTAGAATTAAAGAGACATCTTGGCTAAGAGATTATAATTAATAATTATTATAATGTCGGATAGTCAAAATGGTCTGGAAATGCCTAAAGGAATTGAATAAATTGAGTAAGAACAATAAGGTTACCTTTATGTGGATACCGGGGCACACCGGGATTAAGGGCAATGAAATAGTAGACAGACTCTCAAGAAAGGGGGCTGAGACAGCATTTCTGGAGCCAGAGCTTTTCTGTGGCATCGGTAGCAGCGTATTGCTGGAAGAAATAAAAATAAAAGAAGAAGGCAGGTGATCCAATTATTGGCGGAGCTGCAAGGATCAAGAAACTCGAATTGGTAGAAGGAGAATAGTGCAGATTCTGTGAGGAGGAGGACGAAACCCTTATTCATATTCTTTTAGAGTGCAGCGGTCTAGAAAACCCTCGGATGCGATTCTTGGAAGCACACGAAATAGAAGAAAGGAAGCTACCCACATCAGAAAAAAATAAGAATAAAAGGCGAAGACATACAAATTTAAGGGAGTATTTTTTTTTAACTGGATGTTATTATCGAGTTTCGAAACTATAAACATCATTATAAGGAAAACTTGTTGTAAAACCTACCATTTATCATTAATATTTTTACTTCTCTTAATTTATTTTCTTAATAATGTAAGAATATTTCACCATTTGTGGTAATCCTGTAAGCAGCTCTATTTGCACATTAACTGGGCCTTGGCAACAAAAATTATTAATGAGGATGTAAATAAATTCAAAATACATTTTGAAACAAATAAGCCTCAGAACCAAAAACATACTTAGAAGTTGTATAATCCCATTAGCTATGTAAAGAATTTTGAAAAGGAAAAGTTTAGGCGAAAAACCTAACACAGGATGAGTGGCAAGAATTTTACAATAATGAATTTTATGATTAAAAGAATTATTACATATTCTCCACTGTACAAAGTGAAGGAAAATAATTTTTTATATATTTAGTTTTTCACAAACGTCAAATAATATTTATTTCGAGAAGCGAAATTAATATAAACGACCTGATTTTGGCTGTCTATTTACAAATCTGTTCAAAATATGGTACTTCTTCTTCAAAGAAAGGTTCCTATTTAATTAAATCTTTATAGAATTAAATGTTTCGATTTTCAAAAATGTAAATATGAGCTTTTTGGAACAAACAGATTTTTATTGCAATAAACTATTTGGCTTACCGTGTTTTTTTTTAGATATAAATAAAATGAAATGACATAAAATTTAAGATTAATCTGCATTAAAATGGAGTCGAAACGTATGGCAATGTTGCACGAGCACGTTAGTATATATATATATATATATATATATATATATATATATATATATATATATATATATATATACTATATATACTAACCTTATAATGAATGTTTGTGGTTAGTAATAAAATAAATGGTTTAATTTGCACTGAAACAATATCACTCTTAATATTAACGGCACACATAAATATTTTTTTAGATTGTTTAAAGTAAAATTACATGTAATAAGACACCAGTCATTTTTAACCTTCGGACATAATATACAACGTTTCCAGATTTAATAATCTTAAATTCAACAAAAGAAAAACAGTTCACATTAAATAGTATTGAACATTCTACTTAGGAATAAATAAGGTTATTCATAAATACTCCATAAAACTACACCAACTAATACATTTTTATTATGTTAATAAAGTTTACACTTGTGTTTATGACTCATTGGTTTGACTTTTCCAATAATAACAATAATTAATTTGAAGTGACCTGAGAAAGAGCAAATTGACATCGATGTTTTTAAACACCTGATCATAAAAAAAGTGGTAGATTCAGAAATACAGCACATGTGTATTTGTGTAGTTCTTTTTTAATTAAAATTTAAAAAAATTTGATACAAATCAATTATACTCAAGTATAGTTATTATCAAATTATTACTTATATATATATATATATATATATATATATATATATATATATATATATATATATATATATATATATCAAATTATTACTTGCTTATTAGTATTTTAATTTAGTTTATCAATTGTACTATGGATACTACACTTCCTTTTGCTCGCCTGGGAACAAATGAACCTCCTTAATTTGGCATTGTTTAAGAAAATTTTATTTTTATGTGTTATGGCCACTGCTAAGCCGTTACTAAGATAGACCGATTACCATTCTTAAGCCAGTACAAATAATATAGATTTCAGATTGAAATTATTAAATTAATACGTATTATTGAAAATAATATATTTAGGTAAAAGAAGAAGCGTACATTTACACATTGTGAATGCAACAAAATTCGATGCCCGGCGCCTCCATCTATTAGTAACACTTCTAAATATAAAATGTTTTTTATCGTATAAATTAGTGGATATAAGTTTCCCATAATAATTTCCATTAAATATTTTTACTGACCGTTTTTTTCAAATACTACTACATAAAACGAGGTACCCTAAATTAATTTTTTTACAATTTTGCCTAACATGAAATTATAAAGCGATGTTATGCACATGGACAAATAGACGGACGTGACAAAACTCTAATAAAAATTAGGAGTAATTCCAGAAAATAGGGGATTATATAAAGGACGCAAGCGAATATAAAACACATTTCTGATAATAAAAATTCTGTTTTACCACCAAGTACATAAAAATGTTTTCTGATATTTTATTTTGCTCTTTGTATTTCAATTTACAGAGCAGCCATTTTCTATAATGAATGCACGTGCAGGCTAGCAACAAGCGTAGCAAGTTTTTTCTAATTAAATTGGAGCAGCTTGTTAAAATGCAAATAAAGCAATTACGGCTTATAGTCGTAAATACACATTTTATTAATGTAGTGCCATATCTAGAAATTTTGATGTTTCATATACCAGTTTTTGAACATAAAACTTTAATTAAAGACTAAATATTAGTTTTTAAATTTTTAACATACCAACAAAAGAGTATTTAATTTGGTATTAAATTAATATAATAAAAAGGATCATTATTTAAATTTTGAAAAATTTTAAAAAACCCAAATAAAATTTGACTAAAGGCTTATGGCAACACGCAATTTCTCTAGTAGAACCTATTTTTACTGTAGATTAATAAGAGGAAGTACAGCTGACCTTAAAATGGCCTTGAAATAGACATTCAAGGTCAGCTCTAAGATCATAATAATGCATTGCAATCCAGTTTTGAGCTTGTTTAAAATTTTACGTCTATAGTTGATCGGGAAGTTAGTTTAAAATGAATTCCAAATTTTGTACAGAGAATCAAATAAACATACCGATAAAAAAACGAGATAATAAAAACCTAGTAATAACCCTATTTCCAAAATGTCAAGGTCTAAGTTTATATTTCACGAAGCCTTTTAACATAATTTAAGAAAGGGAAAACGACATCACTCTACTTTTACGATGGGATACTGTATTTCTGTAGAAAAGGTCAGAACTCAAACAGAAACCTCACACAGCAACTAATTGGAGAGTCACACAACTCTTAAAGTGATCTATTCCATACAAAATAATACTAGATATTTAGAGCTAATATCATATCAAAATGACACAGATTTTATCATCTTATGGGTGAGCCAATTTCCGTGACCTTGTGTAATTCTCGACCCGCTATATTACACTGAAAAAAAACTGTTAAAATTAAAAAGAATACTACGATAATGCATTTTATATTATACTGCATTTTTATGATTACTTTCTTATGCATCGTCTTATAACATACAGAGTTTCTTTACTTTCTGGACAGTTGGTGTCATAAAATATAAGTTATACAATTAAATAAAAGCTTTACGAATTTGGTTCTATTCATTTTATAAGAAGATCTAAGAGTTTTTAAAATGATATCAAATCAAAATTAAATTTTGATTAGTTCTAGTAATACTATATGATTTATTGACATTTGCAAAAAATACCTAACGGAATTGCCATCATTTTTATTACCAAAACCTGCTTTAAGGATATCAACAAGCTCTTGACTAAACAATGTTTTTATTTGCTTCTTTTTTTTTAGAAACAATGTTTTTTACACCACGAGCTTTTTATGTTGTAATGGTAATTTGTAAGATACATTCAAAAAGCCCCCACAAAAACGAATACAGCCATGCTACAGTGATATTCCCAAATTTAGCACTATTAGATCGTGGTTTAAGGAGCCTGTCATTTGTGAACGACATTATTAGTAGAAAGAGTATTGCACAATTTACCATCCATCATAGTTTTTAACAAGCTATAATTAATAACAAAAGTTTGATCACTTATTTCTACCTTAGTTAGTTCTAAATGAGTTATCTGATTTTTGAACATTATTAAATTCATTTTGACCAATATATGTAGACCTCAAGTGGATATAATATCCTTTGCATTTCGGTGTATAAATACATTATATAAAAGAAACGATTTTAGTTCTGAACCAACTCAAAAAACCTTATACTTTAAGGACGGACGTACTTTTTCTAACACGGTTAGAGACAAAGCACTATCTCAGATTGCAAGAATACCTGGAAAGATTGATATTCCTTCCCATGGCAGTGCACCGCCATCTGTAGACCGGTTTAGAACTTATTGATTCTCGTCAGTACAGAGCAGACAAAAATAGAATTCATTTAAGCAACTTAGATAAATCCAAAATGGATTATCACAAAAGAAGAAATAAAAACAGCAGCCACCAAATTGAAAAATCGAAAAGCCCCTGGACCAGATGGCATAACAAATGAAATACTCAAATATGGTGGAATGGCACTACTAGAAGAGTTACATTCCCTCTATGGAAAAATACTCAACGAGGAGAAAACACCAGAACAATGGAGGGAAAGCTTGACCATACCCATATTCAAGAAAGGCAACAAAACTGACCCGAACAACTACAGGGGAATAACACTTCTAAGCTCAACCGCTAAGCTACTAACGAAAATCATAGCAAAAAAAATAGAATCTAGCGGAATCAGTAAGGAGCAGCAAGGGTTCAGACAAAACAGGTCAACAACTGACGCCATATTTATAATTCGCCAAATTACAGAGAAGGCCATCGAATACAACAAAGAGGCGTATATGTGTTTTGTCGACCTCACAAAAGCCTTCGACGGGATCAAACTTCATGACGTTCTCGAACTACTTAAGGACAGAAACATATGTCATAACATCCTGGAAGTAATTAAAGACTTAAACAGCAGAAATACAACGAAAATTAAAGTAGGCAACAAGACATCGAACCAAATTCCAATATCTACCGGCATAAGGCAAGGAGACATCCTCAGTCCAATTCTATTCAATGTCATTATGGACGAAATTATCAGAGAGGTGAAAGAGGCCGGTAGAGGATATAGAATGGGAAAAGAAGTAAAGATAATTTGCTATGCCGATGATGTACTGATATCGGAAGGCGAAGACAACCTCCAACGGCTTTTGTACAAGTTTGAAAAGACCGTTGAAAAATTCAACATGACAATCTCCATAGGAAATACCCAATCTCTCACGATCAGTAAAGAACCAAGATGTAAGCTCGCTGTACACAATCAAAGCATCGAACAGGTCATGTTATTTAAATACCTGGGAGCAAACATCACCAGCAATAGAAACTTAAAAGCAGAAGTTCAAGAACAAACAACCAAAGCTGCCGTAATGTCAGGATACCTACGTGATATTATATGGAGAAATAAACATATGACGACACAAAATAAGATCAGAATATATAAGACCTGCATACGACCCATAATGACTTATGCCATCGAAACAAGAGCAGACACATCAGCAACCAAAAGACTACTCCGGACAACTGAGATGAGAACGCTAAGAAGTATCACGGGTCATACATTACGCGACAGATTAAGAAACGATGAAATCAGAAAAAGATGTGAAATACAGGACGTCGTAAGATGGGACAGAGGAAGAAGGAGAGCATGGAGGGGTCATGTCGACAGGATGATCGACGACCGAGTGGCAAAAATTGCAAAAGAAGAAATACCAAACTCCTCAAGGCTTCCTGATCGACCGCCTAAAAGATGGAAACAGAGCTGGACATCGGTGTCACAGGAACAAGAATAAACGAGATGCATTGACAGTCAATACAGGACAAAGTCCTATACTAAGAATAATAATAAACACCATCTTCCAGCATTCCACCGAATCTGAATATTTAATCTCGAAGAGATCTAAATAAATATATCAAGTGCGGATATAATGTAGTTTGCAGTTGGGTCTATAAATAGAATTATATAAGAGAACCTATTTTAGTTCTTAACCAATTGAAGAAACCTTATACTTTAAGAACATACATACTTTTTCTAACATGGTTGCTTTGTCTCTACCATGAAAAGGTTGAAGGTTTTTCGCCAAAACTGCGCAATCCTAGAAGAAAAGGTTGTCGCCTTATAATAATATAATCACGAATGTTTTTGAGCGATGGTTTTCTTCGATTTTAAACCTTGTGGAACCCGATTCGGTAATTGTAATGAGCAATGCCCCATATCATAGTCGACGCCAAGGGAAAATTGCTCCTTCTGCGTCTAAAAAAGTGGAGATATACCAATGGCTCCTCTCACAAACATTGAATTTGACCAAACAATGCTTCAAGTGCAGTTGCTAAATTTTTTGAGGGTAAATAAACAAAAATATATCAAATATGCTATTAATAAAATGGCTGGGGCAAAACTATGTGTTTGAGATTCTCGCCGCGTGAACAGCAGCCACGGCTAACGATAGACCAAGGAAAATCGGATGGACCCTCACTTGGGGGGCGTTTCAATTGGTAGGAATCCAACTTTTCACACTTTGTGAAGGTGACTATGCAAGATATG
The DNA here is from genome assembly GCA_034092305.1 of Diaprepes abbreviatus. Classification (NCBI taxonomy): domain Eukaryota; kingdom Metazoa; phylum Arthropoda; class Insecta; order Coleoptera; family Curculionidae; genus Diaprepes; species Diaprepes abbreviatus. The sequence continues at coordinate 18,338,416 of JASJET010000200.1, read as the reverse complement.
AGAAAATAAATTTAACTTATAAAACAAAATATTTTGATATTCCTACGAATTTTCATCATTTATTATTTTCTCAAATATACACGCCACTGAAATTGATTCCTCTGACCCGGGACACTCTATATACGAGCATTGAGTCAGTGACAGAAATTATAGACTTTAGGTATAAATGTCAAACGTTCAACTCATCTTCTTTATATATTCATTTCTTTTAGTGCGATGTATAATTGAAGAAGAAATAAATTCAAACGAAATATTTTTCTTGGGAAAGCCATTAAAATAAAAAAAACTAATGCTTGAGTAAATAAATAACTTTGACAGCACTGGTTATCATATAAAATGGTTAGACCCAAAATATATGTGAAGTTAGTACGTGTCCTTTATATTTTGTAACGAAAAAAACTTTATTGCTTCTATATTTTATTACATATACCATATTTTATTGTGTTGTGAATAGAATAATAAATTTAATATGTTTTGCATGTATAAAGCGAACTGATACAATTTGTTGAATAATAAATTGATACAAACTCGTAAAATGAAATAATATTTTGAACTCAACTTTATTAAAAAAATTAAAATAAATATTTATATATAATAATCAGTTATTTTTGCTACAGAGTGAAAACTTTAAAGAACTGAGCACACCATATTGCCGAAAAATTAACAAACAGGAGATTTTAAAGCTTCAATGAAGTACATATGGTTATAAACCATTATTTTTTTTTTCAAAAGGCTGTACAGTCAGTTTCGTATGGGTCCCAAGTGACTCCTGCATACGCGGGAATGAGGAAGCAGACCGTCTGGCAAAGTTGAGTTCGGCGATCGAACCGTATGGACCCCAACTAATATTACCTGTTCCAATTGCTATTGGCAAAAGGGAATTGAAATCGTTACTGGAACGCAAATTTATTGAATGGTGGAGGGAAGCTCCTGGAATGAGGTGTGCTAAGGAACATATAACGGGGCCTAGCGCACGGCGTACTAAGGAGCTTCTCTCTTTGGGAAGGAAAGAGCTGCGAATTGTGGTGGGATTGTTGACAGGACATTGTCACCTCCTGGACCATCTTCATAGAATCGGTGTCGAGGGCGACTCGACATGCAGATGGTGTTTGGAGGAGGATGAAACTGTTGACCATGTTCTCAGAGGGTGCCCAGCACTCAACGGACTGAGACAGAGATATCTCGGAGATATAGTTTTGTTACCGGAAGCAGTTAGGCAAGTTCAAATAACGTGGCTGCTTGGATTCGCAAAGGCGATCGGCCTCGAATAACCTGCAGATATGGTGGGATGTAAAGGGCCCAATGGAGGCCTAGGCATCGATGGTCTAGTATTACCACCCCCTTTTCATTCATTTATTCATTGAAGGCATTTAAAAACAAATACAGCGTACATTTAAGCTTTATTTAAAATATTTAAACAATATTAAATTGTATGTTTTTTTTTTAATTGAAATATTTTTTATTATTTATTTATTTTCACCTCCAATCATCCATATATATATATATATATATATATATATATATATATATATATATATATATATATATATATATATATATATATGCCTGTGCTTTCATTGCGATCCATAATTTCTGCAAAGAGATGGAGTCAAATGCCTTACGAAGATCTATGAAAGTAGCTTGGAGCTCCATTCCTCTTGTTAGTCTATTTTATGCCAGTTGTTTTATTGTAAATATATTGTCCACGCAGGACCGCTCAGGTCGAAATCTACTTTGTTTTTCCAGCACCGTGGCTTCCTCTTCTATTCGGGTTGTCAGGATTCTTTGATAAAAGTTTCCAATGGACGATGTAATGCTAATACCTCAATAATTACTACAGTCGCTCCTGTTTCCCTTTTTTCCCTTTTTCAAATATTAAAAAATGAACGAATAGATTAAATGAGCTATCAGTGTGTGGAGAAAACCAAAGCAATGGTAATGGCAAAAGAACCGGTAAGATGCAAACTAATGTTTGATGACAAACATATCGAACAGGTTGGGAACTTTAAATACCTGGCAGCACATATAACAAGTAACAGGGCAGTAACAGAAGAAGTACGCACACAAGCCAACACAGCGGCCATGATATCAGGCCAACTAAAAGACATAATCTGGAATAATAAACATATGACGGTTGAGAGCAAAGCAAAAATTTACAAGGTCTGTGTAAGACCGATACTGACCTACGGCGCAGAAACAAGAAATGAAACAGCAAAGACAAAACAAATTACGAGAACCACAGAAATGAAAACGCTGAGAATGATCACTGGAACAAGTTTAAGAGATAGAATAAGAAACGCAAAAATACGCGAGGACAGCGGAGTGGGGGATGTTGTGAAGTAGGTTCGAAACCGTCGTAGGCAGTGGAGAGATCACGTGGAACGAATGGACGATGACAGACTAGCAAAAACCGTGATGAGAGAGAAACCAAACACCAAACGGCCGCTTGGACGGCCCCCCAAAAGATGGGGAGACAGCTGGATTTCGACCTCAAACGAGGATCGATGAGCCATTGTGTAGATAACTGAACTTGGTTCTACCTAGAAGAAGAAGAAGAAAAGCTATCAGTAATATATTTTAAAGTATTAATTAAAATTTTGAAAAGACAATGTTAAAGAAATGGCAATTTTTTGTGGTATAACTGAATTTTACACACATCCTTAATTTAATTATTTTTGGAAATAAATATTTTGTTGTTCTTTGTTGACATTTGCAGTAAATAAATTAACCTTTTCCATTAAAACTACTCCAAGAACAAAGCTAGTTAACTCGGATACTATAGATTTTTCTCTGAATGGAAATAAACATTTAATTCTTAACCCTTTCCAATTGTTCACTATTCAAATGTAATTCGAATAGTTATAATATAGAAAAAGAGTCCTTAAAACGCATTCAGGAATTGTCCTCATAATTTCCTAACATTTTGATAGCTGTGATCCTGTATATTCCCTTTATTTCACTCACAACACTTTAAAATTATTTGTACAAGACGAAATGGGAAGACAAAACAAACAGTGAGAAACGTTAACTTGGTTGTCTAGTTTAATTTGGTCATTGATTTGGAAAGCTTCGATGGCCACTAGATTTGAGAACACAAACAATGGCGCGACTTGAAAAGGTTCTCTTGTCGTTTTGTGCTTTTAGTAAACTTGAAAATGTCTGAGACATTTACGGGGATTAATCTGTCCAAGATTAGAATAAACAAGGAAATGTGAGATAATGATAAAACTCAAATATTTACCAGAAGAACTGGGAATCTATTTTTTATCTGGATAAGCAAACAATAATTATTATTTTTACAATTTTATTACTATAAAAGCATAAGAAATAATCAACATTTCTCTCTTTTTATTGAAAGAAATAAGCCACTTTTTCCAAAAAAAGGAAAGTATTAACTCGTATATGAGATTTAATTTTTACTTGTAGTATTGTAAAATAGACTAACAAGAGGAATGGAGCTCCACGCTACTTTCATAGATCTTCGTAAGGCATTTGACTCCATCTCTTTGCAGAAATTATGGATCGCAATGAAAGCACAGGCATATATATTTATATATATATATATATATATATATATATATATATATATATATATATATATATATATATATATATATATATATATATATATATATATATGTATATATATGTATATATATATATATATATATATATATATATATGTATATATATATATATATATATATGTATATATATATATATATATATATATATATATATATATATATATATATATATATATATATATATGTATATATGTATATTAAACCACGGCGAAAATCGTCACTAGAATATATATATATATATATATATATATATATATATATATATATATATATATATATATATATATATATATAAAAGCCGTAAAAACACTGTTAAAGTCGGAAATCAAAATTTTTCACAAACAAAAGAGGTTAAACAGGGCTCCTACCTCTCTCCAATCCTGTTTGAAATTTATCTCTGCAGCACTTTAAAATAGTGGATAAGAAAATGTGGCCCCATGGGGATATGGATAGAGAACACTCACTTGGATACGATTCTCTTTGCAGATGATCAGGTAGTTCTTGGGAAAGACCAGCAGGATATGAGTTACATGATAAATGAACTCAGAAAGATTCACTAAATGGGATTCAGAGATAAACATACAAAAGACATAATATATGATTATAGGAGGCACAGAACAAGATATCGAAACCGAAAGCGGAATAACAAAAAACGTTAGACAATACGAATACCTAGGAGTTACAATAGATGAAGATATATTAAAGAAAATAGGAAAAGGAAAAAATATGATTACATCCAATCTTGTGGAGTAAAATCCTAACAAAGAAAATAAAAAGAAAGGATATATCAGGCTATGATTTAGCCAGTACTGACATATGGGTCAGATGATGTACTGGAGAAGATGTTCCAGATTAACTGTACTTGATAATGTAAAAAATGAGACCATCAGAGAAAGAATGGAATTGGAAAATACGATAATGGACGATATAACTGAAAAATGGACACCTGCAACGAATGAGCGAACAAAGGATACCATTAAAGGTTTGGAACTAGACACCAGCACAAAGAAATAAATGAGGAAGCCCACGAAAAAAATGGGTTTCCAACATCCGCACCGACATAGAAAGTAGAAGACTCCACGAAGGAGATTGGAATGATAGGAAACGATGACATCTGGGGTGTGAGAAGCGACATTAAGTTGCAAAAGCTCGCCATATATAATTAAGGGAGACCAATAAGTTAGAACGACTTCTATAGGCAGACTCGTGACAAGTGTTCGATGTGGGTAGCCAATCGCCAACTAGATGATCTATCATAAAATCAAAATAATGAAAAATTGAAGATTTCAAGAATTAGCGCAATAAACTTCTAATTTGCGTAATGCAGGTGTTACTTGGACTATAGAACTTTCTAGATGTGAATCTCAATCTGAATTTGATATATAAAACTTGAACCTGAAATTTGCATCTTCTTCTTTAATTTTAAAATTAGCTTCTCAAATAAAAAGAAAAATTACATGAATAATATGTAGTTCTACGCTTATGACACCAAAAAGACTAAATGATTTCGTTTTTTGTTCAACAGGACTAATAAAATTACCAAACAGAGTTTTTATTTCAATGTGGAACACAATAATTGAAAATATTGAAAGTGAACTGAGAATTGTTCTTTATCTTTCCACAGCACTCTTCGCTCGACGAGTCGCAGAGAAAATAAATAAAGCTAATCTTAATCAAGAAACGACTAAATAAAAAATGTAATATGGAACATTTAATTGTATTTGTAGTGCTTATAGAATGATGCTCCCGATGAAATGAACAAAAAAAATATTTTTCATTCTAAATTTTCACTCTTAATGAATATCTCAAATATATTTTTTACAGTTTCTGTTCATATCTATATTTGGATTATTAACGAAGTTATAACCCTTAAACTGTAGAAATATAGCAAATATCGTATACTAAGTAGGGTGCTGGATTTTACTTGATGGAAATCCATATTCAACGATGAATAAAAGACGTATATTTGTCAAATTTCCACTATATTTAACTAAAAAACTTGACGCGTTTCGCTAACACTGTAGCTTCATCAGAAGTTCTATTTTAATTGACAAAATATTTGGTTACTTGAAAAACTTATACCTAGATTTACAATAATGAATAAGTTACATTTTATTACCTATTATTTAAATTATTGGGAAATCCACACTGGTTTTTGTTAAAAGATATTTAGCAGGAGTGAGGTGTTGATTTCTGTTTGGTCATTTAATAGATTACCTGTGTTCTTTAATCGATTTATTTCTATGGCTTCTAAGGAATTCAGTTTATAACCTTTCCTTTCTACATGGAGAATTTCAAAATTATCCTCTAATTGATGATTTTGTTCTATTAAATGATTTGCATATGAAGAACTGTTTTTATTGTGTAAAAAATTATTTTTGTGTTCCTGAATCCTTTTTTTAAACGATCTGCCTGTTTTGCCTATATATACTTTTGGGCAACTTCCGCATTTAAGTTTATAGACCCCAGACTAGAATTTAATTGTTTATTAAATTGGGTTAAACAAGTTGCAGTTAACAATGGTTACTTACCATCAATGGTCAACTCAATTTTAACAAAAAAATTAAAAAAGAAAGCTACACAAGAAGTTTATCCTATAACACAAGAAAACAAAAAACGCAACTTTACTGCTTTAACATATTTTGGAATCTCATCAATTAAAATTAAAAAGTTTCTGAATAAAAAAGATATTGGGGTGGCCTTCAAAACAAATAATTCAATAGGAAAACGCTATAAACGTCTATAATCTTAAATGCGGAAGTTGCCCAAAAGTATATATAGGCCAAACAGGCAGATCGTTTAAAAAAAGGATTCAGGAACACAAAAATAATTTTTTACACTTATTCATTATTGTAAATCTAGGTATAAGTTTTTCAAGTAACCAGATATTTTGTCATTTAAAATAGAACTTCTGATGAAGCTACAGTGTTAGCGAAACGCATCAAGTTTTTTAGCTCAATATAGTGGAAATTTGACAAATATTCGTCTTTTATTCATCGTTAAATATCGTATACTTTATTTATTAAATGGCAAGATAATAAATCTTCAAAAGCAAATTCAAAAATATATTCATATATACCAATAAAAAACACTTTTATATTCCTAAAATCAGCTCGTGGTACTATATTGTTCAAAATGTTTCCCATAATGAATGAAACAATACGGGAATATATTTCTAATTTTTTAAAGGCATTAAGAGTTACCAGTTTTCTAGCTCCTGATTACAGGAAACCACCTCTGCACCAGTTTTTAGTTCACCTTTTCCCACATACCAAATATCCCATAATCTGATCTAAAAAGGAACTTTCTAGTTACTTTTAAGGAGCCCGAAAATTAGGAGTTGGTGTCCATCTTTTTTTAGGAGTGCCTGAATAAAATCTGCTCCAACCGCAATAAGTAAACCTTAGTCTACTATGATATAAAGGTATATTTAAGTAAAATTTTAATATTGGGGCCAATTTGTCCTAAATTTGCAACGCAAGAATTTTTCAAAAAGTACCATTAAAAAAGATCTTGAACTTCAAAATCTTAATAATTAAAAAATTCAAAAGCTCCAAGCTTATTTGCCGGAAAACTATATCAAAAACACACAAACTTACGATTTAAAAACTAGGATTAACGGTAAATACAACCAAAAATTCATAAAAATTAACTTATATAAATACAATTAATTCAAACAGTATAGTAATATCTTAAATTTGGCAATAACATCGAAGTTTTCCCCTCTATTGTACGTAAAAAACACAACGAAACTTTTTGGCGCCAACAGATCAGTGACCTCAACTGAATTATTTTTGCCATTATTGAAGTTTTTAAGGTTATTTTGACCTTGTTTGCGAGATAATATGTAATGTTCCGGAAAGTTGACCTTTTATTAGCATATATTGCTCTTTAGAAGTTAATTTTATGATACAGGGTGAGGAGTTTAGAGTATTGCAAGCCGATATCGAGATAATGGTTTGGATAATTTTAGTAAAATATCTATGGATTTATAAGGCGGCAAGGGGACAGATTTTAAGATATTTTTAACATTTGTTATTCTCTAGATATTGAATAGGGGGCGGTAAATATATATATATTTATATATATATATATATATATATATATATATATATATATATATATATATATATATATATATATATATAATAAAATAGAATAAAATATTGGCGAAGCGGACGTGAAAATTTGTCAATCTACATGATTCCCGTATTAAAAAGTGCGGAGCACTCCAAAGTATGGAATAACTCCGGGTCCGACAGATGGCGACAGCGCTGTTTCGTCCTAATATGGGACTCGTCAGGCCACCGCATTCGGTACAAACCATCATCTCACCTTTGCATCGTATAAGCCATACTTATAATCAAAATACGGCAAATAAGACGACAAAGGCGACATCTCGATGGTCCACTTGATAATACAAGAACCATACAGATTAACAAAGTTTGTAAGAGAACCGTCATATGGTGGCGCGACGGTGAATTAAAACAGAAATATGTAAAATCGAGTACACGAAACGCGCTGCCCAAAATATTGGGGTCGCATTTTTTCGGTACTGGCAAGCAAGCATACCGCTATTTAAGCAGCCAAAGCCACGTGCCGCACCAAACGATCCCACCATGAGAGCATCGTTTAGCGTGTTTCAAAGCCAAACAAATAAATAAATATGTAAATAAGTTTTTGTCCGTGTAATTTAAAATAAAATAGAATAAAATATTGGCGAATATTTTAAATTACACGGACAAAAACTTATCTACATATTTATTTACTTATTTGGCTTTGAAACACGCTAAACGATGCTCTCATGGTGGGATCGTTTGGTGCGGCACGTGGCTTTGGCTGCTTAAATAGCGGTATGCTTGCTTGCCAGTACCGAAAAAATGCGACCCCTATCTTTTGGGCAGCGCGTTACGTGTACTCGATTTTACATATTTCTGTTTTAATTCACCGTCGCGCCACCATATGACGGTTCTCTTACAAACTTTGTTAATCTGTATGGTTCTTGTATTATCAAGTGGACTATCGAGATGTCGCCTTTGTCGTCTTATTTGCCGTATTTTGATTATAAGTATGGCTTATACGATGCAAAGGCGAGATGATGGTTTGTACCGACTACGGTGGCCTGACGAGTCCCATATTAGGACGAAACAGCGCTGTCGCCATCTGTCGGACCCGGAGTTATTCCATACTTTGGAGTGCTCCGCACTTTTTAATACGGGAATCATGTAGATTGACAAATTTTCACGTCCGCTTCGCCAATATTTTATTCTATTTTATTTTAAATTACATGGACAAAAACTTATCTACATATTTATATATATATATATATATATATATATATATATATATATATATATATATATATATATATCATTTGTCTTTATTTTGTCTTTTCTTGGGTTTAGGTTCTATATTTAATAAAAACACAAAACGATTGACGTTTCGCCCTTTATTCAAGGCATTTTCAAAATTTTTTCCTTCACATTTTGCTGTTCTGTTTGTAAGGAAAAAATTTTGAAAATGCCTTGAATAAAGGTCGAAACGTCAATCGAACCTAAACCCAAGAAAAGACAAAATAAAGAAATATATATATATATATATATATATATATATATATATATATATATATATATATATATATATATATATATATATATATATATATATATATATGGAACCAAATAGAGATTCTAACGAGTGTCAGAAGGAACGATTATTAAGGCTTAAGGCTTACAAGAAAATTTTTTCGGGCATGATTGAAGAGTTCTTCTTTTTTAAGAATACAGGTTTTAATAAATTATGTTTTTATCATACCTATGCTTTAGGTATTTGTCCCTTCTAAAATAAAAAAAAAACTCTTTTACACAATGTACGGAACTTTTATAGCGATTATACCTTAGACTGAAGGGAAGATGCATCGACTTTTGGACTTGGACTTCAACACCTTTTCCTATATAATTTACTTGTTTAACTCTCACGTTCAATTTATTCCCAAATTTCTCAATTTTAATATATAACTAATATTCCTGATAAATTCATTTATATCTATGCTTTTTTATACCTGTAAGTTGTGCTATTCCTTTCTCTGCTTTGCTGTTGCGGCCTGAACCTATGGTAGATCCATGTTTAACACCCTTTTCCTGATTACCAAGCATATTTGAGAGGTACGCGAAAGAGATTGGTAAAAAAGTTTTCACTCTAAAAGGTGAAAAACTGAAAAAAAAATTGTTAGTATGCAAACTTTATCGCGTTTCTGTGTCAATTTAATAAACAACATACGAACTTTTGGGCCACTCTGCAAAATATTGATAAAATATCAATCCACCTAGAAATATTAAAAAAAAATTACTATCGCGGCATCAACTTCAAATAAGTACTAAGTAAATCTAAAATTATAAAAATATTTGCGGTTAAAATAGTTAATATATATTTTTTTTTGTTAAATAATTGTTGATAGGACTTGGTTAATTTTTTAATTACAGGGAGACAATAATGATAATAATTTATAAACACGGGCATTCGGCATTATTTCACTTCGTTATTTCCCTAAAAGAATCTTGTAAATAAACTTGACAGATAAATTTGTGCCAAGCTTTTCAAGCATAAGTAATTTATAGTTCTTTGTGATCTTATTTTCTTGGAAGGTAAATTTTTGGCTCCAATAATCATCCAGGTCTGTTTTTGTATTCTTGAATCGTCCGATAAAACATAGAAGATATGCCATACTGCCTGCCAATACAGTGGCGTGTTTTTAATTTTGAAGTCGAAATTATTATATGGTAGTGCGAAAAAAAAAAGAACATTTTATGGAAAAAACTTTATTCGTCATCGGAAGTTCAATATAAGTAAAAATATGAAAGTATAATTTTTTTTGCCTTACACACTAAAATACGTACAAATTATATAATTCTCAATGAATTCTCAGTCCCTAATTCCATTCGCCCGTATAAACTTGAGCAATATATGTCTGCTACTTCATTGTTTGAGTGGCGACGGTCATATACATGGCCTTTTTTTGAAGTATTTAAATGAAACAACTACTTTTAGTATTGAACATTTCTATGCAGTGAATAGACCTGCTTATTGATAATATTTTTGATTTCAATTTGTACCGTCAAATAATTTTTATAAAATGTCGTAGTTTTGCTTTATTTGTAGTACACCTTTGACTAAAAATGAAGTTGTTGTTGTTGATCGTGAAATAAAGAATTTCATTGATTCAAGTGTTAAAAGAAATGACGAGTTTCTTGAACACCTGAAAGATAAGCAATCTGTTACTTTGGCGATGAAAGAATTATATGCATACATTGAAAATACTGATGATTGTCAGTTTTCATTGGAATAGCTGAAAAAATATTTGCTATAGATAATCTAACAATTAAGACAAGATTAAAGTTAAAGTATGATAATAAAATTATTACAACTGAGAAACAAGGAAGTTTAATATAAATCTAATTTATTGAAAACTAGCACAATCTTCTTAATAGAAATACAGCAAGAAGCGGAAGAAGAAAGCGAAGATGAAGACATTGCTATGAAATAGCATTTGATCATCATCAGTTAGACTAAGATTTTCCCGAACTCAACAATATTACGTTCCACTTTAATCATTACCAACAAGAAACTATCCAATAAATCTTAATAATACGCTATATATATATATATATATATATATATATATATATATATATATATATATATATATATATATATATATATATATAACCACGGCGAAAATCGTCACTTCTTCATGTATGTGGCGAAAACTAGAATACTAAACGGCATAAAGCCAAAAAATTATATCTTTAATAAATGCGGCGAAGAAAAATACTTTTTTAAAATGTGTGACGAAGAAAATTACATCTTTAAAGTGTGCGGCGAAAACTATTTTCAATTTTCAAAATATGCACCGAAAAAATCTCTTACTGAAATGTTCGGTGGAAGCTATTATTGTTACTAAAGTTGGGTGAAAAAAATTAAAAAATTTTCCTTCAGAACATTACGATAAAGAGAATAACGCTTCAAAAATTGCAACGAAAACTATAAAAATAATAAAAGTGCGGTGAAAAAATTCAAAGTAAAAATCTCGCGACGAAGAGAATGGCATTTTTGAAAGTGCGATGTAGATTATTACAACTATAAAAGAACGGTGAAAAAAGTTACATTTCAAAACTTTGCGACGAAAAAAATGATTCTTCAAAAAGTACAACGAAAACTAATTTCCACCATTTAATTTTTTTTTCACCATTTATCATAATTTTTCACAAAATTTTCAACATTTTTATCTATTTAAAGGTTTGGTGCAAAAATGATACTTTTAAAGAATAATAGGAATTATACATTAAAAAGTGCGACATTTTATTTTTAACAAGGCAATGACGCTAAAATATGCGGCGGAAAAAATAACGTTTAGAGATTACTATTACTAGAATACTAAACGGCATAATGATAAAAAAATTAGACCTTTATTAAATGCACTTTTAAAAGTGTCATTTTTCGCCACATTTTCAGACATATAATAGTTTTCATCGCACTTTTGGATGCGTAATTTTTTCACCGCATACTGCTTAGCTGTATTATATAGATATATATATATATATATATATATATATATATATATATATATATATATATATATATATATCGCTAAGCGATAGTTTTGACGAAATCTCAAGATGATTATTTTTGAAAATGTTCTAAATAAAGAACGGAAAGTCAGAGCAATGAAAACTGTATTTTAAATATGAACCTAATCCCAAGAAAAAATCAATACATATATACGGCAAAAATTGAATAGGTTATTCCGTGGACTATTCTAAAGATATTTTGACCTTTGATAATTTGTGAAAAAGCGCTTGGTTTGGAAGATACAGGACGAAATATTTTTCAAATGATAAATTTAGTCGAAATAAAGGTATGGCATACTTCACTGGACTTACCGACTAATAAAAAACTTATAAAAATGCTGTGTTAACTTTTAACAGCATTCCAATTACTGCGAATGGCTGCAGACATTGAATTTGAATACGTGATTGATTATTTTGTATCTGTCGAATTTGTTGAGACTGACGTTTGACTATTTGACGTGAATTTTCTATCTTTAGTACTGAAACTGTTGTTATTGAAGTTCTAACATGAATCGCTATACAAACGCCGAGATGGCTGACATGCATTTCATTTATGGACTTGCTGATGACAATTTATTAGAAGTTAGGCGCCTGTACATTGAACGATTTCCTAACTGTAATGTTCCTGATAGAAAAACCTTTCAAAGTATTCATCAACATCTTCATGAAACAGGAATATTAGAGCGAAGTGGAGGACTTGGAAGGCTAATGATATTAAGAATGGTAGAAATAGAAGAGAAATATGCTGGACATGATAGAAGAAGAAGATTGAGGTACTTCTACTCGAAAAATTGCAAATACTTTGAATTAAGTAATGGAACTGTTTGGAATATTCTTAGGGACTATTTACTGTACCCATACTACATATAACGCGTTCAGGCACTTATTCCTGCTGATTTTCCTCCATATATTGCATTCTGTCAGTGGTTTTTGCACACGTTGGTTCAACATCCTCAACTATTCTCACTGATTCTTGTTACCGATAAAGCCAGTTTCTCCAGAAATGCAATAAGAAACTTCCACAAGAAATACGTGTGGGCCGTAGAAAATCCCGATGAGGTACTGGAAGATCATTTTCAAAATAATTCTCGTTGAGCGTTTGGGTTGGAATTAGACCGGTATCTCCACCAGGAAACCCCTTCGCTAGGTATACCGTAACTTCTTGGAACAAACGCTACCTTATCTTCTGAACGAAGTACCATTGGCTACAAGAAGTAAAATATGGTTTATATACTATGATAGACCAGCGCATTTTAGTGTGTTTGCTCGAGAGTTTTTGGCAGTAACATATGAAGATCGCTGGATTAGTCAAGGTGGACCTAACTTGTTGCCTGCTGGATCCCCGGACTTAAACTCCCTGGATTATTTCGTTTGAGGCCATCTAAAGTCATTAATTTATACTACTTCAGTAGAAGATGTGGAAGATTTAAGAAATCGGATAATTGCTGGGTGTAACAATAAGGAACAACCCGATGTTTTTGAAAGAGTTCAGCTGTCACTTAGAAGAAGATTGAACTCATGCATCAGAGCTAGATGTAGTCATTTTGAACAGTTCTTGTTTCGCCCTGTATCTTCGAAACAAAGCGCTTTTTCACAACTCAAAGAACAAAATATCCTTAGAATAGTCCAGGAAATAACCCCGTGAATTTTTGCCCTACGTTTAATAGACACCCTCTCTCTCTCTCTCTCTCTCTCTATATATATATATATATATATATATATATGGGTTAAACTTGGCTGCTAAGTTCTATAGATTATGCGAATATATCAGAACAAAAAATCTCGAGAGATATTCAAAAGAAAAAATTTTGACTCGGTAATGCGTGACTGTCGTTTTGGACATATTAAAAACTAATTTTAAAAATATTATTTGATTGTGAGTCTTAAAAAAACAATTACCTATATATTTTCTAGTGAACATCATAATAAAAATATCAATGCCTTAAAAGAGTATTTTTATCTCAAAATATACTGAATAAGATTAATTATATACAAACATCCTATATTTTTCTACCGAATTTTTAATTCTGATCATTAATTGTTGACGTCATACCACAGAGAGCGGCTAATCCGCTACGAACATAATTTCTCATCGCATATAAAGGCGTTTCTTTAAAAGGATTATTCATCATTACTCTTTATTATTTCAGATTTTATATTTGGTAGTTAATATTTACCTGCTAAGTTTAAAATGTTTATATTTTAAATTTCCCGGATAATAAATCATATAGTTTAAAAGATTTTACGTAAAATATAGCTGATCGGTTTATTAATATTGTGTTAGCCATTTTAATGGGAAATAGATAAAAGTGATAATGTTTAGCGGACTTTCATATATTTCTGATAAGCTTCTTAATTTTTTATGAGTATGACTGGTTACGGATCGTTATTGTGAATAGACCCTTAATTATTTTGCACAGGGTGAGTCCATACGACAAGAAAAATTTGAGCGTAGACGTATTACGTGATTTTGTGTTAAAAATGTATCGTCCACACGAGACATTTCGTTACGCGGTTATAAGTGGTTTGGTTTTTTTTTGTCTTAACCTAACTTTTACAGGATTTTTGTTTACATTTTATCTAAAAATTAAAATGAAGCAAAACAAAAATATTAATTGTGGCAGTATTTGAATCTAGAAAAAAGTTACAAAATGCAAGGGGAATATTGATATATTCTTTATAAAAAAAAAAAACAGGAAAGTCGTCGCTACTGGGTCCGGTCTGTATTTGAGGAAAACATTGGAGAAAGGTTTGGACGTACTAATAATTTAATTCAAGAAATGTGAGAAAATGATCCTGATTTCTTAAAAATATTTTTCTGTTACGACTTGTGAATTTGAAAAGCTCTTCGCTGTTGTTGGGCCAATAATTAGGAAACACGAAATGGAAATGTGTACAGCTATATCCTTATTACTACGTTGGAAATAACATTGTGATATTTAGCTGATGAAATCAGCATGTGAAAGCAACAGTGCGAATTCCGAGTCGGTAAACAGTGATATTATTCAGGTTACTTGTACGGTAATATGGGACTCTTTAAAAGAAGTTTTATTTCCAAAGTTTACCACTTCTACCCGGTAAAGAATTGCTAAGGAGTTCAAAGACGAGAATTTCAATATAAAAGTGTAATTTTAACAATCGTTTTAATAATTTCAACTGTAGTAGTAGTTTTTAGAAGAATACATAATATATTATACTAACTGGATTTCTGTTATTAAATTTCCATCAATTTTAATTTTCACTTTTTAATTGTTTATAATAGGTTTATATAAAGTTTGCGAAAGGTAGTGTTACCAGACGACTAACATGTCTGAAATTTTTTCCTCTGTTAAAGAAATAGGAAAAAACTGCAATTGTCAGTATTTTTTTTTAATTGAAAGAGAAAAATATAAGTAATAAAAAAATATTTATAAACCATCTTAATTAAGCGTTAACGAAATGAATTAATTGTTAATTTAGTATATTAATAAATTTAGTTTCGTAGTTTTTATTGCATTATATTTCTTTTGGCAATTGCTGGTCTTTTATAACCATTTCATGACATTCTTCACATGATATGTTCTTTAAGTTAAATTGTGTCTAGAGTAAAACCTTAACAGAATGTATTGTAAGCCAACTATTACTACAAATTATTAATTATTAAATTACTATATATAAATATTTTTAAGTTACTCCTATGGATTAATAGATAATTATAGTCTAATATTTAATACTCTCTTAAGAAGAAGTTATATCTTAAGTAAATTTATATTCTAATAGGCTCAAATAAAAGCATGCCTTAATCTCCGAAACTCTAAAACTTTACTTTTTACAGAGACCATTTTCTTTGTTCATATTATCATCGTCCCATAAATACACACTTTTTCATTTCAGTAATCATGTAAATAAATAGTTATAAGTTATATTTGTTAGTACGCCTATAACTGTAAAATAATAATTTAGATACAGAAATAGAATATAACTAGGACATGAACATAGAGACGGGGGGAACTAAAATTTAAAAACTACAATAGTGACATCAAGTTAATAAGTAAGAAGAAAAACTGTTGTTACCTTATGATTTAGTGAACATTTTAATAAAATATTAAAAGTAATATTAGAAGATTTATTTGAACTCGAAACCAGTGATAAACCAAAAGCAGGACCAGCAAAGTTATAACATCGATATTCGCATTTGGTGCTTTGATTGCAAATATTTTTAAAATCTTACTGCCTTAACATACCACATACAACATTCAGATAAAATGTCCAGATATTTCCTGAAAAGTCAGGGATATTGACGGGAAATATCATTTTTTGATCTGGTAACCATAGCTAAGGGCATGTCTGTGGATTAGTGTGTCGATATCATCGTTGAATAGAAATTGTATTATATAACGGCCTTTATTTCATAAGCTTTAATTTATATAACGAACAACTGTATTATTGCAATTATTATATAATTAATAAAAAATTAACAATCATTTTTTTTTGAACACCAAGCAGTAATGATCTTTGGTAACAAGCATTTTTAATAAATTAAAACCATTTAACATAGTTCATAAATATCCATTATTTGAAAACTCGCAAAGTTAAAAAGATAAATAAAACAACAAACTTAAAAAAAAACATAGGTTATGTTTTCATATAAAATATTGAAAAAAAAAACAGTCTCCACCATATTTAAAGCAGTCCGCAGAAAAGTTAATCATTATTTTGCGCAACGACCTTGAAAAAGGCGGATTTTGGCGGGAAATCTTCGGTCTTTGTCTTTTTTTAAATTGAACGAATCAGAATGCTTGAAATTTGACATATGTCTTATTACGCTACGGTTACGCTCAGATTTTTCTTATCGTGTGGACCCACTCTGATAAACAAAGTTGGAAAGAACGTGAAAGATGACTATTTTATCCGAAAATGTACAAAATTGTGGATGGAGTTTTGAAAAAAAATTAATAATTTAACGTTTTGAGTTTTGTCTTCAAAGCAGTATAAACGTTTTAGATCTCTCTTTTAGGGGATCAATGTCTGTTTAGAAGTAAGTTTTTGTGTGGTATATTTTCCTAATCTTATTTTTCTCATTTATTTTAGGGGTGACTTCATTTATCTTGTTGTATTGTTTGGATAGGTTTTGGTTTTTGATAATTTATTCTTTCCCTTGTTCAGTTATTTTTAACTGGTTAATTTAGAAGAAATTTTGATGATTTAATCTTAGGGTAGTATTTCCACTCTGTTCTCGTTCTCATCTTTATAGAATCTGTTACCTCTTGATAGGTGCATTTTTAACATTTATTATACAGACATGTAATACTATCTCTTCATATGATATTTAATTTTTAGCTAGAAAAGCTTAAACACTGTTTTTGTTTAAATTTTCCTAATACTTTATAAAATATTATAATTACAATTTTCATAAATCAGTATAGTTTTAGGTACATAGTAATAATTCCTGTGTTTTATTGAAGTTTTTAACATATGACTATTCGGTAAGTGTTTCTCAGTTTTTAACCTTTTAAAACTGAGTAGCGACCTCTGTCGAATTATTTTATTGTAATTATGACCCTTTAGTCTCCTCAGAATGATGAGCTGCCCTACGAAATGTGCGATTTGATCGCTAACAATCGTTATCAATCTGAGAATCTCAGTTTTTGTTTTGGAATCGCCACAATTTCATAAAAGTACTGATTCTTCTTGATTCAATAGAGATATGGTTTTGATTTTTGATTAAAGAAAACTTAAAACAATATGTAAATATGGGTTTAAATAGCTTCTCGTTAAAATAAATGCACCGTATATAATTAAGTTTTAAAACAAGCAGATTACCTATACTACTTTTATAACATCAACGCTAATAATATTATCGCGAAGAACCCATTTAGATGCATTAAATATAATTAAGGCAAATTAACTGCTGTAGTGCAAGTAACTCAACTTAATAGGCGATTGTAAGTAACATTATGGCATTTTAATAAGCATTTTGCATGCCCGAATTTGAGTGACAAATGAACGTTCAGATGAATAATAAATATAACAGTGGAATGTTTACAAATGTGCATGTTTCTATATCATTATGACATAATTAGTCAATTACTGTAGGTTAATGTCTACCATGTTTTGTAGAAATTACAGGAAAAATAATTTTATTTGCTAAAATTTTGTAAATATTTCTTTTATCTATGCTATTCTAGAGTATTTTAATAACTTACTAAGATCTAAGATCGGGTTAGAAAGGAGAATTTTCTTTATTTGTATGAAAAAAATATTCTAATTTCTACTGAGTAAAGCAAGCCTAATTTTTTTTTTCATGCAAACGAGTGTTAATACAGGAGTAGTATTACTTTTTTGGCATTATTTTTATTTCAGTCACTATCAATATAAGAGGTTGATCATAAACCCTAATCGTACATACTTCGCAAGCATAAAATTTTCAAAGTGCGAAGTCTCCTGTTTGAGTCAAAAAGTTTAGGCAACTTTACAATAGAAACACAAAACCGAGATAAGGAATAGGATAGTTCGACAGCGTCAACCTCTTAGCTGTGTCCGATACTTCGGACCGCTGTCGTTTTTAATTGGAACGGATCACTGCTGTCGCAGTCAAACCACAAATTTTATTATGTCATAGATGCAATAGATTTTGCGGTGCCTCTGAATTTGATGTGTCTAATTTTCTTGCTAGCTTCGCGATCCGCTATTACACTGGGAAAAATGGTAAAATTGAGAAGAATATTGCGATGACAGTAGTAATTTAAATTAGGAAGAAATATTATAAGATATGCTTCTCTACTGAAAAGAAAATCCTTAATAGATATTTATCCTTTTTTATCTTAATACGTACCGCATTTCTTTAAATTAAGAAAAAAAAATTAATTCCATTTTAGTGTAGCAAATTTGCCGTTTTATTGTTGTGTTTATGTTCTAAATGACTTTAGAGATCTGTATATTGAATATACTTTTAGAAACAGTTAGTAAATATATTAGGCATTCTTTAAAAATATGTGTGTAACACAATCTTATTAGATACCTTCATATTCTACCAGTGGCCTAACTAAGAGTATGTGCACTCCCGCAAATTTCTGAATGTGTCCTATTATTTTGCACTCGTCTTGATCCTTCGTATTTATTAATTTTCATAAAGGGACTTGAGGGTGCTCCCCGCACCACGGGGTCTGCGGGAACGTTATTTACTGTAATCTACATTTCTTGTCAATCATCGAGAAAATATGTTTACACTAAGTTACTGTTAAACATTAGTTAATTATTTGTTAGATTTTGTTAGGTTTTAGCCGACTTCTAAAAGAAGGAAGTTCTCAATTCATCGAGTATGTATGTTTTTTTATGCATGTATACCGATTACTCCAGAACAGTGACATCGATTTGAATGAAATTTTTTACGTTATGTTCAGGAAGATGCTACCGTGGTTTCATATTTTTTTGAACGAAATTGGTGCAGTAATATCCAAAATGGCGCTGACAAAAATTTAATTTTGTCCGATTTTCTCCGAAATTGGTGTAGGGGAGTTTTCGGGGTCGCACATAATGGATCCAAAATATTTTTAAAAAATTCAATATGGAGGACAAAAAATCAATTTTGTCCGATTTTCTCCAAAATTGGTATAAGGGAGTTTTCAGGGTCGTACATAACTAATCTAAAATTAATTCTCAAAAAATTCAATATGGCAGGTCGAATATGGCGGACGAAAAAATCAATTTTGTCCAATTTTCTTCAAAATTGGTATGGGGGAGTTTTCGGAGTCGCACATAACGAATCTGAAATAATTTTAAAAAATCAATATGGCGTATTCAAGGTGGCGGATTAAAGATTCTACATCTTCCGATTTTGTCTAAAATCAGTATTGAGGTATTTTTGTTAGTGTTAATTATGAATTTAAAATATTTTTTTGAGAAACTCAATATGGCATATTCAATATGATGTTCTAAAAATTTTACATTTTTCGATTTTCTTCCAACCTGATACAGGAGGTTCTTGAGAAATTTACGTCTCAGGTTATTTAAATATTGAAAATTAATATTGTGGGGTTCTTGAGGCGTATACAAACTCAATATGCAGTATAAAAGGTATCGAGCTAAGAAATTTACATCTTAGGTTCTTTAAACATCGATATTGGAAGGTTTTATGGCCTATATTACCAATCTAAAATTAATTTGAAATTTAAGATCGTGGACTTACTATGACGGACTAAATATTTGTTTGACACAATTTTACTGAGATTTGGAAGACTCTAAGAACCAAAGAATTTTTAGTGGTTCATTTTAGGGTGATGTACAACTTTGAATAAAATGGGTACTTTTTTGCCACCTTGGAGTCATTGCGAGGCTCACTAATCTCGATTAGTATTTTGTTCAAATAATTTATGGATATCATAATGAATTCTAAAACTAAAAATAGAAAAATAAAATTTTTATAAAAAAATACAACCGACTTCTAAAAGTGCGCTAAAAAGTGAAAAATAACTAGAAATTTTTATATGAAATTGAACTTTTTGAAGTCGGCACCAAATTATTTGTAAATGAACTAAATAACTACTAATATATACAAATTATGGTAAGAAATCAATTACAAATAAAGTATTTTTAATCTGTTTAAGCAAATCACATTTTGTCAGGTATTAGTTTGGCGCCGACTTCAAAAAGTTCAATATCATATAAAAATTTATAGTTATTTTTCACTTTTTAGTCCACTTTTAGAAGCCGGTTATTTTTTTTTTATAAAAATTTTATTATCGTCATCATTAAGAGACTTTGAGAGAATTTAAAAAGAGCCATATTTTCTTCAAGTTTTGGACTTATAGTCACGGCCATCATAGGAAGTTTCTTGTACAATTTTTAAGCAAAAGCATTTTATATATGATAATTTCATGTATTAAACATAAAAGACGCACAGAATATGACAAGATAAAAAACATATAATAAAATTAGATTTAATTCAGTAAAATTCTGCATAGAAACTTAGTCTTGGCGGGAACCTTTTTGCTCATATGTGATTACGATGAAATAATTGGGGGCGATATTCTTTCTAATTTCAAGAATCTTACCGGATCGCAAGACAAGCAAGGTCACAAAAATTCTTTTGGCGGGAACACCTCTTGTCGCATCTGTAAGATGAAATAATCTGTGGTCTAACTATCTAGTTTTGGATCCTAATTGCAGCAGTCAGGGGCTCAGTGGGTGCTCTATTAAAGATTTCATGTTTCTTTTGACTCCCTGATTACAAATATTGGGGGTGGATTACCGAAAAATTGTTAAGTAATTTGTTATAAAAAGTTATTCATGTTGAAATGTGTTAAAAATTTACATTTTTTAAATGTTTAAATCAAAAATTATGCGTCGGATAGAAAAATGGCACTAGACACTTTTTGCTTAGAATCGGCCGAAGAGCATTCCACACACACCCTCGATATTCGTAATCAGAGTTGAAAATACTTTCAAAAACTCATATTACTTTACCGGCTAGAGATCCCACAGGACTTCCAAGCTACACCTGGAGAGCCATCATTATATATATATATATATATATATATATATATATATATATATATATATATATATATATATATATATATATATATATAAATGCAATCTACAAGAAGAACCATTTAGACAAGAATTGTAGTTCTGAGATTGAAAGATTTAAATTTATATTTAAATTATAATAATTAAAAAATGTAGCTCATTCCTGATGAATATGAATTCCCTTAACTTACCATTTAAAGGAAAATTCAAGTATTCATATTAGCGGATATTATACTATTGTTCGTTTTTTTGCCCTCAAAATCCCCAGCATTATGAAATATCTCAGGCAGGATCTCGTTTATCGGTTCAATGTGTAGAACAAATAAAAACACCAATAAAAACTGGAATCGAACATCCCGCCACAGATAATAAATGGCGTTTGTGTCGTCAAGAGGGCGCCACACAAGGTAAATGTTGATTATGTATTTTATATGCTATAGAACAATATAAGTTTTTGGTTTTTTTATTGGAAACTCTTATGCGGAGTGACTTTGAAAGGTCTGTACAAAACATTAGAGCGAAATTCGTAAGGCTAAAATATGATTGTCTAGCCCTGTTTACTTACGTCCTAAAGTTAATAGTTTCTGAAATACAGGATGTCAGAGTTATACTTTTTTTAGACTTTCTTGTAAATATTTATTTTAATGATAGCATTGGAGAGGGCGTTTGCATCAGTACTTTTCCTACATATTAAGCTTCATCTCTTCATCTAAGCGTAAGGTGTTTGTATTCATGCCAACAATTCTTCTTCGGTGTAAACAGGTCTACAGTATACTTTCCCCCTGACTTACTATTATGGTCTAACATTAAAATTGTTTTAACTCGATAACAGAGGATTTAAATTGACAGGTGCAGCAATGGTCAATCAAGTTCTGAACCTTGAAAATACAAGAATAAAAAAAATCGTTTATTTTTATTTCCGAACTGACAAAAATGGATAATTTTGTTTATTTTCAAGAAGTACCTAATCCTATTACTGATTTGGTATTCTTGTATAAACGTTCATTAGTTGATATTCGTAAGATAAATCATAACAATATCATTACCAAGGCAAAACTAGCCAACTAGAAGATCTAATTTCCATGGCAACTAGATCGGATCTATGTCTCAAACCTTCTTAACGAATCCAGCTGCATTTGTTTAAGAGATCCCCATAAAATGTTAGCCAGAGGTCTTAAATCTTGTGAGCAAGGTGGCCAATTTGCAGGATCATTATTTCCTTTGCCGATCCATCGATTTTGAAAATCCTCATTTAAATGATTTCTAACATGTAATGTGAAGTGTACGGGTGCATCCTCGTGATGAACCACATTTTTGGAAGTAAAGTACAATGAGCCTACAACTTTGCAAGATGCAGAGTTTTTGGGTGAAAAAATGAACTCAGTGACCTTATCCGAGATTTAAATTTGCCAAAAAATAAAGCAGAATTACCGAAATCAAGCAATAAACAATGGAATTTACTGCAACCGGATGTTAAAATTAGTTTATACAAAATCATCAAAAAGACTTGATACCCTATTTTAAAACTGCAAAGCAGCTTGTAACTTATCATAACATAAATAGCTTAACGAACGTTTTGAAGATAGAATATAATCAACAGGAATGGAAGTTTTTCATAGACTCTTCAAAATTATTTAAAAGCTGTTCTTCTCCACAACAGTAATACATAACCTTCGATTCCATTATGTCACGCAGTGCATGCTAAAGAAACATATGGAAACATAAAATTAATTTTAGACGCTATATCTTGCTCAGAGCATCAGTGGCAGATTTGTTGTGACCTGAAAGTCGTAGCCATGTTGTTGGGTCTGTAAATATTGTTGTTATTTGTGTGAGTGCGAGCTAGATCTTTATATTACATGAAAAAAGCTCGGACACCAAGACCAAACCTGCCTCCCGGAATTCATGGATCGTCCTCTAGTAAAATCCCAAAAAAAATCTTCTCCGGCCTTTACATATTAAATTGGGACTAATGAAAAACTTTGCCAGGGCTCTCACCAAAAATGGACTAGCTTTCAAATATCTGCGAGGTAAATTTTTGCGTCTAAATGACACCAAAATAAAAGAAGGAATCTTTAGCGATCTTCAAATTAGAAAGATTCTGAAGGACTAAAACTTTGATTCAGTTTTACAGAGCTTTGAAAAAAAGGCATGGGAATCTTTTAGGGCAGTCGTTCATTGTTTTTTGGGCAACAGGAGATGTGGAAATTATAATGAGCTTGTTAATAAACTCCTACAGATATATTAGCAACTGGGTTGCAATATATCACTAAAAATTTATTTTCTTCACTCTCAATTTAATCTTTATTTAATTTTTTCCTGCAACTGCGATGATGTAAGTGAATGATTCCACTAAGACATATCGACAATGGGAAAGGGATACCAGGATCGATGGAATGGATCAGTGTTGGCGGACCACTGCTGGAACTTGAATAGAATACCCCTGGAAGTGGTTACAAAAAGCAAGCAAAAAAGAAAAATTCTCGGATAAAAATTATATATATATATATATATATATATATATATATATATATATATATATATATATATATATATATATATATATATATATATATATATATATATATATAAAGTTTCTTTTTTCAATATTTGTACTAGCGATATTTTTAAAACAAAAGCTAATTTAAAAATTCTATTCATATTTCCGTGTTCAGTGATGCCAAATTAGTATAAAAATATAGCATTTATTTAAAAAGGACACACAATTTCGAATTTGTTGACCATTGTAATTCATTTGTCAATAATCACTACCCATACGTTAATTTTAAATTAATGTTGATAATGCACAACCTTTAATGCATGAGAGTTCTCATCAATACAAACATATTCATTTTATAAATTTGGCATGTGAAGCAACGCTCATCGATAAATAATATTTTTTTTTAGGAAATTTACGTCGTGTGCTCTCTGTTAATTAACAAACTGACACAGGCGTAATCTCAATTCGAGGTGGAGAGGTAAAAAGTCTCATACTATATGGAGGTGTAATGAATGCAACAGCTGTTCTCTTAAAGTCTGATTTAAGGTATCTTTAGAAACTCTAACTTCCAAATCTAAGTGTCTGATGCTCATATTTGGATTTTCCTCAACTCTTTCTAAAAATTCTTTCTTTTCCTTTGGTGCCGTAATAGTAAGATTTTGTCCATGATCAATCGTTTCAGAAACAAAACTACAGGTTTCTCGAAGACGCCTTTCAACAATGTCAAATGTTTGGTGATTTGGTACCCATTTTGAAAACTCCCGACAATTTCCTCAGCAATAACTGTAAACTAATATCATGAGGTCATTTCTGTGTTAGTGTAATGTTCAGTCATAGTGAAAAAGTTCAGAATTAAATACTAAAATTTAAAATTAAATGATAAAAATTTGTCAGCATGAATCGTTTGACAATACTCTTTTGTAGCTGATGGAGATACTTATCATTTTTAGTTCGTAGCTATTGTTGTAAATATGCCGGCGATTTTACGACATAAGTACAAGTTAATTTTCGACCACTAAAAATTTTTAAGGCGTGTCTCGTCCTGACACCGGTTTTGGACTTCGTTAGTGGGTTCCACTTATGCCTTGGCCAGACACCCTTGTATATTTACTTGATTTTTTTTGGATGTTATATTTGAAGTCATTCCTTAACGGAATCTATAGGTAAGATATTGCACCTATAGGCTGTCATTCATACAACACCACCCATGAACTAACTGCCTTTAGTGGTTTTTTCTGTAGGGCCCGGGCTTCGTTCTGATATCGGTGGCGGACTCGTCAGTGAGTTTCACCGATGCCGTACCCAGACACCCTTGTTTACGTACTTGATTTTTTTTTAAATGTTATATTTGAAGTCATTCCTTGACGGGATCTGTAAGTAAAATGTTGCACCTATAGGCAATCGTTCATATAACACTATGTAAATTTTTATTAGCGTTGGCCTGTTGGCCCTTAAACACAATGAAAATTTCTTAGACCAGTCCTAAGCCTGGACAAAATGTAAAGGGGTATAATGAGTCGCAGTACCCAATAAAACATTTAAATTTGATTATTTCAGAAACGACTGCTCGAAGCAACACCTACCAAGTATATATTTTTTTGGATAAATGAATATAATATTTACAAAAAGTTTTAAAACATTATAACTTTGACACCGAGTATTTCGGAAACTATCAACTTTTGGAGGAAGATTAAAAAATTTGGTCTCAGAAATTTGCACCAGACTTTTATACAGACCTTTTAAACACATCCTATATATTGCAGGTTATTTCAAAAATGAATTATTTAATTTAACTGTACACATATAGTAATTATTACTAAAAGGCATTATTTGCGCTTTCATTCTTAAGTGCTGAATTTTTTTGGTTCAAATATTGAATGTGGATTTAATTACTACAAAAATCGTAATTCTTGTTAGATTTAATTCCGGAATGGATAACAGAAACCTCAAACAATTGAAAACCGCCATGGGGTATGAGCTTTTATCGTTATACAACTCCATCTAAGATGAAAGACGTTATTTCCATCTTTTTCACTTTGGCATTAATTCTTAATCTTAATGACTAAGCCATGACAACAATCAAAAGATTTTTCGCTAATTATTTTCCGGAACAGATATTACTTGATTATCTGTCTTTATCATTTACGGCTGATCCGAATCATTTGTCAGATTTATTTATTCTTTTTGTAAACAGCGAGGGGATAGGGTTAATATAATTGTTTAATGGTTTAAGCCTGTTTCAGAGATGGCAGTGATTAATAAATGAATTTTTAAATGTTAATAATACCTACATCGTTGTAGTAAAAATGAATTACCGATAATATTCAAAATATCTTATTTATTTTTACAATGCAATATTCCAGCTTTCAAAAAAATGAAAATAGTAAATGAATTATTCAAACAAAATTAAAATTCTTGAATGAATCACGTTTTCAGTGTTGCTTGGTAACGCATTTGAAATTGATTAACTACATTTCATCAGATATGTGAAGTTTATGTTGTTGATTGCATAACAGAACGCACGTGTTAGAATTGGTTTGAAAAATTCCGTTCTGGCGATTTTTCACTCAAAGATGATGTTCTGGTAGACCTACTGAAATTGATGATAGCCAAATCAAAGCCATGTTGAAGAAATTCATTATATAACTGAATGATTGCCGAGAGGTTACATGTATTGCACACAACAACTGAAAATCAATTAAAATTTAATATTTGGGTCCTGCAAGAATCAAAAGAAATTCACTTAACTCAACGAATCCACATTTTCCATATACATCTCAATCGCAATGAACTTGAACATTTTGAGAAAATAATCATCACTGGTGATGAAAAATAGGTCATCTACAGTAACATCACGATCATGGTCTAAGTGTGAGAAACCAGTACAAGCCACATCAAAAGCTGAACTAAACCTAAAGGAGGTCATGCTGTCAGTTTGGGAGGACTACAAAGGTATTGTGTGTTTTGAGCTACTTCCAAGAAGTCGGACGATCAATTCAGGTTTTTTTCTGTCAACAACCAATGATATTGGATGAATAAATCAAAGAAAAGTGGCTAACATTAACAAATCTCAAAGGAATTGTATTCTATAATGATAATGCAAGTCTCACTCATCTTTAACAACTCGTGTGAAATTATTAGATCCAGTTTGGGAAATGATGTAGCATTTCCCATACATCCCTGATCCTAGCACCCTCTGATTACCATTTATCTAGAAGTTTGCAAAACTCTTTGAATCGTGAAACTTTCACAAATGATGATGAATCGCACTTGGTTCATTTTTTGCTGATAAAGTCCAAAAGTTCCACAAGTACGGAATCATGAAGCTATAAAAAGATGGCAAAAGGTCATTGAACAAAATGGAAAATATATAACTGATTAAAGTTTATTCTTTGTTTTAAGAAATGTAGCTGTTACATCGGACAAACGGGAAGAAATTTCCATACGAGATTTAAAGAACACAAAACTACATTTTTATTGAAACAAAATTCAAATTTCGCCAACCATTCCATAGAAACGGGCCACATTTTCTGATGTTAAGGATATTCAAATTTTTCATATCGTACTCAAAAGGAAAAAACTTAATATCTTACAGGCCACAGAAATTTTATAGTACTAGAAAACGAGCACAATTAACTTTTTTTAGCACAGACCTACGAAATTCTCCATTCTTCGACGTTCTGCCATTAGGACCTAGATAATAGTAATAAAAATGTGCCAGCAGAAAAAACCCTATAAAATAATGTAATCCGTAGTTTTTAAGACATTGCATTTAAGAATCTAACAGCGATCCTGGATCATACATTTCAATACCCAACCAATGTGTTGATACTAGCAATGTATCGGGTGAAAAATATTGAGTATCAAACGCAAAAGTATCGATACTCGAAAATATCTTTTTGTATGGCTCAACCCTAACCGAAACCAATCTCATTCCATACTCCTCGTACTGTAGGCGAAGAAAGTACTCGAATTAATACGTATTATTTACTATTATTCGACTATTTTAATAGGTATTCTCACATCACACGGGCCTCGAGTTCTCGAGTGACAAGTGCTTCTTTGGTGCTACTTACTTCAGTACTCTTTGGCTACTAGAAGAAAGCGAATCTTTAGTGAAACTGTATATACTGGTATGTATGTATGTGCGTAGAGTTGGAGGTCTGTACACTGCGACCTGGTAGATCTATTGTGCCCCCCTACTGCTGTCCAGTCATAAGAGTTACCTTATCGGCTAGAGCAGGTCATCCAGTCCTATTTCTCTCAGGAATATCAGGATGTTGGACGGCTTCAAGGTGGGTAGTTCCCGGATTGGTGTCCTCCCAAGAACCGCATCCTAGGGTTTTCTAGAGCACTGCACTCTACAAGGATATGAATAGAGGTTTCGTCCCCCTCCTCACAGAATCTGTACTCTTCTCTTTCTACCAGTTCGAGTTTCTTGACGTGTCCCTTCAGGTGGTAATGCCCCGTCAGGACCCCTGTCAGAACTCTGAGCTGGTTTTTCCTCAAGCTTATGCATTCTTTGAATCTCTTCTGGTCGTAGTTCTCCAGAAGTATCTTCGCTTGTATCAATCTTTGCAGCTTTATCCAATAATTGGATCCCCTGCTTTCTCCTTCTATCTTTAGTTCTTCCAGCATTACGCTCCTACTGTTTCCACAGAAAAGCTCTGGCCCCAGAAAAGATATCTCAGCTCCTCTCCTGACGAGTTTGTCTACTATTTCATTTCCCGGTATGTCCCGGTGTCCATATGGCATACACTGGTAACTATAGATATGCGAGATGGCTAGGAATTTCATATACAGCAAAATTTAGAAAATAATTTTTTTGAGAGACACACAATTCTGAGATATGTTTCTTCTGTTACAGAATGTGACTCTGCTCTTAAAGTAGTTTGCAAAATGTTAGTCTGCCCACTCGATAAAAGAGCTTAAGGTTTAGTCAATTTTAATCTATGTTATGAACATCAAATATTTTGTTTTTTATTTTTCTGTCATTTTAAATTTCAAATATGTTCTATTTCAATTTTACGTTTGTATATTGAGAATATTTGAAAAATAATAAAACCATATTTTATGGTAAATATCTCTTTGGGTTTGTTATTTCCGAAATATAATCGGCTAGCCTGGTACCTCTCGTTTCTAGAATATTTGTCTCACAAAAACTTAATACCTGTAAATAATATTATATGAACAGTTAAGTTAACAATTCATATGCAGCTTTTCAGTTCATATGAAACGCAGTAAAAACGTGAATTTGCCCCAGTTGTATAGTCATAAAGCTCAACACAATCATTAAAATATACGAACCGTAGAGCAAGTTCACTCTGTTTAGCCGCTTCTGACTTAGGAATAAGTTTTTATTTACTATATTAAATTCAGCACGAAATTAAAGCGATTTCAAACGAGAATTAAAAAACTTTTTAATTGGTTCTGCGCTTGAATAAATATTATCAGTTTGTTTAACAGCCCTTAATATCTGTAAAAAATGTATAAGATCATATACTAATACTAAATAGTATTACACAGTATGAACATTGTTAAAGGAAATACACAACCGGGAACATTTGAGATGCAGAACGGTGAAACCAGGTATGAAACAGGCTAAACAAATTGGCCATCGCACTTTGAAGGCCGAATTGATAACCGAATTTGTCAGGAGGGTAAGACGGGTGTTACAAAGTAGTTTAAATTGACATTGAAAACCTGCAAAGGGAAATAAGAAGACCCTTAACACAAGCACACAAACACCACCCTCGGAGTGTTATTGAACGTACAATGCGTTCAAGACACCAAGGAGGAAGAGGATTGGTCGATATTGGTAAGCAGCTCGATCAACAAATAATAAACTTATGTTCTCATTTCCACAGGTTAGCGGACTCTTCCACACTACATCGAGCAATATGCAAAACAGACGATTCAACACCGCTACAGCTGAGGGAACGGAATATTGCTTCTCACCAGCGAAGAGACCAAGAGCAGTTTCAAGCCTGGCTACAGAAACCACTTCATGGATGGCATCCCAATGAGGTCATCCAGGACAATATCTACAATTCAGCGTCGAATTACTGGTTGATTTCAGGACAGATGTTTCTGGAAACGGAGGGATTCTTGTTAGCCATCCAAAACCTGACTATTCCGACGAAGAACTAACGGAAGTTCATCATTAGAGATCCCTCAATAGAAAATGAGCAATGTAGATATAGTTGTTGAACATCACAGACAGTCCAGCACATAACTGGAGGATGCCAAGCGTTTGCCGCAACCGAGTATAAGGGAAGACACGTCTCAGCCGCTAAGATACTCCACCAAAACTTGGCAGATAAGTGAAAACTATTGCAGGTAGTAAAAGTGCCTTACTACAAATAGAATCCGGAGTCTATTATTGAGAACAACGAGCCTAAGACCAAAATATAATAAGAAAATACAGACATTTGGTGCAAATTCGCAGACAGTGGGCAATGAAAATTCGCAAACAATTGGCAATGATAGCGTCCACACGATTCTCATAATACTATCAGTAACTGGAGTGATACCAAAGAACCTCCTGCAGAACATCAAGGGAGTTGGCCTTAGTGAGCATCTATATTAACCGATTCAGAAAACAGTTTTCCTTGCAACCGCGCGGACCGTCTGAAAGTTTGTAGGAAGTACAGAAGACCACGCCACCTAGGACCCGATAACATTGAAAGGGTCCCCACAGAGCTTCATATTTCATATTTTTGGTGTCTTTGTATACCTGGTATGAGTCCATATCCCTGGAGGAAGTGCAAAGCCGTTTGGCTTGTAAATCTGAATAGTATTACTAAAAACAAAACTGATTAAGACACTTAACACCTGTGCGTGCTTTGCACTCGGTTACTTTTGTGGAATTGTGAAATGGAGCAAGATGGACATAGAATGTGTGCAGAGAAAAGTCAGCACACTCCTGACAAAGGCACAAGAACATTATCGTCGTAGTGCTGCTGAACGGACAATGCTACCAAGATACGACAGAGGAAGAAGACTGGTGGATATTGGTAAACAATTGAATCAACAACTAACGAACTTACGTTCATATCTTCACAAGCTTGCGGAGTCTTCAGTGCTACACCGAACAGTATCCGAGGTTAAAGACTTAACACCGCGGCTGTTGAGGGACCATAAACTTCTCATCAGCAACAAGACTGAGAGAAGCTTCAAGCCTGACTACAGAAGTCCCTCCATGAACGACACCCAACCAGGAACATGTCGACAAATTATCGTCGAACTACTGGTTAACGTCAGGGCAAATATTTCCTGAAACCAAAGGTTTCCTAGTAACTGTCTAAGATCAAGTTATCTCAACTAGAAACTATCATAAAAACACAGAGATCTCTCGATCCAGAATGACCAATGCCTATATGAATGTCGAACATCAGGATCGGATCAGCACATAATAGGAGAATTTGCCGCATCTGAGTACAAGAAGAGACACGATTGAACAACCAAAACTATCCATTAAGAGTTGACAGAGAAATTCAGTCTGCTGCAGGTAGAAAAAGTGCCATATTATGAAGAGAACCTGAAACCTATACTAAAGACCAACGAGCTGTATTAAGATCAAACTATGATTATGGATCAAACATTTGCACAGAACAGACCAGACCTCATTTTAGTAGATGAAACATCCAAGCGAGCAACACTAATAGAAGTCACCTTCCCTAACAACAATAATTTAAGGAGCAAGCATAATAGAGCAACCTGGAGACAGACATTGGAGAATGAGGAGCATCGAGACGATCTGAAGAGTCTTCATACCTAATATCAAGAGAGTGGGCCTTAGCGAACACCTGTATAAGGCAGTGCTCGGACTCTCCGAAAGTTTATTGGAAATACAGAGGACCTTAACGTCACTTAAGACCTGACAACATGGAAAGGGTCCCCACAGAGTTCCATCCTTATGATATCTGACTATATCTGGGATAAGTGAATGTTCCCTTGAGGGAACGCGATAGACGTTTGGTTAAGTCTATGGACAAAACTAATTATCGATTTTATCATCTCCAGTAAGATACGATTTACGTTGACCGCTGAAAGGCCTTGTGACTTAGTGTCTCTTAAGTGGCTAACAGGATCGAAATTGATATTATCACCTTTTTAAAGCACTTCAGGTCAACCTGGAGAGGATCTTATCAAAAATACTTCCTAGCAACAACATCCAGACTGATACAATCCCAATACGAAGAGAAATATTTCAAGGCAATTAATTAAACTCATTACAGTTCTGCCTTACAATTTCACGAAGGGGTAGTAAGACTAAATTATCTTCCGTATATGGATGATAATAAACACACTTTACACATAACTAGAGGAAAGATACAACTGGGAGTATTTGAGATGTAGAACGGTTTAAATATTTACAATACAGGTAGAATATACATACGCGTATAAGTATGATAGTCCTCGACGTATAAACGTCATTGTATTATTGGATCGTTGTTTTGCTGAACACAGCAGAAACAAGTAAACTATAAACTAGCTGGAAAATGAAACTTCCGCAGATTTAGACCAGGTATAAAATGAAATGGATTAAATATGTCCTTATGAAACTGAGGATTCACTTATTGTTGTTCCCGTAGCTTAATGCTTTCCATTTATTTCTGGATTTTCTGCAACGCGACCAAAATTTCCTCTTCTTAATCTGGAATAATGTTTCTCGACTAGCTCACTATATTTAGTGTGAGACAAAAGGAACCAGCTTTCCTCAATCTATTGTAAAGAATCAGAAATATCTTGTAGCTGTTTCCCATTTGCATATACTATATACATTCCGAAATATCATTTTTAAGCTTTTAAAGAAGAACAAGTTATTTTTACAGAAATTTAGTGTAAATGAGTTTTATTATTTTAAAAAGAATAAATTTATAAATATATTAAAATATGCAAAGCAAAAATTGAATAAATATGATGAGAACTACTTAAAATTATTAAAGTATTTTATTAAATAAAAACATTTTCTGCGCCCTGTTTTAAAGTCTTGTGCCCATTCGTTTCCAGCGCAGATCAAAAAGTAAGATATTATGCATTATAAATTTTAAAATCATTTTTCCCGAAAGAAGGAAACACATCCAAGATTACGTTAAGGTAAAATTCAACTTGTTGCTCTTTCAAACTTTCAGCACGTTTACAAAGTTTTGCCGTAAAACTTTAGCAGAAAAATTTATTTTCTACGTGAACAAATTCTTTTAGGTGACGTTTCCTGTTTGAGTTGCTTCCGAGGTTATGAGTTGAACGAATATAGAGGCATACGGAAGAAGTAATGGTATATATCAAAATTTATCTGGCAAGGTAAATATTTACGTGAAATGGATGTAAGATGATGAAGTACGTAAGTTGACGAAGCGGTTATTATAAATATACTGCGACAAAACTATTTCGTAAAGGATCGTCACTTTAATGTCGGCCCATCAGAATTGACCAATCCAAATGCATCACCGTAAAATGATGACGTAATATTTTGAAATATTTTACTAGAAATTATTTTTTTGGCTTACGTGTATTTTTTTAATAAGTGGAATAAATCGTTGACGACCTCGATAGCATAAAGGAAGGAGGCAAAGCCAACATGGTTTTAGAAAAGAAATCACAACTACTCATTCCATATATGCCGTGACTAGCGAAATACATACAGGGTGTCCCACGATGAACTGCCACGATCGATTTCTCGGAAAATTTTTAAGATTCGACAAATTACTAAAATCGATGGGGGCAATTTCGGAAATGCTAGAATCTTGAAAATATTTTAGCCGTATTACCCCATCGACTTTAGTAAATTGTCAAATTTTAAAAATTTTACAAAGTGTATTTTCCGAGAAATCGATGGTGGTAGTTCGTCGTAGGATACACTGTATTTATATTTATTTATAGTTGTTGACCCTGTATTTTCGGATTTGGGCTTTGACTTTATTACGCCCAAATTATTATTATCAAAACTAGGCTAGTACAGTGAAAAAGGCATTTCGAAAAACGCTTATTTCAGATTATTTATATAAATGTTTTCAGAAAATAAAAATAAAAGAATTCTTACACTGTATTTCAAGATAGGAGATTTAGTACTGAAAAAACTAAGAAATGACATATAACATTAGTGACAGGCCTGAGCGGTTCCGATTTACATAAATTTTAACAATTGGTATTACGTCGGTATAAAACACGACAAAGTGCATTGTTTAAACAAGATAGTATTAAAGTTGCCCCTCTTCCTGATAGAATAAAATACAATTTTCCTTTCAACTTTCCCCAAGATAAATGTGAAATCAACAATAAAAACATTGAACAAACAATACGCACAACGCAACCCTTCCTAACATATCTTAAACGTACCGACTCTAACGAATTTCGTATCGTAACTGACGTCAATTACTTCTCAAAAGTTCACCAACTTTCCTCTCCCGGATTTCCCGCTGTTACCGTTAATAAAGTCACCCTCATATGGGTACCGGGACATACCGGGATAGAGAAGAATGAAATAGTAGACAGGCTCTCGAGGAAAGGGGCTGAGATACCATTCCTGGGACTTTCAGTGGAATCAGTAGCAGCGTAATGCTGGAAGAACTAAAGGTAGAAGAAGGAAGCAGAAGATCCGATTATTGGACGGAGTTGCAAGAACTGAGACAAGCGAAGATACTTCTGGGGAACTATGACCAGAAGAAATTCAAAAAATACATAAGCTAGAGTAAAAACCAACTCAGAGTTCTGACAAGGGTCCTGACGGAGCATTCCCATCTGAAGGGACACCTCAATAATTTCGGACTGGTAGAAAGAGAAAAGTGCAGATTCTGTGAGCAGAAGGACGAAACCTCTATTTATATCCTTTCAGAGTGCAGCGCTCTAGGAAACCCTAGGATGCGCGGTTCTTGAGAACACACCAAATCGAAGAAAGAGAGCTACCCACCTAGAAGCCGTCCAACATCCTAAGATTCATAAGGAAAATAGAACTGGAAGACCTGCCCTAGCTGATAAGGTAACTCTTACGACTTGGCAGCAGTTGGGGGCACAATAGATCTACCATATCGCAATGTACACACCCCAACTCTACACAGATACATACCGTTAATACTTGCCTTGTAAGGGTAGTTCTATTCCTGAATATTTCAATTTTTCGTACGTAGAGGGCATTTGCTATTATATGTTAGATATTTAATTCCTGATTTGGCTTGAGCATCAAAAAATTTTTTTGTTACACAAAAGGGTTAATAGGACTCTTCTACGTTTTTCTATGACTAAAAGAAATAGGTAATAACTGGTAAAAACCTGAGCACTTTTTGTCCAATTTGAAGGTATCTAAATCATTCTTTCTTGAGAATAGCAAAAACAGTCAGATATACCAATTCTTTGTACATGTAATCAAATGAATATATTGCAATATAGTGATTTTATTTGGTTATTCTTTTGCTTCCTAATAATGGGAAAATTGTTCAATGTAAAAATATTCTATCGGTGTTCATCGGTATTACATGTTAAGGTCACCCTTGGAATTTGTTGCTTAAGTTTTAATTACATAGCCAGGGTAGAATTTTTTTGGATAGATCTATTTAAAAATATAATGAGGGTATGTTCTTTTTGGTTTATGTCACCAAAAATTGTCTGGGTTTATATTTTTTTAAGAAAGCATTTGGAAATGGAAAAATGCACACATATCAATTCCAGCAAAAGTTAGAATATATAAAGCATGTGTCAGGCCCGTAATGACATACACGGCAGAAACACGAGCTGACACAGCAGAGACTAAGAGGATGATGCAAACCAATGAAATGAGAATATTGAGAACGATCACAGGAAACACACTCTGGGATCAAAGAAGAAGCAGCGAAATAAGGGAAGAATGCAAGACGGAAGACGTGGTAAGATGGACACGCGCTAGGAGACGCTTCTGGAACGAGCACATATCTAGGATGGAGAACAGCAGACTGATAAAAATCGCCAGAAATGGAAAACCAGCATCCGGCAGACCGCCGGGACGGCCCCCCAAGAGGTGGAAGGATAGCTGGTCGTCGGCATCTCAGGAGGGACAAAGAAATGGGTAGAAACAAGCCTTAGGCTTTCGCAAAGAAGAAGAAGAAGAAGAAGAAGAAGAAGAAAGCATTTGAACGGCGTAAAATGTAATAAAACTGAGTCTATGCTTAAATTTGATAATTGATTAATTTTTTCCACTATGGGTAATGATTTTAGGGTGGTTTAGATACGAAGCATGTCCAGAAAGTAAGTGTACTGATTTTTTGTAGGCTACAAAAATTTTTATTTAAAAAAAATACATGGTTACATTAGTACATATGTAAGTTATTTTTTGACATGGTCGCTATTCCTCTCAATGCAGGTGATGGAGTGGGGTATCAACTTTTTGATGTCTTCCTTGAAGTAGTTTCCCGCTAACCCCTTCGTTCCCAGGTGAAGAACCTCCTCGTCGGTTGAAAACCTTTTTCCACCCATGTGCAGCTTCAGGGAGATGAAGAGATAGTAATCTGAAGGTGCGAGGTCAGGGGAATGCGCGGGATGATTCAGGACATCCCATTTAAACGAGGTGACCAGTTCCTTCGTGGCATTGGCCTTGTGTGGTTTGGCATTGTCGTGCAGCAGGCAGACTCCTTTTGTCAGTATGTCTCTCCTGTTGTTCTGAATCGCCCTCCCCTTGAGGCAAATATCCAAGCAAAATTATGCCTTGACAGTCCCAAAACACGGATGCCATGATTTTCTATGCTAAAATTGTGGTTTTGAACTTTTTGGCGGAGGGTAAAGAGGTGTGACGCCACTCTTGAGACTACGTTTTGGATTCAAGCGTGTAGTGTGCAACCCAAGTTTCATCTCCAGTAACAATGGAGCGGAGAAATTCATCTCCATGGAGTTTGTAGCGGCTTAAAAACTTGCTTTGCCTCCACTCGATTCAACTTTTATTGGTCTGTCAGCTGTTTTAGGACCCACCTCGCAGACAGTTTCTGATATCCGAGGGTTTCTGTGACGGTTTCGTATAGTATCGATCTGGAGATTTGCGGAAATATCGTAGAAAGTTCATCCACAGTCAATCTGCGATTGGCACGGAATGCATTTTCGATTTTTTCCACAATTTCGCCAGTCACAATTGAAGGTCTTCCGCTCCTCTCATCGTCATGCACAGACGTACGACCATTTTTAAACTTGCGACACCACTTGTGCACACTCATACGATTCATGGCTGTATCACCATATGCAGTTTTCACCTCATTATAAACCTCAACCGGAGCTTTTCTTTTCCAAACGAAATAGCGGATGACGGAGCGCATTTCGCACTTGCCGACATTTTTCACGAAACGTGCTGTCGCGTCGAAAGTTCTCAACGTACTGACCTTGAATCGATCTCGTTGTGGAGAGGAGGAGTCCGGCTACATGGCAGTGTAGCCAGTATGTCGAAAAAAATCCCTCCGACCTTGAGAGCCTCAGTACACTTCCTTTCTGGACATGCCTCGTAGTTAAAGTCCATCTACAGACTGATAATTTAATTTCTTCTTTTAGTGGAATATACTTTATGTTGAACAATATTTAATACAATTAATCATAATTAATGCTTGTTCAATTATAAGCATGTTCCTTTGAATATCAAAAAAAACCTAAATGAATAGGCAATTGCGGAAAATTAATCGGATTAGCTTCATTTCAAATTCATCATAGTCGTATTCAAATAAAAATATAATTTTGCCACGAAACGGTAGTTTCCAAAGTAGAAATCCTAAAAATTACAATATTTTTCTTCATTTTTAGGAAATTTAATTTTTATTTAATAATCAAAATGTAATTAAATCACTCACAAACCATGTGACAATGAACACCAATGAAAGTGCATAACGTCACTCGTTCGCAAACATCATCTCAATCGAAGGCTACTTTCTTAGATTAACATTATTTTAGAGTGATTTCCGTGCAATTTCTTCGAAATTTACTGTCTTTATTGTTCTGATTATATTTATGATATCAATCTTAAATAAATTTTATTTATCATTATTGCCACTACTTTTTAATGAAGTTTCGAAAAATACAGGAATTATTTTTTTGATAATCGTATGCAGAATATGTGAAGCTAGAAATCATGTGTATCGTGATTTTTTGGCAGAAAATATTATTTAATAAGAAATTGTAAAATCTACGTTTTACCCCTTGTTCCATCTTCAAAATACAAATAGCGAAAATCAAGAAGACAGTTTAATAAATGTCTTCTCTTTCCCATACTAATATAGAACAATCTTGTTCCAAATAATTTTCATAATATGCCATTAGCTATAACGATTTATTTGTCATTAATTAAACATTTGACAACTACATTTAATTAAGCGCTAATGAAGTTCAAATAAATAAATAATTGCCAATTTTAAGCCCATAAATCGATAATTGAATTTATAATGCGCGCTTTAGCAACCCACATGCCAAATTTCAACAATCATTGTAACATTTGTTAGTTTTTGAATGACATATTTTGAATCCGTAAATTGTTCGTTTCCCAAAGGGCTGCGCCACAATAGCTAAGAATATTAAATTTCATGGAGTATTGAAATCGGATTTCCGGTTATATGAGGAATTATGTGCTACGTAAAATTTATACTCATATCATAGTTGAAAGATAAAGTTCAGTAACGTGCTGTGATAATAAGTCACAGTAATAAATACGTCAGCTAAGTTTTGGTCGAAAGCTTATAAATAAGGGATGCTTGATAAGTGAAAAAAAAATAGTGGATATAACTAACTCATAGACGTGTATAGCATAGATATAATTTTAGAGGTTACAATCAATTGAATTTGTATTCAGCAGATTAAAATATATAAATCAATTAACTTTAAATTTAGTACAAATTTAATGCCCATTCTACATTAAATATAATGATTTTGTAACAAAAATCGTGAATAATTTATATTTACTTTGAATTTAGAGCAATTTATTCAAATATCAGTTCGTTGTACATTAGATTTGATCAAATGGTATCTTAAATTTTAATAAGGTAACTGAAAATATATTATAGCTTCTGTACATTAAAATTAATTCACATATACCCTAATACTAAAGAAATTTACATTATTATTCAATATACATGGCATGAGATTCCGGGAGGTGGCACAACTTGTATTGAACTTTTTGTTTAGTATGATATAAGTTGCTTAAAAGACTATGAAGTATATTCTGTTAAAATGAGTAATTGAATAATCACTCTGTGAATAGATTTTATCTATGGGAACGGGATAGTATATATTTTTTATTACTAGACAAGAAAGTCTACAGGAAAAATAAATCAATAGCCGTACTTAAGCATAATTGGAACTTTATTATCTTTGAGCCGTTTAAATGTTTTCTTAAAAATATATAAATTAAATCAATTTGTGACGACCAACTGAAAGACCCTCTTTAAGATTTACAAATAAATCTGTCGAAGAAATCCAATCCTACCCTGGTTATGTAAATAAAACCGAAAAAATAAGGGCTGGGAGAGGTCTTAAACATGTGTTATATGCAAATACCGTTAAAATGTATTAAAATATGGAACAATTTTATTAGAAAACAAAAGAATAATCAAATAACTCACTATAATATGATATATTGTTTGACCTAATGTAAAGGGAGTTTGTATAATGTCTGTTTTTTTTTTTCTGTTCACAAGAAAGAAAGAGATAAGTACTTCTAGACCACTAAAAGAGTGAATATTTTTTTACGGTAGTTATTATCGATACCTTCTATTTATAGGAAAACCTAGAATAGTTTGTTTAACTGTTTTTTATATAAGAAAATAAGATTAAGTCGCTCCGAGGCCAATTCGGGAATTAAATATCCGGTATAGAATGGCTAACGCCCTCTACATTTCATGAATCAGATTGACGTTTATCAGGTTCCATGGGGATGATATTGGTGCTCACGGGATCCGCAGAGTGCCGAGGAAGTACAAGTTTGGTTTTTTAAGGAACACTAAACTTTAGTTACAACCTGGAATTCGTTTAGGGCGGGCGGAACCACTTTTAAGAACAGTGTAATTACGTGACGTGCTTGTCCGTCGGGAATGGAAGTTTTCATTGTTTTTGTATTCCTTTTGGGGATGTTTAGGGAATATCTTGTATTATTTTAATCGAAAATTTAGCGACTTTAATACTGTTTGTCTAAGTAATATAAATAGCTGTTTTTAGCGTTTTTATTATTTTTTTTGTTTAATATTCTAGAAAACCATTTATACGTTTTATCTTCTCAATTGAGTTTTACATTTTTACTAATAGAGCGGCCATTAAGAACAGTTATGTTAGTGTCTTGATATTGTTATTCATTACTAATTTTAAGTTTCTCATTATAAATAATTCCGTTTCTTATTTATTTTTGTTAATAGAGTTAAGTGTTTTGAGAAACTTATTTTGTTTAATTTTATTAATAACCTTCACGTGAGTGAACTCGCAGACGCACTGTTGTGAGAGCTTCCAGCAAGTGATATCATCTGACCAGCTATTTAGCAGCCTTGCCTGAGTCCTGATGTCCTGCATTATAGTTTTGGTAGGCTTAATTAAGCTGTAGTTGTTTGATACTAAAGTTGCAAGAGAGAAGAGAAACGACCAGACTTCGAGCCATTGCTTTTGTAATAATTATTTATAAGTATTTAAAATAGCTCCAATATGGGATAACAATATGGTTTTAGACAGAAAGGCCTTACGCTACCAAAATATATCATTTACAGAAGTCTACGATCAAATATTGTCACACCGGTCTAGTTCGCGAACACTACCCATGAAAAAAATGTCCACCTTTTTCTGGTAATTTAAGAATTTTTTGAAGTCATATTAATATTTGTACATTAAATATTTGATAACATATCTGAAATTCAATGAACACTGGCTGTATATTTAATGTACAAAGTCACCTTAAAAAGTAATGATTAAACTTTCAATTAAATGTATGATTACTTTAATACATTAATTTAGATTAATGTAAAATATTAAATTTTATACATTACATTAAATACATTTAATAAACGTTTGTTAAATTTGCTTCCAGCATATTTACAATAAATTTCATGTATTGTCTTTTTACCGTGTAGGTTAGAGTGTGCAATGCATATAATGCATAAATGATTTAATTTGTTGATAATAAAAAGAACGCATAATGATCACTCGGTATAGTTATATTTGAACTTCTTTATTTACGTGACATCGGTTTAAACAAAAAATGATATAAATTGCTCCATTGAAGCCAAGATAATGACATTTTTTTTGCATCTATGTATTTTCAACCTACAGATTCAATTTTAGAGCGAGAGATCTCCACCCCTCATTTATGTAATTTTTCACGCCCATGGACAATTTTCTTTTCCATTTTCATTCATTTTACCGATAACGTAAACATGTGAACATTTTTGTCAGAAAAGTACTCGAAAAGGCGAAGTTAATGGTGTAAGAAACAGCCCTAAATTGTTTATAGATTCGCCGTAAATTCCTGTCAACTTTTTTTTTACAAAAGAGCGCCATTCCAATTACTTTCAAACCATGATTTCATAGAAATTTTTGGATGAAAATTCGCAGAGATATTCAATTTGTCTATAAGCAAAAAATTTAACTATAACTTTAAACTATTAATGAGCAGGACCTAATTATCCAATTTTAATTTTTAGAACAGCGTTTGAAGGCTGTAAGATCTGTAGTATATGTGAAAATATTTCGGACTGGAATTTTATTTGCCGTGTCGCAATAGCAGTTTAGTGCTGTTTAGTTTGAGCATTTTTTTGCCTGCTTGGCGTTGTAGCGAGACACAACTTGGAAGCAGGGATTTTATCAGTCTTAGGCACGTTTTAACTTGGTATAAGTCTAGATCCTAAGAAATCGGGTAAATAACATTAAATTAACAATTATTAAAACGATCCTCTGAATTTTCAATGTCTGCATTTTACCTAGTTCTAATGCAGTGGCGCCCTTAATTTTTCACCCCTAATCTCTGGCATAGGGGTTAGCTTCGCATTTTGTTCGCTGATACTGCCACTAACCTTCAGCTCTCCTCTAGTTAA
Source organism: Diaprepes abbreviatus (assembly GCA_034092305.1). NCBI lineage: Eukaryota > Metazoa > Arthropoda > Insecta > Coleoptera > Curculionidae > Diaprepes > Diaprepes abbreviatus. The sequence continues at coordinate 18,296,187 of JASJET010000200.1, read as the reverse complement.
ATCTATTATGTTACACCTCTTTGCGTGGTCTCGCGCCTTTTAAAACCAGTGCTGCAATATATTTAAGTAACATCACACTCCTGCAAAACATTAGTTCTATACATAGATTTAAATTATTTATAACTGTGCACTGACTAGCGGGTATATTAAAAATTCCATTATACTGTATGTATGTTTAATTACGTATTACTTTTTAAAATAAAATTTTAGAACTGTCAATAAAACTGTTGTCAATTTGATTTTAGAAATAAAATAAAAGCCTCGCAACTGGAACAATTAAATATTTTATAAATTCTATTGCCCATACGTTATTGAAACACGAAATTAATTTTATATATTTATTAAAATATATTACGTACTAAAATTTTTAGTGAACCATATTAGCATTTGTATCAGATTAAAATAAAATTAATTTATGGGTAGTATCACTGCCGTAACTTGGCTTTCATCGTTCTTGTATAAAAATTTAGTTCGGAAATTTAGTTTTTCAAAAATGTTTCAGTTTTTTGACACCAGGTTACAACCCCGTTATAGCACTGTTATCCGTTTTTGCATTTAACAGAGTTTTTGGGGCAGTTTTTTTCTAAAATAATTTTTCTAAAAAATTCGCTTACTTGATATGGAACAATATTTTTTAATCCTCAAGACAAAATATTAATTCTTATGTATTTTATTTAATGCAAATAGAAATAAGGGAGACCGGATATGGTTGTCTCACGGGTTGATTGTCACAATGTGCATAACTAAAAATTGAACAAACGGATGAGTTTATTAAATGGCGTCGAAGGATCGCGAGAGCAACACCCCTCTTTACTCCACTTCAGTCTGCTCTTAAGCACTGTGACGAAGATACGTGCGTTTGTTTTTTTTCGGACAGCGAAAGTAATTTTTGTGCATCTGTGTCGAGCCTCATAAGTATACTTAAATTTTACATAGTAATATATTTTTTCATGTCTTTATTCTGTTAAATATGTGTTTCCTGGTATCGTATTATCATTTTTTTAATAAACTCAGACTCAGACTCAAGTAGATGGGGACTGGTAGTCACATGCGACAACCAGCCCCATGCATCTGGACTGCTTTTCTTGGTTGGCTCTTTAGAGTTTTGTGACACAAACATTTGTTTGTTTCAGGGGTAGTGATAAAAACGACATGTCATGATAAGAGAAAGTCTATTCGAGGGCTCGTTTCACAAGCTGTTGTTGTTGAAAGATAAGTAAAAAACCATGACAAATCTATATGGCCTATCTACAAAAATAGGCTACCAAAAAAATCGACAGATTTTTACCGATGAATATGAAGCAGATTTAAAAATATACATAATTCTAACTTCAAATATTTATTTCGGGTTGTCTCTCCAAGATATTCGGAAAATAACGTTTGAACGTTCCAATAACTTGAAAATCCCGAAGTCTTGGAATCGAACAAGCTAGCTGACCCCGATTGCTTTACGTCATTTTTGAAAAGACACCCTTCTCTATCGATACTAACTGCTGATGCCACCAGTTTGGCTCGAGCCACCAGTTTTAACTACATAACGTCAGAATTTTTTTTGAACACCTTTAATCGGTAATTAAACGGTATAGTTTTCAACCACACGAAATATGGATCATTGACGAAACTGGGATGACTACTGTGCAAAAACCGAATAAAATTGTTGCTAGAAAAGAATTTAAACAAATCGGTTCTATAACCTCAGCCGAGGCACACTAGTCACCCTAGCTGCTGCCATTTCGAGAAGTGGTAATTCAGTTCAACTATTTTTCATTTTTCCGTGGGTGCATTTTAAAGACCATTTTACCAGGGATGGACTAATTGGTTGCAAAGCAGGGTTAGAGGACAGAAGAGCTGTGTGTCGATGTCCTAAAACATTTTCATAACCATGTGAAATCAACTAAAAAAAAAAACACGTCTTTTGCTCTTAGACAATCACAGCTCACACTTGTCCATTGAAGAACTGAATTTTGCGTAGAAAAATGGCATAATAATGCAGTCTTTTCCACTGCTGCAACTGTTGGACAGGTCTGTTTATGTACCTTTAGAAATGTACATTAACGACGCAATGAATAAATGGATGGTAAATCATCCAGGACAACAAATGACGATATACGAAATACCAGGAATAATTGCGCAGGCTTATCGATTGCAGCAACTCCATCCAATATTCTCACAAGGTTTAAAATGTATTGAATTTGTCTACCTAATCGGGATATATTTCAAAAGCACGCTTTCATGCCTTCGTCTGTCACTGATGACAAAATAGTACTTAATGCCAAAGGAAATCAAAATGATAATTCTTTCCTTGATCGTCGGACAATGCTTTAAGATCATAACCTTGGCCTTAATAAACCCGCAATAAATCCATATGATACTTCTGGACTTGATGTTTGCCCAATGACACCACAATGTCTGACAGGCTCCAAGGTGCAAGAGCTATCACTGCAGCATCAAGCTTTTAAGAAACCTATGGTAAATCGGCAAATTTAACAGATACCGAAGAAGATCCATTTAGAAGAAAAAGAACAGGAGCAAGAAGCGAAGAAAAAGAATGTATCGAAACACGTATTAAGAGAGAGCAAAAAAAAATAAAAAGGTTCCTAAAGGAAAGAAAACCAAAAACAAGCAGGTGATTACAAAGAAGACTAGAAAAGGGACGAAAAGTTTTACTTGATCTGTGTGTCTTCATTCTTTGCTAGTAAGTCTAGCGAAGTCTGGATTCAGTGCCACGCACATGCAGCTACCAAATTCATCATCATCATCAGCTCATTTCTGTCCACTGCTAAACATAGGCATCCTCAATAAACTTCCATCCTTCTCTATTCTGAGCCACTGCGATCCAGTTTGTTACTATGCTTTTCAGGTCGTCTGTCCATCTGGTCGGTGGTTGTCCCTGATTGCGTTTGTCCGCTCTCTTTTCGTTCATCTGTTGTCCCCTATTCTAGCCGCATGTCCGGCCCAACTCCACTTTAACCTTGCAATACGCACAATGACACCATCTACCCCCGTTTTCCGCCTAACTTTTTCGTTTCCGACCCTCTCTCAGGGATACCCCCAGCATGGATCTCTCCATTTTGCGTTGTGTTATTTTAAGTTTCTTAGCAGTTGTGCTAGACAATGTTAGTGTCTCCGTTCCATATGTTAAGACTAGGAGAATACATTGGTTAAACGTTTTCGTTTCAGGTTTATGGGTATATCTGTCTTGAATATATCCCTGAGTTTTCCATAAGCAGCTCATCCCAAAGCTATTCGTCTGGATAGCTCACACATCTGGTTGTCCCTGCTAAGCCGAACTTCATGACCAAGGTGGTTATATTTCTCGGTAATTTCGATGATTTCATTTTCCATTTTTATAGGCTCACTTGGTACTAAATTTGTCATCATTTTTGTTTTGTTATAATTTATCTTCAGACCTGCTCTTTGTGTTGCCTGTTGTAGTTCTAGCATTTTTCTGACTTCTTGTAGATCGTCTGATATTAGGACTATGTCGTCAGCGAATCTAATGATGACTCAATCTTTCCCCATCTATAATAATTCCTTTCTCTTTCCCATCCAAAGCTTTAAACACATGTTCTAGCACTGTCGTAAACAGTTTTCGGGATAGTGTATCTCCCTATCGAATTCCTCTTCTTATTTTTATTTTCTTCGTCAAGGTGTGTAAGTTAATTGTTGTTGTTGTGTTTTTATAAATATTGTAGATCATGTTGGAATATTTTTGGTCTACCAAATTACATTTACCAAAATTGTGATTCTGAATATTAAGATTGATTATTTGAACCGACTAAAATTTTTTCAATATGATAGGTATATTTAATGAATAAATATTGCCTCCAAAAAAATTAGTGACTAACAGATTATATTTTTGTTACAAAAATTTTGAGTTCGTTAAATGAAAACAATTTACTTAAAGCGAATTTTTATCAAACATTTTATTTTCAATAAAAATACTCATTCAATTTAAATGTTTTTTCTTATATTTCCTCTTAATTATTGTCCCTACCCGAGACATTGTGACAACCATCCCTGACACGAGGATTAAAGTCACGTTTCTCTTTTTTCATAAATAAAATAATACTTCCTCAATGGACAATATTAAACTAGAATAAATAAACTTTCTATTGATTTGTAAATGTTATTACGAAACTAATAACATGGGCACTCAAAATGAGAAAGAAAAAGCAAGTTTATTCTAACCCGGTCTATCCTGCTTATTTCCGCAGTGGTACTCTCACTAAATGGACAACTTCTATGGGTAGCTTTAGTTTGTTTTGATTTAACAAATTTTAAAAGGCAAAGCAGGAAATCACTTTAAATAATATTCAGCAGTCAGTCTTACATTAGCTTTATTTTTGGAATTTTAACTACGTTTCGACTAGTGTATATCCCTATAGTAGTTCTAAAGTAAATATTTCATTTAAAAGGTTTATTATTGTTCATAATGCGATAAAAATAGTATTCGTGGAGTACAACGTACAACGCTTATGATAAAAATTCCCCAAAGAATAACAAAACGAGGTTCGCTTATCTGCCGCTCGGGAGCGTACAACCTTCATTAGCAGGGTTGCCAATTTGTTAATTCAAGCTTTTGTTCAGGAAGTATAGTATAATATGGCTTTGTGAAAAAAGACATTTGTAAATCTCCGAATTTTTTTGCTCTATAATGATTTTTCTTTCTCTACACGAGACAAACCTAAAAAGCACGTTAACATCTGTATTTTGTTATCCTAAGTATACGAACAGGCTATATCCATGACTTTTTATTAACCTCTTGTTTGTTATGTGTTCTTTTCGTGACTCTGGATAAATAAAAATGGGATAAATGTGATGCTGCGAAGCGAAAAATACACATACAAATATATACACGTACATATATGTTTTTCCCGATTTTCCACGCTTCGAATAATAATGCGGAAAAATTGATTTAATTTTTCAACAAAAACCTAAACTCTGAAAAATTCTTGATAAGAATAGAGAAACAACAATATAAGGAAAATAATTTTCTTTCATTAAATGCCTTAAGACAAATTTATAAAACTTCGTTTCATGCCTTTTGCTTCTTGGATTGTGTGCGGAATAAAAAAAAATCTCACTTGTTAAAACAACTAACTAGGTTAACAATAAACAGCCAGATTCACTGAAAAGATTAAGTTTTAACCAAATGTAGTATCCATGAAAGTTAAAGCTAGTTTTCTTTTGCTAATGATAATGGTATAGTTGATATTATACAGGGTGTATCACGACAAACTGCTGCGATCGATATCTCGGAAAATAGACTTTACGTAGATTATACGTAAAATTATAAACATATTTTATGTATAATGTCATACCTAAGTCTAACTGTTTTTAATATATTTTAAATTTTATGTCAAAAAAGGCATTTACAGGCCTGAATATAACTAGCAATTTCTTTTAGATGAAAGCCTTTATTATTTAATAGGGATTGGTCTAATAGGAGATCTTTTTTAGCGCACTATGTTGATATTTTGATAATAAATAAATACAGGGTGATCAAAAACTAACATTAAATATAACTTGAAAAATCGTTAAAAGTCAATTTAAAAAAAATATATAAACCACCTATTTTTATAATATTATCTTATTTAGCATTAAAAATAGGGGTGACGTTGAATAAGGCGGTCTATTCGAAAAATTTGTGGTTTTTGGGATATTGGCAACTTAACATTTTTGTATGGTAAAACGTTATAAGGCTTTAATTTTTGTTATTAGTGGACCATGACGGCGAAATGCAATGAAAGAAAACAATGGATCATCAAAGAAATATCAGTATTTCTTGCTATTTGACAATTATTAATAAAAATCATGCCGAAACGACTAAACTTTACTCATAAAGATTATTTAAATATATTTATTATCTATGAGGAATGTAACAAAATTTTATCAAGAACATACCAGATTTGCTGATAGATATCCAGTTAAACAGAAACCACCACGTAACAGTGTTAAAGAATATAGAAAATTTTAAAAATTTAACACCGTTAAACCAAAAATGCATAAAAGGCAGCCTATTTTCAAGAATGAAAAAGTCGAAATTGCAATTCTGGGATATTTTGCGGCATATCCCGTGACATCGATAAGACCAATAGCACAACAAACAGGAATTTCGATGAGCTCAATATATAGAATTCTATTCAAACATAACTTCCACCCTTATTTCATATCTTTGATTCAACACCTCAAGAGAGAGCCAAAAAGAGTGCAACTCTGCGAATTTATATTAAGTGTGACGCAAGGCGACCCTCCATTTTGGATAACATAATTTGGACTGATGAAGCAAATTTACGAAAAATGGTCTTTTTAACAGATAATTCCATTTTTTGGAGTGGTTCAAATGCTCATGCAGTAAGATTGCAGAATTATTAATAAACCTGTCAATTTAACGTATTTTGTGCTGCAAGAAATGATGGAATAGTAAAACTACATTTTTACGAAGAAAATTTAAATGGTAATTTATTAACAATACAAGACAAATTGTGACCTCATTTTAAATTACGTATTAATTTTTGTAGGAGAAAGACATTTAAATATTCCAGAAGGGTTAGATATCAATGTTTAAGCAATTTACCTCTTGCAGAACACAGGCAAATTTTTTACGAAGACGGTGGCGCCACACCACTCAGAACCGTTCAAGTTACCAACTTCTTACAAGCAACATTTTATGACAAGGGGATTGCCAACAAAGGAGTTTTTCTGTGGCCTCCTTGTTCTCCTGATTTAACTGTCTTAGATTATTTTATACGGGGAACGACAAAAAAACATCGTTTACTGTAATCCAGTGACACCGATGGAGGACTGTAAGGCAAGGGTAAGGGACGCATTCGAAAGTTTATCTTCAGATTCAATTAGAGTAGCCACTCATGATGAACTAACTCAGAGATGGGAGAAATGTTTGGAAGTTCAGGGTAAAAATTTTGAACATTTATTAAAATAAGATGTTTCACTGTGTATGAAAGCCGTTGAGCACTTTGACAATACAAATACTTTAAATTGCCAATATTTCAAAAACTGCAAAGTTTTGGAATAGAGAACCTTATACAAAGTTATCCTTTGCTTAATGCTAAATAAGATACCATTATAAAAATAGAAATTTTACATTTAAAAAAATTTAGTTTTAACTATTTCTTCAGGTTAATATTTAATGTTAGTTTTTGATCACCCTGTATTAATTTATTATCAAAATATCAACACAGTATGCTAAAAAAGATCATTTCCTAGAAGAAAATCAGCCTCATAGATATCTTTAGGTGTAAAAACGCTATTTTTGATATAAAATTTAAAATATATCAAAAACTGTTAGATTTAGGTATAGGTTATATATGTAATATATCTATAATTTTACGTAGAATCTAAAATCTAGAACCAACATATATGATGTTCCAATCAAAATAAGCAAGAAGGTACCAACTTCCGGTATAACCGGAAGTACGACCATATTGAATATATTTTAGCCGAATTGGCCACATCGACTTTAGTAAACTGCAAAATTTTAAAAATTTTACAAAGTCTATTTTCCTTGAAATTGATCGTGAGATACACTGTATACATCAACAAAAAATTTTGGTATAGAAAAATTAAGGCTAAAAACCTATAACTAAAGCCTTAAGATCGGCAAGAAGAATAGTAATCTCCCGAAAATAAACAAAATAATTAGTTTATGCTTCTACTTGCAGAGATTAAAACTATATTGACTTATTTTCATACTTGTCGATTAAAACCCTTAACCAATTTAACATAATTTTAGATTTAGACTTCAGCAGAACTAAATTAACTAGTAGGTTTACTCATCTTTGTGGTAGCCGAAGTTTTCGGTGACATCCAAAAGCTCACCCCAATTTCTAGCCCAAAAACCGTTCAGAACCGTGGCAATTTTAAAAGTTGGTCAGTTATAATAATGAATTACATTTAAAAGTAATTAAACAATAATTAAATGATTACTTGCAGGTTAAATTATATATATATATATATATATATATATATATATATATATATATATATATATATAAGAAAAATAACAAACTGTGCGTGCAAGTCACAGTCAAAAACAACACAAAACAAAAATTAATTAAATACATTACAATCAATTCAATTCCAAACTTTTATATCAGATTTTATATAAACATTCGCAAAAACGTGGTAAATGTAAATAATTAATGCAAACAAAGGCCAGATTTTTCAACAAATCAAATCAAGTGTTGTCTGTTAGCATTTCTTTAACTGAGTTTTAAAAAATTTAATGAACCGTAGTGTCTTCAAACCCTCTGGTAGATTATTAATTAATCCATACTTTGAAGAAATAGGGAGTTTTGTGAATGATATTGAGAAATATTAAATCTGTAAAAGTGTCATTTCGGACGAATGTTATGTTGGTAAAAATTGTAATTGTCAATGGTTCTATTCAAAAGATACTTTAGCGCTTCGCTAGCTTTTTTGGCAGTTTTTGATGAAGAAAAATTAGTAAAGCAGTAGTCATGTTGCCAAACTTATGTATAGAACTGTGAAAAATTAATGTAGTTTTAAATATTTTAATTTTCTATCTAGAAAAGCTCTGCCAGATGTAATTTCTCGTCTTCTTTGTTCAACTGAAATATTTGTCGTGCTATTTGAAAACTCTTTGTTGTTATATTTTTGTCAAGTTTTTTTCTACGAAATTTTTAAAGCAGTTTCTACATTTGTTTAAATTAAGTAACTGTGCAGGAAAGTCAATGAATCGTTAAAATGATTTTTACACGGTCAAAGTAAACCATCACGAAAACCTTTGCAAATTGGAAGTGTTTAAATCAATCTGTGTCAGCTTTTTTAGATATTCTAATCACTAGAAGAGATAAAGAAAATTCCTAATCGCCTTTGAAAATATTTATTGCGTTTGCTAATTGACTTGTTTTTAATAAATTGCTATTATATTTGAGGTAATTGCAACACTAAAAGTAATTAAAAGTACCGGAAGTAATTGAATTACTCAGGAAAATGTTTAATTCAATTACCAGGTATATTTATTGAATCTTTGTAAATAAAGATTCAATTACCTAAAAGTATTTGGGTCGTATTCTTTGAGTGATTTTAAGCAAAAATGTTCTTACTTACTTTTACGTACGACGCCTAATTTCTGAGATAATTTAAGTTAATCAGTTAAAAAATGTGATTTTTGAATGCTACTAACTTTCAACTAAATGATCTCTTTGCAATTTTCTTGACAGTGATCGAAAGCTCAAATCAGTATCTACAAGCTACAGTCAAATGTCATATGAAAAAGTTACGTCTTAATTGTTTATTTCGACTATAAACAAATGGCTTTCGGTCGCTTATATGCATACGCCGTCCCTGGTGGCGCGAGGAGGGAAGCCTACTTGCAGGCGCCTCGCGCGACCAAGCACGGGTACTTAATACATCACAACCGAAATAAGCCTGCAACTTAAGTTTTCCGCATTGCATTAAATTTTTCTAGCATTTACGCTGGCTTTTTAGCAAACTATCCTTTGTTTTTTTTTTTGATTTTTCACTTGTTTTAACTTGCATCAATGTATACTGTTGCAGAATCTTATGAAGAGTCGTTAGTTAGTAGACGCAATATACATAAAAAAAAACTTGAATGGGACCATATAAATTAAAGGGGCCTCTGCGGACAACCTGTATATATATATATATATATATATATATATATATATATATATATATATATATATATACATGTATATATATATATATATATATATATATATATATATATATATATATATATATATATACATGTATATATATATATATATATATATATATATATATATATATATATATATATATATATATATATATATATATATTGTCACGCCCAGTTTTGAGGTGTGACTAGGGACGTAGCATTTAGGAATTTGGTCTTCAGAGATTACATTCAAAATAAACTCTTTACTTCGGATTATATATAAAAAAATAGTTTAATTAAAATTAAGCGACATTAACATTTTGGACTGTACATCATTATGACTAAATGTTTGAATTACATTAAGTTTATCTTCATCCTGGCACTCTTCACGGGGGTTGTCACAAGAGTTCTCTATTTGTCGACCTGCTGAGGACTGGGACACGCTTGGGATTTTCGCTTCACTAACCTTCGGGGCAATTAACTAATTCGCGATAGACTAGGTGCTCTGCATCAGATCAACTGAACCGATTGAACACATCCCCCGGTCTTAGAGAGCTGGACCCCAGCGATGAATAGAAAAAAAGTAGAAATAATAAAAAAAAATATGACTTAAAATTGAATAGAAACAAAAAATTCTACTTTTTTCCTATTTCATGACTTTCTGTTTACTAAACTAGGAAAAAAACGAACTTAATTATACAAAAAAAGTTTTTTAAAAGTTTTTTAAAGCTTCACACCATTGCACTAAATCACTTTTTAAGAGTCTGTCTGGAGGATGCTGTCGTGTCGCCTTGTCCGGTGAGTCGAAAGAATGGATACCATTCACGCTGATGTTGTAGTACTCCTTACTCTCACCGTTGGTCGGAATCCTCTGACGTCACACATCTGGTCTGGTAGTAGATGACACTGTAGCTGTAAAAGAGTGTTCATGGATGTGCAGGCATAGATGAAGTCGCAGCGGGGTCTGCCAACTGCGCTGGTATAGAGCTGCGTGCGTCAATACAACTAGAAATAGAAAAAGAAATATATATATATATATATATATATATATATATATATATATATATATATATATATATATATATATATATGTTTGTGTGGCTTTCACAGATTCCATGCAAACTTCGTTCGAATCATATCCTTTCCGTGTTAGAGGTTGCACAGTTTGAATAAATTGCGATAAAACACAATCCATCCTATTCTACCCCCACATAATGTGGATATATCCACCGTTATTGCATCTCACACGAAGGCATCCGTGAAAGCCGCACAAACACATATACGCCACCGGGCGGGGGTCGGCGAAGCCCCGTTCAGTATTTGCATGCTCTTTTCCGATCTGCCTTTTGCACAGCCAGGTGCATGTCGGTACTCTGATGAGTCTAGTAGAGACGAAACGTGAATCTTTGCCGTATCACTGTGGCGGGAGGGTAAGTTTTGACTTTCTTCTCGGAATGGTGGTACAAGTGGGTCATCATCTCGATGGTGGTGGAATGGGAGGGATTGTGTTTTATCGCAATTTATTCAAACTGTGCAACCTCTAACACGGAAAGGATATGATTGGAACGAAGTTTGCATTCACTGATCGCAATTTACTTCATATCTATATATATATATATATATATATATATATATATATATATATATATATATATATATATATATATATATATATATATATATATATATATATATATATATATATATATATATATATATATATATATATATTTATATATATATATATATATATATATATATATATATATATATATATATACAAGGAACAGGCACAGCAGAAATAAAATAAACTCTGCAACATAAATTTAATTGAAACTTTCTACATAAGCCCTAAACTATACATCAGTAAAGCTGTCGTGTTAAAATCATTTTTAAAATCAGCGCAATGTTCTTCCATAAATTTGAGCATGAAAAATGATTTCAGATGGGTATGGCGGTGGAGATTTTAAGCCAAATATGTCAGTGAGTTAATTAAAAATTACTTCGCTTTTGCTGCGAGGAAACTCTATGAGGAAAATATAATAAACCTGCTTAAGGATTTAAAATTTAATATATTTTTTGTGTTTCAGTCGTTTTACGTAACAGCACATTAAATATTTAGAGGATTTGTAAAATGACACGACAGTCCCGCGATTAAGGTTTTATTAAATTGTTTTTAACACAGGTATTTTGCTATATATAAACTTTTATTAAAACATCAATTAGTTCAATTCTAAAAAAAAACTATGCATATGAATAGTTGTTATCGAACACCGAGTTGACGTTATATATTATATATTATATATTATATATACATATATATATATATATATATATATATATATATATATATATATATATATATATATATATATATATATACATTTTTATTATTAAATTGCCAAAAAATATAAAATCAATACGGTATAAGAAAAAATTATGGAACAATTTAAATATGTTGAAAATAAGTTAATTTTTTTGTTTTTCAATATTTTATAGGTTAGTTTAGAACCCTAAGACTTTTTAGATTTCTAAATTATTCGTAAAATTCCGAACATTCCGCATCAAGTACAAGGGCGGATCTAGCCTCTCTCTTTGGGGGGGAGGGGGGCACTGATATCACAAAAGTACAGCATGACAAGCGAAAGCAAGTTGTCGACTGGGGAAGGGATGTCAGTAACATTCCAATTTCTAGTGTAAAGTATAGTGTCGAGTCTATTTTTCCGAACTCGAAGCTCTTGGGAAGGACGACTGCAAGAAAATACAAGTTGTCGACAGGAGAGGGGAGATGCCAGCAGCATACATATTCCTAATAGTAGAGGCAGAACCAGATCTATTTTTCTGAAGTTGTAACTCTTGGGTGGGGGCAATTGCAAGAAAAAACAAGTTATCGAAGGGGGGGGGGAGATGTCAGCAGCATACATATTCCTAGTATAAGAGGCAGAACCAGGTATATTTTTCTGAAGTCGAAGCTCTTGGGGGAGGGGGGGGCGGCGATCGCAATAAAAAAAAGTTGGCGACGGGAAGGGGAGTTGCCAACATCATAGATATTCTTAGTATAATAAGCAGAATTGGATTTATTTTCCTAAATTCACCTCATGTGGGGGGCGATCGCCCACACTGCCTCCCCCCCTTGGATCGCCGCGCCTGATCAAGTATACTTTATACCTAAGTTTAACTGCGTTGAATATATCGATGGTTATATCTTGTAATTGTTATTATTACATTATTTAGGTAATATATTAATACTAGTAGGATCACTGGTTTATGTGTAGTTCTTTGTCTCTATAGCGATTATTTATAATTTTGACATATCTCAAAATATTTAGCTACTTTAGAAATATCATTTAAAAAAAAGTAAGGAAAATGAGAGTCACCAAATCGAAATTTAATTGGTTCTTGTATACGAAGATAGAGCAAGATCTATGGTATAAATTCTTGAGCAGTGCTTCAAAGTGAACAAGTAATCAAGGAAAATAGCAGTCCTTAAACCAGGTAAGGATAAAGATAAACGAGAAAGCTACAGAAAAATGGCCTTTCTCAGTTCGTGTTACAAGCTATTGAAGAGATATAGTCACATTGTCGATATAGTAATGGAGCATGTTCCAGAGAAATAGACATATATTCGGAAAAAATGAAGCTGCTGCGACCAAGTTTATAGAAGCCAGTTTCCAAGAAAATTAAAGCTTCAGTGGTATTTGAAGACTTTACAACAGCATATGACACAGTTTGGTTACAGGACCTCGCACACGTATTTCTAAAAATGATCAAGTGCAAAATAACAGCTAGACTTATTAAAACATACTAAATAACCGCACTGTTCGAATATATATGAATGAATCAACTAGTAAAAAATGAATTTTGAATAACGATCTTTCTCAGGGGTCAGTACTCGCCCCTCTGTTGTTAATTTGTATGTGTCCTACCTGCCTGAAACGCGTTCGAGAAAATAGAATTATGCGGACAATATGGCCGTGGGATTTAGTATCCAAAACTTGTATGTGGCAGAAAACGCCCTGAGTGAAGATTTGATAGTGATGAGCAAATACTTTAACATATGGAGACTTAAGCCGTATCTAAAATCGAAGCATAGTGCTTTCACTTGAATAATAGAACGATCAATCTTTAACTTTACCTCTAGTTTAATGAAGCTCGCCTTAAGCATAATAAGTTTCCTCGAGTTGGTATATTCGCTGGCAGAGTATTGCTTCCCATTGAGACTAAACATACACGACGATGATGGATACCCAAGCAAAAACTCCATACAGATTATTTTTGAAACCATCACACTCTGCTTGAGGACTGCGAACTTTGAGCAACGTTTTACCTCCGCCTCCTAACGTCATCGCATAAACACTTTGTGGAGAAAATGCAGAAAAATTCAAAGAATCCTACAATTAAAAATCCTGTGAAGACAACTGGGTCACAGATTACGTTCTAGAAAATCACCTATTCAAACCGCTGAATAAAAGTGGTGAGCTAGTGTCCCTCCTAACATTCACGGAGTCCTCGCCACCTGCTTTCACTCTGCCTCATAAAACATTGAATAGATTTAATTGAATCCGCACAAACTCTGGAGTGTGCGCCAACCCCATATTCAAATGGGACAAATCCGATCTACCATCTTGTCTACGAATGCAAAAATTGGCCAACCCTCTGTACAACTGATGGCATCTTGAGGTCTGCCCTATCAGTTCTTATTTTGATTAAAAACTTAAATATTGATATTTGAGATGTGTATGCATTAGATAAATAAATAAATAATTGGTAAGCTCGATCTAAAAATTTTGTCAAAATTCAAAGAAAACAATTTGAAATAAAGAGAAAAGTTTATCTAGATTTAAAGAATATGACTAATTAACAACTACTCGTCAAGTGTCATATTTTGAAATAAGGTAAATAAAGGGCGATTACTTCGGTTTGACTAATAGATATCTTCTAAATGATACAGATGAGGAAATATTTTGCTCAAATGAATCAATCATTGACAGATCTGTGGCAATTGTTGCATTTTCATATTTAATGCTACGATATTTTGTCTAATCGGAAGTATTATATTTTTCATGCAGTAAATGTCACTGGCTAGTTATCCTTTAAACAACTCATTCTATTGTGAAATTGAACAAATATTGAGTCTGTTTGGATCTGTCTATAAACCAGGCGGGTTTTCCTAGCTGACCTCATGTTAGATCGATTCCTGCCTTTCAGCAATCTGGATGCTTTTATGTGGTATCACTTTTCATCTTAAATAATGGGTTTGTGAATATGCATTTGATGCTGGTGTGTCCGAGGTTAGGTTCCGTCCACCAGACCTTGTTTCGTTCCAGCCAATTGTCCCTATGCTTGCATCAACCTTGATTGTGATATCGAGGGCGGGGAATTATTTAGTAGGGTTTCCATAGTTGCTGTCGAGATGTTTCTAGTAGCTCCCGTATAATGGAGGCGGTTCAATATTCGGAGATTAGAGAGACACAGTTACATAAAGGGTGAATTTTCTACTAGTATATGTTTAGATATTGATAAAAGTGATTGTTGAAACAATATTTTATAATGTTAGAGAGCTTACACATTAAATCTTAGTTAAAAAAAAGAGAGTAGATTAACGCAATAGTCTTTATTCCTTTGATGAAGAAACTGAGATCTATTTGCGAAACTGACAGAAAAGAAAGCATTTTTACTTTTGAAAGATTAATTTCACTTTCAATGATATTGCACTGCATTTTAAATGTTACACTTATAGGTTTTTAAGATATATTCCTTCAAATGCAGAAATTTAATCTATTTTAAAAAAATCACATAAAACCAGAATTTTATTTAAGAAAAATAAGTTACGCGAGATCAGAACTTTACAAAGATATCTCGTGATTTAGTGAAATATAATCAAATCATAAACTTCTATACTTACTTAATTAACCAGTTATAAATCCTAATGCTTGTGGAAAAAGACGTTTGCCTTGCAAAACGACTCCCTAAAGATATGCACCCGTGGTTTTGTAAGAGCATTCACGCTTCATGCTCGGCATTATATGACTATGCGCATTTTGTGCAGATGGTTTACCGCTTTTGTTGAAAATTTACATGCATCGTTACATCTGAATATGGTGAAGAACGCATTTTTCATTTATGAATTTGTGTATAAACGGTTTAAATATTTAACAAGAGTAAAGGATTTTGTAGCGACCAAAGAGACTATTTTTTTTAAAGTTAATTTTTACAGCATAGTATTTTTTTCCTACAGAAATAGGTTTCTTAGACTTTTTCACATGATACTTAGCTTATCTAAAAACTGCAGAGCATATTTTTAACTTTTAAAACTGAGTAGTTTAATTCTTATAGCCAGGATCATGTGTAGGACGCCAAGCCTATGCAAAATTATAAAAATCTTAACTCTGCTAGCCACTACGGTGGACGGACTTTTGTTTAAATACATACATAAAACCTCATTGTAAATTATTTTTATCTATTACAAATTAATTATAATTTACAAATTAATAAATAGATAAATAAATAAGTAAATCAGAAATCTTCAAAAATAGTACAAGTATTTATTTTAAAATTCAACAACGGAAAAAAAACTTTATTAAACTTAAACTAATGAATTCCACTGGTTGTCTTTACCTTAGATTAAATTTTTCTAAGTCATAAAGTTTCAAATTTTTTCGCAGTCGCGCACTTTTTGCTTCACGTTTTTACTAAATTCGAATAAAATGTAAAATCTGGATCTAAACCACACGCTGAAAAATAAATAAGCCAAAATAGGAATGTCGGTCTGCTGACGTCGAAATCACGCGATTTTGGAAAAGAACTAACAATTTCAAACATAGACTCTCGATCACATGACTTTTTCTTGCAAACGAAGGCAAACAAAGGAATATCTCTATGCTGACGTCGAAATCACGAGATTCTGGTAAAGAACTAACAATTTCAACACGTAGGCTCTCGATCATGCGATTTTTTCTCGACAAATGTTATTTAAATACGAACCATCTCGATATAAGAAATTAGCAGAAATCACAGTAAAGAACAGTTAGTCGAAATCAAGAGTTAAGAGTTAAAGTTAAATCGGTAGTTAAAGAGTTAGTTCAAAAAGTTCATAGACAGTGCCAGCTCAGTGTTTCGCGGTACGGTGAAAAATTTTTTAAATACGTTTTTAAGTATAATACTCACAGTAAAATTCTAAGTGTATTCGTACTCTTGTAAAATGGGGTAAACCAAACTTTTAGCTCGTCCTACGTAGCCGCGACGTGTAGGTAAGAGAAATGCGGACCACAAACTGTAGTAACTAGTAGGAAAGTGAGCGTTTTGTCAATTTAGTTTTGTTAAAGATAAAGTAGAAGAATATATTAAAGTTGCGCCCTTATTATGTCAAATTCTTGATTATTTCGAAGTTCGAAGCGGTAGTAATTACTCTAGGACCTCGTATGTGAAATTTATTGCATATATGTTTTATTAAGATACGTTACCTTACCCTTTTAAATGAACTACTTGTTCCATTAAAATAAAAAGTGGGCGATTCTACATAAAAGTATAGAAAGATTTCGGTCGTTAAAATCTATATAAATAGAATATACTGTCTAAAGTTGTCGTAATTCCTGAAACATCTTACAAAGTACTGATATATTTATTCCATTTTGGTTTATTAGCGTGTTTATTTTCCAGCAACACGTGTTAAAAATATTTTCTCTTAAGCTACCAAATAACTTATTGATTCAAAAATACTGTTTCCCAATTTTTTAAAAATGGGTATGATAAGTTTTCTTGTATTTTTACGGACTCCTTTTAAATAATTATTAAGTTATTCTAGCATGAAAAACATTCGACATCGTATAAAGAAATAGAGTTTTTCTTTATCCGCGTCTTTAGCTTAAACCCAAATGTTTTCAATCACACCGGTGAAAAGTAGAGATTATAAAATATTTATACGAATCGATTCATGATTTATTTTATTACTATGAATTTTGTTAGTGTATTATGTGAGATTTTGTGACTGTTTCAATAAATAAAACAATATCTTATATTTAATATTTTTAAGTTTGATTGAATGAATTATCAAAAGATGATGATACCTGATCGTCAATGCCTAGGCCTCGTTGTGCCCTTTAGATTCCACTATAGCTGCAGGTCAATCGAGGCGGATCGACTTTGCGAATCCAAGCAGTCTTGTTGATTGAGCTTGCCTAATGACTTCCGGTGACAAAATTTTATCTCAGAAATGTATCTGCCTCAGTCCGCTGGGTGCTCGGTGACTAGGTCCTTTCAACAATCGCACCACAACTTACAGTTCTTTCCTTCCTAAGAAGAGAAGTTCCCTATTAAGCCGTAAGGTAGGTTCAGTTATATATTCCTTGGCACATCTCATTCCGGAAGCTCCTCTCTACGATTCAATTTTCAGTTTCCAGAAAATTTTAGTTCTCCTTTACCAATGGCAACTGAAACAGGTATAATTGGTTGAGGTCCGAATAGTTCAATCGAACACCCCATCTTTGCCAGGCAGTCCGCTTACTCATTCCCATATACACGAGTCTGACTGTACAGCTGTTCCTTATCAGACTGTTCAGTACATCCTTGCACTCAGACACTAGTCGTGAGGTTATAACACTGTACTTTAGTTCCATTATCGCAGCTCTGTTTATTAACCTATTCCTCTTTATGTCCTTCTCACAGAGATGGCCACAGTGCAGAAGCATAAATTTCTTCTTTAAAGATTGTCGCACATTATTTGAGAGTAGAACTTTCTGACCCCGGTGCTCCTGCCGAAAACTTTGTCTTCAGCTCTTTCATGTTGTTGAAATTCATGTGTGAACTACCAGGATTCATTTCTCGGATGATTTTGCTCCTACTTCCAATCCTTTCCACTTGGCAAAAGTATGTCAAAAAGGTAATTGGGTTTCAGAACTGGCGCTATATAATCTGTTTAAATAGATATACCTCCATCGCGTTTTCTCAGGTACTTGAGTAGAGGCCCGTTACAGTTCCGATATGATTTAGGCAACTGAGACGATAAACAGCCTTCAGGGCTTCGTCGTCTAGATATAAGTAGAGAGGAGGCTCACACATACACTTATTATTCGCACACAAGCCGTTCTTTCAATTCTGTCAAGTTGAAGTACTAGGCCACCATACAATAGCGGCGTACGTGATCATGGAGCGGATCACTATAGTATTTATCAAAAATAGCACTCTCGGTGTCAGCCCCAATGTTCACTCCAAGGCTCGTTTACAAGTCCAGAAATCACATATAGCCTTCTTAATTTAAGCTTAAATATGATCAGTTTAGCTCAGTCGTGAGTCCAGGAATACTCCCAGGTATGTAACTGTTCCCTTGAAGGGTCTTTCCCGTCAATATTATTGTGAGCAGTGAAGAGTAACATATAGACGTTGTCCAGGTTAATTCCGAGCCTTTTCATGCGATACTATGACTCCGTGATCTGGAGGGCCAACATCATTGCCCCCCCCCCCTCGAGATCCCTGATATCACGAACAGGACACAAAAAGACCAGGTCGTCGGAGTAGGTTTGTTTATATACACCAGCCTCATTTAGTTCATTCAGCAGGCTGTCCAAGACAACGCTTCATAACAAAGATGATAAAACTCCTCCATGTGGACAGCCCCTACTTGACAATGCTTTTACAGTTATAAGTTTTTTTAAACTTTAATTAACTGTATGGCAGCAAGTGGTAATGCAAAAGATCGGTCTGGCTGATACGACACAAAAATAGTTTCAGTTCAATATCTATATAGAAATTACAATGGAAACACCCAAGTATATTAACGGCTAAAAAAATCAATACGTCCATCGTTTACGGAAAACAAATGAACAACAAAAACCGACAGAAACGGGCAACTCAATTTATTTAAATTAATAAAGTTTTTGAAACCGTTTAAACCCATATAAATAATACAAACCAAATTATCTAACTTCCATTTTCGACCATTCAAAACCTGAATGATAAAGCATATTATTTTAGGGTCATTCATTAATGTTGTCGGAATTAGAGGTGTCTGCAAGTTTGCGAATGTTCGAATAAAGGGAGCTTAATTAGTGAATTGTGGAAAAAGTCGCTTTAAATTTTGAGTTTCTAATTTCAGAAGTTTGATAAGCTTTAATTAATACTTTTTGTTTAATTAATCTCCAATCATGTCACTTTATTAATAAAGAATTATAATTTAAGAAATGTCTGGACCCTCTTTTAATAAGTTGGAACTTTAATTATGGGGGCTTTTCAAACTTTTTTACTGGTTAGATCAAAAGTGACATATACAGGGTGTCTCCAAAAGGTTTTTCTGAAGCTAAAATAGGACAGTTTATAGTTTTCGAAATACAGGGTGTAAAATTTATATATTTTTTAAAGCTTTTTGTAAATATTCATCTTAATAATAGCTTAAATGGCACGAAATTTGGACTGTTTAGGCTAAAAAATCAAAATCTGATTACAATTTCGGTATTCATTGCACAGGACGCCACTAGCAGCACTTTGCATATATCTAATGCTTCATAACTTTTTTGTAACTCTGTGTATTAAATTTTTAATTAAGAGGATCGTCTGGGTTCATTACACAAAATTTCAATAACGTTTTTTTTATAGAATTATTTATTCAAATGTTTCAAAACTTTTGTACAAATACACATTGAAATTTAGGAATAAATTAATTTTTTCGTATTTTTTACAGCGACACAAGGGAACCCTTTAAAAAATTGGTTGACATGATATTTCGGGTTAGGTATGTCTGAAACAAAAAATTCTAACGGCAAGTGGAAATATAATTAAGTGGCTATTGTCAGTAGCAAAATTAAACATTTTGGGTTAAAAAGAACAAAACTGATGACTTTTGATTGTTTTTAAGCCTTTTTTGGAAATAAAATTTTTTAAAAAGAGGTTTAAAAATTTGTAAAAATTTCTAATTCTACTAAAGATTGAATCCATACATTTGCTGAATATTCTTTGTAAATTTTAGCCCCACTGATCACACAGACTTTTCACAATCATGTCGATCACGTTAAAAAAAAACGCTGTTTGAGAAAAACGCGTTTAAAGTTTTTTTCTCAAAAATGTAACTAAAATTATCGTAATCTTGGCGTCATATTGAGCCCTTAAGTAACCTTTTCAAATAAAAACCGACCTTTTACTGTTCGTATACTACCACAGAATGTACGAGAACCAAATATATATTGAATAATAGATGCAGAAATGAAGCGTACCGTTATAACTCAGTGGCTGCCGAAACACTTGCTGAGTGCATTCACGCACATTCTATTGTATCGCATTATATATATATATATATATATATATATATATATATATATATATATATATATAAACCCACAAAGATCATATTAATATTTATTTGTTGAGCACCAGGTAAAAAATAATTATAATAAATTATAACTATTCTTAACCAATTTGAAGCATTTTCAATTTTCAAATTTTCTATGTAGATATAGATGTGTTCCTACCTGTAAATTGACTCCTTCTCTGGTGAGTTCAGTGGTTTATAAGACATGAATCAGACAATCAATACACAGAATGATTAAAACACAAAATATAAATTTTATTTTTCAATAAAAAAAGACACAATATTATTAATTATTACTAGATGGAATTTAATGGTCAATATTTTTATCTTTCACCCAACACTATTTCTAATCAATATTACTTATTATTTGCTTTTATCTACCATGCATTGACTTTTAAGAACCTGGATCGGAAATTGGCAACGTTTAATTTCGTAATCGACTACTAGATGGCAATAGTGCAGTTTTATATGGAAAGCGTCGTTTATTTGTTAGAAATAATATTATTTTAAACCAATTATCGTGTGCTGTGTTGTGATACAAGTAGTTAATATAGTTTCACACCTAATATTTATGATGATATATTATTATATTCTCACAGGTTAGTATAACAAGCCATAATTTATTAATTTTATTATTTTAATTTTAAGAAAAGTTAGGTTAATATTGGAAGCTAGTCTTCAATGTCTACGAAAAATTTAAGCTTTCTACTGCTTTATCTAATATAAATACCTTGTTATGTTTTCTTTTATTAGGTCCCAATATATTAATAAACACAATTCCAGAAATTTTATTTATTTTCTTCTTTAAAAATCCTCCAAATCTCCAAAAATATTTTAGTTGTCCTCTCCTATAAAGTAAGGAATTGACAAAAATATTTTCCGAAGTCTTATTCAGCTATGTTCTTCTTAGTTCAATTCAAATTAATTTTTCTATATTCTTCTTATCACAATATTATCGTATTTCTTGTTGTCTGAGAGTTGCACAGTTATTTTACAGGACAAAATTTATAAACTTTTACTAATTACTTTAAATTAATTATTAAATTCTTTTTACTTGACAACAACGAAAACACATAACCTCTTTTAAAACCAAAACATTTAACTTTTGTTTTCTCGTGACGTAGGAAGACTTCTGTTTTTTTAAACAATTAAAAATTTGAGGTTATGTAAATTTTCGGGAGCTCGAAAAACGCAGTGCTTCTGGCAAACTGATAAATTCAACTCTCCAGAAATTCCTACGCCTTGGCTTTTTGTAGTCGGCCAAAACATGAGAAATTTCTGCATTATGATTGGTCAGATTTTTCACACCTGGCAACTTGATAAATCTTAATACCTTGAAAAATTGAATTTTATGATGATTTTTTAACTTTACCAATTTTGACTGGAATTTTAAGGTGTTTATTAATATATTGACATAAATCTGACTATTGAGCATAATTTTAATAAAATTTTGTTCGCTCGTAGACGCCATACAGTGAGCTTTGAAAATGGTGAAGATTTCACCGAAACGTCAGCTGTTTTACAGTCCTGAGAGGGACTCAGCACAAACACGGGATCCCCGAAAACCTTCAATTACTTATATATATATATATATATATATATATATATATATATATATATATATATATATATATATATATATATATATATATATATATATATATATATATACAGGGTTATTGGTAATTCGCAACATTCCTTTAGGGATATGGTAATACAAGTGTTAAGGAATATATTTAAGCCTAATATGCATAATACAAAACGCAATATGTTTTGGCATATATTTTGATTTTTAATTTTTTTTAAATAGACTTTAATCTCTAAAAATTAAACTTTTCAAATATCTAATTAAACTTTGAGAATTCTACTTTTAATTTTTTTTACATTGGCAAATTAGAAATTTTTTACATTACATTTTTTGGGTTGAAATTTTTTGTTTCACATAAATAAACGCCCTAAAATGGTCAATAACAGATTAACCACTAAAGTCTATCATAATTCCATAAAATGATTGATGTACTTTTCCTATTTTTTAAAGTAAAAATAGCTCTAACCTTTAACTTTTCCCAAGAAAATCTCAGCAAATTTGTATAAAAATAAAGCCGAAAAAGGCAATACATTACCTTTTCCCGTCTCGTTTTTTAAAGAAAGAGTAAATATCTTTCTTGGTTTCTCTTGTGGCGTTTATTTTAACAGGTGACAGATCAAGGCGTATTTTTGTTCATTTTATCACGCCTGATAGGACATTTTCCTTGTTATTTGTCTTCGTAGTGGTGAATTAAATCTATTATTGATCTAGTTCCTTTTTGTTAGGCATTTTTATAGACTTGAAGTAAATAAGAAGAGTAGAAAGCTTTTAAGTAAAAATAACTTGACACCAAAATTACCTTCATATTTAGTCCAATTAGAAAATAAAGAAAAATGCTAGATCGCAGTAGAAAGATAACGTAGTTAGAAAAAATATCGATAATGAATTATTTTAAACTTACCTTACTTTTTATTTATGCCAGTACATTATACAAAGGAAATGCATTAAATTTAAGGTAAATGTGCTGGAAGCAAAGTTTCATAAGGTTGGGTAGTTAGAAGAAGACTTATTGCTTGGCCTCCTCGATCTCCCCACCTAACACCGTTGGATTTTTACCTGTGAGGAGACCTCAAAACCTTAGTGTATTCCACTCCGGTCGATAGTAGAAAGAAACTTCTACGGAGAATCACGTTTCATTGTGATCAAATAAGAAACAATGCGGAGTTCATATGGTGGGTACAGTAGCCCTTAATTCGGCGTCGTATGTTTCTTATGTACATAAGATAAGTATGGTCAATATCTATGTTTAAATGTAGAAATGGTTTATAAAAAAAAAAACAAGCAAAAATTATTTGTGAAAAATAAAAAAAAAATATTGAAATTTTGTTGAAATAACTAACTATTACTAACCATAGCTCACCATAACAATCCTTCAAAATATCCTATCGAGAACTTCCCAACTAACATCCTCACAATTTTTAATCTGTACAAATAAATTGTATCCCTAAAACATTTTCCCCGTAATTCACTAACATGGTTTAACTTTAAAATCAGTCTAGATTGACAGTAGACAATTTAAATTGACAATGGTAATAATACGTCAAGCAAGGTTTGAACCTTTAGAATACAATTAAAACAATATCATAAGAAAAATAAAAACTGTTTTCCCAGGCAACTAGATCGAGTCTAAGTCTTAAACCTTCTTAGTGAATCTGACTAGTTAAATTTATATCTACCTTAAAATGAGTCACTTGTATTCAATAGACTGAGATGCTAGCTTTGACAAGTGATCATATATTAAACATTACATTTAATTAGGTCAATGATATATCTGCATAAACCTGTAATAGTAGTTGAAGCCATAAATACTGAATAAAACCGCATGAAATGGTGGTAATACAATGTGTAGTATATTACAACGTAACCAAAAATTAATATTTTGACGTATTCGATAACGTCATCTATCTATCTGCGCTTTATTTGTAACATTGTATACTACAATAATTTTTTTTTCCAAATAAAATAAAGGATATGTAAACGTGGCAATAACGCATGGTACGACATATCTAATTTAATTAATAAATATTTGTGTTTGTTTCTATTAATTAATTACCTGGAAGAAAGTCAAGTGTAAAATTAAAAGAAATCATCTAAACTGATTGTAAAATGGGTAACAATTTCCTTGACGCCCTGTGTACATATTTCATAAAAAATATAATGAATTTTAAATAATTAGTTAAGGATATCGTTTTAACTTCCCTTTAAGATTTTTTTAGACTGCAAGAGAGTCATATTTTATACTCTTTTCATTTGTTTTCCGAGCAGTTGCCTTAGTGGCAATGGCAGGCCATCGATATTCTTAGATTCATTATCTATTACATACAACGATTTTGTGTACATAATTTTTCAGTTTAGAAATTAATCAAACTCTAAATGGAAACTTACTTTTTCGTTGCTTTTCTAATTTTTTACATATGCCGTATTTTTAAAACTGCATGCAGTAAAGGTTGGGAACATTATATCTTTCTTAATTAACTGCCTAGATAATTTGTTATATATTTTTATTCGATATTAATTCAATACAATATTTAATATTGTAATGAAGGACCAGGAGAAGTTTTTTATGCGCCCTTGTAGAAATATTATTTTGATGCGATGAATCATCGTTATTACAAGGTATATATATATATATATATATATATATATATATATATATATATATATATATATATATATATATATATATATATATATGTATAATTTTTAATGTTTTTAGTAAAATTCTGGACTCGTATTCTCGCAGATTCTAGTAGATTCTATGAGTGTATAAATAGGGATAGGATGTGAGTAGTTTAGTTAAGTTTGCATTTGACTGTCAAACAGCGAAATAGTTATTAAAGAGTTGTTAATTATTAGTAAAAAGTGTTGTGTTTTTTTGGAATGAAAATTGTATATGAATGATAGTGATTTAGAATTAAAAGAAACTTAAGTCATTCGCTGTCATGGAACAAAATAAAAACTCTTTTAACACTTAATCATTATTTTATCCTCAAAATCTAATTAAATAGGGTTAAAAGGATCAAAGATGATACTAAGGAAAGACTAACATTTTCTTAGAAAAGATAATGTGAGAAACATTATTCTTAATTACAGAAAATCTTGTAATATTCCACAAACAACTGTTGATTTGTGGTTTTGCGATCGATAACCCTCAAGGAAATGAGCCAATTTCAGGAATTGATGAGGCAGTTAATAGGGCTACCTTCGATTTGTTAGCCAAGAATTCAAGAGAGCAATAAGAAATATGGTAAAAAGATATTTAAAATACCGCATGAAAAAAGGTTCTTTCCTGAAATTTCTACGAAAGTAAAATTCTAGTGTAAATAATTGAACTTTTATTTATCTTATTTAATGATTGTTAAATGTAATGCACAAACCAGAAGAACTTAATTTAAACTTTAAATTGGTTCGCTGGCGATGACAAGCACAAAATGATAAGTAGCTACAATTATGGATAAATTGAAGTTTGTTTGAAACTGTGTTAGCAGCCAAGATACTAAACAAAACTTGGCTATCATGGTCGCCTAAAATTGCCACACATCTATTAGTATTACACGGAAAACTCCTAAATTGAACTCTCAAACAAATGATCTATTCTAATTAATTGATTGAATTGGAGATTGTGTGTGAATCTTTTTGGAGGAAGATAATATTTACGACCCCATCCAAGGGTACCATCAAAGCTGTTTAGATCTGTAAGATGGTAAAATATGTGTCATTATTATATCTATAAAAAAATTTTTCACCTAACATTAAATAGTTTTCAGCGTATAGGAAATATTCAAAAGGAGATTCAGTAGAATTATTTTTGCCGTAGAATTATTACAAGGAGGTTAAAAACTGAAAGAATTACCCATATGTAGGCCAACTATGTTTCTGTGTTTCTTTTGAGATAACATTTTCTCTCCTTTTTAGTAACTTTTAGTGCCTTTCACGCATTCGTGAAACATTATTATACTGGCCCATTCTACAGACTGTTTGAGACTAAAAGGAAAGAAATAAGTTACAATAAAAATTGAATAAAAGTGATAAAAATCAACGAACAACAGTTATAGATTTACTTACTAAGCACTTTTTTGAAATGAAATTTAGTATTTATATTATTCCCGCAAAGTATACAAAAACACTCTGAAATAAGGCAAAAAGAAAAGTTATGTAAATAGCGTAATAATTACATGGCAAAAATACCTATCCATTTGGAATTAATATAAAAATATGTTCTTCAACTACTGTGGTGATGCCTTCAAAACGATGATAAATAAATAATTAATTTAATTTCAATATAAAACATTAATATTGCAGAGCAAATCGCTCTTTTGTCACACTTACATATACTTTTCCCTTACTAATGTGACGATCCAAACCTGGCTTGCAAAATCCATTATTTTTATAGTATTTTCAAAGTGCTATTTATATTACAGGAAATTCCCAGAGCTCTGGTCAAGGTCGGGTCCAACACTATTGGGCCTGACGGGATCAAACTTAGTGCTCTGAAAACGGTTCCTATCTTCAGACTCAGCTTTCTTCTCAATGCGGTTATCCTATTTGTTACTAGCCCCAAGTCTTAAAAACTAAGTAGAACCATGTTATTCCCCAAAATTAGTGTCCCGCAAAGGATTTTTACGGATCGCTTGACGAAATTCTCTCTTCACACGAACCAACGATGGTGTTGTGCTGAATAATCTCACCATAAACCCAAAACTAAAATCCAGGCGACAATAAAAATTACCATACCCCGGATCTTGGGAAGGCCTTTGACACAGTATCTCAGCACTCAATGGAGAGCGCACAACGAAGGTTCAGGGTCGACTCAGTCGTGGCTGACTATAACATAGACAGCTTTCGTGAGACCAACTCAAATTTCGTCCAGTAAAGATCAAATTAGCCAAATCCTTCTCAAGAGCAATCGTTAAGGAGATTCGTTGCCCCTTGTGCTATTTAGTATGGTGCTCGATGAGCTGATTTATAAATTGAAGGATCCAGGGAGGGGTATTGGGCTAAATAATTAGTTTAGCCTGGTAGGATACGCTGATGACCTGACAATCCTTTCGCATTTCGTTGGCAAAGCTCACCGCGTGCTCATCGCCTCGGAGCGCTTCTTTGCATGTAGAAGGAGGAGTTTAAATGTAGAAAAGTGAATCGCCCCAAGCATGACCATTAATAAGCGAAATAAACAAATATATACACTAAGCCCAGTGCCAATCTGGTGAGGTGTTTAAGAAGAATGGGAAGACAAATATTCTTGAGTATTGAACAGACTAAACTGTACATCAAATGAGTCAAAATGACGCTACACCTGATCGTGTTTATCGATTCCCTTGAGGTCTGATGGTTATCCTGAAGATTCTGAGGGAAACTAACAAGTTAATCAGGATGGCAGTTCAGAATTTTTGCTACTTAAATAGGTCCTATAAGGACGCCTATATCCACGTTTCTGTGCGGAACGGAGGGTTTGGTATCATCTCGATGAGAAATTATAATCCTTCTTAAAAAGATCCCTGGCTTAAGACACGATGGATCCCAGCTCTCTGAAATGATCTTGAGTATGGTGAGGAGGCTCGAGAGCAACCTGGTTAAGTAATGTGGGGAAAAGGGTTTAATGACACGGAAATTAGAAGGGGTTGGGATGATGGCAGGAATTTTGTGTTTGCTATGCAACTGAGGGGAAATCCCTTGCCCTCCAGGGGAATACCTTCAAATCCTCCAGAACAGCGGTTCTGCCGGGTAGGATGTGGGAGAGTCGAAAGTATCTCTCACATACTGTAGTGGTGTTAGACTTGCATATCTACTAGGATGCGAAGATACGACTGCCTCGTTAAAGTAACTGCAAGCATAGCCAGAAGTAAAGTTTGGGACGTGGCCGTAGAACGAAGAATCCGTGCCCGAAGTGGCATGCTCTGCATCCCAGATATCTTCATAACCAGAGGGGATAGCCGCATGTGACCGCACTGTCTCTTGGAAAGATTCTGAACCGCTCTACCGTGCTGATAAGACGAAGTCCAATTCCTATTCTTCTCCTGATTTTATTTCCATACTAGAGCACCTGTGCTTTGGTAAATCGATTCAGATTGCTCCATCGCTTGTGTGAGCTCGGGGTATCTGGGATGGTCGCGTCAACGCATGGGAAGCTCAATTACTTATAATGAATTCATGAGGCTGTTTAAATCTTTATAATAATAATAATGATGGTTGACTCCCTCTTTTATTAAATCTCTGTTGTCTACCGGTCATCCAGGTTTACGTATCTACAGTGCTATCGCTTTTAGAGATATGCCTTCTTGGAAAGGGTTTAATTTTGAAACTTAGTTGGGTCTATATTGATCACAGACTTCGCTCTCTTTATAAGCTTTTATGGGGTTTCACTTAATAACTTGATATAACATTGCTCTTACGGGAGGTTCAAACATCTGTCGCTTAAAACTTGATGTCTTAATATACCCCATGTTCATAAATGGAAATAAAAAGAAGATAATGCTAAGAGAGAACTCGTTTTCGAGAAAGATTTGGTGTCTTTTTACTTACCTTATTGTTAATTTTTGAAAGAAATATTCATCTAAATTTTTAGTCTTGATACTCGTTTTCAACTCTGCTCTGACGGATAAAGGATAGGGCAACAAGGCCTTTTATGTGTGAAATTTGCCTTTTGATCAGACTTTCGACACAATACTGATAAACCGGGCGTTGACATATGTCACGATGAGAAGTAAAAACTTTGGCAAAAGTGCGCAAAAAGTTATCAGTACAACGTTGCCAGGTCTCACTCAAAAATAACATAACTTTTTAAAATTTTATTTAAGGCTTGTAATATGAAGAATAAATTAATTTTTTATTTAATAGCAATACAAATGTCAAAATTATTGTAAACAAAAATTCTTGCCACAAGAAATAATTTTTCTAAAAAGAAAGTTGCTTCAACCAAATAAATTTCACCAATCTTCTGGACATTTATTTGAGTCTTAAAACGTATCATTACATTCTATAAAATGTTTTACAGGGTCTGTTTTTTAAGTATAAAAATGTCCATATTCTAGCCCGGTCCTGCAAATCAGAAATTATTATAAGAAGAAATATTCATATAAGAGCATTAAAATATCCTTACCAACTAGCAACTTAATTTTACTTTGTAAAGAAATATTTGGCCAAATTTTGTAGAACACACTGTATTTTTATCAAATAGTCTCTTTAATAAATATTAAATTAAAAGTTAATAGTTTATTCATCTGTCACATCAAAAACCGGGATTGTCAAAAATTCAAGTGTGCCTAGAAATGTATCCATCAAGGGTGTAGTTAATCTTTTGTTTTTGGCGCTCTGGAAATTGCTAGAAGCGTTAGTAGAGAGACTCTGGGCCAAGCCTTGGTTGTGAAATCTGGCATAAACCCAAAAAGCAGATTTTTTGCTGATTTCCTAAGAGTACAATTCTATTTTTATTCCTTGTTGCAGCTAAAACCATAGTTCAGTGTGTTAAGGCATCATTTACTAGATATTGAGGATAAACAAAGTTATTATTGTATTCGTCTTTCGTTAAGTAAACCGTAGTGAAAGTAAATACACCTAAGAAGTCAACACACCATCTTTGTGACTTTTAATGTTTAGTGCACCCTTAAAGACAAACAAGTACATGCCACAAACAATTTTTATTATACCGGGACTTTGCATTCATGTATAAAATTGGATTTGCATGCCAGAGCCGACATATAACACACCATTACTCCCATAGAGGCCATCAGCTATCCAGCTTGCTGAAAGTGCTTGGACTTAATGATAAAACTGCCTTTCAGGTATTAAAACTACATAATAAACAGTGATATTACCGATTTTATCGTTTACTTTCATTTTCCCCCATGATTGGGAACTAATACGACTTTATGTGCACAATTACAGGACACTTTATATTTAATTTCGTTTAAAATATCTTGTAAACCGAAAGTATACTTATGCATAAGGTAATTTACAACATCATTTCACATTTTTATTAGGTTTAAATAGACATAATTTTAGTGTTAATCGGCCTACTAGATAGTTTATTCTTTCAAAATAAATATAAACATTTGAACGTGAAAAAGAAGTAAGGTTATTAAACGCCCCTGATATTCAAGATCAACTGACGGTCTAGGCTAAAGCTGGACCTAAAGCCAACCGACTTTGCGTTTGGCGCGGATGACGTCATACTGGCAATAGCATTATTATTCTTCGTTTTTTGTTTATTTTTTTGTAGTTTATGTAGCAAATAGTCACATATTTTTATACTTTAAGTTAATAAATATAATTTCATACATCAAATCATTTTCACTTATTATTGTTTAAATTTAGACTTTGTTTTTGAATCTGGTTATTTCCTGTTTTCGTTAACATCATCGCTTCTTCTTACCGACGGGCCTAAAACAGGTAGCGCTTTGAATATATATAACCCTCCCTAATATCCGGCATGCTAGCCTAGGCACTGCCCTAAAAGAAGGAACGATCAACACAAAAAAATTTTAACACCTGTATCGAAGCATTAATTTTTAATATTTTCATTTAATTTTAATTTTTTCATTCTTTCGCCGTAGCACTATCTACAATTAGATCTCTGTGAATAAATTTCAATCGGTATAAAACATTTTGAACAATTAGTTTATCAGCTCCTATACTATAAACCAAATATTAACAGTAGAGAAATTATTTTAGTTTTACAAAAATCATTTAAACAAACAAAATAATAATCAATTTATCAATATTTTAATTATATTTTCTACCAGTAAATTTTCGGTATGTATTTTTAACATATAATTATTTATAATTATAATCAAATAATGCCAAAACTAACAATTCGTGTTGTATTTTAACGATACCTAAATAATTTTAAGCACATTGTTTATACAAGAGCTTAATTATAGTAATTTAAAATATAATTAAAAATCGCATTATAAATGAAACACACAGAATTAAAATATTTAATAATCAAATTTTATATTATTTTGTAGTAGTTTAATACAACTATAATCCAGTCGAATTAGAGCAAAATTAGTCTCGATTTGTTGTAGTGGAAGGTAATTTTGTTGTCTAGATAATCGAATGATAATGACTTATGCACCAGGTTAGAAACGTGAGCTCGAAACGGAAACAACTATATACTGACAAAAAAAAATTGACGATTTTTTACCCATTTTTTCCGTTATATTTTCGCAAATACCAATTTAAGATTGTGATAAAATATAATTTATACGTTACAAAATTATCTTTTGATCTACGGTATTCTGAATTAACGTTGCAAAATGGAAAAAAATTCTAAAAAGAGAGGGAAAACATTTTTTCAAGTGAGCGGCACACAATTTTAAAACCAGCCAATCATTTCAACCTTAAAATCTTAAAACTAACAATCAAGAATACCGATTTCGATTCTTTTTGACTACGTTGTAGAGCGTGGAAGAATAAAATATACGTATTTCTTTTTATTTGTTCTTAAGCTTATTTAAGGAATGAAATTATCCTCAAAATTTCTCTTCCAGAATGGATTTTTGAATATATGAAATAAAATGGAAACAATTTCTACTAAAAGAAGTTGATATAGTTTCAACGGTAGTCCGTCTTTTTATACTTATATCTATCACGAAAAATAACAAAACGTGCTAAAAATATTTAAAAAATATATTTTCGTTATTCACGTTAAAGAAAACTTGCTATGTTTCAGAGATTTTCTCAAACCACCCTTAAGTATCTTTAATTACCCCCGTAACTCTTTCATGACCACAAGGAGTTGGGTAATTATCAAAGGAGCTGCCTCCATTTTAAGGGGTATTTAGGGTCGTTGGTTACAAATCTCGTCTCAAATTTGCTAAGGTAGTTTAAATATCTTTTTATATACAGGGTAAGTGATTTCAATTATTCTACACAAATATTTTACATTTTTCGAAAAATGTGATTCAGGCAAAATTTGCAGGATTCGAAGAAGAACATCTAGCAGTGACTTTAACTTCCATAAAAAAAATTGAGAACTATTCCTTATTTAAAAATCAACGAATCACTGTTAGTTGTAGCGGCTACAACCCCTATTTTCTATTTTCAAAAATCTATCTTTTTTTACGAGTAAACTTACTCAGCTCCTTGTGGCCATGAAAGAGTAAGAGGGAGTTAAAACTACATAAGAGTGGTTTAAAAAATCTCAGAAAGTTTATTTTTCATTTTGATTAGCTAAAATATTTTTCTAAAAATGTTCAGCTGATTTAGCAATTTTCGTGATATAAATAATGCCAAAAAAAGGTAAAACTTTGGAAAATAACAAATAGGGGTTACAACTTCAACGGCTGAAACTATATCTAACATATTTTATACAGGATAATTTTCATTTTGTTTTATTGAAAAATAACAATTTGATTCCGAAATCCATCCGCTGATAAATTTTGAAGGTTGTTTCGATACCTAATTACGCTTAAAAGCTGATAAAAAAATCAACATGTCTCTTATTTAATTCACGCTCTATAACATAGCCAAAAGCATCGAAATCGCCAAAGCCAAAAAAGATAGATTTTTGAAAATTGAATATAGTGTTTGCAACCCTTATGATTGAAAATTCATCCGACATTTATATCTCTTATTTTTTCATGCTCTACAATATAATTAAAATTGAAATCGCTTGGTTTGATAGAAGAAAAGTCACATTTTTGAAAATAAAATATAGGGGTCGCAACCCTTATAGCTGAAAATAGGTCCGACATTTTAGCTCTCTTACAAGGAACAATTTTCAGTTTCTTTCATTCCAAAGCAACAAGTTAAATCCGAGATGTAATCAAAAATCCATTTTCGGAGATAAAACTTGATATTGATTGTCACCCCTTAAATATCCTTAACAGCCAATAAGAAATATACCTGTCCCTTATTTTTTTATGATCTACAATATTGTCAAAAATTATCGAAATTGATAAATTTGGATTAAAAATAAGTCAAGAAAATTAGATTTTTGAAAATAAAATATAGGGATTGCAACCCTTATGACTGAAAATAGATCCGATATTATAGCTCTATTATAAGGAATAATTCTCAATTTGTTTCATTCCAAAGCAACAAGTTAAATCCGAGATTTAATCAAAAATAAATTTTCGGGGATAAAACTTGACATTGATTTTTACCCCTTAAATACCCTTAACAGCTAGTAAAATACATGCCTATCCCTTATTTTTTCATGGTCTACAATATTGTCAAAAATTATCGAAATCGGTGAGTTTATATTAAAAATAAGTCAAGAAAAGGTAGATTTTTTTTTAAATAAAAAATTAGGGGCTGCAATCCATATGGCTGAAAATATGTCAGATATTTCTTTTATAAGGAATAATTTTCAATTTGTTTTATTTAAAAACAATAAGTTAAATCCGAGATTTATTTGAAAAACAATTTGCGGGGGTAAAATCGGAGATTGATTTTTACTCCATAAATAAGCTTAACAGCCAGTGAGAAATAAACCTATCTCTTGTTTTTTACGCTCTACAATATTATCAAAAATCTTCGAAATTGGTGAGTTTGAGTTAAAAATAAGTCAAGAAAAGGTAGATTTTTGAAAATAAAATATAGGAGGTTGCGATCCTTATGGCTGAAAATACGTCCGATATTTTTGCTCTGGTATAAGGAATAATTTTCAATTTGTTTCATTTGAAAACAACAGGTTAAATCCGAGATTTATTCGAAAATCAATTTTCGGGGGTAAAATCTGAGATTGATTTTTATCCCATATGCTTAACAACCGGTGAGAAATAAACACATCTCTTATTTTTTTTACGCTCTACAACATTGTCAAAAATTTTCAAAATCGGTAAATTTGTGTTAAAAATAGGTCCAGAAAGTTTAGATTTTTGAAAATAAAATATAAGAGTTGCAATCCTTATAGCTGAAAATATGTCCGACATTTTTGCTCTATTACAAGGAATAATTTTCAATTTGTTTCATTTGAAAACAACAGATAAAATTCTGACTTTATTCAAAAATCAATTTTCGGGGGTAAAACCTGAGATAGATTTTTTATCCCATATATACGCTTAGCAGCCGATAAGAAATACATGTATCTCTTATTTTTTTACGCTTTACAACATTGTCAAAAATTATCAAAATCAGTGAGTTTGGGTTAGAAATTAGCCAAAAAAAGTTAGTTTTTGAAAATAAAATACTAGGGGTTGCAACATTTATGGCTGAAAATACGTCCGATATTTTTGCTCTGCTATGACATTGACTTACTTTATCTATTTAACATCGATAATAACATAATAAATTCTCCAGAATTACTAACGCATATTTGTTTCAATGTGCCTCAGAGAAATAGTCAATGGGTTGAAGTATTTTCTGTGGGTATTCATAGAACCAACTACTCCACCTATGCACCACTAAATAGAATGTTCAATTTTGCAAATAAGTTATCCCGTGATCACGTCAATCTGGACATCTTTAACATGTCCTTAAATAGTTTCAAAAAATTTTTACAGCGATATCTACAATGCAAATTTTAACTTCTCACTGTTCTTCGTGTGGTCTTAAATTGTAATCATACTGTAGTTTAATGGATACTTTGGATCTGTTTGTTTATTGTTTGGTATTTTTTATTTGTCTGGAGACTTGTTTGTAAGTTACAAAGTGTTATAAATTTTAAATTGATTTAACCGTTAATAAAACATTTATTTATTTAATATTCCAGTCGTCATTCCGGAGTGATTTATCCAGAAAATAGTTATTTAAGTATGTTTGTCAAAATATTCTTCAGGTAAATTTATTATTATTTATTATTATCTTATAAAAGCCCATTTTAATTTGTTTGAATTGCGAGTCTCGATTCCCTGGCAACCGAATAATGACAAATGACTCTCCTGAGCACGCTAAGTAGCCAAACATTTACCGATTTCTATATTGCCAAACACAATCTTTATTGACAAAGTAAAACGTCCACTTTATATTTCCTTCAATTATTGTGCCATATTTCAGATCCGTAAAAAATTTTTATCCCTCGATACATATCGATTTCCTGTTACCAAAAAGCGGCTAATCGCCAACCCGAACTCTATAAGGTCTCAAGTTTATTTTGAACGTCCGCTCAATTTAGCATTTAAGCTCCCTATCAGGCAGCTTTAATGCTGTGGAGCGGTTTTTCTTTGTACAATAAAAGGCACGTGGAAACTAGCGGGTTTACGAGGTACGGTAAATATTTTTATAGCATAGTCTGTCTGACCCGGGTTTTCGATGACGCGGAGCAAATCGCTTGACCGCTACGCTGGTGGTCAGGCAGCCGAATGTTACACGGTATTTCTATAATACTCCATGGAAATTAGATCAAAAAGACCTGTTTTGTTGACAAAAATGTAACATTGGTTTTTTTGCTGGAATGTGTTCATTTCGGCATCCTATAAAACATATCTCGATGGTAACTCTGAAAGACCTGAGCAAAAAAAATGGCGGACCAAAAATGGTTACGATTTTCAGTTTTTTGAGTTTATCTCGAATAGTAAAAGTTGTATCGAAAAATGTTTCAAACAAATGTTGTAGGGAATTAAAAAACCTATCGATTTATATAATATAAGTTATAGGTGGCGCCACTAGTAATCGAGATATATTTTTTTTTTCGACAAAATTTATGGTTTTGGTTTTTTTTTTTAAACAAACTACGGATTTAAAATTTACCATTAATATAGGTATTATTATTCTAAAAAAGTATGTCAAACCCGCAATCTGTGAGTTTTTTATTTTCCGAGAAATTCGATGTCAAAGTTGAAAAGTTAACCTTAATTTTCCGCTTTTCTAATTAAGATGCTATGCTCAATTTTAATGGAAATTGTTTGTATTGTTTTATATTTTGAAGATCTATTAAAAAAAAAATTTTTTCAATCGTGGGCCGAGAAATTTTACAAGAACTAACTTTTTCACCAAAAAAATTGCGATAACTTTTCACCGAATGGAGATAATTTTTTTTTTAATGCGTGCATTGGATTTAGACGTATGATTTCGGATCTCAAAAAAAAAATAAATTTTGGATGAAAAAAAAAACGGTTTTTTTTTTCAAAAATTCATAATGGCGTGGCAAATGAATATTAAGTGCTCAAATTTGCAGAAAATGCTTGTGCTTTACCTGTGAATTTTTTGGATCCAAGAAATACACTTCCATACGATCTGTGAACCTGCGAAAATTTGGCGGAATCTAATCGAAAATAGCTGCTGCAGGCCGCTGTGGGCGGGTTGCCATAATTCAAGAGCATTATTCATCGGTGCTTCAAGGAAACTTAACAATTTTTTAGCCATATTAATTATTAATTTATTTATTAATAAAATCTTTACAAAAAATTATACGGAAAATCATATAAATATTCAATTATATATTACATATTATACTGTTTTTCCCTTTATATTATTATTACCTAATAGTTTATTAACAAAATTTTTACGCAAATCAGCAAATCATATAAAAATATAATAATAATATATAATACGTCATATAAATATTTAATAATACATTAATATTACGTGCGAAAATCATATAAATACAATATATCAAATATACATTCATCTTTCTTTTTTTTTTCTATTACTTCGATGCAATCGGCGTCCATTTCATCATCGCAATTATTATTTTCACTTACATCGCACATACCATTTTCATCATTATCCTCAGTTTCATTGTACGTCTCATTCTCATCATTATTAACATTTTCATAGTCAAAACCATTCTCACACATATTATTAATTTCCTTTGAATTGTCTTCATCGTTTTCTAAATCGCAGGAAATAAAATTTTTAAAGTAATTATCGCACTGTCTATCACAGCGTTCACACAAATATGTACATTTCAGAAATTTCTGAAATTTTCGTAAAAATTTTGTTAATAAACTATTAGGTAATAATAATTTAAAGCGAAAAAACAGTATAATATGTAATATATAATTGAATATTTGTATGATTTTCTCTTATAATTTTTTGTAAAAATTTTGTTAATAAATTGTTAGATAATAATAATATAATGGAAAAAACAGTAGAATATGTAATATATAATTCAATATTTGTATGATTTTCTTTCTAATTTTTTGTAAAAATTTTGTTAATAAACAAATTAATAATTAATATGACGAAACAAATTTTTACTATCATATAAATTAATAAAATAACATCAATATTATAAATATTACTTGTGATGCATAAGTTTCCTTGAAGCGCCAATGAATAATGCGCTTGAACTATGGCAACCCGTACATAGCGGCCTGCAGCAGCTATTTTCGTAGTACGTAGGTTCACAGATCGTATGGAAGTGTATTTCTTGGATCCAAAAAATTCACAGGTAAAGCACAAGCATTAAAAAGCATTTTCTGCATATTTGAGTCCTTAATATTCATTTGCCACACCATTATGAATTTAAAAAAAAAATCGTTTTCTTCATCCAAAATTAATTTTTTTTTTGGATCGGAAATGATACATCTAAATCTAATGCACGCATTAAAAAATTTTTATCTCTATTCGGTGAAAAGTTATCGCAATTTTTTGATGCAAAAATTGGTTTTTGCAAAATTTCTCGGTCACGATTGAAAAAAAATTTTTTTAATGGACCTTCAAAATATAAAACAATATAAACAATTTCCATTAAAATTGAGCATAGTATCTAAATTAGGAAAACGGAAAATTGAGGTTGAATTTTCAACTTTGACATCGAATTTTTCGGAAAATAAAAAACTCACAGCTTGCGAGTTTGACATACTTTTTTAGAATGATAATACCTATATTTATGTTAAATTTTAAATCGGTAGTGTTTTAATAAATGTATTCTTTAAAAAAAAAACAAAACCATAAATTTTGTGGAAAAAAATATATCTCGATAACTAGTAGCGCCACCTATAACTTTTATATGAATCGATAGGTTTTTATTCTTTACAACTTTCGTTTGAAACATTTTTCGATACAACTGTTACTTTTCGAGATAAACTCAAAAAACCGAAAATCGTGGCCATTTTTGGTCCTCCATTTTTTTTGCACAGGACTTTCAGAGTTACCATCGAGGTATGTTTTATAGGATGCCGAAATGAACACATTCCAGCAAAAAAAACAATGTCACATTTTTGTTAACAAAACAGCTCTTTTTTGATCTAATTTCCATGGAGTATATATAATTCCCGAACCAGATAACTTTATTACAAAGAAACCCGAAGAAACTGTAAATTTTTTTAGTGAGTATTTTGGTAAGAAAATATCAAATATTTTAGTTCTTATGAGAAAAATTATTTTTCTATGCAAGGAACGGCTTCACTCAATTTTTACTACAGAATCCGAGATACGAGGTAGCAATCCTAAAGTAAATAAGAGAGTTTCATTAATCGGCAACCTGAACTTCATAAAGTCTAAATCTATTTGAAATATTTGCTCAGTTTAACTGAACCCTCTGTGAAACAGTTTCAATATTGTAAATGCCTAAAACTTTGACGCAAATGTAAATAGGTTCGTGCCACACTTCGGGATCCTTTACACCACTTTGTCGAACTTCTAAAAAACGCTTTTTCTTAAAAATATTAGGCATAATATGATTTTTATACAGAGTCAGAGTTACGTTTTCACAGAACAATGCATCTTAGAAAAATTTTGAAAAACCTTCAGTGAGTTACTGATTTTAAGTGGCTTTAAAAAAACTAACCTAATCTAAACTAACCTTAGTAAACTTAATGTCATATTATTTCGTTATCATTTTTATTTACTTTATGTTTTACAAATCTTTAATTTTCAAAAAAGCGTATACTTTTCACTCTTAAACGAAAATGTTAAACCACTGGATAAACTCACAATTACAGTGGAACTGTATTCATAACAAGAAACACTTGCATAAGGATGGAATCACAGAAAGATAGCGGACTAGGAAGTACTTAATAATATAACAAAGGACTGCTTCACAATCACATTCGTATTGGTTCCTGGTCACTCGTGTTTACACGGAAACGAACAAGCCGATCATTTGGCAAAAATGGGTTTGCGACTGAGCCATGCGGCCACCAATCGATGACACCTATTCCAGTTACTTTGGTAACCAAAGAACAAATATTTAGACCTAATGCGCCACTTATGTAGGAGCATCTTTTCTTGAAGAGGAAAGAACTGTCGATCACGGTGGCATTGCTGACAGGACATTATTACCAGCGAGGCCAGATGATGCCCGGAGGTGGCTGAAACTATTGACTTTCTTCTTAGAGAGCCCCTGGTACTCAAAGGACTGAGGAAGCGCTATTTCGAGGATACAATAATATCACCCGAAGTAGTCAGACAACATCTGGTAACGGGGCTGGATTCTAAACATCTAAGATCGAGTGTCACCACTCTTATTCATTCATTCATTCAAGATAGCGTACTCTCTGTCAGAAAATGCATCGCAGGTTGTATTAGGTATTACAAAAATCTCTGTTAATGGCTGTTAATCTTAGTCGACTGAAGAGTGAACATCGGTGTGGAAAATTCTTCATCCAAAGCAATAAGCGCTAAAGAATTTAAGTTAAACTGAAACCTAATGGGAAGACTTTCACGTCACTTAATCAGATCTTGCTCCCTGACTAACCATGTGTACATTCTGGAAATCTACAAACAAGAATTCATTTGCATGCTGTATAAAGAGGAAGAATCAGTATCTATACTAGAGAAAAATTTTCATAGATACTAAGTCCTAAAATGGTTGTAACCAGAAAAATCTAATATAGCTAGCAGCAACACCAAACTTCTTTACTTGGACTTACTAATAGCAGAATTTACAATGAGCTTGCAAAACTGCAGTATCGATGATTTTTTAAGACGCTATCTGAGTAAAGTCAGTCAATCTGTACAGCACTCTTTCTAGCAAACCGAATCGGACCATGTTGATCCGTGACTATCAAAAAAGAAACGTTTCAATAAAACTATTATAGATATTTGAACTATAGGCTAGAAAGAATAAGCTGATAAGCAAAAAATAGACATAAACTACAAATGGAAATTTTCTTTTTAGAAATTATTCTTCCATGGATTACAAAACAACTGTCCTCTCAAATTTTGTTTGATCAATATTATTTTCTGAAGAATCAGCAGTAAAAATTTGATTTTCTTTATTTAATTTAAAAACTATTAACTCTATTAAAAACGTCCTATTACAAAATTATAAGTAACAGAAAAAAACTTTGAAAAGCTCTTTTTTGTAAAAATTCTTGTGATTACCGAGGTATTTATGAAAAAACCTAAAAATTTACGTTTTTTTGTTATTATTAATAATTTTGCAAAGATTTGTAGAAATCATTGATGAACCTAAGATAATTGGTGATATAAAAGAGTTAACAAAAGGTGGATCCTGAAAGTCCAATAGTTTTTACATACTTGCAATTTGTTTTCTCGCTAATCTGAAAAGTTTTGATCTTTTATGGGTTATAAGGTATAATCTTAGTCATAAAGACTTGCACTAATAATTAATAAAATAAATAATAAATAATTTTATTACCACTAAATAATAGTTCCTAAAAAGGACTACCATGTCTCGTAAGATAAATTGCCCGTTCACAGAGCGTTGAAGTGAGGAACGCTGCAACTGGAACTCTGATCGGTTTTTATTCTAACAATTTTACATTTACTACAAAGAAATTTCAGCTCCTGATGTTAATAGATAAGAAAA
Organism: Diaprepes abbreviatus; assembly: GCA_034092305.1. Lineage (NCBI taxonomy): Eukaryota > Metazoa > Arthropoda > Insecta > Coleoptera > Curculionidae > Diaprepes > Diaprepes abbreviatus. The sequence continues at coordinate 18,255,044 of JASJET010000200.1, read as the reverse complement.
CAGCGACAACAAAAATTCTGGGCTTCAATTGGTTATATATATATATATATATATATATATATATATATATATATATATATATATATATATATATATATATATATCGAATGCCCCAGAGCACCCGTCTACCAATTTTAAAATCTAAGGAAATGGATTTTTTGAGAATTTCAAAATTTTATGTAACTAGTTGTATACGCTCTTTCGATTGGTGCAACTAACAATTTCCGGTTCCTACCGGATAAGGGTTTTTTAGAACGGAAGTTCTTTTTTTTTAATGGAACATACTTTATAACAGAATCGCAACAAAATATGAAACATTTGTTTAAAAAATAATTTTCGAAAATTTCTTTCTTTACCTCTAAATGATCTTTAAATTGAAGTTCGCGTTCTGTTCATACAAAATCTCTCATGTACTTTGCTAGCCGAATCTTTAGAAAGACAGCTGTGATATCTAACTGTTCTACATCATCTCAAAAGGCAATGTCATTTTGAGGAGTAATAATCATATTTTTACTGCGAACATAATTTTCCATGAACATAATAACTTGTTTAAAAATAGCAATAGTAGGTAATCACGTATTTACAGTTAACAAGATTTATTAGCACACAGTAATTTATGATAACAACAACATAAAGTAATAAACACATTTTTCTGTCAACAAGATTTATTAGGAGATAATGTTCATTTTATAATAACAAAACAAAATAATAATCACACTTTTTCTTAAAACAAAACTTTTTAAAAACACAAAAGTTATTTCATAATAACAAAAATAGATCATCACATTTTTACTGCAAACAAAATATTTTAATAACATAATAATTGTTTTTATAGTAACAAAAATGAATAATCACATTTTTACTATCAGCTAGACTGTTTAGAACATTATAATTTATTTTATAATAACAAAACTAAATAATCACATTTTTACTATTAACAAGATGAAAGTATTTTCCAACCAAAGCCGTAAAAACATGATGATTTTCTATTGCTATTTTTAAACAAATTATTATGTTCTTATAAAATTTTGTTTGTAGTAAAAATATGGTTATGTCTCCTCAAAATGACGTTGTGTTTTGAGATGACGCAGAACTGTTAGATATCACAGCTGTCTTTCCGAAAATTCGGCTAGCAAAGTATATAAGAGAAAGTGAATTTAAATTTAAAGGTCATTTAGAGGTGAAGAAAAATATTTTCTAACGAAATGTTTCATATTTTGCGGTGTAGAATCCGATTCCGTTATAAAAATATGTGTGTTCCATTTAAAATAACGAACTTCCGGTCTGAAAAGCTCACTTCCGGTCGGAACCGGAAATTGTAAGTGCCACCAATCGAGTGTGTTCAACATAGTGATACAAAATTTCGAAATTTTCAAAAAACCCGTTTCCCTCGATTTTAAAAGGGGTGGACGGATGATCTGGGACACCCGATATAAATATATTTTAAATGTTTCCCAGTTTCCAAATACCATTGCTTTAAAATAATAAATTAGAATTTTAAAGAATTCTGTGTATTTCAAAAGTCAAAGAAGGTTTAAAATCCATTCCATTGATAGGATTCTAGCATTGTTCGCAACCTATTGAATTTCAGTAACATTCTCAAGCTAATAACATTGTTCTCTAACAAAACTCAGCATTTTATCAGAGTCTAACTTGGTATTTCGACTTTTATAGACGTTCTTATTATAAAAGGCATTATTTATGTTTTTTTTTTTATAGAAAAATGAAGTGCATGACACTGGCAGTAATAATTATTAAAATATTATTTAAATAAATTTATAGCATTTCGACGAAGTATTCAGTTCGATCGAGACGAATCTCAATATTTAAGTATAAGTGGAAAAATCATACCATGTTTTTCTATTATGTAGCCATCATGACTTGGTCAGAAAATTTAATTTTACTGTCAACGATAGGATGCATATAGATCAGTTACATTATATATAGTCTAGACTCTCTAGAAAGCTGATATACATATTTTTAGGAACGATAATGAAAACATTTTCTTAACACAATATTTTTAGTAAGTTTCAAAAATTTTAAAAGCTATTTATAAGCAGTGCATCTATTTCAATCCAACCAAAGAATTTAAAGAAGTTTTAGAACCTATTATATATATATATATATATATATATATATATATATATATATATATATATATATATTCAATCTTCAGAACTAAAATTGGTTCAGCTTACAGACCAAGAACGTATTGTTCTGCTTATGATGATAAGATACGTGAGTAGACGTAGATACTTCCCACAAGCAACTGAACTTTTCAAAGTTTTACCGAATGAAAGTCCATTTCCAAATCAAAAGTCAAAAGGATTTTCCATAAGTTTTAACATATGAGTAATGAAAAAACCTACCAGAGAAAATGGCTACCAGTGATAATAAATCCTGGAAAATTATGCTTGATCTCTAAGAGAAACTACGAATTTCTGCACCAACACGCTTTTGTGTAAGATAATAAATCTTCAAAGGAAATAAAATGCACCTTTATAAAGTAGTGTTCTTTCAGGAATTATCATGAGACGATCCTTATAGCCGTGTGGAATTTTGTCAAGAAATAATTAACATTAAAGACCTACAACCTGATTTTGTAAAAGATATCTTATTTTCTGATGAGGCCAAATTCGGTTTTAATTCCTTCGTCAATAGGTACATCAGCCGGTAACGATTTGACCATAATTCTCATTGGACTACGAAACACCACATGCAATGTCCTCAAAAATTAAATGTTTGGGCATCATCAAAAACTATATTATAGGACCTTAAATTTGCTACGAAATAGAATTAAAACAGATTTAATTAATTTGGTTCATGATCAACACAATGACCTGATATTAAAAGACATTTGATTTTAGCAAAACGTATTTTGCATCTAGAAGTATTCAAAAATGGCTAACTTACCATTCACATTATATTTTTGGAATTCTACGACGACGTCACTGTCATTTCTTATAGCACAATACACTTTAAACTGACAAAAAAATTTAATTCTCTAAATGGATGTACGTTTGTGTCATTCCAATAGTGGCAATTGCGTCAGTTAAACAATCCATTTTTAGTGAATTTGGCTTGGCCTCACCAAATAATATTATCTAAAAAAAACAGCATTTCCTTGTGGCTCAAAATAAATTGACAGAATTCTACTCTTCGTTAAAAATTGGTGGCTTTTAAATGTTGTACTATAGAATATAGATAGGGATGAAAATTGTGTTTCCATAAAATCCTTAAAACTGATGTTTGAGATAATCCACACTCTAATGCTATTTGCCTTGTAGACATTGTCGGATATGCGGCCAAATCTTAAAATTGTAGTTTCAATATTTTCATTATTAACAAGTCGTTTATTTCTTTTTGCTTTTATGGATCCAAAGTTCTTAAATTTTCTATAATCCTTTTAACAGTTGATGGTGTTGGTTTCTGTTTTTGCGGATATCGGATCGCGATTGTATCGGATGTTCTTGAAATAACTCTATCACATTCTCCATAAATAATAAATAAGTTTAAAAATGTTCGTGCTTGTAATTTAATCGCCCCGGCATGATTAGTATTAATGAATGACAAATGGCAAGAAATGGTGACAATTCTGTAGAGTTCAATTGTTTTATTTTCTTCACGCCACGTGATCATGGCCAACTAATAACAAAACTTTAAAGCCGTATAGCATTTTTACAATAGCAAAGTGTTAAATTGACAATATTTTGAAAACTACAATTTTTGAAATAGACAACCTTACACAAAGTTACCCTTATTTCTAATGCTTAATATGATAAAATTATAAAAATAGACGCTTTCTGTTTGAAGAAATTAACTTTTGACGATTTTTTAAATACAATTTTTATTTTTCTTTTTTGACCACTCTGTACTAATAGTTTTCAAAATGTCACAAAAGGACTATTAAAGTCGATCCTTGTCTACAAGAAAACCAACCCAAATTAAATAATAAAGACTTAATTATAGGAAAAATTTATATTTAAGTTTTGGTCCGCACACGTCATTTTTGACATAAAAATTTAAATATGTCCAAACCGGTGAGACTTAAGTATAAAATATTATATATAAAATATGTCTAGAATATTACGTAGAAATGAAAAATGCAATAATATATAAAGTGTTTCATTTAAAATAAGCAAGTTGAGATCTACTTCCGGTATAACCGGAAAAGCCACCATCTTGAAAATATTTTTTATCTGGCTGTCCCCCAGGCACGTTAGTACTCTGTCAAATTTTTAGATTCTTCCAAATTATAGTTTTCCCACATTTGATCGATAAATTTCCCGGAGAATAACCCTATATATATATATATATATATATATATATATATATATATATATATATATATATATATATATATATATATATAAATATATATATATATATATATATATGTAATCTAAAGTTTTCAGGACTGTCACGGGTGTGATGTGTAATCGAAGGTTTTCGGGCATCTCGTGTATGTGCTGAGTCCCTCTCAGGACTGTAAGGCAGCTGACGTTTCGATGAAATCTCGTTCACCACTTTCAAAGCTCACTGTAAGGAGTCTGAAGGCGCACGCCATATAGTGAACTTTGAAAATGGTGAATGAGATTTCACCGAAACGTCAGCGGCCTTACAGTCCTGTATATATTCACTTGTCTGAGACTAGATGTATTGTTCTCCATTAATTTTATTTTAATTTGTTACAGCTTCAGAGTTCCTCTTTAATGTGATTTCTTGGTAATCCACAGAATAATTTTTTTAATAGATCTTAGTAATTTTTTCAAACATGTAAGTCGCATTTCAAATTCTCAATAAAAAATATGTTAACTAATACTATATCAAAAGCCCAATTGAGAAACTGTTAACTCAATTCAGGTCAAATCCATTCGTTGATAGAAAAATGATGTGTCAAGTCAAGAGGTTCAAACCTCTTACCCACATAATATTATACTAATAGTGTTTGGATAGATCCCTATAGAATAATAGCTTTAGACAGTTTTTTGTCGACTAAGAAACAATTCTTTTGGATTAAACCTGGCTAGGGACACCAAGTAAGGAATCGAATGTTAAAAGGAGAAAAATCAGCGATTGGAAAATTAAATACTGTTTTATTCAGATCGATATAATGAGATAGAAAATTTGAATATGATTTTCTTTTAAACCCTGTTAAATATAGGCAGTATATTAAAGTTTTTATCAAAAAACATAAGATCATGAATGATGACGATTCTTGAATTTATGTAGATGAGTCTAAAAGTAAAAAGTTCCTCATTCACGAACCACTTCGAAGCAAATGGTCGCATGTTTTCTCGGAAAAACTAGTCGTGTCGTAAATGTACCTTTAGAATATCATAGAACGGTCGGTTTTGAATAATGCACAACTATTTATTTGCCGCAAGTCTTCGGAAAATTAAGAAAAACACACTAGAGACCACAGATTATCAATTACGGGTCATTGACATACAGCGCTGATTTGGCGATATATTTCTATATACGAAGAACATATTGCTTGGTTATCAATTTTTTATGCCAGAAAACGCGATTGATGAGTTTAAAAACTATAGAAAAGTGTATTGGTCATCGTGAATAATATCTTGAAAATTGGAAAAACGATTAACAATATATTTCCAAACAAGTATATTTTCTTTTTTCGAAACCACTACTAACTCTGGATAATATTTGCGGGGTTACAGTTTGAAAAGCGTCTCTTATGCGTATTTTCATATCTTGTGGTGTTGTCGGGAGCGGATTGTAGACAATTTCTTTTATGTTTTCCCATAAAAAGAAATCTGGTGGAGTTAAGTCTGGAGATCTCGGGGGCCAATTTTGAAATCCGTCTCTCCAAATCCAGCTGTGTTGAAAGTTCACATTTAAAAATTGCTGAATCTCGCGATGGCAATTAGGCGGAGCTCCATTCAGTTGTAGCCACATACTGTTCTAATATTTAAAAGGACATCTTCTAATAAGGCTGGAAGTTGGTGAAAAAAAAAATCTCGAAACATCAAACCATTTAAAGGTCCTTCAAAAAAAGTAGGATCCAATTAGGTATAGACACAGTATTCCTCCCCACACATTAACCGACTACCTATTCTGGTTTCTCATAACTCTGTAATCATGCGGATTTCATTCAGAATAGTAATGGAAGTTGCATCTATTCAGGAAACCATTGTTATGAAAAGTACATTCATCACTAAACAACACATTATCAAATCCACCCACAAACAGAATTCAGTTCGGTTGTCAAAATCATTTCCGTGAAGCTCTTGACAAAGCTAGATTTTATAAGGATGAAATCTGTATTTGTTAAGAATCCTTGAAACGCTTGCTTGGCTAATGATAGTATTTTCGGAGATATGATTCTAACTAATATTGGGATTTTCGATCACTGAACCAAGTACAGTAAAAACATTTTTTTCATCCTCTGTGACCGATTTTCTTATAAAAGGTTTTTTATAACTAACACTTCTACTTTCCTGAAATTGGTTTAATAGTTTCATAAAAACGGTTGGTTTACAATGGTTTCTTTCAGGAAACCTTTGAGCATAAACTCGAAAAGGCAACAAACAGTTTTGATGACATTCTCCAAGGATAAAAATTATATCAATACGCTCTTCCTTTAGATAAATCTTCATTTTGACAAAGCAATAACATAAAAAAAATCAAATAATTCAATTGTAAATGAAGTTTCACAGATACAAAAAATAATACCGCTATTGTAGCAGCAGGCTTTGCAGATTAAACTGACAGATTAAATGAACTATCCGACGTTTCTAAATGCCATAGGAAACTAGATACATTAGACCATCTATTCAAAAAACACAAAATGGTACAGAAAACGATTATATGGCGTATTCTGTGAAAACGCGAAGCCTTAGCTATAGAACACCCTTATACCATTCGATAGATATTTAAAACGTATATTTTCTGGTAAGGTAAAAGTATAGCTTTCTATTTAGATTAAACAAGTTATAGCCACTTAAATTTCTTATTTCATTACTTTTAATTTTTGGACACCCTGTATAATATAGCAAATTTATTATAATTGGGATATAAAATATGTTTTATTGTTACACTTCACTGTAAATTTCGAATACATAACTGAAATACTTCTTAAGTATTTAAAAAATTAGATTAGATTTTGTTAAAATTCAAATTATTTAAAAGCCATTAAGGTTTAGGTATTATAAACCTTATTGAAATAGGCATTTATTTTGATCGGAGAATCCAAAAATACAATAATATACAGGAGGTTTCATTTAAAAAAAAACACAATTTGACACTTTCAGAGCTTTTGGGATACCCTATGTAATAGGCAAATAATTTCAAAAGTACCTATAAATTCCACAAATAAAACTTTTTGAAAGTCACATATTTTGGCCTCAATATTCCATGCTGTATAGGGTGAATAACCATATATATATATATATATATATATATATATATATATATATATATATATATATATATGTTTATGCGGCTTTCACCGATTCCGGATCCGGAGCATATAGTTGTACGTTTGCTGAATGTGATTTCAGCACTACAACGGCATAATGTGGATATATCCACTGCTATTGCATCTCACACGGAGGAATCCGTGAAAGCCGCATAAACATATATACGCCATCCGGTGGGAAGTCGGCGAAGCCGCGTTCAGTATTTGCATGCCTCCTTCCGATCTGTCTTTTGCACAGCCAGGTGCATGTCGGTACCCTGATGAGTCAAGTAGAGATGAAACGTGTACCTCTGCCGTATCATTGTAGCGGGGAGGGTAAGTTTTGACTTTCTTCTCGATATGGTGGTACAGGTAGGCCATCATCTCGATGGTGGTGTAATAGGTTGAATTGTGTTTTGTAGCAATTTATTCAAACTGTGCAACCTCTAACACGGAAAGGATATGATGGAACGAAGTTTGCAATTACTGTTCGCATTTTACTTCATATATTTGTTTGTTATTTCAGAAATATAAAAGGTTACCCTCGTATGTCATTTGAGATATACCTAAGACATATTGGAAAACCTTCCTTTTAGCCATAAAATCCTAAAAAAAAAGTTTACTTTAACTTGGTTTCCAAGGTCTATATAAAATATTTATAGTTTCTTCTATCTAAAATGTAGTGAAACTTTACTGGAATAACAAAATGTAAATCAATAACTTTCATATTATGAAACCAGAACTTATTTAGAATATCGTTTAAATATCCAAAATTGCGAATTCAAAAATTGGAAGAAACTTATTTGAAGAGTGATATTTTACTTTCATTTATTTCCTTAGTTTTATTTCTTTACTGTGTTAACAAATGTGAATCATTATCTTTCATATTGTGAAACTGGAATTTTAAATATGAAATAATTATGTGTCACTGTTCCACATGCACAATGAAACAATTAACAATAGAATTTGTTTGCATTCTGCTAACAAGATCTTTTAGATATGCACAGTATGTTTGCGTCAGTATATAATAACTACGACTAGAGACAATGGAAACTAGAATTCAGAGATGGACTGTGGTAATAACAGTATAATAATTTTACCTTTTTCTTGCCAGTTGCAATGATATGGTAAGTTTCTATCCCCTTAAATAAGAGATGTACAAATCCCGAATTATAATATATTAAAATGTATAATTTCGCATTAAATATATTAAAGTAAGCCAACAACAATTATTTTTGTCAATCAAGACAAATGAACTGATATTAATGTAACAGAGTAGTACTGCGGTACAGTAGAACATAATTTTAATATTTTTATATTTATAATAAAACTCTCTCTCTCTCTCTTAGGATAATGAGAGTTAGGAGGCTTGAATTCCAATTCCTGCGATCTCGGACTCATAGACCGCGCTGTCCTGTAGGTCGAGGAAATTGAGTTTTATGTTCACCGGTCTCTGGTTTCAGACACGTCGAATTTCCTGTACCTCAGTGATATAAGTTGGAGTTCAATATTTATCTTCCTGGGATCTTGGATTTATTGAACTTTCCGTTCCTGGATGGATTAAGGAGCTTGAAGTTTAATATTCGCCTGTCTGGGTCTTGAACTTGAAGAATCCGCCTTCCACCAATTGTATGGGTAAGGAGCTTTGGATTCGATGCTCGCCTGTCTGTTGTTTTGGTTACGTATAATTCATCATCCCCCGGTTGTGTGGTTTAGGCAGTTTGGAGTTCACTGCTCGGCTGTCAAGATCTTGGACTCATCGAATTGGCTGTACCTGGTTGTATGGGTTAGGGATCTTAGGTTTCAGTACTCACTTAGGAAGCTTGGAGTTTAACGTTCACATATCTGGGATATCGGATACGTAGTTCACGAAGTCCAAGTTCTGAGGCATTTACTACGCTTGATATATATATATATATATATATATATATATATATATATATATATATATATATATATATATATATATATATATATAGATTCAAGAGTTATATTCTGGATATCTGACCTTCGCGGCGTGCGGAATATATAGGTCAAGGAGTTAGGTTTTGTGACACTTCTACTTGCTTATTTGCGATCTGGATTATATGGCACTTAATGAGCCGTATGTATAGGTAGCTTAATATGGTGATTTTTTCCTGCTTGCATAGCAGGTATTTTAATTATATCGTACTCGCTATCTTCCGGTTATACAGGTTGGGGAACTTAAGGCCGTGATTTTCATCGCTTATCTGCTTGTTATCTTGGTTAAACGGCACTCGTTGTACTCCGAGCATTCTTGTAAGTTAGGGTATGTAGCTGCAGTTTTTTTAAAGTATTTAGATGAATTGTTGGCCTCATCTGAATGCCTTTTTGATGAGGTTATGAAATAATTGTCTTTGGTTGTGTAGACAAGGATGTTTATGATCTTTTTTTATGCTTTGTGCTTTTAGAAGTATACTTGTGGCTTTTAGGACTGTATTAAGCTCTCACTTGTAACTGTTTATAACAGACGACAATCGCAGCGTTTCAGATATGTAAGCTACGTAGTTTGACTTTGTAGTTGTTCAGTTGACTTACCCTTTTTATTCATCTGCCTTAATGTGAATTGAGAAGCTTTAGTTCATGATGATACTCAAATTATAAATATAGGCGAGAACACTAAACAATAAATTTCAATGGATGGTTACTTAGAGGCTACTAGAGGTAAAGAGGAAGAACAAGTCATTAAGATATCGCTGAGTTTTTTGAAGAAAATTTAGCCAGTAATATCAAATAACCTCGAAAAACACATGTTTTTGCATTTTAGGGTTGGTGTCTCGAAATCCTGAAGTAATGGCGGCTACGAAAAATAGAGTCTGATTTCTGGTTCCCAAGAGTAGTCAGCCTATATAATTTATTATAAAATTCAGGGATGTTAATTCTTTATAAGTTGAGAAAACACGCAATTTTGAAGATGGCGATTACTTTCATATCCAAATAAATACACTATCATAAAAAATAAAGCAATTTTTGAGAAAACTTGGACCAAATTGATAGTAACTTGCTAATAGTTACTCAATCAAATCAGTGGAAAGTTAGATTAAATTACTCTTTTTATTTTCATGGAACAAATGAATTCTCTGCGCTTGCGCATTTAAAGTAATATACCCACAGATAAGACATCTTCGCTTCAGATTCCCTACATAGGCTAAATATTTTCTAAAAATACTCCATATAGATTAAAAAAAGAGACAATAAAATGAAAAATAATTTTTCTTGAGCCGTTTCTGTATTCTAGCAATGGGCAAGAATTTAAACGTTAATGTTCCAGTCCTCGACACTTTAAACGAACTCGTTAAGCTTATACACAATGCATTAGACCTATGTTATAAAAGCTTTAAGCTCTAACATATTAAATAGGTATAAGTATTACGGCGAACACCCCTATTTATTCTCTGCTTTATTCTATGTTAATGTTCACATATTTACGAGTACTTTCTTAATGCCGCCAACTAGACTGGGTCGGAATTTTAAATTATTTTCTCTGTTCGTTTTGGTCGATTCTCAATTTAACAGCAAATAAAGACGGTATGAAGGTAATGGGGCACAAATAAACAGCCAGAAAGAATTCTGCAGAGAAACTTCATTTAAACAAGACTTACTTAAGTGCTAATGCTTACAAAAAGCCGAATCTGCTTTGAAATATAATTAACAATTTTTTTTCTCTAGTTACAACTAACAGAATCAAGCATAAGGCTACGGTTACACTGGCTGCGAATTCTGATGAAATCGTAGTAGTCCAAATACGTCAGAACTGTTCGTCAGATCATGGTGGTTACACTGTTTGCGAATTCTGAATGTCAGTATGTCTCCGCGTTCCGGTCATAATGGATGACAGTAGTGACGATTTTTATTTAATGGATAGCCTATTGCTTAAGTTATTATTGATGGAAGGTGGCAAAACTACACAAGTGAACGAACTATTTGCTGCAAGAAAGGAAAAAGGAGAGCACCAATATTGTTTAAAGATCTGTGTACCAATCTTCAAAAGTTTTTCGAGTACTTCAGGATGACTCCTGGAACCTATAAATATATACTTCAGGGAATTAAGGAGAATATATCAAAAGACTCAAATTTTCGAGACTGTATTTCGGGAGAAGAAAGACTCACTATAACACTGTGGCAAGAAAAACTTTAATATATATGTTGTAATTTACAGCTTATTATAGTGAAAACACTCGAAAAAAAAGTTGAAAAAAGTATAAAATGGTAAGCAGACAAATGATTAAATTGAACTCTGCACACAAGCAAATAAATGTACATTTGCGATACAAACCTTGCTGAAGACAAAATTTATCACTAAAAAGGCAAAAACCGAAATTTATCGAACAATAATACGACCAGTAGCAATCTATGCCAGTGAAACACGGACCCTGACAGTCCACGATACGGAGCTGCTAAGAAGGTTTGAGAGAAAAATCCTGCGCATAATATATGGCCCATACCGAGACCTTGAAACAGGCCGTCACAGAATGGGAAGCAACATAGAACTTGCGCAAATCTATGAAAGCCCTGACATCATCCAAGAAATAAAGTCCAGAAGACTACGATGGGCAGGTCATATACAAAGGAGTCAAAATGATCGACTAATAAAACGGGTATGGGAGGAAGCACCACAAGGAAAAAGACCACTGGGAAGACCTAGGCTTAGATGGAGAGATAACATCCACAAGGATCTAGCTATCCTTGAAGTTGACCAGCAAGAATGGAGGGAGCTGACACAAGACCGCTCCAGGTGGAGGCAGATAATCGAGGCAGCCAAGACCCACCCTGGGTTGTAGTGCTACGGAGTCAGTCAGTCAGTCAATCTGTTGAACAAATTATTTAAAGAATATTTATTCAGGGAGGGCACTTGAAAAGTAAGACGCAAGGTCTTCGTAGCGAGAAGTAGTTGGTGAGGCTATATTGATCTGTCTTGATTCGTCAGATAGCCAACTGTGAGAAGAACATGCTGCAGAATCCATTGAAACTGTATTATGAGCTCTATACTCCCCATGTAGTTCCTCCTCGCAAAACATGTTTTGCAGTTTGGTTCGTACGAACATTTTTCTATGTTCGGGTATTTTCCTTAAATATGGCAACAAGCTCATTAGGAAATAAAAGTCGGCGTCTTCGTTATTAGAAGATGAATATTTCTGCTGGTAGGCTTTCAGTTTTTGTTTTTCAATCACCAATAATTTGTCTACCACGCTGGACTTTTTCGCAGAAACCACAAAATGTTGTTCCGGAGTTGACTCTCTAGTGGAAGGAAGTTCCCTAGTGTGCATGTTTGGATCACAACATCAGGATCTTCGATGTCTTTATAATATTCATCAGAGCTCGGGACATTACCCTCTAATTTTCTTCTTTGGAATTGATATTTCAAAAATTCCATATGTTTAAAGTAAGGACAGGTAGATTCTGTGACCACTCCACCTTCTCTACCACTTCGTTTTTTTTGGAAGCTTACTCAGTTCCTTTAGAAAAGTGTCCCTTAAACCTCTCCACTTATTTTTGACAGCTTCGCCTGGAAAAAAATTAATAGAACTTTAAGAAACACAAAAAAAAGTAGAAGGTAGACAGTATACACAATATGTTTTTTTATTCATATTGTTACATAGTACACTTTTTATTACAGATTTTTATCAACTGGAATGTCATTTCGAGGACTAAGTTTCTCCTACAGAGTTTCGCACTGTGCTATAAGAATTATAGTATATGAAACATGCCAAGCGATATGGGATGTCTTCTACAAGAAACATATGCACCTACCTACTACAGATGAATGGGAAACTATCTTATATGACTTCAACTGCATTGGATGCATAGACGGAAAACATGTTCGAATCAAATTCCTTAAAAAACCGGGTCGATATTTTATAACTATAAAGGATATTAATCTGTAGTATTGCAAAGGATAGCAGACGCAAATTACAGATTCATTGCTGTTGAAGTAGGAGCTTGCGGAAAGCAAAGCGACGGAAGAACTTTTTCGAATTCAAATATTTATGAACTACTGGAATCTAACACCTTCAACATACTAACTCATGAAAACATTCCTTGTACAGACATTTCAGTTCCCTATGTCTTATTGGGTGATGATGCGTATCCATTGAAAACATACTTACTAAAGCCATATTCAAGAATGAACCTTACTGTGGAAGAACACGTTTTCAATTACATATTGTCACGAGCAAGACCTTGCGTCGAATGTGCCTTTGGCATTCTGACAGCAAAGTGGAGATGTTTGAAAACCGAATTGCAAATGGATCCAGTAAACGTTGATATTGTTGTTAAATGCGTATGTCTGTTGCATAACATGATTATTGATAATGAAAGTCTTAGTTCACTTGAAATTCCGATGCAATCTGTGATCGAGGACAAGGTGTCTACAAGGCGGTATAATCGTTATGGTAAAAATGCGAATGAAGTCTGAGAAATTTTTAAAAATTATTTTGTTAGTCCAGTAGATGAAGTTTCATTTCAATACAACATAATACAATCAGAAAAATCGCAGAAATATACACCTACTTTGCGTTTTTCTTAAATCAATAAATTGATAATAGTAATAAATGTAAACTCCAAGCAATGTAAACAAAACAATAAAAACTATATACTTACTATTCGAGGTCATTTCTTGAGCAACTTTCTTCCACGTTTCATGCGAAATGTCTCTGTTGTGATAAGTTTTAATTGTCGTATTCCACAAATACTTATTATCAAAAACAAGGCTAATCAACTTTTCAATGTGCATTGTAAAAATAAACAACCCAGACGCAACAAAAACACAAAAATCGGGAGCAACAAAAGAAGGTAAGTGCTACTGTCTCACAAGGATTGAAATCTACTTGGCTTTTCCTCAAAACGGATGCGCAAAAACAAACTAGTTTGAACGGTGGAAAAGTTCTGACGCGTTCGTGCGTGTTCTGAAGAAGCAGTCGCATCTAGAGTAAACACTCTCATTGCCACTGCACAGTTTGATTGTTCTGACGAGTTCGTCAGATCTGTTTTCGTCAGAATTCGCATCCAATGTAACCGCAGCCTAAGACGCTGCAATGCTCTACAATTTTTATGAGTACCAATCAAGCGGTGGTCATTATCCTGCATCGCGTGATAGTTTTGCTACACTCTTATTATCAAAAGATCCGATAATCTTGCATACCTTCTGCATATGCGAAAGCAGTGATTCTCTACATCATTAATCTAGACCACTATTTAGAGAAGGTAGCAACTGATTTGTGAATCTTTTACATTGTTATCGCAGAATAATCAATAATTTTCAATTTTCGGCTTAGTTTTAGCAGCACAAGAAATAATTACAACAAACGGAAAATTGCAGAGCTTCCGCATTTGCGGAAGCATAGTTTCCGAAAGTTTTAAATTGATAAAATAAATCGATTTGATATTTGATTAGCTACTTAGGAGTAAAAATGACATAACAACGCCCCTGTTCCCCATTGTGCGTCTTTGGTATATAAAGAAAAATTAACTCGGGACTATTAAACAAGTTAGTTTGCAAAAGCGAAATGTCAACATAACCTTAATCATAGATTTAGTGTAATAATGGTATAATTTCATTTCACTGCTTCGTATAATACAATTTACATTAAGTTTATCACACGTTAAACAATAGGGTGTAACGCTGTTTACGACAATATAGATTACGTATTTAGTAGGTAAATGTTAAAATCTATTAATTAGACATAGTAAATTGTACGTGATGAAAATTAACCGCCATAGTTTACGAACTCTCCAAATTAAATTGCGTATTTTGTTCCATCCGTCTGCCACATTCTATATTCTATGAAATATAAGGCAAAAAATATCTCCATCTGGTTAAGACGAGATTCGGTAAAGAAGAGTGACGGCGGTGGAAAAAAATTTAATTAGCTAGCCCTGAAAATACGATAGATATAAAGCCTTTTAAGATTGAAAAAAAAAATAGATTTTATTTTAAATTAACGCTTAGATACTGTTAAATGTTAAATGAAAACTCTGTAATAATGATGTTGTTGTTTGCTTTGAAATATATGCTGTGAATTCTATCCGAAGTTTTTCAGTTTTTCAAATTTAACTTTTATAGTGGACCAACTTTTAAAACAGCAAAAACAGTTGTTGTGGGTCATAATAATAAAAGAAAAATAGTCAGACGTATGATATTGTCAAGTGGCAGGATCGTTCGCGCTATAGAAGAGGAGGAGATCTAAACATATTTAAGGTTTCAGCAAGTGCGGTTACTAAAAGACAAGCAAGCAAAGACCAGAATTCCAGAACAATCTTGTATTCGACTCATGGTTTTCCTAAATCCAGCTTAACTGACAGGTCTTGTAAGTAGCAAGCAACTACGCTATGCGTATATTGACGCATTCTCTTGGCATTTTGAACTGCAATACCCAACTGAAAAGCCCACAAGTGGACCCACACCATGATGACTAAATATAAGACCCATCGTCCCAAGATTTCAATGTTGAGAATTACGTTTCCTAGAATTGATATATATATATATATATATATATATATATATATATATATATATATATATATATATATATATGTATATAATAAAGAAAGAAATTCTCGGCTATGCGTACTGAATGCAATGGCTTGACGAGTCCCATACTAGAACGAAACAGCGCTGTCGTCATTTTTCGGACCTGCAGTTTTTCCGTGTGGAGATCTCCACACTTTTTAGAATAATATTTATCAACGGTCTTAATCCACATAGCTGAGAATTGCTTATTTTATTTTAAAATTACACGGACGTTTAGTTCTCTTTATAGTTAACTGATGAAGTTAAGAGAATTATTCTCCCATAAAGCTGATCATCAGCCACATATACATACAGAAGCTTCTTATAGATACTTAGAGGACACCATCATTTTCAGCTTCAGCCGGTGTTTTTGTAATTTGTGCTCATGTGTCATTAACAGTCCGGGACCAAATTGCTCCTGCGAGATTTCTGATGTCATAATCTTATCTGAGATTCAGGCGTCACTTTTGTCCTCTCTTTCTTTAATATAAAAGTTTCACACTCATGTGTAACGACCAGCAACATGCAGCATCAGGCTTCAAAAATGGTTTCAGTATATTGGATCATATTCAGACACTAAGAGAAATGATGAGCCGCACAAAAGAATATGATCTACCACTAGCGTTAATATTCAGAGAGTTTGAGAAGGCTTTTGACTCAGTATATCCTAGAGCAATTATAGAAACTCTAGTCGATCAAGGAATAGATAAATCGTATGAAGAACTCCCCAGAATTTCCTCCCTGATAAGGAGACCCTCTTCGCAGCAGCCCTGGAGAACATCTTCAAGAAATTAGACTGGAATGTATAGATGGGGAATATCTGAACCATTTAAGATGAATTGATGATATAGTTATGATTACTAAAAGTCCTGAAGAACTGCAAGAGTAAATTAGTGACCTCAACAGAGAGAGAGTAATAGAGTCTAAAAATGAATCTAATATAGATAAAAGTGATCTGACTACCAATGTCGAAATAAGGATAAGTGAAACCACACTGAAAGTAGTAGATCAGACAAAATCAGATGTGTAATATTCTACATCAAATTACACAGAGTCTTCAAAATCTATAAGTCATATTATAAATACCGAGCCCAGCTTGTGTATATATATATATATATATATATATATATATATATATATATATATATATATATATATATATACTACTTTTTATTAAAAGAAAGCTAATGAAAACTCCAGATTTTAATATGGCTAACATTATATACAAATAAATATTTCATTTTTCATGAATAATTAGCGGAGGCTACCTTTTGAACTGTAAATGATTTTTTTTATGGTTTTAATTTAGAATTATTTCAGGCGAATCACAGACTTACTAAAGATTTTTTTTCAATTTTGGAAACAGATAACTGAGAACGAAATCCGCCAAACTTTTAAGAAATCATCATAACAAAATCATTTTTTAGGAAATGGGCTAAACAGGAGAGAAAATCAAATCAAAATTCGTTCATTACTTTTCGAAATTTACCCGTCTATACACTCGACAATGTAGTGTTACGGTTCAATTTTCCACTTAAGTTCACTATGATTAATTCATTTAATTTACCCTTATTTTTGCAAATACTCTTGGTATGGACTACACGATATCATTTTTCTTAAGTATTTCTCAAGTTGACCATTATTTTGTCTTGTTTTGCTATCTCTTATGGATGTTAAACTTAGTGCTACCTTACTGCTATGTTTTTCCCTGCCATTTATATTTACATTTGAATGGAATTGTAGGTATATTGGACTGTAGGAAATTTATAATAATATATTAATATGTATTTATTTAATTTAAAAATAACTACTGGGGTAGTTATTAGATTTATTTTTGTTTTGAGTGGAAAATGCTGATGATTAATGAATTTGCTTAACTAACAAATGTATTTTATCCGACTGTTGTTGCCCAGTGTCATTCTTTTTGAGCTGTCATTTCTCTCTTACATGACAATTAATCGCGTCTAACGGAAGTCGATTAGTGCGCAAGCTGGGCCATGGTTATAAATGGAGGCTATTTTGCCTTGATTATCATCCTGGTTTGATTCAGCCGAAGCAGCTGTACACTTTCATTTCAATTTTTATTTGCCAATTTATTGGGATTTTGAGATGGAAAGTCGCTTATTATTCCGATAATTTTGTTGAGTTTTGGAGTACCATATCTCTTGCCTGGTTGGCAGTTATTGAATTATTTAAACCGGAATAAACTTGGAGATAGGAATTTTGGGCAGCTTGCACGTATCCACGAAGGAATTATGTTATACCCCGAAAACATCGGGTATTCCCTTACTGGCTACCCCATTACGTAGTCTACCTTACGGGCTACCACATTACGTAGTCTATTCTACTGGCTATCCCATTACGTAGTCTACCCTACTGGTTCAACGTGTACCCGTAAACTACTCTACGGGTTTGAACTTCACAAATATCAGCTTATTTACAGTTACGATACAGCTGAATCTTTTGATTGAAGATTTTATTTTAACTATTCTAATTTTAATTAAAGATTTTTATTACAATTAGTCAGTACGAGTTTTATTTGGCCCACATGCTGCATGCATTTGGTACATATTTTTTTTTTGTTGCTGACGAATTTTAAAGAGTAAAGTTGAAAGCTAGGTCCAAACAGCGTTGCGGAAGGTTTCAGCATTTGGCCTACCTTTTGATGCAATGGCGCCCTTAATTTCCCAACCCTACTCCCTACTCCTGTTATCTTACACCTCTTTGCGATGTCTCGCGCCTTTTAAAAACCAGGGTAGCAGTAGTAATAAAGTGAAACATTTTCGTGCGACAATATCTATGTATTTTCAAAAATTAAATTACATTTCGTTTGTTTTAATATATTACACCATTTCCATTCTGTATACTTCATAAACAAGAATTTTTATCGTTTTTCTTTTTTTTTGTAATCATAACGTATGCACATTTTGATAAATAGTAAAAAAATGGAAGCGGATGCAACAACACATACATTAAAAGTTAAAAACTCGCTTTCAAATTATGCCATAAAAAGTTTTTTATGGATGTATAAATCATGAAATATTTGTTTGTAACATTTTTCGTTGTTCGTTGTATTTTTCTTTTAAGCGATTTGATTTAAACTTCGAGAAAAATGGTCTTGAGGAACAAAAAATGTTATTTTAAAAGAGAGATTTGTTTCCGCAAACGTTTTATATTTTGAAATGTTGAAAAATATTCCTTTTTCTATATCGTTGTTGGAGAGTCATTGTAACTTTGACGGAGAGCCGATAAAACTGATTTTATTTTGGTGTTTTGGTGTTTTAGTATCAATATAAACTGAACATTTTTAAAACTAATGGGAGTATTGAATATATATACAGTGCCTTCATTTCAAAACGAACCATCCTTAATAACTTTGTTAAATAGATAAATTTAAAAAAAAGAAAAAACACGTCAGTTTAGATATACAGGGGAAAGTTTAATTTTGCATTTGTTAAAAGTCTGTCAATCACCTCCTCACCTCCAGCTAACCTCACTTTTATATGTCAAATGGGAACCCCCACCTTGTGACACATCATTGTAAGCAGCATAAAATTGTCTATCCAACCGTATAAAAAAATTAAATCGGTTGACGTACAAGCGAATAGTGTGCAAAAATGTCTTGTAATAATGCATAATATATCGGCCTCGAACTTTGGTATGTCAAATGATTACCCTATAGTGTGATACATCATTTTAAAGGACGTACGATCTGCTATCCAACGATGTCAAAAAAAATTAAGTTAATAGACGTTATAGGCAATTAGGATGCAAAAATGTGTGTTAAATATAAGCAGTTTATTCAGTTTTATTCAGTTGAAGAAAATTATTTTATTAAATGTTCAAAATGTGCGCCGTTATTAGCGAGACAATAAAAAAGCCTATTTTGAAATTCCCCACGAACATTGGCAAGGGTTTCTCTGCTAATTCCTCTACATTCCCGAACAATTCGATCTTTTAAATCGTCAATATTTTCAGGTGGGGTTTTATAAACCTTGCTTTTTAAATACCCCCAAAGAAAAAAGTCTAGAGGGGTTAGGTCTGGAGACCGTGCTGGCCATTCAATTGCACCACGTCTGCCAATCCACGTCCCTGGAAAATGTTCATCAAGCCACTCTCGAATTGCCAAAGCGTAGTGCGGGGGAGCTCCATCTTGCTGGAAATGCAAATTATTTTCATTTAGTACCATAACAGCATTTTCATCCACTTGATTTTCTAAAGATTGCACAATGGCAGGGTATATTGTGTTTTCTAAAAGGTTTAAATAAATTTGCCCAGTTAAATTATCTTCCAAAAAAAATGGCCCGATGATTTCATTGCCATAAATTCCTGCCCACACGTTAATTTTTTCGGGATATTGAGTATGCCCTTCTCGGAAAAGGTGCGGATTTTCATTATCCAAGTATCTGCAGTTATGTCTGTTAACCAGTCCATTTAGAAAAAAAGTTGATTCATCACTAAAGCAGATATTCTTAGGTAAATGGGGGTCCTCGTCAATTCGTTGGCACATTAATTCGCAAAATTGAATTCTCCTATCAAAATCGTCTTCTCCGAGTTCTTGAAGAATTTGAATTTTGTAGGGAAAAAACTTATTTTGTTTTAAAACTTTATGCACAGAGCCAGCAGAAATGTTGGTTAAATCTGCGACCTTTGAGATGGATAAAGTTGGATCTATTGCAAACTGTCCTAGTACCTCGATTTGGCATGCTTCATCTACAACCCTTTTCTCAATATATTTTTTATTACAAACGGATCCCGTTTCTTCAAACTTTCGTACCAATTCGAGTACATATTTATGGCCCACGTTTTTGTCTTGATGCCTCTCGTTAAATGCTCTGGCGGTTCTACGAGCGCACCGATCTTCAGCTCCATAGAGAAAAATTATTTCTATTCTTTCGGCTAGCGTATACACCATTTATATTCACGTTTCAACTAGGCGTCACAATGACAATTTTAACAATAATAAACAACTGGTGTTTAAAGATCTTAAAAATTTTATTTATTGCAGTGATTTTTTGTACCTATCAGGTACCGCAAAAAATATCATTGAAATAAATACACTAGATTGATTAGACTGCAATGAATTTTGCGATGAATTTTAAAACAGGCTTAGTTTTTTTCTCGCAAATATTTTAACTGTTTATTATTTTAAAAAAATATTTATTTTAAATTTAAAATAATATTTTACTCTATGAAGTAGCCATTTGACATAATAAAGTTTAATGTGATAAGGTGTCTAGTATTACCACACATCTTTTCTTACTATTCGCTTGTACATCAACAGATTTTGTTTTTTTTTATTGGCTAAATAGGAGATAGTATGCCCTTTAAAATGATGTATCACACTATAGGGTAATCATTTGACATACTAAAGTTCGAGGCCGATATATTATGCATTATTACAAGACATTTTTGCACACTGTTCGCTTGTACGTCAACCGATTTAATTTTTTTTATACGGTTGGATAGACAATTTTATGCTGCTTACAATGATGTGTCACAAGGTGGGAGTTCCCATTTGACATATCAAAGTGAGGTTAGCTGGAGGTGAGGAGGTGATTGACAGACTTTTAACAAATGCAAAATTAAACTTCCCCCTGTATATCTAAATTGACGTGTTTTTTCTTTTTTTTTTTAATTTTTCTATTTAACAAAGTTATTAAGGATGGTTAGTTTTGAAATGAAGGCACTGTATATATATATATATATATATATATATATATATATATATATATATATATATATATATATATATATATATATATATATATTATATATATATATATATATATATATATATATATATATATATATATATATATATATATATATATATATATATATACTCCATTTAAAAAAAATGATTCAAATAAAAAACATTCTTGACCTTGAAGTGGATTTTCAAAGTCATTTGAAGGTCAAGATGATTCTTTTAAAGTAGAAAGCCCCATTTTTTATTGCAGAAAAGAAACGCGGAGAAAATTTCCCATCCATCAGTATATATATATATATATATATATATATATATATATATATATATATATATATATATATATATATATATATATATATATATATATATATATATATATAGCATAAGGATAAAATTACATCTAAAGATCATTTAAAGGTCAAATGTCCACATACCTTGAATAAGCCAATCATTCGGAAACTAAGAGTGATGGAGAAAAACTTTTTGTACAAAAGTTTCTGCAAATTAAACCGTGTAAATTAAGGTGACCTTAAATTTGACCTTGTTCTTGAGTGTCTAATCAAATCATGAAAATTTCTTTAATGGGGTCTCATACCTTTGACCCCGAAAATGGAGGTTGGGCCTTGCCGGACATAAAATAGGTTTGAAGGTCAATTTTGCCAAGGTCGTCAAAACTTCTGCATTTCATCTAGTACTTGTTTAAACGGGTGAGCCTTCCCAGAACAGAATAACAAATTTTAAGTTACTATTTATAGAAATTTCCCGTTGTAAAATGTCAAAAATAGGAGTTTCCATTAAAACGAACTCAACGTGCACTGAACTTGAAAAATTGAAGGTGAAGATGATTTAGGTCGCTCACACCTTTGCATTTAATCCACTTGTTGAAAGCACCTTCAACGTCTGTTTTTTCCGGAAACAATTCTCAATTGAATCAAGTCGTTCTTATTTATTTTCCCTCATCGTTTCAGTTCTTTCGGCTGTGCTAGTTTAGCAGATTTTTAGCAGTTTTATGTTGTGGATGACCCGCAAGGATAAAGAAAGGATCAGTGAAGATCATTTCCAGAGGAAAAATTCACTCTCATCCAAACCCCCAGTACTCAAATTTTCCTTTAAGTCTTGAACAATCCCTAATCCTACCATTTCTGGATTTTTTAATGTTTGACTTGAAACTGTCTTGGTCCATTTTCGGGGTCAAAAGTATAGGTCTCATTTAAAAGGTTATCACGACTTTGATAAGACCTTTAAGGTCAAGGCTAAGGCCAAATTTAAGGTCACGTTAATATACATGGTTTGACTTCCAGAAACTTTTGTAGAAAAAGATTTTCTACATCACTCGTAGTGATATTTGACCTTCAACTGACATCTAGATGTGATTTTTACCCCTTAGGCTATTCATACCGTTGACAATTTTTGTTTGAACCATATTTTTGTAAAAGTAAAACATATATTTGGATTTATGTATTAAAATGGCACACAATATATATATATATATATATATATATATATATATATATATATATATATATATATATGGGAATTCCGGGCTTCAATCTGTTCGTTCAAAACATCGTTTTCACGATGGTTCGTCAAATCTCATTTCGCATTTTCAAGTGCGATTCGTCTAGCTAATCGCTGAGAACTGATGAACTGCAGTAACCAGACGAACTGTACTTGAAAATGTCAAGTGAGATTTTGCTTGTGACAGTTTAGCTGGAGATGTTGTAAGTTTTTTTGTACATTCCGTGAACACATTGCTTTATGTAGTTTGTAAGCTGTACATATGTTAAGTCTCCAGAGATGCTGTACCTGCACTAAATGATTTAGAAAATTACTGTATAATACAAAAACTAACCCTAAAACTATTTTCATATTAACCTTAAAGGTTTTAAAGTTAAGTTGTAAAAACCATCAAAACATCCCTAAGTCCTCGAAAACACCTCACTTAAACACGAGAAACATCTTACCATTAATTAACCAACTAAGATACTTCATTCCAACAGTTTTCCGTAAAACGGCTTTCTCCCTTGCGTTTTAACGTATATTTCAACTAAAACACATTCCTTCACGCGTTGTCTGCCATCTTGAACAAAGTAGTTTGTCATGGATTCGGGTGGTGGAAAATGCGTTTAGGAATTTTCGGGATTGTAGAACAATGTTTTATGAATATCGCCAAGCTATATAATTATTATGAGTTTTTTTGCAGTGTTGTATTTAGCAGATTTGTCAAAGAAGACATTGTCAACAGCAGTTCATTTTAAACGACTTCAAAAAACGTGATTTACGATTTGAAATTCAAATAATTATTCCCTTTTAAACTTAAATGAAAAGTGATCTTTTTTCATTCTGTTTTCTCTATATTCTAAAAAGTTCCCCGAAAAAGTCTCGTAAAATATTTTCGAGATATCTTTTAGTGCAATTTTTTGAAGTCGGTTTAAATTTTTATTAGTAACTTTTTACTAGTCATATAAATTGAACGAAGCTCATTATTTTTTAAAACCTCTGACAACTCTATTGATGATTATTTTTAAATTCAACAAAAAAATCGAACACACAATAAAATTTACGAAACTGTTAATGCCAATGATTGGAAAATATTAGTAAAATTATATTATTAAAATATCAGTTTCAAACTTATGAATATTTTCATAATTTTTACCAGCATTTAGATGCACTTTTCCTTGTTCTCACTTATCAGTAAGTTTTATTATCAGAGAAAATGGAAATTCTACTTGCGGGTCTTTTTTTACTTTACTTTATCGTTTCCTGACCAGAAATCATTAAGTTTCAGCCCAATATAAGATCACGTTTATTCCTTTTTCATTAGAAAACCATAAATAACCAAGGAAACGTCTGTGGGGACTTAACCTGCATAGAAGAAGGTGTTCCATGTTTTATAATTTGCTACAGGTGCACTAGAACAATTACCGGAGGGAACGGAACGAGGTAAACGCAAGAATAAAAGAAAACTATTGGGAAAGGTTCACAAAAGGGATGGAGCGAGACATGTACGGAAGCCAGAGAAAAATATGGGAAATGTAAGAAGAAACAAGCCTGAAGTCAAAGATACTGTGATACCTAATAAAATAACGTAGAGTAATGGGAAACGTACTTTAAAAATCTATATAAGGAAGAGGAGAATATGGAACAGATACAAAATGAATATGAGGAGGACGATAGCATGGAACTAACACATGACAATATAGAAAACATCTTAAAGTTCCTTACGAATAGACAAAGCCCTGGACCAGACGAGATCACTAATGAGATGCTTAAATACGGAGGGAAAGAGCTATGGAATGAAATATTAACCCTATTCAAGAATATCATAGAAGAACAAAAAATACCGAATGAGTGGAAGGATAGTGTAACAATACACATTTTTAAAAAATAAGAGAAAACGCACCCAGAAAATCATCGAGGAATAATACTGCTTGATAGCATTCTCAAAGCATTCACAAAAACTATACTGGAAGAAATCACAAAAATCGTAAGTATACGAGAAGAACAACAAGGTTTCAGAAAGAACAGATCCGCTATTGACGCAATATTCATTGTCAAATAAATAACTGAAAAATCCCTAGAATTCAATAAACTTGCTTACATGTGCTTCGTCGGTATGACCAAGGCTTTCGACAGAGTACGCTTAAAGGATATCTTAGAAATAATGAGAACAAAAGGTCTAAACCATAGGCTAATTAACCTAATATACGATATTAA
This sequence comes from Diaprepes abbreviatus, assembly GCA_034092305.1. Lineage (NCBI taxonomy): Eukaryota > Metazoa > Arthropoda > Insecta > Coleoptera > Curculionidae > Diaprepes > Diaprepes abbreviatus. The sequence goes on along the minus strand of JASJET010000200.1, from coordinate 18,229,664 downwards.
CATCCAGTGCAGAACAAAAATCAGAGTAGGACATATAACAACAGAAGACATATATGTAAACACAGGAATTAGACAGGGCGATTCACTAAACCCTTTCATATTTAATCTAATAATGGATAAAATAATAGAAAACCTCTCCAGAACAGCTGGATACAAAATTGGAATCACATTCTTCCATGCCGTCTGCTATGCGGACGATGCTGTTCTTATTGCAGACTCTGAAGATAATCTCCAAAGACTACTGCACTCTTTTAACACAAGCAAAAGAATTAAATATGCTCATCAACACCGAGAAGACCAAATAGTAACATCCAAAAAATCAATACGGTGCAAGTTGAAAATCGACTCCAAAATTGTCGAACAGGTAAATCACTTCAAATATCTGGGAGCAGAAATAATGAGCCATGGAAACCTTTTTAACGAAGTAAGAGAGAAAACAATGAAAGCGGCTAAAATTTCGGGAAGAACAAATACCTTAATACCGAAAGCGAAACTAAGATATATAAACGGCTCTAAGACTCATCATAACATACGCAGCAGAAACAAGGCCAGATCTAGGCAGAACTCCACAAATGATGAGAACAGTCGAAATGAAAACATTAAGAAATATACAAGGCAAAACTCTACACGACAGAATACGGAATGACGATATCAGACAACAATGCGAGATACAGGACATAGGAAGATGGGTTAGACAAAGGCGAAGATTCTTGAACTAACATATAGAGAGAACGGAGGACGGTAGACTCGTTAAAAGCGCAAAAATGAATAACCCGGTAGGAAAAAGATCAGGGGAAGACCACCAAAATGATGGCGAGAATGCTGGACCTCATCTTCCGGGGAAGACGTGATAACAATGAACAGGCAATAGCCTACTAGCATGGTTAACTGTGTTAGAAAGAAGAAGAAAAAGAAGCACTGGAGATCGTTGTAATTTATTTTCTTCCAGATTACCAAGTTGGTTTTAACGGATGCTATCATTGTCCTTATGCGATTAAGGTTTTTAAGTTAAGGTGCTGGCAGTTTGAAGGGCGGAGGTTTACGGAGCAGGAAAGTCTTCAGGTGATTTTACAGGTATGCTACAGGATTTCATCCAAAGTTTTCTGTATTTTTCCTATTCGTTCAGCTGCCTTCCTGCGGGATGCAGGAACCCAGAAACTTCTGTAAAAACTGTATATAGATATAATAAATCCTGTCACTAACCTACGTGTCTTGTTTAGTGCTATTTCGTGAATAACGTCACGAATTTTAGTATGTGTTACCGTGAGTAGTGTCGATAATTTTGGTACGAGGCACCGTGAACAGTGAACATGCATACTCTTATCCTCCATACCATCTATTTATTTATATTGTTGTCGACCTTAGGTTTTAAGTGACTTTTGGGTCATATAATTATAAAGTATGGAATACAGGGTACAGGAGCTTTTAAAACTGTTTGTCTCATTACCTGTGCCACATTTTTTAAATTTCAGGTAATAATTTGCAGCCGGCAAGCAGTAACTAATACGCGCAAATGCCCCTTGGCGTGCAAGTTCTCCACTGTAACAAGTTGTCTGGTAGAAGTGGGTCCTCTACCACATTAATTCTGAGGATGGCGCCCGAGACTAACAACCGGGTGGATAATTGACCATCGTCAAACTGTTGAACAGTTCGGAGGATAGGGATATCTCGACCGTGAATGGGTACCGACCAGGAATATTTAGGATAGTTGTGGGATATTCTTACACTAAGCTTTTGACCGGTAACTGTTTGCAGGATAAATATCCACCTACTGATGTTCTGCTACCATAACAGGAAGACCTTCGTAAATCTGCAGACACTACTGATATGAAAAAGCGTTACAAATCAATAAATCGCTACTCTTAATCTTAACCGCTTGGTTATAGCATCTGTAATAAGAAGTAGGTCAGATCCGAACAATTAAAATCCAAATGATACTATAAAACACATAAAATTTACTATCACTTCAAAGTTCATTAATTCATAACATAGATATTAAAATTTTATGTCATTTGTATGACATTCTTCAGAAAATTTTAGGCCACAGCTGCTACTCTAGATATCATAAAAAATCGAGTAATTTGGCTGGCTTTACTTCGTACAGTACAGTAATAAAATATTAATAAAGTGTTTAGTGTCTGTAAATTGTTAAAAGTAAAACTATATGGCAGTTCAAAGAACAAAGATCTTCAGAAGATTTTATAAAAATGGAGAAATGAAGTCAGTGTATGAAAATCATGGTTCTTGGATTTAGACCGTGTCAAATTGGAATTATTATCCGACGTTTCGCCTAAGATTGCACAAGGCATCTGCAGGGATATTAAATTTGTTGAATATATTAAAACCTCCCGATTACCCTATTTTGATTTATAACAGTTTTCTTTCCGTACCGTTTTACAAGAACAAACGCTGCGCCAATAAAAAGTAAACTAAACTGCCAAAACTTCAGAACGGATTCACACTTAAAAGAGCTTAACATAGCTCATAGACGACGGGCGCGGCGAGTGTGAGAAGGGAAGCAGTATTCTATTTGTGAACTCAGAGTTACTAAATTATTGTCAAACGTAGTTAGCCGATGGCCAGCGCTGGCCGCACATATTAAGCGCTTCACAACAATTAGATATAATCAGATATACCAACATTACAATGTCTCTTTTTATTGCATTTCTTCTTCGAACCACTTTATCATGTTTTATTTGCTGTGTTTTAATATTATTTTTTTTCGCTTTTTTTTAACAAATTCTCGTCTCGATTTTATTGCGTTTCAGAATTCATAGCGTCTGATTTATCGATTATCTTACAGGATATTTACAACAATGCTGGTGGTTCTACAGCTCTGCAGTACTTATGCACTAGCTACCACTGGACACAAGTAAGATTAGCTATTGGGAAACTAAGGATTTAACGTTGGGCAGACAAAGATAGACAGCTGTGTTAATCCAATCCTAGCAGAAAAGGAATGAATAATTCTTTCAAAACTCTTCAAAACAAACCAGATATTTTATTAATAAAAGTTTGCATTTGAATCAGCAATACAGTTTCTGAAAGTTTAACTACCAGTATTTAAAGGGTACATATGCAAAATAAAAAAAAAAAGGATTTAATAAATTGCCTGTAAATATTTCAGGATAATTAATTTGTTTACATTCGTTAATTTATATCTAAATTATACATTGTACTTACTTTTAAAAAGCTTCGTGCCTAACTTAAGAAGAAAGTTTACGAGCTTTAAGGTAGAATTTTTATTATATACCGCTACTTTATGCAGCTGTGTATAAATTGCCTGAATAAAGTCCTAAGAGGTAGCGAATCTGTCAGCTAAATTAAATTGAACTTTTATTTATGCGGAGCGAAACACATTTTAATGTACAAATGGCAACGGACAAAAGATTTTATTTACTCGTGCTGAATATTTTCTCTTTTATACAATGAGAAGTGTAACTTTTTTTTGTTTTTCGCTTTCGTTAATGCTTCACGTATAACAGAGTGGAACTTCCTTAAGAGGATATTCAAATTTTTGGGGTTATCTTTTCAGAATATATCTGGAAAATAATTTTTCAGAAAAGTGAAAAATTCCAGAAGTTATGATGATTTAGAGTAGCCTGAACTAACCGTAACAAAAAAGAATTCTTTTTTTTCCTGTGTCGTGTCAGATCCCTCCGACGTTGGCAATTATAAAGGCGAGTTGACCGCTGTTCTCTGCTATTCCAAATAGCTCTTCAGCACTGTGTATTCCTGTCTACTCTTGGATGTTTCTCAGCCTCAATGACTCTCGATCTTACCCTCCATTATCAGTTAAAGAATTCTGTACCAATCTTCCTGAGAACATGACCAAGATATGCTTGTTTTCTTAATTTTACAGTTATTGACAATTCACGAGTGGCATCTGCTCGATCTAAAACTCCTATATTAGTCTGCATAGGTACCCAGGGTATTCAAAGTGTGACGCGTTTTTACGTAGGATGGGAGCAGGTCGAGCTTTTCAGATCTACTTCGTTCACGGCAGCGGAACATCGGTCAGTGGATATTTCTCGTGCAGACAGTCATCGGTCAAATGCTCAGCGCAAGGGTATCGGTTCCGCGGTATCTACTGGAGGTCAAAACATCCACTTGATGGTCGGTTCTCGAGCGCCACCCTCGGGATTCATGTGATCGAGGGCCCACTTATGCATCGGGCAGCTTGTTACAGTGGAGAAACGGCAAGCCAGGGGTCAATTGCGTGTATTACTGCTGGCTGCTGGCTGCCAATTATTATCTGTAATGTTAAATATGAGACTAGGTAATGAAAAACGGTTATAAAACATCCTGTATCCTGTATTCCATTCTTTTATACAAAGACATGGCCTAGAACCAGCTTACAATCTAAGATGGACAATAATATAAACAAATAAACGGTCTGGAGGGCAAGGGTATGTTTTGAGAGCTAATGACTGTAGCTCATACTGGTCGGTTGCGCTAAAGACGGTAACCCGGCTGTGTTATTCACGACACTATTCACGTACCTTGTACTACACCGTTGCGACGGCTCGTACGCAAATTATCGCGTTTCATATCTAAAATACGCGTTCACGGTTCACGGCGCTTCGTATTAAAATTCGACCCACGGCGATATATGCGGTATGTAACAATAACCCGGCATCGTCTCTACACGGCGACAGCGATCTCTACACGCGGCGGCGGCGATAAGCGTCGGGGCGGCAGTTGTTTAGCACCCTTATCAACGGACATCGGAGAGCGGTAAAACATATTCCTGGTCCATACGGAAACAAAGATAATATTGACGGCATTTAGTGCGTGTGTGTATCGGTGACGGTAGGAAGGAACGAAAGGAACTGATGCTGCCCGTTCTTATAAGGATCCTCGACAGGGTCAGCAGGATGGAACGACATTGCCCGTTCTTATAAGGGTCCTCGACAACGTCGACCAATAGCGGTAGGAAATTAGGAAATGAACCGACACTGCCCGTTCTTATAAGGGTCCTCGGTAGTGACGGTAGGATGACACAACATTGCCCGTTCTTACAAGGGTCCTCGACAATGCAGGCCATTAGCGGGGTAGGACGTAAGGAAGGAAATGTATGGTGAAACACCATATACACACAAGCCTAGCCTCACCTACATTGCTAGACTTGGAAGGCGCGGTCCGGCAGGCGACCTAGTCCAGTCCGTTTGGACTGTTTACCTGGATGGAAAACATGCAGTTCTCCACGAAATAATGCTCTGCTCAGGCTTAAATAGACGGCCCGAGCTCCCACTACGCTGACGTGTGACGGCGTGCGGTGATCGCGCATACAATACTTCTGTATGCGGCACGCGATTACTATTGTCGGATGCTCTGAAAATCTTGGAAAATTATATTTCCCAGCATAGCGCGGTAAATCTAATTATATTCCGGTAATATTGAAACTTTAAGCAATCTTTTCCCGCAAGAATCAGATTTTTCGGATGTAAAATAATAAATTAAATCCCGGCTAACATACTCATGCCGAAAAAAATAGTAACTTCGTTACAAAAGCATTCGCCTATGCAACCACGTCTCAGATACCTCCAAACGATTGCTCGTGGCAGCCTTTAGTGTCCACACTTCCGCTCTATACAAAAACACTGACCAGATGTAACATTTAACCATCCTTTGGCGAAGTTTTAAATTTAGATTGTCATTGCAGAGAAGCGATCTCATTTTTAGAAAAGTTGTGTGGGCTGATTCGATTCCGCATTTAATTCCTTTATCCGGGTCAAGCTGTTCAGTAATATAAGATTTAAGATACTTGACGTGGGAAACTCTTTCAACGATTTGTCTATTTATTAGAAGCGAAGCATCTGGATATGATAGACGACTAAAAACCATAAATTTAGTTTTAGCAACATTTATGTTAAGCCCCATTTCTTTCCCAACAGAATCTATTGAAAGAATCTAAGAATTGTTGTAGACCTTGAAGGTTACCAATAAAGAATCCTATTTATTAGCTCGTCGTTGATTTTTAACCCCAAATATTTTGTTATGTAGGGCTTCCTTAAAAACTTTGTCCGAATATAAATTAAAAACCAGTGGAGAGAGAATACATCTCTGTCTAACGCCTCGCTGAATTTGGCAATCTTTGGTAAGCTTACCATTAACTCGAACCACTGCTCTGACGCTAATATAGATTCTCTATAATCTGCACATCCTTGCCGAACACACCAGCATTCTTTAATAACTCTGTGAACTTCACGTGCTGTAGCCTGTGAAACGCTTTCTCGTAATCGATAAAGCATACGAAAATGTCTTTGCGTTGATCTCGATACTTTTAGAGAAGTATATTTAGAGCAAATAGCTCTTTTCTAGTTCCAATAGCATTTCTAAGCCCATTCTAGGTCTCATCTAGACCACTTTCGCATTTATTTCTTATTCTAGATTAAATAACACTCAGGAAAACCTTCAAAGTGTATCTCATGACATCTTTCTTCATTACATCATTTGGCACGTTGTTTTTTGGTTGTTATAAAATCAGGTTTCAGCCATTCTTCTGGTATTTCTCCAGTACTGTATGCAGACTTGAAAAACTTAACCAGTATTTTGATATTATCATTATGAATCAGTTGCAGGAGTTCCACTGGAATGTCGTCTGGGTCGGTTGTTTTTTGGATTTTGCACGCCATGTCATGAAGAACCTCTGACTTCAAAATTTCCGATCCTTCAGCTCCATGCACATCGTCTGATATGTTTGGTCCTTGGTTCTCAAATAATTAAGTTCAGGTTAGAGAAAATGAAAATAAAACATATACAACAAACACAATGATAAAAAAGCTGTTTCCTACGGAGCTTACTTAGAGACTCACACAGAGAAATATAAAACGAGTTGAAACTGTAGAAATGGATGCTCAGCGTTCATATGTTCGTCTCTTCTGGTGCTTATTTTACGGTTGGTTTGGCCTACGTAATATGAGCTGCATTCTCCGCATGAAATTTTCTTACACTCCCTGGTTTTCTAGAGGGATTCTTTCTTTAGGTGTTGGCAATAGATCCTTTACTTTACGGTCTGTGGTGAAAATGGTTTCAATGTTGTGTCTCCTGAGAATTTTTGCGATCTTGTCTGTGGCGCCTCTTCCATAAGGAACAACAAGATGGTGAATGAGATTTCACCGAAACGTCAGCTGCCTTACAGTCCTGAGAGGGACTCTGCACATATACGGTATACCCGAAAATCTTCGATTACCCATTACACCCGTGAGCATATCCGACATAACATATATATATATATATATATATATATATATATATATATATATATATATATATATATATATATATATATATATATATAAATTTGTATTTAATACGAAAACAAATTTTACTACAAAACTACGCTACACCTTTTAAACTGGGTCATATGTTATTCTCAAAATTTATTTTAAAATTTTAAAATCATCCAGGTCAATTTTTAACTTTAATACCTACCCCTAAAATGTAGGTTCGCTCGCTGCAGAAAGTTGTACAACTAACTTTTGGAATTATTTGGGATATGCAGAACAAAAAATATATAATATCCTACGAAATATTTAGAGGAAAGTTTTAAGGACCAAAACTAGTTTATTATACTGCGAAACTTGACGTAGTACTAAAATATTAGTTATAGAAAAACGAAAGGACTTTCTAAGGATCCTGTTATGTTTAGAAGCTAGAAAAAAAGGCTCGTTACTTGCTTCTACATTAATGGATAAACTGAAGTATATATATATATATATATATATATATATATATATATATATATATATATATATATATATATATATATATACATACATACATATATTGGAAAATCTCCAGGTGATATTGGAAAAATGTCGATATCATTTGTTTATTTTTATTTAATTCATATTCTTTCAAGTGATGCTTCCTCGACGACTGCTCGGCTTAAAATGAGCTTGCTGGTCCTCTGTGTATCTTTTTATAGTTTGGTGCTTGCGCAGATTATACCTTGTTTCTGCCTGGTTGGTTTCCTTACTTCCCTGAGTCTGAGCCTCCTCTCAGCTCTTCTGTTTGTTTGGCCGATGTATTCTTTTTCGGTCTCTACATGGTATGCTGTACACTCCCTGGTTTTCTAAGGATATTTTCTCATTAGGAATACCCAATAATTTGTCTATTATTTTTTATAGCTTGTAAATTGTGCATATGTCATGGTTCCTCAGATTTCTTCCAAATACGTCTGTTACAGCTTTTATGTATGTCAGTGTGGCTTTTGATTTGGATTTGTCATCTTCGTTTTTTTTCTCTGCTATTGCATTTGTGTTCTGTTTTATGGCCTTTTGATATTGTGGCTCTTTGCAGTTATTTTGTTTTAAAGGTGTTGTGATATTGTGGAGTTCTTCTTGGCGGTTCGTGGGTTTGATTAGCCGCAAGGATCTGGATATCAGTGTGTTGGCGACTGATTGTAACTGTAATGGATGGTGGTGTGAATCTGCGTTTAGGTATCTATTTGTGTGTGTGGGTTTTCTATAGACCAATAATCGATGCTCAAGTCATCTTTTCTGGTGATTAGGTCAAGGAAAGGTAGCTGTTGACTTCGACCTCTAATGTAAACTGTATACGGTGATGAATGTTTAGTTCCTCTAAAAATACATCTAGATTGGATCTTCCGTATGTTCATATGATGAAAATGTCATTCACGTAATGTTTTCCGAGGGATGGCTTTGTTTTTGTTTTTCTTAGGGCTTCTGTTTCAAAATACTTCATGAAAAGGTTTGTGATGACTGGTGATAGCGAAGATCCCATAGAAGCACCATCTATTTGTCGGTAGAAGTTATTTTTACAGGAAAAATATGTGTTTTTGAAACAGTGTTCGAAGAGGTCGATGAAGTGATGTCTAGAACTTCGTCAATCAGTATTCTTGAATACAGAGATTTGATGTCCAGGCTAGCAAGAATATAATCTTTTTGCAGTTTTAACTCATGTAGTTGCTGACCAAATGATCCAAATTTTTCGGGTGTGATTCTACAATTTCGGTCGCCGATTGAAGATTTTGTGCCAGGTATTTTTCCAATCGTTGAATTGGCGAATATACTGCACTTGCTATGGATCTTATCGGTGTTTCTTCTTTATGGATTTTTGATAGTCCGTATCGTTTGGGATATCTGCTTGATTTTTCCCGAGGAACGATGCGCTTTTAGATTTCATCTCCTAGTTTGGCAGTTTTAATTACGTTTTTTATCGTTTTTCCCAGGTATGTAGTTTGACCTCTTGTGACTCATTTGTAGCTATGGTCTTGGAAGATTTCTGCCATCTTGGTTTTGTATTTTTCTGTGTTCATGACTACCGTTGCGTTCCCTTTTGCTGCTGGTAAGATGATGATGTTTTTGCTGCTTTAAAGATCATTTAGGGCTTTTATTTCTGAGCGTTTTATGTTTATTTTGGTTTCCTAGTTCTTGACACGTGAGCTACCTCCTGCAGTATTATTTATGCATCTTCTTTTGACTGCTGGTATAGTATTGCTTCAGTATTTGCGATAATGTCCTCAGTCTTCATTAAAAGAATTTTATTCTCTCAACGTTTCGATCGTTATATTGAGCTTCCTCAGAAGGACTTTTTTATTTTCTAACATTAAACTAGAACTGATAAAATATATATAAAACAACACATTTTTGCAAATACAACAGATCACATGTAACATATACTATTTAAAGCGTTGCAAAGTATTACAGGAAAAAAATAAAATAAATTTATTTTCTTACGAGCATTTCAACAAAAAAAAAAGTTGTATACTTATCTCAGATGCATCGGGTACAAGTAATATAACTTACGATGAAATAAATAATTATTCTCAAGGTGAGAACAGTGATTTTTGATACATTATCCTAGTTTAGCGTCATTTTGAGTTTTAAATATTTTACTTTGTAATCTTTTAAATATTATATGTTACGTGTGATGAATTTGCAAAAATATATTGTTTTATATATATCTTATCAGCTATAGTTGAATGTTAGAAAATAAAAAAGTCCTCTTGAGGAAGCTCAATATAATGAGCCAAACGTTGACAGCATAAAAAATATTTAATGAAGACTACCAAAAACCTATACCCAAGAAAATAAAAATAAATGTTATAATATAATGGTTTAAGAAAGAAAAACAAGAAAAAAGAAGAGAAAAATAATATATATATATATATATATATATATATATATATATATATATATATATATATATATATATATAAAAATTCTAATTCTTGGGATAGCGGTCCTAGGGCTGAATGAAACTCTGTTTTTTACAAATGCCAAGCTTTCGGAAGTTTATTATTTCCTTGTTCAGAGCTACAATACAGAACAGTTCTGTTGATTATACAGCATCCCCATCACACAACAAGAACACAGCTCTCCACTCCCCACACAACGCAGATCTATTCCACTAAATTTTAATGTCTCACCAGAGATATCTGCCTTCATAACACCAACATATTCACACATAGCGAGTAATACCAATCAAAACACCACTGACTTTTCCCCTGAAATTTCAGTTTTCTTAGAAGAAAACCAACCCACATATTATTTTTCATTACCTCATATCAACCAAGTCACACAAAAATTGAATAAAATTCTTTCTAGGCATAATAATATAAAAATATGTGGTAAACACATATTAACAGTTGGCCAAACCTTCTCAAGACTAAAAGACACGGATAGCAACCCTAACAAATCAGGGGTAGTATACCGTTTAAAATGTATAGACTGTGACAAACATTACACAGGTCAAACATGAACTGTTTTGAAAAATAGAATCACCAGACACAAGAGTGATTGTAGATTGCAAAAGAGGACATGCACCTTGTCGGAACATGTAATCGATGAGGATCACAGGTTTGATTTTGTCAGTATTGAGGTAATCAACAAAGAACAAAATAATAATAACAGGCATTTTCTGGAGATGGTAGAAATTTATTTAGATGATAACTGTATCAACAAAAGAAAAGATATTGAAAATCTCAGTGTAATCTACTCTCATCTCTTGTCCACCTTAAATAATAAAAATACTAGACAACAAGTCTCCCAGCCTCTTGACTTCACAGTTTCTCCATAGTTTTCTGCAAATTACGTAAGTGCATTTTTGCCCAACTACATTGTTAATAGATATTTTGTAATTTTGAATATTGAGAGGGCGAGAGGTTGGAAGACTGTTTTCTAACCTTCTTTGTTCTATATAAATAATGTTCATTAATCATTTTCTATTACCTTCTTACAATTATTACAAATTTTAAACGCAACAATACTCATAAAAACTTAATTACTCATTAAATAAACATAAATCTCATCAATAGAAATACAAAGATAAATAATATTATTAAATACCTAACTTATAAATTAAAATTAACATTTCTTATAACACATAATGATTCCACATTCAAAATTGCCGCTAAAATAAAATTATAGACATTTCTGACATATCCCATCTACCAAAAAAAGAGTGTTTCAAGGATTTTCTTATCAGATAAACCTACATTCAGTACAACTAAAATGACCCACAAAATAAAATTATATATTAGTGTTTAAAAAACCATTTTAATAATAAAATGTGATAATTATGCAAAAATCAACAGTTTCTGCATGAATTTTCCGTTTCATTTTCTAAAAGCCATAAATGGACTCAATTTGCACGTAAGTCTTTGAATTTAGAATCATTTTCTTTTTATTATTAAATATCATATATTGTAAAATTTAAAATTATAATCAACAGAACTGTTCTGTATTGTAGCCCTGAAGAAGGAAATAATAAACTTCCGAAAGCTTGGCGTTTGTAAAAAATAGAGTTTCATTCAGCCCTAGGACCGCTATCCCAAGAATTAGAGTTTCCCTTTCTAACTGCTCTTCTCCCCTTATTATATATATATATATATATATATATATATATATATATATATATATATATATATATATATATATATATATATAATTCGGTATAATATCAGTATTTATTGTAAATCTTTTAATGCATATGAAAATCCATTCCTCCCACGTTCTGCTAGTGACAAGATCTCTAAAATGATAAATCTGTTTAATATCGGAAAGTCTTATTTCAGACACTCAATCCTGATGGCCATCTTTTCCCTAATTAATATTATTTCCCGTTTTCATTTATCAACTTATTTATCAAATTGACAATCGATTGAGCTAGACAATGATGGAGAAAATTAGAAAATAGGCAACAAGTTAAAGGGAAATTGTTCCCATTGTATCCCAATTGGTTCGTGACTCACGCGAGAAATAAATTTACGAGATATTTTGTGATAGAAGGGTCAAATTAAAGCCTTTTTTACAACTTCAGATTCTGTTATTTAATTTAGGAGGCGTATCCATAGTGATTATTTTTTTTACGATTTTTGTTAATAAATATATTATTTTTAAATTACAGATTAAAGGAAGTAAATATATTCAAAGAAAGATTAAAAGTTTAGGATTAGGAAATGATATTATTTCATCGTTTTTTACCTTAGTAGGGTTTCGAGTTACATGTATATGTAAAAATATATCGAGGTTCGTGAACACACTTGCAATCCAAGACTTTAAAACATCTGACAATATTCTGAGGTTATAATAAGTGAACCCTATTGCATATCCATTTATCTTGTCTTCGAAAGTGTATACCAAAACCCGTGAAAATCTCCAAATGCCTAACAAAATTATTTGGTAATATTTCCTGTTTAATTTAAATTGCTATCGTTAAACTTTGCCTTCAAAATTCCAGACGAACCTAAATGCCTTAAATTGAAGTCCCAATAGTCTCTTCTTAAACATTTCAAGAACGGTCTTTAGGGAATATGGTAACAAGCGCATTATTCAAGTTTAGAAAAGTTCTGACATGATTTAGCCGTATAAAAATGGCCGATTTACTGCTGGGATTTTAAAATCCCTTGTCGAAATCTTCGGCTAAAAATAGGATAACTCGAGTTTAAATACCAGTTTTGTGTTTCGGCTTTATAATAGTTATTGTTATTAAACTGGATTTACATTAGATCCTAAGAAATTTTAAAAATAGTATTTACAAGCTGTAGAGTCGCTGGGAAGGGATGGGTTAAAATGTTTTAAAATTTCTGACAGACAGCTTGTATATGTGTAAAATAGGTACCAATAACACTGTCCTGCTTTTCGAAATTTTTTTGTTGCTCTCTAATTTTTTACCTATCACCCATAGATTTTTAGAGGAAGAAAGAAACATATAAAATATGAAAAACCCAAACCATAAGCAATCTAGTAAATTTTCAGAGATTTAAAAAAAAACAAAATAACTTTTTTTACAAAATATACTTTATTCTCTATTCAAAAAGTATAATACAATCAAATAAATTATTTTGTTGTGTTTTTTACTTGTACTCGCCTAGATCGATTTCACGTTTGAGGGTCCAGTAGTAGTCCGCTAACATGTTTGGGGTCCATTTTCCACTACACCGCTTTCCGTTTGAACAATTTGATGACGAAATCTTTCGCCCTACTTATCTGAAACAGCATTTAAATTGTAAGGGAAGAATTCCAAATGGTAGTGAAGAAAATGCAGCTTAAGTGGCATGTTGCAATCTAACGTCTTGTAATAGTAATATTGGATAAGTTCCTCAACTAGATATTTGTAGTGTTCCGATTTCTTGTTACCAAGGAAGTTGCTACATACATTTTTGAAACCAGTCCATGTCCTATTTTCTTTTCTCAAAAGTGTAGTTTCAAAATTTTCGTCTTTAAAAGGTTCTCGTATTTGCAGCCCATCGAACATTCTTTCTTTGAGCGTTGCCTCACTCAAATAAAGAAAAGCATTTCCTTCACTATTTAAGGCTTTACCAAAATTTTTCATAAGCCCTAGTTTTATGTACAGAGGAGGTAAATTAATTTTCTGATGCTCTACTAAGGGTTCATTAAGGACGCTTTTCAGACCGGACACAAATTCTTCACGTAAAGGCCATTCTTTAACAACATAATGTTGCTTTCTGGCTCTGCTGTTCAATTAACATAATGAACAACAATATTTGGTGTAACCATTTTACAGTCCTGTAAGTGGTGCCATTAATGCAATGACTTTTAGATCGACACAAATATCCCATTTTTGATATCCGTATTTTATGCTTTGAAATAATTTTCGCATGTTCTCGTACCTTTTTTTTCATGTGATATCACAAAATTACACTATGGCAAGCGAAAGCTAGTTGTCAACAGAGGGGGAGACACTGGTGGTATTCTGATGAATCTCGACAAGATGAAAGAGCTGGAACCGGAGTGTTCGACAGGAGCACAGGAGTCAGAGAGTAATACCCTCTTGGACAACGTGCGACAATCTTTACAGCGGAAATTTATGCTATTCTGCAATGTGCCCATCTTTGTGAGAGGGATATAGACAGGAATCACGTAATAAATATATGCTCAGAGAGTAAGGCTGCGGTATTTGAAAGGATGTCCAATGTTGTAACTTCGCGACCTGGGTTTAAGTGCAAGGATGTACTGAATGGTATGACAAGGAAAGGCTACACAGTCAAACTCGTGTGGGAGGTCACTCGTGCACACGCGGAAATGAGGAAGTAGACCCTCTGACAAAGTTAAGTTCGGCAACTGAACCATATGCACCCCAACCAATTCTACCTGTTCCAATTGCTACTGGCAAAAAGGAGTTAAACTTGTTGCTGGACATTAAATTTATTGAATCCTGAAATAAGGTGTACTAAGGAACCTATAACTGGACCTAGCGCATGGCGTGCTAAGGAGCTTCTTTTCTTAAGAAGGAAAGAGCTAAGAATTGTGGTGGGATTGTTAACAAGACATTGTCATCTAAGGGGCCATCTTCATAGAATCGGCGTCGATGAAGACTCGACATGCAGATTGTGTATTGTGTCTGGTGAAGGATAAAATTGTTGACCATGTTCTCAAAGAGTTCCCAGCATTCAACGAACTCAAACAGAGATATTTCGGAGATACAATTTTGTTACCGGAATCAGTTAGGCAAGTTCAACTAACGAGGCTGCTTGGAGTTGCAAAGGTGATCGTCCTCGAATGACCTGCAACTATGGTGGGATGAAAAGGGCCCAATAGAGACCTAGGCGTCGATGATCTAGTATCACCACCCCTTTTTTATTCATTCATTCATTCGCTGAGTCTACCTTATGTTTAAGATCATATATTTTTCTTTGTAATTACACAATTTCAAAACTTTGTTCCCGAATCGTATTTATGAAAATGTGATTAGCTTTTTCACTTCTTAGAAGTTGACCAATTTTGATATAACATAAACATCAACAACAGGAAACTCTCTTAACTTCTTTCTTGACAAAAAAAATTTAAGAGATCATTCTTTTTTGTCGAATCTAAATATTCAAAAAATTTCTTTTTTCCTTCACATTTCTATAAGAAATTTTTAATCTAAATTACTAAGCTTACTTTCGTAAGAAGATTAGTTCGTTCATTACTGCAACTAGTTGCTTTTCATGATATATAATTTCTCAACTTGTTATCTCCAAATACAGTTTGTAACTAAAACTAACTCAAACTAATTTATCCATCAACTATTGTTTATGCTTAGCAAGGGTATTTATTACTTCGTACGTAACAGTAATTTACGTTACAAGAGATCAGGCAAACGATTTAAAATCATTCCGTACATGTAACTATAGCCCATAAATAAGGAAACTTTGGCCAGTATACTCCGAAGTGTGTCAGGAACTCACGAAGTGAAAATCTCAACTAGAAACTGCAATCTATAGAGCCTGACCCATGTTAATAATGTAAAAGCTTTTGTGTTGCAGGAACTGCAATTAGAAACAAACATGTTCTCTTATTAATCTCTTGTCTTTGGCAATAATGTATTATTTTAAATTTTAATATCCTACGTAGGTCAAATTTGAAATTATTTTGTTTCGAGGATTCTTTTAACTTTTCTACAAGGCATACAAAAGGGCTAAAAATATATTTTTAGTTTTCGAATCACCTATTCCGTGACTATATATTCTGTGGCAAATTAACGTCATAAAAGGACCTGTTCCTCTTCGAAATTCTGGAGTATAGTGCATATGTAATAACATGTTCAATATATATGTCTCAAATTACTTCTATTAAATTTATGACTATCCTTATTTTTATAAATTATTATACAGAATAGACGTATCGCGTTTTCTATCTAATTCAAGGCACTTCGATGCACCGTTACAAGATCACCCGGACGATATAGGCCATTCTTTACGTGAAACATGTGTGAACATAAAAATCTGGAATGATTTATGAAGTGACAAAAATAAAAAATCCGTAGAGAAAGTAAATTTCTGGATGGGAGGGTCAGATTAGGGTCGGCAAATAGCTTTCAGAATATGATATATTTTTAAAGGTAAATAACTACAATTTGTAGAGATATTTTGACATTTTAGGCATATTTTTTTGCTTCTATTTTGACACTAAGAGGGAGCTTTAAATATTTTAAAATATTTATTTGAATTTTATATTTCAAGAGAAATCAAAATTCGTTTGCTTTATGTTTGTTTCTTATTTGGAGGGCGTTATTCTTTTCTATATCCTTGTAATGGAAAATGATGCCCTAATATGAGATGAGAACGAGAAACAATCTCGTCTCGTCTAGACTGGTCTTATCTGGATCTTGAAACCAAAACGATAAGCAATGAGATACAAGGCTTATTTCATGACGCATTTAAATCTCATTTTCATAATCGAAGGAACTGAATACTTGAATAAGCCCGAAATTAATTAAAATGCCACTACACCATTCATAAGCTTTTTAATTAACTCAATTTTACTGAAAAAAAAGCTAAAAGAGAAATTATAGAACGAAGCAACGTGAAGAAATAGGAGGGGTAAGAGTAGTATTAACCACAGTAAATTGTGAGAAATGAACGATACAGTGAAAGACGAAGATCCTTTCTGTACTGTGGTACCGTATGTAGATGTTTTGTACGCAAATTAATATTGTGAACATCTATCCTAAAAGAAATTTTTTATATAGGTAAAGTGGTGTTTTATGTTTGACAATTTTAAAATCAAAACAGGACACATGAAATCAGGGGCTATTAAACATATAGAGCAATTTCGATTCCACAACAAAAGAAGAAATGCTATTTCTCCTCTTAACGACATATATCAACTTCATGCACGTATTTTAGACCCTTCGAATACGACACCAGTCCATGGCATTAAGGCGAGGAAAGTACATGGCATTACAGTGGTTAAATTCGGAAAGAACAAGTAAATCTCAAAGTAATTTTCGGATCTCTCTAGACAAGCAAAATCTTTGACCATAAATAAGTCTTATACCATAAGACATAAGAAAATATATAACTTAGCTGTAACATATTCCTTGAAACTCAACTTTGAATCTAATGGTAGACCCAAGCTGTTACAGTTGTTAGGCAAAGATACAATCATATTTTTAATTGTACTTTCAATGTTATTTCAAATAAATTCTATTTCATCTTGGTTTTCGAAAATGAGTGGGACTACATTTAACTAATTAATCGGAAGAAACTAAAAAATAGATTTAAGTCAGGGTTTATTATCTGTGCCTCTGTCATTTGATACTCTCTAACAGAAGTTAAATGTCGTCCGCGAAGAAGGGAGAGTTACAATTCTGAAAAGACTTATAACAGTTAGAAGTATACATGGTATATATTAGAGGACCTGAAATACTGTCCTGCGGTGCCTAGCATTCAGCGGCAAAGGCTTGAGTCCGACCAATCAAAAAGAATTTATGAAATTAGGGGCATCCTTACTAAAGTTTACATAATAAAGAAGAAAACTGATAATCTTATGATTCAATATATCCAAGGCCATACTAAAATCAAGTGCAACTAAAGCACTCACTTTATTTGCATCGACTGCTCTAAGAATACCATCAGTTATAAGAACCATTGCACTTTCACAACTATAATTTGCTCCAAAACATGGGTCATTTTATTCTGATTTCAAAATCCTCTTACCTCTTTTTCCATTATCATTGTGAGAACTTGAAACAAAGTAGGAAGAATGCTTACGCGTCTTAAATGAGCATCATCGGTTGGACAAATTCGCTTTTTTGGATCTTATGGTCGGATTAGAAAAATTTCTAAGTTATAAATAGTAAACATAAGGTATAGGATTTTTATCATATCACCAGTCATATTTATTCATATCGATGTCGAACGTAAAAGCTAGTGGTGGGATAGAAATTAAATTAAAATGGGAGTGAAAATTTTATCTCTTTTCTCGATATCACAAGTAACAAGTCTCATATAAACCGTAAAAATTGAAGCTAGTGGAAGAATTATAGAGTGTCTCATATATATATATATATATATATATATATATATATATATATATATATATATATATATGCAAACTTCTCTCCATCTTATCCTTTCTGTGTTAGAGGTTGCACAGTTAGAACAAATTGTTATAAAACGCAATTTATCCTATTCCACCACCATCGAGATGATGGCCTATCTGTACCACCATACCGAGAAAAAAGTCAAAACTTAACCTTCCCGCCACAGTGATACGGCATAGATACATGTTTCGTCTCTACTAGACTCATCAGGGTACCGACATGCACCTGGCTGTGCAAAGGACAGATCGAAAGGAAGCATGCAAATACTGAACGCGGCTTCGCCGACCTCCCGCCGAATGGCGTATATATCTTTATGCGGCTTTCACGGAATCCTCCGTGTGAGATGCAATAGCATGCATGCTTCCTTCCGATCTGTCCTTTGCACAGCCAGGTGCATGTCGGTACCCTGATGAGTCTAGTAGAGACGAAACATGTTTCTCTGCCGTATCACTGTGGCGGGAAGGTTAAGTTTTGACTTTTTTCTCGGTATGGTGGTGCAGGTAGGCCATCATCTCGATGGTGGTGGAATAGGATAAATAGCGTTTTATAACAATTTGTTCTAACTGTGCAACCTCTAACACAGAAAGGATAAGATGGAGAGAAGTTTGCATTTACTGTTCGTATTTTACTTCATTCTATACATGGAGCTGCATATAGTTGTACGTTTGCTGAATGTGATTTCAGCACTACAACGGCATAATGTGGATATATCCACTGCTATTGCATCTCACATGGAGGATTCCGTGAAAGCTACATAAACATATATATATATATATATATATATATATATCATAAGCTATTAATCGGATCGGGATGAATCCCTAATTAAACTAAGTATATTTTCAAGTATTTTTATTTTATATTTATTTTATAGCATTTCGTCCAATAGGCGGAAAGTTATTCAATTGTTTACAAGCAAAAAAATATGGTGATTTTCAAAAAATTCCCTAAACTTTTCTAATTGTTCGATCTGAAAAAATCCACCCCGGTTTTGAAGCTCGAGCTATCTGATATACATCTTATTTGTGAACTAAAGAATTTATTCTTAAATATTTTATCAAACGCTTGTTTATTGTTCAGTGTTCCCACATCGATCTGAATTAACAAATTATCATACAAAAATAATTTGACCGATAGTGACCATTCGGAGGAGGGGTGAGATTGATTTGTGAAATGGGAAAAATATTGGCTGAAAAATGTTTTTTCCCTACTTATTTTGCGTATTTTTTCATTTTGCAACGGAAATCTGCTTATTTTAACATTTTTTCAGGCAACAATTTTTTACGCTTCTAGCATCTTTCCAGACTGGCGCCTAGTCCGATTAGTATTTCTGGTATAATTCTGGAGTAATGTATCGAGAAACTAAAGATGACTCTTGCTAGACCCAACCTATACTGGAGTAAAGTTTTTGTTAAGATATCTTCAGTAAGGCAGGTTGAACAAATCTTGTTAAGGATCCTCGATTCTTCAAAGGAATTATTTTTCTGGAATTGGGTGATTGATATGGAAGCTGTGTTTCATAAAAGGTAAATTATTTGTGTTTTCAATACAGTCTCGCATTTCCAAGATAAAATTTGAAACTACTGTCACGGAAACACAGACTATGCAATTTTATGAGTTTTCGGCAACATGAAACCAGGAAACATCAGCTGGTAAATACACTGTTACAAGTTCCGCTTTATATTGACCTAGTTTCGCTGGCACAAAAGCTCACCATATTTAGTCATCCAATTTATTTTAATAGATAAAATATACAGGATGGTAATTTTGTACCAGCTCGAGCATCAGTGAATGAATTATATCAATTTTTAAAATCTTTTTATACATTTGATTAACATAAATTCAATAGTTTTTGAGATAACGGAGTTTAAAGAAAAAAATCATATTTTCGGGCACAGTTTTTTTATAGGTTCTGTCCTTAATTTTATGAAAAATGTTAATTGATACGCAGAAAATTTAAAGATTGGTAGAGACTTACATTTGAGAATATAGTTACAGAATGTTTAATTTCCAGATCCAAATCAGAAAAACTTCAAATTAAAATAGATTATGCAGCCGTGGATCCAAGGGGGAGGGCGATGGGGGCGATCGCCCCCCCCCCGCAGCTTTAAAAAAAATAGACTCAACTCTGTCTGCTGCTGGCCTACCCTCTCCCTGTCGACAACTCACTGTCGCTTGCCATATTGTGCGATCGTTTCCCCCCTTAAAAGCTTCGAATTTAGGAAAATATACTTGCCCCTGTCTACTCCATTAGGAACGTGACAACGTCGACATTTCTTTTTCGCTCCAAAGAGGCTGAATCTGCCCCTGAGTTCATGAGAATATATGGATGAATGAATGAATGAATGAAAAAAGGATGGTGATACTAGATTATCGATGCCCAGGCCTCCATTGGGCCCTTTACATCCCACCATATCTACAGGTTATTTGAGGTTGATAGCCTTTGCGAATCCAAGCAGCCTCGTTAGTTGAATTTGCCTAACTGCTTCCGGTAACAAAACTATATCTCCGAAATATCTCTTGAGTGCTGGGCACTGTCTGAGAAGATGGTCAACAGTTTCATCCTCCTCCAAACACCATCTGCATGTCGGGTCGCCTTCGACACCGATTCTATGAAGATGGCCCCTGAGGTGACAATGTCCTGTCAACAATCCCACCACAATTCGCAGCTCTTTCCATCCCAAGGAGAGAAGCTCCTTAGTACACCGTGCGCTAGGCCTAGTTATCTGTTCCTTAGTACACCTCATTCCAGGAACTCCCCTTCATGATTCAATAAATTTGCTTTCCAGCAACGATTTTGATTCCCTTTTGCCAATAGCAATTGGGACAGGTAATATTGGTCCATACGGTTCGGTCGCCGAACCCAACTTTGCCAGACGGTCTGCTTCCTGATTCCCGCGCATGTCCCAGTTACTCGGAACCCTTTCCTTATCGTACCATTTAGTACATCCTTGCACTCAGACACCAGTCCCGAAGTCACGACACTCGACTTCAGTGCCAATATCGCAGCCTTACTCTCGGAGCATA
Source organism: Diaprepes abbreviatus (assembly GCA_034092305.1). Lineage (NCBI taxonomy): Eukaryota > Metazoa > Arthropoda > Insecta > Coleoptera > Curculionidae > Diaprepes > Diaprepes abbreviatus. The sequence goes on along the minus strand of JASJET010000200.1, from coordinate 18,208,334 downwards.
TATTTATTACTCTATTCCTGTCTATGTCCCTCTCACTGAGATGGGCACACTGCATAAAAGCATAAATTTCCGCTATGAAATTTGTCGCACATTGTCCGAGAGCGTAGTACTCTCTGACTCCTGTGGTCCTGCCGAATACTCCGGCTCCAGCTCTTTCATCTTGTCAAGATCCAATATACCACCGGGATCCATTTTTCGGAAGATTTTGTTCTTCCTCCCAATCCTCTCTACTTGGCATAAGTATTTCCAGGGAGAGGTTGGGTTTTAAAAGCGGCGTCATGTAATCTGCCCGCATGGGGAGTGATGGAAACCTCTCCACCACGCTTTCCCAGACACCTGAGTCACCGCCTGTTCCAATTCCAAGATGTCCCAGGCAACTGAGACGATAAACAGTCTTCAGGGCCTCGTTCTTTATGTATAAGTGAAGAGGAGGCAGGTTCACCAGGACTTCCAGAGCCCTAGTGGGAGCAGTCCTCATCGCACTCAATATTCCCACACAAGCCATTCTCTGAACTTTGTCAAGTTGAAGAATGAGTTTGCGCTTTGTTGTACTACGCCACCATACACTAGCGGCGTACGTTATCATGGGGCGGATCACCATAGTGTATATCCAAAATAGCACTTTAGGCGTCAGTCCCCATGTACACCCAAAGGCTCGTTTACAAGCCCTGAAAGCACATATGGCTTTCTTGGTTCGAGCCTCAATATGATCATTCCAGCTCAGTCGTGAGTCCAGAATTACTCCCAGGTATTTACTGTCCCCTTAAGTTGAAGAGTCCTTCCCACCAATGTAATTGTGGGAAGTCTCCCCATTTTCCTCTTTTTTGTAAAAAGTACCATCTCGGCGTTGTCCGGATTTATTCCTAGCCCCTCCCTGCGGCGCCATCGTTCCGTGATCCGCAGGGCCCGCATCATTGGTCCCTTCAGGTTCCAGACATGGCGACCAGGGCACAAAATGACCAGGTCATCAGCATAGGCCTGTGTATACAAACCGGCAGTTCACTCAACAGGCTGTCCACTACAAGGCTCCACAGCAAAGGCGACAGCACTCCTCCCTGTGGATAGCCCCTACTTGACAGTGCTTTAACAGTTACGTTGAATGAGAATAGATAAATTTACTGCATTCAATCGTTGCTTCACCCTATATAATGTTTTTATAATCAATTTTATACCCCCTCATTTTGTACTATTTTTCTTTTTATGTTAAAAAGATGGAAACATACATTTTTACATAATATATTCCATATATATTTTTCCTTATAAATTTATAGGTTTTAAAATTGAAATACAATATTAATAGGCATGTAATGAAATAATTAGTTAAATTTGAAAGGGAGTGAATGAAATTTATAAATTAATAAATCTTATGACCCATAAACGAAAATTGGAGTATTTAATACCAATAAAAATGATTTTAATAAATGGAAGCTGGCGCCTCAAAATCAAATTGAGCTATAAAATTTTATTTTCTCAAAGTATATATAGACGCCACCGCTATTTCAAATGTTTTATAGCATTCCAAGGAGAACGTATTTACGGAGATTTATTCTTGTATACATTTTTGTGCCAATTTTTTTTCATAATATTCATACATTTGACATTAGTAATGTCCGATAAATCAATTTAAATTGTAGAAGATTCTGTTAATCCAAAAATTGAAGGTGCGACCCGTAATATAAAAATTTTTGCAGGGAGTAAACTATCATAGATAGTCCGGGGGTCCAGTGGTTTTTAGTAGTCGATGAAGAGAGATTTTTTATATATATTTTGACCTACTAATTACGAATGTCGGATCCTTTCGGAAAATCTAAAATACGGGATTATTTGCGATAACGTATATCTGCTGCTGCCGACTACATAAGAAATATTCCAGAAGTTTTCATCGTATTCAGAAAAACTGGTTAGATAGTTCGAACATTTTGTTAAAAAAAAAATAATAATAATGTGTCTCTTTATGAGACGTAAATCGTCAATTAAGTGTTACCAGTTTTTAGGAAAATTTAATATATTCTGACTTATTTTTCGTGGAAATGTTTGCACTCTGAAGAAATTACTTAAAGAACTTTTTGTTAAACATAATATATAAAATCGTAGGTTATATCTATGAGTGTTATTTCCCCTAACAACCTATATTTTGGGATTTGGTTTTATTGCAAACAAAACCTACATTCCTTAATTCACTAATTTGGTGTAACTTTCAAATTGGTGTAAGTTTAACGTTAAAGATTTAAATGCAACAATTCTTCAGTCACGTTTTGATTCTTAAAAACACAAAATTACAAAAACCATTTTAATTTATTACTAAAGCGACAAAAATGGTGAATTTAATTTATATTCGGTAAACCATGATTCCCCTTACCGAATTCAGGACTTCTTACACTACAAAGTAACGGCTTTATGTTATATCTGATTATCACTGTTTGGTCCCTATTTATATTGTTTTGCTTGGCATTCATTACACTGTGGATGGTTGAATTTATTTCTATTGTTGTTGAACTTACTGTTACCATTTGAGTGTAATTCTTCTTTATTACCTTCTATATGGCAGTTTTGTTGAAATTTCTTTTATCAGTTCATTCATTTTGCTTTGTCAATAGTACTGTTTTTTTGATGAGGTTTTCTGTCACTGTCGAATCTGACAGAAGTTGTTTTTAAAGGTGTTGGTTTTTGCATTGTTTCATTTTGAGCTGTTTTGATCTTATTATTTGAGAGCATCTTCATAACTTAATTACTATTTCCCATGTTCTAGTTTAGTTTTCACCACTGCCAATGCTTTTTCAATATGTCCAGATACGTTATAAACCTTCCATCAATACCTATCACCTATCGAGGAGTTTCTTAAGTTGACTTTTTTGAAATATTTTAAATTTCTAATCTGTAATTTGCGTAACGTCGTCGGTTCAGAGCGACATTTAGTCTGCAGGATCCCCAAACTTTCAGAGAATTGATAACCACTACTTGGTCTGCGTCGGTAATTACTAATGGGTGGCTTGTCTAATTTTGGGCCGAAAATATTAGAGATTAATTAATAAACTTATTTAGCACATTTATTTCAGCTGATTTCTATTACTCAAGGTCATAGGTTCATCTCTTTAAATTTTGAGTACACTTAAAGAAAGAAGTGTTGTGAGTACACATGAATCTTTGGTATAAAGCCAAGCCTATTTACCTTGGCTTTACTTTTCCTTTTTAAAACAACTAAAGCAGCTGTAATTTGTTTTATCTCAATTTATTTGATCCATCTTTTAGGATTTTGGGATGAAAAATAGTTGTAATGGAGTTTAGTTGTTTAGGTACCTTATCTTTTCCCTGTTTGCCATTTATTGAGTTATTTTTGCTTCAATATGCCCAGAGACGGGATTTTTAGGGGTCCTGCACTTTTCTTCTGTAAGGTTTTCGCCTAACCTATCGGAGTAGAAATCTCTAGATTTTTTATCATTAATTTTCCTGCAGGAAGGTTTGTTTGTTAAAATACCTTAAAACATTTCACAAGCAAAACAAAATTAATCAATTAGAAGAGAATGTTGCAAGATGGAAGAACAATAGCGGAATTTTCAAAACCGTAAGTAATTATTGTCAAAAATATATGTGGACCTTTTAATCGATATTTTATTCATGAATATAGTAATATTAACATTTCGTTAGACACAAAATATGCATTTGAAATATTAATAATAAATTATATTCGATATAAATAAATGTATGTACTGCACTAACATTCAAAAAAAAATATTAATCAATATGTTTAAAATTTAGTCATTATATCTCGAGTTATTAAAAAAGGAAGGAAAAACATATGTTACTGGGATTCGAACCTCCGGTCGCAGACTATCAAGAAGGTAATAAAGAGTAAGAGAAAAGGAGAATACCATCAAATAAATTCGGTTAGGCATGTAAAACTGTACTACCCCGTCAGTTAATGGACAGGACTTGTATTCAAAAGCCTTTTTGAATGGTGACACCTAAAAAATAGCATGATTATAATCTCTATTTCAAACTAAATTTATCTCCTTTTCCCGCTTGTGACGTTTATCGATTTACAAAAATGCAAATATATGTCTTAATATTAAAAAGAAGTTTTTCGTCAACCAAAAATTTAAAAAAAATTAATTATCTTGATCGTGCCACTGGATCAACAAAAAAATCTGCACAAATTTTTTGTTAACATACATTAATACTAACTTTGAAGCTCCGCTAATGGCACTGCACGGCACTACAAAGAAAAATCATCATAATTATAAGTGATGAGTACCTAACTAACGAAAACAAACGAACGTACTAAAGATTACGCCGAAACGCCGCCGTCTCCACCAAGCTTACGCTGGCTTTCTAGTTAATGTGTTGCCAACGTCATTTTTAAAAACAAATTTACTATGAAATTTCTTTGTGCAGTGAATCTATGTAGCCCCTTTCAGTCCATTTGTAACGTGTATTTTCTGCATGGTAGAATAATTTTTTACGCTTTTAGCCTATTTCTATATCTCCATTATCCCCTACAACTTCCTATATGACCAAACTAATGCATCACTTACATTTTTTTTTCAACTGAATTGCTATTAAAATTTGTAGACTTCAGTTAACCCAAAATCAGACATCAGGCTCCCAATGTTACAAATGTTGTATCAGAAGATATACCAGACATCACAATCGAAGAGTTGAAACATGCTTTGTCACAAATTAAATCTGATCGTGCCCCAGGTGAAGATGGCATATCTAAAGAAATGTTGGATCTCGGAGGGTCAGCAATGCTACATTCAATGAGTATTCTTTGAATAAATGTCTTCAGAATGGTAAAATCCCTGATAACTGGCAAAAGACCCGAATCATTCTATACAAAAAAAGGCGACAAATTAAACATAGAAAATTATCACCCCATAAGTCTTCTGCCACATCCGTACAAATTGCTTACAAAGATTATTACTAATAAAGTTACAAACAAATTTGACTCCTATTAACCTTCTGAACAAGCCGGGTTTCGAAAGGACTTTAGTACAATAGAGCAGATACAGAATATCAAATTACCAATTGAAAAATGCACCGAATATAATTTTCATATGCATCTAGAATTTGTTGATTATAGCAAGGATTTTGACTCTGTCGAGCTATGGGCCATATTTTCAGCAATAGACAATGCAAGGATTGACTCCAGATACAGAAATCTTCTGAAATAAATTTACGATAAGGCCACACTGCAAGTAAAGATAACAGACAACCTAAAACCCAGAAGATAAATATTGATCGAGGGGTGCGACAAGGAGATACTATTTCTCTTAAACTCTTTACTTTAACACTGGATGATGTCTTTAAACAACTAAACTGGGAATATAGGTTCATTAGCATCTTTATGCAACTAGACTGGTATCATAAGGGCATTAGCATCGATGGTAGATATCTCGACCATTTATGTTTCGTGAATGAAAAGGTATTAGTAAGTGAAGATTTAGACAAGTTACAGGAAATCCTCTCTGAATTGAAAAATGCTACAGAGAAAGTTGGATTAAGCATGAACTTAGCAAAAACCAAAATAATGTCTCCAGAAAATACGCCACTTTATGCAGGAAACAACGCAATACAAATAGTCGAGGAATATGTGGATTTAGGCCATCTAATTAGACTTGGGAAAGAAAACCAAGAAGTGGAAATAAATAGAAGAATTAAAATGTCACAGGCAGCCGTTGGAACATTGGAATACGCTCCTAAAAACCCTGATATCCCCATTAATTTGAAAAGAAGAGTATTTGACTCGTGTGTTCTCCCAGTTATGACCTATGGAATGGAGACAACCACATTAACAGTTAAAGCAGCCAATAAACTGCATACTACACAGCGAGCAATAGAAAGAGTCATGCATGCTGGGAATATCACTACGTGATCGAATAAGGAACGAAGAAGTAAGAAGACGCACGAAATTGGAGGATGTGATAAAACGCATTGCTACTTTGAAATGGACCTGGGGGGGATACGTCGATAGGCAAGACTATACAAGGTGGACAAGACATATATTGCAATGAAGACCTAGGTTGTCAAAAAGAAGTACCAGATGACCCCCAAAAAGATGGAGAGACGATATAAAAAGGAAAGCAGGTAGAAACTGGCACCGGATTGCAGAAAATAAGTTGGAATGGTAGAAAATAGTAGGCCTATATCCAGGAGTAAACCAAGTTGGGCTACTAGAGAGAGAAATAGAGAAAGAGAGAGAGAGAGAGTGATATGAATTGCAAATCTTTGAAGGACCTTTGGTGCTTAAATAACTCACTCAAACTTTTCTATTTTTTTAGGTATTCCTCTAAAACCTTTAAAGGGCAAATATATACCTCTAAAACTTTTTTTTTAACTCCGTTTTCCTTTTACAGAGCTCCGAAACTCTTTAGATCCAAAAATAAACCCTCTAATCTGGCAAGAAGATCTAACTTCCATGACAACCAAATCCAGCTCAAAACTTAAACCTTTTTAATGAATCTAGATGATAGTGCTTATTTTTAGTATTCATTGTTTTGAGGATCAGGGCCTAGTTTGATATTTCTGAAATTTTTCTCTATTCAAACTTTCAACTATTTTTTAAATAATGACTTTGTGATTAAATTAAGAAATTCCCCATTTTTGTAATAAAATCGTAATTTATGTTTTAAATCTAATTTATTTTTCAATTAAGGTAAATATTTCGTTTATTTACAGTTCGACGCAAAAATGCTTTACTTTCATTAAACCTGTTCGGTGTTCATCGTCAATCAGTAATGGAATTCCGACAGGACGAAATATATTAAAACCGAACCGTTATTTGATTACTCGAAAAAAAGGGTTTAACACATTTTAATTATTCTTTGGGTTTTTGAATTCGAATTTCATTTATACCGCAAAATTTAAAGAAAAATATATTTGAAAAGGTTATCGTAATACCCGTAAATATGTTCGTTTTTTTTTCCTACATATTGACACCGTTTTTTAGAATATATTTGAAAAGATTTAAAAATGTATTAAATGCAGAACTTTTAATTAAATACTAGCAATCCTATCTTGACTTCGCTCGTACTTTACAGTGTGTATAGGGATAGGGTACCGTACTCTATTACACCATAAAAAAGAAATGCATTAAATTTAAGGTAAATGTGGAGGAAGCAAATTTCATAAACGTTTATTAAATGCGTTTACTGTAATGCATTAAATTTAATAATTTTTATATTAATCTAAATTAATTTATTCCATTAAATTTAACGTAATTATAAATTAAATTTAATGTTTGACTATTACTTTTTATGGTGACTATGTACATTAAATATACAGCCAGTGTTCATTGAATTTGAGATATGGTATCACATATTTAATGCACCAATATTAATATGAAGCACTCGGAACACGAAAAACCAACCAAGGAAAAGGAGGACCCAACAAGACCCCCTGGTTCTGTAAGGAAGTTAAGGAGCAATGTAAAAAGAAAAAGAGAGCCTACTTAAAATACAGGACAACGCAGTCTCCGGAAGATTATCAAGAGTACAAAAGAATTAGAAATAGCACCAATACATTAGTGAGACAAGTTAAAAACAAGCATTGGGAAACCTTTTCAAAAAGGATGGAAAGCGACTTCTATGGACTCCAGAAACAGACATGGCGGCTGATCAGAGACCAAAGAAAGGAAACACATGAGTTAATTAGCAGTAACCGCATACCGAAGGGAACTTGGGTGAACTACTTGAAGGAATTATACAATAAACAACAGACAGAAATCAAACCTAACACACCCGAAATTATAATTAACGACGATATACTTGTAAAGAAGGAAGACGTAGAACTAGCCTTAAAAAAACTAAGAAACAGGAAAAGTGCGGGACCTGACGGGATTACCAATGAACTACTGAAATACGGAGAAGAGAGCCTGACAGAACAACTGAAAATTATCATCAATAAAATCATATACCCTCACAGAATCCTCGATGAATGGAGGACTAGCACAACAATATTCCTATTCAAAAAAGGCGATAAAAAAGTGCCGGCTAATTACAGAGGAATCAAGCTTCTCTCCACCTCGTTAAAACTAACCACAAAAATTCTTACAAGCAAAATTAATGAACACACTTCCTTAGCAGACGAACAGCAGGGTTTCCGGTCGGGAAGGTCATGCACGGATGCCATATTTGTTATAAGACAAATAACTGAAAAGTCAATTGAATATAATCGTCCAGCCTTTATGTGTTTCATCGATCTAGAGGAGGCGTTCGATCGTATACAACTGGAGGATGTAACACAGCTCCCTTACGACAGACAAATACCTCAAAACATTAACAAAACGATTGAAAATATATATCAGGCAAATACGATTCAAGCTAGGATAAACGGCGAATTGACCGAAAAAATAGAAGTAAATAATGGCATCCGACAAGGTGACTCTCTTAGTCCCCTACTATTTAACATCATCATGGACGAGTTGATAAAGCAGGTGCGTAGATTGAAAGGGTATAAGATGGGAGACAGGGAAATCAAAATAATGTGCTACGCCGACGATGCAGTGTTAATAACTGAAAGCGAAGACGATTTGCAAAGACTACTGCACCAATTTAACATAACAGCGAAAAAGTTTAACATGAATATATCAGCGTCAAAAACTAAAACCATGACTACATCTAGAACACCACTCAGATGCAAACTAGAAATAGACAACAAAATTATACAACAGGAAATGAAGTTCAAGTATCTCGGAATAAAAATATCCGGATACGGGGATGTTGAAACGGAGGTGAGCCATGAGAGCAGCAAGAACAGCCGCAGGTCTTAACAGTACCATATGGAGCAATAAACATATAGGAATCGAAGTTAAATCCAGAATTTATAAAACAGCAATAAGACCCATACTAACATACACTGCAGAAACCAGACCAGAAACCTCGAAAACAAAACAAATACTGGAAACAACAGAGATGAGAGTGGTGCGTAGGATAGCTGGCAGGACACTTATGGATCGGAATAGGAGCGAGGATATAAGAAGAGTGTGTAAAGTCGATAACATCAATGACTGGGTATTACAAAGAAAAAGGGAATGTAACGAACACATCAACCGCATGACCGACGACAGAATAGTAAAGATCACGAGGGACAAATCACCAAAAGGACGTAGGAGTGCCGGAAGACCCCGTAAACGATGGAGTGATAACCTCGCAATAGGCTGAAACCAGGCAAAGAGACGAAGAATAACAAGCAAATTGCTTATATATAAGAAGGAAGAAGAAGAAGAATATTAATATGAATTTAAGAAATTCTAAAACTACCAGGAAATGGAAGACATTTTTCCAATAGATAGTGTCCGCTATCTAAACTAGTTTCGAACTCGTTGGTTCCCGTCAGTACGGGGCAGCCATATATACCTCACCATAAAAAAAATTGAGTCCTTTAAGCAATTTATATTATACTAAATAAACAGGTCAACACAAGTTGCGCCATCTCCCGGAATCTCAAGCAACGTATATTGATTAATAATGTAAATTCCTTTGGTGTTAAGGTCTATATGAATTAATTTTAATGTACAGAATTGAAATATCTTTTCAGATACTTGATTGAAATTTAAGATACAATTTAATGAAATCTAATATACAACGAACTGATAGAGTAATAAATTTGTTTTAAACTCAAAGTAGATGTCAATTATTTCACGATTTAAACTACAAAATCATTAAATTTAATGTTATTTTTAACAGTGTCAACTTCAATCTTTTTGACTTCTCGAGGAAAAGGCATTCTTGATAAACAGTTTTGCTTGCTCGGATTTCAAAAGCGTCAATCAAATTCATGATGTGGATGTTTATAATATTCAAAAATATAGAATTAATCTTAATTAAAATACTTTCATTTGTATTTTTTTTTTAATTTTATTTTACTAAGTTGTTCCGAAATAGAATGTATTTTAATAACAAAACACAAGAAAGTAATTTTACCTTAAATTCATTTTCTTAAGCAATATTGTGTAACCTAAACAATAAGTTTGAAATAAAAAGAGAATTATTACACATGTTGACCTCCTACTAGTACACATTTTTCTAATCTTTTTCGAAATTATTCGTACACAAATGCAGTCAGATCTGCATTAATATTTGTAACAGTTTCCACAATTTGTTCTTTTAGTAAGTCAGTGCTGTCATTAAAATCATTGTTGTAAACTTTTTACTTTAAGTAACTCCATATAAAATAATCTTAGGGTTAGATCAGGTGACCGAGCGGGTCAGGTCACTGGCCCAAAACGGCCAATCCACTTACACTGAAAGTGAATGTTTAACCAGTTTTTCTCTCGTAATGTATTGCAAGCAGAACATTTCTTCCTGTTCAAAAACAACGTTTCTTCTAAGCTCTAAATATTTCTCCTCCAGTTCGGTTATCATAACATTTATTAAAATTTCCATATATAAATTTTTGGTATAAATTGTCCACTAAAAAATAAGGTCCAGTTATTCTATCATACACTACACCATACTCTCCGAATACCAAGTGAGAGCACGTCTTCAAATCTGCGCGCGCTTGAAAAATTAGCAATATCTCCGCTTCTAAATAACATAGAGCTTTCATTCTTTTATTTTTTTGGGGTAGCTCATCGAAAAAATAATATTGAGCACATGTTCAACCTTCTCGAACCACCCTAACCAATTACATGCCTTATTATATATATATATATATATATATATATATATATATATATATATATATATATATATATATTTACTTTTATGAACAATTATATTCGGCCCCCTCCTACCTCCCCCCCAAAAAAAAAAAGATAATATTTTTCAAGATTTTCGCATTTTTTGCTTTTATTACATATGTATGAACTAGAAATAATTATATTGGTCGTAGATACCTTTTTTTTTTCAAAATTCGTGTTTCTATACCAGCTTTCCAATGATATGCTTCATTAACAAATCGGAGAAAAAATGCGGTTGTTAATTTATATATAAGCGAAAAACTACCCATATCTTCATGACGATTTTGCATTAAAAAAATATGAAAAATGTCCACTTTTTCTACTACATGATAGCTTAAGTCTTTACGAAGAGAATGAGCACTGGCAGAACTTTGTAGCCGTTTCCTAGACGACGGTACAGCCAATCAAAAATAGTCACTTTTTTCGTTTTTCTAATAAGCAGTTGCAAATTTACAAAAACTATTAGACCAACAGTAATGGTTTACTTATTGTTCCATTTATCAATTTAAACATTTTTTGAAATTTATAGAAGTTTTTAAGTCAGCCCATTACATGTTTTTCATTGTTTATGTATTTACTTAGAGATAAATGAATGAAAATAAATTTTTTATGATCAGGTTAGGTTTAGCAGTCACTAAACACAATTATACTGTTCAGAAATTAGATTAGTTAAAAAATCAAAAATAGCTAAATCCTACCAGGATGTCATTAACTAGCTGAAAAAAGAAAAATACCTTTAATTTAGCTTCAAAATTTCAACCGAACGATAAATTAACATTATGCCTCGTGTATCGGATGACTATTTCAATTACTTTCAAACTCGTGCAATAGTCGATTAAAGTTCATTTCCTGTTTCTAATTGGCGTTTCTTGATTGGCCTGCAAATTATTTCCTCTAAAAGTACTATTTTTGGATGATAGAGTCGATCTAATAGACAAAACGTCACGACTTATTTCCGGCTAAGCTAAGTGATAATATTTTCGATTTTCAATTTGAAGTGCTACATTGAAATTTCCGGACATTCAGCACGTTACGAACAACCTAGTTTTTGGTGGAAACATAAAAGAAAAGCTTATTATTACATGTAGTCGTCGGTATGTAAAAGTAGTAATATTATTATTTTATACTATATATATATATATATATATATATATATATATATATATATATATATATATATATATATATATTGTTGTAGAATTCTATCTACAAGATCCTAAAAAAATCATAAAAATAAAATAAACATCTAAAGACGGTTGAAATTCCGAGAAATAAACTGCACGTTGTCGGCGGTAACGGCGCATAGACACCGACACAGATGGCGGCGCAGACAAAGCTTTGGCGGACCGCGCTAAACGCTGATCGGTTCCTTTCGGAAGACCCGGCGGAGTGCCGAGAAGTTATAAATAGCACCCGATGCCGCGATTCGTTAGCAGAATCTGGTTGTCTTTTAAAGAGCACAGATCTCTCAATTTTTTTTACACGCGCACGAGTATCTAAGTCTTGAAGCTTTTACTCTGGCTTCAGTTAAATAAAAACCGTGACACAAAAATTCCAGCGCCGTCGGAAAAAATAAGCTTCTCTAAAAAAAAAACCTTTTTACGTCAATTTTTTTTTATTCTTGCGGAAACTATTTGAAATTCATATAGAGTATTCACGCGGCTACTTTTACGACTATAATAATTTGCGTAAAGGAAACCTGATAGCGACATACCCGATTTAGACATTCCCGATTGCGACTTAAATAATTTTCTATTAAGAGAAAATTAGTGATAACCTGATAGTGACATCGTTAACGAATCTAAGAACACTAAACGTGCCTTAGTTTGCGCTTAACACCAAAACAAGAATTTTTGAGAAAATTGAATTTTCGAAAATTTATTAAGAGTCCCAATACTACATTTAATTTCGACACAAAACTTAAGAGTCCCAGTCAAAAAATTTTTTTACTGCGAAAAAGTCCTATAAGAGCTCACGTCTAATAAAAACAAAGTAATTATTGGCCAAGTTCTCGTTCAACCCAAATTCCATATACTTAATTTTTCCATATATTAAGTATACTAAAGCCCAGCCCTCCGTGATTTTTGTATTTTTATACAAAACATTCTACTTTAAGAGAAAAAATAATTTATTAAAAATGTCCAATCCCTTCTCTCATAGTTCCTTCCGGTCTGATGAGGCGGGTGGCATTTCAGGCTGTCCGGGTGGTTTTGGTGGGACCTCCGCGGCCCCTCGTGGGGTCGCGCCAGACCTAACAAGATTCCATACTCGTAATGAATCTGACATGACCCAAATAAATCAAAATGCTGAATTATATCCAAACACTTTAATTTCTCCAATGGAACAATTTTTAAATGATATCCAAGCTTCACGTCAAGGTGGGGACCACTTAATGCAGGGACAAACGCATACCATAAACGACAAAAATCCTGATACGCAAGTCATTCACAGCTCGTATACGTCGTTCGCGTTCGATCGAAACGTACCTCGTGGCGTTCTCGCGGAAAATCCGATCTCCACTATTAATTTCCCTGAAACGACGGACGTGCTTATACGACATGGCATCCCTGGCGAGGACCTCTTCTGTAATACGGATACCGAACGTCAAATTGACTACGGAAAGTCTCTACAAGAGCCACGATCGCAATTAAATATACGACATGACCTTGATGGAAATTTCTTCGGTAACGTAACGGAGATCACAGGAGAGAATCGTGTTGAAGTTAACACGGCGATACCCCAAAATAAAACGGCTTACGGTCAGGAAAATCGACTAGACACAAATCCGTTCAGAATGAGCTTTGAACAAAAGCCTGTTGAAATCAGTGCGTCGTCAAATAAGACCACATTTCAACGTGATACGGAACTCTTAATTCAATTAGAAAATGCAAAAACCATGGCTAATTTAGCGCAAACATTAAACAGACCAATCTCGACCGGAAAAACGCCGCTTCGCGCGAATTTTGCGGGAGAAGAATGGGAAGACCCCAGAGTCTTTTTAAGAGATCTGGAAAACTGGATAGTTGAAAACAACATACCAGTAAGTGAAAAAATTTATTACGCCCGTGATAAATTAAGCGGAAAGGCTAAGGTATGGTTTGAGCCATATCGTCCTTATGTGAAAACATTCGACGATTTTGCTACAAAATTGATCCAACGTTTCTCTAGCGTAGAAAATATAGCGGAGTTGAGAACAACGTTATACGGAATACATCAGAAACCCAATGAAGAAGTTGAACGTTTTATCTTAAGAAAACATGCGTTATACTTAAGATTGAACAGTTACGGTCCGATTGAAGACTTTATTGCAATAATAGTAACTCAACTAATACCTGAAATTCGATCACGTATTCGAGGTAGTGAAATAAACTCCTTGGAGCGTCTAACCACGTTGGCTAGAATGATCGAACAAGATCTGAAAGAAGAACAAAGAAATGCGCAAAGTACTTCGACTAGATTAACTTCTAGAGAAGGAAGGAAAGACTTAGATACTCGGAATCATAAAAATACGCCAAATTTTAGAAATAATTACAGAAATCAACAGTGTTCGAATGCAAATAATAATTACGTTGATAATAGAAACATGCGACCTTGTCGGCATTGCCAGGGCCAGCACATGGACTCGCGATGTCCGGAAATAGGCCGAAATAATTTACGTCGAAACAATACGGAAAATCAAGAAAATACAGGCGAACATAACAGAAACGGTTACCGGATAAGAAAAATCCGAACGACTCGACAATCCTCTGCAAAACACAATAACAACTTCGAAGTTGCACCTTCGAATGTTGTTAAAAATACCGACAAGAAATGTCAACGTACAGCATTGCGCGTGCACAATCAACCGTTCCTCAAAGCGGTTTGTAATGGAAAGATATACAACGCCTTACTGGATACTGGTGCAGATTGTAACATAGTATCTCAGAAAGTGGCTAACAAACATCTTAGACCCACAAAGTTAAAAAGCATACATCTAGCATGTAACAATGTCAAAGTTAAAGTTATTGGATCGTGTGAACTGAACTTCAAATTAGGAGATCAGGAATACACCGCTACATTTTTGGTTGTTGACAATTTAGACACCAGCTTCTTATTAGGAATTCCCTTTTTGGAGCAGGAAAAAGTTGTAATTGATTTTTTCCGAAAATTTGTCGACGTTGGCAGTACTGACCGGCAAACGTTATACTGGAATCAAAACCAGAAAACTGACGATAGCCGAGACGCAAAGCGTTTATCAAACAGCCAAACTAATTCAAAAAATTCAGCTACGAAAGTTAAAGTTAACTCTTGTAAAAAAGCTGGACAATTTAATAAATCTACGTCGAAAAGGAAAAAGAAGAGTAAATCGCAACGGTCTCGACCAACGACTCTGTTACGAGCTCTTACACCGAACTTGCCCTTCCGAGAAATCTCGAGAGACGTCATAGAGGTATCCACTTCACCTGTTTTTACAATAAAAGCAGAGACACAAACCTATGACGGCTTCAAGGCAAATAATAATAAAAAAATTACTGACAGTGAGCACATTCGTCAGTATGGCATCCCTGGACAACATAAATCAAAACCAAAAGGTTTGAACAAATTAAAAGTAACTAATGTGAATGAATTACCGGCTGTGACCAAAACGCATAACGAGTTACAAAAACCGTTAGAGCAGGTACAGAACCGAACCGAAGCAAATTCGAGGAACCGAGTGTTCTATAATTCAAACTTTCACGATTACTTCTTGCTACGACAGCGACCTAAGAAGGACAACTTAGGTATGCGAGCTCGTCTAAGTGGGGGGGTGTTGTAGAATTCTATCTACAAGATCCTAAAAAAATCATAAAAATAAAATAAACATCTAAAGACGGTTGAAATTCCGAGAAATAAACTGCACGTTGTCGGCGGTAACGGCGCATAGACACCGACACAGATGGCGGCGCAGACAAAGCTTTGGCGGACCGCGCTAAACGCTGATCGGTTCCTTTCGGAAGACCCGGCGGAGTGCCGAGAAGTTATAAATAGCACCCGATGCCGCGATTCGTTAGCAGAATCTGGTTGTCTTTTAAAGAGCACAGATCTCTCAATTTTTTTTACACGCGCACGAGTATCTAAGTCTTGAAGCTTTTACTCTGGCTTCAGTTAAATAAAAACCGTGACACAAAAATTCCAGCGCCGTCGGAAAAAATAAGCTTCTCTAAAAAAAAAACCTTTTTACGTCAATTTTTTTTTATTCTTGCGGAAACTATTTGAAATTCATATAGAGTATTCACGCGGCTACTTTTACGACTATAATAATTTGCGTAAAGGAAACCTGATAGCGACATACCCGATTTAGACATTCCCGATTGCGACTTAAATAATTTTCTATTAAGAGAAAATTAGTGATAACCTGATAGTGACATCGTTAACGAATCTAAGAACACTAAACGTGCCTTAGTTTGCGCTTAACACCAAAACAAGAATTTTTGAGAAAATTGAATTTTCGAAAATTTATTAAGAGTCCCAATACTACATTTAATTTCGACACAAAACTTAAGAGTCCCAGTCAAAAAATTTTTTTACTGCGAAAAAGTCCTATAAGAGCTCACGTCTAATAAAAACAAAGTAATTATTGGCCAAGTTCTCGTTCAACCCAAATTCCATATACTTAATTTTTCCATATATTAAGTATACTAAAGCCCAGCCCTCCGTGATTTTTGTATTTTTATACAAAACATTCTACTTTAAGAGAAAAAATAATTTATTAAAAATGTCCAATCCCTTCTCTCATAGTTCCTTCCGGTCTGATGAGGCGGGTGGCATTTCAGGCTGTCCGGGTGGTTTTGGTGGGACCTCCGCGGCCCCTCGTGGGGTCGCGCCAGACCTAACAAGATTCCATACTCGTAATGAATCTGACATGACCCAAATAAATCAAAATGCTGAATTATATCCAAACACTTTAATTTCTCCAATGGAACAATTTTTAAATGATATCCAAGCTTCACGTCAAGGTGGGGACCACTTAATGCAGGGACAAACGCATACCATAAACGACAAAAATCCTGATACGCAAGTCATTCACAGCTCGTATACGTCGTTCGCGTTCGATCGAAACGTACCTCGTGGCGTTCTCGCGGAAAATCCGATCTCCACTATTAATTTCCCTGAAACGACGGACGTGCTTATACGACAATATATATATATATATTTTGGTGTAAATTATCCAATATCTCGACAACTAAAAGTGATGGAGAAAAACTTGCCCTACAAAAGTTTTACGAAACCAAACGGTGTATCTTAAGGTGGGAAGGTCACTCATAATTATATCTGAATGTAAAATTTTATGCTCTGTCCATTTCTGACGTTGAAAGTATCGATTTTTCGGCCTAATTCTTCAAAAAAAATATGCAAAGTTTTTTTTTGAAGCACGAGATGAAAATCCTTTTCTGTTACCTCATGCAGGACATTCGTGCAAGAAAATCAGGAATATGAATTGAGAAATTTGTGAAACCTTCCTTTCTCGGCCTATACATGGAAATGCAAATGATGATAAATTATAAGTTGATGTTTTCAAATTGTCTTTTATATTTATATCTTTTAGCTGCTGTATGCTTGAAATATTTTGGAAAATAAATTTTTCGATAATAAAATTTTTATAAAAAAAATTTAACTGACTTCTAGAAAAAGTGAAAAATAACTATAAATTTTTGATATGAAATTGAAATTTTTGAAGTCGACGTCAAACTAATACCTGATAAAGTGTGAGTCGCATAAACAGATTAAAAATAAATTTGTAATTGCTTTCTTACCATAATTTGTATATATTAGTAGTTGTTTATTTCATTTAGAAATAATTTGGCACCGACTTCAAAAATTTCAATTTCATATAAAAATTTATAGTTATTTTTCAGTTTTTAGCGCACTTTTAGAAGTCAGTTCAATTTTTTTATAAAAATTTTATTTTTGATTTTCAGTTTCAAATTCAGTATGATATCCATAAATTACTACGTACTAATCGAAATTAGTATACTTCGCAATGACTCCAAGGTGCCAAAAAATTACCCATTGTATCCAAAGTTGTAAATCACCCTAAATTAAGCACTAAAAATTCTTTGATTATCCAAATACCAGTGAAATTGTGTCAAACAAATATTTAGTCTGTCACTATCTTAAATTTCAAATTAATTTTAAATTGGTAATATAGGCCCTAAAACCTTCCAATATCGATATTTAAAGAACTTGAGACGCAATATCAATTTTAGATAAAATCGAAAAATGTAAAATTTTCAGTCCCTCATATTGTAGCTTATCAACCTAATAATTGTAAAAAATTAACTTCATATTCGTAGTGCACGACTCCCTAATACCCAATCTGAAAAAATGCGAATAATGTAAAATTTTCATGCCACCGTATTTGATCAGCCATACTGAATTTCAAAAAAATATTTTAAGGTCTTAATATAATCTAAATCTAAACCCTTCAAAGGCCCCTAGTACCAATTTTGGATGAAATCCGGAGAGTTGAAATTTCTATTGCATCTGACATATTGGATTTTCTTAAAATAATTTTATATTCGCTATTTACATCCTCAAAAACGATTTAGTCCCACCTTTGAACAAAATCGAAAAATGGAAAATTTTTTTCTCCGCTATATTGGATTGGCCATATTGAATCATGATAAAATACTTTTAAATTCGTAATTTACACCCTCAAGAACTCCATATATCAGTTTTGGAGAAAATCGAAAAATGTAAAGATTTTAGGACGCCATATTGAATCCGCCAGATTAAGTTTTTCAAAAAATATTTTAAATTTGTAATTAACACTAACAAAAATCCCCCAATACTGATTTTAGACAAAATCGAGAGATGTAGAATCTTTAATCCGCCATATTTATTTTTTTTAAATAATTTCAGATTCGTAATGAGTGATCCCAAAAACTCACCCATATTAATTTTAAAAAAATCGTACAAAATTATTTTTTTATCCGCCATATTGGATACGTCATATTGATTTTTTTTAAATAATTTCAAATTCGTTGTGTACGACCCGATTATTTTTTTTGGTCACCATATTGTCAGCGCCATCTTGGATTTTACTGCACCAATTTCGTCCAAAAAATATGGGACCACCGCAGCAACTTCCTGAACATAATGTAAGAAATTTCATTCAAAATCGTGCCACCGTGCCGGAGTAATCGTTGTACATACATAAAAAAAACATAGTCAACGAATTGAGAACCTCCTTCTTTTAGAAGTAGATTAAAAAATTTATGATATTTAAGTAGTTCAAGGTAAAGTTTACCTTTTTTTTATGCTTTTTGGAGTTTTATTATAGCTATTAAATCGTTTGCGACTTTTTTTTTAATTAGTTTGAAATATTATAGTATTTTTTTTATTTAAATCATTTTTATTGAAAAAAGTAATTTAAATCGTGATTTTTATTATGACTCAAATCATTTAAATAAAATAAACCCAAACTTACCTTTAACACAGAGTGTTAAAGTTTGCAAATAAGTATTTTTTTGCAATAATTCATACATTACAAAAAATTTTTTTCCAAAATTGGCAAGCAAGGTTTTTTTGGTCTCAAATTTATTCCAAAATTGCGTTTCTTACTTGTTATCCATTAGCAGAAATCGAAAATAAATAAAACATATTAAGACTCGACAAAAAGCAAAAAAAGAAGAATATTGTAAGTATAATAATAGAGTTTAAGTGCTTTTCTATTTCAAATATTATTCCCCTAACCTCTCAATTTAACCACAAAGCCGTAAACGCCTCCTGGCTATAAAATAAACTATCTAAGGCCTATTGAGGCAATAAAACAAAACGTCCGCCGGCTAAAACTCCTAAAATTCCGCTAAATTTGTGCCATCAATTGTCACGCCTATCAAGCGATAAACCACCTTGTTACGTTTGATCTCTTAATATCTTTTGGAGAAAGCCGTTCGGCAAAACAAAAGATCGCTACACAGTGGGATTTCTGTTGCCGTTTATGGCCGAAAATAGATTTTTTATGACGCTGAAAATTGGGTTATATACTTGCGACTTATGCTCGACACGGGTTTAATTTTAATTAAGATTTTCTTCCTAAAAAAACTTAATATTGTTCCCATAAAAGTACTAAAATGAAGACTACTGTTTAATATAACATCATACTAAATATTTGCTCTTTTAAACCGCATGTGTTAATAATTTTTTTATCCTCAAGTGACCAGTTTCTCAGATATTGCCGTTGGCAAGCCTTAATTGATCACGCTGTATATATCAAAAAATTTCTATAAAAAACAACCTAACAATCTGTGAAAACCTGATTAAAATTCAACCAATAATACGCACCTTCAGATACATACCAACCGGGAATCTTTTTTTTACTCTGTAGTAATGATACAAGTGGTTTAAAATACGGTTGAATAACTCAAAAAAAAGTTATAGAGAAAAACTGTAAATATATAAGTTTTAGGAAATCGAAAGGATCGTTTTACGATGATCGAGACTTTGATCTTGACCAGGAACTTCAGGATCATTTAAAGGTAAACTCAATTTTCCCTTTTTTTATTGCAAGATTATTCGGAAAAGGATTCTTGAAGAGTTACTTCAGCCACCGTAAATTTTCGATAACT
Organism: Diaprepes abbreviatus; assembly: GCA_034092305.1. NCBI lineage: Eukaryota > Metazoa > Arthropoda > Insecta > Coleoptera > Curculionidae > Diaprepes > Diaprepes abbreviatus. Next base: position 18,188,066 of record JASJET010000200.1, on the reverse strand, counting down.
AACGTAGCGTGTAGCCCAAATTGGGCGGCTGCAAACAGCGACTGTATCCCAGGTTAGGAGGGCTGATCAACTTCTCACCACTCCACCTGGTCAGCATGGTGTTGTACAAAGCTAACACCTCTCTACAGATAATGTCAGCAATAAGGGAAAGACCGAGCAGCCAAAAAACTACTGGATAAGGTATCGTTCAGAAAGGCAGAATGACAGAGGGTGCTAAAACACATGGGTAGGACCAGGCTGTCGCATAAGGATGATCTAGGCTACGTATAATGGAAAATCAATCACATGCGAGGAAAGAAAGGACGCACTTGAATACTAACTTGACTATACAAAATGGGTTATCATTGGAATAAGTGAACTTAGACAAGGAGAAGAATGCGTTGCCCTAAAATCTGGGAATCTACTATATTGCAAAAGCCACAATGATAACAGCATGGGTGGTGTCGGACTTTTAATAAAAACCGACTAAAAGAGATCGAGTTATTAAAAGTAATCTCAAGTCGGATCATATCCATAAAATTGTGAAATAGTTTTCTGAGGAAATACCAGAAAACCTCCAAACAGACAGAGCAACACAAGACGTAGTAATGGGAGACTTTAACTGAAAAAGGACACATGGACTGGGTACGAAAAATACAAGAGGTACTACGATGATAAATTTCCAAGAAAGACAAGAACTCTTCAACATGAACACGTTCACGAAAGAAAGATAACAGGAATTGGACTTGGATCAAACTCGATGGGAAAACAAAAACTAAATTGACTACATATTATCTGACCATCCCCATATAGTCTAGAACATAGATGTGCTGAATAAAATAGCCATAGGCGGAGATCATCGGCTTGTTAGATATAAAATTAAAATAAACATCGAGCCAGAAAAGAAGAAGAAAATATCACAGAGGAAGATACTAAAAATATACAAACAAGAACTCCGAGGCAATTGACAAAACTACCAGCTAAAAATTTCATCGAGCATCAAAATTATAAATGATAACAGAGATATAACAATAGACAAACAAAATTACCAAGGAGTTGAAATAATAAAAAATTCAACCATAGTATATAAAAGAAAAGGGAGAAAAGTAGAAAAACTTAGTAACAAAATGAAACAGTTTTTAAAAAAACATAGATAATTAATAGCTCAAGGCTAAAGAGAGACACAGAATATTTCGAACTAAATAAAACACTAAGGAAAATGACGAAAGAAGACATAAAATAACGCAACACTAGAATAGCCCAAACAATACTAGAAGGAAACACAGGTAAGAAAATTTTCAGAAGGAACATCAGATCAAGAAAAGCGATCACTAAAAAATATTATAAGTGACGGAATAGTTCTACAAAAGTGAAGAACCAACTATAAAAGGTCATAAGACGAAAACCAATTTTAAACGTCAACTCAAAATAACTTCCATCAATTGCAAGAAATAAAATAGAGAAAACCAAAAATGCTAAAGGAAAGAGGAGAAACACTATTACACAAGCTGGAGATGTTGTTTGATAGATGTCTTGAAGACGGAGAAATTTCAACAAGCCGGTCCATCGCTTTAGTAACATTAGTATAAGAAAGGAGGCCAAGAAGATCTGGAAAACTACTGACCAGTTAGCCTTCTAGCCCAGCTATACAAAATGTTTTCGAAACTCGTAACAAAGAAACGTATCTCAAAACTTCCACCAACGAATCGAGCAGGCAAGCTTTCGAGGAACGTACATCACTGTGGAACCCTTATAGATGGAGAAAATAATAATAGGAAGCCAGAGAGGCATTGAGAGGAAAATCCTAGGAGTGACACTAAAAGATCACACAACTAATAATTAGTTAAGAGAAAGAACAGGAACTCAGGACATTGTCGAAAGAGCCGCGATGATAAAATGTGGCCTAGTCACGCAGCAAGGGCCAAAAACAGATGTAAGCAGAATGATCAGGTGGAGGCCATGGGGAGAGCCCAGAGGAATTGGATGTCCTCAGATGCTTAGGGTAGGTGATATCAAGTGAACTGCTAACTTAAACTGACTCAGAGTAGTACAAGACCGGGAAAAGTGGAGGACATATAAAGTGTGACAGAGTTAACATAAAAAGAAGGCATAAGAACTGAAGAATAACTTGATTTGTTAAGATTTTGGGAGTCAAAAGCAATAATCGTTGGCCATGGTGGGTTTTTAGTCGGACAAAGTAAACCTTGGTCATTGTCGATCATCGGTTATTAATTGTCCACTAAATCATTTTTTCAGGCGAAGCGTATTTCGAACTTAAGGGTAAAGTACATCGTCAGAATCTTCGATTTGAAATAATGAAAATCTCCATTAATTTCTGGAAGCACATAAACAAACACCACCGAATTCAAATGCGTAGAGATGACTTTAACGCGATCTTAGTCTCTTTTATTAATGAAAATTTGGATGGTCAACAATACTTAACTCGCGAACGGTATCGGATTACTGGTAATGATTTTTTTTGTGTAACTTTTCTACTGTAGTTCCAAAGTTCTCATGGTCCTATTTGAAGGTAAGATTTGCGGCTTTTCATTTAAGGGGTCAAAAGTACGTGTTTCCATTAAAAAAAACACTTTTAAAAAATAATGACCATTTGTTTTAAAATTTTTAGTTCATTTACACCAATTCATGAAAAGAAAACTTTTAACCTTCAAAAGACCTTTAGATGTAATCTGACTCATATGTTATTTATACAATTGGAAAGAAAAATTTGCTCGCTATCCACTTCTGCAATAAAAGAAGGTACATCCATCCAAAAAAAATCAAATTTACCTTCAAATGACTATAAAGAAATCAAGATCACCATAAAATACATTGTTCGATTTGTATGTAAAATTTTTCTCCATAATCCTTAGTTTTTGAGCTATTCGACAATTCAAGTACCCCTATGCCATCCTATATATCTTGTTAGACATTGTGTACAATTCTTATACTATTTAACATTACCCTATTACAGTTTAGACACAATAGTGCCTTATAGGGGGCTCTGTAAATTCATATGAATATTTTAATTACTCAATATGAGTTCTTCTACATTACTGTTACTTTCTTCAAGTTCAAATAACTTTGACTACAGTTTATTAAAAATAAACCACTGTTTATCGTATCAAGTGAGAAACAGACAAAACAATTGGATTCGAGTTTCAACCATATGCAGTCGCTATATCATTCAATAAAAGAAAAGAGATATATTGTTTCGGAAATAGATTAAAGAATGACAGTTGTTTTTATGAGAAATCGAAAGAGATATGGTAGTTTATTACTGCAAAAAAAAATAACAAAAAACTTATAGAACTTATTAAAAAGAATAATCATGTACACAAATGATTCCATTAGAAACGGAATATATAATTTAAAGTTAAATAATAATACATTATAATTATTATTATTATCATAACGAAACAAATTTTTTTCAGATATATTTAAAAGCATATTTACCAATATTTTCTTAACTTAAGATTACGTGGTTCGAGAGAGTATCCATGATGGTTATTCTTTTGAACTGTATAACCTTGGGGATGTACCAGCCGTGCGTAGATAAGGATTCATGTGTCACCAACAGATGCAGGATATTGCAGGTTTGTATTTATATTAAGTTGTTATGAAAACGATTTTGTAATTTTTCCTAAAAAATATTTGCAGTGTGTCCCACGATGAACTGCCGCGAGAGATTTCTCGAAAAATAGGCTTTTGAAAATTTTTAAAATTTGGCAGTTGACTAAAGTCCATGGGGACAATTCGGCGAAAATATTTTCAAGATGGTGGCACTTCTGGTTATATCGAAGGTTAATGCCTTCCAGCTAATTTTAAATGGAACACTGTTATTTTAAGATTCTAGTAGAAGATGCGGTGAAGGCATTAGAAAAAATGAGAATAGATGTCGCCGTTCTCACAGAAACAAAAAAGAAGGGCAACGGTCTTGAATACTATGGTGATTTCGTACACATATATAGTGGCGTGCCAAAAAGCCATAGAGCTGCGAAAGGGGTGTCAATCCTCATCAGGAAAAAATACAGCAATAAAATTACATCAAGGGAAACAATTAACGAAATACTAGCCACGGTAAATTTATCTTTGAAAGGGCATAGAATTATAATAGTCGCCGTATATGGCTACACAACTGACTAAGAATGCATTCTACGACCAACTAAACGAAACTATCTCAAGAATAGGAAACCAAAGAGAAACAATAGTGATTGGCGACCTAAATGCTAGAGTAGGATCAAAAACGAACAGTAATATAGTATGAAGGTACGGTGAAAATACTCTTAACAACAACGGAAAAGACTGATCGAGCTTTGCACACAACATAAACTAAAAATTCTGAATGGATTCTTTCAACATAAAGATATCCACAAATATACTTGGCACCAAGAAACTAGACAACTGAAATGGATTATAGATTATATAATTGTTAAACAGGAATCCTTTCTGAAAGTTCAAACACTAGGGTATACAGAGGAATAGAATGCGGATCTGACCACTTTTTTTTGGGTACAAAGATACAAATTCCCTTCAAGACAAAAGACAACGAAACAGACAATACAAACACCTCAACAATAGAAGGAATATCTTACAATGTGGCAGGACTTCATGAACTTAGTAAAAAATATTTATTTAAGACTCGAGTAGATAACAAACTTCTGACTGAATTACTGTCAGGGCGCACTAATGAACTGTATGAACACATCTTATCCTCTCTACTCTTAAGGCGAAAGATATGAACAGACGAAACAACAATGTTACATGGGACAAGACACTGGAAGAACAAAAACAGATAAAACAAAAAGCTTTCAACAAATGGCTAAATTCAAAAGATCCACAAGATAAAAACATATACAAAAATGAACAATCCAAATTTAAAAACATGATTAGCAAAAACAAAACCGACACATGGGACAGGAAATGCACTGAACTAAATACACATATAGGAGGTACAAGATCATCAAAAGCATGGAAATTAATAAAGATACTAAGATCAGACACCACAAACAAGATTAACTTACAACCAATCCCAATCAAAAAGTGGATAACCCATTATCAAACGCAGCTTACCGAAGACCGACAAGAGTACCTCGTCAACTCTCCAAGACGGTACAACGTACAAGGCCACTATATAGAAGTAACAAAGGAGATGGTATATAGGGCTGTGGATTCATTGAAAAATAGGAGAGGAGCCCCCAAGAAATTGAAGAACAAGCAGGTTTTAGAGCTGGCCGATCATGCGTAGATTATATATTTAGTTTAACCCAACTTAATGAAAAAAAGGTGGCAAGAAATAGAGAGGTTCATCTGCTTTTTGTTGACCTTACATAAGCATATGATACGGTGCCAATCCAAAAATTATGGCACGTGATGGAGAAGTCTCCAATTAACAATACAACGATCCAAGCCATCAAACAGCTATACGACCAAGCATTCTCCAGAATTAAGATCGGCAATAACTTATCAGAAAGCTTTCATGTGACCAAAGGCCTTCGCCAGGAATGTTGTCTATCACCAACTCTGTTTAAAATCTACTTCAATGAAGTTTTAAAGAATTGGAGAAGATCATGCAGTAGAATGGGAATAGAATTAATTAATGACATCCATTTATATACGCTTCATTTTGCAGATGACCAATTGGTAGTGACCCAAGATAAAGAAGACCTCGAATTTATGACGAGGAAACTATTTAAAGAATACGCAGAGTGGAGATTAACTGTCAACTGCAGTAAAACTAAATATATGTGTATCGGTGGAGAAGCCACAGATTTGGAAGTGGATGACAATATCATAGTAAAATCTTGTTCTGATTATACCTACCTTGGAACAAAGATCAGTCAAAGTGGACGAACTGAAGAAGAAATATTGGAGCGAATAACTAAAGGATAAAAAGCTATCGGATGCCTAAACTCACTATTATGCTCAACAAACACCTCCAAGGAAAGAAAACATCTTTTATGCAATGTAATATTTAAAAGCGTTGTATTGTATGGATGTGAAACATGGCAGATAAATAAAACTTTAGAACATAAACTGCTGGCTCTTGAAATAGACTTTTTGCGAAGATCTGCCGGAAAGTCAAGGATCGAACGGATAACCAATGAGAAAATTAGAGAGATTATGGGCGTAAAGAAAACTATTCTCGATGAAATCGAACAACGTCAGCTGGTATGGTATGGACATGTGGAGAGAATGACGGACGAACGTCTACCAAAGCAAATCCTAAAATGGACACCAAATGAAAAAATAAAAAGAGGAAGATCAAAAGTTACCTGGATTAAGGGCATTAACCGAGCCACGTCAGAAAGAAACTTACTTCCAGGGGATTGGGAAGACCGAAAACAATGGAGACTGGGAACCTGAAGGCGTAGAATGCTATGAAACCGGATATATATATATATATATATATATATATATATATATATATATATATATATATATATATATATAGGTTCTACGCAAAATTAAGACATGTTTCTTTACCTATACCGAACTGTTTTGGACATATTTTAAATTTTATGACAACAATGGCGTTTACAGGCCTAAACAGCTGCCAATTTCTCAAAATGGACTGTCGGTTGATATTTTGATAATAAATAAATATAGAGTGATCAACCACTAAAATTAAATATTGGCTTGAAAACATCGTTAAAAGTCAATTTTTTAAAACATAAACCCCTATTTTTATAAGGTAACCTTATTTAACATTAAAAATAAAGGTGACTTTGAATAAGGTTGTCTAATCGAAATTGCCACCATCTAGAAAATATTTTGCCTCCATCGACTTTAGTCACCGGCCAAATTTTAAAAGTTTTAGAAAGTCTATTTTCCAAAAAAATCGATCGCAGCAGTTTGTCGTCAGACACCCTGTATTTACCGCCTTTTTCGTTTGGAATTTACAACATACTAGCTTGACAAGGAAGTTGAATAAAACATCAACCAAAAAAGTTTTTTTTTTACTTCCATTCTTAATTAATTTATACAACACAGTACAAAGTAAAAAAAATTGTAATTTTATAAGAGACCTTTCATAATTTGTACCCAACAGAAGTGAATGAATCCTTTACAAATTCCAGAACAGCTGAATTATTCAAATTATAATCTTGTCAGCAATTATAAAAGACATGAAAACTGCAGTGCCAGAATTTAAATTAAAAATCGTGCAAGAAAAAATTCTACAAAAAGGAAAATTTACTTCCATGTTAAAAGAGGAAAGATGAAGTACTTTTGAGATGTGTGTGTGTTCATCGTGTTGTGGGAAATGAGATAATAATTTTTTCTTAATAAAAGCTCTAGCAGCTAGATAACATAATAAATGGGAATACGGAAATAAAATTATTTAGATTTTGCTTGAGAGACCTTATACAAAATTATAATTTGTTAATAATAAATTATCATGGCAGTTTAATGCTGGAAATTGAATTTAATGTAGTATAGCCACAATACATGTCACTTGCTAGTTACCTGTTGCTTTGCTGTAAATGCTGCCACAATGTTCTGTGTTTAGAATGTAATTAGGAAGTTATTTTAATGATATATATATATATATATATATATATATATATATATATATATATATATATTTAATAAAGTGGTGGGTAAAAAGAAACAAACTTATGACCTGGTTAGCTTACTAAGATTATTGTTTAATTTTGCAATAAGTTATATTAGATCTTGTAATGAGTACCTTTTTGTTTTCAGAGGTTTGATGAGTTTATATTCGCCTTCTTCTCCTTAGAAATGACAATCAAAATGATAGCTATGGGTGTGCACGGTAGAGGATCATACCTGGCTGATTCCTGGAACAGGCTGGATATGTTTATCGTTGTATCTGGAGCAGTAGAATATGGACTTCCCAACCTAAATAGTCTCCACCTGTCAGCTGTTAGAACCATTCGGGTACTTCGGCCGTTGCGGGCTATTAATAGAATACCTAGTAAGTTTTTAGTTCTTAAGTTGATAAAAGTATTCTATATTCTATAACATATTTCAAAGTTAGTACCATACAAATCACTGTAATAGTATAAAAATTAAATATTCGTGGCCATTTTGACAGATGTTAAATGTTTGTAATCTTTAAATTAGAACTAGATACTTCAATTCCTTAGACCAGCTGTTTCCAAACTTTTTCTTCTTGCAAACATCTTTTAAAAACCGAAGAAGTATCCGAAGTTATATCTCCTTGCAAAGGATTACGCATCCAGATATTCGTTCCAAATATAATAGGTTTATTAGGAAAAAAGGCTATGAACGTTATTTGAAGTTGTTTGAAACCTTTAGTAATATCCCTTTTAGTATGTTTTTGGTTCCATTGAATTAAATTTTCTAATAAAATGGTGCTAAGAGAACCAAAACATTCATATTCAATCACCTGCAGACATTGAACCCAAAAGTTGAACTTCCTTAACATGGCTGCTATTCTGTCATGCACATTGGAAATGGTGTTACCTGGCCCTTATCAAGATACATTTAAATTATCTAATTTAAAAGAAATATCGGCTGTATGTATGCAAGTTTCACTGCCAAAGAATATCAAATACACAAAAACCTTGCCAAGAGAAAGCCATTTAACTTCTGTATGAAGTAGTAAAGAATAATGGAGGCTTCCAAAGTCCTCAAAAAGCGTACAAAATAGGCAAGAGTTTGTAGCATGCGATATTATAAAATTTACAATTTTTACAGCGTTGTAAAAAGGCTATTAAGTATAATAAAACTGTCTTTATGTATGTATCATTGAACTTACGCAAGTGTTTGATAGGGTAAAACTTGACGATGTCCTGAAATTATTAAAGAAATAAAACTTAAACCCGAAAACAAATCAAATTATTCGAAACATGAACATCGGGAACAGCATTTTTATAAGAGGAAACAATAAATTTTCCAACCAAATAACAGTCTCAACAGGAATCAAACCAGGGGATAGTCTCAACCCAATCCTCTTTAATTTCCTTATGGATCAGATCACCACAGAGGTAAAAACCACAGAGAAAGTATATAAAATGGGCAAAAGTGGATTTAAAATAACTTGCTATGCTGATAACACGGTGATAATATCGGAAGATAAGAACAACTTACAGAAATTACTATATAGATTCGGAACAACAGCAAATGAATTAAATATGATCATCCCTGTTCAAAAAACTCAGTCTCTAGGGTATCAAGATTTCTCCGGGGGTAATATGGAGAAATAAATATATGAATATTGAAAGCAAAACGCGAGTATGCGAGACCTGTATAAGACCTATTATGAAATACGCCATGGAAACGCGAGCAGAAACAGCTGCTACTAAACAATTGCAAAGAACAATAGAGATGAAAATAGTAAGAACTATTACACAAACACTTAGAGACAGGATGAGAAATAGCGATATCAGGTCCCTGTAATATTTAAGACGTGTTAAGATAGTCTAAAAGAAGAAGAAGAGCATAAAGAGACCACGTAGATAGAATGGCTGATAGTCGACCTGCAAAACTTGCAAAAGAGGAGAAATTGAACACCTGCAGACTTCCCGGAAGACCTCCCAAATGCTGGTATGAGAGCTAAACATTGGAGTCACAAATTAGACTACAACTTTAAAAAAACAAGACGTTGTCTTAAAATAAAAATAAGAAGAAGAAGAAGAAGACACCGTCTCTTAAATTTTTGGATAGTTCTGCAGGAATATGCTTACATTCGAGTGCTTGTTTATGAATACAGCAATGAGTCCATTCAATATTATCATTGCTCTTTACCCGCACCACAAGACCAGAAAATGTCCGGTCATTGAGTTTGCACCATTAAAGCATACAGCCAAACAAAAAGACCAATTGATTTCATTTTTTCAACATAGTCATTGATTATATCGAAAATTGTTGTACCTGTCGAATAGATTTTCAGGGGTTTTGCAAATAATATATTTTCTTGAACGGATTTCCTAAACATATAGGTAACATAGACAAGCGATACTGCAGTGTTTGCTACATCGGTCGATTCATCAAGCTGAATTCCGAAATAATTCAAATTTACTTTTTGAAAATTTCACTTTCCACATCATTTATCAAATCGTCAATTTTCTGCAACGCTGTGTTGTTTGATAAGGGAACAAGGTCAATTTTCTTTGCCGCTTTGTTTTCAAAAAATTATTTCGTGATATCTTTAGCACACGGTCCAATCAAACTATCTGTCACTGTATGTACTTGTCCAGATCTTGCAATTCTGTAAATAACTCGAAATGATGCTTCGAGAGCCGTTTTACGATCTTCGTTTAAATCTGTTAGAAAAGAAGAAACACTAGACTTTTCATTACCGGCTAATTTTCTTTTACAATACTCAATGGGTTTATCCTTGTGATCCGGATGTCTTGTTTTAAGGTATCTGCGAACAAGAGATGGTTTTAAACTGCTGTTGACCAGTATTTCATTATCGGTTACACAAAGCGGTTTAGGTTTTGACTCCACCCGGTAAAATAAAAACCTATTTGTAAATAGTCACTGCCATATTTTCGTTTCTATCCCTTTTTCTCACTCTTTTCGCATATCTTTTTTCTTTACTTTCAGTCTGGCGTGACGATAGTTCACTATAACTACCACCTTGTGTTGGTTCAAAATCAGTGACTGAAGTAGAAGAAGCAATTGATTGCTCGACCAGCTTTTCATCAGACTTGACAAAATTACCCGTTTTTAACCAACGATTCATCATACATTTACGGAGCAATAATTAATTATTTTCAAGTTCGTCGTGCGCACGTGTGATCTGAATTCTTGGGAATTATTTACACAAAAAGAAATCACTAAACTGGTTTACACTACTAATATTTATTTACACACTATTCATTACCTACTAACTCATTTATCTTTTTGAAATCACCCGAGGTCCTTACGCTCATCATCAGACGTATTTTTTTCGATCTTTGGTGCGCATTCGGGAAAAATTTTGATTCGCCGAAGTAGAAGTTGTCGGCTTGTTCGAGAATACAGTTGCATCAGCGGCATAGTAACGCATCGCGTTATAGATTGTTGCCGATTTATAAAGCTCTCGAACCGCTGGGGGCTTGCGAACTACAGCTTGGGAAATGCTGCCTTATACAATTGAGGAAATATATTATCCTACACATCATATACCAACAGTTGTAAAATAATGCAATTTTATAAGAAACGGAATAATAGTAACTAAAAAGACTTGCTGCTTCTATAAGATCGATGGAAAAGCAGAAGTATTTCTCGTAGATATTTTTATTCACTTTACTGCCATCATTATTGCAACTGCACCAGACATTATCCCTCTAAATTTTAAGTTATTGCTGGTTCTATCTTTAAAGTGGCGATAACTACTCTCTTTCAATTTAAATTCTTCTAGTTTAAATCTCCGTAAATTTCTAATGACAGCAATAGAAATTTAGACGTGTGCCTTTTCCGCGAATAGGTTCGAGTTTAATGAAAAGATTACACCGCAAGAATTTATAGGAGTTTCGTTCAAGTTGCTTTAATTCAATTAAGGTTGCCGTATTTCGAACGGAAATGGAAAAAGTTGTCGCGGAAATCAAAATTCTTGCAGTGTTTTAAACTCTATTTCTAATTACAATTTTTTGCGAAACTTTGCTCATAGATAAGTTGCTTAGGAAATAATTTAATTTGCAGTTAGGTCATTAAAATATTGCTCTGTTATTTAATTAGATATTTTTAATAGAAAAAAAATACTATACATGAAGGTATTAATAGTGTGAATAGTTACCTCATATAAAAGAAAGTTTTGGCTAATAATGAAAATAAATCAATAAATTTTAATCTGGTTTTTACCAAGGGTTAAGCCGTTCCTCGAGAAAGGTTCTAGCACATGGGACATACGACAGTTTGCAGTATCTAAGCACTAGCATCTCCCTTGACGTTGAAACTACAAAAATACCTTTTCTTACATTTAAAAATTCTAATATCCGACAAAGCCAATAAAACTGTTGTCATGTATTCGGCTGAGTATGATTAAGAGATGAATTCCTTACTGCAAGTTAACACCAGCTATAAAAAACCCCAAAAAGTGACCTAACTAATATGTATCAACAAAATAACAACGAAATAATAACTCGTTGTGAATACAAAATGTATATATAATTTAATACTGCAAAATATTTAAAAATTCAAAATGTTCTTCCACCACGAATATACGGACTCCCAAATTTGCACAAACAAGATACTCTCCTAAGACCTATCGTAGCATGTATTCAATCTCCCGTAGAAAAACTTAAAATAAAAAAAAATAACTACTATATAGAAGATTCAATCAACTGCAACAACAAAGTAATGGCCAAGAACGTTGTTTCCTTATATACAAGTGTACCAATTTATTTAGAAAAAAATTGAATCAAATTAAATTATTTACCGACATACTGACACTTGAACCAACCTTAAACTCCACATACTTCATAAATAACCAAAATTTTGATAAATAGAAAAATGCGCAATGGGAGTTTCCGTTTCCAGTGTTACAGCACAACTTGTCTTGAAGGACCTTTAAGAAACTGTAACAAGAAATCTTGAGTGCGAATTGCTCTTTTTCTATCGGCACGTTGACGACTGTGTCACAGCAGTTCTCCAAAAACTATGAGACTTAGTATTAAGAAAGTTTTCCCATCACCCTAAAAAGCAGTTCACAATAAAAAAATATAGTCAGTTTTCTTCACCTAATCGTATACTACATTAACAATACTATGAAAGCATGGTCTTCCAGTACCAAAAAAACATGGTCTTCCAGATATTTACATTTTAAATCCCAACACCTGCTATCTCACAAAAAACCTTTATTGTTGCAGATCGTAGCATTAAGCTATCGGATTCTGAATACCCAAAACGAGCCATTCAAAAAGAAAAAAAGCCTTAAAAATGAACAGCTATCCCAAAAACCTAATAAGCAATATTTTTAAAAAAGGAATCCATAAATGTTATAATGAAAATTTACCACCTACAAAAACAAAAGAGGAAGACGAAAAATACATATCACTTCCACACACTTTCCGAAAAATTCCTAACGATAAAAAACACATGTTTTTAATTTTAAGCAAAGATTGTAATGGGTCAAACGAATACCTTTAATCGCATTTTGACGGATCATAATTCCAAGAAAACCAAAATATATTATAGAAGGTTCAAGGAAATTATACTTCATATATATATATATATATATATATATATATATATATATATATATATATATACTCTCATTTTAAAATGTGCGGAGATCTCCAAGATAATGGAAAAGCTCCAGGTCCAAAAAATGACGACAGCGTTGTTTCGTCCTAGTATGGGAATCATCAGGCCATTGCGTTCGATTCAAACCATCATCTCGCATCTGTGTCCTATAAACAAATTTCGCAGCTGAAAAATAGTAAATAAGACACAGTGGCGACATCTCGATGGATCACTCTATAACACAAGAGCAACACAAACCTACAATGTTGTATAAAACCTCCATGTGATGGTACGACGATAAATTATATGAATAGTTTGGTTATTCCGGGTTTCAATCCTTTCGTTCAAAAAATCGTTTTCACGACGTTTCGCCAAAATCTCATTTGGCATTTTCAAGTGCACTTCGTCTCGTTACTCGCTGAGAACTGCTGGTGGTCTCTGATGAATTTCGAGTTTTGTTTAGCTGGCTCGCTTCCTGATTGGATCAGCGGCTTCGCAGGCTCCTCCCCTCTGTCGAGTACGATCTATTTTGTTCTTGTATGCAGGTCTCTCGTGTACTAGTTGATGTTTGTTGTTTTCTTTCTTGATTTTTTTATTAATGTTTTTCATGTAGTTGAAAAATTTATAGCATCGTCTCGTTTGTTTAGCTGTCCCGCTTTTTCGATTTCGAGGCGCTAAGTCGATGGTATGGCTGGTTGTTTGGTGATGTTGAAATAGGGCTGAGGTTGTCTGTTTTTGAGGCTATTTTTATGTTCTTAGATTCTTGCTGTTTTTTTATCCTATATAATTTTGATGGCAATCTGCACATGGAATGCTGTAAACGCCATGATTTTCAAGGTTGGTCTTGTCTTTGGGATTTTCCAGGATGTTGGCTATTGTTTTTTGTGGTTTAAATATTCTTCCGATTCTGTCTGTTCTTCCTTTTATGTATGGTATTATGGCTTTGTTCCTTGTTTGATCTTGGTCTTTGGTCTTTGTTGTAGTCTTCTCTTGTCTATTTATGGCTTTCTTTATATCTGATTGTAAGAAACCATTCCGTTCTAGAGCTGTTGAAATGTGTCTTATTTCGTCTTATTTTGTGTCAAGTTCTGTTAGGCGGAGAGATCTTGATACTAGTGTGTTGACTACTGCCTGCTTTTGAGAGGGATGATGATGTGACGCTTCATTCAGATATCGGTCAGTATGGGTGAGTTTCTGATATACGCTGAAGCCCAGGGTGTTGTTGAGTTTCCTAGTTAATAGCAGGTCCAAAAAAGGAAGTTTCTTTTCTTATTCGATTTTTAACGTGAATTGGATTCTGTGGTGGATATTGTTCAGGTATATGAAGAAATCGTCCAGGTGTTCTTTTCCATGTGGCCATATTATAAAAATATCATCAACATAGCGTTTCCAAAAGTTCGGTGCCTTTTGCAGTGCCTCTTGTTCGAAATTTATCATAAAAAGTTTGGCTATGGCTGGTGAAAGCGAGGACCCCATAAGTGCGCCATCTGTTTGTTTGTATATTTGGTTATTGAACATGAAATATGTGTTCTTTAGGCAGTGTTCTGCAAGTTCAGTTGTGTAGGCTGGCCAATCCTCGTTCATGGCGATTTTGTCGAAAGTCCCATCCAGTGGTATGCTTAGATATAGCGATTTTATGTCAAGGCTTGCTAAGATATCATTTTCTTCGAGGCGAATGTTTTTGATCATTTTAGTCAGATGTTCGGAGTTTTTCACGAAGGAATCAGCCAGTTCGACTCTTGGTTTTTGAACGAATGGATTGAAACCCGAAATAACCAAACTATATATATATATATATATATATATATATATATATATATATATATATATATATATATATATATATATATATATATATATGTGTATATATATATATATATATATATATATATATATATATATATATATATATATATATCTATAAAATAAACCTCACTGAGTCAGTTGTGTGGTTATATATTAAACGTACACTATTAATTTCTATCTTGACCCCTCGGCTGCAACTGTTGATATACATAAACTCAAACAACCCCCAGCTCGACTTTGTAGAGTTTCAGCCCGAATTAATTTGTATGGAATCTGTTTGTTTTGCACAGTTTCGTGTTTGGAGTAATTTGGAGGAGACTGTTTTTGCATTGTAATAGATTTTGGTGTGTTAAGGATGACTGGAATATAAAAGAAAACACGACACGCAAACAGAATCACGGAGAAGAACGTTTTTTATGTTATGTTATTTGAGATTTATTTTGTAATAAATTGAAGTAATCTCGCAGACCAAGAAAGAAACAGGCATTACAAATATTGATAAACTTAAATGTTTTATTACTTAAAGGAAAACCGATTTTATTTTAGTTTTGGCTTTATTATAGAGACATTTTTTGACATTATAATAAGCTGCTGTGGGAAGTATAAAGGCAAAAATCGAAAATCTTAGTTATCAATGACAAAAATTAAAAATTCTTAGTTTTAGACACTTCAGAGATCTTTAATTTAGACTACGAGGCATGTCCAGAAAGTGAGTTTACTGAGGCTCTCACGATCAGTGGGATTTTTTTGCGACATGTTGGCTATACTGCCATGTAGCCTGACTCGCCTCCTCCACAACGAGACCGATTCAAGGTCAGTACGTTGAGAAATCTTGACGTAACAGCACGTTTCGTGAAAAATGTTGATCCAATCTCCTGCCAAGTGCACAATGCGCGCCTTCATCCGCTATTTCGTTTAGAAAGGAAAAGCTCCGGTTGAGGTTAATAATGAGGTGAAAACTGCGTATGGTGATACAGCTATGAATCGTACGAGTATCTACAAGTGGTGCACGATGATCAGAAGAGCGGAAGACCTTGAATTGTGACTGACGAAATTATGGAAAAAATCGAAAATCCGCTCCGTGACGATCGTAGATTGACTGTGAATGAACTTATTGCGATGTTTTCGTAAATCTTCAGATCTTTACTACACGAAACCGTCACAGAAACCCTCGGATATCGGAAACTGTCTGCAAGATGAGTCCCAAAACAGTGGACGGACCAACACAAGTTGAATCGAGTGGAGGCCGGCCAAGAGTTTTTGAGACGCTACAAATTCCATGGAGATGAATTTTTCCGCTCCATTGTTACTGGAGATGAAACTTGGGTTGCAGACTACACGCCTGAAACCAAAAAGCAGTCTCAATAGTGGCGTCACAAATCTTCAATATACATACTTACCTATTTTATAGGAGTGAATGAAAGGCAAATGGAAAACACGATATTAATGGACTTATTTAAAACATACGATATATATCCAGATATACCCATAGACCTTATATTTAAAACAAGGAAAATAGCTATATCCCACGTTATTCTATTTGTAAACCATGAGGAATGGGGCCAGAATCAAATGGACCCAGTAAAACCATACTTTTTCTACCTATTTATGGATGAATTAAGGACATTCTCAAAAAACTGGAATATCATTCGGAAATACACATCTATTTTTTAAGCGGAATTCTTTGCAATAGAACTATATGTAAGAAAACCAGATAGTCAAGCGGAACTTAAAAAACTTGAATTGAATATCTGAACGTCCAGAACTATGTAGAGAATCTTACAACAACAGAATAATAGTACTTTAATGTGGATACTTGGACACACTGCAGAGCTCACCTTCCTAGGACCATAAACAGCATTGTATGTTGCATATAATATTACCAAATACCTTTATCGACCTGGGCAGAAACAAAGAACAAATAGTATGCTGAGCAGAAAATCGCAAAGAGTTTATTAGAATTGAACAGACAAAATTTTCCAAACACATTAGGAATTTAAATCGGAAATTGTAAACTACAATACACATAAAGAGGATTGAACTAACAGAAGATGATGAGAGGTTGAATATGAACGTATCATGAACGTTTACATTCAGTTTTTTTCCGCTGCTTGTTTTTCGGCATTTCATCGCCTTGGTCTTCTTATAATTCTTCTTCGTCGGCTGCTATGTGCTATGCCATACGTCGACGACCATTCGTCCAATTTATGGTGACACCTTAACTAGCACAGCTTATCTAAATTTGATTGTGATGTCTGATATACCACACCAGTTTCTTATATTGTGTAATCAAGTATGTTGTTTTCAACTTCGCCAGCCGTCTGCTTTCAATTTTTTCTTGCAGTATTAACTTTGGTATGGAGTAGTGAAGTCCTCTTAGTTTATGCCCTAGATATAACTTTTCTCGTTGTTTCACAGTATCCATTAGTTTTCTCTCTACATCAGCTCTTCGTAGGACTATTTTGCGGCCTAGCTTTAAGTGACTTAGTATCAACACCATACAATACAATAAGCCATACATAACATTGAACTACACGTGTTCGGAAGTGTAGTGTCATATTTCTATAAAGAAGAAGATTCTTAAGTTTAAAATAGCGCAATACAAGAATTTTGCAACACATTCAATATTTTCCCTGTTGACAAAAGTAATACATAGCCAGAATTGCCATAATTTGGTTCAGTATTTTCCTGTCCATCATAAACTTTCAGGTGTAAAGTCTCATAGAGTGAGTTTTATAGAAAATGTTATTGGTAACAAATTAACATCGCTACAGGACTGAATTAGCTTTTCACCTCATTCGTTTCCGTCACCTAAACCAAATACCCCCGTCACATCTTCTGCAGTCCCGCAACCGGTCTTTCCGCTGAAATCTCCCACATTAACTTTAATTTTATACTTGAAGAACAGTTCAGACATTGTTAAAGTGTCCTGTATTTTTTTCCGCTAAAGCCGCAATATCATCTACAAAATTTGTCGTATCTATTTATAAAAAGAAATATATAAAAACACTGTAATTGTTGACTCCTTTCCTTGTAGTTACGCGTACAAAAGCCTTTTTATTCCCTTCTAAGCATCGTTATGGTTACAAGCAAGGTAAATAAAATCCTCGAGGGTTTTGCTCTATTTTTAACTCGTTTAAGGTTTATCCCGGAAAAGCAAGCACATTGTCTTTTCCTTAAAAATTAAAAGAATGAAAAGGACTTTTCGGGGACGTAAACGTGAAAGAAATTTTAGCGTTCAGTTTAAGCTAACGCTGTTAAAATCTCTTTTATGGACTTGGCGTGATTACTTTTAAAATTAATTTAAAATAATTAGTTAAAATAATAATTTTAACCATGTTTGTTTTAATTTTTCTGTAAAAGAGTCAACAATATTTCAGAAATCTTGTTGATAGAGGGTTGACATATGTTGGAAACTTCAAAGCGTTAGGGTCGATTTTTAAAAATCGGAAGTAGTTATCATGAAATTTCCAAAAGATAGATTGGAACTGTAGCATTCTGCAATTTTCCTATGCTACTGGGTAATATAAATATATAAGAAAAATAACTTTTAATGATTTTTTCAAGTCAATATTTAATGTTTGTTTCAAGGTTGTAGACAATGTTGAAAATTGAGTAAAATGTGGTTGTTGCCTGGGATAAATAACACCATATAAAATGGTTTAAGGTTGCGGCAATATATATGGAACCCAACATGAAAAAAAAATTATAGAAGCAGCTTACATTAAAAACAATAATGGAATCTTTAGTAAACCGAGTGTTGAGATACCTAATCTTTGGCAACCACTACTTTGTGACATCAAATCATTGAGGTGTGTACACTGAAGCGAAACTTTGCGCTTCAATGGACACAGTCCCTATATAAGCTCGTACTCTTAAGACAAAACATTCAGTTTATACTTGATAATGATTAGAGATACAACCTAATCGAAACGTCGTAAAAATAAATAAAAATGAAGACAATGCAAGTCCGACAACCACATTTTAATCAATATTTGATGTTTTGATCACCTTGTATTTATTTATTAACAAAATATCAACACAGTCCACTAAAAGGAAATCAACCTCAATTAAGTACATCCTAGTGGTCAGATTTGACGATGCTTTCTGCACAACGACTTCTTCCACACTCTGTTGAATCACCAGTGCCAATACTATAATCATCATCAACTTATTTGGAATCAAATAGCATGGAAACTAAAGAAGAAAAATATAACACTGACTCGGATTTCTCATCTAATTAAATAACAGATCCTTTCAATCAAAATGAGTCAAGGGGCTTAGTAAGGGATTCAAATTTAATCAAAGAGTTTTCTGAAACTTTAGCATCTCGTCTGATAGAAAAAAAATCTGCTTACACCAGATAAGAAAATTACATTTTATCGTGCTCGAAAAATACTTTGTTGCCATATTTTGCAACTAAAGTGAATTTAGTTTACTGTAATGACATTGAAGATTCCATGCAGAAAATATGATTGCAGGTGACTGACGTCTTCTTGTCGACAGACGTTTGAAATGTGTACTGTTGCATAACTGGAATAAATATGGCTTTATATCTACTAGACATTCAACTTCAATGAAAGAAGGATGTGCAAGTATTCTTCTAGTGATGGAAAAATTGAAGATCATAGCTGGGTTATTTTTGTAGTCATGAAATGTATAATTTTCTTACAGGGCAACAAACAGATTATATTAATTATCCGTTTTTCTTCATCATTGGACTCAAAAAGTGTGGTAAGCAAAATGTAATAAATCCCTCGAGATCGAATTTCATACCGCTTCATATTAAACTGGGCATTATGAAACAATTTGTTAACGCCATTAACAAGGATGGTGAATGTTTCTCTAACTTGTTGAACAAATCCGCTGGACTAAGCACAGAACAGTTGAAAGCAGTTATATTCGATGGGCTACAGATTAGACAGCAACATTAATTTTATAAACTGGAAAATTCAATTTTTCCCTTGAACGAAAACAATATAAAATACATTGTTTCTGAAAAATTCAAAAACTTTTCGGAAATAAAACTTGCAACATTTCCATATGTTTGCAAAGAGTAATTCAAGTGCATACCAGACGTAAATTAAACTCATTTTATGTTTGAGTCGTAACAATCTGCTCACATAGATATTATTCGGTATGTTCTCCGAACGACTTATTAAAATTTTATTTAACCAATTAGATACGAATTATCTAAAATGACAAAGAACTAAAATTGTTAGCTACAACATTGTCTTGTGTTGTCTCGTTATTTTAACAAGTTTACAAGTATACTCCTTTCCAAGAGTTGTTTTAGAGAGAAGAGAATTTTCATAAGAATTTAGGTAAAATTTTATTGCGTTTTCGAGTAGTCTGAAAGGGTATGTAAACTTCTGAATAAATAAAGTTTGGGCTATTAAAAGTATTTAGAATAATAATGGGTGTTTCAGAAAAGAGCAGTAATCATAGTTATTTGATTTAGACCACTAGACCCTAACTTTTTGTCCCATAGATTACAAGTCAATTTTTTCTGCTTTTCGTAGACCCTCCAACCAGAGGCGAATCTGATATCAGAAAAGTACAGTATGGCAAGCGAAAGCAAGTTATCGACGGGGGGGGGGGGGGAAGAGACACCAGCAACATCCCCATTTCTTGTGTAAAAGGCAGAGTCGGGTATATTTTTCTGAATTTGAAGCTCTTGGAGAGGGGGGGGGCGATCACTAGAAATAACAAGTTGCCGACAAGGGGGCGGGGAGAATGGGAGCAGCATACACATTCCTAGTATAAGAGGCTGAATCGGTTCTATTTTTCTGAACTCAAAGCTTTTGGGGGGGGGGCTATCGTAAGAAAAAGGAGTTGTCAACGGAGGGGGGAAGTGCCAGCGGCATACACATTCCTAATATAAAAGGCAAAATCGGTTCTATTTTCCTGAACTTAAAGCTTTTGGGAAGAGGAGGGGCGATCGCAAGCATTCACATTCCTATACTCTATTCAAGAACCAGAGATAGTAATAAAAGTGTTACCGAAACCTGCAACGTACCTGCTTCAGTGCCGCAGGTAACTGAGGACTGCCGTAAATCTAATTATATTTAATTATATTTAAATATTATAAGCTTTTATAAATTTACTGCAACAATAAAATTTCTGATAGTTCAATTTAATTTCATCAGTGAGCAAAGTACACCTTACAATGAATCCTTAGTGATTTATCTTATTTGCTCTTGTTTTTATATATTATTTGAGATTAGTGAGATACCCAAAACATATGGCTTCCACATCTATATTTATTCCAAAATCGTTAAACCAGGGCAATTTGTCCTCAACGAAAAACTTATTACGATGAAGGCTTATGATGCCTTAAGATATCAATATCTAAATAATAATGTTTGGAGGAGTTGTACATACATTTTGTTATGAGAAGCAGATCCCCACCGTCGACAAAATTCTAACTAAAATCAATGAAGATCGGGATTTACCTGAACTTAAAAGAACTGAGCTCTAAAAATTGCTCAGAGAACTTAATTTTTTCTGGAAAAACCAGATAGGAAATCTGTTCTTATAGATCGTCCGGAAAATGTCCATTGCAGAAGGAAATATCTTTCTCAAGTAAAAGGTAGAGTTGCTAGAAATAACACAACTTACAAAATTAGTAATTTAACTCAGCTTTTGAAAGATTTTTTGAATAAAGTTACTGCAGAAAATTGGGAAAAATCCATATAATAAAAGAATTAAAGAAAATGTGGAATCTGGATCTCATGATCGGGAGATAGAGGAACCAATTATAATTAATTTAAGCGAAGATAGCCTCCCTGACTTTGACTACGAATTGGATACTTAATGTTTACAAACGTAAACACAATTTATTATTAAAATTTTCTGTAACATATAAAAATCAATTACATTTGAATCCCTTTTTAGTGTTTAGTTGTAATTCTGCAGATGGTTTATGAAATAAATAAACTGAAACGTCAAATGTTCTAAAAAATTTCTAATTAATTATAAAATGCCCCAAAAAAAATTTAATATTATATGGACGAATTTATTTTTTTATATATGCTTTAACTGTATTTTTTTTGGACAGTGGGTATTTTGTAAGTATTTAAATTATAACTTAGAATTTTTTGAGAGAAAAAGGCTACGTTTTAGTCTGAATATGCCTAAAACGGTTTCTGTGCCAAAATTAGAAAAATAATAAAAATACAGTTGTGATTTGTGTTAAATATGTCAAAATTATTTACATTTTGTAATATATGTGAATTATTAAAAAATCATAAGAAATAAAATAATATTATAAAAACTTTTTATTTTAAGTTTATAACCGAAATAATATTCTATGCCATAAATACTTAGTGATAAAATAAACCTCCTTCAGACGCCTATGACAAGGACTAGAATCATTTTTAACACTTCACACATCCAAATATCTATTGTTATCCAACCAAAATAGTCCATTATTATAGACCGGTATTTTTGATTATAAAATTTCTAACCCACTTCTATGAAAAATATATGTGTCGTAAAGATTTTGACAAAGACACCGGACTAAAGATCACAGGTAGTTTACGAAGAAAAAAAAAGGTAAAAAATGATTTAGTACTCTCTCTACTTCTTGAATAAACTATAGTATAAGAAGCAAAATCGGATCTATTTTCCTGAACTCAAAGCTCTTGGAGGGTGGGGCGGCAATCGCCCCCCCCCCCTTGAATTCGCGCCTGCCTTCAACTCTCCTGAGCTGTCGATGGTTTGCACACTAACTGAACTGCTTTTCCTACATGGCCACTTTCAGTGAGCTCTATTTGTGAGATCCATAAACTCCATTAACGTTAAATATAATTTTACACAATTTAATTTCAAAGAGACGAAAAATATAACAACATGTGGTTGTGGTGGTGGAGGATGAACAGGGATTCTATCATAAATAACATGCACTCTTTGGTTATAAATAGGCGAAAATAAACTTTAAAGTTTAGATTTTTATTATAATATGAAAAATGTATTATTTTGTTTGAAAATCAAACTCTTCGAATTAAATGGAACTTATAAAAAAAAACTAATAAATGTAAAAGTGATACTGTAAAATAATGAGCACCGTCGGTTGCCCAAACTACAACCTGCCATCTACAAACGTTCTCACTATAAATCATATTTTAGTTAATAAATGACTGAGCTTATTAATGTTCTAAATATTAGTATTTCGGGTCGACGATTTGACCGTGTTCTGTCATATCTTGGTGAAAAATTAATTAATCCATGAAGGGTGTTTCTTAATGAACTTGTTTTATTTAAACTTATAAATATTTATTCAGATGATGATGTTAAACTTCACAGCTTTATCTTGTATAAGACGATTATTTTTGATGTTAAGTCTGGGGCTTTTTTGGCGTTCGTAGTATTTTATTGCTGTTGAACCACTGTGAAATATATACCTTTTGAATTACTTTTAGCTAAAACTTTTCTTATTAAAAATAATACAGCTAATAAAAATGGAACACACACATAATACCAAGTATAATAATTTGATATACTACATCTTTATTTGCCGTTTCTCATTCCAGCATCTTCCATTTTTATACAAGACTTTTATGCTTTTACGTGAAAAGTAGCAAGCAGAATGCTGGAACTGCATTAACCAAATTCTTATATTTTGTAACCCCTAAAGCCATAACTGTCGCGTAGCAAGTATGTACATTTTTAGTAACAAGACAAATTTTAACTTCACATATTTCAAGGTATCTCGCCATTATTTATGATTTCTTTGATATATATATATATATATATATATATATATATATATATATATATATATATATATAAGTGATAGCGTAGATCTAGATATTTTTTTGCAAAAAATTCATTGAAAACAGTAACAATATTACTGACAGATGCGGCAAAATCGAAATGTAAATTGGAGTCGTTACGACTTACAAAAGGAACCGTTTGACAGTATGATAATCAAACTTATTACCAATTTCAAGTGTGGCTGAAACACTACAAGAAATATTGTTTCCGAATTTAGATAATCATTTTGTACTGAATTCAACTCATTGGTATTGAAAATTATCATTCTTTTCACGAGCTTGTACCTGATTCTCTACTAATAAAATTATACGTTTAGCCGACAATGCCCAAAGAATGCGCTAAGCTTCATCTGGAGCTGAAAAATGATCTGAATGACGTAAATGAGATAATAACTCGGATTCAGGCTGTCCATTACCAACAAATAAAAATTGTAGGGATGCACCTTGATGGAATGATCATCTTTTAGAACTAGGATCCCAAATGGGTAAACTTTAATAAGGCTAAGTGTCACGAAGAATTCTGGTAGAGCTACAGCGAGAAGCTCACAACCTGAACTTAAAGAAACAGCTTCAAGAAATTCTGTGTAGACATTTAGTCTACACCTGCCGCAGCGAGACTACACAAAGTCATGGCGAACAGTAATGGCACTCAGAATTCCAGACGTAACTTCACGTAGAGCGAGGAGGAAATAACTCTTACTCAATAGTCACTTTCCGGGGAGCAAGCCTAGTACTGCCAATGACGCAATAGAATTCCAGGAAAGGCTCACCAGAGAAGCTATAGCAATGGCTATACACAAATGCAATAGCGGTCATCTAAAGTGGGCAATGAACACCTTCTGACCTTGTAAAACCCTAGGAGTCGATGAAATAACCCTGGCCCTGCTCCATGAAGAATTGCTACCCTATTCATTCTGAAAGTGGGAAAACGGACACTAGATACCTTAAATCCCTGCGACCCATCAGTCTCACAACATTCAGATATTCTTGAACAGGTCCCACTGCACTCTCATTAACATGCGTATCAGGCAGGCAAATCGATGGAAACCGCACTAACACAATTAACAGATGAGATTTAAGAGGCACTGAACAAAAAGAAAACCGGAATATGTGTATTTCTTGATATAAAAGGAGCTTTCGACAACACTACACATGAGGTAGTAAAAAAAGCACTTGTTGAAAGAGTAACGACGTTCAAATGAATAGCGTAACCTCTCCACTAGAATAGCAGAGACAGAGATAAGACATAGGACCCTATCGCCTTCTGTACCACCAAGAGATACCAGGGGGGGAATAGCTTTTCCATTTATGTGGAGCCTAATTGTAGATCAACTCTTCTGTGATCTGACTGACCTCGGCATATCTTGCCAGGACTATGCCGATGACGTGGTCATAATCGCGGGAGGCAAATTTGAGAATACTATCTGCAACATAATCCAGAAGCATTTGAACATACTAAGGAATGGTGCCAGATGATGGGACTAAATGTCAACCTTACCTAAACAACCTTAGTTACTTTTACAAGGGAAAGAAACTTCAACCTAAAAATCATCAAAATGGATGAGAACATTATTGAGGGACTAAATTAATATATTTCGAAAATAAGGAAAAAGTATCTCTGTTTTTTTTTCGGAATAAAGAAGATTTAAGTAAAATATAATACAAAAGAAAATTGCACAGATTTTGAAGACATGGAGCACCGCTATATTGGCCCCCGGAAGTGATCTTTTCGAAGTTCATAGAAGCTGACTTAGGGGCTAAATTAATTAAATATTTAGAAAATCTGGAAGAAGTACTTCTCTTTTATTCCAGATATAGGAGATAAAAGTAAAATGTAATACCAAAGAAAAGTGCATACGTTTTGAAAGCATGGAGCATCGCCATATTGGCCTCCGGACGCGATATTATCGAAGCTCATACAAGCTAATCTCGAAATTATTTAATAAATATTTCAAAAATAAGGAAAAGGAACTTATTTTTTTAATTCGAAACATGGAATATTAAGCGAAAGTATATTCTCCAAAGAGATTTGAACTAATTTGAATTAGCACCGCCATATTGGCCCGCGAACGCAAAAACAGAAACTCCGGAAAAGGTTCGTTTTCGAAATTTACCGATAAATATTGCTAAAATACGACAGCAATTTTTTTTCTATTTTGGAATATAGAAGATAATATAAAAATAAAGTCATTAAAACATTTGGTTCTTTTGTAACGTCTATAACATCATGTTGGCCTGCGAACCCGATATATTTAGTCTAAAATAGTCTAAAATACATGTCACCAGGGAGACGAACTTTTTATATTGTAAATAATATTTATAATTTCTTCAAAATTTCTCATTATTAGAATTTTCCGAAAATAGATACCAAATTAGGGTTGTTTTGGATTTTCCTTGTACTCCGATACCCAAATTAATATGATAATTTTAAAAAATGACCACTTTTTGTTGCCGAACCTAAAGAGTACCGTTTATGATGACACATACCTTTTCATCGCTGACCCTGAAAAGTATCGTTTATGGTACATATTTTGCCCAGAAAACCGATTTACTACCTGGACTGGACATTAAAAAATATATAGAAGTTCTGTGACCCATCAATCTCTAAAATAATATTTATTGAAATTCTAGCAAAATCTGCTCTACTTAGAAAACATAAAGATGCATGTAAATATGGGGAGCCGAGCGAGTGGCACGCCCGTAACAAGCCTGCCACGAAGTTGCAACGAGACTCCTTTGAATTTTTTCGGCTTTTATTGATATCGAGTGCCTTCGGCTGCAGACCTTAAAGGAGGTAATAAAGGTGTTTCGGATACAAGAAGTCATTTTTATCAGATTACGCAACAATCCATTTTCTGTCGGTTTTTTGGTGATAACTGAAAATAATTTTGTTGATCTAGTGGGACGGGCTTATGGCTTGCTCTTTCAAAAAAATTTACTTTGCAGTGAGACTGACGATAAGAGATTTTCTATTTTTTTTATTAATGAACTGAAGTTTAGTTATTGATAAGTGAATATGAAATGGTCCGAACTGAATATAGAGAGATGAAAACAATTCCAAAATTTGTAAGTTAAAGATAGAAGTGTAAAAAGGAGGTGGATGAGTGGAATGAAACTGCCTCAGAAAAATTGGTGTGGCCAGCGAGAAGAAAATTTCAAGATTGTCTGTCAAATGGCAATTCTTTGTAAAAATGTATTACAAGACTCACTGAGCAAAAAGTTTCAGTATCAGCGATCCAAAAAATTATTTGGCGCGATTTCATATTATCAAAATTTACAAATACTTATAAATAATAAATTTCTGTATCTACAAACATTATTATATGTTTATTTATCTCTACTTTTTGTTGGTTTTCATCGCGCAGACATTTTGAAAATTTCCATTTACATTGGCCGCCGAAGACACAAGTGTTTCATACCAAATTTGCGTGATGCGCTCGTCTCCAGTCAAACCGGCACAACGGCCACCTTGGAAGTAATTTTAAGCCTTACACCTACATATACTTGCTGAAAGTATAGCAAAGAAGACAATATATAGGATGATGTGAGATGGAGTTGCAAAATAAAGGCCCAACCTCTTATCCAGAAGTCATCAAATTTGCCCCAATATGAAATGAAAAAGAATTTCAACTTTATGAAAAACTTCAACACAAACTTGAGTTGCAGAAGTGAATGGGACAAAAATATCATTGAAACCCTTTACAGGAATTTCATTAAATGGTGAACAGAGGGAACTGGAATAGGCATGTATGGACCCAGAATTAAACACCATGAAAGTTAGGATAAGTCACCAAGCATCGTCTAGGCTAAAAAACACGCCATCAGGAAATGCATTCAATTCAGCAAAGAGAAAAATTATCGCGGACAGGAGATTATTATCAAGTCGGATAGTCAAGCGGCAATCATAGCGTCATGTTTTTCAGAAGTTTCAAGTGATCAGGATGAAAAATCTATCAAATTAGTATACTGTGCTACGTAGATTTAATAAAAACGTCAAATAAATAAGTAATTTTCTAATTATAACATTAATTACAATATTTTTAGTTTATTTTTTTAATTTTAGAGCAATATGTTGAAGTGTGTTTATTTTTTAAATAATATATGTGATTTTGTGATCATCTGAAACCAGAAGTTAAAAGTTAGTTACTACTAATGCCAACTGTCACCAGTTTATTAATTAATAATTTATTGACTTTCATCGAGGGTGATGTGATATATCACTTGTGTATTTAAAAAATCAATTAGTAATCGTAAATTATTACCCTACAGGTTAGAAAGACTAACATTCAAATAATTATAAAAAAGTTCTTTTATCATGAACTAAATAACACATTTCAATTTAAAATGTCATACCTTTCACCCTAAAAGCCAACATTATCCACACACACCAGAACGCACTAAATAAAATTTAATAAAGCCGTCACATTTTTCCGAATGCTACCGTATATTTACTGTAGTCTGACAGGCGGGAAACGACGAACCAGTTATATTGGGAAGTCTGATTCAATTTTAACCTTAAATAGATAGAGCACGTATTCCCAATTTTAGTGACTCGAGAAAAACGGTTTATTTTTATTGTTTGTCAAGTTTCGTGGTGGTTTTTAGAGTCAGCATTTCGAGGGTTGTCTTTTTTATAAATCGGGTTTGGAATTTGAATAACAAATGCATGAGTTCCGATTTTATCGGTCGAAAATAAGGCCAATTTTTACAAGCGCCTTTAGTACTTGTTGCTTATAAATTTTAATAATATCTTTTGACGATTTAATAATCTTTTAAAATTGTACAGTTGATTTTCAACAAAATAAAAATCAACCTAGAATCTCCTAAATATATATATATATATATATATATATATATATATATATATATATATATATATATATATATATATATATATATATATATATATATATTGTTGTATTCCGGGGGATTTATTAATTAATTTTAAATCTAATATATGTATTTGTCCCTTTGGTTCCCCGAAATTACAATCTGAAAATATAGACCCTAAAATTTTACAGCGGTGTTTCGTCCTCGACGTCGACGGTAGGATTCATCAGTAGGTCCGTCGACGCCTTACCCAGACACCCTGTGTACTTATATATAGTTGGAACTTATATTTGTACTTATTTTCAGACGGAACGTGTCGGTAGGATATTGATTATTTGTGGCATTGCTTATCAACCAGACATCGTGAATTTAATTTTTTTTATCCATAGTATTACGACAATATATATATATATATATATATATATATATATATATATATATATATATATATATATATATATATATATATAAAGGTTGATTTGACACGAATCGATCAAGTGTAAATTTGGTTTCTATCCACATGAATTTATTTATCTAGCTTCGAAAAGCCTCTTCTCGTTCTCTGCATATGGCAGCCCCTTTCCTCGCGAGCCTGTCTACTATTTCATTCCCCTCTCTCCCGGTGTGTCCCCGTACCCACATGAGGGTGATTTTGATATTCTTACTTAATTCATTTAATTCCTCCAGACATTCCCAGACCATCTTGGAGCTGAAAACTTGAGAGTTCAGCGCACTGATGGCTACTTGTCTATCCAACATCTTAATATTCTCCTATCCACTATTATTTTCCTCTTTGCTGAATTAAATACATTTCCTGATGGCGTGTATGTCCACCTAGAAGATGCTTGGTAACTTACCCAAACTTTCATCTGCATTCCATATAATGAAATTCTTATTAAGTTTTTCAATGCTGTTTCTGTTCCATGCACTTTTACAGCTCAACTTTGTGTTGAAGTTTTTCACAAAGTTGAACTTTTTTTTCATTTCATCTTGAGACATGTCTCAGATGTATTGATTTTTGGATAAGAGATTGGGCCTTCTTTTTATGACTTTATCTCTCATCATCGTATATATTATATTCTTCGCTATACTCTCCATAAGTATATGTAGAGGCGTAATTTTTAGGATTACTTTCATGGCAGCCATTGGACAGGATTTCATTGCATTAGTTATAAAGGGTGTTTTTTTATAGAGGTATAGAACTTTTAAATGGAATAAAACAAAGATGAATTTTTTAAATTGACACGAAATTTACTTTATTCGAAAGATAACCTTCTGGCATTATAATTTAAATATGACTTCTGGCATATGACCGCCACGGCTGGCTCGGACGTAGTCTAATCTGGAGGTCCAATTTTCGATGACTTTTTCTAACATTTGTGGCCGTATATCGGCAATAACGCGGCGAATGTTGTCCTTCAAGTGATCAATCGTTTCGGGCTCATCGGCGTAGACTAGCGACTTCACATATCCCCACAGAAAATAGTCTAGCGGCGTTAAGTCGCACGATCTTGGAGGCCAATTCACGGGTCCGAAACGTGAAACTATGCGGTTACCAAACGTTTTCTTCAATAAATCAATTGTGGCATGAGCTCTGTGACATGTTGCACCGTCTTGTTGAAATCACAGCTCCTGCACATCATGATTGTTCAATTGATGAACGAAAAAGTTAGTAATCATGGTTCTATAGCGGTTACCATTGACTGTAACATTCTGACCAGCATCGTTTTTAAAGAAATACGCACCAATGATTCCACCAGCCCATAAAGCACACCAAACAGTCAGTTTTTCTGGATGTAACGGTGTCTCAACATACACTTGAGGATTATCATCACTCCAAATACGGCAGTTTTGTTTATTGACGTATCCATTCAAACAAAAGTGAGCTTCATCGCTAAACAAAACTCGCTTATGAAAATCGGGATCAATGGCAATCTTGTTTTGGGCCCATTCACCGAATCTACGCCTTACTAGGTGATCGTGTGGCTTCAATTCTTGCACGAGTTGGATTTTGGAAGCACGCAAACCAAGATCTTTCCGCAAAATCTTCCATAAAGTGAATGGACGCATATCCAATTCCTTTGCACGATGGCGGATAGACTGATTCGGGTCTTCCTCTACGCTACGCTCTACAGCAGCAATGACTTCTTCTGTACGCACTGTACGACGTCTCTATGGATGCGTATTATTATTTAGAGTAAACGTGGTGCGAAAACGTTCCATAGTTAATCGAATTAATTGCTCTGATGGACCATTATGTTGACCGTAAAATAGACGTAGTGCGCGATACGTATTTCGAACAGAACCATGATTTTCAAAATAAATTTGCACAATTTGGAAGCGTTGTTCAGGCGTCAGTCTATTCATGTTTAAATGCCAAACCAAACTGAACATAAATCACTTGACAGCTGACAAAATGGCCGCCAGTTAAAAAAGTGTTGCCAACTTAAAGTTCTATACCTCTATAAAAAAAATACCCTTTACATGCACAGGCCAGTCTTTGAACTTTCGAGAAGTTAGCTCTCGTATTAGCCAGGCTTGTTCTTTTGTTCCAGATCACATCCCCATGTGTGATGATTGGTCTTACTATTGCAGTGTACATTCACTAGAAAATATTCGGGTTTTTGCTCCAGCTCTTTCCCACGAAGTTTCTACAGACTATCAAGGCTTTTGTAGCTTTGTCAATTACTTCTTTTTCGTGCTTATTTCAGAGAAGTTTATTACCTAAGGTCCGTTCCCGATATTTAACCCCTGACTTCCACTCAATAACATTCCCATCCATGGTTTTTAAGTTGAGGTTTCTTTTCCGTGTGAAAGCTACTCCCCCTTGTCTGATGGCATCCTCTGGTGGTACAGAGAGCGATAGTGTTCTGTCCTATCTGTGTCTCTACTATTCTAGGGGAGAAAAGTCACGATATCCATTTGGACGTCGTTCCATCTATTCCCCTGTCATCAGGTGCTCTTTTGACTGCTGAATTAAACTTCCTGTGGTACAAACTTATCATCGTACGATAGCTGTAAGTAAAACAAAACTTATGTAGTGAGCTACTTGATAACAACATATATAAAATGCTGCCAAGGAAAGTATATTTAAACGATTTTTAGAAAACCCTGTATATTTCGTTACTTCGCCTTGCATGTTCAATAAGTTACTTAGTTTTATGAGTGAAAAAAAAGAGGCTGATTTGATATGAAACGAATCGATCAAGTATAAATTTGGTTTCTATCCACGTGAATTTATTTATCTAGCTTCAAAAAGCCTCTTCTCGTTTTCTGAATATAGCAAGTAGGCATAAAATATTTAAATAACTTACCCACAAGATAGAAGTAAATGTGTTTTTTTTTTCTTACTGTAATGTTTGGTTCATCTTGTTAGCTATAAATAGACATTCAGCGACGGATTTACAATTTCCGGTCCTCTAAGCTTATTACTCAAAAAGGCCGCTACACCTACGCTTAAACTTACCGGGCGTAATAGAAAATCTGCGATTAAAATAATTTTTCACAGTAAATTCAATATCAGGTTAAATAAATCTGTCAATAACAGTTATCTTAAAATAAATTGCAAATTTTTTTCTTAAAGGCACGTTAATAGATTGAAAACTCTTTGACAAATTATTCATTTACGAAGCTTTTGATCGTCTTTCATTACAAACTAAACCGGTAATCCTTGTGATCGATATTGGTGATAGTAATGACTTAAAAATAAATGGAGTTGAATCTTGAAAGGTAATTTTGGAAAACTACTACCAATAATTGAAAGAGGAAAAGAAAATTAATGAAATTCACAATGAGTTATCACTTCTCCCTTTTCAGTTATAATTGTTGCACGCTAAGGTTACATTTTAGTACATATTAAATTGCCCCCACCGATGATGTTTTTCTTTATAATGAAGGCGATCACAAAGGACCATTTTATTTTGTTTGCTGCCGCCATCAATAGTTCTGTCAAAAAATTTTTTACAGGCGTTACATCTTCTTCCTAATCCCCTTTGTTATTTATTTTTCCTTCGATAATAAGATCAAAAAGCTGATATTTTTCGTTCCTCATGAAGTAATAAAAAAAATATATTTAACAATATTCATTAGTTCCTTTTCAGTGCTCCTTCTCTGTAATACTACTGTCACTTGTTCTGTTTGATTCAGTTGAAGAAACTGTAGACATTTTCCATTTCAATTTGTATCGGCTATTCTTTGAGATTTTAGGCTAGAAAGTCGTTTATTATCCAGATATTTGAATTTAGTTGATTGATTACTTTATATCTTTTGTCTTTTTTGTGTTTTTAAGTTATTTTTACTGGGATAAACCTGAATTTTCTTAGTTTTCGATAGTTGTACCTTTTAAATGCCTTAGTTATTTCTTTTATATGAGTAAGACTTAATTTTGAGTCTAACTTTGCTATTTATTGTAAAATTTACTATATTTTGTTACGTGTTTGCTTTCTGGACGTATCACAATGGAGCCAACTTATAGGAGAATTAAGTTATTATTTATATTTTAAAGTATTTTTGAAAAATAGTTTTGTGATATATTTGTTGGCCCGATGACTTTCAGTGTGACTCCGGTACATTTTTTTTGTGTTAGATTGCATTATTTAAGTTAAAATTCAAGAAAATGATCAGTAAGAAGTTCACTTACTTTTATTTAATTAAAAAGTTAATGCCAAAATGTGTATCATTGCCTTTTCACATTGTATTATGGTGAATATTGAGGTTATGTTTTGATTATATTTAAATTTCTTTTGACCTTAAGTTTAACTAAAATTGCGTTTATTTTTGCCAGGTTTAAGCTAATTTATTTAATAGTAATTAGAGGTAATAAAACTAAGCATGTAGTATCATCCAGTGATCTTAAATCGTAAGTATTATTTATTTTATTTTATCATTTCTAATATAGTGTTGGTTCATATTTAATTGAGTAATTAATTATTTTGTATAATATATATTTTGATTTATCTTGTATTAAACTAAATATTGCTGTTTTTTTTTTATTGTACGTTCATATATTTTTACTTTTATCTATCTTGAGTTTATCAGTTTAGGCAGTTGCTACTTTAAATTAATTATTTCATTTTTCATATGTTACTTTAACTTAAAGATCACCTTCGATATATCTTTTTTCTGAATATGTAGGAAGTTGAAAACTTTAAATTTAAATTTTTGACACTTTAGCGATACTTGATTAATAAAATACATTTGCTTTTAATTTAATTTCCTTTAGTAGTCTTAGACACTGAAAAAGTTAACCTAATCAAGGTATTAAATTTCTCTTGTGATACTTTAAACTGTGCTTGAGACTATGAGGTGGTTTTTTTCTATTGTAGCCTCGTTTTTTTTTAACATTATCAAAATATTCTTTGTAGTATTTGACTGCACGTTCCACATGTTTTCGTTTCAGACTAAATAGTAATAAGTAAGCAACAAATAAAAGTACAAAAAGCAAGTTGTTAGAAAAAGTAACCATTGCGATTGCATTTACAATGAGTAGTTAGTAATCGAAATTTTTAACTACTTTTATAATTATTTCATGTAATCAGTAATCTTGATTACTAACTACAAAATTTAATCGGAGTTAGTAATCAGCAGCTAGATTATACTTTGTACAAGATTACATCTCCTTAAACTCTCTAAGCCTTCCCGTTTTGTGCTGTCTGCATCGAGTTTATTCTGTCGTCTGTCCATTTTGTGAGCCATCGATCTCGACTGAAAAATGTGTGTGGCTGCTAAAAAAAATCTTCAGATTTTTGTTCCGAGACCACAAAATAGGGGGTAAGCAAAAAATCAGTGAAACATTCACTGTTGATATTGAATAAATATATACTGTTACACTGTCGTGAACCAGAGAAATTATACAGTTTTTGCTACTTATAACCTTATATTCGAATTCTTTATTTATTACTTTAGAAAATAATCGTTTTCGCTACTCTAAACGAACAAAAAATATTCTGCGTCTCTCGTCAATTCTTTATTTTCGAAAGCTCTGCTTTTACGCTTTAATGCCATGAAATTATAATAATTTTAAATTACCGAGCTACATTCCGTCTCACATTTTATTTATAAACTTAATTTTACATCGAAGGATTTTCCAGCCAGGCCGGACAGGAAGTGTTCGCCTCCATTCTGATGTTAAATATTGGATGATTGCCTCAGATAAACAGGTCTTTAGGAAATAACTTTTTGTTTGTGTGTGTTTTTTAGGGATAATGTTTATGCTTTCCTGGTTGTCTGAAAACATATATATTCTGGTTTTTTAATATGGACGAGGCATTCAGTAAACAAGTAGTTAAAATAAATGATTGTTTTGGCATTAATATTACGGTCTTTCAAACATATCTTTTTTAATTCACCGTTGCGCCATCACATGGTGGTTTTATACAACATTATTGATGACTGTTGCCCCTGTATTATTTAATGAACCATCGAGATGTCGCCTTTGTTGTATTGTTTACTGTTTTTTAATTTTAAAATCAGCTTATAGGGCACAAATGCGAGGTGGTAGTTTGTACCTAATACACTGGCCTGACGAGTCCTATATTAGGACGAAACAGTGCTATCGTCATTTTTTGGACCCGGAGTTTTTCCACAAGATTAATGTTCATGAACAATCATATATATATATATATATATATATATATATATATATATATATATATATATATATATATTATTAATAAATGTTAGATGAAATTGAATGGTCAATATTTTTATCTTTCAATTAACACTACTTCTAATCAGCATTACTTATTATTTATTTTTATTTACCATGCATTGTCTTTAACAACCTATATCACAAATTGGAAAGATTTTTAGTTCCGTAATCGTCTACTAGATGGCTATAGTGCAGTTTATGATGGAAAGCGTCGTTATTTCTTAAAAATTATATTATTTTAAACAAATTATCGTATGTTGTGTTGTGATTTAACTTAGGTTGGTATAGCAAAATATAATTTATTTATTTATTTATTTAATCTACGAAAAATTTAAAGCATTCTACCGCCTTATCTAATAAAAATACCTTGTTATGTTTTTTTTTACTTGGTCCCAATATATTATAAAACACAATTCCAGTTTTTTTTTATTTATTTTCTTCCTTGAAAAACTTCCAAATCTCCTAAAATATTTTTTGTTGTCGTTTCCTATAAAGTAAGGAATTGACAAAATATTATCCAAAGTCTCGTTCCACTATTTTCTTCTTAGTTCAATTAATTTTTCATATATTCTTCTTATCACAATATTATCGTATTTGTTGTTGTCTGAAAATTAATTGGAATTGAACTAAGAAGAAAATAGTGGAACGAGACTTCTGATAATATTTTGTCAACTCCTTACTTTATAGGAAACGACAACAAATAATATTTTAGGAGATTTGGAAGTTTTTCAAAGAAGAAAATAAATAAAAAACTGGAATTGTGTTTTATAATATATTGGGACCTAGTAAAAGAAAACATAACAAGGTATTTATATTAGATAAGGCAGTAGAAAGCTTTAAATTTTTCGTAGACATTAAAAACTAGCATCCAGTAATAACCTATCTATTCTTAAAATAAAAATAATTAAATTATATTTTACTATACTAACCTGCTAGAACAATACTAATATTTATCATTATCAATGTTAGGTGTGAAACTATATTAACTACTTGATTCACAACACAGCACAAGATAATTTGTTTAAAATAATGTCATTATTAAGAAATAACGACGCTTTCCATCATAAACTGCACTATAGCCATCTAGTAGACGATTACGAAACTAAAAACATTGCCAATTTGTTATACAGGTTATTAAAAGACAATGCATGGTAAATAAAAATAAATAATAAGTAATATTGATTAGAAATAGTGTTGATTGAAAGATAAAAATATTGACCATTTAATTTCATTTTATATTTATTAATAATATTGTGCCATTTGTTTATAAAGTTAAATAGAATTTATATTTTGTGTTTCAATCATTATGTGTATTGATTGTCTGATTGATATTTAATATACAACTGAACTCACCTGAGAAGGAGTCAATTAACAGGTAGGAACACATCTATATCTATATAGAAAATTTGAAAATTGAAAATATTTAAAATTGGCAAAGAATAGTTATAATTTATTATAATTATTTTTTTTACCTGGCACTCAACAAATAAATACTACTTCTTAATTAAATTTTGGCAATATTTTGAAAATAAAAAAATGGTGCAGAGATAATTAATAACAAAGTTTCCTAAATTCTATTTTAGTCGAGCAAATATTTTGTGTGCGGGATGCGCAATACCAATACCACCCAATATTCGTCACAATATATATATATATATATATATATATATATATATATATATATATATATATATATATATATAAATTGTCTCGTTATAATATGTGACACAAAATAATAATCGACAATCCATTTTTAACAGTAAAATTAGCTCCAACACGACGATAACAACCGAAAAATACTCATTAATAAACTTCATTACAACAAAAGCCTCTCATGTAGCATTTGAGTGAAACCTAGCTAATCTAGCTTTTGACTAAAAACACAGTGGGTGTGAGTAATAATGTATAGAATAATGAGCACTGTTGGTAAACCTAACTAGATCCTGTCAACTACAAACGTTTTCGCTATAAATCATATTTCGGTAATAAATAATTGTCTTCATTAGTATTCTAAATGACTCTATTTTAGGTTAAGGATCGGAACGTGGCTTGTAATAATTGAAATTACTTATTTCGTTTTTGATCAGTAGCGTATCTAAGAATTAATTATTGTCTGATTTTTTGGTGTAAATCGTGGTAAATTTTATGACATTTTATTTGCTTAGAACTGTAATTCGCAACGGGTGAGTTATGACACCCGGTTATCAATTTTAAAAATCAAAATTAAATTTGAATGTAGTGAGAAAATGTTAATAATTTATTTATGCTTGGCAACACATGAGATATGCAACATAATCAATGGAGTGTCGGCACACGCACCTTTTATGCCAGGCGAACTCCGACTGGACAAGCTAACCGTGTAATTCGCAACGATTTTTACATTCCGTTGCTTCTCGAAGAAACGTGTAAAAGGGGAAAATTCAAGATGGACACCCTTGAAATACACCGATCTATTTTTTCAATTATCAAAGATATCTTAGTTTTTAGGCACTTTTCGTATTCCCGTTATGCGTTAATTTATCAAAAAGGTAAAAACTGATTTTTTTACGTAGAGTTCAGTGGGGCAGTTAGTTTTTTTTTCTAAAAAGTTTAGTTTTTGATATATTAATTAAACTTATTATCTTTTAAATCGAATGTCCTATATATTATTTTAGATATTGATTAAGCATAATTTAGGTTTTTCAAAAATATGTAATATGTATTTTATTTTCAAAAACACGATCAGAGTTCGATCTTTTCGGTAATTTACTTTATTTGTAACAGTATGGCTTGGCCAATTTATAAGAAACAAATCCAAAATTTTGATAATAATAATTGTATCAAAGATTAGACACTTTAAAAATCAATTTTAATGTTTTTCTTTATTTTCAATTTTAAACACTTAATGTCGATTTACAAGCCACACGACTTCGCACTCCCTCCAGAAAATATTGACTCATACCAGGTATATAAAGATACCAAAAGTATGAAGCTCTGTGGGAACCCTTTTTCTGTTATCGGGTCCTAGGTGACGTGATCTGCTGTATCTCCCACGAACTTTTGGACGATTCGGGCGGTTTCAAGGAGAACTGCTTTTTGGATCGGTTTATACAGATACTCACTAAGGCCCAGTCCCATGATGTTTTGCAGGAGGTTCTTTAGTATCACTCCAGTTGTTGACATATTTATGGGAATCGTTTGGACGCTGTTCATTGCCCATTGTCTTCGAATTTGCACATCCAGATCTCTGTATTTGGTGATTTTCTCGTTGTATTTTGGCCTTAGGTTGTTGTTAAGTACAGCAATGTCGATTAGTATAGTTCACCTAGAAATTTTATCTGTTAATAAAATATTTGTCTCTGATGTTCGAGAGCCATATCTACATTGATCATTTTCTATTAAGGGATCTCTAGTGATGAACTTTCGATAGTTCTTCGTTGGAGTAACCTGGCCTTTGATAGCTAATATAATATCAACCAGTAGGTCGACGCTGAGTTGCCGATATTATCCTGATTGACCTCATTTGGATGCCGTGCATAAAGTGGCTTCTGCAGCCAGGTTTGTAACTTTTCTTGGTCTGTTTGGTGGTGAGAAGCAATATCTTGTTCCCTCAGCTGTAGCGGCGTTGAATCGTCTGCCTCACATATTGCTCGATGTAGTGTAGAATATGAACGTAAGTTTATTATTTGTTGATCGAGCTGCTTACCAATAACCACCAATCTTCTTCCTCCTTAATGTCTTGGAAGCATTGTACGTTCAATAGCACTCCGAGGGTGATGTTGTGCTTTTATTAGGAGGGTTCTTATTTTTCTTTGCAGGTTTTGGATATCCGTCCTGCTCTATTTTACAATTCCAAAAGAATAGCTAAATGCAGAGCAAGCATACGTGTTGAGCGCCTTAAACAAATTTCTACTATTTAAGTTAGTTCGTAATACCCGGCTTACCCTCCTGACAAATTCGATTATCAAATCGGCTTTCATAGTGCAATGATCAGTTCTTTTACCTAGATATTTGTTTGTTTGGTCTGCGTCGATTGCAGCTATAGTTTCACCGTTCTTCATTTAAAATGCTCCTGGTTGTATCTTACCTTCTACGATGTCAAGTCCAAATTGCATTCCGATATCCCCGGAGAACTCCTCTACAATTTTAAGCATTTGTTCCAGCTAATTTCTGGTAGCAGCCATCAGTTTAAGATCATCCATGTATAAAAGATGATTTACCCTTACTACCTATTCGTTGTTATTTCTAATACTAAAGCCGTATCTGGTGGAGTTCAAACGACGTGATAGTGGGTTCACTGCAAGGCAGAACCACAATGGGTTAAGTGAATTGCCCTTTCGTATTGGAATTGTGTTTGTTTCGCTGATGTCGCTGGAAGGCACTTGCAATTGGATCCTAATTCTCCAAGTAGACATGATGCGTTCTAAAAAGGAAACAAAATGATTATCGACCTTATACATTCTCAGTATAATTGTGAGCCACACATGTGACACTGAGTCGAAGGCCTTCTTATAATTCACGTAGGCAGCAAAGAGATTTCTTCGGTTGGTATAGGCTTGGTTACATCTGACAGCGTTAACAGTCAATTGTTCCTTGCATCCCATTGCTCCCCTCGTGCATCCTGTCTGTTGAGATGCAATGACGTTATTTTGCTCACAATGTGCATAGATGCGTTGAGTCAAGCAGGAGGTGATCACATTATACAGTGTGTATAGGCAGGTGATTGGCCTATACTTAGCTGGGTCATGTGTGTTGTGTTGTCCTTTGGCAGGAGGTACGTAAACACTTAATTATTATTACATTTTTTATTTTAAACAGCACTGCTATTGTTAAACCAGGATATTGAAATTTGATTGTAAAGAAACAAGAATGACATTATTTCATAAAACTGAAGTAACAAAAACAAAAAGAAACACTGAAACTAAAAAAAAAACCAAGGGTTTTTTAAAGATCTATCCATCTATGAAGAAATCTATTGCCCAAAAATGGTCTTAACAGCTCAGAGTTGTGACTCGGGGCACCGTCTTGTTGAAGAAAAATGGCATTGAAATGGGCCAACGGAACATTTTCAAGCAATTCTGGAATAATTTCCTTAAGGATTTCTATGTATCTACGTACTGTAAGACCCCTTCATACATCCTGTAAGCTATGCGTCGGCCGAAAATAAAACACGAGACACCAACCCTGAAGCACCCCTTATTGTACCTTTTCGAAAATTAAATGGAGATTTCCTACAGACCAACGCCCCGTGTTGTGATGATTAAAAATATCCACACTTTCGTCAGACCAGATGAGAAATCTGTCAAAATATTCATTGGTGCAGATTTGTTTTAAATACCATTGACAAAACGTTACTCGGTGCTCATCATCTCCGGAGTGTAAATGTTGCACTATTTTAAATTTATATAAATGGTATTTATACTTCTTCAAAATTCTTTCAGTGTCAGATTTTGCTACACCAAGTTCTTCCTCCATTTTTCTACAGAATGATGATGTTGTTGCTCCTGCGTAAAATAACCATTTGTTTCTTTTCTTTCCCTGTC
Organism: Diaprepes abbreviatus; assembly: GCA_034092305.1. Classification (NCBI taxonomy): domain Eukaryota; kingdom Metazoa; phylum Arthropoda; class Insecta; order Coleoptera; family Curculionidae; genus Diaprepes; species Diaprepes abbreviatus. The sequence continues at coordinate 18,147,342 of JASJET010000200.1, read as the reverse complement.
TTTTTTGACGTATGTTTTGGGACGCGAGTGAAGAAAACGAGCAAATGGATCTGGAAAAAGTTTCCTTCTTTCTGGATACCTAACATAAACAAAAACGATCGCCAGATATAAGAATTTATCCTAATGATAACGCGTTAAATACTTTACCTATTGAAATATAATTCAGAAGCTTCTTGGGGACTTTCATTGCTTTGTATAAAACATACTTACATATCATACTTTCCATAGTTGTCATAAACAGCCATTATAAATGCGAAATAAATAAAAACTAAAATAAAAACACTTACGTATAAAAAATATTTGATAAATAATAATAATCTGACTAAAGTGTGAATTTTTGAACATCTGCCTTTTGTTCCCCTTTTAGGAAGTACTCCAATACCCGCTAAAAGTTCGAAAATGGCACACCACGTGCTTACTTTATTTACACAATCTTAATAAAATAATAATTCCACATACAATAAATTTATGCAAAACCTATCTAAATAGTGTCGAAGTAAATTTGCATAAATTTTCTTTGTGCCTGAATTCGAGAGGGTCGACTATATTGTTTCTGGTTACCTTCACAAATTTTACCATTATCTTCTTGTTTTAAAGTCTGTTAAAGTTAGTCATAAACAAGTTGTAACAGGTGCTGATTTTAAATGGAAATTCAAGTCTTAAACGAAGATTTAAATTTTAGATTTAATTTTGCAATAAATTCCAAGCGATTTAATGAGAAGCTTTAATACTAGTAAAAAATTTTAATACAGGGGTTTTAAAACCACTTTAAGATAAAGAAATTTTATAAGAAACCGTATTTTGATTGACGTTTTGAGAGCAAAAGATCCTAGTAGTTTTGCTGTTATTTTTTATCGTGAACGGTAGAGTTTTGACCACAGCCCATATACAAGGTGTCCGGAAAATACGTATATGTGTACAACTTTTAATCACCGAATCTTAACATCAAAATAAGTCGATTTAATCCAACTTAGTTCCTTAGTTTAGGCGGTAGAAGACGTCAAAATTTTAAGAAAATAATTTCTAGAAAACGTGTTAACTGAATTTAATCATTTTTGGTGCTTCATCTAACACTATAATGTGACGTTTTCTAGTAGTATAGCGACCACCTATAAAGTAGTGTGTTATAAGAGTGACATTTTTTATGACCTCAACGTTATGACAACCTAAATATTTCTATCGGATAACAGCATGTATTTGGAAGCTTTTTTACCTCTTGTAAAATTTTCACTTGATGAACGGTTTGGCCAAGAAAAAAATATTTTCAATTACGCGCCTTTTGTATTTTAGGAGTGAAATCCACTCCTACTGGAAGAAATGGAAAAAAATGCCAATTTCAACATGCTATCGGTAGAAATCTTATTTAGTTAAGTAGAATAAATATTTTGAAGCATGATTTATGATTTCTATTAATTTTTGACCATTAGAAACTATCCCTTAAGTCGAAAATCATGGAAAAATTGTTTTTAAAATATTAAATAAAATCGCACATTAACAGTGGACAAAATATTTGTTTACTGCTTATAATATAATTTATTAATATACTGTGAATTTTCAACCCTTAAAAACCACCCCTTATCCTGAAATCAATGAAAAAAATTATTTTTTAGCAACGTTAATCGTTTTAATTGTGCATTTATTAATTAAAATCGTTTTTACTGAATATTAAAAAATTATTTATTTACTGTGAAATTTCAACCCTTATAAACACTCCTTGTAGTGAAATTAAGAAAAAAATAATTTTTAGCAGGTTTGTCAACTTCAATTGATTAAAATCTTTTTCACTGCTTATAAAATATTCTATTTATTCATTTCAACTTCTTAACCCTTCAACGGTATCATACTGGCATATTACATTGTATTATAGAAGAGGTATGGGTGTGTATACAAATATACAGACACACATATATTAATCTATTCTATCATGTAAATCCGACTACGCTTCGGGTCAGGTGTTCAAAGTGCTCCGTTTTTTTTTCTCTTCTTCAATCTTAGATATACAGTAATATTGTATATATATATATATATATATATATATATATATATATATATATATATATATATATATATAATATAGCTATTAATTTTTCTTGCACCATTAAATATGTTTTTAGTTGGTTATTTTCTTGGGAATATGGTTCATTTTTATATTGAAACTACATATATAAAGTAGTCATACTTATTATATATATATATTTTATATTTCAGAACGTTTTGATTCTTTCGAATCTTTTTCAACTGAAGGTTTCGACGGATTCTACAAAAATGTACATTTTTTATATTATTATATACGGAAAACGGGTTAAAAACTTACCATTGAGAACAGAAATTTTTGTTTTAAATAAAAATTAATTACATCACAAACCAATTATAATCACACACTCTCTTGTATATTAACTTTTCAATAGTATTTTTAAAAGTCTAGCTAGAAGAATGGACACTACATGTCTCCGATGATATAAGATCTCCGATGAATTTCTACATGTCAATTAAAAATTAATCATTGAGAATGTTATATCAATAAGACACTAATTTTTTAAAGGTTGTCAAGTATTTCAAATTGGTTACATTTACTGAATATAAAAGCAGCATATTTATTTTTCAAAATAGAAAAGGAGTACTTTTCAAAATTTACTAATTTATCCACTGAATATAAATATTGCTGTTCTATTCTTTATGATCCGTTAGGATTATTTTTTTTTAACTGATCGATGTGCGACGCACAATTGGTTATTTTATCTCGTTCTTATTTTGGATCGTTGATTTTTAAGATTTTATAATTCGATACTAATTAGACAAAAATATTGTATCACTTATTTATACTCTTTTGATATCAATAAAATTTCAAATTAAATAAAATTTTTATTCTGCATTACTGCGGTTTACCTGTGATAAAATATAACGTATAAAATAATAAAAACAGTGAAAAAAGCAGTAATTCACTTTTAAAGAGTATAATACTAGTAATTCACATCTTATTTCTTTTAGATTTTCAAAAATTAAAGACAAAAGGTTACTTATTTTAGGCATTTTGATCATCTGTAATCCTAAATAACACTTAAATAACTATTCGTAAAGTTATGTAACCTTTTATTAATCGGTAAATTATTTTTATTAAAAAATAATATCATTAATTCGGTTTGGAAACATCAAAAACTTAGAGTCCCCTTTCCTTTGTTTTTTATTTTTTACACTTTATTGCCTTTAATCTAAGCATGACATCATAGTAAAGATTCCTTTTTATTAAATCCAAATAACTTTCTCAATTATAATCTATCAAAAAATTAAGAAAGTCCCCCAAATAGGTTGAAAGTTTGAAACATTTTTTGGTAATGCGATCTTTACCGTCAAAAATTAACACCCGTAGGACCTTCACTAGCTTTAACCATGCTTAGCAGCACCGATTCTTTTAGTTCAAGAATTATTTCAATAAGGTCTTCTCTAATATATATATATATATATATATATATATATATATATATATATATATATATATATATATATATATATATCCAAAAGTAAATTGAAATTTGCATAAAGATTGCCTTGTTACCGGTTTTAATCCAATATAAATCACCTTAGCTTTAGCAAATTAAGAGATATGCCTGTCCTTTTCACCCATCTTAAAGGTCGGATTCCCAGAAAGCCCTTATTATCTAGCATCTACGTAATAAGCTACAAAAGTTTTTGACCTGGATTGTAAAATGAGTAGGCCTATGTCAAAAACATACATTATTTCAATACATATTCCAAAATTAAACTAAATATTGTTTTGTTTATTAGTAATGAATAGTTAACTAAATAACATTAAAGTTTTCATCATTGATTACCCTAAAATGAGTAAGACTAAAGTTTTCATAACCTACCACATACGTCAAAAAAAAAATATCACATGACAATTTTACATTTATAGATATTGAAGCGACCTCTGCAGTTTCAATAAAGGAGGCAGACAGGCAGATTATCTGAAATTCCCACTCAGTAAAGTGTAGGTAGGATATTACCCTCAAAACTTGATGATAACGAACGGTTATCATAAACACTATAAACGAACATCTAACTATATCCCGGACGAGTAGGAAATTATTTAAATATATATATATATATATATATATATATATATATATATATATATATATATAAACTTCAAGACTGCTATCCAACTGATCACAACAGTCTCTCTGTTCTTGAGCTCCCACATCATTGCCTCCATGAAATTAATCGCGTGAATGTTTCAGTTAAATTAAATAAAACAAGTTTCTTAAAACACTTAAATCTATTAACGAAAATAAGCAAGAAATAATTAATTATTTACAATAAGAAACGTAAAATGAAATCAATAAAACATTTCCAAAGTAACTAAAATAACGCTCTTATCGGACGTGATGTTATCCTGGATCATAATAAATAAATAAAACTCAATTTTGAAAATCTAACGTTTAAATAATTCTCTAAAGGTCAGTCAAAAAATAATTAAAACACGAAAAACAGCTATTTCAGTTGTTTAAGTAAAACAGTACTGAAGCTCTTCTCCAATGTCAAATTAAAATAGAATATCCCCTTAACTTTCACAAAGATCGAACTAAAATTAAAAATGACAACATTTTTTATCAAATCGGTTATACTCGCAACTGTCTCTAACCGTTGTTAAAATGTACAACTTCTAATGAATTTTAAATGGTAACTGAGGACTATTACTCCTTAAAACAAAAAACCATCAGTACCACCCCGCGATCACGTTATTTCGCAACACATCGATGATCATACAGGGTAGTTCCGTTCCCGAAAATTTTAATCTTTTGTTCCTATTGATCGTTAGCCATCCGTGTGTTGAATATTTAATTTCTCATTTAACTTGAGCATCTTAGAACTAATAATTTTTGTACATAAAGTTAAGCAAACTATTCTGCGTCCTCTTATAAGTAAAAGTTCCTATCTGCGGTCATGAAAAAAACCCTACTCGCTCTTTTAGCCATTTCTCATATTTTACTTGTTCTCAGTTTTGTCCAATAGTTAAAAAAAGCTCAATATATGAAAGGATTGTACGTATAAACAACTAATTATTTTGCATTGCAGCGATTTTATTTATATATCCTTGTGTTTCCTTACGATGGAAAAATTTTCTCAGTTTACGAAGCACACTCCGTCAGTAATCCCGACTCTATAATGAACATAGCTGTGTTGCTTGATTCTAGATGCTTTTAAAAGTTGATTATGAACAAATATAAAGTTTCTGTGACTTACTTATTTTAAAATATTAACGAGGATACGACTATTTTGGTATTACTTCTCCCCAAATTGTGTAGGTTTATATGTATTCAAAAAAACATATTAAGCAACTCCAAAAATAATACGACTTAGTGAATATTCAAGTTTGATAGCCGATTTATTTTCTTTTATGGGTAAAGGTTTTTGAGTGGAGACGTAAAAATACCTTGAAATATGTTTTAAGTAATGGATATAAAAGAAATATTAGTCTTATCCAAAGTATGTTCCCTTACGCCATTCCAGTATAACTTATTATTTATCTTTATTTTTCAGGTATGAGAATCCTTGTAATGCTGCTGCTAGATACGTTGCCAATGTTGGGAAACGTGCTGCTTTTATGTTTTTTCGTATTTTTTATTTTCGGAATCGTCGGTGTTCAATTATGGCAAGGCGTCTTGAGGCAACGATGTGTCGTCAATACTAATATGCATCCACAAATCCTTTTAAGATGGCCCAAGTAAGTATTGTTTTCCTCCTTTATATATATTTTTTGTGCGATTTTACCTTTTTAATGTTTTTTTCTTGTTTTAATGTTTCATGTTATTACGAATTACTCTTTTTGGAAAGTCGTTTCTGGCAGGGCTACGCTATGATCTAAGTCAGTCGTCGTTGAAAAATAAAATAACGAGAGCAAAAATCTGCTTCACTGACATATCAATTAACGCATATGATGACATAAAAATATTTTGAATTAAATTAAGTTTTTCCATCAATCAGGGTCTATTATTTAATAGTAGTAGAGTAGAATTACTCTGAAAATGCGATTTCTATTGGAGCTTCGAAATTTCACAAGAACGCCCTTATCTTTCTCGTTCTTTTACGCATAATCGTCAAAACGATCTTGATTATAAATTGGAAAAAAGTTTTTAAAAGTATTACTTGTAGAAATAGTAAGAAAATTCATAAAAATATCCTTCAGCTTTTCTGCCTTATATATGATTTTGACACCAGTTTTTTTACGAAGTATTGGAAACACCAAATTCTTCGTTAATTATTTACATACCTCCTATTTTATAGTCGTAAAATACGAAGTTTTTTTACGTGATAGTGAATAATTTTCCCAAAAATATTTTTTTTAACTTTTACACATATAAGTCGTGTATCCCGATTTCTACCTTTAAATTTTGGCACTTCTAGTAAAATATGCTAACACGACATATTTCTAAATATTTTTTGACACAATTAACATTCAAAAATTGCTGAAAAATATGAATTCTCAAATGAAAATAAAAAACCTGTCAGCTTGTCAATTGCTCTGATTTTTCATTTGACGTCCATTTTGAGAGAAACATCTGTTTTAAAAAGCGATGTTGTCACGTTGCCGTGGTTTTTAAATTTCATTTGTATCGAAAACTAAGTAGTTAAATTGTAATTTATTATACTCCAATACTGTAGTATAAAATGTGACAAACAAAGCTGATAATGTTATTCAGAGAAGTACCAGCATAATATTTCCTAATTTTTGTTCAAGTTTTAGTATGGTAACGTCACAATACAGTTCCTTTTTATATATCATAAACTAGCGACCCGCCCCGGCTTCGCACGGGTGCAATGCTGATACTAAATACACTACAGAAAAACTGTGACTATTTATTTTATTTTTACAACAATTATTACATCGGCCTCCGACGCGCTATTTATAGGCACGCTGCCGCCGCCCCGGTCGGCCAGTACCGCCGCAAGCGCTACTTCCCGCAATTTTAAATCTGTAATATCTTCGAAAATATTCATTTAAATCTTGTGCTGTAAAGGACCATATAGATCTATATTAAATCAACAATGTATTTAAGCTATTTAATTGGATAAGGATTAATGCTGTATTGGTTAAAATCGCTTCAAAATTTGCCATTATTTGTCGTAAAAAGTAAATGACAAAAAAATGTTATTGTGGGATATCCATGAGAGATAGACATATACCATCGCGGAGTTTTCTGTAGACCTTTTCAATGTGTACAAATAATTAGTACATTATTTTGATAAATCTCGTAGGGTTCAGCCTGCGTTTGCAATGTAAGCGGAAAAAAATATGATAATTAACGACATCACATTAGAAACCTCAAAAATAACAGTATTTCTCCACTATTTAATGGATGTTATTATACATATAAACCTTCCTCTTGAATCACTCTATCTATTGAAAAAAACCGCATCAAAATCCGGTTCGTAGTTTTAAAGATTTAAGCATACAAAGGGACATAGGGACAGAGAAAGCGACTTTGTTTTATACTATGTAGTGATTAGTGGACTTGATTTAACAGCAATAATTTTCATTGACAATTTTTTTAGATGAAAAGACTGTGACCAACAGATGAACGGACGAAACATAATTTTCTTATTTTTTGTCTTGCTTTCAACAAGACCATTCTACATACATAAATACATACTGTATAACTCTGAACTAACCTGACTCATCTTTTATAGTGTTTGAGAGAGGATAGATTTATTCTATCTACTTACAAATATATGGTACTCGTCTTCGTATCTGGAAAATTTGACGTCATTAAACATTTGGCAACAGCGCACACATTTTCCCGCCTTGTTATGTACAATTTTTTCGAAATGGGTTATGTGTTTTAGTGAAAATGGAAGAAATTCAAAGGATTCGGTCAGAAGACACGGTGTCAAAGTGAAAAAAAACTTATTTTGGGAAATATGCAACTGCCAAAAAAAATCAGATTCAAATTCGACGACCCCAGTATAGGAAGTATGCAAGAAATAGCGAAAAATTCGATATTATCTGTGAACACATTTCCTTAAAGTTGACAGATTAAATTTATTAATTTACAGTCCTGATTTCTTATCTTTTTTAATTCAAAGTTGATTACATAGACAACAAACAATCGATAACTTAGCTTATGCCTATTAACAGCATCCTCGGAATTAAGATAAGTTTTAATTCAAAACTCTCAGCCGCTCTTAACAAATATTACCGTCATTTAACAATGAAGCGAGAAGGATAATTTAATTTCATTTTTATTGGGCTATAACAACATTTATCCCTAAAGTATTTAAAACTTTTAATAGAAATATATTATCTCCTTTTCTTTCTTCAACACGATTTTACTTAAAAAAAAAGAAGATTTTTCATGATAACGACTGGCTTAGAACCTAAATAATATTTTGCATTTTTGCAGTTAAAACTATACCACCTGTCAAACTTAACAATACATGTCAATAATTTTAATTTTTTTGAACACGGTGTGAGCTTTATAGCCTATATTTCCAAAATTATTCTGGCTTTTTACGCTTTTTTTTCAATGAACTGGCAATTTTTTGCGTTTGGATGCATCGACTTTTTTTAATAACCTGCATGTTTTTGAGGTATTTGCTTTTTTTAATATTTTAATATATACAGAAAAAACTGACATCCCAAAATAAAACTTAACATTTTAATTAAAAAATTTAACTATGAAAAAATGTAAATTTATTATTTTGGGTGAAAAATATTCGATGATAAAAAATATTAATTAAAATAAAATTTATGGCCAAGCTTTTTGCTTAATAAGAACAAATCATTATTTCCTCTCTAAGAGGGATTTTCCAAAAGCCTGTGCGATGTTCAACTTTGGTCAGTGGGTTTACAAGTGATAAGTTATTCAAGGCTAATTAATTTATTCTAAATATCGAAGGCCTTTGTGAGAGAATAAATTTTAATTATTCTGAGATGAAAATATATTCATCTGGCTTTTCAACAATATTATAAAATATATTTTGTTTTCGTTTATAGAATTATTTTCTTTGTCAAATTCACTAAGAACGTTTAAGACCTAAACCCGATCTACAGTATATTCAAGAACTAGAGAGAGTAATAAATCATTTCTAACCTTTTTTTTTCCTCGCAAACTACCTATGTTCTTTAGTCTGGTGTCTGTGGCAAAATCTGTTAGACACATATATTTTATTAGGCAGATTCAGACTAAAACATACCCTTATTGTCTGAAAAAATTCTAAGTTATAATTTAAATACTTATAAAATACCCATTACCATAATTATAAGAAGTTAAACATATATAAAAAATAAATTCGTCCATATAATATCAAAACTTTTTTGGGGTTATCGGTCATTTTTTTATTAATTAAAAATATTTTTTGGACATTTGACGTTTCAGTTCATTTATTTCTTAAACCATCTACAAAATTACAATTAAACACTAAAACTGGATTAAAATGTAATTAATTTTTATATGTTATAGTTAAAATTAGACTTATTCATTTTTATTTCTATTGCACTGACATCTTAATTCATTTTAGTTTATATATGGAAATCCGATAACCCCAAAAAAAAAACAAACATTTGAATTCTACACACTTAAGAAAAAAACACAAATACAATAACAAAGTAATAAAAAAATTGAACTAATATATATATATATATATATATATATATATATATATATATATATATATATATATATTAGTTCGAACGAACTGTAGACGCCATACAGTGAGCTTTGAAAATGGTGAATGAGATTTCACCGAAACGTCAGCTGCCTTACAGTCCTGAGAGGGACTCAGCACACAATGGTACGGTGGAAGAAGAAGAACAGATTTTTCTTTTAATGTAGTCATTTCATCAATTATATATTTATTGTACTTATCTTTATGTACATTTGTTATATCTAAAAGTTCTCTTTTACCTATATCAATTATAACTATATGATCCAAATTTTTGGAAGGCAGCCATTGTTTTATTTCAACTTTTTTCCAATTTGTTGACAGTTTTTCACCTTTTTGCGAATGTAACGGGGCGTTATCCATAACTAATAATGATCCTTTTGGTATAAGATCCAACGTTTGTTGAAAATATTCCTCGAAGACGTCCCCGTTCATATTCTCGTGATAATTCCCGGTCCTGTTGAACCGAAAAGTTAATAAACCCCTCTTAATAAAACCTTTGGAACCACCGATATGTGTAATTATGAGCCTGCGGCCTTTTCCTGTAGGTTGTTTTAGTCCAGTAGACCAACTTTCTAATAAGGTTTGTCGGTACACTATGTCATTCATTCAAGCATATTTCGTCTAAACAATAAATATCTTTTCCATCTTCGCGATGTTGCTTAATTTTTCGGAGATATTTTCTTCTTCAACGGACAATTTCAGGTACATTCCGATCTTCATTGAATTTTTTCGACGGTTGGAATCTGCTTCCTATGATAAAATGTAGGTACAACTTTTCTTATTGCAGTTTTCATCTCTTTTTCTAACGGAGTTTTTGGTCTTCCTATGACCGACTGGGGCTTGGCAGCATCAATAATACCAGTCACCTTTTTCTCCTTGTGCATTTGTTAAACAGTAGATTTTCTAACTCCTGCCATTTTAGATCACAGATCTCAACGTAGCTTTCCACAATATTATCGGGAAGACATCGTAAACATTCACCGTAATAAGTTTCTCGTTGAGGGGAAGATGCCTTAGTTTAACGATTTTGGAATAAATATAGAGGTGGAAGCCATATCTTTTGGGTACTCAATAATCTCAAATAATATAGAAAACAAGCGCAGACAAAACAAATCATTAAGGACACACTGTAAGGTGTACTCTGCTCACTGACAGAAAATAAACTGAACTATGAGCAATTTATTGTTACAATAAATTAAAAAAGCTTATATTATTTAAATATAATTAGTTTTATGATAATTGTCAGTTACCTGCGGCACTGGAACAGGTACGTCGAAGGTTTCAGAAACAGTTTTATTACTCTCCCTAGTTCTTGAATAGAGTATAGTCGATGTGAAAACTAGGTCTTCTAGTCGGCCAGTTTTGTTTTGCTTATGATATTATGATCATTTATATTACATATGTCAGCAAATATACGCTTATATAGTGATATTAAGGATAAGAACTGAGCGAAAAAGCCTTGAAATATGTAAAATAAATAATTGTAACCCGAAAATAAATAAAATTCTCCATTTTTGCCTGTTCAGTAAAAGAAAATAATTTTCAGATGCTTGAATTTTTAGGGTGAAGCTTTCTTGATTTATCGTTGCTCTTGTCAATTGAAATACTCTGTTGTCAATTCATGCAATGAATCTTAAAAGGAAAGCCACACAAAAAAATCTATTCATCGTTACTACTGTATAAACTTTTCTGATATAATACTCATTTAAAAACAGCAAGAAATGGCCAATTTCAAAATTTAATAAAAAATAATTCAGTGATTTATGAAATTAAACAATTTATATTTTTCGGTATAATCTTATGAATACAACAAACGCACAAGATTTACAAAATTCTATCCTACATAAGAGAATGTTTATTTATTTTTTGGCATGATTTTAACATCCTTTGATAACTTATCCAATTCCATTAAATTCCTATAAAAGCTGCCGGGTTTTTAGTTAATATTAATTAGGGTGTAAATTTACATTTTTCCATTTAATTCAAAACATTGTAGATTAGATTAGTTGTCATTCACCCCAAATGCATATGTTTAAAAACTAATTAAATCATTTTTTAAACTAATTTTTAACCCCGCATTGTATACGCACAAAAACTGACACCACAAACCTTCAAATTTCGTGACACATTTATATAGGAAATAGCAAATTTAAATTTAAAAAATTATACGAAAAAATTGCTATATTAGTTACAAATAATGTCTGTTATACTTCTTAGTATAAAAGTCACTAGATGTGTGTAAAAATTTGATACCATTTTAAAGAAGAATATTTACATCAATCACTTTCTACTAGTTTCCAAAATGTTATCGATGGAATTAAGAGAAAACTCGATTCAAAAGCAGCGATAGCGACATTTCCGGTTATACGGGAAGTAGATGTCAACTTGCTTATTTTAAATGGAACACCCTATATATTATTATTACCTTTTTGATTTCTCCTCTATACTATATTGGTAATTCAGCATTTTTCTATTGTAAAAATGCTATACTGCTCTTAAGTTTGGTTATTAGTTGGCCATGACGGTAAGGCGTAGCGAGAATAAAACAATCGAACCCAACAGAATTGTCACTATTTCTTGCCATTTGACATTTATTAATAATAATCATGCCGTGGCGATTAAATTACACGCACGAAGATTATTTAAACATATTTATTATTTATAGAGAATGTGATAGAGCTTTTTAAAGAACATGCGATATATTCACGATCCGATATCCGAAGAAACAGAAACCAACAGTACCAACTGTTAAAAGGATTATAAAAAACTTCAAGAATTTTGAATCTATAAATGCTAAAATAAATAGAAATAAACCAGTTGTTAATAAAATAAAGTTACAAAAATCATTTGAGTAAATGTTCAAATTGACGCCCTTGAACTTCCAAACATTTTTCGCACCTAAGCAGGAACTCTTTATACGTAACTCTTCTTATTGACTGAGGATTAAGTTCTTGTGGTTATACTTTTGTTCTTGTTGTATACTTAGTTTTTGATTATTCCCCAAATAAAAAATCAAGGAATGTTAGGTCGGGGGAACGAAGTGGCCAAAGATGTGGCCCATTCTTGGCTATCCATTGATCATAAAACAAGTTTTGCAGATGATTGTCAACTAAATGACTATTATGTGGAGGAGCCACATCATATTGATAAAATAGATTTCTATGATCAACCAGCGGCAAGTTATCTAAATAGTTCACTTCCAAATTTCTCAAGATGTCTACGTAGCGCTCACTTATAAGTTAAAAAACGTATTTTGTATCTAGAAGTCTTCAAAAATGGGAAACTTACCATTCAGATTATATTTTTAGAATTCTAGAGTGACAATACCGTCATAGCACAATGCACGTTAAACTGCCAAGACTCTTGAAAATTTAAATCCCTAAATGGATGTACGTTTGAGTTGCTCCGATAGTGGGAATTGCGTCGATTAAACAATCAATTTTTTGTGAATTTGGCTTCGTCCGACCAAATAATATTATCCAAAAAATGAGCATTTTCTTGTGACCGAAGTAAAATAAAGTGACAAAACTCTACTCTTCGTGGAAAATCAGTGCCTTTTAAATGTTGTACTGTGGAATATACATAGGGATGAAAATTATGTTTCCATAAAACTCTTAAAACTTATATTTGAGATAATCCAGACTCTGCCTTGTAGATATTGTCGGTATGCGGCGAAATATTCTAAAATTATAATTTCAATATTTTCATTATTAACAACTGGTTTATTTCTTTTTTCTTTTGCTTTTATGGATCCAAAGTTCTTGAAGTTTTTTAACAGTTGGTAGTCTTGGTTTCTGTTTATCCGGATATCGGATCGCGAATGTATCGCATGTTCTTGAAATAACTCTATCACATTCTCCATAAATAATAAATATTTTTTAATAATTTTCGTGAATGACAAATGACAAGGAATAGTGACAATTCTGTAGAGTTCGATTGTTTTATTCTCTCCAAGCCTCGACGTCATGGCCAACTAATAAAAAAACTTAAAAGCCGTATAGCACTTTTACAATAGAAAAATTTTGAATTGCCAATATTTTGAAAACTATGAATTTTTGGAATAGACAACCTCATACAAAGTTACATTTATTTTTAATACTTAATATGATAAAATTATAAAAATGGGTACTTTCTATTTGAAAAAATTGACTTTTGACGATATTTTAAATAAAAATTTTATTGTTCTTTTTTGACCACTCTGTATTAATAATTTTCAAAATATCATAAAACGACTACTAAAGTCGATCTTCGTCTATAACAAAACTAACACAAATTATATAATAAAGACTTTCTTATAGGAAAAATTTATAATTAAGTTTTGGTCAACAAACGACATTTTTGACTTACAAATTTAAATATGTCCAAAACGGTGAGACTTAAGTATAGAACATTATACATGAAATATGTCTAGAATTTTACGTAGAAACCAAAAATGCAATAATACAGAGGGTATTTCGTTTAAAATAAGCAAGCTGACATCGACTTCCGGTATGACCGGAGTGCCGCCATCTTGATAATATTTTAGCCGGCTGTCCCCCATGCACGTTAGTACACTATCAGATTCTTCCTAATTATAGTTTTCCCACAATTGATCGATAAAATTCCCGGATAATCAATCTATATAGTCTGGTAGTATTTAATACCATTTTTAAATAGTTTTTAATAAAAATGCCATTAGTAACTGTGGATGATTAAAATTAAATTACTTTTAACCACTGCTTGAATCCAAAATAACCAAAATTAAGGGTCTACATAACTCTACATGATAAATATCGACGAGTGACACGGCAACGTTCAATTTTGCCCCGGTCGATAATTACATTAAAATGTTCATTTCGCCCAAACAATTTACATAAATTATTATCTCGTAACATTAGCGGAGAAATGTGAATATCCCCGTTGAAATTTATAGGTTTCCGTACGCACATTCAAAGATATTTCATGTTACTATTTGCCACCACGTAAATAATTGACACATTTAATTCATAACTTCGTTAAAATGGGTCGTTCGGAAATTTCGAACGAAAAAGGTTCGAAATAACCGGTGACCGGAAACTTTCGGAGATAATTTTTTGTTTAAATTTTGCAAAACTTCTATAAAGCATATTAAAAAAGTAGGAAATGAGGAAAAGAAGAAAAGCAATTTCTAAAAAGGTCAAAGTAATCGATTGACCTGAGTATCTAAAAGGAAACATTTTAATACAGGTACTTTCTGAAAGGAATTTATGAGAAAATACCTTTTTAACATTTCCGTAATTAGAATGTTACTAAGAGATGTTTTCCTTTATACGGTAAGAATTTCCTCATAAAAGAACATATAAAAATAAACACAATTTATTTATTAGTGTATAATGAATGCCCTAAGTAAATAAAATCGACAAACAAAATTGTCAGAATACGGGATCTCGAAAATTCTGTTCCTTTTTATTTATAAAATAATTTAATTAGTTGACCGTCGTCATGACCAAAATAAACATGAATATTTCTCAAAATAACAATTAATTCCAATTTGGGTTATCGTTGGATTTAGGCTTAGAATCGATTTCTAAAATTTTGGCTCCTAACCTAAAAAACAGTATATTAGTGCATGTCAAAAGTCATCCAATAACAACAAAATGTTCGTACTGATACACACGTTCCAATACAATGTAGCCTAGTGAAAACTTTCCAAATGGCGACTACAAAATAGCGCTTGTTTTTAGTATCATCAAAATAGCGGACTAAAAATTTTACGATTTCCAAATTTGTCCCTAATCGGTATTAGTGGATCTTCAAGATTTCTTAAAATTAAATACTGGTATACTAGATACAATATGGCAAACTAGATAGTAGATTACAAAATAGCGCTTGTTTTTAGTATCATTGGCCCAAAAATTAATAGCCTGAAAATATACAGTGTGTCCCACGATGAACTGATGCGATGGATTTATCTGATTAATTTTTTTTTTAATTTGGCACTATAGTAAAGTCAGTTACACCGGAAATTGACGCCATCTTGCTTACTTTATTTAATTGGAATACCCGATATATTAATTCATTTTAAAATTTGACGCAAAATTATAGACATGTTTCATATATAATGTCCTATACTTAAGTTTATTTATTTTAAATTTTATGTCGAAAATGGTGTTGGCAAGCTTAATTAAACATAACTATCAATTTCTCCTATGTAAAAGCCTTTATTACTATTTAATTGGGGTTGATTTCCTTCTAGAAGGAGATCCACTTTAATGTACTTTGTTGATATTTTGATAATAAATAAATACAGGGTGATCAAAAACTAGCATTAAATATTAACGTGAACAAATCGTTAAAAGTAATTTTTTTTAAATGTAAACCCTCTATTTTTGTAATGGTATCTTATTTAACATTAAAAATAAAGGTGACATTGTATAAGGTAAGGGTATTGTAAAAACGCTCCATGTTTTTTAAGTTCTGTTGACCATGACAGCGAAACGCGAGGAAAGAAAATGTTAGTGCACTACACAAACGTCACTATTTCTTGCCATTTGACAGTTACTACTAAAAGTCATGCCGGGGCGATTAAATTATATGCACGAAGATTATTCAAATGGGGAATGTCACAAAGTTTTATCAGAAACATCCCAGACATTTATTGCTAAATATCCAGATAAAGGGAAACCGTCACGGAAAAGTGTTAAATGAATATTGGAACATTTAAAAAATAATTGTCAACTGACAAGAAAAAGTAACATTTCTGTGGTGCTCTATTGTTTTCTTTCATCGCGTTTCGCCGTCATGTCCAACTCATAACAAAACTTGAAAGCCGTATAGTCTTTTTACAATACAAAAATGTCAAATTGCCAATAGTTCAAAAAAAAATTTTCAAGTTAATATTTAAAGTTAGTTTTTAATCATCCTGTATTTATTTTTTTTTAGCTGTTGTAGCATTTCGTTCAATTTTTTGGAGTTGCAACAGCTAAATAACGTATCCGCATCTGTAGGCCTTAAAATGAACTACAACAAAACAAGAATAATGAGCCACGAACAGGCAAACATACATAACAATACAGAACCAGAGGATAGAAAACGTCGAACACTATATATACTTGGGTCATGACATCAGACTAGGGAAATCAAACCAGGACGCTGAAATAAAAAGAAGAACACAGCTGACATGGGTCGCTTTCGGTAAACTTGCATACATCCTGAAAAATAATTCAATGCCCATAAATCTAAAAAGAAAAGTATACGACACATGCATATTACCGGTGTGTACGTATATGTGTACAGTCCAAAGAGCGATGGAAAGAAAAATGCTTGGAATATCATTAAGAGACAGGATTAGAAACACCGAGATAAGACGCAGAACGAAAGTCAAAGACATCATGGAGGAGGTTGCAAAGATGAAGTGGCGATGGGCTGGTCACATAGCTCGATATGAGGACAACAGATGGACACGAAGAATCCTGGAATGGAGACCGAGGGAGACAACAAGAAGCACGGGAAGACCTCAAAAAAGATGGGTAGACGACATAAGGACAGTGGCGGGCAAGCAGTGGATGAGATTGGCGAAGAATAGAGAAAGATGGAAACAGTTGAGAGAGACCTACATCCAGGAGTGGATGGAGAGAGGTTGACAAAGAGAAGAGAGAGAGAGAGAGTATTTATTTATTATCAAAATACCAACACAGTCCACTAAAATAGTGCAGAAGGAAACCAACCCCAACTAAATAATAAAGGTTTTCATATAGGACAAATTGATAGTTTTGTTTAGGTATGCAAACACCATTTTTGCCATAAAACTTAAAATATGTCAAAAACAGTTAGACTTAGTTATAGGACATTATACATAAAATATGTGTATAACTTTACGTAGAATCTAAGAACTAAATAACGTAGAGGGTGTTCCATTTAAAATAAGCAAGAAGGCATCGACTTCTGCTGTGATCAGAAGTGCCACCATCTTGAAAATATTTTAGACGAATTACCTTCATCGACTTTAATAAATTGCTAAATTAAAACTTTCCTAAGTATATTTTCTGAAAAATCGATGGAGGCATATTGTCGTGTCTGGGAAAGCGTGGTGAACAGTGTCCATCACTCCCAATGCGGACAGACTACATGACGCCGCTTTTAAAACCCAACCTCTCCCAGGAGATATTTCTGCTAAGTAGAGAGGATTGGGAGGGAGAACAAAATCTTCCGAAAAATGGATCCTGGTGGTATACTGATGGATCTCGACAAGATGAAAGAGCTGGAGCCGGAGTATTCGGCAGGACCATAGGAGTCAGAGAGTACTACGTTCTCGGACAATGTGCGACAATTTTCACAGCGGGAATTTATGCTATTCTGCAGTGTGCCCATCTCTGTGAGAGGGACATAGACAGGAATAGAGTAAGAAATATATACTCAGACAGTAAGGCTGCGATATTGGCACTGAAGTCGAGTGTCGTGACTTCACGACTGGTGTCTGAGTGCAAGGATGTACTAAATGGTATGATAAGGAAACGCTGCACAGTCAGACTCGTATGGGTCCCGGGTCACTCCGCCATACGCGGGAATAAGGAAGCAGGCCGTCTGGCAAAGTTGGGTTCGGCGATCGAACCGTATGGACTCCAACCAATATTACCTCTCCCAATTGCTATTGGCAAAAGGGTATTAAAATCGTTGCTGGAAAGCAAAATTATTGAATCATGGAGGGGAGCTCCTGGAATGAGATGTGCTAAAAAACATATAACTGGGCCTAGCGCACAGCGTACTAAGGAGCTTCTCTCCTTGGGAAGGAAAGAGCTGCGAATTGTAATGGGATTGTTGACAGGACATTGTCACCTCAGGGCTCATCTTCATAGAATCGGTGTCGAGGGCGACCGGACGTGCAGATGGTGTTTGGAGGAGGATGAAACTGTTGACCATGTTCTCAGAGGGTGCCCAGCACTCAACGGACTGAGACAGAGATATTTCGGAGATATAGTTTTGTTACCGGAAGCAGTTAGGCAAGTTCAACTAACGAGGCTGCTTGGATGCGCAAAGGCGATCGGCCTCGAATAACCTGCAGATATGGTGGGATGTAAAGGGCCCAATGGAGGCCTAGTCATCGATGATCTAGTATCACCACCCTTTTTCATTCATTCATTCATTCATAGAGGGTGTTCCATTTAAAATAAGCAAGAAGGCATCAACTTTTGCTCTCTATTTTTTGAAAAATTGATGGCGGCATATCGTCGTGAGACACTCTGAATGTTGTAATGCTTCAAGTGTCCATATCTATACCCACTTTCAAACTTCAAAATGGCGGTTTCAAAATTGCGTGGTTTCCACTGAATTCGCAATTCGGATCAACTAATACAAATGGCACTTAAAATATATGTTCCTAGACTTAAAATGTTCCCAGAAATACCCACTTTGATTGACACGTTTAAATTTTTCAACATGGCGGCTCCAAAAGGGTATAGGTTTTAGAGAATTTGCAGGATTATCAGCAAAATACTACTGCTAACAAAAAGATGGCCTTACAATATTTGTCTCGAAGATCATAATGTTTCACATTGCAACGTTGTTCGGCCCAGGATCGTTAGTAAATTGTAGCTGGTAACAAAATTAGTGACCTGAAAATGCATTCTTTGGGACTCAAAATTTTCGCGGGAATAACTACTTTCAAACGTCGTTTTACCTATTGGTGATTTTGGTCATTTTGAAGCCGCTATTTGGATAAATTTCAATATTATCCAGTTTCCTACCAAAATTCTTATGCGGTCTCAAATTACGGATCCAAAATTTGACATTTCATGATTTGTTTGGTTTTCGAAGGTTTTTTGGGCTGTAAATGGTGAATTTAAAAAAATCGATATGGAAGATTCAATATTGCGAAATAAAAATTTGACAGTACACAATTTTGTCCGAAATTGGTTGTAACTTATTTTCGGGAGTCTATGTTATGAATACAGAATTATTTTTAAGAAGGTCAAAATAGCGGACTAAAAATTTTACAATTTCCAAATTTGTCCCTAATCGGTATTAGTGGATCTTCGAGATTTCTTAAAATTAAATGCTGGTACACTAGATACATTATAGCAAACTAGATAGTAGATTACAAATTCAAAATATTTTTTTCATTATTTTTTTATTATTTTAAATTCTTCCAAAATTGATATCTAAGGATTCCTAAGGGGGTAAATTATAGATTTATAATTAATTTCTTAAAACTCAATATGATAGATAAAATATAGCAGGCTAAAAAAATTTGCGTTTCTTAAATCTTTCAAAATCGGTATTAACTATGCGAATCTAAAATTTTGTTTGGTCCAATTTTACTAAAAATTTGAATAAGATCACTTTTTTGGTACTCAATTCAGTGTTTACGATAATTCTGGCTAATATGGGTACTTTTTTAACTTGGAAATATTGTAAGGAGCATTATACATCTGGATTATTACTCTATTGAAATAATTTGCACATCGTGATGAATTCAAGATATTTTTTTTTCGAATTTTTTAAAAAGCGAAAAATAACTGTATCAATTTTCATAAGAAATTGAAATTATCAAAGTAGCTGTCAAATCATTATTAAATGAAACAAATAACTACCAAAAAGATACTATAGAAAGAAAGCAATGACAAATAAAGTCAGTTATGAAATCATTATTTAAATTTAAGTGTATATGTATGTTAGAATATTGTAGGGTTAGTAACTGTAGGTATTTTTTTTGTGACCTAGTTTTTTATAGCGTAGCGACTTTAAAAATTTCCGTTCCATATAAAAATATACATAGTTATTTTTCGCTTTTTAGCTTTTTTTTAGATTGAGGTTCAATATTATTAATTTATATATTATAATATTAACAAAAACAGGTATTTTTATAGTTATTGTAATTCCATAAATATAATTGATGAAGTTTGTTGTGTCAGTTTTGTTTTGTATCCCGCCAAAATCTGAATGTTGTGGCTTTGATTTGTTCCAGGGATTTGCCGGAACAGTACATTATGCGCGTTCCTATAACGTAAGAACGTAATGGCAGGCTGATAGCTTTCTGTGTTCGTGTCCTAATCAGTGTCCTAACTCTATCTTTCTTAATTTCAAAAATGTCTGCTAAAATAACTAAACTAGTTTTAACAACGTTGTGTCTTGTTGGCTTGATGAAAAAAAAAAATTGAGAATAAAGTGGGCAGTATCTTAGGAAAATCTTATACCTACAACACATTTTTTTAAAAATTAAGCTTAACCTTAAGGGATCATGTCTAATTATATATATATATTATGCAGTCGGTATTTAACATAAATTAAAATTCAAAGTTTCTCGTAAAATTTTATATTTTGCTGCTCCAGACTAGGACGTCTACATTTTCTGGAAAACTTTTAGTATATAATCTTTATAAAATAATAATATATAACGAAAACAAGACTGTTTCGAATCTTCATTTTTTTATTCAAAATTATATTTCAAATGTTGTAAACAGGACATGTTATGTAGCACTGCACTTCGTCAAATGTCAAAGTTAAAGTGTTCATGTACATATTTTAAAAATTCCAGGTTTACGTATTTTTATAGTTATACCGTAATAAGGAAAAACCAGATCATTTCCTGTTTTTAAATAGATTTAACAACGGTGAATCTATTTTTCTAACCTTGTTAATTTTTAATGATTGTAATAAAGTCAACTTTTGGATTTTATTTTCGGTATGAAATATTTTGTTACGGCCTGTTTGACCTATGTAACTTTTTTGGCATGGAATCACAATCTAATTTACAAACTCCGCATTTTTCTTCTTTGCAGGACTTATTTTTATTATATTATCATATAACATATTTTTTCCTAATATATTTTTTCTATTCAAAATAATAATTTATATAGGCAATACTTCCAGCAAAGTCAAAAATATATTAAGAAGACAAGGCATTAATATTACTTTCAAAAATGAGAATACTTTGGTAAATATGTTAGAAATAATAAAGATAAGACCTGCAAGGACCAAAAATGCGGTGTTTATAAATTAAATTGTGGATTCATTCTAAAAAATTACATAGATCAAACAAACCGCAGCTTTGATATTAGAAATAAAGAACATAAAAGAAATTATTTACGCAAAAAACACAATTTAGCTTTATCTCAAAATCACATCTTTAATGAACATATCAAAATATTATATGCCAAAAATAAAATCAAAAATTTACATTATTATAATTATTAGAAATTAACAAACTTAAAAACAAAAATAACAGTTTGTGTGATCAATTAAATGTTAACAATTCACCATTTTTAAGTTTATTTTGTCATGGTTCAAATTTACGTTTAAGTTTACTAAGACTAATTCAGTTAATTTTACCTTATTTTCATAAATATTCACACAATATCAGTATCTTTAAGTATTTCTCTTAAATTCTTTGAATGAAAGCATTCCATAAAGAAAAGTTTTAAGTAATTCTGTTATCAGTTTAACCATTATAATTGATATTTTACTACATTATGCTTATTTTTTTTTCAAATAGATCTCGATTTTCCTGCCTACTACTATTTCAGAGATTATTTTTGGATTTTCTAAATTTCTGTAGCTTGAAATGAATTTCTTTAATTTAAAAATAACTATTGAAATACTTATTTAATTTTTGAGCGAAAAAATATTTTTAATTATGATTGAATTGGCTTATTTAGAAAATTTATTTCAGCCGACTTGTTGGGTCATTTTTGAACTGTCATGTCTTTCAAGTGTATCAACTGAACGCGCCTAAAAGAGGCAGCGTTGTGCGCAAGTAAGGATTTTGGTTATATATGGAGGCCATTTTACCTTGACTTCCATCTTAATTTATATATGCCATCGTTTGAGATCTTGGGCTGGAAAGGCGTTTGTCGATCCCGGTAATTGTATTGAGGTTTTAAGTTACTTTATCTTTTGCCTGTTTTGTTAGCGTTCATGATGTTATGTTTACCGGGATAAACCTGGAGACAGGGATTTTGGGCAGTTTGCACGTGTCAGCGAAGAAATTCTGTTAGACTCCAATAACAACGGGGTTCTTCTTGTTGATTATCTGTCTTCCTCCTTACTGGTTGTTTTATAGTTCCTTAATACTTACGGGGTTCCACCTACAGGCCCTCATTACTGATTGTTTTTGGTTTATATTCTATACCTGTTGATGTTACACTAGTGATTACGCCGTTAAACAAAGAAATGATTCAACTAGTAGTCACACCATTTGACATGCAAGCTTTATTATTATATTTTTATGTTTTTAAGAAGATCGATTAATTTTGAAATAAGTTTATTCTATTATTTATTTTTGTAAGGCGTTGCGCAATAATCTGACATGTTATTCTATGATCATAGAATAAACAGGTTTGCTTTATGTTTTTAACGCCAGTAGGTTATAATGTGCGTAGAATAATTCTCATTTGATTTTTTTTTGTTTCATGAACTTTTGGAACTCGATTTTAATTACAATATATCTAGCTTACGCTACAGCGTCACTTTTATATTTCATTTAAATATTTTATTATTACTATTTATATCCGAGTTTTATTTGACCCACATGCTCACGTGCGTTTGTTTTTTGTGTATTTGTTTATCTATAAACAGGATAAAGTTGAAAGCTAGTTCCTAACAATATCGCGGAATGTTTCTGCATTCGACCTAGCTACAGAAGTAGTGGCACCCTAAATAAACCACCCCTACTCTGCGGCATAGGGATTAGATCGGCATCTTTTTGTTTGCTAGTGCTGCTACCAGCCTTTAACGATACTCTAGTGATTTTGCTGTAGTATTATTAATTAACTTTTTCCTTCTCTTAAGTGTGAAGTTTTGCTTTTAAATACCAGTGTAGCAATTTGATAATACGAATTGCTGTGATATTCCCTTATTACGGTAGAACCATAAAAATATGTAAACTTGGATATTTTAAAATAGTTCTCTGAATACCTTCAATAAAATTTATTTTATAAGTTTGTTATTACCAATTCGACATGTAACGAAGTACCAGTACTACGAAACATATCATGTTTATTTTAAATATAATTTTGAATAAAAAACAAAATTGCGAAGATTTGAAAACAGTCTTGTTTCAGTTACATATTATTTATGTATATGGATCTTCATCAAGTAACGGTCACCTCAATAAATTATATAATCTTTAAAATGACGTTTATATCTCCATTGCTATTTTCGGTTCCCACCAGACAAAATTATTACCATGTTTTATTACTATACTAAATTATATCTAAATTTAATTAAAAGTAAGTGCACATTAAAATTTTTTGACCTTAGTATTAGAGTTTAATTTAAATTGTACAACATAAAACCACTTTATGAACTAGATAAACTCAATAGTTAAAATAAATCAACGCTACAATCACAATGACATACATTTAACATGTAGTCCTGTGCCATTTATTAAAACTTAACATTGAAATATTTTACAAGCATAAATTTTAGGGTTACAAATTTGGTTATGGAAGGCTAGTTCTCTATATTATTGTTTTAAGCAACTTTGGGGGGTTTTGCAGTAGTCAAGAATCTAAACGAATGAAAAAAAAAAATATTTATCTTCCAAAACCAATGCTTTATTTAAAACATTTACAAAGTAACAGCAGACTTCTTCCTAGCCATTTTAGATAAATGTTTGTTGCATGCTCGATCGATATTTTCTCCTTGGTTGTGCTTTTTCCAGGTCGTATGAAATACTGAACAAATCTTCCTCTTATCTACTTGTTGATATATTATAAAACAGAGGCGTATACGCTTAAGCATAGAAGCTGGTATAATTTTTTTTTTATCAGAAAGGGTTTGTTGTTGACAAAATTGGTTTAACATTATGTTATTAATTTAAAAAATTGTTTAGCCAATAATATGGACCCTGTGTTTTCCACTTATTGTTTCAAGTAATTTAATTTGAAAGTTTCTAAATAATCACAAAGGGTATTTTTTTGTAATTTAAAGCGCTTTTTTTGGATATTTTCTTAATAATTTGTTACACGAATTGTATTGCAGGTTTAAAATTACGAGTACTAAATATTTAAATATGTATAACATAAAATCTCATGCACAGCGTTAAAAAAGCACTGTATATTGAAAAACCCTATATTTTTCAAATAATTAACAGTAGATGGATTAAAATATTTAATGCAGTCGAGTCGCGTTAAGAGTCCGGAACGTTTAACTGATACCACTTTCCCCAAAATACACGCAAAAAAAAAGTGAAGCTTTCTCATTATAAAACAGGAATAAAAATACCAATTTCATGAAAAATTGGCAACATAATAAACATTTTTTAAAATTAGCTAAAAATGACATACCTAGTGGTTGAGTTTTTATCAAGACCAACCTTCTGTCATCTTGAACATTCAGTTTACTTCTGGCTTTCGCCTTTATCTGCAGAAGAGTTGAAAATAACCTTTTGTAGAGGTAAGAATAAATTTGAAAATAAAACATGGAAATATTCGAATGACGCATAGCACACCAAAATTGAGGTAATAATTTTTCCTGAAATATATCATACACTGAGGAGTCATTTTGCAGTTCTATAAATTAGTCCTGCACGTTATCGAGAATGTTAACAACATTCAAAAATATATAAATGGATTTTATAATAATGCAGCCTCTTGTTCAGGGAACTCCTGAAAATAACACTGAATTTCAGATTTAAGGGCTTGAAGTTAGTTCTTAATTTCCCCCCTTAGATTATCTACATTTTCCCTCTTGAGTATGGTAGAGTTTTCAAGTTTTGCTTAAGGGTGCCTCTTTTGCAAGTTTAATACAAATGCCTGAACATTATCTCTTTCTTCATGCTGCAGTTTCAAATTTAGTTTGTTTACCTGATCTAAAATATCAGATAAATAAGCTTTAGATCCAGGAGTCATGATTGAAGTGGGTCACAAACTCACGTTTTCATTTCGTTTCTAAGAACCAACAACATTTTCTTTTGATAATCAGCGAACAGCAGTGTAGAAAAGAAGAACTTCGTGATCAAAGTTCATATTTCTGCATAATTCCTTGATCAGATGAGTTTTAAGAGCGCTAAATTGCTTGGATATAAGCACTTTAACTATTTACCGAAAGCCAGACCTCTATCAGATCATGGGTGATACTCCATCCGTTCACACCTTATTCAAGTTTTTTCATTGTCGTTACTTTCAAAAAATTAAATTATAATCTCCATCGCGTCTTGAGCTTTCGCAGTAGTATTTAGTGTTCTACAAACAAAAACGCTTCTTTGATATCCTTAAAGTAAATATATCTCAACTAAAACAAGTAACTGACACATGAACTTAAATCGGTGAAAGAAGATGACTTTAATTCAGACAAAACTTGTAAATTTGTTCGATCACATCATTGGAAATCCGTCTCTGAATTATGTTATTGGAAACAGAGACGCGTAACTAGAGGGGTGGTGAGGGCAATCGCCCTCCTCTCTTTAAAAGCGTTTCTAATTCAGAAGAAAAAGTATTTCGCTGTCCCTATGCTCAAGAGATTGTGGACTAAAGCTTTCCAAACCCACATATAACAGTGAGGACCATGTTTCTAATATATTTAGTAGCCATAAACGCAAGCTTTTAAATCGATGTATCCATATAGAACGACAAAAAAAATACATATTTTACTTCTTCTTAATGAACCTCAGCTCAAAAAATTACATACTCTAAGTGTAGGATATCTCGCGTAATATGGATAGTATCTGAACAAGAGGAAGCTGGCGATTTGAGAATAAACTTTCTCAAGTGTAAATTATCCTACTGTATCGATCATTTTTATGATGTAAAATAATGTATTTTTTTTTTAATTTTGCTGGTTCAAAACTCGGTTTCATAGAGAATCTACCTTTCATGGTATTATCCAAAAGTATTATACAATTTCTTTCTCTAAAGCTACGTGTATTCGTAACACGTTCGTTTTATGTTCGTTTTGCGTACTTTATTATTTTATAAGGATGACTTTTGTGTCATTGTTCCAGCATTTGATCATAGACTCCTACAAACGAAATATCTTGGGTAGCGGTGGCCATTCCGTCTACAATCATACTGCTGTCCCATATTAGTAGCTATTTTGAAAATCCTCTAATTAAATTTTACAGTAACAAAGATACACTGGTCGTTCATCTTCTCTTTTGCAGTTTTAGTTCCAAATAACTACAGATTAGTCGAGGCTTACCATTATCAAAACTCAGGATTGCTAACTAGTTGGACAGATGATGTATCTTGCTTTGACAACGGCGCATGAAGATTTTTGTTTAAATTAAAAAAAAAAATATGTTTCTCAAAACACTTAAGTCTATTAACAAAAACAAATATTAAACGGAATTATTTACAATGAGAAACTTAAAATTGTTAATAAATAATTGTATCACCATACATAACATTCGAAAATAATTTAAAATAACGAATAAAGGAATTTGCCGAATTATTAAGAGATGTTAATAAATATCAGGACTATCAAGTAAAATTTGAGAGCAGAAGAAACTGGATCCTTAATACAATGCTTTAAAATTTGTAGAGCATTGCGATTAAAAAATATGTCTTATTACAAATACAATATTTCCAACATTGCATTTTAGTTCTATTAGTGCACAGTGAACATTCTCATCGCTGAGACGAATGCAAATGTGGCTTAGTTTAAATACGTCAGAAGACAGACTGAATGGATTAGCCCTGACGCACGTACCCTGGGACATACCACTGAATATAGACAAGTAATCTATGGATAGGCTAATACGACTCGACTCGACTGTAAAATATTATTACAATCAAAATACAAAAATGGGTATTGTTTAGAAGGCAATCGAATTTTATTCTTTACATAACTAAAAGTATCTTTTGTCATCTTAGGTGACAGGAAATTCCCTTATTTAAAAAAAACTTTTATAATATGGAAAACTATTTAAATATTTTGTGCTATAGTGAGATTTTTCCCCGCTTTCCCTTAGTTTTTAAATTTTTAAATCAAGCAATGGTCATTATGATTCTTTACTTTAAATATTTCTTTTAAAGACAGTGCGCAACAAGAGTTCTCTAAAAAACTTACTTTATTTTTAGTAATAGCGGCAAATAAAACGATTTTCAGTAACAGCATAAAAACAAAAACCAACGTTGAAGAACTAATATACTGTAAATCCGCGCTTCCTAAACTGTTGGCTCTGTTGTCAGATGTCAAAATTATTAATATGGAGAAGAAGAAGGTAGTCGAAAAAGTTTAAATAATTTAAAAAATCGTAGTTAGAAAAAAATTTGTAGTAGAACTACCTACGAACCACCAGTGCTATAAATGCAAAACAGTAGAATTTCTTTAGCTTAAACATGTTAAATTATAAATCAATATTACCTTCCTAATACTTCAGTAAGAAAATTTTTGCCTGAGAAAGTTTTAATTTTCACTTAATTTTTATTTTTTAATCTATTATTTCATGAAATTAATACCACTTTAATATACCAATTTTATTAGCAAAAGCTTCTGCACAAAATTAAATAGAATTCTTTCGTTTTTATTACGTTTTCCAAACGGTTTTTTTTATATTTTAGTTTTACCGAGCGGCAAAACTCTACTTTATCATTTTTTAAAATAATATTTGAGTTGCCTTAGCCATTTCGGAATAAAAACAGCAGTTACATTAAAATAATAAATGAATGGTTATTGAAACACAAATTTTATTTTTTGGGTATAAAAAATATATTTTTCGATGAAATCATAGCTTTGTTTCCCTCTTTAAATATAGAAAATAGTGGTATTAGAAGATTTCTTTAGTATTTTATTTCTGTGTCCCTCTTATCAATACTTATCTTCCATCTTTCTTCATGCATCATATAGTATGTATACTAATAAAGTATGTTTTACTGTTGTGTTCTAGATATTCGAAGAATGGTATTTATTTTGGTGTCATATAATTATAGTAGAATGTTAGTTTAAAAATACTTGCCCTTTTTAAGGTTATTTAAAAACGCTATAATTTATTAGTTTAAAAATTGATTGGTTTTTTACTAGACTAACGGTTTTCCTATTTGTATAACGATGATACTGGTAGAGAGGGATATACAGGGTGTCAGGAAGCTTAAGGCAATGGTTCTTTGTGACAAAATATAGTAAGTTATTGAAAAATGTTAAAATATGATTAGTTTTCTAGTCATCATCTAGGTAAATCATATTAATTTTTTTTATTTGGTGTTTAGTTCGTATTTAGTTTATTTCTTGGTGGATCAGTTTGATATTTTCAACGAATACTAAATCCAGTGAACAGTCTCCTTTACAGGTAAAATTGTTTCCCTAACTTGCCTCTAGAGGGCACTTTACCTGAATATCAAGTTTATTTCTTAAATAACTGTTTTATTTCGACAGATATGATCAAAACAAGGATGTCATATTGAAGGTAGTGAAAAATATATAAAAAAAATTTTTCCCACTTCGCCTCAATAAATCTTATAATTTGAGCGCAAATCGATATTAAAATATTTTATGTACGAAGAAGCAAATTAAAAATTATTCTTTAATAATGACATTGCTAAGGTTATGAAAAATGCATCAAATAACACGGTTTTACATTTTGATTTTTTTTTATCTCTCTCTCTCTTTGATATAGTTTTGGGTTGTTGTGTCTACTGTAATGTGTTGAATTTAAACATAAACTCAGTATCTCCCTATAAAAACATTGCAGGTGCTCGTTGGTGAGTTGGATCTGGTTACGATTTCATAATCAAAAATAAAAAAAAATAGAAAATTTCTTCATAATTTAAAAATTACATTAATTTTAATACATTACCAATTTACATTTTAAATTGTTAAATGCATGCAATTTTATCAACAAATATTATTTTAAATTACTTAAACCCCAATTACTATGTTATTTTTTGAATCCACATGGCTCGGTAAGCTTTTCACTTTGGTCACCAGACATCTCTGGGGAATCGTATTTACATAAATTTGAAACTAATAATAACTTTTTGTGTATTTACTGACGAAGTTGGTTTTATTAGAGATGTGACTGTAAATTTGTATAAAACACATAATTAAGGTATTGCAAACTCACATGTTTTCAGAAAAAGAGGTCATCAGCATACGTGCATATCTAAACGAGTCCATAAACAACGGCGGGCTACTAATCTGGGCAGCCCGATATCCTGATCTTAATCCGCCGAAGGTTTCTCTGGGTACTTTTAAAATTGCTAATGTATAAAACTGAAGTCAGCAACCTTGACGATTTATGATTTAGAATAATAAATAACTGTAAACCAATTAGAATCATACCTGGTATTCTTTATAGCAATCAAAAATCCCATGTTGGGGTACGGGGTTGTATTACTGCGGGGGCTCCAAATATTGCGGATTTTAAAATATTGCGTTTTTACAGTGAAACAAGATTTGTTCTACAATCATACCACCTAATGTTACTTAAAATTATATTTTCATCATATAAATTGTTGGATAAGTATTTTAATCGAAATTAGATCTGCAAGAGCAAACTGCCAATAAGAATATGAGCATATATTATTGCGGAGTAAACAACCCCTGCCGATGTTTTCATAACCTCACATCTAGGTAGCTGCCTGTACAGATGCTAATTGTTAATTGATAGGATGTCATGTCAGTATAAGTTTTCCTAAACATACCCAAATATTTATGTATTTAAAGTTCGAAGAATCTTAATCTCAAATAGAGGGCTCAAATTCGCAGTAATAGACGCGTTATATTAGATATTTCTGTGTTATTTTGAGCGCAATAATATATTCATTCTCGCAGTAATATCATAAAAAATTATATTATACTTTACATATTCAATTTTTTACTTTGATCAAAATTTTTTTACGTAATAAAATTAGAGCATTCAGACTTTCAGTAAAAAAGCTGCTATTAAAAGACTGATAAAAATAAGATTTTGCATAATGAATTACCCTATATTAACAAAGACCATGTAAACTATAACATAAAAGAAGTAGATTGAAACTCATTTAACAATATACTGATATTACTTAACCATAAAACATGGTTAGCAAAAATAATTTCCTGATCTACCTGCTGCTTGCTTGCTACTACTGAATTTTTAATTGTTTTGGTTCGTCTGTTAATATCGATTGTACTCGTTAAGTAAATGTATATTTTCCCTGATATGCTAATTTTAAAGTTTAATCTTTGTCAGATTTCGTATGCATGTCTATAATTACATTGAAACAGAGCACCAAAACTACCGCACAGTGGAAATTAATTCGGGAACTTTGATGTCTAATGAGAGTTAGACAATCAATATCCCAATGCGAAATTTAATATTGCCTACCTTTCGCGTTGAAAGCAGGTCGTATAAGATGATGGAGTCGGTTTAAATTTATTAGGTGTCATATAAGTATAATAACTCTTTTGAAACATTTAACTAGATAAAAGATAGTTTCACTAACGATTGTTGACTCAGTTTTACAGAGATAACTGCTTCACAAAGGAGGAGGTTCTATTTGGGTTGCACTCACTTTTTATTCATCAACTGCTGTAAGAATATTATCAGTTATAAGAGCCAATGCATTTTCACAACTATGATTCGCTCTAAAACTTGATCATGTTGTTGGGAAAACGTTACTCCTATCTAAAAATAGTCCTACTTCTTTTTCCATTATCTTTTCAAGAACTTTAGATAAAGTAAGAATAATGTTTATGCATTTTCAATGACCACAGTCATTTGGACTGTTTAGTTCTAGTAGAGGAATTGGCAGAGCTTGCTTTCATTGTTCTTGTAATTTAAGCTCATTTATGCCCATGTTTTTCTGTCCTGAGCTATCTGGAACTAAGTTGTCCCTACCAATTTTCTGATGTCATAATCCCTTCTGATATTCAGGCATCTCTTTAGTCTCTTGGCGTTCCTGGGATACCATATAGATGTCCTGGTAGTCCATGTATTGTCTATTCTTCTTGCTATACGTTCTGACTATTGCCATTTTAGGGATCTAAACTGATAAATGTAACATCCGGTGTACCTTAAGGGTCGCACTTGGGATCTATCTTCTTTCTCATCTTTACAAATGATCTTAGCATTGTATTTGAAAATTGTCAATTTCTCTTCTACGCTGATGACTTGAAGGTGTTTAAGAAAGTAAACAATAGTGATGATTGCCTGCTTGTACAATCTGAAATTAACAAATTAATAGAATCGTGTGAGGCAAATCAGATGCAACTCAACAACTCAAAATGTATTATCATTTCATTTTTTAAGAATAAATCTCAAAATTTTCATCCTTACATCATCTCTAATGCCCTCCTGACTAGAGTTTCCTTAATTGATGACCTAGGCATTATTTTTGACACCGAGTTACGATCTAATGACCACATTAATTCCATTTAAGCAAAGTCCTAGAAAATGGCAGGATTTATAATGAGAGGATGCAGGGATTTTTTTGGTATCGAAGTTTTAAAGTCTTTATATTATTCACTTTTGCGTAGCCACCTAGAATATTGCTACGTTGTTTGGAGCCGTTATTACACAATGCATATTAAGCCGATTGAACGCATACAGTTAAATTTTGTAAATTTTATGCTCTACAACCTCTTCCTACTTCTTTTCCTACTATAAATATATATATATATATATATATATATATATATATATATATATATATATATATATATATATATATATATTAGTTTTTTAGATATATCTGATGAAATGCTATTTATTCAGCTTCCAAGTTTCTTCATAGCGATCCAAATGTACAACAAAAAAGATAAATAAATGTTCATTAAACTCCATTTAAACTGTGAGAAAAGTTGAAGATATAAGAGAATTATTACCTATTCCAGCAACGAAAAAGGCAAAAATAATTATATTACTTTTGTTTGTCGAAAACCAAGCATATTTAACTACACTTTAAAGTCAAGCATGATCCAGAAAACAAAGTTACATTATAAATTGGATAGATCCTAATTTCAAGCTTTACAAAGACGTTTAGTTAAGTTTCAGAACCTCTTTGTTAAACTTTTCTCATTGAATATCCATTTATGGTGACAAGCTTAGAGAAATTTTGTTATCCAATTATTTTTATTTGCATAATTCTTTATTAGGGTGAAACAAAATTTCTTTTTAATATTGTCTGTGGTGTTCTTTAAGATTTATATTTTTCTTTATTCAACAATACTATTCGTCCAGAATAAAAACGTTAAGATTTTCTATAATATCCCACAAAAAGAACCTTTGATTTATTTATTAAGAAACTCAGTTTGTGGCCAAGTCAATCGATAAAATCCTCCGGCAAAACTTATCAACGATATAAGCACGTAATTCACCAAGTAATTAGAAGTTGCTAAGAAGTATTTCAAGTGGGCTTTCATTGATTCCAGTATCCGTAATGCTGGTCGAACAGTGCCGGAACAATTTCGTTTTTAATGTAGTACTATATTTTTGTGTGATGCAGTCCAAACATAATTTGTACAGTTAGAAAATAATTATTCCTTTAGCAGAGTATTAAATTATTTATTCATATTTGTATTTCCGACATAAGCACCACCCTGCCACTATAATGTTATTGGTTTCGTCTATCTTGAGTTATTTTATCACAGAATCCAATAAATTCGTTTTTATATACGTAAAGAAACATGATTTATCAAATGCTGTTTTGTTTTAAACCTATATTGCATTCTTCTTCTCCAAGAATTCAAATTTTAATTTATTTATTGCGTCATAAACCTTCAAACTGAATACTGACAAAGTTATAACTTTCATACGATAAAGAACTTATTCAACTATGCTACCGTTAATCAAATGAAAATAACAAAGAGAACAAATAAAACTAATATGGCAAGGAAAGAACTAGAATTAAAATTTAACACAACTAAAAAATTTGAATATCTATTTTAAAAGTCAGTTTATTCAATTAAAGAATAAAGTTAATGATTATTCATTATTAACCATGTAGGCATACATAAATAAGTCACTTATAATACTATAAATCCATTGATATCACACACAATGTACAAAGCAAAAACCACAAAATTCATCAATCACTGATGCTATCTTACAAAACTATGGATAATAGGAAATCGGTTGTACCCATGTTGATAAGTGCGTGGTTTTTAAAAATATGACTGACATCCAATGTTGACTTTTTCGATCGTATTTCACCGTTTATGGCTTCAAGAACCTACAGGAGTCCGGGTCCATTATGGACAGGCAACACTCTTGGTAATTTACACAAGTGTGATTGGAACGGAAACTGAATTGCTCTGATAATAAAATCCTCACAAACTACTACGATAGAGTACAACAGACTCATCGCAACTTCACATGACATCACAGCAAAGCCAAAGATTGCTTCAACTAATTCATTCTCTATTAGTTCGTTAATCCAGCCGAAATAAGAGGAATCTATAGGCAAGTGCATGATTCAAACCACCTCAAATATGATCCTTGGAGTTTTTTTAGAAAAGAAATGCCTTTATTAGAAGCTAAGGTAAAGCAGATATTGAAAGATCTATTACTTAAGTAAAACTTAAACAAATCACACACCACGTGTACCGACAGATTCCATCTTTAATAATAACAATCTGTGATCAATTAAATCGAATGTCTTAATAAAATTAAAGAACTAAAAATATATAATGTGTTTAAACACCTGTTATAAGCTACCTTTATTATTTCTACGTGAATAGTCGAACACAAGATCCAGTGTAGTCCTCAGTCTATGGGCAGTGAGGAAGTAAAGGGGGTGTTGAAAGTTATATAGAAACTCGTTGATAGACCCCAAGACATGGTTTTTGATCACATCAACCGGTTCTACGAGCATAGAAAATTGTTGAGCCCGAAGTTTGTTTTTTATGTATGAAAACAAAAAGAAATTATTGGATGTACTTAAGGGTTATACGACGGATGACCTATCAATTCCACGTTTTGAGAGTTTAAAAAGCCACTTGTTTGAGCTGATGTGTGAGAGCTCGCATTGTCGTGGTAGAAAATGATCCGTGATCTTTGATTTGTTTTTCTCAATTCACCAAAAAAAAAACTTCCAGCAAGGAAATGCTTGTGTACCATTCAGAATTGACAGTCCCACAACTATCTAAAGGCATTATTGCGACATGGTCAGTTTTTCCAAAAAATTCTTCGACTTGCTTCATGAGCATGTTGGTTTTGGTTCACCATGTAAGGCGCATACGATCGATTGTTTTAATTCAGATCATACTCATAGAACCACCTGTCACCTGTTTTCTAAAGCACCGAGTTTTTTTGAGCATTTTGATTGCACCAATCGACACGAGCTTTTCTATGAGCTATTCTCAAATTATGCTGGATCCAACGCGAACTTAGCTTCTTTAAGGCCAAATATTCATGGTATATCTTTTATAGCCTGATGTGTGCTCAGGGATGCCTTAGTTTCATGGTATGTCACATGACGATATTACATTATCAGTTTTAGCACTATAACCGATTTTGAACGCGACTCGTCCCTAAGTGAATGACATAAACCAACGATATACAGTAGTGTCTATAGTTGCTTCATCACTATATAAAGAATTAAGTTCATCGGTGCATTGTTGTCGAGAAAAACCAGGAAAAATCATATGATAATGTTCACGAGTTAATTTCAAGCGTCGGCTAAGATGAAAGTTCGAAATTACTGTAAACAACACTGATGGTGTTTATATGTTATAACGTTCTGAGGGCGTATGCCGTTTATAATGCCAAATATTACAATGGATGTCAGATAGTACCTAAGAATATCAGTGTTACCAGTTCTCGAAATATGAAAAGCTACCCTGCTAGTATTATTTATGAGAGAAGTCGCCTGTGTCCTCTTCTTTTTTATACATCATGGTTGCAACAGTTTGTTACTCTTAAAAATCCTCCGAGGTGCGGAGCATTCAAAAAGTTCTGAGACTTTTTTGTATAAAATCTACAACTAGCGCTATCTGTTACCTGACGGTAAAACTATATAATATCATGCCTTATTTACCGATATTGAAGATGTGAGTGCTGTAACTTCATTTATTGGCCAGCTGTTTTCGTTAGAAGTAGACATGTTTTTGTTACTGCGTCACAATTTCCGCTATGAAGCAACGCGCCGCTATCAAAAAAGTTATTCGGAAACATTGGAATTATTGAAAACCGCTTATGCTGAGGATTGTTTAAGCCGCAGTAAGGTTTTTGAGTGGTACGCGCGGTTCAAGAACAGGCGAAAATCGCTAGAAAACGATCCATAAGAGAGGCACCCTTTAACCTCGATTACCGATGAGAATGTCGAACGTGTGCAAGTCCTACTGTCTCATAATCGGCAAATTACCGTTGAAATGTCAGAGAAACTCAACATCATTGTAGAAAGCGTGTACACAACATTTTTCGGGAAAAAAATGTGTGCGACGTTCATTCCGCACTTGTTAATGAAAGAACTGAAAGTTCGTGTGGAAGCTTCACTCGAACTGGTTAAATGGGCAGACACACATGAAAATTTTTTAAATAAAATTGTAACCGGCGACGAATCATGGTGTTTTCAGTACGATGCATCGACCAATCGCCAAACCGCTGATTAGCAAGGCAAGGACGAAGGGCAGCCCACCAAAGTTCGAGCGACAAAGTCGAAAAACACAACGATGCGCATTTCGTTTTTCGATTCTCGCTGGATTATCCATAGCGACTTTGTGCCCCTGAAACAAACAGTGAACGCACAATCTACAAAAATATCCTGAATCGACTTTTGATGCTGATTGGTCGCATGAGACCGGAATTGTACCACACCGGTGGCTGGTTTCTGTTGCACGATAATGCGACAGCCCATTCCTCAATACTTATCACACTATTTTTGGCCCAAAAGTCGGTCTACATGATTCATCACTAGCTCTACTAGCCAGATCTGGCTCTGGCAGACTTTTTTTTTATTCCTTAAATTGAAAATGACCATGAAGAAAAAATGTTTTGAAAACATTGAGGCGATTCAAAGGATTGTGACCAAGGCTCTAAAAGTTATTCCAGAAAGGGAGTTTTCCAGATCGTTCCAGCAGTTATACGAGCGGCGCAGCAAAATTTGTATAGAATGAGGAGGGGATTATATTGAATACTATGTAAAATCTTTCTTCTAAACTCTTGTTTTCATTCGTAAAAAAAATTAATCCCAGAACTTGCTGAATGAACTGTGTAAAATTGCTCATATTTTAAATGTTCATAATTGGAGAAAAGATTCTTCTGGGGAAAAGAAATGTACAGCTGATTTATGGGAACTCAGTTCAGGTTAAACAAATATCCATAATTTTGTCTCATTTTGATGATGCTTAGGTGATTGATGGAATGATTTAGGTTATCCAAACGTTGAAGATTCTTATATCTACCTAAGAGTACAACAACGTCATCAAGAGGAGATAGATAATACCGGTAAAAAATATAACCACAGACTAGACTCATTTCTCCAAACCATATTCAATAAAAACAACATTACGAAATTAAAAATGTAAATTAAAATACCCGGTATAACACAGTTCGTTTAAACATGCCTTTATTCGTAAAGTATATCCTTGATTCAAGTGCCAGTCCCAATAAACTCAAAGCGGAAGCAATAAAGGGTTCTACAATTACCTGCAAATATCTGCCTAACAAACCTAAACATTCCGATGTGCTTCCATGCTTGGAAAACCACAGAGAATAGTCTTTTTTTAAGAAAATTGCCCGGGGGTATTGCATTGTTTTAAAAGTTAACGAAGCATTTATGAGCCCTAATTAGAGAAAACGCTTGAGGGGTATGGGTTTTATTATTTTTCCGGTGCGGAAAGTAATGAAAAAAGTTCGGATATTATATATTTCTGAGGCATTTTAGATGATACAATGGTTTGGTTTATCGAAAATATTCTTTAATATATGACTGGGTAATATAATCTCATAATAGCCGTACGATATCTGATTTGATATTAATACATTTTAACAAATATTTTCTTGTATGTATATTCAAAAAATTTATTTGAGAATTAATTAAATTGTACTGGCTTATTCGCGACTTAAAACTAATCTTTTACAAAGTCCTAAAGTGCCAGCTTTAGACATACTCAATTATAAACCACGGTCTTTGCTAAGCTCCATTATGTTGTCATGAATTTTATTTCCTTATATAATATGATGCTAGTAGCTGGGTATGAGAACAATGAAAGTCATATGCCGCTAGAAAAAGATATAACAGAATTTAAGTGTCCTGATTGGCACATAAATAGACCTAAATTTAGGGTAATTTTATATATTAGAGGAAAACAACAGTGATAATTTATATGAATATTAAAAAAAATGAAATATATGGGGTATTTCGCGTAAAACCTCCCAGCGGGGAGGGGCGGGCGAAAACAAAATCACAATGCTTTGAACTCGTGTTTTTAATACTGAAAATAATTTTAAAGTATTTTTCTATAGATATTTTCTATTTACTCACGAAAAAGGCGTTTTTATATCTTTTTTGATTGACTACACCGGTATAGATATTTTCCAAAATGGCATTTTTTTGATACTTTCAAAAAATAAAACGATGCAAACCACCGAGGCGACACTCAACAACAGGGCCGGATTTGGAGGAGGGCAGGCGGGGCTTCTGTCCCGGGGCCACCAAAAGAGAGGAGCCCTCACAATAGAGATAAAAAAAATCCAAATTTCGACGGGTCCGCAACTTTTCCGTTTTTTTTTCCAAACAGTCTTTTTCCGCATTTTTATCGACAATACTTGCACAAACATAATAATATTGTTCGGAATTTTAAAAACAATATATCCATATTTGTTCACTACATTCTTCGTTGAAATAATTTTATTTGTTTGCAATAAATTTTTGAAAGACTTGACGGAAAAAAATTGTTTCTTTTATTCGGACAATAATTAGGGGCCTCAGCTCCTCCGTTTCACCAGGGCCTCCAGAACTCCAAATCCGGCCCTGCTCAACAACCATATATATATATATATATATATATATATATATATATATATATATATATATATATATATATATATATATATATATATATAAGGAATTAATGAACTCAAACTGATACCATATAAATATTCTAAGAGGATATTCCCATCTATGGACTTCTAAGAGGGTATATTAATTTTTAATAAGATTGGTGTAAATGTGGCTTAGGTATCATCATCAGTTCTGTCGTTAACTCGTTTTTTTTCTTTTTCAATTTCCGTCATCTCCTTTACACTTAATTTGTTATAATTATGGTCACATTCAAGTATTGTTGCATTGTTGTAGTTGAAAGAATTTTTAACATATACGTATGAACCTAACCTGAAGAATACAAAAAGTCTGGTGATTTGGCTGGCCACTTCTGTCTATTCGATTCCGAAAAAGCTCATCCAATAAATAAATATATATATATATATATATATATATATATATATATATATATATATATATATATATATATATATATATATATGGAGTTTCTTCAAAATTGCCTTATTTCTGCACTAATCATTTTGTATTCAGTCCCACAAGAACCCGATATGTTCCGACGTGACCTTTTTTCCAACAAGATAGAGCGCTGTTCCCAGGGTTACCAGGTTTTTAATTTTACAATACGGGACTATGTAAAAAAAAAATCGGAAGCGGCAATTTGTGGCAATGCATTCGCCATTTTATAAAAACATTTTTTTTATTTTTAATATTTTGGTAAATGTTATTGAGATTTCCGGAAAAATTTGACGAGTTATAATTTTTTGAAGACATTTTGAGATTTTCTAAAGAATAAAAAACATATCTAAATCTAGTGTAACTTTGTTTTGTTTCCATTTCACTTGCTTGAACGCCTTAAACTAAAATGCATATAAACGTAAGAATAAAAATCAATTTTTAACAAATTTTCCAAAATATAAATATATATATATATATATATATATATATATATATATATATATATATATATATATATATTTATTGGATGAGGTTTTTCGGAATCGAATAGACAGAAGTGGCCAGCCAAATCACCAGACTTGATCCGATTGATAAATTCTTGTGAGGATACTTAAAACTCAAGTATACTTGAGCCAGTCCGACAATTTAGAAGTCCTGAAAGTTGGAATACGCCAAAAAGTATGAAACATACCCGCAAATGCCATCGACAATATTTAAAAAGAATATATATATATATATATATATATATATATATATATATATATATGTTTTTCCATTGTTATGATAAGTAGGAAGAAATTAATTATACTTGGGAGACAAAATTGTAACTTTTGTTATTAAATATTATGGTTAATCAAGTATTTAAAGACAAATCATCGGTTATTTAAGTAAATTATAGGTGAAATACGAGTATCACTCAAAGAATATATAATATGTTAGACCTTATCTACAACATCTTGTTATTCCATGCCTTTACCAAAAAAAAACTAACCTATATTAAGAAAATTGTTTCCTTTACGACTTTCTGCTAACCATCTAGAGATATTTATTATCCTAAACATGCCTAAAACGTTGTCCCGGCATATCTCCGTCGACTTCGCACCTGTTAGTCCTTCCTCAGCCACCCAGGATTTACGCGATCTCTGATTTGAATATAATTTCAAACAGGGCTTATACTTGTGTATTCACCGCTCGTGCAACAAGGAAGCTTACGTATATCTCATAATACTGGTAAACATACATTTCCGTTTTGA
Source organism: Diaprepes abbreviatus (assembly GCA_034092305.1). NCBI lineage: Eukaryota > Metazoa > Arthropoda > Insecta > Coleoptera > Curculionidae > Diaprepes > Diaprepes abbreviatus. The sequence continues at coordinate 18,107,150 of JASJET010000200.1, read as the reverse complement.
GTTAAATACGAAATCGGCTATAATAAAATTCTTATTACATATTATCTATACAGGTAAATAATTACGTTTTATAATATGTTATATATATATATATATATATATATATATATATATATATATATATATATATATATATATATATATATATTATGTCTGATATTCTCACGTGTGTGATGTGTAATCGAAGGTTTTCGGGCATCCCGTGTATGTGCTGAGTCCCTGTCAGAACTGTAAGGCAGCTGACGTTTCGGTGAAATCTCATTCACCATTTTCAAAGCTCACTGTATGGCTTCCAGTTCGCTCGTGGACGCCATATAGTGAGCTTTGAAAATGGTGAATGAGATTTCACCGAAACGTCAGCTGCCTTACAGTCCTGAGAGGGACTCAGCACATACACGGGATGCCCGAAAACCTTCGATTATATATATATATATATATATATATATATATATATATATATATATATATATACATAACCTGAGTAATTATTAAATATTTAAATACAATATCCAAACTTTTGCAGTTCTTTCTAGTTATAAACATATTCCATTTTTTGCACTAAAATTTCCCTTTAATAAAAAGGAACCTTAGGATCGTTCTCACAGTCTACTGCATGATCACAAAGAGATGATCTGTTCAATTTTCTACAAGTTTGAATTCCAAATTTTTTTTCGTTATTCTTACCGTTGAAAATCGAATTTTCTGTTCTTTCAAATTTTGCATTAAAAAAAGTATATATCAAATCAACTGGGCCTTGGCATCTGCGTAAGAGTCACTCTTAAAGTCAACCTCAAGATCATCATGAGTCCAATTTTATTTCCTACAGCTTTTGTACTTAAAGTTTCTTTCCGTAACGCTTTATTCAGATTACATTTACCCCCTCCCCTACAGCCACACACTAAGTTATTTATATCGCTGGATACAGAATCTTCTCTGCTTTCCAGGTGCTCATTCACAAGACAAACTTGAACTTCGAATGACCTTAAGGGTCATTCTTAAGATCAACTTCAAAGTCACCATGAGATGTTCCATTTCATTTTCTACAGCTTTTACGTTTAGTATTTCTCCCCGTGATGCTTTGTTTTCTCACTCTAAGTTGATTTCTTCATCGGAAAGGCTTATTTGACCTCTAAATGACATTTAATTCCCTAACTTATTTGCACTGTTGGATGCGAAATTTTCCACACTTTCTATTTCTGAAATCAAGAATAAATATTTCTGTACGATATATAAATTTCAAAATACGTTTTTTTTTTTCAAATCCATTGGAAAGTTCGGCTGCCATTTTGCTTTTGAAAGAAGTCGAAATTTATGGTTTAAATCATCGTAGACCGAAGTTAAATCAAAACTGCTCTTTACAGAGAAATGGATGTAGGCTGACAAAGAATGCCCAATTATTTAAGTTGTTACTATTGACACATATGTAAGTTAGTAAGCATTATTGCTATATCAAATTTTCGGTCGATATCATTACTAAAGCCAGAGAAATTCTATCAAGATTGATAGACGGTCAAGCAAGGGATCCACTAAGCATTCCTTTATTCCTTGTTAAAATATGGAACTTACAAAAAACAAAAAAGATTATTTATGCAATAATCAGTACAAAACAACATGATTTCGTATAAAAGTAGAAGAACACGAATGTTTTTTTCCAAAAAAGTCTAATATAGTCGTATAAAAACCAATCAATTTTTAATATATTTTCTGTATTTTTCATAATACCAATATTTTATTTTCGATCAGTTTTATTTTAAGAGGAAGAAATGTATAATAATCCTTTTTCTATTAGATTTTATAATTTGTATATATAGTGTAGTTTAAATTTAAAATAGAATTTCAAATAGCAAAAACCTCTTTTTATACACTTCTATAAAATTAATCTTCTTTCAGTTATAATATTTTAAAAATATCTATTATTATAGAATACTTACTAAAATCTTAGTTTTACCATGACTTTTCAGTTTTACTATAAAACTAGTGAAACATATTAAATCAAAAAGCTTTATATTTTTCATTAGCTGTAATTAAAAATATTAATGTAAATAAATTTACCATAAAATAGAACAGATACACGTATTTTATTTCAAAGCATCTCAATATAGCTAATTTAATTAAATAATGCCTTTTTGTAGTTTTTATTTTTTGGCTAATACTATTAATACTTATGTTTCAGAGAAATATTGCATTATTACAAGCCTGTGGACACAGACTACATTTGTAGCAAAAGTAACTTCTCCGGCATGCACACTTGCCACGACCTTCCCCCGTACCTAAACGGCACGACGGAGTGCCAGCTTAGTTGGGAAGAAAAGCAGTTGCCACAGTATGCCGGTAACGATAATTATTGTATAAACTGGCACATGTACTATTCGACGTGTTCTGATAATAATCCTAATCCTTTTCAAAATACCATATCATTTGATAACATCGGGTTAGCTTGGATAGCAATATTTTTGGTAAGTATATTTCTCTTTTTATTTTCAGCAAAAATACATATGTCGTGGCCAAAAGCTGCCAAAAAATGTTAAGTGTTCTTGTACAGGATATCCGGTAGATATATATCAAATTCTCGGCATCAAAGTAACCTTAATGTTTCGTAGTATTTTTTTTCTTAATAGGGCTAAAATAGGCAACCAATGATTCATCTTTTGAGCTGTAACTTTTCAATACACTTGTATATTTTATTGAAATTTTGTCATATTATATAACATAAATGTAGGCTATTATATTACCAAAGAGCTCAAGAACGGACTCAGCACTAACCCTCATGGTAAAAAAGCTGAAACTCAACTTTTTTTTGATAATTTGAACTCAGATGTGGTTTATGCACAATAGTGCTTCTCTACGTTTTAACAATTTAATGTGCCGCCATTTAACAGATACGGGGATTGTTCAATAAGTAAGGTAGAAAAGGAATAAAAATCTCTTTGGAGCTCTGTACTCTGGATCCAACGGTATTCCAACTTCTTTATCTTCTTCTTCTTCCTTCTTATATATAAGCAATTTGCTTGTTATTCTTCGTCTCTTTGCCTGGTTTCAGTCTTTTGCGAGGTTATCACCTCATCGTTTACGGGGTCTTCCGGTGCTCCTACATTCTATTGGTGATTTGTCCTTCGTGATCTTTACTATTCTGTCGTCGGTCATGCGGTTGATGCGTTCGTTCCATTCCCTTTTTCTTTGTAATACCCAGTCATTGATGTTATCGACTTTACACACTCTTCTTATATCCTCGCTCCTATTCCGATCCATAAGTGTCCTGCCAGCTATCCTGCGCACCACTCTCATCTCTGTTGTTTCCAGTATTTGTTTTGTTTTCGAGGTTTCTGGTCTGGTTTCTGCAATGTATGTTAGTATGGATCTTATTGCTGTTTTATAAATTCTGGATTTAACTTCGATTCCTATATGTTTATTGCTCCATATGGTACTGTTAAGACATGCGGCTGTTCTTGCTGCTTTCATGGCTTGTCCCTCATCTCCATTTCAACATCCCCGTATCCGGATATTTCTATTCCGAAATACTTGAAGTTTATTTCCTGCTGTATAATTTTGTTGTCTATTTCTAGTTTGCATCTGAGTGGTGTTCTAGATGTAGTCATGGCTTTAGTTTTTGACGCTGATATATTCGTGTTAAACTTTTTCGCTGTTATTTTAAATTGGTGCAGTAGTCTTTGCAAATCGTCTTCGCTTTTAGCTACTAACACTGCATCGTCGGCTTCTTTATGCCTTCAGAAAAGTAAGAAGTATCGAAATCCTCAAAATAGTTTTCTACAGCCGTAATAACCGCTTTATCTAACAAACCTTTTTTAGGTTAAGAAAAAGAAAAAATCACTAGGTACCAAATCTGGTAAATAAGGTGGATGGAGAACTAATTCAAATCGTAACTCATTTAATTTAGACACTGCAGCTACGCAGTATAAACTCAAGCATTGTCTTGATGAAAAAGAACTCTTTTGCATCATAGTCTTGGCCTTTTTTTCAATTCTTCATCAAAACGGCTAAAAAGTGTTGCATAGTTATCCTCTGAGATTGTTTGCCCTTTTTGTAAATAGTCAATAAATATCATGCCTTCAGAATCCCAAAAAAATAGTAGCGATAACCTTTCCAGCCAACAAAACAACTTTCACCCTTTTTGGCGCATTCCCATCGGACGAGTTTTGACAGCTGCTTCGACTCAGACGTAACAGGTCTCGTTCACAGTCACGTATCTACACCAAAAAGCTGCTAGATAACGTTTAGTCATCGATAAACACAATTTAAAATTCATCTTTCGGGTGAGTTTGTTTTCATCTGTTAATAGTCGCGGCACCCATCTGGTACACAGTTTTTTATACACAAATATTGGTGCAAACTATTTTCTACAGCACCAATTGACATGCCTAAATATTCAGCTATATAACAAACTCTTATTCGTCAATCGTGGTCAACAATACGATATATTTTTTCAATCATTTCTGGTGTAGTGACTTCAACTAGGCGTCTCGAGCGTGCTTCATCTTTAGTTGATTTTCAACCACGTTCAAATTCGTTTATCAAAAATAAATAGTTTTTAAAGACAGTGCAGAATTTCTGTGAATAACCTTCAACTCAGTTTTAATCTGAGCAGCTGTCCACTGTTTCACTTTTTCCATTATTTTTAGCAATGGTGTGATGACCTGCTTTAAATGACTGCCACATATAAACGAAACATCAGGTCATACTGAAACTTTGTAGAGGTTTCTCCGAAAAGTACAGCTGCATAATGGTATGCATTTAAAAATGATAGTATTTATGACCAATTTATCTTACTTATTGAACCACCCTCGTACTTTAGATAATCTTTAAATGGGTAGAGGCGGATCTGTTTTATATTCACCAAGATCTCCTGACCTATGTCCATTAGATTTCATTTTTTAGAGAAAACTCAAAGGATCCGTTCATTCAACGCTAGTAAACACCAGGAAATTTATTCGAAAAGATCCTGGAATGCACCCATTTTGAACATCTACTTAATTACATTTCATTTCATAATTTGTTTCTCGTCCGATACGATCAACCCTTTCAAATACCATTCGATCCAATAAATTTTGATTTGAAAATTTCAGGATATAAATCCTTCTTTCCTGTAGAGATCTGCATTACGCCTTTCCAAAAATTAAATACATGTTACATGTTAGTATTACTATTTTCTATTGATAACTAGTATTAATAAAGTAGTAATATAGTTGTTTTTCTGTTATGAGACATCTTAGAAAAAGATAAATGAAATACTAGGATTATTTTGATCCCTTCCCCCCATGTACACTGTCGAGAATGTGACATATACTTACCGATTACCTTGTATAATTGGTGAATATTTCACAACATATGAACTCATGACACGCAAATATTTTTTAAGGTCATATCATTGGAAGGTTGGACAGAAATCATGTACTACGTCCAAGACGGTCATAGTTTTTGGGATTGGATTTATTTTGTATTACTTATTGTGGTACGTAAATTTTTTATAAACTAAACTATCATGTCAATACTTACAATTTATTGTGTAAGATGTTAAGTCTATTTAGGAAAAGTTTTTAGGCTTATCGTGGTTTCTTTTATGATATAAGTGGAAGCAAGACATATTGGTAAAGACTAAAAACTACATTAAAAGTTGATGATGTTAACAATTGCAGTGCTGTACGTATTCTTCTTCCGGTGTGTATCAAAGTACAAGTACACCTACTTCAATGACTTGCTTCCATTTACGTAATTACAGACACTTCTGTACGATGTTTTCTCATATCAATATATTTGTTACAGATCGGTTCATTTTTTATGATCAACCTCTGTCTCGTCGTCATAGCAACTCAATTTTCTGAGACCAAGAAAAGAGAGATGGAACGTATGCGACTTGAAAGAGCGAGATTTCAAAGTAGCAGCACATTGGCGTCGTCGACGAATAACAGCGAGCCAACCAGTTGTTACGCGGAGATAGTTAAATATATTGCTCACCTCTGGAGAAGGTCGAAAAGACGACTGCTGAAAAAAATTCGGTTATACAGGGTACAAAGAGATCTTAGGAGAGACCAAAAGATTACTATGGGAGAGACTATAAGACTTAATTATACTAAGAGGCATCATCCGAACTGTCCAAAAATGAAGCCAACTGTAAGTATGAATTTGTTTGTGACTTATTTCATTAAATTTTGTAAAGCCAGGTGAATGTGAGCGCTCGAGATTTTGTGCCCGATAGAAATCCATGTAATTTTATGGTCGATTCTTGTATATCTCAAATGTATTAGATTCCAAAACTACTCCAAAATATAGTGATCCTTATATTATGAAGCATGGAATTATCCTGGTGACCACCAGGAAAAAATTAGGGTATTGATTTCGACTACAAGACTTGCCTTGTATTTTGCATTTGAATAGTATTTGTATGTTTTCTCAGCTCCGCAATCAGACCTATGTACAGTCCACTTATTACTCTTTTGTCTCATTCTCCTATTATCTCAGTTTCTTTATTATGGATCAGAAATCATTTCTGAAGGCATATTATCTTAAAGTAAGACTTTACCTTTATAACGAGCTATCATACAATGAAAAATCTAATTTGAAGTCGAGTTAAACTCAAATTTTTTGCACTAATGTTTCAATATCTCCGATTTTAATTACCGTTTTTTTAATTTTGAAAATACTGTCATTAGCCATAAATTCGAAACAAAAATCTATACTTTATTTATTATTAATTTTACGGCGTTATCAACAATTAAATGGTTGATGCTGGTAGCCGTTACAATGTGGTAGTTAATCATCTTCGGGAAATGTTTAAAAAGGAACTACTATGTTTTATACCACTAAATCTATTTAGAAAACAGTGACTGTAGTTTCAACTCAGAGTCATTTTCAAACTGAATTACAAAGGTAGACTAAGTATTGATTACAGAAACATGAGAAAATTTAACAATAAATAAAAACTACCTGAAAAATTACATTATTACAAAGGGGAGGTACTAAATTTTGGGAACTAATTATTATTTGGCAACAACAAATAACGGGGAAAACCCAAGTTCTGTCTGGTCATTAAGCAAATTTACATTTTTATTTTTACTATGTTTATATATTCAAGAATATTTAACTTCTGGCCCTTTGTTGAATAATGTAATATGTCAGTGTTGCTTAAATTAGGAAAACTGTGGTTGTGTTCTAAGCAATGGTTGGCAAAGCTCGAGTCTGTTTTTTGTAGCCTAAATGATAGGTAGTGTTCTGAAAAGCGAGTTTTAAAGCTTCTACCACTTTGTCCAGCTATCACACTCTGAACATTTTAACTTATACACTCCTGATTTATCAAATTTATTAATTTTATCTTTAGCATTGTAAAGGATAGTGGACAGATTGTGTTGAGATTTAAAGGCTACTTTTATGTTATGTATGGAAAGAGTATTAGCTATGTTTTCTGATAGGGTACCATAGTATGACAAAGATATATAAAATGAACTATCTTTATAATTTTTTTATTTTGGGATATATTGAATTAAAGGCTAGTTGTTTTTGTTTTTCAGTTATTCATTTCTTTATGGTTTGTTGGGAGAAATTGTTTGATATTGCAATCCTTTCAATGATATTTAGTTCTTCTTGAAGATCTTCTTCAGAGAGAGGGAAATAGAACTTTGCCTATCACAAACCTGTTTCCAGTTTAATAACAAATTTTATTTACACAATTCAAGACTACCAATGTTCGATTTTGATACAGATATGTGGATGATGTTCTATCATGTTTTAAAGGCACTACTAGACAGCTTCAAAAATTCTTACAATACAGTAATAGTTGCCATCCAAAAATTCAATTTACTCAGGAAACTAAAAATAAATTTTCTAGATCTCACCATATCTCACCTCAACAATCAGTGTAATTTTAAAATTTTTGAAAACCTTCAGCACCCACACGATGCAGAAGTTCGAGTTATTTTGAGAGCATATGTTGCGTTTTACATGTCTATAATGATAATATGGTAACTAAATAAATAAATAAATACTTTAACACGTTTCTTATTTGTATATGTACATTTTCTTATGCTTCTTCTATTTATTTCTTGTCCATATTCTGATTCTCTGACATGTGATACACAAAAGAATATACTAACGTTTAGACATTTTGTATTCTGAAAATGTACGCTGTATTAAATTTTAACTAAGTACAGAAATACTTGTTGCATTTTAATAAGCCCACGGAAAAGCTTTTGTAGTGTAACAGAAGTTGTTCGTGTTTGTTAAAGAATAGCTAATGACGCAGAAAAATGTACAGTGTGTCGTATTTTCACCATTACACTCCTGTAGCTCAGTAAATAGATTTCTTTTTTATGTTTGCAAGGGACTAGAGAAATATAGCAATAGCAGTGATCTGCTCTTGCTTCGCACAGGTACTATTACGAGTTTAGATGTAGTAATATTTTGATATGAATGAAGGTATGTGATGTGATATGTCAGAAAAATTATTGTTACTAACGAACTATGAAGATTGACTTATCCAATGAGTTCATAAGATGGATAGTAGTAAAAGTAGCGAGGTCCTGAGACTGAGGATGACCTGTGTCCTTCCGAAGCATCCAAAGGTTTTCAGTAATCTGGCAAACGAGTGCTGAAATGCCCGAAAAAGTTCTAAAATATTTTTTGTAACGTAAATCTTATATCCGAAGAAATGTAAGAAGTTATCGCCACTAACGTAACAAGTGCAGTGGCTGTCGAACCAAATTCCAAGACTAGGGCGATCTAAGTTAAACTTTTACAGCCGGATTCACTAACATGGTTTAAATTAAAAACCACCCTAAATTGACAGCAGAGGGCATAAACTGACAAGAGCAACAATAAGTCAAGCAAGTTTAAACCCTAAAAATACTACCACAAAAAATCAATTTGTTTTATTACCGAACCGGTAAAAACGAAAAACTTTATTTATTTTCGGGATACAACGACTTCTCTTACATATTCTAAGGCTTTGTTGCAAGGTTCTTATCTTTAATATCGCTAATTAAGCGTTTATTCGTTGACATATGTAATATAAATTATGACAATATCATAAGCAAAACAAAGTTGGCCGACTATAAGATTTAAATTTGATAGCAACTAGACCGGGTTTAAATCTTAAATCTTCTTAGTGAATCTGGCTGTTAATTTTTATAAATTTTTAAACTAGAAATTTGGTTATGGTGGACCTTCCTTGAAATACAAGCATTTATTGTGGTCCACTTATGAACAGCTTTTTGAAATCTAATGGTCATAATTTGTTTTGATATATCTCAAAGGGTTCAGTCAGCGTAAACCAATAAAGCTACAGGACTGCTATTTTACCATTAATTTAATTTAAAATTTAAAAAAAAAAAAACGTTACAGCTCGGCAACTCTAGATTATATTTATATTGATGTGTTTCAACAAAATCTCTCTAAAAAACGGCCTCAGCAACGGTGAGAACTGGATCAAAATATACTGTGTACTTTTCAAGAGTAGCTTCTCTGTCGCCAGCCGTGAAACTTTTGAGGATAATGATTTTCAAAACCATATTACTAATTTCGAAACGAAAAATAAAATTTCATCTTCATATTAATACTCCATTAATGGTATTCTAATCAAAGTTAAAATTTTGTAGCAAAAAATCTAAGTAACTTGGCATATTTCAATATAATTTAGGAGAATGGAGATTGAAATTATTTTCAGTAAAATATTGACAGCTTAAGATAAGGTTCATTCTTTTAACACCAATACTGAAATGGCACTAAAATACTGCAAGAGGGGATACCGAGGTATGAGTTTAGGATAACCACTTTTTACACTGAATTTCACAAATGATCAGCTGTAATAGCTCAAAATGCTTACGATTTTGAATGAATGATTAAAAAAATGTAAGAAGATTATACAATGTCGAGACCAGTTAGTTTGAAGAAACAGTGTACTTAAGAGCGAATGCTGGTGCAAATTTTGATATTAGGAGTTACCATCACAAAGCTCCGAAGAGCAAAGAACCAAATTACCAGCAGAAAAAAACTCATAAGCTGCTTCAATAATCTGTGGTAGTACAAGCATTTATCCAAGAAGACCTAAATATGCCTCGAAAGATTTTAAGTCTAGTCAATACTTAAAATACAGCGCAACGAGTAGCCCAAAATAACATTTCAATGGTATCACTAGAAAGAAAAGATAGGAAGTTCATGGAATATAACAAAAAGAATTACACCCGCTACCCATAATATTCAAAAAGATTAGGTGTTTGTTAGAAACTTGTGACGATGAGTAACAGGAAGCAGTAAGAGAACATTGTTAGGGTTTTGGCATTTCGGCGTCTTATCAAGAGAAAAAAAGGATTCTTCGTGTATTTCGTGAAATTTGTAGAAACCAATAGGCTGCAGGCAGAAACAAAAACAAATATATTTCACAGAATCTGCAGTGGATTCTTTATGGAACATTTTTGATATACTGATTAAGAATAAAATTGTCGCTTTTTAATTAATATACCGAAATATATGTAGAGCAATACTCTAATCAAAACTTAGAACATTAAAAAGCCAAAATTATTTTTTAATCGTAACCATAACAAATAATGTTTAAAGTTTAGGATATTAATGATCTGGGAAGAACCTACCAACTACGAAATTTGCTGAATGAATAAAAAAGTATTGATCCTTGGCTTCCAATACTTAAACCTCGTTGGGGCCTTTTATCATGACGAAAATTATTAGAGACCCATCACCTTGGCGAATCTAGGCAATCTCGCTTAAATTTGTGTCATTATTTCGGATGATGGTGATGATGTATGTCCGAAATGTCTTATTCACAATCTGTTGATTGCTGAGTATTCTTTTAGCATTTAATCAGCCGTTTCATCCTCCTCTAGACATTGCGTACTGGTTCACCCTAATACCAATCTTATGGAACTGACCAAAAAAATTACAATGTCCTATCAATAGCCTGACTGCAATTATCAATCTGGTAAGGATAGATTAGGATCAATTATATGTTCCTATATGCACCCCATTCTCAGGGTTTCCCTTAAGTATTTAATAAATTAGCTTTCAAACAATTCTCTTAATTCCCTTTCATCGACAGTGTTCTGAAGATGCATAATTAGTTGAAGTACGTTTGGTTCGACCACGGACACCATCTTTGTTAAATGACCTGCTTCGTCGTTTTCGTATATACCCAAGAGACTCGAGACTCACAAGAGTTGATTATGCAACCGTTTATTATCAGTACAGTCTATAATATCTTTGCATTCCGACACCAATTGTGAAGCTACGTTACGAGACCTCGAGGCCAATAATGCAGCTCTGCTACATATATTTACGATCGTATTCCTGTTTAAGCCTTCCCTACACAGAAAGCTACTTTCCACAATAACATACATTTTTACTCAAAAGACCGTGGTGTGTTGTCAAGGAAAGGATGATCTCTGTGCTTTTACCAAACTCCAGCTCTTTCATTCTGTCGACGTAAGCCACCAGGATCCATTTCTCGAAAAAGTTTTCTCTTTTTCCCCATCATTTCTGTTTGTCAAAAGCACCTCAAGAGAATAGTTAATTTTAGAACTGAAGCAATGTAGTTTGTTTGCTTGAGGAGTGATGGGGATGTCTCCACAACAGGAACCGCCAGTTTCAGCTTTAAGATGTTCTAGGCAATTGAGAAGATAGATAGCCTGTAATATAACAAGCGTTTTATATGTGAATTAGTAGAGAAAAGGGGGTTCAGTAGAATCTCTAGTGCCCCAGGTGGGAAAGGGAGATATGGTAATAACACAAGCTATTCTTTGAACTGTTTCAAGTTGATGACTGTGTTTGTTCTTGGTGAAACTTTTATTATTTTTGTATTTCTACAACGTTTGGTTGTAATTTTACAAATAAGAGTAAAATAGAATGAGCAAAAGTTCTTTCGGTCCTCAAACCTTAATTTGATTCGAAAAAGTTACCCATTCCTAAACCTTTCGGTGGTTCCAGCCAAATTTACAAAGTATCAACAAGTTCTGTGCTATTTATAACTCAGTGCGAATTAGATGATCTGATAATAGCTTTACAATTATCTAAATCTAAAGGAAAATTAATTGTTTACAAGCCCCTGATTTAAGAATCAATATTTATCATTTCGTAAGTCAGATTTTGCAGAACATTTTAAAAAATAAAGTTCTGTTACTCTCGCAATTTTTTTTTTCTGTTTTATTACATAATTACGAAAAGAGAGGTATAAACGTGTCCTTAATTATTTATTTTTTCCATTCTCCCCTTGACATTTTCCTGGAAAACCTCGGAAGTGTGCGTGTTGAATGCAGCGGACGTTTCCATCAAGATTTATAAGTAGGAGCAAAATTATCAAGGCTGCAGGAACCAACATATGCTAGAATTTTATGCAAGTCTATTAAAGAGATAGAAACACAAATATTTACAAAGGAAAATTCTAAAATAGTTAATTTTTAGTGTTTAATTTTAAATATTAGTTACTTTATTGAATAAATAATTTGACATGATCCATTTTTCTCGAAATGGGGAATAAGTACTTTTCCTTTTAAGGCTAGAGACTTTCCCCTAATATTATTAATAAGTCGACTACTACAGGGGTACAACATATTTGTATATTATTATTCAAATTGGAATAAAATCTATAATGTTATAAAATTATCATTCTTATTAACATTTTTTTCGGTCGTTATCTATGATCTTAACTATTTTTTCCTCATTACAACTTTCCTTTATAAAACATGCTTTTTAATAACAAAATCGTAATAAAAATATTTTACCGACAACACCAATGAAAAAAATTTTTTTTGGATAAAATAATGAGACATCCAATTAGAAAAATTCCTCTCAGCTACCGGCGTTGCTTTTTTTCTGACAAGACATCGCTGTAAGCAATATCTATCTGGACAGATGGCGTAATTTAAAAAATGAAATATAAAAATATAACGGTAAAAACATTTTATTTCCTTTTTACCTTGAATTTAATCTTAGACAAATAATAACTCACCAAGAAAAATCTTTAAACCTAAAAAGCAAATGTATAGAGTGGGCCAGAAATTTAAACGTCTTTCCCATTAGAGGGCTAAAAAATTATATTGACAACGGTATTTTTTTCCGGTGCCTGTTTGTGCAGTTTATACAGGGTGTCCGGGACAATGTGGGAAATCTCCCAGATATCAAAAAAAAAAACCTAAAAGGACTACTACAAGTTCTTATAAACTTTTTTAGTATAGGCCTTCTTTTCGGAGATATGGGCTCCCAAAGAGCTGCAATGGAATCAAGTTTTTTACACGTAATTATAGAACCACCAGGTATATTTCAATTTTTTTAATATGATGGACACCAGGTAAGACCCCTCAAATTACTATCCAAGAAAGTGTTGTGAATTACTCACAGCTGCAGGGACAGATTAGCTGTGACACTCATGGCCCCATTTTTTTTACGCTCTGTATGATAAGAACTTTGGACAACGTTTTTACATTCATTTAACAGTTGACTAAAAATTAATTACTCTTCATTAATGTCACTAATCCTAACCGTTTTCGAAAAAACTTCTTTTTATTTACACTGTTAGTCCCCTAACTTCTGTCGGGTTAAATATGAAAAAGAGGAATTTTTCCCTGTCACAATAGTTTCAATAAAAAGTTAAACTAACTGCTTAGTTCAAAATTTCGTAAGAGGGTTCAACATGGGCTCCGCGAGGTCTGATATACTCGCGGACACGACGAGTTGAGGACTGTGTACCCGTCACATTAACTCAGTATTGTTCCTTATTTGATCACAATAAAATGTGATTCTTCGTAGAATTTCCTCTCTACTATTGACCGAATTGGAATACACCAAGGTTTTGAGGTGTCTCCACAGGTAAAAATCCAACGGCGTTAGGTTATGAGATCGAGGAGGCCAGACAATACGTCCTCCTCTACCTATTCAACAGTTTGGATAGATATTATTCAGGGGCTCCCGCACAGCAACGCTGAAATGAGGTGGTGCCCCATCGTGCATAAATTACATATTTCGGCGGGTTTCAAGTGGTAAGTGAAGTGTAAGTGAGAGATTCTCCACATTTTCCCAACACCCTGTACTTAGGACCTTTTTACACCATACGCGCCAAAGAAAAAGTGACACTACCTCGCATTGGACTAATAATATGAATTTTGTTTTCACCTAAAAGCTAAAAATGTATTTCTTGTAATTGTGGACTCGCTATCTACTTATGATTTGTTAAGCTAATTTTATCATGACGCTATTCATGTAGCATAATTCAATTTAAACTCATTTTCAGCAAACTCAGAGCTTACCAAGCACAAGAGCTGTATCACGAGCAAGCTCAATTTGTATGAGTGACCCCGGATATATGCGGGCTGAAGATGTAGAGCTATCCGTTGTATCACCAAGAAGACCCGGTTTATTAAGAGTCCCAGCCATATCCAATCAGGAAATATCGTCAAACAATAATGATGTAAGTAAAGAAGCAAAAAAGTTTAAATTACTGTTTTTTTCTTCCGGGTCCATCCTGAACCCGTTCCATATAGTTTTGTGTCCAATCAAAGGCTTTTGTGTTATTGGCGTTGAGTGGTATAGCCGACGGAGCCCCATTCTCGCTTTACCCTGAATCACTAGATATAGCAGAGGTAGATCCAGAATGTACTCCATTACCGAAGTGGGGGCTGATTTCATGGCCCCCGTAAATTACCATTCCTAGTTAATTTTTTTTCAGATACAGCCTCTAAAAATATCAAGAAATATTTCATTCATGTCCTTATTTTTTAAAGATTCTTTTATTTTTAGATCATTCCTTATAGTCCAGTCATTTGGTAATTTTACCTGGAAAGTTTTCCGAGAGTTTTGAAAATTGGTAATTTTATAGATTTTGATGTGCTCTTTTCGAATTTCGACTTTGCCACCTCGTATCTCCGCCGCTCGCGCCGCCATATTGGAAAAATGGCGCCTGATAACAGTTTTTTTTTTATAATATCTCTTTTCCGATGCATTTTACGGCAAAAACATTTATATACAAAATTAAACTAGACAACAATTTATCTATTTACAATTTTTTTTGTAAAATCAATAGTTTTTGGCGTACAAGCGCCGCAAAGTACATTTCAATATGCGTTTTGGAAAAAAAATCATTTCCACACCACCTTAAGTAAGCGGCGCGTTTTTTTTTTTTATCGTGATGTCTCCTGTAGGCCTAATCCACATGTGATGCACATTTTCGAAATTTAGCACAATCTCCATCGCTTTGCTGTTTCTGATGGACCAGGCGTTGCATCATCTGCGATGGATATAGCCGCAATAAATTTGGATGGAATAACTACTTCCGAAGCCGCACGAATGCTACCGAGGTTTTGAATCTTTATTGTTTTTAAGCCCGTATCTTTTTTTTTCACAAATGTTGTTAATGCAATGGTACCTAAACTACCAACGATTGTTGCAAACGGCATTTGCTTTAATCGTGGAATAATTTGATCAGGAGCGATAGCAGTTGTAGGTGTTACACAATGGATACCGCCCATGGCATGGAAAGTGTTATTACCATCTAATGTCTACGCATTGAAATCAGCGTTGTCATAAACAAATTGAGAAAATGCGTTATCATCGATATTCAATGGTGCGCGCATAATAGCTGAAACTTCGAACAACATTGCTTCGGTGTATGAAGAGCAAAATCCAAGAGATAATAATACATCTATTAATCGCCGAGATCCATACTTATAAAAATGCAGCTAGTCCGATCTGTAATGATGATTTAAAAGATTTCGGCCTTGCTACTGCAATTATAGAATGAGCGAGAGCAATGCTTTTTTTCTTCCAGTTTTCAAAAGACGCTCGTTTGTTTCTTAAAATCACTCCATCTGGGAAAACGCGTAAAGTTTCAGATATATCTGACTCAGAGTCTTGAAAAAAATTATCTGATGGAGGATAATATTTTGTCTCCTAGTCCGTAGAGCGAATATCTATAACAATTTCTGCTCTGTTTTTACAATACGCCGACGTTCTTCTGCATTGTCATCACTTTTTTGACTGTACCAGGCTTCCGTTAATAGCTTAAACCCTGTC
The DNA here is from genome assembly GCA_034092305.1 of Diaprepes abbreviatus. Taxonomy (NCBI): domain Eukaryota; kingdom Metazoa; phylum Arthropoda; class Insecta; order Coleoptera; family Curculionidae; genus Diaprepes; species Diaprepes abbreviatus. The sequence continues at coordinate 18,091,133 of JASJET010000200.1, read as the reverse complement.
TTTCGGAAACAAACCACCGGAGCCTTATTGGCAGTGACGGCAATTAAAATATCATCACCGTATTTTTTAAGGAGTTGTGCTTTTACTATTTTTATGTATGGATGGTAATCACCTTCAATTTTGGCTATCAATTCGTCCAGAGAAAACTGACACTCATCGGAATTCTGCTCAAGATAAGAACAAATGAACTGCATCGCAGTGTCGGTCTCATTTGCATACGGACCTTTTTTATATCTTCAGCTGGTGGTGCTTAATACAATTTTTTCATGCAGGAATTGTGGTACTGTGCATCGGTTGCGACCAAATCATTCACATTCTCAAGACGCTCAACAATTGCTCGACCCCAATCATCATTACGAGCTTTAGCAAGTTCTGAAATACTATTTTTCATTGATAATTTCCGCACACTATACACAACATTACGCTTGTACAACCGCGTCTGTTTTTGTTTTGCTATAAGCTCTGCTGTTATCTCATCAGCGCATAAAAAATAATGGTCTTTGAATTAGAATGTTGGGTGCGAGGATCACAGTAGTGGTTGAGGTGTCGTAACATCGCTTCCTCTACGCAATGATGCAGCGATTAACTTTTCTTTATTATGTCGTTTTCGACATACATCATGAACCAGTATAGATTTTAGTCCCGCCAAAAGTTCAACTTTATTGTCTTTTCTTTTAACACTTGACTTACGAAAAATCTCCAATTCTTTTTCCTTCACTTCAATTGTTTCACTTTCTAATAATGGGTTATTACAAATAAAACAATTTACTTTATTAGAAGCTTATAAACACAAACAACACTGTAAGACGATAGACGTATACTGATGACTCAGACTAAACTAAATACTTCTCTTGAGTTCTACCGAGAGATGTTTCGTTTAAGGTCGAGAGAGGGACCCGACACAAAGGCGACGCACATCGAAATCTATAAAATTACCAATTTCCAAAGCCCCGGAAAACTTTCCAGGTAACCCCCTTTTTTGACCAAATGACTAGACTATTAGTTTTAATTAAGAAATAAAACGGGTATATTTGTTAACACGAAGATATCCAAGTAGTATTTTGTACCTTCTCTCTCATCTTATATACTTTGTGAATTCAAAATTTAAAAAAGAATAACTTTTTTCAATTAGTCATAATTTTGTTTAGTCCCAGTCTCTAATCAATTAATACATAAAAATAAACCAAACCTATAAATTATCTAATGTTTTATTTACTTTTTCGAGTGCGTCTAGAATAGCTTTTACACAGAAAACAAAATAAAAACCATTCGTCTTGGGGTCCCCATTAATGTAACTAAGAATTACGTATGTTTTTTGTCCTTTTCGTTTAGATTTTAGGCGGAGACAGAACATTTATTTTAACAAGACGGCAGCTTTTTCTTGGTACTCAATTTACTTGTTTAGACTTTTATTTAATTTAGTTTCATTGTTATTATTTATACTGTAAAAAAAAAACGAAATTGACAATAATGTCGATAAAGAAGATATTATTTATTCTATGTATTTTATTAAAAATTGTTTTTTCTTTAAGGAAAAGTAAAGTAAATCTTACGTTACCTTAAACTTAGTTTTACATACGAATACTAATATAAACCTTTTACAGATGTTGCTAATTATATTTTATAGAGTTAAAATTACCTCGAATACTTGAGTCCTCCGTATATTAATGCGTTTTTCAAGTATACAAGGTTGTCCAGAAAATCCGTGTACAAAGTTTGATGACAGACACTTGACGTCAAAATAGACCTATTTAAACTAACTTAGTTAAATTCGATACTGCTTCGCTTCTGATTTTTTATGTCTCTCTTGAAAAATTTTGTTTGTATGAACGATTTGGCCAGGAAAAAAATATTTTCTATTACATTTATACGATTTTGATGTAATAATAAATAAATTAAATAATAAAACAATTTTTAAAATAAATGTTGGAAGTACATGTATGTATTTTAACCTGAACTAACTACAAAGAATACATGAATTAAGCAAATGTGCTAAATAACCTAAAATATTTCTCTTGTCGATACTGTTGGGGTACTGTATGTTAGATATTTATACACAGTTAACAACATTCATAATAATAATTGTGATGATATTTCCCTCATTAAAACATATCTTTAATTTAAAAGCAATAAATAATATCATGTACTAGATCATGATTTATTTAAAAATCATGTCAGCTCCAAAGTGGATAAAGAAAGTGTTATTAAAATCTATATTTAAAATCTAATCTATCTAAACAAAACAACATTTATTCAGATACTTTAAATATAAAAGAGACTGCGAATTTAAGAATGGGATTATTACATCAATGTAATCAATTAATCTAAATAAATACACAAAGATTTACTAGCTCTCACTTTCCACTTACGTAACTGTTTTCAAGATCTGGAATAAAACTTTGAAATGACAATCAAACAATCATAGTTTCCCACTACTTAGACAGGGGATTTTCACGACACATGCCCAGACAAAAGGCTTACTATTTTATGTCGGTTAATGCACATCTAAATCAGAAATTCGTTGTAGAGCCAGTATATGTTATTAAGTCTAAGTTTAGTTACTCCAAGATTTTTACATTAAACGACGCTTTACAGCTTTTCTCAGAATATTTATTTCTTTGAAGCACACTATAAAAAATTTTTAATCACCTTCTTCTTGTATAAAACTATTTTCAAAAAATGCTCTGAAGAGAACAATTTGCTTCATTTATTGAATTTGAAGTTTCTTGTCTTTTGGAAAACTAAAATACTGGTAACATTTAAGAATTTTCCTATATCATATCTATAATATTAAATTTGTTTTCCCTTAGATTTACAATTTGAATCTGAAGTAAAATTTTAAATAAATATTAATATCCTCCGATAATGCATCGTCCTTTTTTTTTGAAAAACCAAAAAGAAAACTATAAATTTCACGCTCTTGTTTGAAATTCTGAGAAAAATTTTACACAAAATGAGTAAAACAAACAAAAGCAAAAATACAAAAACACATTTTTACCAATATAATAAAAATTTAGGAAATTCATTGTTGCCAAACCAATATTAGCACGTAATGGCGAGGAGCACGGTAGGGACATTTTTGGTATAAGGGAACGGTCCAGTTTTATGTGTCAAGGTCGTGGTATTATGTGGGCAGATGATAGAAAGGCAAATTTGTCAAAAAAATAATGAATATATACAAAGCTAGGCATAAAATGATAACATGTAGTGTAAACAATAAAGTTAGGTTCAGTTTAACTAATAATCCAAACCAATCCGGCTGAAATTTGATGGAAGTACCTGCTTAAGGTGCAATACAAAGAGAAATTTGATTTTGGCGCCTTTTATAAGGCGATGTTGCACAATTTCTCGTTCGGACGTAGAAGACTATCAAAACTAAAAGTTTCAGCGAACGCCTCTTTCTGAAATGTGCGATAAGGTAAGAAAAAAATTATCACATCATTTCTAGTGTATTCTATCATATAGTGACCTCTTTTTTGTATTCCTGAACGTGGGGTATACTGAAAAATCAACTTTCGAGTTACCGAAATTTAAACTTTTCATAAACGCAATATTATTTGAATCTTTTTCCGCTAAAACTCCCTACCAAAAAAAGTGAAAAAATTCAAGGTTGGGTTTCATATACCTAATAACGAAATGTCGTGGGTTTCCCTACACAGATATATAACCATTTAACATCCCTAACTAAATTTGTACACGGCTATATGAATGCACTAATTGCAATTACCAAATGACTTTTTCCACAAAGAGTACAATACCATAACTTTTCAATGCAGTTAGTTAATCCTCATCCATCCTATTCACAATATATGGCAACAGTGCAAGAAAGTTCTGAATTCATTAGAATGTCAATGGAGTTATTATTAAAGTTAAAATTAACTTACATATTCACACGTAACATAATTGGGGTAGGTGTGAATGCTATGAATATTAAGTGAAGCAGCAAATCAATTCCATCCAAATCAAGGATAAATTATATTCTTATGGTTTGCATAATTAATTACAGAATTTTATTTGATTATCAATATTTTCAAATACCGTTCTTTTCCACTGCCTGTGAATCAATAAATATTTTAATCCGCTTTAGTAAATTGGTAATGATTTAGGTGCCTATATGTTATCCTCCTTTCAGGCAGAGAAAACAGGAAGGAATATATAAACACTGTTTCTTTCCTGCAAATGCAACTCTGCTCCTAACTCCATACACGTTTCGAGCACTTCGTAGTCTCATCAGTGAAGTGGAAACAACTCCTATATAAAATATAAATTACGAGGCATGTCGGTAGAATATTAAAAATCAGCTAACTTTGATGTCTGAGTGAAAAATATCGCCATTCGAAACGACATCTATGCATTCACCGGAGTCGAATTCAGCAGATTCTAAATCCTGTCAACATGCTTCGGAATTTATATAGTGTGTCCAATAAGTACCTCCTAATTTCTCGGGAGGGGAAGTCTAAATAACTCTCCTTTATCATAGAAAAAAAATTTCTGCCCCTGAACGGAATTTCAGATTTTTGATTTTTTTGAATACTTTGGTCATTCCTCTTCAAAAAAGGTACTCTTAATTTACTTCAAAAATTAACACTCAAAAGTTGCTAATGCTTAACACAAACAGGTAGAAATCAGGTTGTTGTTGTTGATATCTACATAATGAATTGCTATGGAAGGAACTTGTCAAAATCCCCTTCAAGTAAAAATAATTTTAAAAAATTGAATAATATTCTTACGCAGAGTATGCTGATATGCATTTAATTTATGGTGAAGCGCTGTCAAATTCTTCGCAGGCAAGCAGATTTTATGCTGAAAGATTTCCAACTTGAACACTGCCAAGTCCAAAAACCTTTCAATGGATTGATCAAAGACTAAGACAAATAGGTAAAAGATAATTAGAAAATATCTATTAGAGTTAACGAATTAATTTTTTACATGTTTTATTTAGGGCCCTCCCAGGAGAGCACGAGACTCTTCAAACAGCATAAGAAAGCTCCCGACACAAAACAATGTTACCAAATGGACTGTATATGAAACTCTAACAGAACAGTTACTTCAGCCGTACGAAGTTGAAAAAGAACACGCTATGTCTCCGAATGATTATCCCACAAGACTTCAATACTCCAACTGGTTTATACAGCAACATAACCTAAATCTAAATTTTTTTAACCTTATTTTGTTTACCGATGAGGCCGGTTTTACAAGAGATGACATAATAAACTCAAACAATTTACATTTTTGGGCTGATGAAAACCCGCAAGCTATAATTCAAAACAAGCACCAACGAAGATTTATTGTAAATGTGTGCACTGGCATCATCGGAAATAAACTTATAGGTCCATTTGTTTTCAAAGGAAAACTCAGTGGCGAGATTTATTTACAATTTTTGCAGCAAAATTTAAATAATGTATTGGAAGATGTACTTCTTGATAAAAGAATGCAAATGTGGCACATGTATGATAGTGTTCTACCTCATTTTAACCGTATAGTATGTCAACATTTAACAAATGTTTTTGGCTCTCGATGGATCGGTCGAGGTGGACCTGTTTATGGCCACCAAGGTCTCCAGACCTAAATCTCTTAGAATTTTACTTCGGGAACATCTAAAGGAACTAGTTTATTCAACACCAGCTAGAAGAAGCACGACATTCGAGAAAAGTCTAATAATGCCGAAATATTATTTACAGTGCAGCGGGAAAATATTCGAAAAATAAGCGAATTTAATGAAGTACGTGGACTTAAACTTTTTCACTATTTTTGCATTTTAATAACATTGTAAATCAATTGAATCCCGATCAACCCTTTGAAAATTTTCTGAACTTGACAATGTCTGAGCTGGAAATCTTTCAGCATAACATCTTCTGACCTTCGAAGACTTAGACGACGCTTTCCCATAAATTAAAACACATCAGCACACCCTCCTTATTTTATTTTTACCTGTTTGTGTTTAGCATAAATAACTATTGAGTTTTTCGCATAAAAACCGATGTATTTCGAAAACCGTCAGTTTTATCGGAATAAATTAAGAGCACCTTTTTTCATTTCTACCAACAAACGATCACCTACAGAGCATCAAAACAATAATAGAAAAAACTATCGAATACAATCGACCACTCGTTCTGGCTTTTGTAGATTTCCATAAGGCCTTTGACACGGGAGAGTTGACAAAATTATGGAAGCATTACAAGCATTTCGCATTGACTATCGATACACAAAGTTAATTTACAATATATACAGGAATGCAACTATGTCGGTGAAAGTACACAGAAATATGGATCATATCCCAATTGGCAGACGAGTCCGACAGGGTGATACCTTATCGCCTAAACTATTTACTGCAGTACTAGAATACGCCTGCAAAAAACTTATCTGAGAAAAAAGAGGCCTGAATGTAGACGGCCAAAGATTAACAAATTTGAGGTTCGCGGGCGAGATAGTTTTGTTTCCCGATAATTTTAAGAAGATGTGTACAATGTTACATGAACTTCAGCTAGTGTGCGACAATGTGGGTCTTAAAATAAATATATCAAAAACAAAATTTATGACCAGTCTGGTACCTAATGGAAATATCAATATTGGAGACAACGAATTAGAGCTTGTGGAAAAATACATATAACTTGGTCACGAAATAAAGATCACAAGAGATAATCAAACATGCGAGCTACGGAAAAGAGTAGATCTCGCATGGGCAGCCTATGGAAAATTTAAAGACATCTTTAAAAGCGATATACCAATTTCTTTAAAACGTAAAACATTTGACCAATGTGTGTTACCGGTTATGACCTGCGGTGCAAAAAGTTTGACATTGACAACTGCAACTTCTAAACAAATAGCTCAGAGAAAGATGGAAAAGTCAATGCTAGGTATATCGCTTCGTGACCGAGTTAGAAATGAAGACCTGAGACGAAAGACAGGAGTTACCTACGTAATTTTCCAAATTGCCACACTCAAAGGAGCTGGGCCTAACATGTCTCCCGAATCAGTGATGGAAGGTGGACGAAGAGATTACTCGAGTGGAGGCCGAGATTAGATAAAAGAAGTAGAGGAAGATCCCCTACTTTTTGGACTGACGATCTCAAGAGAATTGCAACAAATTGGATGCAAATCCCTCAAGATAGAGCACAATGGACAAAAATGAGGGAGGCCTATGTCCAGCAGTGGACGCAAAGGGCTGGATGACTACCTGTTTTGAAGAGGAATTACCAAATTATTTAGAAATTCAGTTTTCATCAATGTAAAATTACACCTGTCAAAAATTTGGCCCAACGAGTGTGGCTGCAAGTCTGTTCCTGACTTCTCTGATGATCTAAAATATTTACTATATTATGGTTTAATGAGTCTTTATAGCCTCTATAAAATATTAAATCGCTGGGTACCCCTTTAGGGCTTTGTATCTCCATTAAGGGTCACTTTAGAAATTTTTTTTTCAATGAAAAATAGGGTTATTTTGACTACCCTTTTATGCTTTCGAGAAACTAAGAGGTACTTACCGGACACCCTGTATTTTATATAGCAGTTGTTTCCTGCGAATGTTGCTCTCGGTTCGATACAGCTCCACTCAGAGACCATGAGGTGGTCGAAACGCATATGGAGAGAGCACCAACAAATAGGCAACTCTTTAAACACGGCAGATATAAATTTCATTTATTTCTTACTGATATTTTGATTTTTTCAAATTGTTAATGATTTATTGTATCGCGGCATCTTGTGTTCTTGTATTTTTACCTAAAAAACCTGAAGTTTTCAGTACAAGTTGTAAACTAACAGAATAAGAAATATTAAATGACTAAATTTTAAGTTCCTACCTACGTGCGAGAAGAAAATATCTTAAACTATCAGCTCGCACACATTCCGAAATTGCGACCTTTGCCGCTTTTCAACCGAGGAAAAAAAAATTCCACCATTCAATGGCAATAATTTAAACAACGATTAAATATACATTTCGCTTTCTATCTCTTCCAGAGCCCAACAAATCTACTATCGCCGACCTCCCTTCAGAATAACCGTCGTCGCTCGTCAGTTATGTTCAGCGACATCATCGTGCTGCACGGACAAAACGTTTCACCTACAACATCGGCATCTAACCTCTTATCAGTGAACATTGATAAGAAAAATGTGTGTTCGAGCGAAAAAACGACACAAGCAGGTAAGATAAAACGTTATTTTTATTTTATCGTTGTTGGAAATGATCTGGTTGCGGCACAAAAATGACAGTTTATGTTCTCAACAGAAATTCTATGGCGGCAGGATGTTTATCCTTTATTTTATGATATTTAAAATTGCATTCAGACATCTCTAAATGAATAAGATATTACATTTGTGTGTTGTGTTGTCTCTATTGAGTCAGACATGTCGTTTAGACTACTACTCATATGTTTTTATATGTCTAATAAGAAAGTATCCAATATCAAAGAATTTCTTTCAGATATGCATATAAATATATATATATATATATATATATATATATATATATATATATATATATATATATATATATATATGTTATATCGGATATTCTCACGGGTGTGATGTGTAATCGAAGGTTTTGGGGCATCCCGTGTATGTGTTGAGTCCCTCAAGCTCACTGTATGGCGTCTACGAGCGAACTGACGCCTGCGACTCGGGTGCTGTCGATCCCGTGTGTACGTCGGACGCGTTCGTTTTCCGAATGGTTCTAGCCAACCAGGTTGCGAGACCTGCTGCGCGTAATCGGCCCTGTTGCCAGTGTTTGGGGTTGCGTTGCCGAGTTGTAATATATTTCGTTACTAAGTGGTACTGGTTGATGTTTCGTAAGCAGATTTTTCTAAGTATTAGGCACTCTCTGGCTATCATCTCTGCTATTTAAATTGTTCGGCATCTTTGCAATTTCAATGACTTCCCTTATAACTCTTGTGGACAGGTTTTCACATCTCGATAGTATTTTTGTTCCTGAGAAATTTATCTGCAGCTCATCTCACGTAGGCCAAACCAACCGTAAAATAAGCGCCAGAAGAGACAAACATATAAACGCTGTCAAGCAAAAAACAACTTCTTCTGCACTGGTCCAACTCTGGTTAAACACAGGACATAAGATAAATTTCTCATCTGGTCTGGCAACCTGATTGGCCAGAACTATTCGGAAAACGAACGCGTCCGACGTACCCACCGGACCGACAGCACCCGAGTCGTAAACGTCAGTTCGCTCGTAGACGCCACACAGTGAGCTTTGAAAATAGTAAATGAGACTTCACCAAAACGTCAGCTGCCTTACAATCCTGAAGTTTTTTTTTACATTATTTTCCATAATACCAATAACATTTTTCTTGGTCAAACAACCTAAAATTTAAAATACACGAATTATGTTTAAAATTCCTCACATTGAAAGAAAAATTAAAAGGTTAAAAGACAATTCAAAAAAATGTTTAAAAACCTATTTTACAATTAAAAACTTTAAATGATTTTAAAAACATTTCAATTTTTACAAAAATTTATAAGTACGCACTTTGAGCTTGCCATTTCTATTTCGATACTGAATGATAAAATGTATTGATTGTATTATTGGGAAAACATTTTTTTTACATTATTTTTTAAATCATTACTTATGAAGTCTTTGTTTTTTTTTATATTAAAATTGATAACATATAAATGTTCTAAGACTTTTACGAGGGTATATTAATTTTTAATCAGATTTATGTAAATATGGCGGATACGCAGTCCTGCGACAGCCATTCGTTGTACATGACCATACGAGATTAATTATTTTCTTTCTGTGTGTTAACACTGAGGGTCAAGAAATGGGGCTCAACATAAATATCAAAAAGACAAAATTTATGGTCTTTAGTAGACAACCTCATCTTAACGTTTCAATACAAATAGAAGGAAAAAGTATAGACAGGGTGACTCATTTTAAATATCTTGGATGTTATATCACCGAAAATCTAAACCCAAATAAAGAAATAAGGTGTAGAATAGAGACTGCTAGAGCAACTTTTCAAAAAATGAAACCACTTTTCTGCAATGATAACCTCAACCTAAAACTACGACAGAGAATGATAAGATCATGCATCTGGCCAGTGTTACTATATGGGGCAGAGATCTGGACAATTAAGGCCACGATCAATCGGTTGGAGGCTCTCGAAATGTGGTTACACCGGCGAATGCTGAGAATACCTTGGAAAGCTAGGCAGACCAACGAAATAGTACTCAATAGGGCCGACACAACTCGTCTACTATTAAACACTGTGAAGTGTAGAAAAATCGCATATCTTGGACATATATTCAGAGGGGGAGTGATATAGAATTCTTCAACTAATCATGATGGGCAAAGTAGAGGGACGTAGAGGGATAGGAAGAAGACAGGCTTCCTGGTTGAGGAATATTCGTGAATGGACAGGTATACGTAGCGCAGGGGAACTGTTCCAGCTGGCGCAGGACCGTGAAAGACTTGCCAATGTAATTGCCAACGTTTGGGGGACCTGATATGACACTTGAAGAAGAAGAAGTCTGATATTGTTATAGGTTGATAAATATATCCTTGATATTAATAGGTAGTGATTATATCCACAAATAGCACCTCTATATACTCTTACATCCTGAACTCAAAGTTTTGTGTTCTGTCTTATGATTAATATAATCGATAATAGATTTCTGTTCTCTTGTGCGTTGTTTCCAAGTAAATTTGAAGATTCTTTTGTGTTGGAAGAATCCGATGGTTATTTTAAGATCGTTAGTTGTACAGAGGCCAATTAGTCGTTCACCGTTATCAATTGTGACGGTTTCTCCAAATGATCGTACCACTTGATCGTGAGTGTTACGACCTGTTCTACAATTTAGGTTTCCTAATGTAATTAGTTCTCTAGTACTTCCAACTCCTGTGCTAATTCATTGAGTTTTTCAAAGAAAGTTTCTTTTATTGATACAGGTTCATCATCCGATGAAGCATATACGCCAAGAGATATTAATCTCCTACTCTTTATTGTTACATTAACCTTTATTATATTTTTATTACTTGGCTCCCAGTTTGTGATATATTTCTTAAATTTTTTGTGTAGTGATATTGCAACTTTTCTCTTTGCACGATTATCCTTGGAAACTCCACTAAACAGATTCATATACTTTCCCCATGCTTCCGATCGATATCCCTTTTTCTTTGTTTCAATTATGGCTGCTCTATATCTATCGTAAAATTGTTCAACTCCTTTAAGATCTAATCCATTTTACTTTACTGCTCTGTACGTTGCATGTTCCACAATTCATAAACTTTTTCCTTACTTTATGACTTTAACCGGTGCTCTGAGGTGAAATATAAAATTTGTAGCAATCTAAAATTTTTCCAGATGTTAGGTAGCTAACCTAACGCTCTAATTCCCAACCTGAAGGACCAGGTAATTTTTTTGTACAGGTTTTCTTCCTCTAGTTTTTGATGATCGACCACCTAAATGCTAGGCATCATCTTTGTCTGTTCCCTAGGCAGAAGCCCTTACTGGGAACTATCATCCAGGCCAGATAAACCCAGATTTTTTACGAGGTTGTTACCCCCCCCCCTCCTCCTTTCTCATCTCTTAAATGGTGAGGCCCAAAGCTTGGAACTGGTTTAACTGAGTTACTGTTGAGTAATTATATTTAGAAATTAACCATTGTTGAATGAAAAAATGATGCAAAGAAAATTTACAATTGGCTAGCGATTATATTTAAAAATTAACCATTCTAGATTGCATGAATGGTACATGGTACATTCTTTTGAAAACCTCCGTTAAAAATTAAACCGATGAACCAAGAATAAAAAAAAATCACGGAGTTTTATTCAGTTTTATCAACTTCTCATTAATATTTAACGGAGTCTGGACGACAAAAATCGAATTTTTATTAATTTTATTTTAAAAACATTTTATTTTTTGCGTTTTAATGAACTTTAACTTCGAGACTAATGACTGTTAAAAAAAAATTTTAATTTATGAACCTTAGTAAATAAATACCTAAATTTAAATCTAATTACTTCTAAAAAAGTATTTTTATCAAGATGAAATGATTAAAGTGATGTTTCTTTTTTAACGTCTCTTTTTTTCCGTATATTTCAGTTCGTGAAAATTTAACATCGGTAAAAGCTTGAAAAATCCCGAAAAATGTACTTCTCGAAATTCAGAAGAGCAGAGTTGAAAGAAAAGATTTATTTTTATATTTAAAGATAAAAACTCACTAAGGAAGCAGATGTACTAAAGTATCTGTATAATTTAGTGAATGATTTTTTTAGATATGGAAAGCACGACATATCCCATTCAACGTTTCAAAATATTCTTGGAAATAAGTTATTGTTATGCGGAGAAGAAAACACGAATATCCATATATTTACATAGATGAATAATAATGTAAACATTACAATCTAAAAAACTTACCGACTATTTCCTTTGAGGGGAAGAGGGAGAGAAGTACAAAATGGCATCATTGATATCTATAATTATACAAATATTTTAAAGGCTTCCCCCTTATTTCGTGCTTTTGCTGTCTATATTATATTTAAAACGTCCTCATATAATTCATACTTCTTTGAATAATCGTCTTTTCTCTTTTTAAGATACTAATTAATTTTAAAATGAATGTAAATATAAACTTAATATTGTTAGAAGTTTTATTATATATTTATTATATGTATTAAAGCTTATAAAATTATTTGTTTATTTTCTATAATTTTAAGAATGCATTTAATAAATTTCATCCTTGTAATTTTTTCTATAGGACGCGTATCAAAGAAGTTCTAGAATTTACTGACTTATTTTGTTTTTACTTCTTATTCACTTTTTAGTATAAAAATCCTTCTGAAGTTTTTTTTGGGATCTTCCAGGAGAAATAAAAGTTACTGAAGTTGTTTGAACTATTGACAAGTTGTCATTATAATGGTCAGTTTAAAAATATAGGTGATCAAAAATATACAAGGAGTGTCAGCCTCTAGAACCAATAAAATTTGTGTTAATTTTCAAAACTTCAAAGAGCAATGCGAAACGCAATAATCCCAAAGAAAACAAAATCTAGGAAAGAACCTGTACCAGAATAAACGCACATTTAGGGGGTAGCAGAAGTACCGAAAGCTGGAAAATACTGAGATCTCTTCGACAAGAAAAATCTAAAGATATCATTTCACCGATTGTTTTATCTCAATGGGATGAATACTTTTCAAAATTGCTAGCAGAAGAAAGAGCAGAATACCAACAAATAGTACAAGCTGATTCCGGCATGCATCTCCACTAAGGATAGATTGCAAAGAAGTCAAGCAAATATGCCAAACATTAAAAAACCGAAAATTACCAGGTCCCGGAAATATCCCGCCTGAGCTACTTAAATATGGCACAGAGAACTTATACAGACAATTGACAAACCTCTACCAAAAATGTATAAACGGAGAAAAGGTACCCGAAGAGTGGAAAACCTCCTATATTACCACTATACACAAAAAAGGAAGTAAAGACGTCTATGACAACTATCGAGGAATTGCGGTTCTCTGCACAATCTCGAGAGTGTATGGGAAGCTAGTCAAAAAGAGGATTGAGAGCGAATACTCAGATATGGAGGCCGAAGAACAGGCTGGATTTAGAGCAGGTAGATCTACTGTTGATCATCTGTTTACAATAACCCAGCTCATTGAGAAAAAATCAGCATGGAACCGAGAAATACACCTGCTCTACGTGGATCTCAAAAAAGCTATGACAGCGTACCACAACAAAAACTCTGGAAAGTCCTAGGAAAAACAAATATAAATATAATACTTTTCAAGGCTGTTCAAGAGCTCTATTCAAAAAATAGAAGCAAAATAAAGAAAAGGCATAATATTTCAAAATGATTCACGGTTATCAAAGGGCTCAAGCAGGGATGTTATTTGTCCCCAAACTTGTTTAAAATCTACTTGGAACAAGCGTTAAAAACATGGAAAAGAAAGTGCGAAAATATGGGCATTCCACTCAATGATTCTATACTATGCACATTGTGTTTCGCAGACGATCAAATAGTTCTGGCACAAGACTACGAAGATCTAGAATACATGGTTCGTAAGCTAATAGAAGAATATCAAAAATGGGGGCTAGAAGTTAATAACATCAAAAAAACGGAATACTTGTGTATTGGGGGACAGCAACAAAACTTGATTCTGGAACAACAGCAGCAGGAAATAAATCACTGTGAGAAATACAAGTATCTCGGAATTCATATAATTAACGACGGCAAACTTGACGAATAAATTAAGCATAGAAATAACTAGAGACGACAAGCTATTAGACAGTTGAACAGCATATCGTGAGATAAAACAATATCCAAAGAAAACAAACACAAAATCTTTAATAGTATTGTTAAAAGCATTGTCACCTATGGAAGTGAAGTATGGCCATTGAAAGAAAGAAATCTAAGAACACTGAGCGCTACAAAAATGGATTATTGGAGAAGAGCGGCTGGAAAATCCAGAATGGACAGAGTTAAAAATGAAAGAATCCAAGAAATTATGGGCGTTAAGCACAAGATAACAGAAGATATTAAAATCAACCAACTTAGATGGCACGGACATGTTCAACGAATGGACGATACTAGACTTCCAAAAAAAGTTTTAAATTGGGCACCACATGGAAGAAGAAAAGAGGAGACTATGTTGGAGAGAAGGAGTGAACAAGAGGAATGGATGAAAACCTATGGACAAACCGAGATCAATGGAGACTGGAAATCAGAAGAAGGCGTAGAACGTTATAAACTGATGTTATATATATATATATATATATATATATATATATATATATATATATATAGCTCTGAAAAGTTGTTTTTTTTAACGGAACTCCCTGTATATTATTGCATTTTTGGATTATCCAATCAAAATAAGTGCCCATTTTAATAAAATTTATAGTTAGTACCTAAACCTTATGGGTTTTTAAATAATTTGAATTTTGACACAATCTAACCTAATTTTCATGTTTCAAATACTTAAGAAATATTTCAGTTATGTACTCAAAATTTACAGTGAAGTGTAACAATAAATCATATTTTATATCCCAATTCTAATAAAGTTGCTATATTATACAGGGTGTCCAAAAATTAAAACTAATCAAATAAGAACTTTAAGTTGCTATATCTTGATTAATTTAAATAGAACGCTATACTTTTTACCTTACCAGAAAATGTAGCTTTTAAATACCCACCAAATGGTATCAGAGTGTTCTATAGCTAAGTCTTCACGTTTTCACAGAATATGCCAAATAATCGTTTTCTGCACAATTTCGTGTTTTTTGAATAGATGTTCTAATATATCTAGTTGCCCATGGCATTTAGAAATGACAGGTAATTTACAATTATAAGAATAATAATCAGGAATATCTTTACAAATGTTCAGAAACTCGGAACGCGATTTATAGTCGTCCAACAGGCTATAACAGCAATAATGGTAATAACATATTGACGATAACACAAAACAGAAGCACAATATTTATAGTAAATATTGGAAATGTCGACCATCCATTTCCAAACACTTACATATTATTTTTTCGAAACTACTGCTAACTCTGGACAACATTTGCGGGGTTACAGTTGGAAAAGAATCTCTTTTGCGTATTTTCATATCTTGTGGTGTTGTCAGAGGCGCATTGTAAACAATTCTTTTCATGTATCTCCATGAAAAGAAATCTGGTGGAGTTAAGTCCGGAGATTTCGGGGGACAATTTTGAAATTCGTGTCTCTCAATCCACCTCTTTCGAAAGTTGACATTTAAAAATTGCCGAACCTCGCTATGATAATGAGGCAGAGCTCCATCCAGTTAAAGCCACATAGTTGTTCTAATATTTAAAAGGACATCTTCTAATAACACTGGAAGTTGGTGTAAAAGAAAATCGCGAAACATCAAACTATTTAAAGTTCCTTCAAAAAAGTAAAATCTAATTAAGTATGGACCCAGTATTCCACCCCATACTTTAACCGACCACATATTCTGGTTTCTCATAACTCTGTATTCATGTGGATTTAAATCAGAATTGTAATGGAAGTTGTGTCTATTCACGAAATCATTGTTACGAAAAGTATAGTCATCACTAAACAACAAATTATCAAAAAAGTGTTCATTCTCTGCCACCTTATATAACACCCACAAGCAGAATTTAGTTCGGTTGTCAAAATCATTTCCGTGAAGCTCTTGACAAAGCTGGTTCTTATAAGGATGAAATCTGTATTTCTTAAGAATCCTTGAACACTTGCTTGGCTAATGTCAGTATTTTCGGATATATGATTCTGACTAATATTGGAATTTTCGATCACTTAACCAAGTACAGTAAAAAAATTTTCTTCATCCTCAGTAACAGGTTCTCTTATAACAGATTTTTTATAACTGACACTTGCACTTTCCCGAAACTGGTTTAATAGTCTCATAAAAACGACTGGTTTAGGATGATTTCCTTCACGAAACCTTTGAGTATAGACTCGAGAAGCCAACAAACAATTGTGATGACATTCTCTAAAAAAATCATATCAATACGCTCTTCCTTTGGATAAATCTTCATTTTGATACAGCAATAACACAACAATATTCAAATAATTCAATTCAATAAATGAAGTTTCACAATTACAAAAAATAATACCTCTATTATAGTAACAGACTTTGCAGACTAAGTAAAAAGTAAAACGTTCTATTTAAGTTAATCAAGTTATAGCCACTTAAACTTCTTATTTGATTAGTTTTAACTTTTAAACACCCTGTATAATATAGCAAGTTTATTGTAATTGGGATATAAAATATGGTTTATTGTTACACTTCACTGTAAATTTTGATTACATAACTGATATACTTCTTAATCACTAGCGTTATTAATAAATTTTACTTACTTCAACTCAACACAATTTGTTACAGTATGATTTGCATCATTTTTAATAACATAAATTAATGTTTCTGTAAACATAAAAAAGCAAGAAGCCTACTCAAAATTAATTGTAATAAGCCATATATATATATATATATATATATATATATATATATATATATATATATATATATATATATATATATATGTATATCAATTTTAACTCAGGCGCAAACAAAAAAACTTAATAAGGCGGATGTTGTTTTATTTACCAAAACCACTTTCGCCGGCATAAAATATATTTTCGCCCGATAGCTCGAAGAATTCTATTATGCAAGAGCTTTAACTTACATCACAAAAAACTAGCAAATCATCTTCTTATCATATGGGCCCGTGATTTCCTTTCTAAGACACACATTTTTCCTTTTTGTGTTGAAACTTTGATTGCGTTAATATTACATAGTCCAGACACAGCAACTTTAAGTGGCCTATATAGTTTTTATTGATGTGTTTTTCTGAAAATTACTCGAAATTGTCCTTTATTAACTACAGTAACCGGCAGAGAATTTTTCCCATATGGTGCTACATATGGCAAAAATTTTATTAAGCTTTTTAAAAACATTAAAATATGGCAAATAGAATCTGCACGTTCTACCACCTAAACCCACACAGCAAGAAATTTGA
This sequence comes from Diaprepes abbreviatus, assembly GCA_034092305.1. Classification (NCBI taxonomy): domain Eukaryota; kingdom Metazoa; phylum Arthropoda; class Insecta; order Coleoptera; family Curculionidae; genus Diaprepes; species Diaprepes abbreviatus. The sequence continues at coordinate 18,073,662 of JASJET010000200.1, read as the reverse complement.
AAAGCCTACTGTATAAACGGAAGAAGCAAAAACTTGTCGAAGAGCTAAGGACCCTTAAAAATACAAAACATTATTACCAAGAAAACTTTTCTCTTTCATTTTGGGTTTAGGCTGTTTAGAAAAGAGAAAATTTAATATAAGAATATTTCAAATCATTCTTAAGTACTTCTTCCATAAATATTAAAAAGTGTGTCTTGTTTATTCCTAAATATTGTTACCTTTCTTAACAGGACCGGTCCTAGCGGGGGACAAGGTTTTGCATGGCAATGCTCATCAATCAACAGAAAAAATGAGTGTAATGTAATAAGACGTTTAGGTAAATAATACCGTAGGTAACCAACTGTTCATTTAAATCGGCCTATATACACATAGTATGCCTGACATCCCGCATGCGGAACGAACCTAGAGTTGTTTAATTTCAAAACATATACATATCTACGTATATGTAGTGTTGTAGGTGTATAAGATATTAATTTAAGAATCTAAAGCATACGGTTTGTAAAAATGGGGGACCAATTTCAGTTTGAACGTCTGTGTCCAAAGGTTTATTATTGGCCCTGTATAGTACTTAGACCACAGATTATTTCATCACAGAAATACGACAGCCCAAATAAAGACTTTGAAGTGGAGGGGCAAATTTTCGTGACCTCTCTCGTCTAGCAACCCGCTATTACACTGAAGACCAAAAGGTAAAAGTAAGAGCCTAAATAGGGGTTGTAATTCTTTTTTAAATGCTGCAGATTTCCTTTAATTAAGAAAGGAAAAACTGATTTAATTCTAGTATAACAATAAGTTGTTTAGACTTGAGAGAATCGTACCGTTATTAAACAAAAATATTTTATATATGATAACTTCACAGCATAAAATATGAATAGAAACATAAAATAAAGTTAAGTTGAATAGAGTATAAATACGAATAGAAATTTCGTTTTTACGGGAAAAATCTTGGTCGCGTGTGATTAAATTCTAATGATCTGTGACGGTATTCTATCTTATTTTTCAATTTCTTCCAGTATAATAACGGGTCCCGAGGCAAACAAGGTCACGACATTTGGTTATGGTGGAAACATTTTCATCGCTTCCAATTCCCCAGCAGGCAACTAGAAATATAAAGTTCTGGTTGTCTAATTTATTATGATATTTTTATTATAAAAATAACTAATAACACTGATCGAAAAAAATTACTTTTACTCACACAAGTAAAAAATTTTGTATCTGTCAAGCATCAAAAAGTCTGCTCCTTCCCCCTCCCACAAATTAGAACTAATCATAGTTATTGAAGTTTAAATCTACTTATATGATCGAAGATCGCATCTGTAAGATGAAATAATCTGGGTTTAGAGTAGCAGCGAAAGTGAAAAATCTTATATGGAGAGTATAATATATCTTTCTATAAAGCAGGTATATCTGCGGGAAGAGAAATTATAATATTATAAAAGATATGTAACAAGACAGCGTTTAAATTTATTTTTAAGCAAAATATATATTCAAAGTCCTATTACAAAGACAAGATGACAATTGTGCGGCTTACTGTGATTTGTTGTTCTCATGTTTTCCATTTTATAAAATTTAATATCTGTAAGAAAGTAGACGCCTCAGATAATATATTTTCTTCGATGCAGTATCGTTATGGAGTTATTTATGAGAAACAGGATTTATTGTTGCGTCTTAAAATATGTTTCCAACCAAGATAGTATTAGTGTTGTATACGTATAATAAATTTTTCTCGTCTGTCATAATTTATTTGTGAATCTCTTTATAAAAGTAGTTTTGTTGCACTATTTATTCTTACAATATATTTTTGTACCTAATAAAGTTTTTAAATTATTACTCTTATAGAGATGACATTACAATAACGTTTGAGAAAATTCGCTTTAAAATATTATGCATACCAATTATTCGATTTTAAATAACTTTTCATCCAAATTTACATTTTCTTTCCATTAAAGAAAGTAGTTGTTAAACTTAAGCACTAAAATAACGACCAACCTTGCTATATTCAGTGAATCGTTATAATAATCTTGAGCAGTTTACTAAAAGGAGGAATATGCCGTTTCGATCATCGAATTTGTCGGATGTACAAAATAAATATTGGAGTATATTTTGCCTCAAAATTATACATTTTATAGGATTATACTTGATTTCAATAACCATGTTGAATAATTTTCTTTATTAACTGTAGATATATATAAATCTTATTAAAATATTTTCACCCAATTAAGTTGAAAACTTACAACTGATCTTTTTTCCACTTTCACCAAACTGATTCTTTTCAAATGTTGCACGCTTTTAGAGTTTTGATGATAATAGTACGTACAGTTGACTTTGTCCCTAAATTGTCAAACCCTGAGAAGGGAACCCCACTGTCTACTTTAGCGGTAAAAGCTAATGATTTAGTGTCTTAACAAAAGTAATAAACTTTGTGAAAAGGCTAAATAACACAAAGCCATGGTGTTATTGTAACCAAATAGAGAAAGCATGTTGCTTCATCAACGGTAATATTGAACAGGTTGGTGTATTAATAACTTTATTATTGAAAGCTCGAACAACAGCAGGTTTTGACAACCGAGCTATCGCAGTGAAGGTACTTATTCACCTCTCATTTTCTAACGTGTCGAGGACTGTGTTGTAATAGAGTGACTAAAATGATATATCAATAGAGTTATTTCTCCAGGCACCAAGCACACCTCGTTGGATAGGACTTTTGAATTCATACATGGAGCTAAGTGGGGATTGTAAATTCTGAGTGACCAATTAAAGCTTCCGTTGCTTTGTCCACTTTTTTGAGATGGTGTCGCAGAGGGCAGTGTCCTGTGAAGAGATTTGTTATAACTCAAATGTCACTTTTTGAGAGAGGAAAGCATTCGTGCGTTCTTTAAGGATAGAGTTATAAATTTCTTCGCTTGTTTAAAACTAAACGTATTGTTCCAAGTTATTTTATCTTATTTTGATCCCAGCTTCGGAATTTCTCTTTTACGTGATATTTTGGTAATCCACAGAAAGTTTCCAGGCCGGGGAAAAAATTTTCACCCCTTCTTTTGCTGACTGTCCGCTTCCTTAATTTTGATTCCCTTGTGCCCAGACAATCACATCAGGATTACCCTGTTGATTCTTACCAATTGCTTTGGATTTTGCCTTAACTCTTAAGTCAAACTTGACTTGTGGATATGTAATCTAAGATCTTTTAGTGCTACTTTGCTACCTGATAGTATCGTTGGCACAAATTTGAACTGCATGAATTTCCACTTGGAACATAGTAGGAATGTTTCTCAGGGATTAAGCAAAGCCAAAGCCTGAAATTGATACTCCCACTCCAACCACCAAATGCTTCTATAATCGAGGCAGACCCTCTCCGTTCGTACAATAACAGTCAGTTACTGCTTCGTAATTCTTGTCAAACTGAAGTCTGTCAGTTTTGTTATGAATTCTGTTGGATTTGTATCTAAAATCTTCATATGCCTAACGAAGTTTTCAAGTTTGAGATTTTCTGTTTAGGCTAGCTAAAAGACATTTGTTGCTACTCTTATCAAAGCTATATGTAACGAAAGAGCCCCAAACATAAAAGAAAGAAGCACACGAATGTTAAAGTGGTGCCTTTAGTTAAGAAAAAGAGCAACAGGTGGATAGATGATATAGAAGTCGTGCCGGGCTTCCATGGAAAAAGAGAGCTTCAAATAAAAAAACGTGATGTCTACATCCATCAATGGATAGGAGAAGGCAATAGATAGATAGATAGATAGTTCTCTTTCAATGAAATGATAATAACTGAAGTGTACATATTAAAATAGATACATTGATTCAAAGTAAAATGAAACCATGGCAATAGTAAACATCACATGTTACAGTAAAGTATTCAGTTTAATTACTAATTTTCTTCCATTATGCTACAACTTTTGAAGTTATTCAAGTTATGTCCCTGGTGACCGTCTGGAGGAGAACGACAGATTTAATATTTAACATTAAAATTATTTGTTAATCATTAGATTTCCGTTATTTATATTTATTAATATTTTTAATTTTATTTTTAGTTTAAAGTATTGTTATAGAACTAAGGAACAAAATAAAGTACTCTTATTTTCTTAAAAGATTTTTTTGTTTCAAAATTTCCATGTCCAGTTCCTCGCGTTAACAATTCCTCACATTTCAAATCATTACAATTTGTAACGGTATGATCCACACGGTTTTTCACTACATAAAAATAAATGTTTCCAGACAAAAAAAACCCTATACAAAATTAATTTTAAAAAGCCACATAAAGCCTTTTTAACTCGGACCCAAACAAAAAACCTTATAGAGACAAATGCTGTTTTATTTACCACAACCACTCTCGCCAGCCTAAAATATGTTTGCGTCCGATAGCCCGAAGAACTCTACTTTATTATGCAAGACCTTTAACTTCCTTACACCACAAAAAACCTGCAAATCACCCCCTTATCGTACCTGTCCCGTCATTTCCTTTCTGAGACACACATTTTTCCTTTTCTGTTGAAATTTTGATAACGTTAATATTATGTAGTCTGGACACGACAACTTTAAGTAGTCCATATGTTTTTATTGATGTGTTTTCGTTAATATTACATGAAATGGTTCTTTATTATATTGGGGACATTTTTTGAGCCTTTTAAAAAAATTAAAATATAGAAATGATAGAAGAAGCAAAAACAGAACAAAACCCCAAGAGCAAATTACCTTTATTTTAAAAATGCAAAAAATTTTCCTACACATTGTTACAGTCATATTTGATGTTTTCTATTTTGTTAAATAAATTAGCAAAGTATTATTTCATATTGGAAAACACTTGCAAATGTGTTTTTTATAACAATATACAGGACAATTAAAGTTTTTTTGAAAAATTTTAAGGGAACATCTTATATTTTATATTTAATTTGTATGCATCTACTGCATGTTCTTCAGTTTAGTCAATTTTATTTCAATTTCAATGCTAAATTAGTACGAGGAAGAAATGAAGAATACATCAGACCCTACGGACTAGTAGAAAGAAGTGAATGTAGCGTCCATTTGAGTACATTTTGCACAGAAGAACAACTCATCGTAACTACTACATTTTTCAAGTTATCACCAAGGAAATTATACACATGAAAATCCTCAAAGAACTCTTCAGGAAATGTAGTCGAGAGTCAAATTGACTACATGTTAGTAAACAAGCGATTCTGAAACAGTTTCACTTCAATTAAATCATTACTTTTGTTCGAGCTCGTATACCGTGGTCTGTTGGAATTTCTACCTAACATTTAATCTGCAATTGTGACAGACATTATCAAAGATCCGAGGATGAAGAGTTTTTCCTGAAGGCTCGAACTTTCATTGGGCCATATCTCCTTCCTGAACTCTTAAACGGAGAGAATTACTGAGAGTTTTTACGAAATGAAATGCCGAACATCGTGGATGAAATACCATTGAACGTAAGAGACACAATAATATTCCAGAACGACGGATGTCCAGCACATTATCGGTTTGACGTAATGAAACATTCCCTAATCGTTGAATCGGAGGGAACGGTCCCATAATGTGGCCTGCGAGGTCCCCAGACTTGACGCCTATAGATTTTCACATCTGAGGACGTATAAAAGAACTTGAATATAAAGTTGAAATAATGGACGGTAATCTACTGATTGAAAGAATTAATGAAGCAGGTGTCAGGGAAAAAATTAGACTAGGCGTAACCACCACCCAAGTGAGGAAAAGGGCCCGAAAATGTATTAGAAATAATGGCTCACATTTCGAACATAACATGTAAAATAATACTTAACGCGATTTTGGTAATTTTAGGAAAATAAAAATATATAGAGAAAATTGTTAATTTCGTTAAAATGAATATCTTCCTTGAATTTAATGGATTTAATGCTGTTAATATAATGTATGAACCAAAGAATATGGAAAAAAATATTTCAAACCGAAAAATTATACCAGTATCATAAAAATTAATATTTCAATCACCAATTGCTGGGAAACCGAAAAATTATAAAATGTGCTGTAACTCGAGAACCGTGCATTTTTGTACTAAGGCATATATGGCATAAATTATTCAAAATGACCTTCTCTATCACCTCTTCCAAACTTTCTATCGATGTACCAAACACCCTGTATATATAAGGTGTTTCCAAATAAGTGCTCAAAATTTTAAGAGGTTATTCATAGTTTTTAAGATACGGGTTTACTTAAGAAGTTTAGCTGTTTAACGTAATATAAGTAATGCCCTATCAACTATTGCTATTACTGATATGGTTTCTTAGTCGATTTTAAAATTTAGTACAACATTACAAGAACATTTACTTGTAAAACTATGAAATATAAAGTACCATTATATTCCAGGTGATGGTAATATCTGGCAAATTACCAACCCAACGAATCCTCAACAAATGTTAGAAACAAAACAACAAATAGCTCAAGAATGTAGCGATTTAATGAACGGTGAAGCCTTAACGTGTCAAGAACTTCTAGCCTTGGGCGCGATCAACGCAGCCCTTCCTACAGGACAGATAGTTTTGGATACTTTTTTTGATTCCCTTTCCAAGGGAATGAATAACCGGCAGAAAAATAATGAGGATTACTACGTCCAACCTGTAAATACAGAAGAGGTTAGTAAAATAGGGAATTGTTGTGTTACATTATATTACACATATTAAATTTTAAAATTCATTTGTGTGAATTTAGGAAAGGTAGAAGCTGTTTTATACCAGATCTTCGATCTTTTTACCAAGCGCCAAATGTATGTAATACTATTTTTTTTTCTAGGATTTTAGTTGTTGTATAGATATGTGGCACTGTGAAGCAGAGTACAAAAACGAAAAACGCTCAAAATTCTACGTATGCTCCTGCATGGTAGTAAAAGGAATAGTAAAAGCCTTGAAAACAATTAGAAAGTACATTAAGCTCTTGGTAGAGCATAAGTTATTTCAACACGGTATTCTTTTAGCAATTTTAATAAATACTCTGTCAATGGGTATAGAGCATCACCAGCAATCTGATTGGTTGACACATTGTGTTGAAGTGACTAATGTTATTTTTTCTGGAGTTTTCGCTGTTGAAATGGTACTCAAAATTATTGCTGAAGGCCCTTTTGGGTACATTTCTAATGGGTTTAACGTGTTCGATGGGGTTATCGTTATCTTAAGGTAAGTACACTTATTTTATTTTTGGAGAATTTTGACTGCTAGTTAGTTAGTTCAACGAAATCTTTAAACGAACTTTATGTTTCAAAAACAATACAGTGGAGTAAGACTTTTATCTCGAAACTCAGTTATGTCGAGTGAATACTAGAAATTTTATTTTCACAGAACTAACTCTTCTTTAACTACACCTCACTATAAAATGTGTTAGTTATTTTGGTCATTACAAACGGAACTCTTCAATATAAACCACACGCATATGTAAAATCATGTTTTTTTAAGTTGGTGCAACTGTAAGCGAGAATTACGCGAAATCACAGGATGCTACGCATATTAATAAATAAGTGTTTTGGGTGGACGTTCTTTCTGCTTTGTGGTGATTTTTGTAATGCCCAAAATCAATTAAGAAAAGAATTGTACTCGAGTATACACGGAAAAGAAGTGGAATTCTTGCTGAAAAGCGTACTCATTGAATCCTGGAAGAAGTCCCCTGGAATAAGCTGTGCCGAGGAGCATATAATTAGATCTAATTCTTGAATTACTAGGGAACTTCTCTCCCTGGAGAGGAAAAAATTGAGAATAATTGTGGGAGTACTAACAGGACATGTTCATAAGATTGGCATCACCCTAGATACGGGTGAATGAAATTGTTGATTTTGTTCTTACAGAATGACGAACGGATTAAAGCAAAAACATTTCAGAGATGCAATAGTATCACCTGAAGCCGTCATGGTGGGATATAAAGAGCCTAACGAGACCAAGGGATCGAGATTAAATATCATCTCTATTTATTCATTCATTCGAGATCTTCTTTCGAGTACTGTAAAGCGTTCACTGAGAGCCGTCGAAGATTATTCACATTTTGGACTGCCACCAGTATGACGTCGCCCAGGTAATGGTGCTCAAAGTCATCACATCTCAACTAGAAAATTAGCACGTGAGTTGAGGATCTCGAAAACTGAATGCCATGTGATTTTGGCGGAAATTTGACATGAATCTCTTCACTTTTCGCAAGGCGCTGAAACACTTCATTTACCCAGCGACCCAAGCTTTTTGAAACGTATCATTACAAACAATAAGATGTGAGTATACAAATTTGACATGAAAATATCTAAACAATTATCGGAATTGGGACTAAAAGAAGAGCAAAGACGAAATAGAGCACGTGAAAACAAATTAAAATTTAAATTCATGCTACCTATTCAATTTTTAGGCGTGGTTTAATAATAATTATTTCCAGAGGGCCGAGCGATTAGTAATCTAATATTTAACCGTTATGCGTCGTTTGCATGAGGCCACATGAAAAAAAATGGCCAGAAATGTGGCACCCCAATACGATGATGCATAGGCACACACTTCACTCACAGTTGTTTGCTAAAAACTTAACCAACTTAATTTCTTTAGCACCGTTTTCATCTGATATGGCAACATGCAACTTCTTTTTCTTACCAAAGGGCATTATTTGATGGTGTGATGTGGTAGTGCCACAAAATGCGTAAGCAGGGGCGACTAAAGATTTGAAAAAACGTTCACATATGTGTCTTGCCTAGAATGAGGAATCATTTGAAGAAAATGCGTTAAATTTTGATGAATAAATAATTTTACGTTTTCGTTTATTTCTGTATATAAGGTATATACAGTGTGTCCGATAAGTACCTCCTAATTTCTCGGAAGCAAACAGGGGAGCTCAAAATAAGCCTACTATATCATAGAAAAAAATTCCTAAAGTGCCCCTTAAAGGAGATTCAAAGCCTTAAAGGAGTACCCAGCGATTGACCTTATCGGCTCTAAATTTTGAACCGACTTGTATAATTTAATGAAATTTTAATATTTTATAGAGGCCATAACAACTCATTAAATCATACTACAGTAGATGTTTTAGATCATCGGAGAAGTCAGGGACGGACTTGCAGCCACACTCGTTGTGCATAGTTTTTGACAGGTGTCATTTTACAGAGCTGATTTTTAAATTACCATGGTCATTGCTCTTCAAAAAAATACTCTTAATTTATTTCGATAAAAATTGTGGTTTTCGAGATAAATCAGTTTTTACGCGAAAAACTCAAAAGTTACTAATGCTAAACACAAACAGGTAAAAATCAGGTTATTATTGTTAATACCTGCATAATAAATTACTATTGACGGAACTTGTCAATACCGCTTTCAAGTAAAAATATCATTTAAAAAATGGAAGAATATTTTTACGCAGAGTATGGTGATATGCATTTAATTTATGGTGAAGTTCTGTCAAATTCTCCGAAGGCAAGAAGACTGAAATGCTGAAAGATTTCCAGCTCGAACATTGCCAAGTCCAAAAATCTTTCAAGGGGTCGATCGAAACTTGAAGGAAACAGGTAAAAGATGATTAAAAAATAATTATTAGAGTTAACGAATTAATTTTTTACATGTTTTATTCAGGGTCATTTTTGTCGCGACGTGGCTGTGAGGGCCATCCTAGGAGAGCACGAGACCCTCACGTAGAGGAATAAATTTTGCAAGATATTGTTGACTTCAAACAGCATAAGAAAGCTTGCACCCAAAACAATGTTATAAAATGGATTGTACATGAAACTCTAACAGAACAGTTACGTCAGCCGTACCACGTTAAAAAAGTACACGCTATGTCTCCGGATGATTATCCCGCAAGATTTCAATACAACAACTGGTTTATGTAGCAACATAACCTAAATCTAAGTTTTTCTGACTCTATTTTATTTATCGATGATGCTGGTTTTACAAGAGATGGCTTAATAAACTCATACAATATAGACTTTTCAGCTGATGAAAATCCCAACGTTATAATTCAAAACAAATACCAATAAAGGTTTATTGTAAATGTGTGGACTGGCATCATCGGAAATAACCTTATAAGTCCATTTGTTTTAGAAGGAAAACTCCATGGTGAGATTAGTTTTGCAATTTTTAAGGCAAGAATTAAATAATTTATTGGAAGACCTCTTGATAGAAGAATGCAAATGTGGTACATACATAATGGTGCTCTACCTCATTTTAATCGTATTGTACGTCAACACTTAACAAATATTTTTGGCTCTAGATGGATAGGTAGAGGTGGGCCTGTTTTATGGCCACCAAGGTCTTCAGACCTAAATCCCTTAGACTTTTACTTCTGGGGACATTTAAAAGAACTAGTTTATTCAATACCAGTAAATACAAGAGAAGAACTACAAGTGATAATAGCACAGCATTATAACGAAGTCTGTAATAATGCATCGGGAAAATATTCGAAGAATAAGAAAATGTATTGTAGTATTTGGGGCCCATATTGAACATTTGCCAAAATAACATTTAAACGTTTTCACTATTTTTGCATTTTAATCACACTGTAAATCAATTGAGCCCCTATCAACCCTTTGAAAGTTTTCTGGACTTGCCAATATCTGAGCTGAAAATCTTTCAACATCTTCTTGCCATCAAAGAGTTAGACAGCGCTTCCTCATAAACCAGTACACCATACGTATTTCATTTTTACATGTTTGTGTTTAGAATTAGTAACTTTTGAGGTTTTCGCATAAAACCCGATTTATCTTGAAAACCGCCAGATACATCAAAATAAATTGAGAAACTTTTTTGAAGAGAAATGACCAAATTATTAAAAAAAACAGATTTCAGCTCTGTAAAATGACACAAATTAGGCACAACGAGTGTGACTGCAAGGTCGTTCCTGACTTCTCTGATGATCTAAAACATATAATGTAGTATGATTTAATGAGTCTTTATAGTCTCTATAAAATGTACAAGTCGGTTCAAAATTTAGAGCCGATATGGTAAATCGCTGGGTACCCGTTTAGGGCTCTGTATCTCCATTAAGGGGAACTGTAGCAAAGAAGGATTATTTTGACCTCCCCTGTATGCTCCCGAAAAATTATGAGTTACTTACCGGACACGGTGTATTGTCTTTTCAATCTAATATCAACATTCTTTTATGTTTTGTTTTGACATAACTTGTGATTTCCGGATTTCTGTAATACCCTGTGTACTGTCAAAAATGCGGGACAAACTCGTAAAGAACATCATAAACATTAAAATGTACTTAATGAAAGATACAACAAAACATAAAATTATTCTAATTTGTAAACACAACAACAAACTTTTATTAGGGAAAGCCATGTTTAAATACACAGTACCCCTTAACATAATTGAAAGGTAGAATTCGCAATTTGGCGGAGTGCTTGCTAGCTTTCAAGAAATACTACATTAATTATTTTTTGTGTTAAAGTTTAAGATCTGCTCTGCGTTTTATTTAAGGTTTCCATTTCCGAGCACCGCTACAAAAAACAATCCTATTTATATAAGTCATGTAGTTTAAAAAATATTACTTTCGGTAGGTATTTAATCGTTATATTTTTGTTTGCCAAGACTGTTAACAAATAAGTAGTAAACGTTCTTAATGATAAAGATGTTCAGTCATATCCAATTACAGTGCTTGATACGTTTCACTCACTTTATTTCCTGTTAATAATTTATCTCTAAATCAATTTAATCAATTACTTATTTTATTTGTAGGATAAGTAGATCCTTTTATGATATATCAATACACTCAGCTACATTAAAAGACTGCTTTATACAGTATTGCCATATCTAAAAACTGTTACCCAAGTACTCGGCTATTTTTATAACAGCATTTTTTAAAATGCATCCACTTTAGCCTTTTCTTTCTCTTTTAGCGCAATAGAATTGTTTAAAAACTTCACGAAAGAGGCTGACGAATTACATACAGACTCGGGCCTTTCAGTTTTAAGAACATTTCGGCTTTTAAGAATATTAAAGCTGGTCCGTTTCATGCCAAATCTGAGAAGGCAATTGTTCGTTATGTTACGAACGATGGACAATGTTGCCATTTTCTTCTCTTTACTCATTCTTTTTATATTCATATTTAGGTAAGTGGTGGTTCATTTCCGGATAATATTTTTAAAAGGGTGATGTTTATTAGTCAAAAATATTTTTTTATGCAGGATTCAGCAAAAATTATATTTTAGATTTTAAAATTAAATTGTTACAAGCTGAATATCGAGAAAATATGATACAATAATTAAGTATGAAGTTAAAAAAATATGACATATTTTTTTTTAAATAGTACCAACATTCTAGAAAATATTCACATTTTTAAGATCCGTACTAATGTTCTTGCAAAATAATACGGGTATGTTTCAAGGTCATAGACAACGAAGTAGTAGATATCAGTTGGACTTCCATTGTCTTCATTTTTTGTTGAATATCACGATGTTGCGGCTAGTATTTATCTCTAACCGTTTTCAAGTGAAACTGAAGACGGTAGAGATAACTACTAGCCGAAACGTCGTAATATTTAACAAAAAATAAAGACAATGGAAGTCCAACAGATATCTACTACTTCGCAAAAATACTGATATGTGTTTCAGTACAATCATAAGGATCAAACTATTGTTGTTGAACTTCTGTTATTTCAATACAATTAAAGTGGTCTGACCCTATTCCTTTCAGCTAAAATATTTTTTATATTTGAAAATTGCTTTAGCTTTAGAAATATCCTTTATATTTAGGCCTCTCTCATATTCTTCTTGATATCGTTGTTTTGTACCACCCGATGTGAACTCAGTACTACCACCCTTTTGATATCGTCAATACCATCGTTGTTGTGGTCTGTCAGTGTTTCTCTTACTTTCCCATGGTCTTCATGTTGTCATTTTTCCGCTCCACTTATTTATGTTCCTAACAGCATGCCCAGCCGAGTTCCATTTTGGAGAGAATATTCGTCTTGCTAAGTCCTTGAGTATAGTTTTGCTTCTTATCCACTCATTGGTTTTATAATTTTTAAGTGTTATTCCTAGTATTCTTCATTCGATTGATCTTTGATGCACTTTCACTTTATTTATTATTTTTTTGGTCAGCACCCATGTTTGGCTGCAATTTGTTATTACTGAGAAAATACATTCCATGTATACTTTGGTTTCTAGTTTTAAGAGAAGGTTGGAGTTGAAAATGTGTTCTATTTTATCATATGTTGCCCATCCTAAGCGTATTCAACGGTTGCTTTCGAGCACTTGGTTGTCCTTTCCCAATATTATTTATTTCCTACTTAATGTCCATCTAAATTTATCGTTTCTACATTTGGTTATCACAAATTTGGTTTTTGTGACATTCATTTTTAAGCATGTTTCTTAGTTTCGCACAGTGTATGGTAAAGATAACTATGGTCTGCGAATATGAGGATGTTAAGTCTTTCTCTTCTCCTACTATATTCATTTCTTTGAATAGATCCTTCAGGAGGAGAGTAAATAATTTAGGTGATATAATATCTTCTTGTCTAATGCATCTGTGGATTTCTGTCTCTTTGGTGTCCTCATGTAGCCTAACCTTCATTTTAATTCCTGAATAATGTCAATGTATGGTCTATCCTTGCACGTTTCGTAGATATTATAATTGCTCAAAATTCATAAAAGTCTATAACTGCGGTTCACATTTGAATATTGTTCTCTGCAGCCTTTTCTATCAGTATTCTGTTAGTGTGGATGCGTTCTATTACACTATAGCCTATACCGAAGCCTGCCTTTCCATGAGGTCGGTATGCATCTAATTTTGCTTCTATGTAGTTTATTATTACTCTCATAAGGAGTTTATAAATCTGTGATAAACGGCTTATTGGTTTATAGTTTTCGAGATTACTCGGGTCTCTTTTTTTATATATCAGGATTAAAATCACGGTGTTTTGTGATATAGTTCCCTCGAATTAAATAGAGATTTTAGTCTCCTTATTAGCTGGCTTTACATTTTAGCAGCAGAGTAAATAATTAAGGTGATATAATATCCCTGGTCTAATGCCTCTGTGGATTTCTGTCTCTTTGGTGTATACATGTAGCCTAATCTTCATTTTGGGTCAATCTTTTAATTTCTGAATAATGTCAATGTATGGTTTATCCTTGCACGTTTCATAGATATTATAATTGCTCAAAATTCATAAAAGTCTATAACTGTGGTTCACATTTGGATATTGTACTCTGCAGCCTTTTCTATCAGTATTCTGTTAGTGTGTATGCGTTCTATTGTACTATAGCCTATTTCGAAGCCTGCCTTTTAATGAGATTGATATGCATCTAGTTTTGCTTCTATGTAGTTTATTATTACTCTCATAAGGAGTTTATAAATCTGTGATAAACAGCTTATTGATTTATAGTTTTCGAGATTACTCGGGTGTCCTTTTTTATATATCAGGATTAATATCACGGTGTTTTGTGATATAGTTCCCTCGAATTAAATAGAGATTTTAGTCTCCTTATTAGCTGGCTTTACATTTTTCTTATTCATCAAAATTAATTTATTTAAAGAAAACTGAAGGAATTTCATTGTAATGCCCACGACAGATATACATATGTAAAACCCAAGAACGTTAATTTCTCTAGCATTTTTCGCTTATAAAATTTGAATATTAAACTGTCTTGCTGAATCCTGTCTAATAAAGATTATTTAGGAAAATAATTACAGTACACTACAGGGTTATTAATGTACCATGGTCATGAAAGTAAAGACTTCTTGTTAACTACCCTGTTCTACTCCAGACAAATTCCCATTGGCGAAAGTTAAGTTTATAAAAAAGATCCATTAGTGATTACTACTTTGGCATCATTTAACTCTAAAATAGTGAGTTATTTTTTGTCCTGTAATAGTATTATTGCCTTATATGTACAGAAATATTTTGCAACACATTGAAAGCCTTGCAAGCATATTAAAATGGATTTAACTGAATGTTTGGCCATGGTACAAAATACTAATGATTTTTAAAAAACATTTAAACAAATCCAGTGAAGAAGGGTAGGGGTGGCATTTGATTATATTATTGTTTATTTATAATTGTGTACATACGTTATTTAGATTTTTTGATTAAATTTATTTAGTTTGATGTTTAGAAGAATCTGTATACTGTGTACACCACTATGACTTCTAAAAACACGATCTTCTTTTTCAGTTTATTTTTTAAATTTATTTGCACCTGATACTGCACAACAGATCTGTTTTACATACACAAAGAAACTCTTGTACATAGAACAATTAATATACCCGAACATTGGTTTCCGAAACTACAAACATCTATTTAAGCTTTGTATTTATACTTTAAAATGTACCCACTTGCAGTACAATAAAGGGATAGAAATTAAAATCCCACAGAAAACGAATTTTTACATAGGATACTTTTACTAGTATTCTTTGTGGTAATCGTTTGTATTACGACCAATAAAAACACACTTGCAAACTCCAGGAAAGCCGCAGTAAAAAGGCTCTAAAAGTAAAAATAAAGTTGCTCCTTCAAGGTATTTTTTTGTAAATATTTATACAAAGACTTGAAATAAAAAGACCTGGTAAAGCCCCAAATGAGCTTAACGAATATTTCAATTTTCACGGTTGTTAGTGCAAAATACTATCCAAATTTTTAATTTAGGAACAAAGCAGTTTAAAAACTGATAATATTTTCTACAAGATCAGGCCCATACTTGGCAATTGTCACTAGCCAGCTCTCCGCTACCAGTGGTTGCCACAAGCTGGAGCTGACATTCCATATAGATTTTGTTCGATGAGTTATTGTGTAAATTACTAAATGAGTAAAAGGCATTAGGATTCACAAATATATCCTTAAATGACAGCTTGATAAATAGCAACTGTCAAAGAAAATTTGTTTTAAGCGTGGCGGTTAAGTTCATGCACTTCCATTTACAAAAAGTACAATTTACCCAATATCTCAAAAATTATTTCAGCGGAAAAAAATACATAAGTTAAAAAAAATGATCGATGATATAGCTCAAAAAATAGTAAGTTAGAAAAAGTGCCGACTAAATTTAATGAGAAATATCGACAGCGGAATGTAGGGGCATTATCTGCTAGCCCAAGACGCCAAGTGGGAACTGACCTTAAAATTAAAAAAATCTCTTCTTGGTTATAACCAACAGTAATATTAAAAGTAGCTGTACAATTTTGTATGGAAATATCCCATGTGATAATTCGTTTTATCTGAAAATAGAGTTTTATTGTACTTCAACATTCCAAATATCACAAAACATAATAAAATATACCCTGATTACTTCATATTTTAGTTTTTTATTAATCTAAGTAATATATTGCCCCCAATGATATTAATATGACAAGTATATTATAAATAAATTTAAAATTATATCCATTTGTAATAAAACATCACTAGCGTAACCTAGAATTCTGAAGATTTTATATTTTATTTTTAAAGCGAAAGATCTATAAATATATACAGTGGTGGGAAGATATAGTAAATGATGAAACGATAGATGGCGCAGCTTGTATCGTACTTTTTACTTAGTTCAATATAAGTTGCTTAAAGGATATATATATATATATATATATATATATATATATATATATATATATATATATATATATTTCATCTTTTTGTGGTAGTTTCTTGCAATCTGACGGAGTTCCTTTGATTTCTAACTAGAAGAAAGCGCGCCTGTTCTTATAACGTTTTTTTTTGAGTTAGTTTCCCCTAAATACAATTATGTTGACATTTTTTCTTAAAAATCAAACTACTTATCCAACTAGAAACCAACCGAAGCATCTAAAAATGTCCATTTTTATTTTTGTAATAGAAACGTCGGATTTATATATCAACATAAAAATGAATTTCAAACAACTTTTCTTGGGAATATTTTTATGAATGTTGAAATAAGGATGTTAATAACAATCAGGTTTTCGTTCCCACCCTTTGTAGGATGGGATTGTTCAAATTCCATTCGATGTATGTTTTTGTTTTAGAATGTACAGAGATTACCTTTAAAGTTTCTGTCGGCCATTGTTCTTACTAAATTTTAGAAAATTATTATTTAGCTTACGGGGAAAAATTTAAAATAATCATATGGCGGAACTCAAAATTGGCAATTTAATTTTAATAATCTATATATAATAATAATAAACTCACATTTTTATATTAAGCTAAATGTAAAACATTTAAAAATTTTTTTTATTTTTATTTAAATTTAATAATTTGGTATGCTAAAAATAAGATATAGAACCCTCAGAATTCGAAAATACGCTAAAAATAAAAACATTTTGTTAACGATATATAATATTCATAAACCTATCTGCTATATTTAGCAAAACTCAAGAGATTTTATATTAAAATAGAGACCGACAAGCCTACTCCAAGTCATACAATTGTTTTCATCCAAAATTTGTATAAATGCGTGAAAAGAACTACACTATTTTATGAATCTGGTACTCCACGATACTCCTCTTTCTTTTTTAAGATATGCGTATACTCCACACATTTGTTTATTTATTTATTGTTGCTAACTGCACAGTATTTTCCCATTGTTTACAATTTAATGAACTTTTATTTATAAAGACAACCAAGATAGTACCAAAAATGGATTAAAATCAAAGTGAAATGATGAGTGAAAGAAAAAGAAGAAGTGTCACCTATCACAAATTAGAACACAATAACTAATGATACAATAGATACAAATTCTACATATTTATTAGACAGATATTATAAGTAAAATCCAAAGATTTTTAGGTAAAAACAATTGTCCATTGGTCGAAAAATTCTATGTATTCCAGAAATTACGTTATTTAATATCTTGTGATGTTTAAGTAATTAAAGAAAATTAATAAAAAATAAAATTTCTTTAAATCCTAAGAAGTTTTTACTATCTTATAAACATCACAAGGCAGATCATCAACTGGCTGCTACCTTTGCTTGACAAATACTGGTGAGATACTAGAGGGAATTTTGGACAGGGCTCAACTTGTGTGTGCTTATCTCTATTTTAATATAAAATCTCTTTGAGCAAAACAGACTGAAATCTAAAATTATAAAATTATAGATTTATAATTTATTAACAATATTTTAGTAACTTTTAACTTTAACAAAATTAAATTTGTTTATACTTATACAACATGACATAATCAAATTTTAATTGACGGTGATGATAATGACCAAATGATGATTTTTGGGATGTTTTTAGTATTCTGGGTATGAATATTTTCGGGTGCAAGTTTTGTAAAGACCATAAATATAATAAAGAGGGCATCTGCTTGTCAAATTCGGATGAAGACAAAGATAGAAAAAACTTTGACTCCCTTTTGTGGTCCCTCGTGACCGTTTTTCAGGTACTTTATTTTCATTGAGTTAAGAAAAAACTGCGGTTAGTACAGACAAACTTGCATGTTCAGGGCTGAGGTATAGTACCCTTGGTTATTCTTTAAATTTAAAAAAGATGTATAAAGTTTAAGGCAAATGGCATTGTAAAAATTTTTTCTGTTTTAACGCCTTTTTTGTAATATTTGTCATAAGTGTTTTATCTGTTTTAGAAATATTAATACAATACAATTTTTTTATTAAATGCGTATCGTACTTTACATAATTGTGAAAAAAAAAATAAATGCATATCGTACTATATACAATTTTTAACTAAATGCATATCGTACTATAAACAATTGTGAAAAAACAATAAGATACGAATATATAGAAAATTCTTTCTAAAAAGATAAATAAAAAAATTTCAATGTTAATTTTAGTATTGTTAACGTACTAAGAGCAGTTTTTTGTTTTTTGTTTATTTTTTTCTAACTAAATTTATACTGGATAATTGATAAGTTAAGAAACGAATTCGATAGAACCAAATATTTCAACGGAAAAGGTAGGTTTCAGCTTGCTTTGTATATACGCAAGTTAGATTGTTCTTTCTATATCACTTATACACAATACGCATGAGTTCCTATGCTTTTTTGCTTATATTTGTTCAAGTTAGTCTTATATAATGCATGAAAAGTAATAATTTCTGTTAAAGTATTTGAAAGTGAGTTAACTTGAATTACTTAAAATACTCGTGCACACCAAGACAAAAAACGGACAAACAATATTTTGTTATAATTCAATCTTTATTGATTTTTGAAGTTTTGCATCACGTTAATATGTAGATATTTTTATATTGATCATTAAAACATATTGGACTTGAAAAAGGTCTTATTTGGTTTGTTATTGTACAGGATAAAACAAACAATTGAATTTAGCACTCAGTTTCTGAACACCATATAAAAGAATTTTATTTGATTTTTAAGCCCCACTATCTTAACATATATTTTTTAAATTTATACCAATATCTTTATTCTAAAGGAAAAAATATTTTAAAGAAAATTTATGTACAACAATTACAAAAACGAAAAACATTAGAACTAATTGAGCTTAAACAAATACACGAACACTAATATCGTATATTGCCTCCTGGTGCTTTAATAGCTTCTGTGATATGACGTGGTAAGCTCTAAAAACAATCGTCAATTACCATTTATGGAATATTTTGACCAACAAATGGGGCAAGAGCAACCATGGAGCCACTAAACATTATTTTCCATAATTGTTGGGAATTAAAGCTCCACTTTCGTATAAAAGGAGGTCTGTACGAGCTTGTTTTGAAATTCTAGCCCCCATCAAGGTACTACCGTATTCAAAAGGTGGTTTTAGAGATATGCAATATTCATAAAACCCTTTTGCTTTGCTTGTCTTCTCTAGACATGCTCTTGTCCATTAGTGAACGCAATTAAAAAATGATTCATTTATGAATAACATACATTCCCAAACTTCGTGTCGATGTTACTAGCCAAAACTTATTCGTTGAGCAAGAGAAACTCTATAAGTGCACAAGTAGCTGGTCTTCTTGGCATCAATTCATATTCATGTAATCTACAGCTGACGGTTCATCCAGCAGATATTACTCCGTGGTGCAGTAAAGCAGCTAGAGTAATAAAATGATCATCACGCTGGTTTATCACTGGTGGCCTTCCTGATTCAGGATATCGCGTGAACTCTCCGCTCTGACATATATCACAACCATCATCATTCAATGCAACGGCCCGTATAACATCTTCTGACCGCATATTACAAACCCTTAAAATGGTAGTATATTGACACTTCTGATAAGGAATACAAACAACATAAACACTAGTCGTAACGTTGCAATGCAACAGAATAATAATGTTTTTAATTTGTGTTATTGATTATATATAAAAAAGTAACTGTTAAGAAATGATGGGACTCAAAAATCGAATAAATTGACAAAACATTGTGTACTTCAACGCTTCACAAGGTGTTCAGAAATGTAAACCAACATGCAACTTTGAATTATACCCTGTTAATTATAAATCCAATAGAATATTTTGCAAACTCAATATAAAATAATGATTAAAATGAAAACACCTACAATTTGACAAAAAAAGAAAAACTTCAAAAGTTATTTAAGATTGTATTTGAACAAAATTATTTGTGTCCTTTTTTTGTCCAGGAGTGTAATCTTAGAGAAAATTCGTAGAAGTAGTAATAAATAAATTTTGCAGAAAGTAAAAGTAAACAAAGATGGCACACGTTGAGAAAGACTTTTATGTCTGCCAGTGTTACCTTTTTCTTCGAAGTATTGATAATCAAGGGAAAAGGCAATCTTTCCCTATGGCTACTGTAGATGCAGCAACAAATTCTTACACTTACTTGAGCGTCTGTAGTAGTCTTTAAATAAGGGGAAGTTGGCAGTTAAAAAACCTTATTAGTTAAGAGTATTCTTATATGCTTGGTCACCTTTTGTTATGCCTTTTGTGAATTTTATCAATATGTCACCCCTGCAACTGTGTATGTCTATATTATTATATTTTTAGATTTTTTTCTATTAGAAAAAGAAATTCACCAGATTTTAGTAGAATAGATTTTAAAAATCTGACAATTAAAGAAAGATTAAAAGTACTAGAGTGATTTGTAGATAAGACGAAGTAGACCATAATGATTTTACGAAATCACTAGCTGTTAACTACTAGTGTAATATTAACAAATTATAACGCATTGACTAAATTTGTTATTTAACAAACATAACCTTAGTCTGCTCACAGAACGAGTTATTTTGCACTTTCTTTTCGATTGTCGTAAGGGTAGTAGCGATTTTTATAATGCTGAAATAATAATATACAAGAGAATAGAAAAACTAACGCAACAATTACTAGAGCAGGTTTTTACCTCAAATAACCTAAAAAAGTTCTTACACGCTTAGGATCACAATGTTTCGTTCCTGAAATCTGCAGTGTTAAAAGCTTTAATATCTTCAACACAAAACCGTTAAATTTTTGTATTACTCCTCTTTCAGTAAAAATGTAATGTTTTTGCGAGAATTCATATTTAACAGTAGGGAAAAATCTTGAGTTTATAAAATATATTGTATAATATTAAGGAAGTGACTTAGTAAATTTTTAGAGAAGCATTATCTAGAAAAATATTTAGAACAAACTAGGGTATTAAATGATGATCTTGACCTTGAACCACGAATCAAATTTATGGTTTATTTCAAGCTTGATCTCGCGTTCGCAAAGAGTTGAAACTTTAACGTCAATGTATGTGGATGTATCAGAGCGTAAAAAAATCCCTAGGAGTCGTTTGAAGGTCAAATAACTCACTGAAGCATATACCCGAAGCTGGTTATTGTGGATAATGACTCGAGTAAAGTTGTAGGAATTAAAGAAGAGCTGGCACGTAATGATCTTGGGTTTGACCTTGGAGTAGATTTAAATAGAATAATGCAAATTACTTATACTCGTGTTGGTTATTGCCAAGTTGTAAAACTCCGAGCTCAAAAAAAGGTGTTTTAATTTAAATTTACATATTGATTTTAAAATACGCCTAAATTTTACCCCTGTGTGAAGGTTAAAATTATCATCGAATACCTTGCATTACCCCCTAAAGCTTACTTTTGAGGATAACGCTGGTCCGAAGAATTATTAGACAGCTTCCATACTTTTGACAGATCTTGTATATATAATGTATTACAAATTTTCTTCTAAAAATGTTAATTCCACTTTTCTTTTAATACAGTATTTTTTATTATACATAAAGGATGTGTTGTGAATTTTAGCTCAATAAAAACAACCTCACTACTTTTCTAGATTACATATAGATCGATGCGTACAGAAACCTCCTTTTATACAAGTATTGGAAACGCATAAGAACAGTCAGTATAACACTTATACTTGTTTTTTCCTAAAGTTTCCTCAGATAAAGATATCGGGTCTCAAAGGAATACTTGGAGATTTACATTTTGGTTTCTTACCTTGAAACCACCTTATGTATTTTATTAAATTTGTAGCGTGGTGTATTACAAGTAAAGCTCCATGATCTGATATAAAAACTCGGCTTTTACTTTTAACAAACTTCGTACAATCAAACTGAAAATATATGTAAATACCATTACTTCTTCAATATTCACTCATTGTGTTGAGCATTTTCGTGTCAAATTTTCTAAAACACAATTAATTTTTAAAAGTTTAGAAAGTCAAAACACAGGGACAATTCACATAGTAAAATAGAATTAACAAATTTCAGGTACAGATCTTGGATTATATTACATAAGTTTATATCCGTATAATTTTTAAAATTACTATAGTAATATTTCTCTCATAATAAAGAGTGCGGAGAACTCCAAAATTAGAGAGAAGCTCTGAGCTTGGAAAATGACGACAGCGCCGTTTCGTCCTCGTTGAGACTCAGCAGGTCTATCTTTGCTGTACAATTCATCATTCGGCGGTCGTACCCTGTCAACTATTTTCAGGCCGAGAAGCAGCAGGTTAGACACGACAGCGACATCACGACAGATCACTCAATAACACAGGAACAACACACAGCATATTGTATAAAATCGCAATGTGGGGGAGGGGTAAAATACAAATAGAAATTGATACACGAAGCATGTTACACCAAAAGATAAAGGTTGACCGAAAAGCCCTCTATTCATATTTTATCGCTGCGCTACCATATGACGGTTTTATATAACATTGTTAGTGTATGTCACTCTTGTGTTGTTGAATGAGCTGTCGAGACATCGCTGTTTTGCCTTACCTGTTATTTTCTCTGCTTAAAAATGACCGCTGAATTATGGATTTTACAACATAGAATGTCCTAAAAGATTCCAACGAGGGCGAAACAGTGGCGTTTTTGGGACTCCGTGCTTCTGCATGATTTTGGAGTATATACCACTGGTGATGCTACTAGGATTGGAACTTTTCTTCAACCCATTTCCAACCCCCAAAAAATAGATTTAGGAAACATTGAGCTGTAACAAGGTTTTTGTCCAAAGAGTCTCCTGAATTTCCCACTGTGGGCAGTTAATTATTGGTTTTTATCCTGGCAGAAAACTGTTGAGGACTAATCTGACTTCATCTTTTTTTTCTTATAGTAATGGTATGTTTAGGGATGTCTCTGAAGCCGCTGTGGTCGTTGTCTTCATAGCTTCAGTTACGCATAGACACACCAGTTTCTGCACTCCATTTAGCCTGGTTATCGTCTTCCTTTGCTTTATTTTTGCCCATCATGCTATTGTTCTCTAGATTACACAGCCGACGAAACCTGGCACGTTTAGAGTCTCTAGCCAATATATATGATACATAAAAATACTTCCAAACCTACTTAAATTTATATCCAGATCTATTTTCATTTCTAAAATATCGTCAAATGAAATTTATAAGTTTATCCATATAAATTCAGGTAGCTCTTGAAGGGGACGACCAGTAATTTCAACTACCATCTATAGTATAGCGATAAAAATTAAACTTGCCTCAAAAATAGAAAAAACCTTGATTTTTGCAATTTAAGTTAGAGAATCATGAAAATTTTAAACAACAGTTTAATTCTGACTTCAGTGTCATATTCAGCGAGTCAAAAACCTTCGAAAAAGCATAGCCTGTTTTTTTTCTTCTGACATTTATCGGCTTGTGTTGTCGTTTTCTATTAGCCATGGTCTTTTTTGGTTTTAGACACCAGTTTTTCTTCTACACTGGTAATTGTAATTTGTACGTCTCTCGAAATATGGGTGTTCCAAGTGACCTAAATCTTATGCCTCGTAAGAAAAATGATATTTATTTCTCATTAAGTCTTCCTCTTTTTTGCGAATGCCTTCAATACTTAAGCCGATTATATAAAAAGTGGATTTATCTAGAAAACCGTTCATTTTATCGAGATGAATGAAAAGTACCCTTTTTGAAGCATGGCTTAGACAAATTAGGTGTTGAGCTAATTAGTTTCTGGTATCCTTATAAAAGTCAAAGACCACTTTTAGCATTAGATCATGGGGCCTTATCTCAATGCACTACGGCAAAATTTACAAAAACATACAATGTGGTTCCGCAGTTAG
Source organism: Diaprepes abbreviatus (assembly GCA_034092305.1). Lineage (NCBI taxonomy): Eukaryota > Metazoa > Arthropoda > Insecta > Coleoptera > Curculionidae > Diaprepes > Diaprepes abbreviatus. Next base: position 18,049,358 of record JASJET010000200.1, on the reverse strand, counting down.
AACCTTAAGGAAAAATATCTATAAGAAGTATTAGCATTATTTTGACTTCTTATATAGGCTCCGAGAGATTAACATATAATTGCTGGATACCCTCTATATATTCATTATTTTAGATAATCTAATTCAATGTTCGTGTAAGTGGAAATAATATTATTTGTAATAGAATTTTTGCTTACTAATAATTGACTACAGCAATGATAATATCTTTCCCAACAACCTTATATTTAAAAAAAAAATAACATTTATGTTAAAAATCGCTACTCCCTAACGTCAATCTACCAAAAAGCATTTAAAAAACATAACTCTAACCAAATCCCATGCATTTCTGTAGCATCCTGGGGATGTATCTCTTTGGCGGTAAGTTTTGCAATTATATAGACGAGAAGGGCATTGTTCGAGACTGTGGATGCGAAATGATCGAAATGGGCGACTCCAGATGTCAGTGTGATCGCAAGCATTTTAACAACATCCTCTGGGCAACTGTCACAGTATTTCAAGTGAGATCAATTTTTATTATTTTAGAATTAAGGAAAAAAGAACTATTATATATTAAACCTACTAATATTTCTTGTATCCATATGGTCAAAATAGTTATATTAAAAGTATACCAGTTTCCATCTAACATGATTTAATAGACGTCCATTGACACAGATTTTATCATCTTACAGATGCGACGGTTGAAGTTGAAGGGTACAATATTCGTGACCTTGCTTGCCTGGCGACACGCAATATAATATATACTGGAAAAAAATTACCGAAATCTGAAGCCCACTGTGATTGTTATACTGATGGAAAATGACATTTCATGCGCATGTACATGAATTCCGCTATAGATGACGTTCCATTTTTCGTGCTTAGTTTTCTGATAGATTTGATTTTTCACCAATAAGAAAATCGGGTCTTGTTAAATAGACATAAGTTTGCAACTACAGCCGATACTTGGTTACTTACGAGGGATCCTGACAAGGAATGATACCTTACTTATGGTCGATTATAATTATTTCACGATAATTTTGGTAAATCTTGGAAAAAGTGAAAATACACAATTTTCCGAATTGTTCGATGATTTTTTACATACCTCCTATTTTTGGTCGTAGAACACAAATATGTTCTCAATTTTCGCCGATCTTGCGTGGTTTTTCCGAAAAAAAGAATTCATTTTCACTAATATAACTTGTATTTTCCGATCACTACCTTTAAATTTTGGGAATTTATAGTAAAACACATAAACACTGCACAATACTTAATCATTTTTTTAACAAAATTTACCTAAATAACCGTGGAAAAATGAAAATTTTCCATAAAACGTAAGAAAACCATTGTCTTGTAGTTTTATACTGTTTCTAAGCATGCATGCTTGGTTGCATACGATTTAAATCTAAACATGTGATGCGATGTTGCCACATTGACGTGGATTTTAAATTTCATTAGGATGGAAAACTTGATAGTTCAAATGTAATTAATTATGATCATTCCAATATTGTTACGTAAAATGTGGGTAAACGTGCAGAATCGGGATGCCAAATAAAAACGATCGTTCGGCAAGCTACGTTGATTTAAAAACGAAAATTATATCTAAACTAACCTGAACTAAACTTATCTAGAGTCCATGGAAAAACCACGCAAGATCGGCATAGAAAAACAACATATTCGAAAATAGGAAGTATATAAAAAATCATCGAAAAGTTCGGAAAATTCTTCGGGTTAGTTCAGGTCAGTTAGGGTTTTGAACTATCAAGTTTTCCATCCTAATGGAATTTAAAATCCAAGTAAACGTGGCAACATCGCCTCACGTGTTTGGATTTAAATTGTATGCAACCAATCATGCATGATTTGTTAAAAAAATGATTAAATATTGTGTAGAGTTTCTGTATTTTACTATAAATGCTCAAAATTCGGAAATTGTGTGTTTCCACCTTCTCCAAGAATTACCACAATTTTTAATGAATTCACAGTGATACTCAAATTTATAAATTGCTATAAAACTCTGAAATTCATTTTGATTTTCAAAACCATCACTTTATACCCATCGAAATTACTTACAAACCCAACTCAGTTACGCATATGTATGAAGCCAAAAACGCAGAGGAGTTATCACAACGTCCAGCATTATGACCCGCTGGGATCCAGCGGCGAATTAAGCAAGCATTCAGCATTGAAACAAATATTGCATAAGCTAAGCACGTTACTTTTTTTATTTTTATTATTTCTGATAATATTCAAATGCTTACCTTAAGGAAAAACCATATTTTCTAGTGCAGTCACGACAGAGACAAGAAATTTATTATACCATATTTAAGCAAAAATATTTTTTACATAATTTCACATAAAAAAATACGAAGAGAAAATAACACGGCGAAATATATACATTAAAGTTAGGTTCAATCCAACAGAAATCCGCAAAATAAACTTGCTTTTTTCGGGAACGTTTGATTAACGGGAAATAATCTGTGGCGGTATTCTTTTTAATTTTAACACTTTTTGCCAGTATAATAAAAAGGGTAGCAAGCAAGGTCAGGAAATTTAGTTTTAACAGAAACGTTTTTTGTCGCACCTGTAAGATGGAGTAATCTGTGCTACTGATTCAATTCAACATATTTATTACATTAAAATACATAATGGCACAAAATATTACGCTTTTAGATTCTAACACAAGAAGATTGGAACATGGTTCTTTCCAACGGTATGGCCAGAACTTCCCACTGGGCCGCCCTATATTTTGTTGCCCTAATGACATTTGGTAACTATGTCCTCTTTAATCTCTTAGTAGCCATACTGGTTGAGGGATTTAGTTCTGAGAGAAATGAGAGAAGGGAAAGGGAGCAAAGGGAACTAGCCAGAAGAAAAATGTCTTGTATATTAGAAGCCAGTTTAAGAGGAGAAGGAAGCGACGGGAGTAGTAAATCGGAGAGTAGTTCTACTGACAGCTACATAAATGTGAGTTGTTTTAATGTCACTTGCGTGAGATCTGGCTACATTTTAAAAAATGTCAATCATATATTCACAAATTATGTAAATTGTACGGATAATTTTTAGGACAAGAAAAATTATTGGAGATCTGCTGATGAACTTGGAAAAATTAAAGACTTAAATGGTCAACGGTCAACGCTGGCGCTGACTAACTGTGACTTTAAGGATAAAAGAAATTCTAAGGAAAGTTGTTATAATATAAGAGAACCAAAATGTAATATACAAAAGGAATCCTTGTTAAGGCAACCATTAAGACAGGTATTTTGTTTTTTAGTTTCATTTATAAATCTAAAACTTTCACCCGATTTTTTTTTTAATGTGAGTTTTATCGCATCTTCGTTTGGATCACTAAAAGCCTCTTTATTAAATATTCCAACACTGTAATAACCCTTCATTCACATTTCATCCCTTAATTAGTCCTTACTTAATAATATATACCCTCATACAGAGCTCCATTCATTAACACGTCATATTCCTCTCCATGTTCTATATAAACACTTATATCTCCATGAAACGATAACACTTACCCCTTTTAAATTATTGCACAGGTACGAAATGTAACTTTTATCCAAAGAAATGATAATTAAATATTGTACAGGTATAACGAAATATATGCTGTATATAGAACCGAATAAAACCGGGTAGAATATTTCTATCTTCTTCGAGCTAAGACGTTTAGATTCTGCCACACGCTAGCCAACATGTCCACGCTAGACATGCTAATATTAAAAAGTTGATGCTGGTAGCCGTTACTATGTGGTAATTAATCATCTTCGGGAAATGTTTAAAAGGAACTATTATGTTTTATACCACTAAATTTATTTAGAAAACAGTGACTGCAGTTCCAACTCACAGAGTCATTTGCGAACTGAATTACAAAGGTAGACTAAGTATTCAATACAGAAACATGAGAAAATTTAACAATAAATAAAAACTATTTGGGAAATTACATTATTACAAAGGGGAAGTACTAAATTTTGGGAACTAATTATTATTTGGCAACAGCAAATAACGGGGAAAACCCAAGTCCTGTCTGGTCATTAAGCAAATTTACATTTTTATTTTTACTATGTTTATATATTTTTAAAGATTCAAGAACTTTTGTCCCTTTGTTGAATAATGTAATATGTCAGTGTTGCTTAAATTAGGAAAACTATGGTTGTGTTCTAAGCAATGGTTAGCAAAGCTCGAGTCTGCTTTTTGTAGTCTATATGATCGGTAGTGTTCTGAAAAGCGAGTTTTAAAGCTTCTACACTTTGTCCAATATACAAGCTATCACACACATTTTAACTTATAAACTCCTGATTTATCAAATTTGTTAATTTTATCTTTAGCATTGTAAAGGATAGTGGACAGATTGTGTTGAGATTTAAAGGCTACTTTTATGTTATGTTTGGAAAGAGTATTAGCTATGTTTTCTGATAGGGTACCACAGTATGACAAAGATATATCAGATGAACTATCTTTATCATTTTTTATTTTGAGATATATTGAATTAAAAGCTAGTTCTTTTTGTTTTTTAGTTATTAATTTCTTTATGGTTTGTTGGGAGAAATTGTTTGATATTGCAATACTTTCAATGATATTTAGTTCCTCTTGAAGATCTTCTGCAGAGAGAGGCAAAGAGAATGCTCTATGTATCATTGAATTGTATGCAGCCATGTGTGTTGTAAGGGGTGAAAAGAATCATTAGATATAGTATTACCTGTAAACGTTGGTTTTCTAAAAATTTCAAAATTACACTGATGATTGAGGTGAGATATGGTGAGATCTAGAAAGTTTATTTTATGGTTGCATACTTTTGAATGATACATAGAGCATTCTCTTTGCCTCTCTCTGAAGAAGATCTTCAAGAGGAACTTAATATCATTGAAAGAATTGCAATATCAAACAATTTCTCCCAACAAACGATAAAGAAATTAATATCTAAAAAACAAAAACAACTAGCTTTTAATTCAATATGTTCCAAAATAAAAAATAATAAAGATAGTTCATCTTATATATCTTTGTCATACTGTGGTACCCTATCAGAAAACATAGCTAATACTCTTTCTAAACATAACATAAATGTAGCCTTTAAATCTCAACACAATCTGTCCACTATCCTTTACAATGCTAAAGATAAAATTATTAAATTTGATAAATCAGGAGCTTATAAGTTAAAATGTTCAGAGTGTGATAGCTTGTAAATTGGACAAAGTGGTAGAAGCTTTAAAACTCGCTTTTCAGAACACTACCGATCATATAGACTACAAAAAACAGACTCAAACTTTGCCAACCATTGCTTAGAACACAACCATAGTTTTCCTAATTTAAATAACACTAACATACTACATTATTCAACAAAGGGCCAAAAGTTAAATATTCTTGAATCTTTAGAAATATATAAACATAGTAAAAATAAAAATGTAAATTTGCTTAATGACCAGACAGAACTTGGGGTTTCCCCGTTATTTGTTGTCGCCAAATAATAATTAGTTCCCAAAATTTAGTACCTCCCCTTTGTAATAATGTAATTTTCTCATGTTTCTGTATTGAATACTTAGTCTACTTTTGTAATTCAGTTTGAAAATGACTCTGTGAGTTGAAACTGCAGTCACTGTTTTCTAAATAAATTTAATGCTAATATTAATCTATAGGAAGTCATCGTAACCTACGACTAGATTTAATAGGCGAAACTAAAATTACTTATGCTACAGTTAATTTTTTCCCTGTCTTCGCTCGCACCCCCTTGTAACTTATTGATCAACTGAAGATGTTATTTTGTTAATGTAGACGAGTTTCTGTAGAAAATTTTACCTCCATCTAGCAAAAAATCACTGTATTTTTTAGTCTTCACCCCCAATCATAACGCACACCGCCGCTACCCCGCAAGATTCACCCAGTAACACCCTTGATGCCGACTTCCCCGAATTCCTTTATAGCGTTACTAGTGTTTCTAATGACATAGAAGGGGGAGAAAACTCTTTATGTCAATCCACGACAGATTCTACAACTCAAAAAAGCTCCGTAAGTAGTTACTTGAAAACGTTGTAAAGATGATTCAATTAAAGTTTAAACAATTACATTTTTTATTAAATTATTTTGAGAATCATTGTTTATATAACTAAACTTTTTTTCTATTTTAGAGCCTCAGTTTACTAAGGCCACCGACCCTTACTCCACCACCAATTACATTCCGAAATTTTGAAAAACCTCCCGATGATCCAATGCAAATGCCATCGGCAAAAATTGTCATTCACAATGAGAAAATCGGAATGAAAACTATGTCATTTTCTGAAAAAGTAGTGCCCGTTAACAATAACAATAAAAATGAAATGAAGCAAAATCCCGACAAAGAAAAGTTGCAAAGAAAAATGTCATGGAACTTGCCCAGGTATGTGTATTATTAAAAACTGCATCAGATTTGTTGACGAGAATCCCATTGTCGAGAAAAGTTCAAATGAAGCATCGATACTGCACAATACGAATAGGAAAAATAGGTTTTAATTAAAGATTTGTTCATTTAATAAAGTTTTATACCAATTAGTTCTTTGGAATATTGCGGCCAAAATACATGATGTTCAAAAAGTTTTAGTTTCGGGATATATCGGGGTCTAATATAGTTACTTTCTAAAGTTATTTTCATATAATACAGGGTGTCCCAAAAGCTCTGAAAGTATCAAAGTTGTATTTTTTTAAATGGAACTTCCTGTATATTACTGCAATTAAAAAAAAAAACATCAAAAAATGACGGCGAACGTGATTCCAGGTGACTGAATAGTCTGAAAAAAAAAAAGAAAATACCAAATTAATCCTTGTTCAAGTGTCCATGGTCGCTACCGAAATCACTTTGATCGGTAACAAATTTTCCGATTTTTACCCGATTTTTCACCCTCAAAAATGGATTTTTTTTTTCAAATGGCCGCCATTTAATTATTTTTTGATAAAAAAAAAATCATTCCGGTACCGGACATGGACACTTGAACAAGGATTAATTTGGTATTTTTTTTGAGACGATTCAGTCACCTGGAATCACGTCCGCCATCATTTTTTGATGTTTTTTAAAAAAATTATTATGGGTAAAAAAACCATAAAAAAATCCAAAAAAAAAATATTTTTGTGTACTTAAAGTACGAATAAATATATGTGTAAAATTTTAAAATGATATCTCTTTTCTTTCTATTAAAAAAAAATGACTAAAAAAATTTTTTTCTTGAAAAATTGTAACCTATAAGACCCCTTAAGGGTTTTTAAATAATTTGAATTTTGACAAAATTTTACCTAATTTTCATGTTTCAAATACTTACGAAGTATTTCAGTTATGTACTCGAAATTTGCAGTAAAGTGTAACAATAAATCATATTTTATATTCTAATCATAATAAACTTGCTATATTATATAGGGTGTCCAAAAATTAAAACTAATCTAATAAGAACTTTATGTGGCTATAACTTGATTAATTTAAATAGAATACTTTACTTTTTAACTTACCAGAAAATGTACCTTTTAAATACGTATCGAATGGTATAAGGGTATTCTATAGCTAAATCTTCGCGTTTTCAGAGAATACCCCAAATAGTCGTTTTCTGCACCATTTTGTTTTTTGAATAAATATTCTACTGTATCTAGTTGCCTATGGCATTTAAGAACGTCAAATAGTTCATTTAATCTGTCAGTTTATTCTGCAAATCCTGTTGCTATAATAGCGGTATTATTTTTTCTGACTATGAAACTTAATTTATTGAATTGAATTGTTTGAATATTGTTGTGTTATTGCTTTGTCAAAATAATGATTTATCCAAAGGAAGAGCGTACTGATATGATTTTTATCCTGGAAGTATGTCATCAAAATTGTCTGTTGGCTTCTCGAGTCTATGCTCAAAGGTTTCCTGAAAGAAACCATCCTAAACCAGCCGTTTTTGTGAGACTATTAAACCAGTTTCGGGAAAGTGGAAGTGTCAGTTATAAAAAACCTGTTATAAGAAAACCGGTCATTGAGGATGAAGAAAATGTTTGTACTGTACTTGGTTCAGTGATCGAAAATCCCAATGTTAGTCAGAATCATACTAACATTACCCAAGCAAATGTTTCAAGGATTCTTAACAAATACAGATTTCATCCTTATAAAATCCAGCTTTGTCAAGAGCTTCACGGAAATTATTTTGAAAACCGAACTGAATTCTGCTTGTGGGTGTTAGATAAAATAGCAGAAAATAAACACTTTTTTGATAATGTGTTGTTTAGTGATGAATATACTTTTCATAACAATGGTTTCGTGAATAGATACAACTTCCATTACTATTCTGATTCAAATCCGCATAAACACAGAGTTATGAGAAACCAAAATTGGTGATCGGTTAATGTGTGGGGAGGAATACTGAGTCCATACTTAATTGGACCCTACTTTTTTGAAGGACCTTTAAATGGTTTGATGTTTCGCGATTTTCTTTTACACCAACTTCCAGTGTTATTGGAAGAACTGGATGGAGCTCCGCCTCATTATCATCACGAGGTTCGGCAATTTTTAAATGTCAACTTTCGAAACAGGTGGATTGGGAGAGACGGATTTCAAAGTTGGCCTCCGAGATCTCAGGACTTAACTCCACCAGATTTCTTTTTGTCTACAATGCACCCCCAACAACACCACAAGATATGAAAATACGCATAAGAGACGCTTTTCAAACTGTAACTCCGCAAATGTTGTCCAGAGTTAGCAGTGGTTCCGAAAAAAGAATATGTAAGTGTTTGGAAATGGATGGTCGACATTTCAAACGTCTACTATATATATTTTGGTCCTATTTTGTGCTATCGTCAATTTATTATTACCATTATTGCTGTTATAGCGTGTTGGACGACTGTAAATCGCGTTCCGAGTTTCTGAATATTTGTAAAGATATTCCTGATTATTATTCTTATAGTTGTAGATTACCTGTCATTTCCAAATGCGATAGGCAATTAGATAGATTAGAACATCAGCAGAAAACGATAATTTGGCGTATTCTGTGAAAACTCAAAAACTTAGTTATAGAACACTCTTATGCCATTCGATAGGTATTTAAAAGGTACATTTTCTGGTACGTTAAAAAGTATAGCGTTCTATTTAAATTAATCAAGTTATAGCCACTTAAATTTCTTATTTGATTAGTTTTAATTTTTGGACACCCTGTATAATATAGCAAGTTTATTATAACTGTGATATAAAATATGATTTATTATTTCACTTCACTGTAAATTTTGAGTACATAACTGAAATGCTTCTTAAGTATTTGAAACATGAAAATTAGGTTAGGTATTATTAAAACTCAAATTATTTAGAAATCCTTATAGTTTAGGTACTATAAACCTTTTTAGAGGGTTTCATTCAAAAAAAAACACAACTTTGATACTTTCAGAGCTTTTGGGACAACTTTTATAATATGAAAATAATTTTAAAACTAAATTAGAACCCCGTATATCCCAAAAGTAAAACTTTTTGAAAGTTACGTATTTTGGCCGCAATATTCTGCGCCGTATAGGGTGAATATACATGGTTTTCTGTGATAAGGTCAACTGAGTTTTCTTTCCATAACATTTTAGAAGGCCAAGTCTTAGAAGAAAAAGAGACAAATCAGGTTCAGATTCTGAGGCAGTGCCTCTCAATAATGGCAGAGATCATTCACAATGTAACGGAAGAGGCGTTACCAGACACGTAAGTTGTTTCTTTGCTTTTAGTATATTTTTTTATGTTTGTTTCTTCGTAGAAAAATTTTAATGTTAGTTTTGTACATTTATTTAGGTTTAAAATACTGGTTTTGTATTAATTAATTATATTAAATCAAGGATATTGATCAAATTAGGATTGTTTTTTTCTATAAACTTTATTCAATAAATGTTGGTCATAAACTAACAAATTGTGAATGTTTTCGCTATATTTTGTAAATACAATTTAGATTTAATTAAAATGACTATAGTCAGTATTTTGAACTAAATAGCAACTATCGCTAGATGGCTAGCAACCACACAAACCATCATATTGCTTTTGTTGTTTGCACGTTTTGAATTTCAGGCCAGCTTGAGGAATGATTCATTGCTGCAATCATCCATTCGGATTCAGAACGATACGCAACGAGATACGCCCAATAATAAAGTCGCCAAATCAGCCATTAGTCCGCAAAACTCTATTAGATGTAGATCAAACACTTGCAGCGGCTCCATGCCACAACAAGTAATACCATCTCTTTCCTTCCTATTTTGCTTATTTACTTCTTAGGATTTTTTCATATAGTTTTTATATTTAAAACGTTTTAACTTTACCTACCTTTTCTCACTTATATATTTAATATATATTAAAAGCAGCAAATATTAACTAGCTTTGGGCATGTGCCTACTAGCAAAAATTATAGCGCTGGAGGGCAGTTCGGTTACGTAACACACTTCCTAACAAAATGGTTTTTCAAATAACTAATTTTGTAATATCGATAACCATAGTTTCAACTAAAAGCATATTTTTCTAACAATATTATTGCAACTTACCAGAATCCTTGCTTTATATTAGTGAAGTATTAGTATCTTACCAACAATCTTCCAGTAAGCAAGTTTCTAAAGCTTGCAAAATCTCTTCTTATTACTAACGAGCTTATTAAATGATGTCATAAGAATATATTGATGATTAATAGTTTCCAGAAATATATGATATCAAGTTTAGAAAGCCTATGGGTAGAGATAAAACCATTCGAGTATTGTTATTCTGATAAGAACAGACGTGATTTACACAACCAATCGGACAAATTTATAGTTTACTAAAGCAGTTACTATTAATTTCCTAACTTCGTTATAGTCAACTAATTGAGTTTGATCAATTTAGTTTTTGTAACATATTTTTGATTATATTTGCTAAATACTTTTAACACAAGTCTTGTATTATATATCCTTAAGTTGCTTCATCTTCCCCACCTCACACAGCTTTCCAAAGTTACACAACCTCACCAATATTTCTAGGTCATCACTCCACCACCAGCTTTGACTAGACGTAATTCCCTCACCAAATCACGAAAAAGTACCACCAAAAAGCACCATCACTCCAAACAGAACCTAAAAAAGCAAAGCCCAACTATGCCCAAAAAAATCGACCATATAGAACTTAAACCCCTAAATAACCTTAAAGATAATGTCTTAACAGAAACGACTTTACCTCAGATAAAGTTAGAAGAAAACGTGACTACGACGTCGCCCCGACTAAGCGTTATTAACAGGATTGAGATGATATTTGAACCAACAGGATGTATGCAAGGGAAAGATGACTATTCATTGTATTTGTTTTCTCCAGAAAATAGGTTAGTATAGATGAGTTAATAACGTATAAATAAATAAATAAATATATGAAAAATAATAATTTAATTCCAAAGGCCCCCCACTTTACTTTGAAATAATACTGATTATTTTTGTTTCTAGTTTTCGTAAGAAATGCACATGGTTAGTCGAACAAAAATATTTTGACAACGTGGTTTTACTTTTTATTGCGCTAAACTGCATAACGCTTGCTATGGAAAGGCCAAATATACCACCAGAGAGTCCAGAGAAATTATTTCTTCAAAGCTGCAACTACATTTTTTCGATAGTATTTGCGTTTGAAATGTTTGTCAAGGTAAGCACCTTCGATGATTTCAATAATTATCTCCCCACTAGCTACATGAGATGCTACTCAAAAATTTCAGGAATATGAATGATATGCGTGCACCAATTATAGTACGAAGTCCCTCCGCTAGAGGGATTATAAGTCTTCGGTTGGTAGTGTGTTAAGCGACGTGATCTTGGAATGGTTTTTATTAAAGTCTGTTGTAAACTGAACAAAACAGGAACTGAAATCTATCAGAAGTTGGTTGAAGTGTTTGGTGATGATGCTTTAAACAAATGAAGAGCTTATAAGTGGCTCAAATGTTTTTTTTTTAGAGTGACCAGCATTCGGGAAGGCTTTCAACTTGTATTTATCTGAAAAACATTATCGCGGTTCGTGAATCAGGACTCATTTTCTCTGAGTCAGGCAGCGCTGAAAACTCCTCAATATTATCAGATAATATCAAGACAGGTCGCTCTGGCAAAACACAACAAGATTACTCTTTCGTGGACAATGAAAAAGCGGATCAACTGGCAAAACAAGGACCTGCTACCACATTTACTGGACCAGAATAAGTATTTATAATTACTAATGCTGTTATTCGTGGGTGGTTTTCCTGATAGATAAACCTTTATCACCAAACCCACTGGACCACATTATGGGCGACAGAAACAGAAGGATGTTGCTGAGTAGACCATCCGGTAAACTAAGTCGCGAAATCCTGCGTTTAAGTACACTGTAGCTTAAGGAAACATCTACAAACAATGGGAATCTATAATGAAGAGGCATTATATAGACTGTGTAACAAAGAAGACAAAATAGCCTCACACATCTTCAAATGCCAAGCTTTAACGTACTGGAGATATATTCAGGAATCGATCATTACGGATAGCTTATATCCAGAGGAACTTGTTCATTTAGAACGTATATAATAGGCCACATAATAAGTCTCAAAGCTAAAATATAAGGATTTCTCAACCCTAGCCTCATATCACTCAATCAATCAATCAACAGGTGACCCATAGAGTGGCTGAAGCTGAATAACTATATATGCCGAGGCATTTTGTTTAATGAATTCAAAATGAGAGCTAAGTTTGTGTGCGTACTTTTAACGCAAGATCAGCAAAAACCATATGCCACTTATACCACATACACTGGACATGCTGGACGTAACTTTTTCGTATTTTCAAACATAAGATTGTAGCTGATATTGAATCGACACCACAGAAGAAATTCAAAACGAACAACAAAAGGTCCGCAATGAGCTTATTACACCCGGCTTAAATTAACTCATAGCAGAAACGGACACATTATGCAAGGAGAAAAGTACAGCATCTTACGGCTCATAATCCAAGGCAAAATAAGTGGCAGAAGAGGCGTGGGACGACGACGAATTTCATGGCTAAAAAACCTAAGGGAATGGTTTGGATGCAGTTCAAAACAACTATTTAGAGCAACTGCCTCAAAAATTAAAATAGCTATTATGATTGCCAACCTCCGCAATGGAGAAGGCACTTGAAGAAGAAGAAACGCTGATAAGGTTGTATTGATGCAAACTATAACTACTTTAAAGAAGATAATAAAATTTTTGATTGAATGTAATTTTTATTTAATAATTCCTGGAACTCTTGGATAGCATCTCGTATGTATTGATTAACTAAAAAAATATATATTATATATTACTTGATTGTCATTGAAAATAAAAATAAAAATTTATAGGTCGTAGCTGCTGGTATGTGCTATGGTCCAAACGCATATTTTACTTCAGGTTGGAATATAATGGATGGTTCACTGGTTATCATTTCAGTAGTGGACATTATTATGTTTTTAATAAACGATACTACATCGAGGATTTTTGGAATTCTAAGGGTAACAAGAGTACTACCAAATTTACTCACTTAAATTTTAATTGCCTTTGTTTCTTTTCAGGTATTTCGCTTGCTAAGGTCGCTTCGTCCCCTAAGAGTGATCAACAGAGCCCCAGGCCTCAAACTAGTAGTGCAAACTCTACTTTCTTCCCTACGACCCATCGGTAACATCGTACTTATTTGCTGTACATTTTTTATTATTTTTGGAATTCTTGGAGTACAATTATTTAAAGGAACATTTTACCACTGCGTCGGAGAAAATCTGACAGCCATAATAGACAAATCAGACTGCACTAATCGAGGTTACCAATGGAAAAACGAAAAATACAACTTTGATGATTTAGTTCAAGCGCTTATGTCACTCTTCGTGCTGAGCTCTCGAGATGGTTGGGTAAACATAATGTATACCGGTTTGGACGCAGTAGGAGTAGACAAACAACCAGTAACGAACTTTAACGAATGGAGGTTGCTTTATTTTATTTCTTTTATTCTATTAGTAGGATTTTTTGTACTTAATATGTTCGTAGGAGTAGTAGTAGAGAACTTTCATAGATGTAGGGAGGAGCAAGAGAAAGAAGAAAGAATAAGAAGGGCGGCGAAGAGGGCGCTGCAGCTTGAAAAGAGGAGACGGAGTAAGTTATAATTAATTATTAATCCTATTGAAGTAGAAAAATATTCTTGAAATAGAGAGTGTCTCTAAAAGGTGTGTACAAAATGCTACGGCAAATTCTTAAGGTCAAAATATGAGGATCTAGCCCAATTTACCTTAGTCCAAAAGTTGTTAACGATGTAATTTTTTTTAACTTTTTTGTAAATATTTGCCCATATGCCAATATGTATTCTCCTTTCAAACAGAGAAAAAGGAAAGAATATATAGAAACAGTTTATTTCCTGCAAGTAGAACTCTGGTCTTCTCTCCATACGCGTTTCGACCACCTTATAGTTGCGTCAATAGGGCGGTATCGAACCGAGAGCAAGGAAACAAATGCTATATAAAATAAAAATACCGAAGCATGTCGGCAAGATATAAAAATATTCCGGTGAATGTACAGATCTCGTTTGGCTGGCGATATTTTTCAGACTGACATCGAAATCGGCAGGTTTTTAATATCCTGCCGACATTCCTCAGAATTTATATATTATATAAGTTGTTTCCTGCCACTGTTGCTCTTGGTTCGATACAGCACAGGTAGTTTTGCTCTTGCCACGATTGATTATGGAAGGAATTTTACGACCAAAATACCGGAGGTTAAGGAAGAAATTTTAGAAGTTAAAGAAAATCCATGAAAGCAGCAAGAACACCTGCATGTCTTAACAGTACCATATGGAGCAATAAACATATAGGAATCGAAGTTAAATCCAGAATTTATAAAACAGCAATAAGACCCATACTAACGTACACTGCAGAAACCAGACCAGAAACCTCGAAAACAAAACAAATACTGGAAACAACAGAGATGAGAGTGGTGCACAGGATAGCTGGCAGGACACTTATGGATCGGAATAGGAGCGAGGATATAAGAAGAGTGTGTAAAGTCGATAACATCAGTGACTGCGTATTACAAAGAAATAGGGAATGGAACGAACACATCAACCGCATGACCGACGACAGAATAGTAAAGATCACGAGGGACAAATCACCAATGTATTATACAGTACCGGAATATCCCGTAAACGATGGAGTGATAACCTCGCAATAGACTGAAACCAGGCAAAGAGACGAAGAATAATAAGCAAATTACTTATATATAAAAAGGAAGAAGAAGAAGAAGAAGAAGAAGAGAGAAAATCTGACCCCTGACACTTAGGTTTTGGAACTCAGAGTTTCTAAAGGTACAGTAAATAGCTTTAAGAGAACAGTTGTTCTTCTGTTATCTCTCAACCTTGAATTGAGAGTAACCTTCTGTCCGTTCATTAATGTACGGAGAGTAAATGGTGTAAATTTTTATAAAAAAGTTTTATTGAGTGTTGCTCTACTAGAAGAGGTATGACAAATTTACATAATGAACATATTTATGCTAACGAAAACCTGCATTGCCAACATTAATTTAAGGGAGATTTCTACCTTGATGTATTTAAAAAAATTGATTTTTTTGACATTCTTAATCTATATGAAGGTAAAATATTTTCAGTTCTTTAAACGCGTTTGAATTCGGTACGGTCAGCGCGGGTCAGGCCAAGATTGAGCAGCGGGAGGGACAATCGGGTCGAGCAGCATCAAAAAGAGGAAGGCTGCCTCTACAGATCAGACATTACTAATTAACGATAACTACGAATACTTTTAAGTACACCCGTTGCAAAACTTTGAACGCATTTTTCTCGGAAACTTAAATTTTACATTTTTTATTAAGCTTTTATAAGAAAAAAAAAGGGAAAAATATATATTTTTTAAAATCGCTGTCATTTCCTTAATTTTGCAGTTAACAAATAATTCCTACGCCATTCTATGCCCAAGGAGCTTTGATTAATAAATGATTTTTTTTTACAAAACAAATTATTTTTATTGCATAAATACTTAATAATAACTATTAAAAAACCGTAGTCGCCTACGTTCATTCTTCTTTCAAAAAAAAAAATTAAATAAGTGCACGAGAAAAATGGTGCTCCAAGGTGGAAGTCTGCCTTAAAATTAACTTTGGATAAGTACTTCAAAAGACAAGCATTGACAATTAACAATATTAACTAATTTTTTAAGAATTGCAGTATTATTAATTTAAAGACATTAACTGGCAAATGGAAAATATCAATCTTGGTAGGAACTGAATTCATTTCCCTACACATTCGAGAAATAAGACTGTTAATGCAATAATTCGCTCGATGATATATCACCTCAAACAAATCATATTCTCTAAAAGCTCTTTAAGGAACCGATAATCTAATATTATTGAGTAGTTCAGGACAATCAATACGAGTTAACAATTTTATAAAGTAGAACAAGGTCAAGATATATACGCCTCACACATAAAGGTAGCAACCTCAAAGCATCGGTAATATCATTATATACAGGCGGCTCCCGCTGCGTTTCCTGTTTAAAGTCTATAAAACTTAAAAATTTTCTTTGTACTCTTTCTACTTTTTCTTTGTATGTAAAATAATGAGGTGACCAAACTTGGGGCGCATATTCTAAGACTGATCGGACTACAGAGCAGTATATCACTTTAAAGCAGGCCACATTATTCAAATATATAAGCATTCTCTTCACAAACCCGAGCAACGTCAAATGTGTGTGTCGAAGCGAAGGGCTCTCTGAAATGTAACACCCAGATCCTTCACACATTCAACACGATTAATCGTGTTATTATTAAGAAAGTAATCAAAAGATATCCAAATCCTTTTACGATAAAAATTTATAATGGAGCATTAATTAATATTGAGGTGCATAAAATTTGATTTACATCATTCAGAGAACCGAGCTAGATCCCGCTGAATGCATTCGCAGTCGTTGCTATCCCTGACAACCCGAGGTATTTTTAAATCATCTGCATAAAGAAGACATCTACTGAAAGTTATGGTGTCCTCAATATCGTTAATAAAACAGTTAAAAAGGGGCGGGGCGAGGTGAGCACCTTAAGAAACACCAGAGGTAACATGTATATCAGATGATTTACAGGTGTCAATTTTTCCTCGCTGTAATTTGTTATGCAGGTAACTATTTATCCATTGTAGAAATGATCCATGGATGCCCAAGCCTTCCAGCTTGTAAATAGGAAGTTTATGCTTAACCTTGTCAAAAGCCTTGGAGAAGTCAGTGTAAATAGCATCTACTTGACACCTCCCCTCCAAAGCTTCCACCAAATACTGCTCATAGACAAGCAGATTAATAGTAGTTGGTCGACGTACATAAAGCCATGCTATGCAGTCGCTAATACATGCCTGAAAAGAGGACATATCTTTTAGTAAAAAATACCCTCAAAAATCCTACTAAATAGTGAAAATTTCGAAATTCTATGATAATTTTCGACGTTAGGTCTGTCTTGATTTTTATGGATTGGCGTAATTTTTCATACTTTTGGAAACACCCGATAATAAAGGGATATTAAAAATTTGAGCTAACAGTGCAGACAAATTGTCCTGACAATTCTTAACAAATATGACTGGTACCCCATAGGAACCGGTATATAATTTATTGTTCAAGTGATCTATTGCATTAAACACGTCCACCGGCTCAATTTGAAGGAAACTAAGGTTTATAGTTTTTGTGTAATTAAAAGTACGGGTCTCATAATCTTCATGTGTGTAGATTGTGGAGAAGAAAGCTCTAAAGAGCTCTGCTTTAGCGGTTAAGTCTTCTGCTCTAACATTAATATGTGGCATACTACTAGGAGAGAAAATTTCGTATTCTTGACATTAACATAGCTCAAGAAAAATCTACTATTAGAGTTTATAGAGTCTTTAATCCCAGATATATGGTTTTGATAATTGTATTTATATGTGTATTTACATAACTTACATAACAATGAAAATAAAATGTAATCAGAATTGGAAATTTGATATTGTTTATAGGCTTTCTTTTTTTTTCAAAAATTAGAAACTTCAATTCTGGACTGAACCATTGCAGAAATTTTTTATTTTTGGCTTTAGATTTAGGGAAATATATATCAAAGCAACAATTCAAACACTGATAAAACGTATTTAATATTATATCAAAATTATTTTACGTCATTAATGAGGCTCAGTCAAAATTTACCAAGAAAAAGTTCATTTCTAGGTCATTGCAGTGTTTAAAATCATTTTAGTAATAATCAAAATTGGATTTATCACACCCTACATTTCGGAAATGATCAACTTTTAGACTAAGGTATTTTGGGCTAAATCCTGATATTTTAGCCTCAGGAAATCGCGCTAGCGTTTTGTACAGACTTTCTAGAAACACCCCGTATAATTTTTTTACATGAGCAATCCGATGTAGTAGTAAAAATACATTGTAAGATTGATTATTTATAATTAATATCATATAATTTCCAGTTAGACCGGAAATGTAAAAAATATTATAACTCATATACATGTTTCTTTCCAGAAATGAATGAACCTCCATATTACATAAACTATGCTCCCTGGAGGCTTTTTATACACAAAATAGTAACGTCAAAATACTTTGACCTTGCCATAGCGGCTGTGATTGGCTTAAACGTTGTCACCATGGCGACAGAAAGCTACCGAATGCCCCCCACCTGGGAATATGTGTTAAGGATATTCAACTACTTTTTTACGGCTGTGTTCATTTTGGAGAGCATCATGAAACTAATAGCGTTAGGATTTAAGATGTACCATAAGGACAAATGGAATATTCTGGACGTCATTATCGTTATTTTATCGGTTGTGGGGATTATTATCGAAGAAATGAAAGAGAACGAGATGAAGATTATTCCAATTAACCCAACCATCATAAGGGTTAGTTGTTTCTTCTCTTAAATTGGCTTATTCTTGTTCTTATTTTAATATTTTTTTTAGGTTCTCAGAGTTATGAGAATAGCTCGCGTCCTCAAACTCCTAAAAATGGCGAAGGGTATCCGTGCACTTCTAGACACGGTCATGCAAGCTCTCCCACAAGTCGGCAACCTAGGACTGCTTTTCTTTCTTCTTTTCTTTATTTTCGCAGCCCTGGGGGTCGAACTATTTGGCCGTCTAGATTGCAAGGTCACCCCTTGTCAGGGTTTAGGAGAACACGCCCATTTTGAGAACTTTGGTATGGCCTTCTTGACCCTCTTCAGAGTGGCCACTGGTGACAATTGGAACGGCATCATGAAGGATACTCTGTATAATGAAAAGTGTGATGCTAACGACGACTGTATAAAAAATTGTTGTATATCACCAATTATAGCGCCCATATTTTTCGTAATTTTCGTTTTGATGGCGCAATTTGTATTGGTAAACGTGGTAGTAGCGGTTTTAATGAAGCATCTAGAGGAATCTCACAAACACTTGGAGGATGAGCAAGATATGGACATTCAGTTGGAAAGGGAATTCCAAGAGAAACAAGCGCAAAATGAAAGAAGAGAGTTGTGTCTGGCTTTGCAACTGGATGCGGCCGAATGTCGTCAACCAAAAGACAAGACACTTCACAAAGTAAGTTTTGAAATGATTTGTTCATATGTTTGGGTAAATTTGATATATATAGAGGGTTATTTACCGGTATGGAATATTGCGCCCAAAATACGTGACTTTCAAAACGTTTTGCATTTGACTTCATTTCATTTTACACTGAAATGTAACAATAAATCATATTTTAAAGTATTTGAAACATGAAAATTAGGTTAGATTTCGTCAAAATTCAAATTATTTAAAACCCTTAAGGTTTAGGTACTATAAATCTTTATATATATATATATATATATATATATATATATATATATATATATATATATATATATTCTTGATTCTTGAATCATAGATTATATAATTTTTCTTTATTTTGTCTTTTCTTGGGTTTAGGTTCTATATTTAACAAAAAATGCAAAAAAATTGACGTTTCGCCCTTTATTCAAGGCATTTTCAAAATTTTTTCCCCCTAAAAATATTTTTATATAATTAAAATACACACAGGACGAAAAACATACTTTTGACTATATCAGTACCATAATAAAAAACAAAGATATGAATTACCAAAAATAACAGATGAAAGAAACGATTGAAAAGATATGAATTACCAAAAATAACAGATAAAAGAAAATGATTGAAATTAAAAAAGATAAAAACACTGTTAACGACAGAACAGATGTGGGGAAATTTGAGCCACATTTACACAAGCCTAATTTAAACAAAAATATTAAGTATTCGATCCTGTCAAATAAAAATCAAAAAATTGAATATCCTCTTAAACATAAAAATAAACATATACCTTATTTGTTTTTTTTTATGCTTTGTAAAATATAAAAAAAATAAAACACATTCGCATTCCATGTATCCTCAGTAGACGATGTAAAGTTTGAATATTATTTAGTAATAGAGTAGCAAAATGTCAAGGTGTGTACCGGTAAAATTAAATATTTTTAAAAAATTTTAAAAATTTAAATACTGTTTTTAAGTGTCTTGTTTGTTTTTTGAAATTGTAGATATGTTTTTATGTGGTGTATTTTAATTATATAAAAATATTTTTAGGAGGAAAAATGCCTTGAATAAAGGGCGAAACGTCAATTATTTTGCATTTTTTGTTAAATATAGAACCTAAACCCAAGAAAAGACAAAATAAAGAAAAATGATGAACCAAAGAATAAGAAAAAAAAATATTTCTAACCGAAAAATTATACCTGTATCATAAAAATTGAATTTTCAATCACCAATAGCCAGAAAATCGAAAAATTATAAAATTTGCTGTAACTGTATTTTTATACTAGGGCCTATATTGCATAAATGATTCAAAATACATTCTCTATCACCTCTTCCAAACTTTATATCGATGTATATATATATACATATATATATATATATATATATAATTTTACTATTTGTTGCAGGTTCTGTCCTTACCATCAAATTTTACCTTTAACCCTCCTGGATCCGGCAACAAAGTAATCTTAGAGAGGCAACCATCCCAAACGCGTCGTCAAACATTGCACAGCCATCTTCCAATAATGCTTTCCAACTTAGACGATATGAGAAACATCGACGATTCGATTTCTGACATATACAGCATACAAGAAGTCGTAACCTGTGAGGAAGAACCATCCGTCGAACGAAAAAACACCTTTAGAGAACCAACGAAGATAAATCTCGACGAAATAATAAGTTATCCTCCTGCGGAGGCAAATACAAGTTACCAACTTAAAGTGCCAAAAATTGAAGATACGTACAAAGAACTGAAGCGAACGAACGAAACGCAAGAGAGCAATAGACTGTCCATACCCCTTGAATCTAAACCTGTAAATAAATTGTACGGAAGCACAAGACATTTGTTTCAAAAACAGCTATCTATGGACATTTCTGAGGAAACTCCTTTCTTGTTAAACACGGAATCCGTTATAGTCCCTGAAAGTAGTGGTTTAAAATTACATGGAAGTGAAAATAGTGATAGAAGTGAATGTATCAAGCCACCGAGACACGATAGTCAAGAAAGTGTGCAACGAATTATCACGGAACGAAGAAAATTAGATGAAAATCTAAAAGAGTTCGATCAGTATGATATTTTTGATACGTCGCATAGTAGTGAAGAAAATTTGGTCGATGAATGTGTGAAAGATAAAACGAAAGATGGATGTTAGTGTTAGATAGTAAATATCGTGGTCGATTTACATTTAGGAAGAATCAAATAAAATGGACGAAGAAGCATCTTAAATTTCTGTTGTGAAATTTGTAAAGGTTATGTTTTCTCCACTGAAATGAGTTTCTAAACTATGCTATAAAATGAACGTGTATATGTACAAAGCTTTGTAAGTATTTTATAGCTGACGATGTTTTGATATATTTCATTTTAAATTTCATTAGTTAGAATTTTGATGATTAATAGAACCCGAGTATTCAAAGTATTTTCATAAAATGAGAAACATTTATTGATTACCCTTTTTTTCTGAAAATTTGATTGCTGATAAGCTTTATTTCGATTTCTTGGTTTGTTATTTTTATAGAAACATCTCTTAGAATTATTTTCTTGTAATTTGAGAAAACAAAACTTGGTTTCCCGATTTAATTGTTTTATATTTTAGTGACGACATACTCGAATCATTTTTAAAATTATATAATCAAATCTGTCATAAATGTAAAGATCTCAGTTAAGGGTCTTGTCTATTAGACCACAAGATATCCGGGTCCTTAATGAAGTTAAACCTCGTTTAGAGCAGCAAGGATTCTAATTAATGTGATCCTGATCTTCCCTCAACTAGTGCACTAATTAGGGAATGATTTAGGGTAATCTTAATGCGGTCAGCAAACCGAGTTGATGTGACTAACGAACGTGTTATTTTGTGTTTTTGTCTTGGTCGCGAAAATTGCGAGTAAAAAGCATAAACCTCCTCAAAATATCTTACTTCTATCAAATTAATAATCTCCTTTCTTTTTTGAGTCGATTAATAAAATATATTTCTTTTCCAAAGCATAAAACTTGTGTATATTAGTTTTTCACTTAGTATTTTTTTTAAATTTATATATAACCGAACACATATATTTTCAGTCTTGTCAAAGCTTAATAATTAATGAAACAAAATGTACTTTGTTAGACTTATTACTTTTATTATTAAATTGCCATGACCGCGGTTTCGTAACATTGTTACATTCTCAAACGCAATGCCCTAAATACTACAGATTACATCATCTTATAGGGCTTTTTCAGTTCGAACATTTTTTATCTATACTATCCAGATACCAAAGACAGAACATCGAACAACGAAAAATTTCATAGGTCTACTTGATCATTAGGAAGGTTAATTGTACTGGTTTTAATGCACTTATAAATGTAAGTTGGTTAGGGAAATATCAATTATGTTTATTTAATAAAAATGCATTATATCTCCTATGGAAATTTCTTCCCGTTGATCCGATGTGACAGCTATTACAATCCGAACAATTTAGTCTATAAACTCCTGACTTTTTGTAGGGAAGAAATTTTGTCTTGCAATAGCTGTTACATCGGACAAATGGGAAGAAATTTTCATACAGGATTTAAAGAACACGAAACAGCATTTTTATTGAAAAAACATAATACAAATTTTGCATACCATACCTAAAAGCAAAAAACTTAATATCTTAGAGGTCATGGAAATTTATAGGTGCAATAAAACCAGTACAATTAGCTATCCTAATGATCAAACGGACCTACGAAATTCTCCGTTCTTTGATGTTTTGCCTTTAGTACCTAGATAGCAGTATTAAAAAACTGGCGAACTAAAAAAGCCCTACAAAATAATGTAATCCGTAGTTTTTAAGGTATAGCGGTTGAGAATGTAACAGTGTCACAAAATTGCGTTTACTCTAATTTAATAATAAAATTGATAAGTCTATCACAGTAAATTTTATTTCATTAATTCTTTAGAATGTACTACCACACAGTAACATACTACTCAATCAAGTATTATCCAAAGTTATTGACAGTCCCCAGCCGGTATATTTCTCGTATGGGTATTTGCATGCCACTACACTCACCTATTATATATATATATATATATATATATATATATATATATATATATATATATATATATATATATATATATATATATATATATATATATATATATATATATAGGTAAAGTTCGTAACATTGTAACTGTAAACAGTCGCATGCTTTGGTACAGGCTTGGTCTCTATTTTAATCTAAAATCTCTTTCGTTTGTGCATATTATTTTAGTACGTGACGTACCTTACTTCTTATTTAAATTTGATTTATTACATCTCATTCAACGATACCCTATTTTTTCCGGTATAAATAATATTAAGTACTTGATATGAAGCCATTTATACAAAAAAATTAACCTTGGTGTCCGACTTGTAGCGTATTTACAAGGGCCAAGTTCAAGGTGACACACACTAAATTTCTCCTATTCATTTATCCTAATTAGGGACTCTGAATACCATGTAGTCTAATAGCCCTTTTATTACCAGGAGTGTTCGGTAAAAAATTTGATGAAATAGGAAAAATATTGTACATTATCATTTGGTTCTAAAAAGTAAATTTGAACATCATATTTTTGTGTAGGAATGATTTGTTTATTTTCACGCCAAGATTTTTTGTAATTAAATTGGCTAGCAAGTACCTCTAGTCATTTTTTTTTATAAGATTTAAGAAAAAAAATTAATTCTTGAAAGATACGACGACACCATAACGTCATTCTGTATTTAAACTAGTGTATAGTTTGACTTTTTTACAGCTAAAAATAGTCCCGTTTGAATTTTACGGTATCTTTCTATTATCTACGAAAGAATCTACAAAAGTGTGGGTTCCGAATTTAATTTTATTAAAAGATTATTTCTAATTAAATAACGTGAAATATTATATCAGCTTAATTTAATCTTAGTCTTATTTCAAGGAACTAGTACAACCATCTTCTTTCATCAAGTATTTTTGGCTGAAAACTAACTAACTTTAAAAATCTTTGTTGAAATTTAACATGATTATAGATTCCTTGAACTCGTTTTTAGCACTAGATTAATGAAACCAAAAATAGCCAAAAAGATAAAGAATCTATAATGTAGAATATATTTTTAAAGCGTAAAAACTGTATAAACGAATACTAGAATCATTATTATTATTTATTGTACATTTTCGCATGAACAAAAATTGTTAGAAATTGTGTTGATATTGTAACAAAGAATATTAAAAGTATTTTCTATGTAGATAGCTGAAATTGTGTACATGTTAAATAAGTAATTTTAGTGTTATAAGAACAAGAATTTCTGACCACTTCAATTCTTATAATTTTGCATACAAAATGCAAAATTATTAAGTAATTAAAAAAAAAGTCAGAATTTGTTCACGTACATTATGTATTATAAAAAAAAACGTTACACTTGATGTTCCTAACGTTTGACCCATGCATCATCAGAAAAATGTAACAATAAAAAAAGTCGTGTAGCAACGGATATAATTCGTTGTCCAATACATGAGAATTAACAATAAAAACAGCGGCATTATTTTAAAGACATTTATTGTGATTAGTTGAACTTAATGGCAGAAAAATTAACAAAAAGGAACATTATTTAAAGTATATTTTAAATTATTAAATCAGTATTTTAGGAAAAAATGTATCACAAAATGTAAAATAAAAAAAAATCTATGACTGATCATATTCTTATTTTTTTTCTTGAATTTTTGAGACGTGAGATCTTTTCTGTATTTAGTTTGTTGTGAAAAATATATATTTTTGTATAAGTTATAGTAGTTATAGCTAAAATTATATATGTATATTTTGTAGCTTCCCAAAGTATCTATATCATTTTTTTAATATTTCGCGATCCGATTAATTAGATGTGACAGCTTTCGCGGTACCTTTGAAATTGAAGGGTCTAATTTTCGTGACCTTGGTTGCCTCGCGACCCTCTATATTACACTAGGAGAAAGTGTTCAAATTAAGAAATTTCACTGATAGAAGGTAAAAGAAATACTAAAGTTTTTTTTTAAATTGGACCATTATGTCACGACATTACAAAGTGTAGTATAAATAATAAGGAATAAGGTTAGGTTCAATATAGAATTGGCCGATACATCGATCACCGTGATTCAGTCGCCAGAAAAATACAAAGAATATATTGGTATCGGTAGCGCGTTATCCGTCCGCCTGATACCGATCACGGCGACCGGAGAGCCATTTCGTACAATAAATTTCTTGAACTTAGAAGATTATTATTGCTTCGGACATCCTCATCGATGTTATGTTAAATATTTCTATCTTATACTAATACAAATATAAAGGATAAAATATCAATTATCGTGTAAATAGGGAGAATATTGATGTGTATTAAAGTGAATATTTTTTCATTTTCGTTCTTTTTAAAGAGTGTCTCAGAATGTTTTCCATTTTTGATTCTTAAAAATAAAATATCACAATTAATTCAAACTTGTTTAATTGCTGTTAAATTATAGAGTAGTTTTTGAATTTTTATTTATTTATTTATTCAATACAGCATCCAATTACAGACACCTTTCTTAAAGTAAAAAACATTAAATTAACAGTCCTAGTCAATATTATTGCTAAAATTATATTTGAGCCTGAGAAGCAAGCAACTTATGGTCAATAATATCCGTATACTTACTTAAAGTAATACTACTTATATATACATCACTAACGCATGTATTAAAATAATTACACATTTTATATATTGGCGAATTCTTATACGTATTTATTCTAGGAAACTCTGATAAAATGTTGGTCTTTGTCTTGTTCCACCATTATTTACCACAAATGAAAGTTGCAGCAATAGGTTTGGGCTATTTATTTTTTTCTTTAAATTCTTGAATAGATATACCAAACATATTTTTATACGTTTGTTTTCTAACGAAAGTCTGTTAAATATACTCAATCAGTGTAGATATTCATAACCCTGATTGGGATAGTACCCAAATCTTTTAAAAAACATACTCTAAAAATTTTCGCTGGACGCATTCGATGGTTCTACTCCACACTTCATATTGTGGTGGCCATATTATACCACAGTATTCAAGTTTTGGTAGTACATGACTGTCAAAAAGTGTCAAACAAACATCAACATCAAAATGTCTAGTAGATCTGATGATGGAACCCATTATCTTGTGAGTTTCATTAATTTTATTCATTATATACTCGTTGAAATTCAATGAACTACCAAACAATACTCCAAAATCCCTCGTTAGACAGACACAATCATCAGCAGTCAATACTTCCCTAAAAAGTTTAAAGTCATCGGCAAACAGTAATGCTTTTGAGTGTTTGATCACGTTTCATATATTATTAAAGGCAATCAAGAAGAAAAAAGGTCTACAGAGGAACCCCAGAAATACTTCTATATACATAGGATTTGGCCCTATTTATTTCAACCTACTGCTTTCCATCAGTCAGGTACGAGACAATAATATTTATCAGATTTTCCATAACATTCAGTTGCCTAAGGGGTTTGTATTATAAAGGGATGTTTTACTCTGTCAAATGTTTTTGCCATATCCGTGTAGATTACATCAACTTGTGATTTTTTATTAAAACAGTTAGGAATATATTCTGTAAAAGTAATTAAGTTGGTTACTGTTGACTTATTTGGTAAGAATCTATACTGGCTCTTAGATATTCTGTGCCTTAGTTCATCATATATTCTGTTAAAAATCACTATTTCAAATAATTTTGACGTTGCGTTTACCATGACAATAGGCCTATAATTTTACTTCATGTTTTACTCCTCCTTTGAAAGTAGGTATAACTTCTGTAATGTGCCATTCTGTAGGATATGTTGATGTTTTAAGTAAAAGGTTAAATATATGTAGTAATAGTTCTAACAGAGACTAACTACTTAATAACATCGCCGAGCAATTCATCAGGTCCAATAGCTCTGTTACCCTTTAAATTTTGAAGAGCGCAGTTTTATTATTGGGACAGTCCCAAAAATGATTTTTAGATATACCTCCATTGCATTTTATCACTTCTGCAACACTAAATACATTACCAAGATAAAGCGCAAATATATCCTCAATATCCTCTGCACCTGAATAGAAAATGTTATTATAAAATTCTGCAACAACAATCCTTAAATGTACACCATCCGCTTCTTCACAATCATTTAGCCTGGAACTGAAATTTTCAATTACTTTTTGGATTATGGCTCTTGGAATCGCGTGGATTTCGTTTGTGATTCGTTGCTTTAGAACAATTAAGTTGGGTGGTAATGGGTTAAAAACCTTACCTCTTAAATAGCCCCATAGAAAAAATCAGCAGGTGTTAAATCTGGACTCCGCGGTGATCAGTTGATGTCCCCTCGGCGACTTATCACTCTCTCAAAGAATAAATCAACAATCTTATTGGAAAAATGTATCCGGTGATAGCCAATCTGGTTTTGCATTTCTGAATCATAAGGCAGTAGCGATCGAAATTAAGTCTGAATACGACCACGGTTATCCTAAAAAAAGGGACCGATTATTCCTTGGCTTGATATGGCAATCCAAACGACAACCTTGGCGAGTGTAAGGGTTTCTGGTGCAGTTCCAGCCGATTATCAGGAGCTCAATATCTGCAATTTTGTTTGTTCACGTAACCATTGATGCAGAAATTCAATTTATCAGAGAACCATATATTATTGAAGCTCCTAAAACGGTTTTTATTGTCAAAATTTAAGTCCTTTAGGTGGATCATCGGGCATCATTTCCTGCACAATAACAATTTTGCAGCGATGAAAATGTAAATATTTGCGAATAATGCGATGAACCGTAGATCTGTGCAAATTTAGAGTTGTGCGAAGCCGTAGACACTGTCGCGAATCGTCTCCATCAGACTGCCGACCGTGGTCAACATTCTTGTACGTTCTTGATGCCCTTTCGCATCCGCATGATTTATCCGGTATTGTGTTTCCAGTCTTTTCAAACTTGCACACCCAATGCTAGATCAAATTCGCGCTTGGCACATTTCTCATGGTGTTCTGTACAGACGTCAAACAATAGTGTAGGAATTGTTAAGTTTTATAAAATATTCGCATGCAAAATGCGCGCTGTGATACCGTGAACTAAACTTGAGAAGTCAGTTAAGCGTTTGACACCACTCCCCTCCCCCACTATTGATATTTGGCGCCTAACAGTCGCGACAAAAACAAAAAACATTCTGAGACACTCTGTATATTAGATATGCCTTTTTACTACGAATATAAAGTACTGTTATTTTTTATTTCTACCATCACACCTAAAACTAATTAAATAATAGATACCAATTTTGTTTCCAAAAATATACGCATATTTAATATTCACATCGATGTCAAATCCGATTATCAGTATACAAAAGTAAGAAATTACGCACAGTTTGCCATCTAGCATAGCATTGGGAGTGAAAAATTCGAATCTAGTCGAAAATTGATGGTAGGAACGCTTCTTGTCACATCTGATTAATCTATTACAATAACAACAATAATAATAAGAGTCTAACGTTTGCCAAACTTAATTTTTTTATTGGGCATTTTATCTTCAATACTGATTTTTTAAAAGTTTTGTTAGTTATATCGCAGGATACAACAAAATATGCTCATCATAAACAAATAATTGTGTTAAAAACGGTAGAAAAAAATGTTTTAACAATGTTAATGTTACATTAGAATAAAGTAAGGAATTTGTAACCTATTAGATAGATCGAAATGTAGAGTAAATTACTCTTTTACTTCATTTAAATGAATTTTTTGTTATTGAAATGACTTGGAAAATTTTGTGAAGCCTTTTTTATAACAAAGATCTGGCAACAGTGGATGGCTCTAAAAATGCAAACAAAAATTTGAGAAAAAATTTTGAACGTGTAGAAGCTCTATACGTTGTATAATGAACGAGATTAGAGGCTACTTAATAATAGTATATAATAGGCATTAGTGGTCTGGTTACATTTAAAAATAAAAGGTAATTTTTCATCAGCATGGTCCATCATCTTTACTTGCTTACTTATCGCAGATCATCTGCGGGTACTCTTTTAGGTACGCTTTATTCAATGAACCTTATAAAGTATAT
Organism: Diaprepes abbreviatus; assembly: GCA_034092305.1. Classification (NCBI taxonomy): domain Eukaryota; kingdom Metazoa; phylum Arthropoda; class Insecta; order Coleoptera; family Curculionidae; genus Diaprepes; species Diaprepes abbreviatus. The sequence goes on along the minus strand of JASJET010000200.1, from coordinate 18,019,861 downwards.
ATATATATATATATATATATATATATATATATATATATATATATATATATATATATATATTTGTCACCATTTGTTCGGTTAACGCAGTCTTGCTCATCTCCATGAGTGACTACACGCGTCAAAAATAAAATCCAGTTCTCCACGAAAACATCACAAGCATTTTCAATGCGCTGTTGAAGTTCTTCCACAGTATTCACTTCCCCATCGTGATAAACTAACTGTATTAAATAGCTCCACAGAAAAAATCGCAGGAACTTAGTTTCCGGGAACGTACAGACCAAGAAATGAGTCCATTTCGCCGTAGCTATCTATTAGAAAACACATTATTTAAATGTTCGTGAACTTCTCGTCTGAAATGGGGCGGAACTCATGAAGAAGTCACATATTCTGTCTCAGATTTAGAGGAATATCTTCCAATAATTATGGCAGATTGTTTTGAACAAAATCTGCATTTTGTTGGCACTCCCCGTGAGTTAATAATACGTCCACTAGTTCATTGTTTTCATAAAGGTGTACCATTTTTTTTTGCACAAAACACCCATAAATGAAAAATAATATCACGCATTATTTAGCACTGGTCAAGTCGAAAATCGCACTCAAAACCGTGTAACAATTACATACAAAAAATCGGCCTACCCAGTACCAGTAGAAAACAGTTTTTACAATGCAGTGGTTGAAAATATCATGAAAAAAGGTTTGTATTACAGTTTTTAAATTTTTTAAACAATTCTTAATAATTTATTTTTTTGCCAACTTTCATATAAACAATTTTTGGTAAATTGATTTTTCTGTTAAAATAAACGACTTTGAGAACGCTCTGTATATAAATAAAGAGTTTAAATTTCCAAACAAACCTACAAAAAATACAGACTACTATTGCTGCTTTCCCGTTACCCGTCTTCATAAGTCTCTATCAAACAGCTTTTCCTCTTGGATATTAAGTATATCTCCCATTCCGGTGGACACCACTGAAACATATTTAGGCCATCTGTTATCGTGAATTCGTAAGAGATCACCGAGCATTCCCTCTCTATGCTCATAATAGTTTTAGTTTAGTATCGGTAAACTCTTACTTCCTCATTAGTTGCTTGTTCCACCGCCATCACTCTTCTTTTTAAAACCGATCTGAACGACCAAGGTTCTTCCCAGACGTATTTTGATCTTCGTGAATATATGTCTATTTCACCACAGACTTTCTTTTTGCTACTGTTAATCTTTTTCTTTATTTTCACGAGTCCTAAGCTATTTTTGTAGCTCAGAAGTATTTAAAGTAATTAATCTGATATAAATTAATATTATTTCTAATGGCTTCAAAATTTGCGTGAGTATTCGTCACTAGCTCCTACTAAACTAACTTGGAGCTCCACTCCACATAGATGGTAATTACTGATAAGCACTATCTTTATTTTAATTCTTTTCTGGGATCTAAAGGGCTAGTTTAACACTATATATGACAGGTCGTCGTTGTACATTACTTTAATGACCTCAACGTGTGAGAAAGAAGGTAAAACCTCCTAAAGGCAACATCTCGGGACAGTGTCATATGGTTTTTCGAGATTTATAAAGCTTAGATGAACTTCCTGATCTATTGAATTTTTCTCCATAATTTGTCGAAGTATCAAGAAATTGTCGGTGCATGATCGACCTGGAGTAAATCCACTTTAATCTTCGCTGATTATATGCCTTCAGTGGAGACTTGCGACTTTAAAATGGAGTGTGTACTGCAGGCTTACTGAAGTAAATTGCAATTTCTATTACAATAAAACGTTATACTAAGTGAAGACTGGGGCAAGAGGGCTCTGGCTGTGCCAAATTTAAAATATAAAAAATATATTATAATAACGTAACAGTATCATAATATATTTTATAACCTAGCTTTAAGGAATAAGCATATATTAAAAAAAATTAAAAAGAAAAACTTCACTATAGGTTTTTTTGAATATAGCAGAGGACAGCACCACAAAGCCCTCTCGCACCAACCGCCAGATGTCATGCCTAATATTTGCCTAGTGGATTTTACCCCACAATCTGCTTACTGAGTCATTAACGACTGTAACAAATCGGATCATTACAATCTCCTTTTTTTTGGTGGTAGCAGAGGTTCATTAAACCAGTAAATGGTGTAATTAATTTATTATCCTTGATCCTTGAAATTAAGCAATCCCGAAGGAATATTTCCAGGTCAAAGTGATCCTCTTTTTTCATTTTGCCTAGATTATCGTTTAGGTCATTTTTGGTAATTGTTACACGTTCTCTCTCCTGTTCATTTTCGTCCTAATTATAAATAGAAACTGATATCGCAGTTCTGCAAACAAACTGTAATAATGCTGCCTCCATTTTTCAATAAAACATTCATCAAATTATAATAGTTATATAACATAACTAAAAGGAACTTAGACCACATTTAGCAATGTAATTACATACCTAAATGATTTATTGGAGATAATTCACCATAACAATACTGTTCGACAAAATTCTATCAACCTGCAGTATTCCAGAACAGTGGAGGAACAGCCTGACTATACCCATCTTCAAAAAGGGAAATAAGAATGACCCCAACAATTATAGAACAATAACACTACTAAACAGTACAAGCAAATTATTAACAAAAATCATGACTTCAAAACCAACGAGTAAAATTGCAATAAGTGAAGAACAACACGGGTTTAGACAGAACAGATCGACAGTTGAGGCGATTTTCATTATCCGACAGACTGTTGAAAAACAATAAACCTCTTTTCATCTGCCTAATAGATCTTAAAAAAGCGATTGATAGAGTTCGACTTAAAGACGTCTTGCAAATACTTCAGGAAAATGGCGTTAACTACAACTATATTACGGTAATTGAAGAGCTAAATAAAAACAATAAGATACGCATAAAGACACAACAAGGAGTAACATAGGAAATACCTATCATGACGGGAATACGACAAGGCGACAGTACGAGTCCATTTCTCTTTAATTTAATTATGGACAAGATAATATAAAACATAAAAGAAGTCAATGGAGGATACAAAATGGGAATCTTTAAAAATCTCATGTTTTGCCGACGACGCCTTACTGTTAGCAGAAAATGAAGACGATCTGCAACGACTACTATACCGATTTCAAACTACATCAAAAAATTTAAATATCTACAGAAAAGACAGAAACGATAGATGGGCAAAATGGGCTAAGAACGAGATACCAAACACTAGAAGACCCACTGGTCAACCTCCAAAACAATGGCACGAATGTTGGACATCACAGGAGGCTTAATATAGCAGAAAAACAAGACGTCGTCTTAAATAAAAGAGGAAGAAGAAGAAGAAGAAGAAGAATTCACCATAATGTCCAAAGCCATTAAGATCCCATAAACAAACTTTGGTCACTTAAGTTATGGGCAATTTCAAGGGTGTCGGATCAATGATTGCTGTTGGTCAAATCATTCTGTGGGAATGCTTATTTGAGTTAAGAAAGCATAGACAAAAGTGTTTTACGTAAATTTTAAAATCTGATAAATAAGGAACGAGTGATCCAAAATATTTAAAAATATTTTCCAATATAACTTTATGAGTAGAACAAATAAGCAAAATTTCGCTAAAACTAAAGATCACATGGGAGAATTTTAATAACTTGAATTGGATATTAGTTATCTAATGTTGCCAGATCTGAATTTTATACTGTGACGGTCAAATTTAAAAATCATTAAATTTGTCGATAAATACATGTTCGAAACAATCGAAGTTTTTTAAAAGACGTGTAAACAATACATAATTTTCATTATATATTTCGATTATGAGAATCACAAAAATTTCAATTGATCTCAAAATTGGCAACAGACAGCATGAGAATGAGATTTTAAGATGTTTCAATAACATACGAATCACATGCTCGTATACTCACAATATTAATTCTCACCCATTAATATTGTAGAATATAAAATACAATTTCGGATTCTTTTATATATAAACTTTACAGGGTTGATCTCTTAAATGAAAAAATGAAATTAAAAGAAATCTAGTTAAGATAGGAACTCGTAGAAGCTAAAAATGAATTTAAATGAGACAATCTTACTTTACATTATTACTTTTTGAAGCGTAGAAGGAATTAAAGTGCTAGTATAAAAAATATTCTTTTAATGTTTTAAGTAATTAGATTTTGGTAATTCTACTTATGACAGCAAAATGAGGCTCTATATTAGCTAATAATGTTAAACCAATATACTTCATGTATTATTCTCTGGTTTTAACAATATATAGTAAGAAAAATAATTCAAGTTCAAAATATAATTAGTTCTCGTGAACTGATCCGTTGAAATAATAATACAAAAACGAATTTTTAGGTATAAAAATAATCCTAAATATTAAACCTATTTTTTATTATCTTTTCGATTTTTATACCTATTTTAATTGATTATAATTTGCAAGCAATTCTGTATCTTAAACATATTCTAAAAAAAAGGTCTGATAACTCCCGTTACAAAACTAACAATAATGTCGTTACTGAAGTCCAGAAATATTTATAGAATATCTTTTTTGGGACTGCAGAGGGATTTCTTTCTTTACAAAACAGAAAAATAACTATTAATTAACAAGGTAGCTAATTTTTTCCCCAATCAAATTTTTCCTACTTTTTCTTTAATTTTCTTGGTTTATCCCTGATCATAAATTCTTCATATAAACTAATACAATAATAATTATAACCATGCTGTATAGCAATCAATATACCGAATGGTTGATCATACTTCCAAAAATCAACAACTAACACTAAGAACTTACATTATCAACTTTCGTTTGCAAGTTATATGATTCACTTTACTTTCATCATTTCATAATTCCAACTAAAAATATACAATTATCAACTAAAAGTTGGTCAACTTAGTTTAATTTTTAAAGTCGGCATAATTCGTGCCCGCTTTCGCATGTTTTCGGCTGAAGGAAAAATTGACTAGTTATAAATAAATAAACTCAGTAAAAATGTGTCATAAAATGGTCGAAATACTTTAAAATAAAATTAGTTAAATAACCACAATTGGAAATTCTTAGCGTTAGATGGTAATGTTTGAAAGTATTAAAGTTCAGGAAAATAGACTCGATTCTGCCTCTTGTACTAGGAATGTGTATTATCCTGGCATCTCCCCCCCCCCCCCCCCCCTAGAGCTTTGAGTGCAGGAAAATAGACCCGACCCTGCCTTTCAAACTAAAAATAGGAATGTTGCTGGCGTCTCCCCCCTCCGTTGACAACTTGCTTTCTCTTGCTATACTTACCATACTATTGTGATATCACCCCCCCCCCCCAAAGAGAGAGAGGCTGGATCCACCCTTGATCGTATTTCAAGATTTATTTATAAAACTAACTTCTACTCATTAAAATCATTAATGGTTAATTGATCAGTCTCCTAATTTTCTTAACCAATTTTTCATGACTTTGTTCCCAACGCGAATCAAATCAGTTGGAGACTTTTTAAAATCATGTGTTTATATAGAAAACCGTTCGATTCGTTTATTTCTATTTCAATTGCTTAAAATGAAACAGAAACGAGAGGAAAAAGAAAGCGATGTCGGATGTTTTTGTTTGACTTGTGGTATTCCTACTGGGCAATAGACAGCTGCCAGTCCCATTCTGTGCTCCCTCCTTTATCCGGCACCTCTTGGGGATGCTCACACGTATTCCGAGTACTTTCTGTAGGACTCTCAGACAAAAGAGCATATGCGCCTAAAAGCCTAGACAATTACAATAAATTGTGTTTCACAAAGTTTTAAAATTTATGAACGACCTTTTGAGAAGCTCCTCTCCTCTAGTAGAGATTATCGCACATGATCTTTTCTTCCGTCCTACGTCACTTCAGCGTCAAAATATTGCCATTTCATGCTCTCCTTGCACAACAGGGGAACGTTGCACAAACTAGGATTGTAGACCTCATCACTCACTTCCCTTAGATTTTATACAGTCGAGAACTTCGAATAACCTCACTTATTAGGTACCTTTTACATTTTCACTATTTCCAATCAGATGTGAGAGATAATTTAAATGTAAATTTGTCATGCAGACCCCACAGCAGTAAGTACATTCTTGAAGACTTGACTTGTGGTAAAAGAATTCTCGTTTTTGAATTTGTAAATTGACATATAAAATAAATACTGAGTTTGTTGAACAATCTTGGATCCGAACATTAAAGGACAGATGTATATAAATTCCCATAAATCTATCTTTTCATTCTCAAGATCTTTAGTGTGCATCTGCGAGACAGAAAAGCGCTATTGGCATTTTCAAAATAACTGTGACCAATAAAGAAAGCGAACTTCATGTCATTTTAAATTGTATTTTCTAAACAAAATGTTTGGTTACAGCGATTTTTATTATCCTTAAATATAAAGACCTTTTATTCAAAGTTCAATATTTATCGTACACCAGGAAAACATAAAATTTTAGAAGGATTTGAAGGTAATCTATTTTTTGGGATGTAAATATGACCTTGCTAGAGGTCAATCAAAGTAACCAATAAAATAAAAGCAGTTAGCATCTGCAAATTGAGGACTTTGGGAACCAGGAAATGAACTTATGAGATTTCAATGTTGCTGTTTCATTTTGTTGGGATCATATTCCAGTAATTTATTTTACGAGCCATTATTACTATTTGTTTTATATGTCTATGGTAATTACATACACTCCTGGGTATAAGTGTAAGGGTATTTACACAAACTAGTCACCAATAGCATATTTTTGATTTTTATTATTCAAACAAATATATAACTTAAAAGTCAGTAGATATAACTCTATCGAATCGGTTCAATAAGAATGGAACACAGGGTTACAAACAACGTCTATGACACCTACAAGTAGAACTGAATTATAAGACCTCTCGCACATGAGTCAAGTCGCTTTATTTAAGTTAAGTAATTTTAAAAGAATATTGCAACGAACTTCAGCTTTTACTTGCTTTTAAGAAACGAGATGAAAATAGTAAGTCCTGGACGGATTGCTTTCATTGACCTCCATCTAATATCCACATTCCCTTGATAAGCCATATTTCCTAACTTTCCCGGTTTTTCAGAAAGTTATCACTTTGCAGAAACATGTGCAATTTATACTCCTTTTTAGGATGTCTCTTACTTAACTCATATTAATATATTCTTTGGATAAGATCATTTACGACGCTCAAATATAAAGAACGCCTATTTTGTTCTTATATGATAAAACGGCTGACACGGATATATAGATATAAAATGAAAAAAATTGCTGTCAAAAGTGAATAAGTAAATCACACCAATTTTTAAAATACGTTTATGTCAGGTCTTCCTCATTTTGGAAAGATATATATTAGAAAGTCAATTACATATATATATAAAAAAAATCAAAATAATTATGTAGATAATATTACTGAAATTATGTGACATAAGCGTATTAAATGTTAGGTAATTCTTTTTTATAATTGTTGACTATCTTATACAGAAAAATCTATTTTTATTTTATATAATTTCTGTACGAGTTAGTCAAAATAAAGTAATTTCGAATGTCTAAAAAATAGTGGGTCATTAGAATAGTTATAACAAGTATTTGTCAGTATTCTTTAATACCCTTATTAGATTTTTAAATAAACTTGTTTATGTTTGGAAAATATTAAATTTGAAGGAGTATTACTAGAAAGCAAATAATTATTTTAACTTAAAACTTATTGTTTAGCGTACTATATGTATATTAGGCTAAATGTTTTGTAATTATTTATAATGTTATTATTAGTAAAAAGTAGTAATTAAATCTACTGCAGAAGTTCGGTTTAAATTTATTATACAAAAACTGTAACAATTAAAGATATAGATCGGGAGCTAGCATTATAATTTTATGCCACATCTTATTCACTGGGAAACCCTAGTTTTCCGATAGAGAGCATTCTCGGGAAAGTGATTTCATCCATCTTGAGAGTGGAGACAATTTAAAAAAATGTTATAAACGGTTGCACTTTATACGTTTTTTTTTAAATATTTTATGTACCTTGATATACAAATGGTATTTATTTTTTAAATAATAATTCATAAAAAAATACTTCTTACACCTGGCAGAAGGGAAAAAGTTGTTCTAATAAGCAATAAATAATGTTAGACTAGAAAAGTGAATTCTAAAATATTTCCACTAAGTGTCAAGAATACCTTGTAAAATTCAACGTTTATAACATTTACTTCTCCCCAACAGACGATTTCGGAAATAGCACCTACCTTTCTGACTCGTTTACAACAACTACTCTTATGAATATGACAGTAAATAAGATAATACATGAAAAGTGTCATTAAGATGTAATAAAATTTCTAAAATTATTTAATTTCGCTCGAAATAATTTTCCGATAAGAACTTATTTACTTGTCTTTTTCGCTGGCGACATAATGCGTCTAATTTCTAAAATAAAAACGTAACTCCATTCTGCGGTATATTTTTTTTCTACTGCAGTTTTTAATGGCCTACAATTTAGAAAAATCAAATTGTTTTTAATGTCTTGTCTGTGATATTTTTAGTCCTCCTCTATGGTACTTAAATTTGATTAGGTTTATGTTGAAAATGCCAAAAGATATATTTTTAAAACCTCTTAAATTTCATCTCTAGAAACTGTACTAATTATCTATAAACCCTACATGTTACTCTTCACTCTGTTTTGTTTATTTATTTTTATGCAAAATATTAAAAATGTTGTAAAATCATTGAAAGTGTTCATCGATAATAAAGTATAGGATATATTAGGCACACTCCGACTAAAATATCCAGTCTTAACTTAATTCTAGCCGTAAAACAACTTCTAAAGCAAGTAAGAAAAATATCTGAAAAACTAAAAGTTTCTGAAAAATTTCATTACCATTTTGACAAACTGCGCTTCAAAATAGATTTGTTCTAAAAAAAATATTATTTCTTGTTGAAATTGATTCATCGCAACGCCAAAAGAGGTTACAAAAAGTCTACATACTTTATGAAATGGGTTTTTTGGACAGTATACTTATTATTTTGGTTATTTCCTCATTCAGGACTAGACAATTGAGCAATATTTTTGTATCACTCACTGGTATATGTCTTTTAAGCAGTTTAACCAAAAATTGTTAATAATTCAGAATAATTTTTCTTTCTCACAACTTTTTTTTTATAAAACATTATCAATTTTGAAAGTTCTGTCTATGAAAGTTCCTAAAATAAATGGAAAATTTTCAATATTTTGAGCAAACCGAAATAAAATAATTATTTTTTTTTAGGTTTTTTATTCTGCAGACAAATAGTGAAATATCATCACATACAAAAAATGTATTTATAGAAATTATACTTGTTATTGATTTTTTATAAACAATTTTCAACGGTTTTACAATAGTTTTAATATTTTGCATAAAATACTTTTTTTTGGTTAAATTTTCTTCTAACCTGTGCCTTCTGTCTGTACATTAAAATCTTGTACATCTTCGTTACTATTTGTAAATTAGAAACTAGCATTTAAAATGTCATTAGATATTGTAAAAGATAAATAATAAAGTATTAAATATATGGTGTTATCTTCGTGTACTTTTATTTCCCCACTAATGATTATTACACCGTCATATAGCAAAGTAGAAGAGTCAAAAACTTTCCGGAATACCCACTTTAGAGTGATCAATGATGCAAAAATTTAATGTTGTTTAGTTGGCTAACTCTTTAGCTTCATTTCGTCGTTGAGATATAATTTAGTCAAGCAATGACTAAGAGGGAAAAATTCTGTTAAAGTTTAAACACGTTGAGACGCTATGTACGTTCCTATTCTGCCATAAAACAATGAGCCAAACAGTCTTCTTTAAGAAAAGAATTAAAGACCAATCGTATCTAGGCAATATCCCTTAGAAGGCAAGACCACAGTGCTTAACTTCAGATGAGCTCAACTATAATGTGGTTGTCGGACTTGCATTGTCTTTATTTTTGTTTATTTTTACGAAGTTTCGATTAGGTTGTATCTGAGTAAACCCAGTGTTGAGATACCTAATCTTTGGCAACCATTACTTTGTAACATCAAATCATTGAGGTGTGTACAGTGAAGCGAAACTTTGCGCTTCAATGGTCACAGTCCCTATACAAGCTCCTAACCTTAAGACAAAACATTCAGTTTATGCTTGATAACGATTAGAGATACAACTTAATTGAAACGTTGTAAAAATAAACAAAAATAAAGACACTGCAAGTCCGACATTTTATTCAACCTTGAACATTGTTTACAACCTTCAAACATTCAAATGAGTTGTGACATCAAACAATTTGGGTCGACTTTTTAACTCATACGAATACATTGACAAGTATCCTGAACACTGAACTTAACCAATATTCAGCTGGCCGATAATATATTTGATTGATGGGACTTGTGAATAACCGTTTGTTAGTCGATCGCATCCTCGGATAGCAAAAGTAAGCGGTAAATAATTCACTTGTCCACACTGTTTTGTACGATTACTTAAATGTTTCCTGAAATCTGGATGGTCGAATGCTATGTTTATGTAAAGGGTTTTCCAATAAGAGGTGTTATTTTGATATTCAAAGAAAAATGCCATTTTTTAAGATAAATGATCGGATATTTATTACATTATAAAGAGGAAGGTATGCCGTTAATGATGGAAAATAACATCAGCCAAATGACCACCACGACCATGCATACAGGACCATATCCTTTTCATGAAATTTTCCATAACCAAATCGCAAAGTGTCTGCCCTATGTCCTCGATAGCCTCACGAATTCCATCTTTGAGGTCTTGAATCGCCGCTGGGCTGTTGGCGTAGACCTTGTCTTTCACGTGGCCCCAAAGGAAGAAATCGCAAGGTGTCACATCACAAGATCTCGGTGGCCAATTGTGATCACCTCTTCGAGAGATAACACGGCCCGGAAACTTTTCCCGTAAAAGATCAATGGTTTCGTTGCTTGTGTGGCACGTAGCGCCGTCTTGTTGAAAGTAAACGTGGTCCAGATAAATACCATCCAATTCCGGCCATAAAAAATCATTAATCATCTCTCGATAGCGCAATCCATTCACCGTAACTGTTGCTCCAGCCTCATTTTCGAAAAAGTAAGGTCCAATGACCCCGCCGGACCATAAACCGCACCAAACAGTCACACGTTCAGGATAGAGAGGCTTTTCAACAATAACTCTTGGGTTTTCCGAGCCCCAGATGCGACAATTTTGTTTGTTGACGAAGCCACCGAGGTGGAAATGGGCCTCATCACTGAAGATGATTTTTCGATGGAATTCCGGATCATTTTCATGCATTTCAAGAACCCAATCAGCAAAGGCACGACGTTGTTGATGATCGGCCGGCTTGAGTTCTTGCGTTAACTGAACTTTATAAGCCTTAAGACCCAAATCTTTATGCAAAATACGGTGTAATGACGTTTGTGGAATCCCTAATTCCAAAGAACGACGAGGAATGGACAAACCTGGGTTTTCTTCAACACTTTCGGCTACAGCAGCAATATTCTCGGCTGTTCTTGAGCGACGTGCACGGGTTTTCTTCTTCACATAACTAACTTGTCCCAACAGCTCGAATTTTTTCACCAATTTCTTTATTGCGCTCCGACAAGGTGCTTCATGACGACCCAAAAATGTTCGAGTTTTACGAACCGTCTCTGCCAAATTTTCACCATTTTTATAGTGAATTTTAATAATTTCAATGCGTTGTTGAAGCGTGTATCGTTCCATCTTTATTTATGGCGTAGTTTCTACTTGTCAAACGTCAAAAACTTACAGCTTCAAAAGTGACATCTACCGAAATAGCGGGCTTTTCAAAATGACACCTCTTATTGGAAAACCCTTTATAATTGTGGATATACTGATTTAGTGTAGTCACTGACAATTTATAATAATGACCAATAAGTGTTATGTCCTGGGGTGTCGCGCAAGTTATAAGAACGGTCCGAAAATGCATGTTTTTGGTTTTCCAACCAATAGTGTTTTGCAAAAAAAAATAGATATCTGTCCCTCGAGAGGATTACAAGCATAATCGAAATTCCAAAGATTGCGAATTACACTTCCCTAAAGGCAACATAATTCGGACAATTTCACAACAGGACACATAAACAAGTTAAATTGTTCCATGTAGTTTGAAAAATCCTCGATTTAATGAGGGCTCGGTTCCAAATTGTCCTAAATATTTTTTAAAAACATCCAGAATCGTAAGAGAGAAAAAATTAAAAGACCTCGATGAAGTGCGTTTTTTAAAAGCAGTTGAAGAAAGCAAGTGGGAATATGGCAGTCATAAAATAGCAACATATTTTCAAAATTTTGAAGCTTTTAAATTTGTTTGCTACTTCTAAAGTTAAAAAAGACAGGTTTTCAGTAAACAACGGAGATAAAATAACATTATTTAAGCTTGAATATACACCTGGCCGTTCTATAACATGGGCAATTTTAATTGACAAAAATTTAAAATTAAAAACCCTATATGTCCAATAACTTAGTGTTTCTATATTAAAAGCAAAAACTCCATTTACTGTTAACAGTTTGGATGAAATTCAAATTTTAATTAATATTACTGATGATACAATGATGTCAATTTCTTTAGATAATAAAATTGATAATGCCCTCAGTACACCTAATTCAAGCAATTCTATGACTAAGCCTAGTTTTGAAAAAATGAAAACGGCAAAATAGGTGTACACTTTTTTGAGTTCTAGGATAATATATTTCATGTAGAAAAGCATACTATTTTTTTAAAAACTATTTGCACTGCACGATTTTCAATGGAATCGGTCGTATACTATTGAAACCCTCGATTTTCCAGAAGTTCTGAAATTTATTTGTATCAAATCAGAGTTCCTTGCTTTCTCTTAAGACTTGAAATATAATTTTTAACAAGGCTTATCTTTCCGTGATAAAGCTCTATTCCACGGGCCCCAATATTCCCCCAACCGACCTAATTAACAATAAAATACCAAATATCATACTTAGTATTGTGTTTATTAAGTTTAGTCAAATAACTTGGAAAAATTATTTATACAAATAATTAGCTTAATAGTTAATCTACTTCCTAACACATAAACAATATGTGTTAAAATAGAAATGATTTAAGTGCTATCATACTGAGAGATACTACTTATATATCAAATAAATATTAAACTAAGTCACCTGGAGTACCGTGGCTGCTGAACGACATCTATGGAAGGCATTCTACGAGAGTCACCAGTATAATGGACTGTTCGTAATGGACCAATGTTTTTTTCCGAGTTTTATTTTCGTGAAAGCTCACCTGTTGTTAACTGCAAAGAGCCAGACCAAAGTATGAGAGGAAGACCTTGCTTCGAGGAAAGTATGACTTGTAACGTTTTGAAAATACTTTTGAAGTTACTCGTATTAAAATTGCTATTGATTTTCAATAAATGAGGTCGCCCCCTGCATTTTTTATTGGCGATGTGAACTTATCAGTTCATCAGTATTAGTGCGGTTTCTTTATATTTATTATCCTTAAATACATGGTTCACCAAAGGCTGAAAACCCCAATGAGAAATCTTTAGACTGTAACAGCCTATATATGCTTCGTAGATCTGGCGAAAGCATTTGACCAAGTTCCACTCAAAGATATAGAAATTATGAAATAAAGAAGAGTTAACCAGAAGCTAATAAGATTGATCTCTACTGTAAACCAAAACTGTGTGGTCACCTCTTAGGTGAGAAGATACAGATAAACGCGGGATAAGGCAAGGCGACTCCCTTAGCCCACTGATTTTCAATACAATAATGGGACCAGATTATTGACAAGCTAATTAGAATAGCTGGATATAAAAGGGAAAATACCTTCTTCCACGTAGTGCTAACTCCAGACTCGGAAGATAATTTCCAGATAGTTCTACAAGCTTTCAATCAACAAGCAAAACGATTAAATACTGTAGTAAATATAAATAAGATTTAGTGTTTAGTAACAGTGAATAAACCAACAAGATCTAAATTAGAACTTCATGAAAAAATAATATAGCAAGTTAACCAATCTACATATTTGGGAGCGAAGATCACAAGCAACGAGACCTGAAGCGAGAGGTAAAAATACAGGCAATTAAAGCCTCACACTTATCGGGATTCCTACGGAATATATTAATATTGAAAGCAAAGTAAGATATATAAATATCACTTGACGCCAGTACTTACAGGGCAAAAACATGGTCAGATTCCTTTAGAACAAGACAATGTGTGGTCGAAATGGCAGTAAAACCTGGAACGGGCACGTAGATGGAATGGAGAACCCACGACTAGTAAAGAAAGCAACGCACAATAAACCAATAGGAAAAAGAACCAGAAGTAGACCCTCAAAGCACTGAAACGAATATCTAATATTCGTTCCAGGGCTTTAGGGGTCTGTAGAGGCTTAAATGGAATAAACAGGCGCAAGCTTACCTATATTGATTATCATATAACAAGAAGAAGGAAAGATTCTATTAACAGTTAAGAAAGATAATAAATAGATGAAACAAAAAAATGCTTTACAGAAATATTTAAATAAATAAAAAATAAGTTTAAACTACATAGAATATAGCATTGGTACATCTAGTAACGACGAAAATTCTAGATATAGATGGAATTGCCATATATCCATAAAACAATTTTGTGGACTTGGAGTGCAAAAAAATAAAAATCTTTACCTTGGAAAAACCAACTACTGACTGTTGCGCAGGCGTTTTGCAAATATAAATTAAATGAACTGTAAGTTCACATTTTAATAACCGTTAAATCTAGCTACAAGGTTGATAAAATTCAAGTAGAAACATCACTAAAAGCGTTTTTCTTCAGTATTACCTGAATGCTTGAAACAGTTGTCTTGTGTTGTTTTTTAAAAAGTTTTTAAGTTTTGTTGTTTGTAAAAAGGTGAGTTGCGAACTTCAAACTTGGTTATACAAGTACTGAAGATGTTAAGCGTTCTGGAAGTTCAAAATCCGAAGAAGTCATTCGAAGAGTTTGAATGATGGCCAATTGAATATGACGGAGTCAGTTGAGATGAAAGAATATAGAAAGGTTGGGTGTATTATATCCTGACGGATATCTTGAGAAGAAAACCGTCAAGGTGTTGCGTACTGCGCTTGCTGACTCCGGACCAAAAACAGCAACGTGTTTGGTTCTCCAAAAGTCCAATCCAACAGACTTTTTGCGGTGGTTTATTACTCTGAAAGAGTCCTGAATCCACTACTATAAGCTCTTAACCAAACAACTATCAAACGTGGACAGACAGGGGAGAAATAACGACGAAAAAGATGAACAGCATTCCATCTTCAGAGAAGGTTACACCCACTGTTTTGGCGAGTCTAAAGAAATCTCACTTACGAATTGTCTTGAGAAAAGCGGAACTCTCAACGCCAAATATTATATCATCCTTCTGGTTCAGCTAAAACAAAAAATCAAGGAAAAAAGACAAGGTGTAGGGAGGAACAGGAAAATGCTGTCAACAACATGGCATGGTGATGGCTAAAATTCATAAACTGAAGTGAGGTTATGCACTCTGTTCACCAAACATGGCCTTTTCAGCTTCCAGCAATAGTTAAAAAGTTTCTTGCCGAGAAAAGCAAAAAAAAAAAAATATCATAATTTTCTTGTTTCCCATGTGAAGGTATAAACTTTTCATTCCATTGCTCTTTTTGAAAACTGTAAAAATTATTTTATTAAGAAATACTTCATAGTCAATAGTTATCAAGTACTTATTTCTTTATCCAGTACTTCGTCACGAAGCTTCCTTCAAGGGAAAAACAATACATACAGGAAAGGAATGTGATTTTCATACTTGAATTTTACTTTCCTTCATCAAAACAGTTTACATAAGATCTTTTGGGGCGTAATCAGAATAACGAGCCTTCTAAATTGTTTCAAAAGTATTTCCAAAACATGAAACTATATAAATAAATAAATACCTCGTTCATAAAATGATGAAACTGATATTGAACGTTTCTCTACAAGTGCAGTAGGTACCCGTAGATAAGTAGCATTGAGCTTTTGACACAACATAAACTGTCTTTAAAATAACTTTTTTTTCATAACTTAAACTATAAATACCTCGTAATACAAAAGTAGTGGTACAAAAGTACAAAAAATCGCGTACAGTGTTGCCAACTATTTGTAGCGTCGGGACGTTTCACTTGCTGAAAACTTATAAGACATATTTTGGCAATAACTGACCATGTCCTACTATAATATATTCCATAAAAAATTTATATACAGCAATAAAATAAATTATTTAAACCACACCACATGGATAAGATTCAATTCTTATTGCGTGTGCAACAAATACAGGTATATTTTAAAATTAGTTTAATAAACTGAGAATAAATAAAAATGATATATTTTAAAGTAGATCACTTTAACATAAAAGTAGAGTCAAAGACGTTACAATAAAATATATTTAATGTATTGTTAACAAATTTTATAAGAGACAAAAGGTGTGGTAAATTAAATTACAAAAACTGAAGTGACCAATGATCTACTTTAAACAACGTTTTCAAAGGATTATAACCACATATTCCTTCTCCCAATTTGTACTTTTTTCAATTTTCATTTTTATTCAATGGTTTCACAAAGATGAAGTAAGCTAAAACAGTTTTTACCTCACCCACTTCATGAAATACATATGATTCTGCATCTGTTAATCAAATATAATCCCCCAATGTTTATGAAATAAATATTAAAATAATTTTTAACGCTATATCCAATAACTAAAGTTATAAATCTGAACAAAAAAGAAGTGTAACCATAAAACAGAAGAGGAATTGTGGCGATTAACCCAAAATGTAAATAAAAACTAGGTATGTTAGACCAGTTATTTTAAATTATAACCAAAAGTTTTTATTAATAAGGGTCGTATTGTTTGCATTTTTGTAAAGCTTTGTTAAGAAATATGAATAACCTTAAAACCAATTTGTTAACAAATATTCCCTTTTTCTTACCACCCCAGTTTTACAGTATAAAATTAACCTATTTTTCAAAGATACAAAAGTATCTTATGGGATATTTTCTGGTAATTTTAACCTTTACAACCGCAATGATTTATGACTTTGTCAGAGTATTAAGTTTTAAGTACGAGGTATGTCCAGAAAGTAAGTTCATTTTGTATTTCCCATCATGCGATCCCAGTTCCGCGCATGCGCGGCAATAACATTGTATCGTTACGAAGCGATTGACGCCATTTTGAGTTAGTTATCTGTTGTTGTCGTGTCGCAGTGCTTGTTTATAATGGCGAAGGTAATTGAACATCCCGCCGATTGTGAGATCAGATCAGTGATTCGGTTTCTCAATGCGAAAAATGTGAAACCAGTGGACATTCATCAACAGCTCTCCGAGGGTTATGGACGGAATGTAATGAGTTATTCCATGGTTGTGAGATGGGTGAAACAATTCAACAATGGCAGTGTAAAGGTGCACGATGAAGGAAGAAGTGGGCGTTCATGCAGTGAATGAAAAAATCAGAGGAAACCCTAAGTTTACGATTTCTCTTCTTTCTATGAAATTTCCTCAAAGTTCACGATCCCTTCTTCATGAAATTGTTCATGACAATGCCCGGCTCCGCACTGCGAACCTGACAGCAACTTTTGACTCAATTTGGATGGGAACAATTTGACCACCCACCGTATAGTCCGGACCTTGCTCCCAGCGACTTCTTCCTGTTTTTACGCCTTAAATCGAACTTCGCTGGCAAGAACTTCAATGACGACGATGAGATTAAAGAACATGTTACAACTTGGTTACAGTCACAGGCATCAACGTTTTATGACGAAGGAATACAAAAATTAGTGCCACGCGACGATAAATGCTTACAAAATGGTGGTAATTATGTTGAAAAATAGTATTAGGTGTACTAATTCTTTTGCAATAAATTATTTTTCTTAATATACATTTGCTTTATTTTACCAGTAAAAATGAACTTACTTTCTGGACGTACCTCGTAATTACTTGACCTGTATCAAAAGTCAGTCAGTGACAACATGAGTTTTAGTTTATCATGATACCGTTTTTCTCCCTCAAGCAGTCAAAGGAAAAATATACAAATAGCCTATTTCCCGCAAATACAACCCTGGTCGTCTATCCATACACACCCGGACCACCCAATGATCTCATCAGTGGAGCTGCGATGAACTAAGAGCAACATTCACAGGAAACAACCATCCACATAAAATCAAATTTCGAAACACGTCGGCAGGATATCAAACCTGCAGTCATTCTCAATGTTAGATTGTAAAATATCAATAATCAAACAACATTCATACATACACTAGAGAAGTGAGAAGCTTAAAAATTAAAATTTCAGTACAAAATAAAGAAATCTTTACTGCCGTAGAATTAGTTCAACAAGTTGGCCTTTTTCTTCCTCAGGCAGTGAAAGAAAAAATAGTATATAACACTTTTAGCTAAAAAAAAATGAAAATATATTTTTCAATAATTGAACACAGTAACTTAATGAAAAATAATGTTCATATTTAAAGCTTGCTAGACGAAAATTACCATGTTTAGGAAAATGTTGCAAGTACAACAAAACCACGTCACAAGATCAATTATCTCAGCTAGAGTATTAGAAAAAAGATGGAGTGCTTTGACAATTAAAAATGATTTAATTCAACACGTTCCTCAAAAACATATTTTAAGACCTGGAGCTGATCTAGATCCCTGTATAAAGACACACAATGAAGAGGCACAAAAACTGTTTCAGAAAACAATAAAAACTCACTATAATAATAAATTTATAAAAAAAATGAACCGATTTTTAAAAAAGCGGTAAAAAACGAAAAATGATATAAATTTTTATATGAAATTTCAATAAGATTTTTATAAAAAAATCAAACCGACTTCTAAAAAAACGCTAAAATGCGAAAAATGACAATATAGATTTATACATCTTGGCTTTTTAACGCTTTTTATTGTTTTCTTTTTAAAATCAGTTAATTTTTTTTATATTTAGAGGAAAATCAGGAAGGTTTCGTAATTTTGCTAATTTAACACACTAACGTTCTTGTGTCTCACAATGGTTTTAATAATTATGTACTCTTGCCATCTGGTGAACTATAAATCTTTTGTCTACTAAAAATTTCTAGGTTCAAATTACAAAACCCCAAAAATTACCAGAAAATTTCCCATATCTTATAAAAGTGCATCTCACATTCAACCTTTTATTAACATTTTTTTTTTTAAAGAAATAGCATTTATCTCTCAAAAATCGAGATAAGATAATGGTAGTTATAATACAAACACATTATAATTCTTTTTATTTTGAAAATTTTGTGTTAGTCAAGTTTGTAGATTGTTTACTGGGATATCTTTTATGCAGAATTAGTTACAATTAAAGAAAAATTTCATTTCACATTAAGAGGGGTACTAATTTTACTAATTAAATATTTTTTTAATATAAGCAAACTAACTAAAGCATATTAAAAAATTCCCACAAAAATGCAGTATAAAATAAAAAGGGGGAAAAATGTAACCACAAAATTAAGGGCTGCATGTTTTTTAAAAGTAACCATTACTAAAAATGTTATCCACTAACCTGTTCTTCCCTGAAAGAAAAAAATTATTATTTATCAACTAAAATAACACGTACCTGCAATGGGAAGTCTTACTGGTCAACTACATTTTGGCAAATTCCTAATGACGATGTCTATGTGAACTTGAATGGTGGTGGTGGTGATGATGGTGTCTATAACGGTCTAAAATAAATCATTTATTTAACAAATCCTCAAAAAAATAAATACTTATTAATGTTACCATCTCGGTCAGAGCGGTGTCTTCTATCACGATCACGTTCTCTCTCCCTTTCTCTTAGCTTGCTCTCCCTCACTAATTCTGTATCTCTGCTGTGTGCTCTCACTCTATCACGATCCCTATCCTTCCTGTCTCTGTCTTCATCTTTCCTCTTGTCTCGCTCCTTTTCCTTTTCTCTATCCTTATCCTTCTCTCTGCAAAAAACAAGTTATCTAAAATTTGAAGACTCAATAAACTGTGAATTTTATTGTACATATATTTTTTATAATTAATAAAAATGGAAAAACTTATTAAAAACAAGAATGATTATGGTTATTGGTCTGAATTCATATACTATAAATTTTAGAACAAGATCTTACCTTTGCTCTGACCGACTTCTTTCTCTATCACTTGTTCTCTCCCGTTCTTTTTCCTTTTCCAACCGATCCCTCTCCTTTTCCCTCTCTCTTTCTCTTCTCTTTTCCCTTTCCCTCTCTCTTTCTTTATCTTTATCTTTAGATCTCTTTGGCTCTTTTGCATCCTTAATACTGGCACTAATTTCATCTACAGCTTTTTTCAGTCTCATATACCCCATGTGTTGCTTCCCCATTAGATGATCATCTATTCTTTGTTGGGCGTCTCCAACAATCAAGAATGCACCGCATACCTCACATACTTCCATTTGTTTTTCTTGTTCAACAGCTAACTGGGCAGTCATATTGAGATGGCCTAATTCAGATTTCTTCAGAGCTTCACGTTCTTCTTTTAATTGATCACAGAGTTTCATGAGTCCTTGAGCTTGCTCAACATTACCATCAGTCCCTGCTTGCTCAGCTTCTTTTTCTAGCTCGTTGATTCTCTCATTTAAGATATTGATTTTTTCTTGATTTTTCTCTGCCTGTGCAGGGTTAGATGCACTTAGAATACTTTTGCCGCTCAGTGCTAATCGCTGCCTTCCTTTGATAATTTTTCGATCAACTTCGTTAATCATAGAAGAACAAAATCTTACGAAATCTTCTTGATACTGTAGCTTTTTATAGTGAGTTCTCTTTGCTTCCTGAAAGAGTTTACGTGCTTCTTCATCGTGCGTTTTCATACAGGGACCTAGATCAGCCCGGGTATTTACAAAGAGATCATGAGGGCAAAACTGGACCATGAAGAACTTGCAATACTGTAAAATAATTCAAATGTATAAAGATGAAAATCATACCACAGTAGAATTGCTTCTTTTAAATAGAATTGCGTTTCGGTAATACCAAGCAAATATTAGAATTTGGTGAAAAAAACCTTACCTCCGGATCTTCCCAGTCGGTAGCTTTAATACTTTCATTTGGAGCAACGTTCCGATGTCGTCCCATAAGCTCATCAAGGAGCTGAGCTGCTGCAAGCACAGCCATATTTTACTTTCTTAAGTATTCGTGAAAATGTACAATTTAATTTCTATCTTAAAAAACATTAAAATCACAACTTAAAAGATCATAATTCCACCCACAAGAACAAAATCACCTTGAAACGAGAGATGTCAACTCGTTTAATAAATATTTAGGGATTTTCTATTTATTTTGGTATTAGATTGTAGGGAAACTTTACATACTCTTATTGACAACATTGATATCTTCTTTCATCTCCTTTTGGAAGAAAATTTAGAAGCAACATCAGAAAAACTTGATTTCGCAATTTGTTATCAAAGCCAGACATAGTTTCGAATAAAAGTGAAGAAAACTTACAAAGTAACCTACAAATTTCTCAAAAATATATATTGTAATTTCAGTGTTAAAATTATGTTTTTAAGCTCTTTTAGGTGTGATTTGTTGAAATCTAATAATATTCTTTCACTTGGAAAATGCTGTGCTTCATTGTGTGATACTGTAAGAAAATCTGAAACCATATTGGATTTACCAGAAAGTGATGCAAAATTGCTGAAAGTCGGCATTATTGGTATTCCTAATGCCGGAAAAAGTACATTTATTAACAATTTAATGGATAGAAAGGTAATAACATAAAAAACCTTACCTAAAATTATGTATATCTGAGTACTGAGAAATATTTTAGGTCTGTCCGACTTCATCAAAAGTCCATACGACAAGATCAAAATCTAAAGCCATTTTTACATCAGGAGACTCTCAGATTATATTTCTTGATACGCCAGGACTTATAAGTAAAAGTGAACAACTGAAGTAGGTAAAACTTACTTTATCACTACTTGGAAAGAATTTTTTATTGTTGGGAATTTTTTTTAGATTTAATCTCGAAAGGACATTTATAAGGGACACAAAAAATGTTCTAAAAGAAGCTGATTTAATAGGAGTAATTCATGATGTGTCAAATATTTATACACGAGAAAAACTAGATATTAAGGTTATAAAGTTACTTGAATACCATAAGCAAAAACCAAGTTTTCTAGTTTTTAATAAAGTGAGTTTAATAGCTTCATTCCTATAAAATGGTAGTATATGAATCAGTTTTTCAATTTTCTCACTTTTAGATTGATATTCTCAAATCTAAAAGGAAATTGCTTGACATAACTCGGCAAGTAACAGATAATTGTGTAGATGGGAAACCAATACCAGGAGGCAGAACTCGTAGGCGTAAAATGGAAATGGGAAAAGATGATATTAAAGGATGGCCCAATTTTCAAGAAATATTTATGGTTTCGGCCCTAACAGGTAGGTAAATGACTAAACTGTTTTTTCTATAAAATTATATAGTTAAAATAGTTGTTCACAATGAGCTAGTTTAGATTCTTTTTGGTTCTTTTAAACTCTTGCGCCGAGAAAAATTTTAAAATCGTTTTTGTTAATTTCAAGGTGATGGACTAATAGATATAAAGGAGTATCTTATAAAAAATGTGAAACCAGGTAAATGGTTATTTACAGAAGAAATTTGGACGGATCAGAGTGCTGAAAGTATTATAATACGTTCAGTTCAAGCAAAATTATTGGATTTTTTACCACAAGAAATTCCTTATAATTTGAAATCAGAAATTGAGTATTTTGATGTTAGTAAAGATGGTATGTTATACCGAACATTGTTTTAACTTAGTTGTTTTAAATATTTATAGATAGACCTTTTATTCCTAAGTGATCTAATAAACATAAAAAGAGTATACTGAATGTTGCTAATTCTACCAATTAAAATATGTTACCATGTGACAATGATCCAAAATATTTTTATTTTTAGGTGTTATTACAACAGTAGTTCTTGTAACATGTCCCACAAGTAGAATTGCCAGATTGGTGGCTGGAACGTCTGATGGCAGGTTAAAGCAAATTATTCAAAGTGTTCAAGATGATCTGCAAAATGCATTTCAAAATTATGTTAGGATAAGAATTGTACTTAATCCACCTGCCGAAAAATAAAACTATCCTGTTAATTTTCTTGTAATTCTCTCGTTAACTAATTATAAAAGCAAAAAGATAGTATAGTTTATAATTACACATTGCACAATACAATGCTGACTCGCTCAGATCATATAAAGGATCTTGGGGTGATATTTGATGAGGGTCTTTCTTTTGACCTGCACGTTAATAGTATTTCGAGCCATGGTTTGAGGCTTGTTGGTTTTATTAAACACACACTAGCTGATTTCAGCAGTTTGCAGTGTTTTAAATCTATATACTGCTCAATGGTTCGATCTGTCTTGGAGTATGCATCTCCAGTCTGGGCACCCAACTGTGAAATATGCAAAAATAAAATCGAGAAGCTACAGGTCAGTTTCTTGAAATTTGTTGCTTTTAAGCAGGATGTGCCATTCAGTGTAATACGGGATTATATGAGCTTGTTATCATTATATAATAGATGCATCTGTCTTGACCTAATATTATTTTATAAGATCATAAACTCTATGGTTGATGCTCCTAAATTGTTGGGGGTTGTTGGATTCTCTGTACCTCAGAGGGTGCTTCGGGTCCATAGTCTTTTTAATGAACCATACCATAGGACAAACTATGCGTTTAACACCCCAATGTCCAGAATGAGTAGGGAAATTAATTCACTGCCTAGGAATGTTGACCCATTTATACTCTCTCTAAACTCATTTAAGGGTTGTATTAAAGAATTTTTAAGTAATTGAATTTTATACATAATAGACTGTAGTGACAGTATTATTGTTTTAGTTAATTGTTATTATTTTATTACTGATGTGACTTGTGATATTTTGTGATCGTTTCGTTTCAGATTTTTTATTCTTATTTGACGTATTATATAAAATGGAATTTGTATCATTTATTGCCGTTAATAAACCATTTATAATCTCTACTTTTCATCGCAGTTTTAGGTGTTAGTGGTAATAGTCTAGTGTGATGCCATGAGGAATTGCTTATATGCAAACATTCACTAGAAAATTTCTTTTAAGTTTGTAAGCATTAGAACATGATCCTATGATTCAGTTATATTTGTAGAAAGACAATTTTAAATAATTGATAAAAAAGTAACAAATTTTCACCAAGAATATTGGAGGTTTAACCCACACACACTTAAAATAATTTTAAGAGATGGGTGGGTTACCCATTTTTCAGATTGTTAGTGCTACTTCTTTTCTTCAAGTAAGGGACACTATTATGATTTATTGTTGATCTGCAAACTACATTTCAAAACTGTGTTAGGATAAGAATTATATAATAAACTTTAATAGGCACACTAACCCAAAAGGCTAATAAAAGAGGTCTTCCTGCCTTTTTCGTTTCTAAATATTTATTACAAATAACTAAATATAATAACAGAACTAATATTAAAACATCTTGTGAATCACTAAAAACGTTTAAGACCTAAACCCCGATTGAGTTGCCCTGAAAGTTAGATCTGATAGTTGACAAGTTTTGTTTTCCGTATGATATAATTATAATTTATACTACATAAGTCTAGAGATAAACACTAAGGGGAAAAAATTAGAGATAAAGCCTTGAAATCGGTAATAGTAGTAGTTGTCTCCTGAAATTAAACTAAATTCGGTGTCTACAGGATTAGGGAAAAAAGAAAATATTTTTTAACCTTGTATTTTAAGGTTTAAAACTTACCTGACTTATTGTTGAACTTGCTAATTTAAATCCTTTACTGTCAACTTAGACCGGTTTTAAAGTTAGACCATGTTAGTAAATTAGGGGGTAGAATACATAACACATTTAAAAAATAATAACAAATGAAACAATCAGTTTTGTAGCTTTAAAAAGATTCATATAGAGTTTGAATATGATATTTTCGTTTAGGGCGGATATTTGGGTTTCTGATGAGGATAGGCGGATAAATTATGTTCAGGTTCTAGGATTTATTGGCAACTTTTTTATTTAAAATCTGAAAGCTATCGAGAATAGGTGCTATATGAGTTCGTTGATATAGGAGGGCGCTGGAAGGATTATGTAGGTTTGTTGGGTGTCTCATTCTTGTTTTAGCTCTCAGACTCCTTTCACTAATTTAAATGATTACTGAGTGCTGATTTATGCGTGTTGCATAGGAGAGTACATGACCACATTCGAATATGGCCTACAAATCATCGCATATATTTTTGATTCCTGTAGGTCAGTGATTGAAGGTTTTGAGGATAGGATATTGTGTTACTTCCGCACTGAGTGGGTAATGGCATTGCAGAGTTTGAATAGTAGATATGGTTTTCCCAAGTTTTGTGTCATAGAATAGTAGAATCATGATTTCCAGTTAGTAAAGTTAGGATCTGATGATAGCACTACAGATCGTAGCTAAATATATATAAGAATTATATTTGACCCGCTTTTTGAGAAATGGAATTGTCTTTTAATATCGATTTTTCCTCGCAGTTTTGAATTTCAGAAGACTTCTAAAACAAACAGCATTATATCCGTGGATAAGGAAAGAAATAATATTGTCAATAGAAAAAAAAACAAATTATCAATGTGTTTTACTGTGGTATGACGTCACGAAGCTACAAACATTCGTTAAAAACTTTTTTTCACATTCGGCACTAACCTGAACTAACCTTTCTTGTTCTGGGACATGCTCGTGAGCTAAATCTGTTTTATAGGAAGTTCGTAGTGTTAGGAAAAAATGATACAATAAATGAAAGTTATTTGCTGAAGAGATTATTTAGAGTAGAGTTTGACGCGCGTTACATGGCAGAAAGAGAGAAAGCCAAGCACTAGTATATGCTATCTCTTTTGCTCTGAACCCATTTAGCCGGCATGCAAGGGAAGAATGGAGAGCATTTCGAAAGTTTGGTAATAAAAAAAGCACGAAATTGACATTCGCTTAAAACTGACGATGGAATTTTGTATAAGATGACTCGATGCGTCATAAAGGTTCAAGATATCCAGATAAAGAAAGCAATGTCATTTATACAAACATCCAGGACAAAGTCGACGCTTTCGCGGAAAAACTGCGTAAGCAATTCCAGCTTAATCCCAGTTCCCACGCTGACAAGGATTTCTATTTTCGTTCTCAAGAGAACGATCGTTTTAATAGAAAGTGGACGTACTTCCCATGATAAAATACGATTACTTGGATGTTTTTATGAGAATCATGCCCATTTTCTATCAAAATGATCATTGTCTTGAAAACCAGAATAAGCACTCAACGGTTATACTTGAAGCGTTACTATTTAATTATATTTTTCTTCGAGCACACACTGCTGAAAGCAGCATGCACTGTACCCTTCGAGTTACACGACAAAGAGAGCGGGAAGGCGAATATAGGGTTATGCTGCTTCTCTCTCTCCTGACGTTCCCATAATTCCGAAGTTCGCGCCGGCCCATCGCGGCTCGAAGCGAGAAAGGTAGCACGGCTATATATTCGTCCTCTCTCTCTTTACCGTGTAAAGCTCTCGATGCATTGCATGTTGCTTCGTAGTATGTGCCTAAAGATATTTTTATAATTCATGAAAAACGTAACAAATTGGACATTATCTGACATAACACTCCCTTCAATATTATTGATATAATCAAAGACGATTAATCGTCTTTTATATAACCAATCTTTTTTATTGTTGCTGCAACTTCTTTTTCTCAAATTCCACTGTTAGCAACAGTACTACGATTTATCGATATGGCCCAACGCACATGCGTAGTAAACAATTGTAAGTAACGGCTGTTTTTAATTGGCGGAATCGTAGTCGCTTCCATTATCGTCAACATTGTCGAGGTGAGAAGCCGATTATTTTCGTTATTATTGGAAAAACTACTAATATCGTATCAAAATGCCCAAGAAATCAAAGAAGGCAGATACATCTTCTGACTCTGATTCCGGACCAGAAGACGTAAGTATTATTAATATATATATATTTTTTTTAATTTAAAAGGCAAACATTTTGAGGTACTGCAGCTTGAAGATAATGTTCGATTTTTGCATTCTTACGTAAAACGATGAAAAAATTTTCGTTTATTGTCCAACTGACTAGGTTTACAATAAATTCAAGTACTTTTCTATTAAGACGCCATTTTAAAATATTTTAAAAACAAGTGCTTTAATCTACATTTTGTTACTAGTCGAGATTAATAACTTGTTTTGTTGAACTTAACACACCCGATTAATATGTTGGGAATGTTTCTATGATTTCAAGCTGGTTTCGGATTAGAACCCTTTTCAACCGCTTCTGATTCAACATATAAATGAACATAAAGACAAAACTGTTTTATGTGTTATTTTTCTTCTATATTTTGTTAAATGCATACTGATTTTATTTTTCCTTTTTTTAAGAGAGAACCAATAAGAAAAAAAGTAAAATCAGATGATTCCTTTCGTACCGATGATAAAGAGCCCAGATGGGACCTTGGCAAAAGCCGTTATGCAAGAGTAACACAATTCAAAGGCAAAGTATACGTTGACATCAGAGAATTCTACAATGCAGATGGAGATTTTAAGCCAGGTAAAAAAGGTATAATGTTAACCGCTGAACAGTGGCAAAGGTTCAAGGCGTCAGTAAATGAAATTGATGAAGAATTAAAGAAGCTATGATGGGTTGATTTCTATTATTACTGTTCTTAGTTATTTAAGTACTGTTATATTGATTTTGTTAGTGTTCCACTGTAGTGTTAAATTAAAATGTTAATACAAAAGTAAAAGGGGTTTGGAGAATGTTTTAAAAACAAATAATGATAAATTTAATTAAAACCATCATCTGGGTTTTATATGGTATATAACTAAATCTGTAAATTATTTCTTAGCTTTACTTACTAGGCCAATTTTACTTTTGTATATTTTGAGCTGTAAATTTATGTAACAAGTTGAAAATAAAGTTATATGTTAATACACCCATACCTTAGAAAGATGAATTGTTAACCAGTGAAGTTAGATTAAAACTTTTGTTATATTTACTGTTTGATTTGATTATTTTTGTAACTGGCAAGTAAATAAATGTTTTTCATGAAACAATGAATTTTACTTATTTGCACTATGCAGTGCTATAATGATTCTAATACCACATTTAAGTTTTAGATTAGAATTCGTTTCAAAATAATATTTTAAATTATTAGCACTTGGTTTAAATCTTATGCTGGTAGTTGATATATTTAAAGTACTGAAGGAACTTTTAGATTAAATAGACAAATGACATAAAAATGATTGATCATGTTTTCTCTAAATCAGTAAATTATTGTTATGTGCCCTATTAGCCCAAAGAAATGAAATGAATTTATTGTAGTAAATTGATATCATGAATAATTTTATGCTAAATTAAATATCCCGCCGATCTCCCCTCCCCGACGAGTTTCGTAGCTTGGACTTTGGGCATTTGTAAATGAAATATCCATCTTTGCTCTTGTGACATCGTCTACCAAATAGGAAGACTAGATCCTCCCCTGCTACTCTGAATGTTTTTCATTTCGGTTTTTTGAGACTTGGAAAGTTCACTTCTCATCAAATTGCTAAACTATATTTTACTTACATATACTTTAAAAAAAATGTTTAAAGTACAACAAATGTAAATTATTGTAAACGTCGTTCTTTTTATCGTATCAATAATGATGCAGTTTTGACTGTCACTTTTGAACCAGTCCTTTTTTATTTCAAAACATTCGAAATTTAATTTTTAAATTCGCCATTTCGTCAAGATTATAATTAACCTGACTTGCCAAGGGCGGTCAATAACAGGCTATAGCAAACCCGGATCCCCAAAATTTTAAGGGGGGGAGGGAAGGTATATAAGCCTTTCTAGGAGTTAGAGTGTGGGTAAATGGGTTTTGTACGGTTTTTTTATTCCACTATTTACCATTTATAGGCCACGCAACACCCCTATTACCTCTCCTCCACTACACCCTTTCAGTGCGCACCTCATCCATTGGAAATATGTACACTATGTCCTGACAAAATATATATATATATATATATATATATATATATATATATATATATATATATATATATATATATATATATATATATATATATATATATATATATATATATAATTTGAGACCTACATTAATGTTTTGTTGGGCATCAATATCAATGGTAAAATTTATTCTTATGCTGATGACACGGCCATTCTGTTCTCTGGTGATACTTGGGATGAAGTAAGATATAATGGAAAGAAAGGTTTTATGATAGTGAAATGCTGGTTGGATTTTCTCAAACTAACTTTAAACATAAAAAAAAAACAAATTATATTGCCTTCTCATTGACAAATGCATCTAGACCGCATTTTGACACCATTGTGGTGAATGCGAGTACACGGCTCGAAATTACATCTGTATCAAAGACTAAATACTTGGGGGTTATTATAGATCAATTTTTAAAATGGTCAGATCATACTGAATATTTAACAAATAAGATCCGTTAGCTCATTTATAAATTTCATTTGCTGAGGGAATTCTTAAGTACAAAACTATTAATAGTTGTATACAAATCATTAGTTGATTCACTTTTGAGATATGGTTTGGTTGTGTGTGTGTGTGGGGGGGGGGGGGGGTACTTATAAAGGTAACTTAAAGACACTTATTGTTGTACATAAATATATCTTAAAAATTATCTACAAAAAAAATAAAACCTATTCACACTTACTATTTAATGAGAACACATGCAGCTTACATTGTTTATATGTACAATTAATATGTTTATATTACCATAAATCGAATAATATGAAGCATTTTATTAATCATAACTATTCAACCAGGGCAAACATAGGTAAAAACTTGATTATACCTCGAAATAGAAAAACTATTAATTTAAAATTTATTGATTATTTAGCCCCTAAGTACTACAACATTTTACCAGTAGAAATACGTAGTATTAAAAGATTAAACCTTTTTAACAGTAAGGGTAAATCATATATTGTAAAAAATTATCAAAATCATCAAAACAATACAAGAGGGCCAGTGGGAAAATTACTATATGGGAACTAAAATGTAAATCTTGTTTATACTATAAATTCAAGCAAATAATCATTGTATGTGTATGAATAAATATATTAGTATGTAAGTGTGTATGTTAGGATGTATGTAATACCTATATGGGTATTTCTGTGTTGTACATACAAATGCTCTTGCATTTAGGTGCATTATATAATAGGATATACTAAATCATAAGCTACTATAACATATGTAAATGTGTAATGTAATTTAAATTTTTTGTTGTAATAATAATAAATGAATAAAATATATATATATATATATATATATATATATATATATATATATATATATATATATATATATATATATATATATATATATAGGCATCTTAATATCCCCGGATCTCTCGAATATGAAAAAAAAATACGTGAAAAGAATACTATAGGTTTATATAATCTTTTTTCGTATAGGCCTCATCTTCGGAGATATGGGCTCCCAAAGACCTGCAAGGAATCAAGTTTTTTACACATAATTATTGAACCACCAGGTATATTTCAATTTTTTTTAATATGATGTATAGCAGGTAGGACTTTTCAAATTACTATCTAAGAAAGTGTTGTGAACTACTTACAGCTGCAGGGACGGACTAGCTGTGACACTCATGACTCCTTCTTTTTACGTCTTGTATGATAAGAACTTTGGGCAACGTTTTTTATATACCTTTAACTATTGACTAAGAATTAAATACTCTTCATTCATGTTCATATGAAAAAGATGATTTTTTCCCCTATCACAAAAGTTTCAATTAAAAGTTAAGTTAACTGCTTAGTTAAAAACTTCTTAAGAGAGTTCAACATGGGCTCCGTGAAGTTTGATACACTCGTAGGCACGACGGATTGAGGACTGCTGTGCCCGCCACATTAACTCGATATTGTTCCTTATTTGATCATAATGAAACGTGATTCTCCGTAGAAGTTTCTCCCTACTGTCGATCGGAGTGGAAGATACCAAAGTTTTGAGGTGTCCTCACAGGTAAAAATCCAACGGCGTTACTTCAAGAGATCGAGGAGGCCAGGCAATAGGTCCTCCTCTACCTATCCAAGGATTTGGATAGACGTTATTAAGGTACTCCCGCACAGCAACACTGAAATGATGTGGCGCACCATCGTGCATGTAGTACATGTTTCGGTGGGTTTCAAGTGGTAACTGCTCTACTAAATCGTGAAAAGCGTTCTGAGGGAATCCGCAAAGAGAATAGTGCCAATGAAGTTTACATTATTTCGTTGCAGATCCAATAGCCAGTTTGCAAATTGCATTCTATGGGAAAAATCTTCAGGAATCAGTTCATGCCCTTTTTTCAAATGATGTGGATATAAAAGCTGTTCTTGAAGAACTTCATATACTAATTTTCGAGTGCTCGTTGAAGGAGTGTCATCTACATCATTTAAAATATTTTCCTCTAATTGCGGCATACGTACTGTTCTTCCCCGACCAGCATCAATACTTCTTTTTTTTTAAATTTCCTAAATTTATGAAGAAATTTAATATTACTATATTAAATGGAATCGCCTACCATCCTCCCTTAGACATTGGTCAACGCGTTGAAATGTCTGATCTGGAAGAGTACGATTAGGATATCTGTCGTGATATAACCTCTAGGTTTCCTAAGCATTACAAGATGCAAGACCATACATCATGCATATCTGCATACTTAATAAACCTGTATTCCATATTTCGTATTATTTCACAATTAATTTCACAATGAAATCCAAAAATCAGTAAATTAATATCCAAGTAAAGAATCAATGTGTCAGCGTTGTGAAAGTTGACAAGTTCTAAAATGCAGGATATTTATTTCTTTCGTACCTAACAACTTGTGCGACAACAATACCTTGTTTTTGGTGTTAATAAAATAAAACGCTCATTTTTTGCGAACCTAGGTCGAACTGCAATTCACAGAATTAGATGTTTTAACTAATGATTTTTTTTATCATAAAGTTGAAGGTTGAATATTTGATAGGAACAAAGATGTATCTTTATTTCTATCTTATTATAACGTTTTTTCGAAAACGGCTAAGACCAGTGACATGAATGAAGAGTACTTAATTTTAGTCAATAGTTAAAGGTATGTAAAAATTTTTATAAAAAATTCCTATCATACAGGGCGTAAAAAAATAGGGTTACGAGTGTCACATCTAGTCCATCTCTGCAGCTGTGAGTAATTCACAACACTTTCTTGGATAATAATTTGAAGGGTCTTACTTGGTTTACATCATATTAAAAAAAAATTGAAATATACCTGGTGGTTCAATAATTATGAGTAAACAACTTGATTCCATTGCATTCCATCACGTGTTTTTTTTCTTATTCGGGATATTTTTCATATTTTCCTGGACACCCTGTACATAATGAGAAGAATTTATATTTGAATAATGTTTTTAAAGGACATAAAATGCCAATAATTGTGTAATAACATGATAAAATGTATAAAAATTAGTGTAAAAGGTTGGATATTAATGCATATAAATTAAGAATTATAAACATATTTGACTCAGAAAGACATGAATCTTATAAACTAATAAACAAGTGATATTTTGAATAAGGAGTGAAGTGTTATTGTCCACAAAAATGAAAATCTTAATCATCCATTTTATAAACAGTGCGGGTAAAGATAATAAAATAAACGTCAAATAATAACTATTTGGTGAAATATAGACAATAGTTATTTATAACATTAGTTTCTACGTATTACAACAACAGTATTGTTAAAACTTTGTTAAAAATATTGTAAATGTGTAATAATAGTATAAGAAAATTTAGATTATAAGTTTATTTTAATAAGAACCTAGGATAAAAGAGTATCTAATTATAGGTAAAACTTTGCTAAATAAGAATATAATATTAATAAAACAAGAATTATCAATTTTAGCAAGTTATAATTAAAATTTAAATGTATAGGTAAAATTTTCTTAGATGTAATCCAACTTTATTTATCAATTTTATGTAGTAAATAATAACCAAAAGTAAAGTTAAGATATATCAAAATGTCAGGAAAAATCCAAAATTTACATAAATAATAATTTATTGTCATCAAATAGAATATTTATTTCATAATATCAATAAAATAACAAAATTTTATCATAAATTGACAATTTGGAATCCATTTTGATTTTGTGTTTCACAGTTTAAAATTTCATCTAGTTGGCAGTTCACGCCAAATGGTTCACCAATCAGAAAAAAATTAAAACAAAAATTTATATCACGTGACTACTTACTATAAAAGCTAAAATTCATTTTTTTTAAGAGAGTACAGGTTCATCATTTAAACAGTAAACATCATTAGTCTGGTTCATAAAAAGTAACAACCTCAATATCTTCACTTGTTACTTTGAAAAGTAAAAGGAGTAATTATTAATCGATTATAGTGTAAAACTTGCTAGTCTTTTTTTATTAACTGGACCATAACCTAAAAGTTTTTCATTTGTTATTTCAAAAATAAATTTAAAGGAAGACAGTGCAGATTAATCTGTGGTAAAAAAAAACATTGCTGGTCTCATTCATTAAAATTTTTTCAAAAAAGTTAAAGGAAGAAACATAGAGCTTGGATATAAAAATATCTGGAGATTGAAAGTCGATTATAAAGGTAGAAAAAGAAGTTTAATAGATAAGTAAATAAATTATGTCAATAAGCAAGCAGCTGTGAAAAATATTTAAATAATTGGCAGAGGAAGGATTTGTAAATTTTCTTTATTAAAAAAGGAAGGAAGAAATATAAAACGTGGATATAAATTAAAAAAATTTCTGGAGATTTAATAAATATTTATTTATTGTGTAAGATCTAAAAATTTTTGACTTGCCTGAAAATAAATTGATAAAATAGATTAATACTAATCTTATAATGAATAGTTATAGATAATAATAAAAATAAATTGTTTAATTTGCACTGTATCAAAATCACTTTTTAATAATAACTGCACACATTACATTATTTTTAGATTGTTTAAAATAAAATCACATTTTAAGACTACACTCATTTGTATCCGTTTAGATATTTATACAATGTTACCAGATAGATAGATAGAAGAATACAGTCCATATTGAATAATATTTATAATTTAATTAGGTTTAGATAAGGTGATTTATAAATTTTAAATAAAAAACTACACCCACTGACATGATAATATTTTGTGCCCAGCTCCCAACAATTTAATAAGTATCATATATATATATATATATATATATATATATATATATATATATATATATATATATATATATATATATAAATATATGTGCTGTCCATAATTTTTATTTCTCCAATAAATAAAAAACAAACAATTATTGTTTTCAATTTAATTATAAAACAAAAAAAATAAACAATTCAATTCAATTTTTTTTACGGGCACGTTGCGCAGTCGTAACAAAACACGACTGAGAAATATCATCGCAATATATATATATATATATATATATATATATATATATATATATATATATATATATATATATATATATATATATATGTTTATACGGCTTTCACGGATTCCTCCGTGTGAGATGCATTAGCAGTGGTTATATCCACATTATGCTGTTGTAGTGCTGAAATCACATTCAGCAAACGTACAACTATATGCAACTCCGTATGTAGGTGAAGTAAAATGCGAAACAGTGAATGCAAACTTCGCTCCATCATATCCTTTTTGTGTTAGAGGTTGCACATATATAAACCATCCGACGAGAAGTCGGCGAAGCCGCGTTCAGTGTTTGCATGCTTCCTTCCGATCTGTCCTTTGCACAGCCAGGTACATGTCGGTACCCTGATGAGTCTAGTGAGAGACGAAACATGTATCTCTGCCGTATCACTGTGGCGGGGAGGGTAAGCTTTGACTTTCTTCTCGGTATGGTGGTACAGGTAGGCCACCATCTCGATGGTGGTGGAATAGGATAAATTGTGTTTCATTACAATTTATTCTAACTGTGCACATATATAAGCCATCCGACGAGAAGTCGGCGAAGCCGCGTTCAGTGTTTGCATGCTTCCTTCCGATCTGTCCTTTGCACAGCCAGGTACATGTCGGTACCTTGATGAGTCTAGTGAGAGACGAAACATGTATCTCTGCCGTATCACTGTGGCGGGGAGGGTAAGCTTTGACTTTCTTCTCGGTATGGTGGTACAGGTAGGCCACCATCTCGATGGTGGTGGAATAGGATAAATTGTGTTTCATTACAATTTATTCTAACTGTGCAACCTCTAACACAAAAAGGATATGATGGAGCGAAGTTTGCATTCACTGTTTCGCATTTTACTTCATATATATATATATATATATATATATATATATATATATATATATATATAAAATTATTAATTTTGATTTAATCATATTATCTCGCAATATTACAATATTCAAAAATTCACCCAAAATTCAACGTCGTTAAATTCAACGGAAAACGTAATATCAACGAAGGAAACGTTGAAAACACGTACATGTGTTTACTGGGTTCGTGAACTATGAATCTATGGATTTCAAAATAGGGGTTCCCATATAAGGTCAAGGTCACACGCCTTATAACCAACATTTGATACCAACCTTTGTGATTTTTACCATGAAAATCACGAGTTTTTTTCAGAAAACAACATGGACGTCCAAGTGACCAAACAATTCTAAAAAAGGTTTCGGGTGAAAATGTCTTCGTGCTGATATTTTTCTTTATATAAGTCAAAACTGGACAATCTTAATGATTTTCGGACTTTTCAAGGTGTTTCATTTTAAGATCAAGGTTTGCACAGCTCCCATACTGGGCGGTTAAGCCAAAAATGTTATACTTTATCGAGAAAAACTTTTTCTCCTTTATTTGTAAAGCAGTTGGTAACTTTCGTAGTCCCAAATCATTAATAAATACTTGAAAACTTATAAAAAACATGACAGGTTGGATAGCAATGTCTCTAATTCCCGGCACAGTTAATTTGTATTACTTCTTCAATTAATCCCCAACAATAAAACTAAATCCATTTTTCAACATTTAAATAATGATACAGCTAAAAAACTTGTCCACTTTTATTACGTAAAATCCTATCCGCGCGGGTGTTTTCTTTTAAAAACACTCTGTTTAATTAGAAAGTTCCATTAAAAGACGCGCGCTGTCTCTCGCGAGATTAAGAATTTGATGAATCCCAAAAAAGGCATTTACAGTTTTGCTGAAATACTAAATCTTTCTTATCCTTTTCAAGTACCTGCGTTAAATAAATGAGAATTTTCTTTGCTTTTTGCTTACGGGAAAAACCGGCACAAATATACTTTAATAAATACTTTACTGCTCAACAGAAATAATCTTAATAATACTTAGTTTTAATAATTAAAATCCTAACAGACCTATTGGTGCTTAGCAGTAGGTAATAATGGATCCGACAACGGATTCTATTGGGATCCCTATTATTTATAAGAAAATTTAGGCTACATCCTTTTATTACGTTTTTCTTTGTTCTCTTGGTAATTCTTAACGTTTCTAATGTGTTGTGTTGGTCACAAATTACACATAAAGCAAATATACCATCAACTGCAATTTCGAATTTGAAATTGAGAGGAAGATAATATTTTTAATTGCTTGAACGATTTTGATTCATTATGAATCCACAAGAGGCTCAAAAAGTCAATCTCTCTGCTACTTTTAGGCTAAAAAAACATGTCCGCATATATTTCTTAGACTTGGAATTTATACAACACTTATTACCGGTTAACAATTAAATCAATAAGACTCTAACGAAGGACTAAGCAAATTCAATCACGTTCTTATAGATATGTTGCAACGAAGAATTTTCCGAGTTCGAATGTGTAGAAATATTATATCGATTGATTTTTGTTTTTTTCCCGCCTTGCCGCAATATTAGACACGTGTATGTGGAAAAATATATCTTAAATATTCAAGTTTTTAATGAATTTGTGTGATCAAATTGCTTGCTCATTTTTACAATCAAAGACGAAGAGATCGAGACTCACTGGTAACATTTTTCCTTTTATCCTTTTTTTTTTTTAACTTGCTAACCTAGCTTTTTTATACTGCATGAGGGTGAGTCCACACCTCCTCTGAGAAGTTGCGACTAGTCATACCGTTTGGGTATACAACATCTCTTACTATCATCTATGTCCTTAAAAATATTTGAAACATTATTTAAACTTGTAATAGATGGTGATTTTTCAATACATACCAAAAAAAAATATTATCAAACTGCACGTCAGTAAGCAGGCAAATCTAAACTAGGATTGTAACGGATGCCATCCAAGCGGAGCCGGAAGCGGAGGTGCAGAGCTTGGGCTCCGCAGAAGCGGAGGTTAACGGAAGCGGAGGCGGAGGTAGATAAATAAAGAAAAAATGATTCATTAAACATTTATTAAAGAAAAAATCTAACTATTGGTAATCAAAATTAAGAAGAGGCAGATTATACTTAACAAACAACAATTTTGCGGCTTTGTCATTTTCTAAGCGATTTTTTAGGGGTTCATAAATTAAATCGGCTCCACTAAACAGTTGCTCACTTGGTACTGAAGCTGGCAGCGGCGGTAAATAAGTGCGCACGATGGGAGCAAAAACTTGAAATTTAGTGTGATATCTCTACCATAATAAAGGGTCTTCGTTTAGTTGGAGTCGATTTTCTTTATTATATTCATTTATTAAAGATTTCCATATTATGAGGTTGCTATTGGTAACAGTGGTGTCGTTTCCTATTTCCTCTTCATCGTCACTGCTATTTTTCAGCATATCCGCCAGGTTTGAATACACACTTTTGTGCACGGTTCATCTTCCACTGGAGTTGATTCAATTCTAGATCTTTTGGCAACAGAAGCTCCGTCATCATCAACTCTACTTGCATCTCTTGCAAGACTCAAATCATGCATCGTTAGCAAGCGTAATAGTTCGGACTGAACTTGTTCCTTAATTATTTCATTAAAAAACTTTAATTTGTACCTTGGCTCCAAATATGTAGCATGCGAATACAGTGAATTGCTTGGAAGGTCACAAAATCTCGAATTGATGTATTCGATTAGTTTTTTAATCATATTTTTGAAATCATGATTCGTGTCAGATTTATCTTTTTCTATCTGCAAAGTATGTTTCAGTACGTGTATTAATGGGATTACTGATGATATGCAAGTTCTTGTATGGCTAAGATTCCTCGTTATTTCTTCAAAAAGAGTCAGTTTTGCTACTAGTTTATTAAGACAGAACTATTCTTCTGGGGAAATTTGTGGAATATTGTGTTTGCTGGCATACAAGCAAATAGAATCTTTGATCTCTAACAGCCGCTCGATCATATGGAAATTGCTATTCCATCTGAAATAAAAGATAAATAAAATTAAATTATTGTTTGTACCTAGTCTCCCAAAGTAAAATAGACAGACGCCTTCATGTCAAGCAATATTATACGATCAGGAAACTTGATAATAATTATGTCTAAAGGATAAAAGAGGTATTACTTTTATTATAAACTAGCGAACGCCCTCAACTTCGTTCGCGTCGTTCAGCACCCCTTATTTCATCATATGTATAGATAAATGAGTAAATTATAAAAATTTTTTTTTGAATATTGGTTTTATTATAAATAAATAAAAACATATCTTGTAACGTATTCCTGAATCACGCGAAGTGTAGGTTGATTAAGTTGCTCTCTTTAGATTTTAATCAGTTCATCTTGGACTATTTGAGAGTGATTAAAATGCCCCGATATCTTCTTGCAGTTTGCAATTAAGTTCTTTACTTCACTGGTTTTGAGAGCAGAACGAACACACAGTTGTAGTTGGTGGACTGGGCAACTTACATCAGGTACATTGGCCATATGCATTGCTCTGACTATATTTGATCCATCATCTCGAATAAAGCAATGCAATTGCTCGTCCTGGATGTTCCAGTTCAGCAGCATCATTTTGAAATTATCACAAATTGTATCGCCAGCATGGCGGCCCTGAAGTAAGCAACATTTTAAAACAATCTGTCTTCGGTTGAAGTCTTTAGGTATCCCGTGTGCCGTTAAGCTCAAAAGCGCGTTATTAGCACTTGGCTCAGACCATATATCCGTGGTGAATTATAGTTTTTTTTGGCATTTTTGTATATATCTCATCACATATATGGTCAGTAAAAAACTGACGCCCTCTTAATTGGTAGTTCGGTAAATGCTACGAAAACCAACGCCTTCGACAAAGTTAAACGGCAGATTCTGTAATGTAATCATTTCTCCAATCAAATCGTCCATTTTTTTGCTTTAGTATGTGATATATCCCACATTTGATTTCTTTTTGTGGATTTTTCCATCGTCATTTCCCTTTTTGTTTGCTGTAATGGTGTTACTGTTGACATTATCTGATTCAATTTCACTTTTTCACGTTGTTCTTCAATTTTACAAAGTTCCTCATATTTTTCTTTATGCATAAATTTCAAATGCCCTTTCAGTGATATAGTAGTCTGGCCTTTCCTTGAATAATTTTTGTAACAGGTTTTGCATTTTGCATAATTATCATCTATTTTTAAAAAATAATGCCAAATATCACTTGTCGGCTTCATATCGTGATTTAAATAAGAATAACTTCTTATTGCGCAACAAATCACTACACGATTCAATTACAAGTGATGAGAGAACGCACAACGTCAAGTTACACCCCTACCGCCTTCTATCCAATTTCCCACCGGGTAATGCACTTCGATGCATTTCGCAAATTCAGCTCAAAACAAAAAAGTTAAAGAAATTTCACAACGATGTATTTGAATCGAAACACAAAGCCATCTGTTGGCGACGTGGACGTTCTTACATGGATAAGTGGGTATTCAAATTGCCTAATCTATGACATGAATGCCCTCTTGTCTCTTAAAAAAGGACTTTTTACTACAAATAACTGAGGCCTACTATTACTATGATTACTTATTAAAATGTGTAATAATTTTTAGAGAGAACAAGGTGATTGAAAAAAATATGAAAGAATTCTGTCTATCAACTTTTGCAAAACATAAAGAAAAACACCCACAATGTAATAAAAAGCACTCGAGGCAAACTACAATCAAAAGATATATTCTCAAATACCCAGTCACACACTGTTACCAACCCACAACTGATTTTTATAAATGTTTTTTAAATAGTATTTTTATTAAAAATTGTATAACTTCGTTAAAAACTTGCGGAGGCGAAGGTAGGATTTTTTGCGGAAGTTCCCCATTTGCGGAAGCGGAGGCAAGGTTCCGTTACAACCCTAATCTAAACAGCAATGCAATGTTGCCAGATCCATTTTATGGTTTTGACTCTCCAGGAAATAATTATTGTATTGTTTCTTTTACTTCTAAATGTATTAATATTGCATAAAATATGCTGCTTATATTATATTACTAAAAGAATCATAGAAAGCATTACAGAGATTGTAATAATTTCATATTGTCCTGCTTGTTTAAGACATTCGTTTCTAAGGATTCTAGAATTATCTTGGGCATGTGTTATTAAATAGTTTAACGCAGTAATTAAACATTAAAGAAGACGGCATTAGCGGAGTTCTTATAAAAGGAAAGGCCACCGGATGGTGTCACTATCGAGAAATTTCGTTTCACCCCGGAGTCCTTATTAGAGAAGTTATTGGACACGTATGTGGTATGACATTTTTCTTAGTCTCACAATAACTTCGGTTGTGAATCTTAACCGAGACGGAGATGACAATTGTGATTCATGATTTAAAAAACAAACTGACTTAACCTAAAATTTAATATGCCCGGTCAAAATAAGTTCTGGCATTGACAAAATATAAAAAGTATGCAACAGAAAAACAAAAACATGGACCGGTAAGTTTAATAAAACTTTAAAAAAACTAAGTAATAAATTGTAAACCCTCAAAACCGACGAAAAACAAATAAAAAATACGGAAAATCATAAATTCGGACCTGATAACTCGATATCAATCACCTGACGTCTAGTGATTTATGAATGTAAAATGTTGCAACCTTGTCGTTGCCAACATAAAAGCGTTACAACAGATGAATTTATAGCAATATCTCCAAAAAATATAACTGTTTTTAAAGCTTAAAATTGTTTGTGAATTACAGTAACTATCGACTATTAAGTCTTTTAAAGACAAGTTATAACGGTGCCATAGAGATACCTAAGTTAACTCAAGCTTTAAAGCACCAAAACAACATTTTGCAAATACAAAGCTCTCTACAATATAGCAAACTATATAGGTAACTAGATTATAACTAAACTTACACAATTATTCCACTGTTGTCTCTTTCGTACACGTTAATAACTACAAAGAAAATATTTTCGGGGTTAACACGATAACACGAAGTACATTCAGTAAATTAACAAAATACGTTAGAAGAAGCTTGTCCTGCGGGGTTTTATAGCGGACAGGATATAATTGGTAATAAAACAGGCTCATGCTGGAGCGCTGAAATGAAAGAATGTTTGGTAAATGGCACAGAATAAAACTAATATTAAAGGTGTAATTTATTTATCCAATTTAGAGGAAATAAAAGATTTGTGGTATGCACCTTTGTTGTTTTTTTAACCGACTTAAAAAAATATGGAGGTTCTGCTTTCAGCCACTAAATATTTGCTATACAGGTTGTATCAAAGAAATGGCTGGTCCATTTTATACGGAAAACCATTAATTATACAGCGTGGATCTGAAAAGTCCAATGATAAATTTTTGTTTTTTTTATTATTACTGAAATATTAACAACTACTCTTGTATTTTAAGGTATGCGTATTGTTTTAGGAACCCATTGTTTTATATATTCATTTGGAACCGACTTCAAACATATAGATTGAATATCAAAATTTATAGACTTATTTCTCGCTTCTTATGCCGGTTGCATACGAAGTCAGGACAATCCAGTGGGACAGGCCAGAAGTGTTGCCAACCCTACAGTTTTAACGTTTTCATAAGTGATCTACCGTTTTTTTATTTACCGTCTGGGTTATATTTTTTTACATATTTATTTAAAGTAATTACAAAAACTATTACTATTGCGTAATATTATAATTATATTAATTATAAAACAGGTACGCTTTGGAGTCTAAACGATTTCATGCTTAAAAGGCTCCCGGATATCCTTCAATTCACTAGGTGGCGCTACGCTGTACACATAAGCACGTTGTTATTCTATCCTTGTTTACCAGTGCAATAAAAAAGAACGTTGCTCTCTTGAAAAGTTAGATTGGCATTCTATCTACTGTTCTGTGTCGACTGCTGGCTTGCAATGTTGACAACCCTACCTTTTAAGTAAGTCCGTTGTTTATCTATCCTTGTTTACCAGTACACAATAAAAAAGAACAGATACAAATCTGACATATAGAACAGATTTTGTTTGCAGAGAGGTTGATAGAAATTACGCAATTATTATTTTCAAATCTCATTTTTCACCAAAAACCAAAAAAAAAGCAAGAGTAGTGATAATAATGTAAGTCGGCAAGTTAATTAAAAAAAAAATACAGAAACCGATATGAATTTATATTGATTTTTTTTTCAGTTTGACGAGGTTAATTGGCAACGCTGCTGGTTTGA
The DNA here is from genome assembly GCA_034092305.1 of Diaprepes abbreviatus. Classification (NCBI taxonomy): domain Eukaryota; kingdom Metazoa; phylum Arthropoda; class Insecta; order Coleoptera; family Curculionidae; genus Diaprepes; species Diaprepes abbreviatus. Next base: position 17,977,414 of record JASJET010000200.1, on the reverse strand, counting down.
GACAGTTGCTCTGTCCTAATATTACCGTGCACATGGAGACAATACTGGCCTGGCTGGGCGACTGACTTCGTGCGCAAGCGGCTTGAGTGCTTTATTTTGAAGCATTTTAGTTCAGTTCAGTATAATAATTTTAACTACGATTAAGGGAAAGTCGTTTGGTGTCTGATGGTGGGCGGTAACGGACAGTGACTAGTTACGGCACATGCCACTAGTGACAGCACCTGTCAAGCGCTAGCTGTTTTCATTAATATGGTAAAGGTGAGCCCTCGTCATCTTGAATCAAAGTAGAGCACGACTCATTTGTCAGTGCGCAGTGACAGAGTAAGTTTATTATAATATTATAATTATTAGTAAGTAGTTTAGATAATCATAACTGGAGCAATACTTTTTAAAATTAATTTTGAGTGTCAGTCGGGTGACTTCGGACAAAGTCAAGTAGCATTGACATTGTACACGAGAACTCTTTTAAAAATTCGTGTTTAACGAAGTATTTTTTTTTGTTGCACAGATGAAAATGCCAAAAATTCGCGGAAAATGGAGGGAGGCAAACATGAAAGAAGCAATGGCAAAAGTATTGTAAAAAGTATAAGGGAAACGGGTGAAGCTTATTCTGTGCCAAAAAGTACATTAGATGTGAAATTAGGTTATGGGGGAGGAGAAGCTACATATAAGTCATGCACTGCTAACAATGGTACATTTCAGAGGACATTTCATGAAGAAACAGAAGAAATTCTGTACAATCATGTAAAAATCCTCGATTATCAGCTCATGCCTTTCAGCAAAGCTGAGTTCTTATAGTTGTCTACCAGCTAGCAAAAAAAATTAAAATTAAGCATCATTTCAATAAAGAAAAGGAAATGGCTGGAAAAGATTTCTACTTCGATTGCATAAACCGTCACCAAGATTTGTCCTCGAGGACGGATGAATCGACCAGCCTACAAAGAGCTCCTGGCTTTAATAAAGTGCTAGTAATTAGGTTTTTTGATCGGTTGCCAACATTGATTCGGAGACCTAATTTTAGTCCATCTAACATATTTAATGTGGATGAGACAGATGTCTCAGTTGTCCACAACAGCAAATTTAAGGTAATGTCCGTCAAAGGGAAAAAGCAAGTAGGAAAATTAACGTTTGCTGAAAGAGGTCACAATGCTTTTGTGTATAAATGCCCCTAGTTCTTTATCCTCGTGTACGAATCGATCAAGAGGTGGAAGAAAATGGGCCAGTGGGAAGCATTTTTCTTGGCCAAAAGAGTGGATGGATTACTGCTGAGAGCAACTAGCGAGAAAAATTCTGTCCTAATAATAGTGGAAGTGCACTCAAATCATAAGGACTTTAATGTTATTTACTTATGCTAAGCAACACGCTATTCATATGCTTAGTTTACCCCCTCATACATTGTGCAAATTACAGCCCTTGGAAGCAGCTATCATGAAGCCATTTAAGAGGGCCTACATTGAAGCGTGTGTATTGTGGATGAGAAAATATCCTAATCTAAAATATTTCTCAATAACATGGGCTGGTTAACATGGCATTTTCACGAATCTGCAGAGTGGAGCTAGCACAATCAGCATTAAGTGCACAGGGATTCTTCCTTTTGATCCAAATATTTTTATAGATCTAGGCTTTTCCGCTTCACTCATAAATGATGATGAAGACACAAGTGGTGATGCAACTACAGCTCAAACGCCTATAAATGTTGACAAAGAAACAGCTCCTGGGCCATTTACACACCAAGGCCACCAGAGTGAGGGGTAAAAAGAAGTGCTGAGGAACTAATTTTGTATCAAACCCAGTTCCTTTAAAAATTTCCGGGACTAATTTTGCTCTATCTGTTACCCGACGCCAGAACTAGGTAATATTATGCCTTAGTTACCCGCAGTGGAGATGATGGTTGTAATTTCATTTATTGGCCAGTTGTGTGCGTTTGGAGTAGACGTGTTTTTGCCACTGCGTCACAATTTTTGCTATAGAGCAACGGGCCCTAATCAAATTTTGTTTTAAATTGTGTGGTTCGGAAATTATTGAAAACCGCATATGGATAGGATTGTTTAAGCTGCAGCAAGGTTTTCGAGTGGTATGCGCAGTTCAAGAACGGTCGACAGTCGCTGTAAGACAATCCACAGGAGGGACGGCTTTTAACCTCGACTACCGATGAATTCGTGCCTCTGAGCCAAATAGTGAACACATAATTCTACAAAAGTGTCCTGGATCGACTTTTGAAGCCGATTCGTCGCGTGAAACTGGAATTGTACCGCACCAATAACGGGTTTCTATTGCACGACAATGCGCCAGCCCATTCCTCAATATTTATCACAGAATTTGTGGCCCAAAAGTCGGTCTGCATAATTCATCACCCGCACTGCTCCCCAGATCTGGCTCCGGCAGACTTTTTTTATTCCCTAAATTGAAAATAAGGATGAAGGGAGAAGGTTTTGAAGACGTTGAGGTGATTCAAAGGAAGATGACCAGAACTACGAAAGCTATTCCAGAAGAGAAGTTTTCCAGGTTGTTCCAGCGGCTATACGCACAGCATAATTTGTATAGAACGAGGAAGGGTTTATGTTGAAAACCACATAAAATCTTCTTTCTAATCTATTGTTTTTATTCGTAAAAAGAAGTATTCCCGGAACTTTTTTAGTGAACTGTGTATCTTGCAACGAAAGAAACGTCCATTCCATAAGCACATGTATTCGTTGATGCCCAGCACATCCAATGTTGAGTTTAAATTACATGGAAGCTATGGTGAAAAAAGTGAAATCTTGACATCCAATCCTTATAAGAATAAAGTTGTAGAAAAAAAACTAATTAAAAAAGAGTAAATTGATGAAGAAAAGAAGAAAATTAAGGAATTAAAACATAAAATTAAAAAAGTGAATTTACTAAGGAATTTAAAGAGAAAGTTTAATGGGACAAAAAATGAAAAAATTCTAAAATTTGATCAGTCCAGCTGTAGCAATCAAGCAAACAATGACCAATCTATTAAATGCATTATTTGTGCAGAAAGTTTTGAAGAAAACTGGACCCAGTTTTTTTGATGTCAAGGGTGGGCCCATGAGAAATGTGCCAATATAGCAGAAAACGATTTATTTTACAATTATGATATATGTATTTAAGTTTGCAAACTGATAAATGTAATCAACTAATGTGCAAACAGATAATTAAATTTTTAAGTACTGTTTTTCTTTTTTAGTAATGAAAATTGGTTATTTTATTATGTGTGTGTAATTTTTACAATAGAAATCATTATTTCATAATTTGTATGTGTATCTGATAGCACCCTACACTTTTCTAAGATGATAATTTGTAAAGACTTTATCTTTTTTTTATATCAGTATCTAAAAGCAAATATTACGATACATTCTTCACGTTGTATATAGATGATGTATTGAAGTATTGTATTATGAGTTTCCTAATCCATTTCAGGTAAACAATTTTGTTTTTGAAAAAAAAGTTAAGGTGTCCGAATCCGCACGACTCTTCCCTAGGTTTAATTTTCACTCTCTAGGAATTTGCGAAATTTATGTGACTTTTATTGACAAACTGTGATATTTTGTGTTTCACCTAATAACTTTAAATTTCATTCAAATCAAGGATTTGTTTTTCTTAAAATCCATATAATTCGTTCTATGTTATAAAATGCATTATGTATTGAGCAATCCAGGAAACTCCATTTTATTAACATGACTTTTTTTATTAAGTAATCAAAAATACTACGTAAAATAATTAATTCTAAAGATTTAAAATTTTAAATACCAGTATAAAGGACTTAAAAAATTTGAATTTTCATATTATGAAAGCCTACATTTTGTTATGATACTAATCCTCAAAGAGAAGACCTTCATTTTTAAAGTCCATTGACATAACTTGTTCAGAAAATTAATTATCAATGAACTCGTGTTTATTTCTTAATAAAAAATAATAAAATATAAAAGAACAAAATGTAGTCTAAAAACTTTTTAAAACTTTATAAATTTTTAATAAATATTTTTCCTGTAAACTAGACGGGAGTGTAGGTTTAGGCATAATACAAAAGTGTGTGAAAGCATATACAATGTACAAAAATACAATTGAGAAGATCCATTAGCTGCATATGAGTCAAATGAAGTGTAGAACTGCGTTCAGTGTTGCATGCTTCCTTCCGATCTTTCCTCTGCACAAACAGGTGCATGTCGGTATCCTGATGAGTCTAGTAGAGACGAAACATGTACCTCTGCCGTATCACTGTAGCCGAGAGGGTAAGTTTTGACTTTCTGCTCGATATGGTGGTACACCTAGGATATCATCTCGATGGTGGTGGAATAGAATAAATTGTGTTCTGTAGCAATTTATCCAAAATGTGCAGGATATGATGGAACGAAGTTTGCATTTACTGTTCGCATTTTACTTCCTCTATACACGAAATTGCATATAGTTGTACGTTTGATGAATGTGATTTCAGCACTACAAGGGCATAATGTGGATATATCAACTGCTATTGCATCTCACACGGAGTCCGTGAGAGCTATATATATATATATATATATATATATATATATATATATATATATATATATATTTATATATATATATATATATATATATATATATATATTTATATATATATATATATATATATATATATATATATATATATATATATATATATATATATATTCCTTCCTTTTTTTAAGTGCCTTATTTCTTTAAAATAAGAGAGAAAAACTGACTCTATTCTAGTATAACAAAATTAGTTATTGTTGTTGTTTAAAGGTTCCGAGTGATTTCAGAGAACCCTATGTAGAACATATTTTTAGAAACAATGTGTAAATTAATTTTATTTGATAACTTTATATCCTATATTTTTCGTCAATTCCCTAGACAAATATTTTTATATTAATTAACAGTTAAATATAAGTTAAACCTTTACATTTAGTTTTTAAATTTGAGCCACTTCATCACGTTTTTGTTTTTTTTTTGAAAATATTTAAATGCTGACTTAAAGGAAGTTTTTAAGGAAATTAAACACCATTGCCTGCTTTCTAACCTCTTTTATCGCATCTGTAAGACCAAATATTCTCTCGCACGATAAAAAACACGGCTACTAAACACAACACAGTACATAACCCTATTTAATAACACTGTTAGGCAGCTATGTTTTTCTCGGTCACCCAAAGACAACTGAGTCCTTGAGTACAATCACAGAATTCAAAAAGGGTGCAACCTATATCGTCTAGCTAGGTAAACAAATTAGATAATTCAAAAATTACTAAATCATAATGAAGACTTCTAAATTTTATTTTAAATCCTTACAACTCCCTCAAAATATATTTTTAAATCAGATCTATAACCCCCAAAACAAAAATTTCAACTTTACTATTTAACAAGCCATTAAAGTATCCTTTGTAGTTAGCATACTTACTATTCATTACAATAGTACAAAGTAACAGCTAAAGACAGGCTTACAAATTAAAATAACTAAAAAACCAGCAAGCAAAAATACAATAAAATTATAATTTTCATTTACTCATAAAGACTAAATATAATTCAATAATACAAACGCACAATATGTAAAATTACAAATAATTTATCATCTCTTAAACAATAATTACAATCCTACATAATTTACAATGTTAATTAGTGAAATTCTTTAAAATACAATTATCATCATGCCATGTCTAACAATATATCTTTGAGACAACCCTTTGTGTACAGTTCAATATGGCAGCCAATAAAATTAATTAATTAAATTAAAAATAATTACGCAAATAATTAATTTGGTTGGTTAAGAGTATTTGACTTCGGTGGATAACAAAACCAAATTACTAATTTAGGTTATATATATTTCAAAGAGAGTAAAACTAGCGTGCTAGTATCCTACGATATCCCAGATATCACACTGATACTGTCCTAAAGGAACAGCGCAGTATGCCAAGTTGCGAACTAACCACTCTCCAACATGGATTAAAAAAGATGATACTACTCTTTTTCATGTTCAGTTCTCAATGGAGCACCATTTATCCATAATAGCAACCTGTATCTAACTTAGGGTAGGTAGGGGCACCCCTGTAGGGAGGTTTGGGCCTTGTATTTAATACGCCACATATTGCTATACTATACTACTATGCTTAAGTATTATATAACATTGCTATAAAAACTTGTAATACAAATATTTTTTCTTATCATAGACTTTAAAAAAATAAACAAAGTGAGTAAGAATGAATACTGCACGATGTTGACTTAATTAAACTTATCTTATATTTGGTATGACCCAGATAGGCTTGTCAAATTTATATTTAAAGCTGCCACGTTTCATTCATGTCGTTGGTGTAGGCAATTTTGTCTTTATATCCTCCAGGGGGACGCTGGCTACGTCCTCGATGTCAGAAAATATAAATGTATTTCATATCTTACTCGCTCTCATAAATTTGACAGTTGCCATGGAGTGACTAACTTCTTCGATTAACCCAACATAATGATAGACAGTTTTTTTGGTGTCAAATTTAACCAACATAAAGTTATTGATCTGGAAATTTCTATCCAGAACAATGACATGGTCTTCATCAAAATCTTCTTATGAGGACTCAACGAGGGCTTTCCTGTTTTTCTCTCGTTTCGCAGTAAATTCTTCAGCAAGCTTCGGAATTGTTTTCTTTCCTGTATTTTTAGAGCATTTTCTATATTTGTTGACCTCTTTGATCTTATTTTTTCTTTGTCTTTCTTCTTCTTCCATTTCTATAAGTCTTTTCTCGGGCGTGTCCGTCAATATTCTAGTTTTTCCCTTCTTCTGTGTCATGCCACGCAATTTCCTGGGGCCAGCCTTCGGATATGGTTTTACTAAATCAGGTGTTACTATGACAGTGTCCTTAGTCTGGCTTTTAATTGGAGATTCGAGTTGAGATGGTCCAGCGACTTCCACATTTAAACTTGTACGATCCTCTAGACTCTGATTTTCTTCCGCTGAAGGCTGTTCCGTGAGAGCTTGGTCTGAAATCGATTGTTCTGTAGGAGCATTATCCTCATCCGGCAAGCAGCGATCAGTGACAGAAGAACAAAGTAAATCTTCATCTAAGAAAATGTTTGAATTATATACCAGGTTTTTCAAATCTCCTTTGAATATTCTGTTGCTTGAATGCAAGTGGCATGGCTATTGCTGCTAATTTTGGGATTTCATAATTTTGAGTGGTCCATAGACAGTCAGGTCTAGGGGTTGCAGTTTATGGCTGCAGTGCGGTGGGAAAGTCATTAAAACAATGTCCGATTCTTTACAGAAGTCGAGCACTGGTACTGAAATATGGCTCTCGTGATTGTCCAGCAGCAAAAGAACTGGCGAGGAAGGCGTTGATTTTGTGTGTTTTGCGAAATGGTGCATATATTTTAAAAAGTTTGGTGCTGTCATCCACCCTGAAGGATGTGCTGATCCATCTGATCCAACAGGGGCATCATGTAGCATGAATGTTTTGAAATTGACCCGTGGGAATATGAAAAAGAGTTTCCCAATGCATTTATACCGCAGCAAACCGTTACAAGCGTCCCTTTTTAAGCTGACGTTACTTGCTCAACTTGCTTAGTACCTCTGAGAGCAATCACATTCTGTGTTCGTTGTACTGTTGATAATTCAGTTTCGTCTATATTGTAAATAGACTCAGGTCCAAAATGATGCCGTTCATATACAGTTTTAAGATTTTCACAAAAATCTCCGACGTTTTTCTTATTGAAATTTGTGGACCGTGAGAGACTGGTGGCTTCTGGTGTCCTTATAGAAAGCTGAGGTTGTCTTTTAAAAAATCCTCTAAGCCAATCTTTGGACGCAAGTTTCTTCTTTGTCCAGTTTTCTGGTATTTTTTTTTAATGGCAATGGCGTATTCGTAAGCCAGTTCGCGTGCTCTCACTTTCGACAGTCCATGGTTTAATTTAAACGATGTTGTAAGATATTCTGAAATTTTTTCTTCTTCATCTTTTGTGAATATTTGAGTTGAGACAAATTTAGAAGAAATATCTTTCACGGCGCCACCCTGCTTTATATATCTTTGAAGGTTAGACCTGGGTATATCATATTTACTCGCAGTAGTTTTAATTTTCCCTCCTTTAGAAACCTCTTCTAATGCGCGCAAAATAACATCTTTAGGGATTTCGCGTCGCTTATTTTTCTTTTTAAATGAAAACGGCATTGCCCTGAAAAGAAATGATTAAAACATTCAATACAATAGGCATAACATAAAACTGCAAAAATATGACACCAAAATGCACTATAGCGGAGGGAGCATTGGGCATGCCCAAACCTCCCTCCTACGTGCATGCCTAATGCTCCCCATAACCTCATTTTTCAAATAAATTTGAATATGATTATTTTTATCAAATGTTGAATCCTCATTGGCAGGTAAATATAATCTTTAATAAACACAAAAGAAGAAGTTAACATAGATACTTACACTTTCTTGCAGATTGCTTTGTTATCTTTCTCCAAATCACATCCAAAATATTTACTTCTGTATGCAAGAAACCGTTAACCGCATATGACTTTGACAACTAAGTGAAATGACAGCTGACGTTTGGTTAAACGGTGTTGCCAGTTATTACACTATAGTGCTGTGGTAGAAAACAAAAAAAAAATTACAATGGATTTCGAGAAATGAGGGGGTGCCCAATGCTCCCCTACCTCCCCTACATAGGGTTTAAGCGGTGCGAAGAAAAAAAATCTTTAAACCGCCTATTAAATAAATAAAAACTTACTGCTTATTTTCAAACAATGCTTTGTTGTTTTATAAAAATCACATCAGAAGTAGACAATAGTTTCAATTATAACAAAACTGCCGGGTAAATACGGACACTAATATCCGTCCAGGATGAGAACAACTCCTATTCCAATAATCCAAACGATTCCAATTGGAAGGCAAAAAAAATTCAAATGGTGGAGTGAATTTTAGGAAAAGTGATTAAATTTGTAAAACAAATGGCCAATAACACCAATTAGCAAAAAAAAGAAAGATTTTACAATAACACCACAAATAAAAACAAAGTAATGATATGCTACCAAAAATACTAATATGAAAAGCGGCCAAGTTCTCTGGCTATTCCAGTTTGTTTCTAAGAATAAAAAACTTTGTGGGGAGTGGGATATTATTTCTTTAGTCTATAAACACATCATGAAAGGTGTCAGAATCTTCAAGTATTAGAACACCCTGAATACTCCCTAAATAACCTTTTTAAAACTTATTAAGGATGTCTCATGAATTAAACAGTTTTAAGAGTTAAATCCAAATCAAAAACTTTTTAACGCCCCCAATAAAATCTTAAAATAAAAGTCTTTATTATGAACATTATTCTCGTTTAACAGTACTTCATCAAAAATACATAGGTTTGAGTCATTTAGAACTTAGAAATTCATTACAAAGACATCTAAAGGTGTATAAAATCCGAATGTAAAAAAGTTTTCCAATAATCGTTCTAAAAACTCTAAAGAAACCCCTCCAAGAGATCAACTTTCCTTTTGGAGAGCACGTCACATAAGAGGCCAGGTTGGTCCAGCACTAGATCGATCTAAATGCGCAGGCGAGCCTATCCCGGAGTTGGAGAACGGCAACGACTACGCGGAGCCATACAGTTCGCTCCGGTCTTTACTCCGGGTAAGAGTCGTGAGTCCGGTGCGATTTTGATCAAAGTCTCGAGACGCAAACTGACAGCTTGGGTGCAAATCAAGGTTACGTCACAGCGCAGTCAGTTGTCCTGCCGTCTCTAAACAATTGCATTGCCGTTTCGATTTGATGTATCGCTACGTGAGTTAGGTTATGATTGACAGAGTTAAGTGTGATTAGAAAGGTGTTTCGGAAGTTTATAAAGATTGTGCAGGTAAGGTTAGGTTGACCTTGACTGATATAATTTCATTTTAAAATTTTTGTTAATAATTAATTGTTAAATTTTTACATTTATTGGAAGATTTCTTTAAAAATAAATCATTTTGTAGTAAGTGTTTAACAGATGAGGTAGAAATCAGTATAGTTGTACTGTAAAAGTTGGAATAGTTGTAATTTTAAGGTTAGTTTATCAGTATTAATATTCTGTTTACGAACCTATCATTAATATATCGCGGTAATACTTTTCAAGATATATGTGAATATGATAAACGCTTTCTTAAAATTTACTGTTAATTGGAAAAAATACAATTTTGCTCGTTTAAACTTAAGAACTATTTTATTTAGTGTATTAAGTAACATATTTTAAAGTTAAATGGGTTTTTCTCATTAATTAAAATTTTAAAAAGATAAGCAATAGTTATAATAATTTCTGATTCATTATGAACTATTCCAAATCAACTTAGAAAGACAATACTCATTGTTATTATTACATGCTATATAATTTGTTGGAACAGTTTAATAAATAATAAATTAGGTTTATTAAAATTGCGATCATTCTTGATGAGAGCGAGATCCCTAACAAACTTCAATTAGTAAATTTGTTAAATATAATTAACCAATTTTATAGATTTTAAATATTTTTCATTATAAATATTTTTTTATAAATAAATTCATTTCAAAATTTTTATAAATAATTAATTGTTAAATTTCTACGTTAAATAGTTTATTTAAAAATTAATTTATTTTTATGTTAAGTGTTTAACAGATGAGATCGCAATCAACGAAACTATACTATAAAAGATGGTACAGTTGTAATTTTAAAATTATTGAATCAAAATTAATATTCGCTAATCTATCATTAATATATCGCAGTCACAGTCTCCATGATATAGGTGAATATGATATACATTTTCTTAAAATTAACGGGTAATTGCATGTTATGAAAACAATAATTTCTACTTCATTATTCAATTGTCGACATAAACTTAGATAAAATACTTGTTATTATAGGTTAGATTTTTTGTTGGAACAATCTGATGAATAACAAGATAAGTTGCGATATCTTTTTACGGTCGCGAACACAGCGAGAACGACACTTAACAATGTTGAATGAATAATATTTTCATTATACAAATTTTGATAATTATAATTAACAAATAATATTAATTTTAAATATTTTTGTTTGAATTTGCGCTTTCCTATTAATTTTTATACATAATTTTATTTTAAAATTCTTATGAATAATAGTTGTTAAATCTTTGTTGAAATATGTTTTCACAAATTAAATAATTTGTGGTAATTGGTTAACATGGGTTAATTATAATTTTAAGGTTCATGCATCAATATTAATAATCTTATTAATTACTAACCTATCATTAATATAACATGGTAATAATATATGTTTTCTTAAAATTTTGCAATGCTATGCAATTTTATGCATTGCAATTTCACGCATTTAAACTTAGAAACAGTTATATTTAGCGTAATTAACAACATGTTTCAAATGGAAATGTGTTTTTCTCAATAGATAAAATTTTTAATAAATTGTAATGAAAATAATGATTTCAGCTTCTTCATTAACTATTCAAAACCAACTCAGGAAAACAATGATTTTTGTTGTAATTATGGGTTAAATTATTTGTTTGAACAATCTAGTAAATAATAAAATAAGCTTAATAAAGTTGTGATATTTCTTGCCGAGTTCGAAAATATCGCATTAAACCCTCAACAAACTTGAATAAATAATATTTTGATTTTAGAAATATTGCTAACAATTTTTAATTTTTATTACTTTTGCAGGAATTTGTGTTTTTGTTAAGTGATAATATACTTTTTTCCTATAAATTCATTTAATTTTTTTAATATTTAATTGTTAAATCTTTATATTTATTGGAACAATGGTTTAAAAATTAAAATATTATGTTTTAAAGGTTGAGTAGATGAAGTAAATATCAGTTGGAATATTTTCACTTTAAGGATAGTACATCACTGTTAATATTCAAACTTACGAACTTTTGCATTTAGTATATTTAATAACAAGTTTCAAAAGTAAATGTGTTTTCCTCAATAATTAAAATTTCAAAAACATAGTAATGATAATAATAATATCTGCTTCATCGTTAAATATTCAGAATCTATTCAGAAAAAACATTGGTATTTGTTTTCCATAGATTCAGCGAAATTGCTTTCGTATTCTCTCCAGGAAACATCCATTCATTCCAGATATACTCGGGTGTTATATACGATAGAGCGCTTTGAATGTCCTTTCCATGTTGTCGAGACTTAGATGATATTATGGTCCTTAGTATTTCCCACAAACGTCCGTACAGATAGTATTGCCTTTTGCATAACCTTATATAAGTGTTAGCTAAGATCTAGCCCGATCTCTTGGTATTAAACAGAAGACTCGCCGGTACTACGCTGGTTGTTGATAGAGTTAGGACCATCATCCGGACGCTACAAATTCTTCACTGTCTGCGTATTTGTACTTTTAGGTCTCTATACTTGGTGATTATGTTTGTCCCTTAGCTTGTTGTTTTACCTGTTAAAGTGAAATTTGGTGGGTTATGTGCAATTGTATGATCCGTAAGCATAGTTCAATCTCAGAACAGATTCTCTATTAGAGGCTCCGGATTGTATTCATAGTATGGCACTTTCTATACCTACAACAATTTGAATTTCTTTGACAACTCTTGACAGGTGATCTTGACAGCTGAATTATATATCTCCTTGTACTCCGATGGGGCAAATGCTTGGCATCCTTCTGTCATGTGTTGAACTGTTTCTGATGTTTGACATCCATATCGGCATTGGTCATTTTGAATCAAATGCTCTCTGATTATGTATTTCAGATAATTTCTCGGTATTTGTTATTTTTATATGTTCTAATTTTTGTTAGAATCATCTAATAAATAATAAAATGAACTTGAAAATATCATGATAGACCGTTAACAAATTTGGGTGAATACTATTTTGATTCTATATATTTTGATAATATTAACTTTAAATAATTTTTTATGAAATATAGCTAAAAAGTGCTAATGCTGGGGTTTTCCCCTGTTTTTCAAACCTGTACATGTTTCATATTCAAACCACATTGGTGAGTTACTTAATAATTATAAGTTAGGTTAATATTTGTAGAGATGTCCTGAAGAAGAGATAAATAAATTCTCGAAAGTTTGACATCAAAAAAGGTTTTTTTTCCTTACCAATGCCTACCAATTTAAACAGATTCCATCCCCCAGTAACCCTAGTTTGGAATATTATATATATATATATATATATATATATATATATATATATATATATATATATATATATATATGTATTATGTTACTAAAAAAAGTTACATCAACTGGCAAATTTGGATATGGAAAAGTTTGTACCAGACTATCTTAAATGCCTAACAACTTTACATTCAAAAAGTTAAGCCTTCAGTAAGATAATTATCTTTACGACATAATAAAACCTAATGTTTCAAATTACCGAATAAGTCGTAAACTTAATGTCATATAATAAGTAACAAACTTGAGAGCAAGTAAGTAACATTCACGTAACATTTACATTTAGGTAAGTTCCTGTTAGCAAGTGATAAATATAAAGTGGCAGTACACAAATATTTTTAAAGTTAATTTTTGAATAAGTTTTAATCTTCCTGTTGCTTCTTGAAATCAGCTTTTTGCTTGGAGGATAAAGTGCATGAAATCACTTCGTTTTATTGTATCTATTTACAGTGAAATTATATAAAATATTTGTAACGGAAGTTTACATAGCAAAAATTAAACAGTATATTTACTTGAATTTTTTTTTCATGAATTTATAATTTTAAAAAGATGTCCAAGATTCTGAAATGATGTCGAGTAAAATACAATTTAAGATTAGAGAAAACAATAATAATCAGTCTTCTTCTTCTGGGTAGAACCAAGTTCTGTTATCTACACAATGCCTCATCGATCCTCGTTTGAGGTCGAAATCCAGCTGTCTATCCATCTTTTGGGGGGCCGTCCAGGCGGCCGTTTGGTGTTTCGTTTCTCTCTCATCACGGTTTTTGCTAATCTGTCATCGTTCATTCGTTCCACGTGATCTCTCCACTGCCTACGACGGTTTCGAATCCACTTCACAACATTCCCCACTCCGCTGTCCTCGCGTATTTTTGCGTTTCTTATTCTATCTCCTAAACTTGTTCCCGTAATTATTCTCAGCGTTTTCATTTCTGTGGTTCTCATAATTTGTTTTGTCTTTGTTGTTTCATTTCTTGTTTCTACGCCGTAGGTCAGTATCGGTCTTACCCAGACTTTGTAAATTTTTGCTTTGCTCTCAACCGTCATATATTTATTGTTCCAGATTATGTCTCTTAGTTGACCTGATATCATGACCGCTTTGTTGGCTTGTATGCGTACTAAAGAGAAGAAGAAGATAATAATAATAAGTATGATATGCATTTATTTTTATCATTTGGACCATAAATAAGCTGATATCATAGTTTAAGAAATTATGAATAGTAATAAATAAAGAAAGGGCAACAGAAAAATAAAAATTGCTTAAATTAATATTCTTACTTTTTATGCAAACATGCATATGAAAGTAGCATGGTGTTAACTGCATAACCATTCTTCTTCTTCCAGTACCATTTTCTAATGGAAGTTAGATATCATCATAGCAACCTTAACCCCATTTGCTGCTACTCTAGCTTCAATAAACTACAAATTAATTATTCTCAAAGATTTCCTAACCATAAAATTCTTCTTCTTTCAATACTTTTCCCCTTAATTTTTCTTTCCATAAATAGTCTTAATAGTTCACATTTCTCTCCTTTCACGACATGTTCCAGATATTATAACTTTCTTACCTTAATGATTATAATTATTTCACACTTTGGTCCAAAACTTCTACGTTCGCTGTTTCCATCCGCGCTATTGTAACCATCTATCTGCAACATCACATTTTGAATGATTGTACTTTTTTAATGTGTTTTTGTTCAAGTATCCAGCTCTCTATTCCTTAAAGAAGTGTCGAGAAAATGTCACATCCAAGTGTACACATTATTAAATCAATGGATGAATTACGATGTTAAAGGATTTCATTTTAATCAACATAGATCTGGCCTTTTCAATTCTTGTTCTTATTTCTCTTGTTTGGTTGTTGCTAGATGTAAGGTGCCACCTGTTTTATTTCTGTATATATTGGTCTGGTTGTTTTGTTTCTTAATTAACATTGGACAGGGTTGTTCATCCTATACTTCACAGAATATTGCGGCCAAAATACGTGACCTTCAAAAGGTTTTACTTTTGGGATATATGGGGGTCTAATATAGTTACTTTTTAAAATTATTTTTATATTATACAGGGTGTCCCAAAAGCTTTAAATGTAACAAAGTTGTATTTTTTAAAAGGAACCCTTGTATATTATTAAATTTTTGGATTCTCCGATCAAATTAAGTGCCCATTTTAATAAGGTTCATAGTACCTAAACCTTAAGGATTTTTAAATAACTTACGAGAAAATATACCTTTTACATACCTATCGAATTGTGTAAGGGTATTCTATAGTTACGCATATTGATATGATTTTTATGCTCGGGGAATGTCCTCAAAATTGTTTGTTGGCTTCTCGAGTCTATGCTCAAAGGTTTCCTGAAAGAAACCATCCTAAACCAGCCATTTGTTTGAGACTATTAAACCAGTTTTGGGAAAGTAGAAGTGTCTGTTACAAAAAAATCTGTTATAAGAAAACCTGTCACTGATAATAAGAAAATGTTTTTACTGTACTTGGTTCAGTGATCGCAAATCCCAATATTAGTCAGAATCATATATCCGAAAATACTAACATTAACCAAGCAAGTGTTTCAAGGATTCTTAACAAATACAGACTTCATCCTTATAAAATCCAGCTTTGTCAAGAGCTCCATGCAAATGATTTTGACAACCGAATGAATTCTGCTTGTGGGTGTTAGATAAAGTGGCAGAAAATGAACACTTTTTCGATAATGTGTTGTTTAGTGATGAATGTACTTTTCATAACAATGGTTTCGTGAATAGACACAACTTCCATTACTATTTTGATTCAAATCCGCATGAATGGGGAGGAATACTGGGTCCATACTCATTGGGATTCTATTTTTTTAAAGGACTTTTAAATGGTTTGATGTTTCGCGATTTTCTTTTACACCAACTTCCAGTGTGGATTGGGAGAGACGGATTTCAAAATTGGCCTCCGAGATCTCCGGATTTAACTCTACCAGATTTCTTTTTATGGGGATATATAAATGGAATTGTCTACAGTGCGCCCCTGACAACACCACAAGATATAAAAATACGCATAAGAGATGCTTTTCAAACTGTAACCTCGCAAATGTCGTCTAGAGTTAGCAGTGATTTAGAAAAAAAAATATGAAAGTGTTTGGAAATGGATTATCGACATTTCGAATATCTATTATAAATATTTTGTTTCTTTTTTGTACTATCGTCAATATGTTATATTATTGTTGTTAGCCTGTTGGGTGACTATAAATCGCGTTCCGAGTTTCTGAAAATTTGAAAAGATTATTACTCTTATAATTGTAAATTACCTGTCATTTCCAAATGCCATAGGCAACTAAATACATTAGAACAACTATTCAAAAAACACGAAACTGTGCAGAAAACGATTTTTTGGCGTATTCTGTGAAAACGCGAAGACTTAGCCATAGCACATCCTTATACCATTCGATAGGTATATAAAAGGTACATTTTCTGGTAAGTAAGTTAAATTAATCAAGTTATAGCCACTTAAAGTTCTCATTTGATTAGTTTTAAGTTTTGGACACCCTGTATAATTTATCAAGTTTATTATAATTGGGATATAAAATATGATTTATCATTACACTTCTCTGTAAATTTCGAGTACATAACTGCAATACTTCTTAAGTATTTGAAACATGAAAATTAGGTTAGATTTTGTCACAATTCAAATTATTTAAAAACCCTTAAGGAGTATGTACTATAAACTTTAATAAAATAAGCACTTATTTTGATCGAGGAATCCAAAAGTGGAATAATATATAGGGGGTTCTATTTAAAAAAACAAATCTTTGATACTTTCAGAGCTTTTGGAATACCCTGTATAATATGAAAATAATTTTAAAAAGTAACTATATTAGACCCTCATATATCTCAAAAGTAAAACTTTTTGCAAGTCATGTATTTTGGCCAGAATGTTCCCTGCCGTATAAGGAGACTAACCCTGTATATTTGGTTTTGCTAAACTTCATTTTAAGGTCATATTCTTTGCAGAAGCTGTTTGTATGATTTATAAGGCTGTGCATTTACTCAACGGAACTTTCAATAATAGCTGTGTCATCCGCAAATCTAATGTTGTTCACCATTTCCCCATTTATTATAATTCCATATTTTTCTTATAGCAATGGACATAATATAAAGTTTTGTCTAGCGTCCTTATTAATTGATATGCATTTTTTCAGTGAGCTGATAATCTATTTATGTTTGAGCTTTTTGACTCCAATATAGATATTTTATCATGTTTATATGCCTCTGTTCTCTATGTCTTAGTGTACAATTCACAACACTTAGGAAACCTTTTTCTATACCTCATTTTTTACTACGTTGATTTTTTAATTTCCAAGGGACTCATAAATTTCATAGAATTATCTAAAGAGTTACAAAGTAAAAAGACATCACGTGAAGCTCATATTTCGTGTTTCTTGATAGTTAACAATTTGAAAGTTTTAATTAAGGAGCAATAAAATGATACAATTTAATTTTCCCTAGCATAACCTAATAAAAACTGGAACATTAACACTACATGTCTAGAATAATAAAAATTTGAATTTATTGCTAAGTTCATATTTTTCAAGATAATTTTTCCTTTCCTTATTTAGCTTTTAGTTATAATTACTAGGATTTATTTATTTCAGATTTATTTTTTATTATGGAAATAAAACCTTTGCATTTTTTTTAAATGAAATACATAGGTATATAACTTTTTTGTACATTAGCCCCTTGAGCTTATAAAGAATATAAAACAATCAAAAACTTCACCTATTCACTTTCTTTCTGCGATATTACCCCGAATCAGGTTAGGGAAGCCATAGAAAGTCTCAAAAGTTCGGACAGTAGGGGGATATATATATATATATATATATATAACATTAATGTCAGAATAGTTAAGTCTATTATTATTATTATATCCCCACTAACAATATTATTTAATAAATGTGTCAAGACTGGTTTATTTCCTGACTCTTTTAAAAAATCTAAAGTTAGTTATTCCTGTTCATAAGACAGGTTCTATTGATGATTGTCAGAATTATAGGCCCATAAGCATTATTCCGGTGGTCTCAAAGGTTTTTGAAATTATCCTATCAAAGCAAATTTACGGTTATATGGAAACCTTTAATATCTTTGACCCTTCTCAGTTTGGCTTTCGGGCGGGAAGGGGCACTGAATTGGCTGTTCTTGATTTGGTGCGCACCATTGTGTCTGAATTTGAGAGTGGTGGCTTCGCTGGGATTACATTTTGTGATCTCAGCAAGGCTTTCGATTGCATCTCATATGATATTCTTCTAACGAAATTGAAACATTATGGTTTTGGTTCTTCAAGTCTCTCTCTAATTAAGTCTTATTTAAAAAATAGAGTTCAATGTGTTTATTATAATGATAATCTTTCAGAGACCGGTGTAGTGAGCGTCGGGGTGCCGCAGGGCTCGGTATTGGGACCTGTCCTGTTCATAATATATATATATATATATATATATATATATATATATATATATATATATATATATATATATATATATATATATATAAACGATCTACCAAATAGTGTCCCTTCTTCTTCCAGGGTTGTGTTGTATGCCGATGACACAACTTTGGCTAATAGGAACCCTGATTTAACGAGCCTTCGGCTTGAGATGCTTGAGGTGCGGTCGGGGGCCTCGCTGTGGTTGATGTCAATCAGTTGTGTCTCAATGCTAATAAAACTAAAAATGTCATATTTACTCAACAACAGCTTATTGGTGATCGGCAGACTGTTAAATTCTTGGGATTACATATGGATCAAAAGTTGTTATGGAATGAACACGTTCAGATTGTGGCAAATAAAGTTTCAAAGAATTTGTTTCTTTTGAGAAATCTGGTGCGAGTTGCAAATCATGAAACATGTATGAGCGCTTACTTCAGCCTCATCCACACCCATCTATCATATGGAATTCTTATCAGGGGACATTCACCGCATTCTAGCAAACTCTTCAGTCTGCAACGGAAGGCCATTAGAATTATTACGGGGCTGCGCTTTCGCGCAGATGTCAAAAACCACTTCAAGAACCTAAACATTTTGACATTGCCATCAGTATATATATTTAAATGTTTATTATGGATTCATGAAAGACGGGAACAATTTGCACTGCATAGATCAGGAAGCTGCTCTGTAGTCGCGATCTGAGCCTGGACCTAAGAATTCGGATGCTTAAATGTTATGTATTCCCAGTCCTATTGTATGGTGTAGAAGCTTGGACCCTCAACTTACATTGCGAGCAGAAACTAGAAGCCTTCGAGATGTGGACTTACCGTAGGATGCTGCGAATATCATGGACAGAACATGTGACCAACTTGGAGGTTCTGAGAAGAATGAAGAAGGACGTAGAGATCCTAGATGAAGTAAAAAAGAGAAAATTGCAATATCTCGGCCACATCATGAGAGGTCCAAGGTATAAGATTCTGCAACTCATAATCCAGGGAAAGATTGTGGGAAAAAGATCTGTTGGAAGAAGAAGAATATCCTGGCTTAGGAATTTGCGAGAATGGTTCAACGTCAAGTCATCTGTTCTATTCAAGGCCGCAGCTTCCAAGGTCAGAATAGCAATGATGATAGCCAACCTCCGAAATGGAGAAGGTACATGAAGAAGAAGAAGTGACATTCACCATTACAATACAAGGCATGCTTCACTCATGGCACCTGACTTTGTACATCTGACTAAGAGTCGATATTCTGTCAATTATTATGCTCCTCCATTTTACAACAAGCTTTCTTTGCATCTAAAGAGCCTATCATTTGATCTGTTTAAAAGTAAAGTGAAAAATATACTGATGCTAAATAGCTTTTATTCACTTGACGATTTTATTAATGCAGACTTAATGTTTTGTTGAAATATGTTGATGTGATAGGGAATTAATATTTTGTTGTTTATTGAAAACCACCGGTTTGATGCATCTTTTAACTAATAAGTTTGTCAGTGTGATTGTTATTGTATCTTGTAGGTATTTTTATTTTTATATGTTTATTTTGACGTGTGTAAAATTGTAATAATTGTGACACAAATATCTATCTATCTATCATAGTAAGAGAATTTTTATCAAAAATTTAATTCTGATTAATTCAGTTTGCATGTACAAAACAGATAATTGTTTGATCGTATTTCTATGTCTATGACTATAAATTTAATATTTTAAATTTTTTCAGCACTTCAGTTGTAATATTTTTAAATCAAATCTTTTTTGTCTGTTTTTTCATTCAAATAATTTTTTCATTAAATTCGTGTGATAGAGCATTTTGTTCTTTAATAAAATAGTCAGTGATGCTTTAAATATAAAATTTCCAATCCAGTAAAATAAACGTACTCGTAAATAATTTTTACTATAGAAATCCCGTTTAATTTAACTAAATGACTATTGGCTGAACAAAGTGCATTTATTTTTCATTTAACTATGAAGTTATAAAAATGAACAACTTTTGTATTTGCTACTATATTTATATTATATGTATTTTTTAAACAAAAATGGTATTTTTATAAAAACTTAACCATATATAGAATTTTTAATGTCTGCTGTGGCTGTCAACACTATCATTTTAGAGGACAAGTTGTAAGTAATTTATTTTCGCCGAAGATGTCCTCTTACAAAAGTAGTTTAAATGACAAAAGGTGACAGGCTATTTAGCTTATGCGCACAGGTACCAAGTTGTGTGATCGAGACTTAAATTTGCAACTAAAATACTGGAGGTGGTAGACAATGTTGAAGATCGACTAAAATGTGGTTGTCGGACTTTCATTGTTCTTATTTTTGTTTGTTTTTACGACGTTTCGATTAGATTGTATCTCTAATCGTTATCAAGTATAAACTGAATGTCTTGTCTTAAGACTACGAGCTTATATATCGACTGTGTCCTTTGAAGCGCAAAGTTTCGCTTCACTGTACACACCTTAATGATTTAATGTTACGAAGTACTGGTTGACAAAGATTAGGTATCTCAAGATTGGGTTTACTGAAGATTTCATTATTATTTTTAATGTCAGCTGCTTCCATAAATTTTCTTTATTAATTGTGGGGTCCCATATATATTGCCGCAGCTTCAGACCATTTTAAATGGTTTGTTTATCCCAGGCGTGTTCTGCAATACCTGATTTCGACGTTTCCCCTTTTTTTGTATGAATTATATGTTCCTTAATTCTATTTTCTATTGGTCGTTTGGTTTCTTCAATATACATTTCACCACACTCACATGGAACTTTGTAAACACATTCTTTCTTAATGGTAGTTTTTGGTTTCGTTTTTGTTTAATGAGCTCTAAGTGGATTTCCTGATTAAAAGGCTATTTTTGTATTATAACTTCTGGCAATTCATTTTATTTTCCCGAAGTTCCTTTAATCTACGTAATTATGAAGAAGGAATGTGTTTCTTGCTGTCCAGTGGTCCTTGTTTTACAGTTATTTATAACATCGTCAATTAATTTTAAAGGATAATCATTCTGTTGTAAATCGGATTTAATGTTTGCTAGCTCTTTTTCCAATGAACTGGCATTATTGCATATAGATATAGCGCTATTATAGAGGTTGCGTAAATTCCCCATGGCAATGTCAAGTACTTAATGATTTCTTGAAATATCTAAACAACATTCGACCTACAATTAAGTTTACCATGGAAAAAGAAGTAGATGATCAATTGCCCTTCCTAGATGTCATGGTGAATCGTTCAAACGAAACTATTAAAACTACAGTATACAGGAAGCCAACACATACTGGACAATATCTTAACCATAGTTCTAATCATTCTGTTTTAACAAAACGGGGAATTATACGCAACCTCTATAATCGCGCTTTATCTATATGCAATAATGTCGATTCATTGGAAAAAGAAGTAGCAAACATTATGATTATCCTTTAAAATAAAAATATTGTCGATGTTATAAATAAGTGTAGAACAACGACCACTGGACAGCAAGAAACACATTCCTTCTTCACAATTCCGTATATTAAAGGAACTTCAGAGAAAATAAAACGAATTGCCAGAAGTTATTATATAAAAGCAGCCTTTAAATCAGGAAATACATTTAGAGCTCATTTAACAAAAAGGAAACCATAAACTACCGATAAGAAAGAAGGTGTTTACAAAGTTCCATGTGAGTGTGGTGAAATATATATTGAAGAAACCAAACGACCACTAGGAGTTAGAATTAAGAAACGTAAAACTCCAACACAGGAAGGGGAAACGTCGAGATCAGGTATTGCAGAACACGCGTCGGATAAACAATACCATATAAAATGGTCTGAAGCTACGGTAATGTATATATGGAACCCAACATGAAAAAAATAAAATTTATAGAAGCAGCTTCATCAATCAGCCCAATCTTGTCCACTGTTGAACATAGGCCTCTCGTAAGTTTTGCTTATTTCTGTCCCGTGCCGCTTGCATTCAGTTTGATTCTATGCGCCTTATATCGTCAGTCCATCTGGTAGGCGGGCAGCCTCTGCCTCGGTAAGCCTCCTGTCTTGGTCGTCATTCCAAGATTTTTCTCGTTCATCGATTGTCCGTGTTCCTAGTGACATGTCCAGCCCAGTTCCACTTTAACGTTGTAATTCTCCTGACTGCATCTGCCACACCCGTTCTTCGTCATATTTCTGTATTCGGTATTCTATCTCTGATGCTAACTCCCAGCATAGATCTTCCCATGGCCAATTGTGTCACTTTCAACTTATTTACGCTTTTCTTTGTTAGTGTTAGCGTCTCTTCTCCATATGTCAAAACGGGGAGGATACACTTGTCAAACACCTTTCTCTTCAAGCAAACAGGGATGTTCGATTTAAGTATATTTTTCAGTTTTCCAAAAGCTGTCCACGTCAGTCCTATTCTTCTTAGTATTTCGCATGTTTGGTTATCTCGGCCTAAATGGATTTCATTTCTTAGGTATTTGTAGGTGGTGATTTGTTCGATCTTGTGATCTCCTACTGAGATATTGTCGTTTAGTACAAGGTTGGTCATAAATTTAGTTTTCTCACAATTTATTTATAGACCAACATCACTTGACAGTCTGTAGAGCTTTTCCAACATTCTTGCTGCTTTATCCATGCTATCCGATATGAGGACAATATCATCGGCGAATCTTAGGTGATTAAGGTCCTCCTCGTTTATGTTTACTCTCATATTTCCTTCAAGAGAAATCTGCTTGTACATATATTCCAAGGCAGTCGTAAACAATTTCGGTGAGATTGTATCTCGTTGCCGAACTCCACGTTCTGTTCTGAAGGTATTTGTGTCTTTGTGGAGTCTGACACAGGCCGTGGCTGTATCGTATATGTTTTTGATTAACGAAATGTAGCGGTGGTCGATTCGACTATCTACAAGCGCCCTCAGCATTTTATATTGATCTATGGTATCAAATGCCTTTTCATAATCAATAAATATAAGAATAAGTAGCTTATTGTAATCTATGCACTTTTCTATCAGGGATTTAATAACTTGTAGGTGGTCATTCGTTCCATAACCAGAGCGAAACCCAGCCTGTTTGCAAGGTTGATAACTATCTAATTTATTTGTGAGTTGATTTGTTATTATCTTTAGGAATAACTTATACATGTGTGAAAGCAAACTGATTGGCCGATAGTTTTTCAGATCTGAAATGTCCCCTTTCTTATGCATTATTACAATAAGAGCCTTATGCCACGTGGAGGGAGTTATACTCTTTGTCAGGCACACGTTAAATAACTTCTGTAAAATGCGGGTTACTGCTGGTGCCCCTTCTTTTATGGCTTCAATTACCACTTCATCCTCCCCAGGCGCCTTGTTTTTCTTCATGCCAGCAATAGCATTTGCCATTTCATCTTCGGTGATGTCTGGTATATCTTCGGATCCGACATTTCGGATTTCTGGTATTGGTGGGCGATCTTTGCTGTCCACGTTGCTTTTATACAGTTCGGAGTAAAAAATCTTCTGCTATCTTCAGCAGTTTATCTCTATTTGTTTCGATGGCACCCCTTTTATTTATTAGCTTACAGAGAGCTGAGAAGCAGCTTACATTAAAAATAATAATGGAATCTTCAGAAAATTCATTGATGAGATACCGAACCTTTGGCAACGACTACTTCGTAACATCAAATCATTGAGGTGTGTACAGTGCTTCAATGAACACAATCCCTAATAAGATCGCAGCCTCAAGGCAAAACATTCAGTTTATACTTGATAACGAACCTAATCGGAACGTCGTAAAAACAAACAAAAATAAAGACAATGCAAATCCGATAATCACATTTTAGCTAAAATACTGGAGTTGGTGTAACTTTTGATTTTGTGCAACTCACAGTCAAAATGAAAAAAGATTTCTAGTTTAAAAGACGCATTTTAAGTAAGAATGGTATGCTGTTTGTAATCAGTTCTGTATGCGTGTACAAATGACATTATCATGGTTTTTTTGAGGCCGATATAAAATCTGTGACGAAGCGGTGAAAATAACAAAGGCATTTTTTTTTCGCTTTCCTTACAGCAATAAAATACTAGCTATACTGAACACCTAATCAAATAATATAAATAATTCAATATTATTAACAATAGCTTACTTACAATAATAAACTTCATAATAGTCACTTGATGTGTGATAATTATTTTATCCACGAAAATATAAAATTTAAGTACCTGAGAGACATAAAATGAGAGGAAGTTCCCAAGATACCCATTAACAAAGGTAAAAATATAATGTATATATTCGATTCAAAATTTTACACGTTCTAAATTTTTACGTATATATGTAATTATAAATTTTGTTACAGAACAAATTATACTGTATACCAGGGGTCGAAAATTAATTTCAAGTGGGGTCCGGATGATTAAAATGTTTCATTCGAGAATCCAGAAAAAAAAATTAAAGGCTAATTTGTATGCTAAAATAGGAACGTAGTATGTATTACATAATCCATATTGTACAATAGAAATAAATGGATAGAAGTAGACGGTCCAGATTTATACCCTTTGCGGTTCGAATCCGGACCGCCAGTTGCCCGACCCCTGCAGTATACCATACTTCTTGTGTGGAATATACGGTGACAAGTAAAAGGCATGACAATTGAGTTATCATTGAAGGTTCAATCTGTGAAGGACATTTCCGATGAGTACTTTTTGTTCTACAGCCTGTCGCTAAACACTTCCAAGTCACAATGCATTACATTTTATATCTTACAGATTAAATACACAATGTTTTGTGACTAAACTTCGATAAAAGGTTGGATTAGGGGGCTCACGTCGGGAGAGTTGCCACTAAAATATCTCAATATTGTTTCGCATTAAGGATTATTTCAGAGAGATGGAATCGATGAAGCTTTGTCATCTTATCATGCATTTGTACAGTCCAAACTCAGATATAGTTTAACATTTTGGAATAATTTGTGCTAATACAGTTTTAATTCTGCAAAAAAGATGTTACGGTGTATTTTTGCAATAAAACAATAGGATAGCTGTAGCAATATATTTATTCGTAACAATATTTTGACAGTTGCCAATACGTATATTCCTTTCAAGCAGAAAAAAGGAAAGAATATATAAAAATCGTTTATTTCCTGGTCTGGTCAGTGGAGCTCTATCGAACTGAGAGCAATATTTGCAGGAGACAATTGTCTATATAAAATATAAGTTCTGAAGCATGTCGATAGGGTATTAAAACTGCTCTAGGCTCGATACTCCACTGACAATACTATAAGGTGGTCGAAACGCGTATGGAGAGAAAACCAGAATTGTGTTTATACCATAAATGATTTATCTGTGGACTATGTCCAAGAAGTTATCAGAATTTTGTTTCGTATTTAAATGATCCAAAAAAAAATCAAAATTCGTACTGATATCAATTGCTTACGATATTATTTAGCGAACTAAAAAAATGCAAGCAACTACAAATTACTTTCATCCAAACCATCTCTGCTGAAACAAGTTTTGAGAGCTTCTTGATAAACTGATGGCAAGCAACGTATCCTGTAATTTCTTCGAAAAATATCAAAGAGAAGGGCAATAGAGATATTGCAAAAATATTTTTGGTCCTGCAATGGAAAAACATCTTGTTTCATCAAATTTAAAATGTTGCGATACGCCTCCACCACATTGTCACGCCCAGTTTTGACGTAGCATTTAGGAATTTGGTCTTCATAGATTACACTCTAAATAAATTCTTTAACTTCGGATTATATATAAAAAATAGTTTATTTAAAAATAAGCGACATTAAACATTTTGGACTGTACATCATTATAATTAATTTTTTAACTTACGTGAAGATTATCTTCATCTTGGCACTCTTGACGGGGGTTGTCACTAGGGTTCTACTATTTGTCGACCTGCTCTGGACTGGGATACGCTTAGGATTTTTGCTTCACTAATCTTCCGGGCAATTAACTAATTCACAATAGACAGGCTGCTCTGCATCGGATCAACTGACCATTAAACTGATTGAACCGATTGACTCGATTGAACCGATTGATTCGATTGAACCGATTCCAAGCATGTCCGTCCTTTTTATCTTATTTTGTTTTTTTTTTTCATCAAGTCAACGAATCGCCTTCTTACAACCTCGGTTCATCATGACCCGGAAAGCGACCTTGCTGACTCGGTGAATTTGCACGATCGACGACCAGTAAATAAACATAACATTTCATAATTAAAAGGTTATAAAATTATAAAAGGTAACGCGATTGTTATTGTTTAAATTTAAAATAAAAGATTAGTAAAATTGGAAAATACCAATTATGGACTAAGACTATTTTTTAAAGAAAAGTTGAAAGATTATTGGTTATAAGTTTCATAAAGAAATATTGAAAATTGAAGCTACAGCGAGATAATTATTTAATGTAATGATTTTCATTTTTTCAGTTTTTGTATTTAACGCCATTTTATTGTATGTTTGGCTCTTTTCAGGCGTATTTAGCGACCTCAAAAATGTAAGAGAAACCTCTGTCCAGACATTAAATTGTCATTTTAGGGAACTTCCCGCTCACCTATTAAATTTCAT
The DNA here is from genome assembly GCA_034092305.1 of Diaprepes abbreviatus. Lineage (NCBI taxonomy): Eukaryota > Metazoa > Arthropoda > Insecta > Coleoptera > Curculionidae > Diaprepes > Diaprepes abbreviatus. The sequence continues at coordinate 17,950,334 of JASJET010000200.1, read as the reverse complement.
TCGAAATAACGAAACTAAAAAAATATTTGCCAGTATAAAAAGCTTGAATTCTAAAAAATAGATTGAAATTACTACAAACTTTTTACCGGAAAACATATTTAAGAAAAAAGCATACCAATTAAAATCCATTTCAGCTAAAAACACAGAAATTTAATCTAGCTTTATAATTATAAGCATGCAAAATTGTATGTAAAGGTTGTTAGTTCTCATTGTAAGCAGAAAACATGTTATTTTACATTTAACTATGTTGACAAATTGTTACATTTATAAAACAAAGGACTTAATTTATACAATGTTGGTAAGGCCTTAGAAAATGTATAATTAGTTAATGTAAATTTGATTAAAATCAGGAAATCTAGAAAATAGAGATAAAATAAAGCCGGCTATAGTTTGTACTCAGAAAATAGTCAAAAACACACTACTAACGTTATCTTACATCATGTGAAAACGCTCCTCTGTAAAGTTACATTTTCATCCAGATTTATTAAAAGGGTTTAACTTTTAATTTCGATATAGTTGCCATGGAAGTTAGTCTTTCTAGTTGGTCAGTTTTGTTTTATTTATAGTATTATTATATTATTTATTATACTAGGTATTACATACCTTTTTCGGAAAAAGATTTAAAAAAAACAATGTTCAACATTTCTGCTTGATTCCTCTGTTTGTATTAAATTTCCGATTGTGGCCCTTTCCTTTGTATTTTCGTATATTTAACTTTTTTCTATTGGTGGAGAAATACAGAATAGACGATATACTCTAGATGTTCCTGCCTTAAAGCCTTTTTATTCTTTGGTTTCCATGTCGCTATACTCCTGTTCGATTTTTTGTTTTGCTATATATATTAATGAATTTGTTTGTGAAACCAGTAGTTGTCGCAATCATCTTATTTATATGTCTCTAGCATTATTGTTATATGGGAGGTTTCCCTTTTTTGGGAATTGCTACTCCATTTAGACACTTCTAAAATAGATTTGCAAGGTGTTGATATAGTTTTATTAATACAATTTTTATCAATTCTGCCTAATATTTCCAGGTCTGGACGCATTTTCATGTCACACTTTAATAACATTTGTTACATTTATTCTACAGGGAGTTGCACTAGTACTTATATTCTTTTGTTACTCTTACTTTTCAAATTCTACTTCTTCTGTTGATAGATTTGATAAGTATCCGTCCCACTGATACTGAGCTATCATCTTTTATTGCTTTTCGTGTCTTAAAATCGTACCTTTCTACAACATTTAGAACTTTTTTGTCCACCAAGAAATGTTCTGATCTTACTAAATTTTATTTCTAAAGATAATTTTTTTGTATAATTTGTCCCCGGACCTTTATTGTACCTTCTTGTATCTTGCCCTGTCCTGATTTTGTGTTCATATATATTGTGTATTTATCTTTTTTGTGTCTTCCTCTCTTTCTTCGTCCTACCTGTATGGTTTTGGTGTTCGATCGAATCGAGCAAAATGGGAAATTTCGTTTATTTTCGAGAGAAAACTATTCCTGAATGCAGGACTATATTGATGACCTAGTGGTCACTATCAGTGTCTAAACTAAAGCCTTATGCATACTGCATTAAATAAAATTAGTAACTGGTGCCTAGAGGAAGAACATGTTAAAACAATGTACATTCCTCTTACTGTTTCCAAAGATTTATATCTTACATTCTTCTATGTACAAGTTTGTTCGTATTCTAGGAAGTTTTCGGGAAATTTCGTTGTAATTTTCTCAATATAAACTTTAAATTACATGCATTTTAAAAAAATTTTGGCATCGCATAGTATAACTAAATAATTCAAAAAAATACTGTTACTATTAATTTATAACTAGGTTAAAAATTTCCTTTCCTTCTCTTCCAAAACTTTAAAATTAAAATTAAAAAATAATTTTCTCCCTGTTTCTTTATGAATAATTGTATTTATTACCATTCTTTCCCCCAAATTAAATTTTTACGAGTACAATTACCCAAATAAAAAAAATAATTTTTCCTTTATTAAATAAAAACGTTTTATTATTCATTGCGAAAATAGATTGAAACAGCTACTGTAGGGGAGACTGAGGTTGTCTGTTACAGAAACTGATATTTTTAAATAATTGATGACCCTACGTGTTGTTGGTTGTGTTATGACGACTCTTTTATTTTACTTATTTAAGAAGATTGAAAAGTGTTAAAAATAGAACTTGTAGCAATTTTCCGAATTTTTAAAAATAAGTTTAAAGAAAAATAAATTAATACACTTTTTTGCAATACGACATGAACTATTTAAAATTTTTATTGGTATATTTAGCTTTTGAATTATAATATTTTTTTTTGGGATTCTCAGTATACTTACCGAGATTTAACTTTTTTACTACACATCAGAAAAATGTAATTCTTGTGGGAAAATAATATTTAAGGCGATGACATTACTCTTAAATAAATAGAATTGCACTGTATGAAAAAATGGGATTTTCCGAGATTTTCAGAGTCTGACTATATTAGTACCGAGCCATATTCTGTGGTACTCCCACGCCACCGATTGCCAGTATCGTAGTGGGACAATGGTGGAGACACAGACCGACGACAACAATAGCGATTAACGTCATTTAGGTCGCGATTATTCAATTGTCGCGTAGTATTTGTCCGTCGTTCAATGGAGTACGAGTGTTGATAGAATATATAGCTACTTAAAATGTCCAATTCCCTGTCGATAATACCATAACGTGCTGCTAGCTCATGTCTCGCCCAAACGTAGTCTAACGCGTCGCGTTCCCTGGTTCTATTTTCTATCGACGTCGATGAATTCTCACGGAAATTGCTATTTCATTAATTGCGTTGGTGTCATTGTCCCGAGCGAGGATCTTTCCCACCAAGTTGTTCAAATTTCTGGATAAGGGATTGTACTTTAGACTGAGTACTTGAAAATGACTTTTAGTTGATATAAAGCTTATATTAACTCATTTGGTCAAGCGCGACCCCCGAAGGGATCGCAGGGGTCTCGTCAAAACCACCCAGGTTGCATGAATTACCGCCTGCCTTATTTGACCGTAGAAATGAAGTAAGATGATTCTGGGATTTGGCCATATTCGCGTGAGAATAAAATTCCCTGTCAATTCAAAAATGATTTTCAAGATATTTTTACTCACGGTGGGCTTAGGGTTTTCCTTTCTGATAATCCAGGAAGTTAGATTATTCAGCGAAAGACTTGTTTGAAACGACTTTATTTGTGGCTTTGCTTTATTTGATTGATACTTTGCTTTAAGTTTAATGAATAAACTTTACGGTAGAGTTAACTTTGGAAAAACTAGGAGAAAATAGGATTTTCAAAACTCGATGTTTTCTTATTATTTTTTTAATTGCGATGTCCCGTTTTATTCTTCTTTGGTTTTCCGAATATCACTATAGTGACCTCTATTCGCCGTCTTTGGAAACACTAGGCTTTTCGGTATCTAAACTCGCGAGAAGTTAAGTAGTTTTTCTTTGCGGCTGGAGTTTCCAACACTACGCGTAAATGTACGGAGTGAACGTTTGACGATGATTTTGATCCCGAAATTATCCATCTAGATCTGAATTTCGCGGATTCTAAGTGACTGAAGAGTGTTAATTGTGGTTCTTCCACTCATAAAGGGCTTTTTCTATTAACAGAGTCCGCCCCAACGATTGAACTGCCTAAGAGACCAAAAATTATGTGGTGTCAAAACAGATCTGAAATGATGATGTGTTTCATACTTGTTGATATTGTGGGTATAGTGCATATCTCTTAGGCGTCCCTAGTGTTCTCTCTGGGCAAGGAGGAATCTGTATAACACATCTCAACTTGAAAAGATTAACCAAACTTGAGAGTGACATCATATTTTAAGGTAGAAGTTATGCCTATCAAAAGGTAATTCCTGTGTTTCGAACAAAAATAAACATATAAAAATATTAAGGTAAATTATTAATATATATGACTGAACTTTAATCATCGTCACTGAAATATTGCTGACATACACGACAACTTCTATTGACAAAATTAAGATTTAACATCAGTAACTTGGGATTATCACACAAAAGAATCCACCCACCAAATCATTTTTTATGATTTTCAAGATTGTGAAAATGATATGTGGTTCAAGTTAAATAATATATTTTAAAAGGATATAAAACCAAGCTTAAACTTATTGAATAAGAGCACAACTTTGGATGTTGATACCTAGGGAAAGAATTGATAATATATATCGTTTTAAAAATACAATTATATAAGAGACACTTAGCTCTCAACCAACTGAAAAAACCTTATACTATAAGGACAAACGTGCTCTGTTCTAACGCAGTTAGAGACAAAGCACTATCTCAGATTGCAAGAATACCAGAAAAGGGTGGAAGCCTTTTCTATGGTAGTGCACCGCCATCTGTAGACCGGTTTCGAACTTGTTAGTTCTCGTCAGTACAGAATAGGCCAGCGCACTTCAGCATCGGAGATAGTGCCTTGTCTCTAACTGTGTTAGAACAGAGCACGTTTGTCCTTATAGTATAAGGTTTTTTCAGTTGGTTGAGAGCTAAGTTTCTCTTATATAATTGTATTTTTATACACCCAACTGCAAGTATATTATCCACTTTTGGTTTATATATCGTTTTGGTCAATCAATTCAAATCAAACCTGAACTAACCTGAACTAAATTTACTGACCAACTTTTTCACTATGATTTCTAAAAACAATGAACAATAAGTTATACTCTGAAAAGGCCAACAACTTAATTGTCTAAGACTCGTCTAAACACAAAAGCCACAAAATAAATTTCACAAATCATATCCCTGAACCGCCATATTTAAACAAAGTGAGTTTTCAGATAACAAGTCGATACATTAGGATCTAATTTTTTTTTTGTACACTAGTGCTATCTAGTGAGATGTTCGCAAAATAAAAACCCCGTCTCGGTTTTCTCATGAGGAGTGCCAAGACCCAGAGTAATACATTGTATTTTATGGAAAAAAAATGTGTTATGATAGGAAAAGAGGTGATTATTAACTATAAGTACAGTAGATTTGAAAGCCAATAAATTTTGCCCCATTTAACAGAGGTTTTGCCAATGCCATAGGCGCTGCGGATAGTTCTGAAAGTAATACGTCTTGCCGTGCTATAAATTAAAACCCATTAATAATAAAAATCATAATGTATCAGTAAATGGACGCCAAGATACGTTATGGTCTTAAGAATAACATAACAAAATGTAAAAATTAGTTTTGTTTTCTTAATTTTAATTTTATGTATTTACTTCCTTTGTAAGCTTGAAGTTTAAACGTGTCTGTGTTAATAATAGTCTTTATTTTATTATAATAATTGAAACTCTTAATCCCTCCCGCCCCTACCATAAAAACGTAGAGGTGGACGTATTAAGAAATAAATTAAAAAAGTAATTTGAACTGTTAATTGGAAAATTCAGGATTTGGATTCTTTTTCCATTACATTTCTATATTTATGGAAAACGGTATGCCATATTTCAGATTTAAATTAGACTGTCTAAATTCAGGTAAATGCACATTAGCATTCATTTGCCGTTTCGTAACTTTTAGAAATTTATATTTTAATTTAATATTCTTCCAGTAAGTGTTTTCGGTTAAAGTTGTATTGTATTTCGTGGTTATATTTTTAAATTCGCTTCTTTGCAAGTGTAATGAATGCTTTATTAGTTATTATTATTATATAACTGATTTTTATTATCTTTATGTTGTAGTGAGGCTACAGTCTTTGATGTTAGCCCTATAGTGTACTACTCATCATACTGTGCTAACTCGTGACTTATGATCTTGGTTGTTGATTCATGGCTCTCCTTGTAACCCCATGCTGCTAATATTTTATTATGATACTTCAACATTAAGATCACCTACGATATATATTTTAGGAGGTTTAAGACTTTAAATTTAAATTGAAATAAGTAATCGATAAATATTTTGCGAAGTTTGATTTACAAATTCATTTGTTTTTTTAATTTAGTTTTTATAAGTAGTCTTTATTTTGTACGCTTCTTTCCACTGGTGCCTTTCTTACGGTTTTTTCTTTCTTCCTCAAGTTTTTGATTTTGGTTTACCTTTTGCTATGATTTATTTGGTAAGAACATTCAGTTATCATTTAATGAGCACTGATGTTTCACTAATACCTACACACCACTACACAGTTCAACGGTAGAGTTGGTATTTTTCGTTAAAAGCTGAACCGACTCTGATATACGATATTTATATCTATAGTCGTTCTGGAATGAGAGGCCTTTAATGATGTATTTTGAATAATTTATCAGTGGAGAATCTTGGCCCTGAAGAGCTTTCGAAACATTTGTTCTGAAGTCAACTAGTAAATCGACACTAGTTTCTATGACTTTTCCTGGATGATCTCATTTGAGCGTCGTTTATGAAGATGCATCTGCAGCCAGGCTTGAAGCTTTTTTTTTGTCTGTTTGATATTGAAAAGCCAATTCATATTTCCTAAATGATAGCGGTGATAAATCGTTTGCCTCACTTATTACCTAATGATCTACAGAAAAGTCTGTTAATATATGAAAATATAACCGTGGATTCATATTTGTTGGTCCAATTAATTCCTAATATCTACTAATCCTCTTCTCCCATGATATCTTGGCGGCATTGTTGGTTCAGTAGCACTAAGAAGATGATTTTTCTGTGCCCTTTGTCAAGAGTGTTTTAACTTTTACATATTATATGCCTTAAGTAGATTTTTACTGTTCGCAATAGAAGAATTACCCGTCTTATGAAGTCAGTTGTTAATTCGCATTTTTATAGTTCTTTTCTCAATTATTTGTACCAGTTTGACGCCCTAATTTTTATTTTTCTCTCTCCACTATCGCGATAGTTTGACCACCAAATGCTCCTGATTGTATATTTTCTTTAGTTATGTTTAAAATGCGGCATTTATCCACAGTTTTGAATATTTGTTCCATCTAAATTTAGATGACAGCCATCACTTTAAGAATATCCATATTCTAATCTTTTCATGATTGTTTCTAAGGCTGAAACCGCTGGAATTTAAAAGGCGTAATAGTGCAACACAAAACTCTTATGAGCTGCTGGAACAAAGATCAATCAAAGTGGACGAACTGAAGAAGAAATATTGGAGCGAATAACTAAAGGGAAAAAAGCTATCGGATGCTTAAACTCACTATTATGGTCAACAAACATCTCGAAGGAAAAAAAACATCTTTTATTTAATGCAATATTTAAAAACGCTGTATTGTATGGATGTGAAACATGGCAGATAAATAAAACTTTAGAACGTAAACTGCTGGCTCTTGAAATGGACTTTTGACGAAGATCTGTCGGAAAGTCAAGGGTCGAATGGATAACCAACGAGAGAATTAGAGAGATTATGGGCGTAAAGAAAACTATTCTCGATGAAATCGAACAACGTCAGCTGGTATGGTATGGACATATAGAGAGAATGACGGACGAGCGTCTACCAAAGCAAATCCTAAAATGGACAACAAATGAAAAAATAAAAAGGGGAAGACTAAAAGTTACCTGCATTAAGGGCATTAACTGAGCCATGTCCGAAAGAAACTTACTTCCAGCGGATTGGGAAGACCGAAAACAATGGAGACTGGGAACCGGAAGGCGTAGAACGCTCTGAAACCGGATATATGTATATATATATATATATATATATATATATATATATATATATATATATATATATATATATATATATATATATATATATATAATGACCTACGAAATGGAGACAACCACATTAACAGTTAAAGTAGCCAATAAACTGCGTATTACACAGCGAACAATAGAAAGAATCATGCTGGGAATATCACTACGTGACCGAATAAGGAACGAAGAAGTAATGAGACGCACGAAAGTGGGGATGTGATAAAACGCATTGCTACTTTGAAATTGATCTGGGTGGGACACGTAGCTAAGCAAGGTGGGCAAAACATATATCGCCATAGAAACCTACGTCGTCAAAAATAAGTATCAGAAGACCCCCAAAGAGATGGATAGACGACATAAAAAGGAAAGCAGGTAGAAACTGGCACCAGATTGCAAAAAATAGGTTGGAATGGAAGAGACTAGAGGGACCTATGTTCAGGACTGGACCAAATTGGGCTGCTAGAGAGAGAAAGAGAGTTGTGTGATGGGTCAATATTCTGGACTTTCTTCTTCATCTTCTTTCTCAGCCCATCGACGTCCACTCCTGGACATAAACCTCTCCGATGGTCCTCCACTGGGATCTATCTCTCGCCTTCTGGAGCCAGTCTTTTCCAGCAAACTGTCTTATATCATCTACCCATCTGCGTTGTGGCCTGCCACGATTTCGGTTCGTTTCTCGCGGTCGCCATTGCAGTAATTTACTCGTCCACCTATCGGGCTGTTGTCTAGCTATGTGCCCCGCCCATTGCCACTTTAGTCGTGATATGCGTTCAATGACGTCAACTACTTTAGTTCTTGATGTTATTACTTGATTTCGTATTTTATCTCGTAACGAGATTTCTAACATTTGTCTCTCCATGGAGCGTTGAGTGACTCGGAGCCTATTTGCACTTTGGTTGGTGTTATCGTTTCCATGTTGTAAGTAGCAACAGGCAAGACACACGTGTTATACACGTTCCGTTTAAGGTTAATTGGTGTGTTTCTATCTTTTAATACGTACTGCAACTTTCCAAATGCAGCCCATGTCAGCCCTATTCTCCTTGTTATTTCTCCCGTTTGATTTTCTTTGCCCAGTTTCATGAGGTGGCCTAAATGGATGTACTCTTGGACATCTCTATGACATCTTCCAAAGCTAGCGTAAATAGTTTCGGAGAGATGACGCCTCCCTGACGCACACCTCTCATAACGTTTATTTTTTCGGTTTTTATGTCTTCGTCGATTTTAACCTGTATAGTTGCGTTTTTATATATTCTGTATAATAGTGATATACCTGGAGTCAATTCTAGCATTATTAAGTGATTTCAAGATCGCCCATGTTTCTATAGAGTCAAAGGCCTTGTGAAAATCTACAAATGCCAGGTGTATAGGAATGTTATATTCCTCTGTTTTTTCTAGGACTGTGTGTAGGGCTTGGATATGATCTATCGTACGAAATCCACATCGAAAGCCGGCTTGCTCCACAGGCTGGTAATAGTCAAGTTTTTCAGTCAGGCAATTTGTCAATATGCGGGTGAATAGTTTATATAGGTGGTTTAATAAAGTGATAGGACGGTAGTTTTCTATATTTGTTGTGTCCCTTTTTTTGAAGAGAAGTACGACTTGTGCGTTATACCATTGTTCTGGTACTCTATCTTCGTATAAGCATTTATTAATCAGTATTTGTATCGCTTTTTCAAGACTCTCTCCACCCATCTTCAACATCTCAGTTGTAATTTGATCCTCGCCCGGGCATTTTCCATCCTTGATCTGTTTTAGTGCTCTTATTATTTTTATTTTATCTCCGGCAAATCTTCTGATCCTACATTTTTTGTTTGTTTTACTGTTTTTGTTGGATCTGGATCCGTATTGATCGAGGAGTATAAGTCCGCATAGAATACTTCCACAGCCTTTATGATGTCATCTACATGTGTTACTGTTGCCGCTTCTCTGTTCTTTAATTTTGTTATTTTGGTTCGTCCTCTTGAGAGACCTGACCTCAAAACTTTCATATTTACGTTTCTTTCTATTGTTTCGTGTATTAATTTTGTTTTGAACGTTCTAATGTCTTTCCTTACTTCTTTCTTAATATTTTTATTTAGTTGTTTAAAATCCTCTGTGTCTTTCAGTTATCCTTCGTCTTTCCATCACTAAGTTTCTTGTCTGTAGTTTTCCTTAATCTTCCACATACTTTTATCATTGATGTTGGACTGGAATGGATTTTATAATTGTAAAATCCCTTGATAAAGCTAGATATTTCCTCGGTAGCTTACATCAATGTTGCAGTAGGTGCGTGTAACATGTTGATTTTTTCAAAACTCTTTTACTTAACAGTTATTTATTATCTGCTATGTTTGGCGAAAAGTTTTTTTTTGATGATATTCTCGTCAATAATATCAGGAGAACGCAATGAAAGAAAAAGGATGATCAAATTAAAAACTCATCAAAAAAAATACCCCGTATAGAAACCTTTTGTCATCGGTTTATTTGTTTTATACGCCTTACATCTCAATTTTGGGGTTTAAAAGAGGAAATCCATCCAATAACTAATTTATCTTTAAAACGCTAATACACGCAGGCAGAATACTGGCGTATCTGGAAATCTCTGCCATTAAAACGAGAAACAGAAACAAAAATAATTACTTAAAAACGATTAAATCGGACCGATTTCTCTTTATGGCCGTTCTATTTGGTTTCACACTGAGTTTAATTTGATTTATAACCGGAAAGGGTATGCCATTTAAATTTCGGGATGGATGTTGTACTGGATGGGGTAGCTCAAGGTACGTGTTTTATTACATTTTGTTTTTCGCTTCATTCTCGTGAAATTTAAACAACTCGATAAGTTTTTTGTTTCATGGGGGTAACATTTTTGTTTGATAATCCGGATCCGATACAAAACGAATGTATTTATTAGCTAATCCATTTAATATTGAAAAATATTTTTTCCGTTGTTTGCAAAAGGAAAATTATGAATTTTAAATGTAGCACTTAACTTATTATACTGTAACCTTTGTTAGTATAATTGTAAAACGTCAAGGATGAAATGTACCGTTACGACTCTATATTGAAAGAAAAACCACGAAAAATACCATCAACTAGTAAGATCGGTAAATGGTCAACTTATCAATAATATTAGATATGCAGATGACATGGTACAGCTGGCAGACAGTGCGGAGGGTTTCCACAGAGTGCCTTCATAACACCAACACATTCACACATAGAGAGTAATACCAATCAAAACACCACTGACTTTTCCCCTGAAATTTTAGCTTTCTTAGAAGAAAATCAACCTACATATTATTTTTCATTACCTTATATTAACCAAGTCACACAAAAATTGAATAAAATTGTTTCTATGCATAATAATATAAAAATATGTGGTAAACTCATATTACCAGTTGGCCAAACCTTCTCCAGACGGAAAGACACGGATCGCAACCCTAACAAATCAGGGGTAGTATACCGTTTAAAATGTATAGACTGTGACAAACATTACATAGGTCAAACATCGACTGTTTTGAAAGATAGAATCACCAGACACGGGAGTGATTGTAGATTGCAAAAGAGGACATGCACCTTGTCGGAACATGTAATCGATGAGGATCACAGGTTTCATTTTGTCAGTGTTGAAGTGATCAACAAAGAACAAAATAATAATAAAAGGCATTTTCTGGAGATGGTAGAAATTTATTTAGATGATAACTGTATCAACAAAAGAAAATATATTGAAAATCTCAGTGTAATCTACTCTCATCTCTTGTCCACCTTAAATAATAAAAATACTAGACAACAAGCCTCCCAGCCTCTTGACTTCACAGTTTCTCCATAGTTTTCTGCAAATTAGGTAATTGCATTTTTGTCACTAACCTATAACAACTACATTGCTAATAGATATTTTGAAATTTTGAATATTGAGAAGGTGAGAGGTTGGAAGACTGTTTTCTAACCTTCTTTATTCTATATAAATAATGTTCATTAATCATTTCCTATTACCTTCTTACAATTATTACAATTTTTAAACGCAACAGTACTCATAGGAACTTAATTACTCATTAAATAAACATAAATCTCATCAATAGAAATACAAAGAAAAATAATGTTATTATATACCTAACTTATAAATTAAAATTAAAATTAACATTTCTTGTAAAACATAATGATTCCACATTCAAAATTGCCGCTAAAATAAAACTAGACATTTCTTACATATCTCATCTACCAAAAAAAAAGAGTTTCAAGGATTTTCTTATCAGATAAACCTACCTCAGTACAATTAAAATGACCCACAAAATAAAATTATATATTAGTGTTTAAAAAACCATTTTAATAATAAAATGTGATAATTAAGCAAAAATCAACAGTTTCTACTTGAATTTTCCGTTTCATTTTCTAAAAGCCATAAATGGACTCAATTTGCACGTAAGTCTTTGAATTTAGAATCATTTTCTTTTTATTATTAAATATCATACATTGTAAAATTTAAAATTATAATCAACAGAACTGTTCTGTATTGTAGCCCTGAAGAAGGAAATAATAAACTTCCGAAAGCTTGGCGTTTGTAAAAAACAGAGTTTCATTCAGCCCTAGGACCGCTATCCCAAGAATTAGAGTTTTCCTTTCTAACTAGTCGGTCAAGAACTACTCTTCCCCTTATTATATATATATATATATATATATATATATATATATATATATATATATATATATATATATATAAACAGACTTCTAACTACTACTATATATATATATATATATATATATATATATATATATATATATATATATATAAATAATAGCTTTCAAAGCAGATTTGGGAAATAATCTACTTTTACATTGCTACAGTTAGAATAATATATGTAAAAAGAAGAAAAAATACATAACACCAGTGGAAAATAATAATTAATTTACAACTAGACGTTAAGCCTTAAATCCTCAAAAGGGCCCAGTCAGAATAACGCCATTTTAATGCATTAAAGCCGACAAGGCACGTTTATACATATGTAAATTATTTCGTTAACACGAAAACACAACGGTAAAGGTCAGCGTTGCAGTAACTCCGAGTGGCTCCGAGTTGTTATAACAAGGATTATCGAGGTGTGTTAATGACTTAGTGGAATATATTAATTAATATTGTTAGCTGTTGCTATCCAAATTACCTTAGTTTGTTTAAAGCAGCTACACTAGTGGTTCTAGAAATATTTGTTACCCAATTAAGATACGGCTGTACGGTGATTCATAAACTAAAAGTATAAATAAATGAAGCAAAATTTGTTTTTTACATACAGTTCGTGTTATTTGTAAATATGCATGATAATTTAATATATTTGTTTGCTGAAAACTAAGTTTTTTCTTTAAGTTTAAGCATGTATGATTTTTAAGACGTAGTAGCACTACATGGTTTAAAAATAGAAAAGTTCCATTAGCTTTGTTTCTTTACCAGAAATATTATTGCATTATGTCCAGACCACGAACATGAGATATAAAACTGGACTGCTCATGAAAATAATTTTTGACCTCCCCTTATTGGTTGCCATTCGGTGCAATAATTTGTATGGCAACATTGAATTCCCTGCTAGTTTCTTACATTGGCGTGAATGTGTCGTGTATGAATCTCTTTCTATACTATATCTTAAACAATAAATCGCTCTTCTTTGTTTTACTTGACAGGTTAATCGAGTATATTCAATAAAAAAAGACCAGAGCTCCGATTCTGTAAGCATATTTTTTGACATTCTCTTTCCTTATCTCTTTTAGGACACTGATATACTTATATGTTAATACAGACTGAACAAAGATAGAAGATCCTTATTATGACAGTCTCTTTCCCTTTACTCTTATAGAATCGCAGCCCAGGATAATTGTTTCTGTAAAACAATATTTAACTTGAATTTCTACTTTAAGTTTCCTCAAAATTATAATTTTTCTGTTTAAAGCAACTCCAATAAAGCAAATTTTTTTAACTTCTTTGGAACAGCGTAAATATGTAACAATTTTATTATTTGTAGATAACAAGCATGAAATGTCAGTTCTTATAAAATAAATGAAAATGCTTTTTCTATGACTGTTTACATATTTTATTTTTTACAATAAAACTGTTATCTGGCAAAATAGCTAAAATGTGAAATATGCGCCAAAAACAAATCGAGACTAATTTTTTTTTTGAAATATCTGTTTTAGAAACATCCTTATTCAGATGTAGAGTATAAGAAGTTAACGAAAAAAAGTATTAAGGCATTTATTTTTAAAAATTTTATATCATGAATTAATATAGTATATTGTTTAATGTAAGGTATCGAAATATCCACATAATCTATTGCAAAGTAAGATAGTTTCATCATTTAAAAATAGCTTCGATTAGGTCTTTGTTAAAATTATTTTCTCCTCGATGCTTTTAGGGAACTGATATGTTAGGTATTTATATAAGGTTAACAACATTCATAATAATGTTGACATTTCCTTCATAAAAACGAAGCTTTAATTTAAATGAAGTAAAGTAACATTATGTACTAAACCATTTTTATAAAAAAAAAATTTAACTCTAAAGAAGATAGTGTTAAAGCAGTTTATATTTAATTGTAAACAAAACAATATTTATTAAGACACATTAAATATAAAGAAGCTTGTAAATACAAGAGAATTCTTACCTGAATACAATCATTTTTAATCCAAACATATATATAAAGATTTACTAGCAACTTTAAATTTTTAAACAATCATTTTTAATCTAAATATATACATAAAGATTTACTAGCAACTTTTAATTTTTACACTAGGTCAAACTTTCAATTTACTTAACTGTTTAAGGATCTGGAATTGACCTTTCCTAGAGTTGAATTTTTGAAATGGTAATCAATCGCAGTTTCTCACTACTTTGACAAAGGATTTTCATGACACAAATTTCCTATCTGAGCTAAAATCAAGAATTTTTGTTTTATTAATTAATAACGTATTCAAACAAAAGGTTATTATTTTATTTTTAGACAAAACAAATACATAAAAATAAAATTTATATAATTTCCAAACATCCTTAATAATATTGAAAAATTTCATATTATATGCAATCATTTATTTCTATTTTAATATGGCATATTAGTTTTTAAAGGTAAAATCATTTTAAATTTTAACATCATACCAGTTTCGATATTCAGCTTTATATGTTAGTGTAACATTAACTTTATGGTAAAACGATATTGTTGTTGGTTAATGCACACCTAATTCAGGACTTTTTTTTGTAGAGCCAGTGTATGTTATTAAATCCAAGTTTAGTTGCTTCAAGATGTTCACATCAAACAGTGCTTCGTAGTTTTTTTCAGGCAGTTTATTTGTAAGAAGCACAACACAAGCTTTTTGCTCATCTTCTTGTATAAAACAATATCCAGAAAAATGCTCTGAACAGAGTTACTTATCTGATGTATAAAAGAATTATGATCATGACCAATTTGCTTCAGCTCTTGAATTTGAAGATTCTTTTCTCTTAGAAAACTAAAATATTGATAGCATTTAATAATTATCATATATCATATCCATAAGATTAAACTTGTTACCCTTAGATTTACAATTTGATTCTAAGGTAAAATTTTATATAATTATTATTGAATGTTTATAACTTACCAATTAAATAAATTCCAATTTACCAGATGAGGTATTTGCACGTCTTACGATGAAGAATCGCATTTTTTAAAATACAAAAAAAAATCTTAAAGTTCACATTTCTGTTTGAAATTTTCAGTAAAACGTTACATAAAATGTGATAAAATCTATAAAACAGCAAAATCAAAAATAAATTTTTGTCAAAATGAAAAGTATTCAGTCAATGTCAAAAATACACTTTCACCAATACCATAAAAACTTAGGGAATTCATTGTTGCCAAACCAATTATTTGCACCAAATGGCACGGAGCACGGTGGGGTAATTTTTTTATAAGGGAGATATGGAACACGAGCAGTCCAGTTTTATATCTCAAGTTCGTGATCCAGACGGTTCCCCTAGCTATGTAAAATAGATACTAGAAATTGAAATAAACCGAAATTGAATGGATTTCGAACTAACGTGGCAAATAGTTCAAGTTCTGAATATTTTATTTGCTAAAAATAAGTTATTGAGTCGAATCTTGTGATGCAAAGAATGTAGGAGGACATTTTTAACAGGCTTAATAATATGAGAAAATTTACCAAGCCAAAATATCAGATCCGTAATTTGCTTACTTCCCATATAAATAGTCATTTTTGGATCCCGTAAGAACTAGTTTATGAAAAAGAGGAAATAAAGTACGTCCTCGTCTTCCTATAATCTCAAAAATTTTAGTCTAGTTCTTTAAAATCTTCCATTATTTTGAGTTCCATTGTATCCCATTTTTTAGTTTGTTTTATTTCTTTATCTTGCTAGTCACAGCATTGCTAAATCTTATTCTAAAGACTATCTTTAAAACTCCAACCTATATTAATTTTAGGAGTAGGACTTATTTCATTAACATAAAATTTAATTTAAGTCTATCAAATCCAAATCAAATATTTAGCGATAACATTTGATTTAATTTTTTGCCTTCCAATAATCATAACCATACGTCTATTTTATCAATCTAGTTACAGCATTGCTAAGTTTTATGCTAAAGACTATCTTTATAACTCTAACCTATATTAATTATTGGAGTAAGATTTATTTTATTAACATAAAATTTAATTTAAGTCTATCAAATCCAAATCAAATATTTAGCGATAACATTTGATTTAATTTTTTGCCTTCCAATAATCATAACCATACGTCTATTTTATCAATCTAGTCACAGCATTGCTAAGTTTTATGCTAAAGACTATCTTTATAACTCTAACCTATATTAATTATTGGAGTAAGATTTATTTTATTAACATAAAATTTAATTTAAGTCTATCAAATCCAAATCAAATATTTAGCAATAATATTTGATTTAATTTTTTGCCTTCCAATAATCAGGCTTACTGTCTTACGAATATTTTTCCAGAAAATATTTTTAGTCGCTCAACGAAAATATCTTTATTGGATAATATGAAAGCAGAAGAATCGATCGATCGAGAACATCCAATTTCGTATAAAACCTTAATGAAAAATGTAGTATTAAATTTCTTAATATTTGGTGGTTTTTACGGATATTTGGAAAACATATAAAGAAATTGCTTACTGGGACGTGTTGTGTTGTGGGCGTCATATACTTTTATGTTGTGATTTTTGGAGACACAATAGTCATACTTACAAATATTATTTTGTATTATATTGTCCCCCAGGGAGTGGTTTATTCTCTAGTGAGACAGTGTAATACACTTTTGCGTATGATACACGAAGCTGTGGTAGCATTTTTTCCTGCCGTTACAAGCATAAATATGCTTTTAAATAAATTAATAAAAATAAATATTTGTTACCGTAATTATCTTAAATGTTTTGAGTAATTGTTACGTGTTTTCCATTTTTCATATTTTGGTATCTCGAATACCTACAAGATTGATCCTTGATTCTTGACCGTTAACGTACAAACTGAAATTGACCGCCCTTTTTACAATCTTATGCTTTAACTTCTTAAACTAATCACTATCTTATATATCTGTGACGAATGCTATTATACAGGGTGTTTCCAAGTAGGTTCGAAAAATTTTAAAGAGTAATTCTTGATCTAATTTTAGGCATAAAAGTTCATATAACTACATGTCTGATAATAATTATTTTTTAAAATGCAGGATATTAAAATTTATTATTATTTTTGGTTTTTTACATTTATATTATTTGTTTTTATAGATAATTAAGCCAAATTTGGAACACATTACATTTTTTACAGTATTCATAAAAAAATATTATACGATATAATACACAGAGTGGTACTTTTTTCCGGGTCTCTCGAATTTTATTTCGGGCACCACTGATTCGCTTTGATTGCTCAGTGAGCTTTTCCATCTTATTGTGAAATTTTTTTGTCTCTTAAGCTTTCCTCTAAAACTCAATAGTACATTATTTTACAAAATAAAAAAATTCATAAGTAAAAAATCATAATTTATTTGTTTTAACCAACAGGGACTAAGAAAAAACATAATAATAACAAAATTTGAACAACAATAACTAAATATTAATTATATTACAACAAATTTTGAAAATGACCATCCTCAGCCATCTTCGTCTCACCGAAGAGCGTATTCGCTGAAATAACCTTGGAATATTTCTTATCATTTAGCAAGACGCAATAATCTGATTTGTCAAATATTTAACATCTTCAACACGAGATGCATAAACCAAAGATTTAAGGAAACCCCAGATGCAGTGCCTCCTCGACCTATCTAATGATTTGGATACACTGCCTATAAGTGACGACGTACATTGATACTGAAATGTACTGGGGTGCCGTAATGCATAAACCATATCTAACTTGAAGAGGAACCTCTTCAAGAAGGGCAGGTAACTTTTTCTCGAGAAAGTGACAGTAATGGTCGCCATTTAATCTTAATGGAAGGAACCATAAGCCAATTAGGTAATCGCCTAAAATAGCAATTCATATATTTAACGAAAATGGATGTTGATAATTGGCTTCAAGAAATGTAGGCGAATTTTCTTCAGCCCAAATGTGATTATTGTGAAAATTTTTTATGGATTTTCCTGAAAAGTTAAAAAAAAAGGAAAGATTCGGCGATCATTTGAAGTATCTACTGGAAAAAAAGTTACGCCGGAAAAAGCTAGAGGTAAAGGCGCCTGCACTCGCTGGATATGATAGAGTGAATCTCTATTGGTGTTCTCTGAAAATTCGGAATACTTTGGAATTGTTTATATTTAATATATCGGCAATTTTTCTCGTACCTGTTTTAAGAGATCCACAGAAATTATAACACATTACAATAAAAAACAATATGACAAATTAGGCGTGAATTTATTTGATAACAGCCTAGTATATCTTTTCGTCACTTAATGAACCACACCTACAGAATTAATTGGAGATGCAACTTAAGTAAGTTGCATTGTTACGATAAGTAAATATTTTAATCTTGTCAGTAGTCACATGCTTTTAACGACGAACTTTACTTTCTCAAATTTCTTTTCGCTAAACGTCTTAGGGAATACCAGGTCTTTCTACAAATCTCTCAATTGCTCTTAAAGCGACCAGTGCTTCGATTAATTCAAAATTTAACAAGATAAACAATGATATCGAATCGAGTATTCTTAAATTTTCAGCCCGTGATTAGATGCGCAATTTGTTCCGCATGCGGGAGGTCTGAGCAGGCTGATTATAATAAGTAGTCAGTTACCTATGGTATTATTTACATTGATTGATGACCATTTGACCGCTCTCAAGTTTATTGTAATAATTTTTAAAGCAAGTGATATTTTTTGGTTGAGCTAATTTTAGATACGTTACGCAGCAAGTTAAGTTTATGTTTAGTGCAAGGTACTGCTGTTAGGATAGATCATTACACACATGGCCTTATTAGTATATCATTATTTTATGTTAAATAACATAATTTCTTTAAATTCAATTTGATCACCTAATGTATGATCGTGTGGAAGAAAAGGTTATTGTTTTAATAGTAACTCTCTAAACATTTCTTATACAACGACAGATTCTAGAAAGTGGGCTTGTCTTTGACAAGGAAGAATTTTTGGCTTCGTTTTGGCGAGAAATGTTTAAAAAAATAGATTGTAAGCTAATTTTATTCTATTGTGGTAATCTAAGTAGAGTTGTTCTGTAAAAAAATGTCCGCCATTTGTTAATTGGCGAAAATGAGATATTTTTAACATATTTTTTGAGGTCTGAGACAAAAAAGAGACAAAACTAATTAAATTGTGTTGAATTCAAAAGTTAAAGTAAATTTATCCCATTTCATTTATAAACAATGTTAATTGAGAGACTAATATATGCTGAGCTTAACAATGTAACTGTTAAAGCACTGTCAAGTAGAGGCTGCCTGCAGGGAGGGGTTCTATCACCTTTGCTGTCGAGTCTTGTGGAGGACAGCCTGAATGACGCTGTTTTGTATACACAGGCCTATACCGATGACCTAGTCATTTTGTGCCCTGGTCGTGATATTCGGGACTTGGAGGGAACAACGATGTGGGCCCTTCGGATAGCGGAGCAATGGTACCACAGGGAAGGGATCGCAATAAACCCGGACAAGGCCGAGATGGTACTCTTTATAAAAAAGAGGAAAATGGGGAGACTTCTGACAATTACATTGTTAGGAAGGACTCTTCAATACAAAAGAAAAGGTAAGTACCTGGGAGTAATTCTGAACTCACGGCTGAGCTGGAATGATTATATTGAAGTTTGAACCAAGAAGGCGATATATGCTTTCTGGGCTTGTATACGATCTTTTTGGTGCAGATGGGGGCTGACACTGAGAGTGCTATTTTGGATATATATTTTGGTGTTCCACCCCATGATAACATACAACGCTATTGTTTGGTGGCTTAGTACAGCAAAGCGTAAACACCGTCTTCAACTTGACAAAGTTCAAAGAATGCCTTGTGTGGGAATATTGAATACGATGAGGACTGCCCTCACCACGTCTCTAGAAGTTCGGGTGAACCTGCGTCCTCTCCACTTATATATAGAGAACATAGGGCATCTCGGAATTGGAACGGACGGCTACTACGGTATTTGGGAAAGTGTGGTGGAGAGGTATCTATCACTTCTCATGCAGATGACGCCGCTTTTAAAACCCAACCACTCTATGGGGTTATTTCTGCAAACTAGAGAGGATTGGGCGGGAGAGCAACATCTTCTGAGAAATCTTGGTGGTATACAGATAGATTTAGAGAAGACTAAAGAGCTGCAGCCGGAGTGTTCGGCAGGAGCACGGGAGTCAGAGAGTTCAACTTTTTTAGAAAACGTGCAACGATTTCTACAGCGGAAATTTATGCTATTCTGCAGTGTGCCCATCTCTGTGAGAGGGATATACATAGGAATAAATTAATAAACATATGCTCATACAGTAAGGCTGCCATAATGGCACTGAAATCCAGTGTCGTAACTTCGAGAGTGGTGTCCGAGTGTAAGGATGTATCGAACAGTCTGACAAAGAACAGTTGCATAATCGGACTTATTAGGGTCCCGGATGACTCGGGTATATGCGGGAATGAGAAAATGGACTCTCTGGCAAAATTGGGATTAGCAACTGAACCATATGAACCCCAACTAATTCCACCTGCTCCAATTGCCGTTGGTAAAAGGGAATTAAAATTGTTGTTGGAAAGCAAATTTATTGAATCGCGGGAAAGAGCTCCTGGAAAGAGGTGTGCGAAGGAACATATAATTGGAACTAGCGCACGACTTACTAGGGAGCTTCTATCCTTAGGAACGAAAGAACTGTGATTTGTGGTGGGATTGTTGACAAGACATTGTCATCTGAGGTGCCACCTTTATAAGATCGGGATCGTAGACTACCAGATTTGCAGATGGTGTCTGGAGGAGGATGAAACTGCTGACTATGTCCTCAGAGAGTACCCAACACTCACCGGATTGAGACAGAGATATTTGGGAGATATACTTTTTTTCTGGAAGCAGTTAGGCAAGCTCAATTAACGAGGCTGCTTGGATTTGCAAAGGCGATTGGCCTCGAATGACCTGCAGCTATGATGGGATATCATCCATTATGAGCATATTATTTGTGGGTTTTTAGACTTTTGCTCCTTATTGCCCTTAAGACTAATAAGGCCACAGTACAATGGTTATTTCTATAAATTAAATATTATCTAAAAAAAGAAGGAATGAAAAAAAAAAAACAGAATTAAAAATTTCTTTATTGAAATATTTGAAACAAATATACTTCATTTTTATTAGCTTGAGGCAAAAGTAGATTAAATTACATTTGCCTTTATTAAAACAACTGAAATCAAACAATACCAAATCTAATATTTCTTCAAATATTATCCTTTCTTATAGGCTTGTGTAACCTGCAGTATTGATAAAACTTATTAGAATTTAATAATTATCCATATTATTCTTTTTCGCACAATGCTTAAATAATAGGCTGCTTGTAGAATGTTTCTGACTAATTAATTATCAGTTTATTTTCATCTGTCTTAAGAAGATTAATTTTATACCCAATATTTCGTTTGCCGAAAATTGCATGCTTTGTATAAGCGTTATATTTTTTATGGCGTCACTGACAAAAAATATTGACAACTATAAGTAATAAAACTTAACGAAATTATTAAAGCAATTATTCTACACTCCGGAGATTTCAAAAAAGAGTTTTTAAGTGCACTGGTAAAGAACAAAACCTAAAAAACCAAAAAGGAAAGCATCTAACAGCAAGTGCATTGTATACCGTCAGAAATAACAACTTTTGCCAAAACAAAAACTTCTATCGTATACTTTCGCGACATATCCATTTTCCTGCACTCCAAAATCAAAACTTTCAGGAGATGCAGTTGCTGATCTCAGGTGCTCAAATCTCGGTTTACGACTAATTTGAAAACTTTTACAACTTATAAAAGTCTAGTAATCTTAATAAATATTCAGATGTTTGAAGCAGATACTACAATGCGAACCAGTTGGATAAAAAGTTACACAACTTTTAATTTGCTGCTTTTAAAAGTACGAGTATAAGTTTGGTGCAAGCAATTTTTAGAAATAGAAATGAACGTGAAAAAAAATGTATTCAATGTACAGGGTGAGTCAACGATTGGATGAAGTAAGTTTGTGCCTTTTCGGTGAAATTAACAAAGAAACTATATTTATTGTTTGATACAGTTTATTTTTACGCAGATTTTAAAAATATTTAGGACTCTACAGGGTGAGCCAAAAAACTAGGACAGCATAAAGTTGTATTTTTATAAATAGAACACCCTATATACGAATCGTATTTTCGATTTAGCTTATAATTTTAAATCTTTTTTATTAAGGGTTTACTATAACAAAACTTTATAGTTTCTGAGATAATTAAGTTTAAAGAAAAAAAGTCACATTTTCAAGCATCAATTCAATCCTAAATAACGTTTTCAATTTTGTGACAAATATATTCAAATTTGGAATTTAGCAATATTTGCAATAAAAGCTACAGGGTGTTGAACACATCGGCTCAAATTTAAACAAGTGTAAATGAATAAACATCTTTTTTTTTAAATGGTACACCCTGTATATTTTCATGTTATTTAATAGAGTAATAAAAACCCTAAAAGTTTTGTTCAATATATCCTATACCTATTTATAAAAGTTTTTGAGATATTTCAGTTTTTCTTATTTTCCATACTTTTTTACAGAAATAGTCTTCATTATCATAGTAGCCATGGCAAAAACAATGTAAAAGAACATTTTTCTGTGTGTCAAATTTATAACCGCAATCGCTTCTTTTGGTTTTTATGTAGTGTAGTTTGGTTTTTTTTGCATTCATCTTATATTGTAAAATGAATTTTCCAAAGAATGAGTTAATAGATATGATTTATACAATAGGAGAGGCTCAAAAAAATTGCCTTCTTGCTCAAAGAATTTACAAAATAAAGTATCTTGATCGACTCCAGCCTAATACCCATACTTTTCACAACTTAATGCAAAGATTTGATTCTTCTGGTACTGTTGATTATCCAAAACGTAAAGTGGTCAACAAACCAGTAACTAATGAAGAAAAAGAACTACAAGTATTGTTAAATGTTCAGGAAAATCCTTATATTGGTAGCCGTCAGTTAGCAGCATTATGTGAAACATCACAATCCACCGCTAATCGTACTACCAAGAAATATAGGTATCATCCATATCACATAGAATTACACCAAGAATTGCATGGACAGGATTTTGAAAGTCGTGTAAACTTTTGTCGTACAATAAATGCGGAGATTCAATTAAATCCAAATGTATTATGCAAGGTAATGTTTAGTGATGAAGTTACTTTTAGAAGTAACGGTGCCGTAAATAGACGCAACATGCATTATTATGCCACAGAAAACCCATTTTGGATTAGAGAGGTGCAACATCAAAACCACTGGTCATTAAATATTTGGTGTGGTATTCATCATAATCGAATTATTGGACCCCACTTTTTTAATGAACCACTAAATGGCCATAGTTACCTGAACTTTCTACAAGAAGAACTACCCCAACTGCTTCAAGGTCTCGATAGGGATGAGCTCGACGGTATGTGGTTCCAGCACGATGGTGCGCCTCCGCATTACCATCGTGAAGTTCGTGCGTTTTTGGACCAACGATATCCGCAAAAATGGATTGGACGTGGGGGTTTTATTGAGTAGCCACCAAGGTCTTGCGACATCACCCCATTAGATTTCTTCCTATGGGGTTATATTAAAAATAAGGTGTATGTTAATCCACCAACAACAGTGGAAGCTATGCGAAACAGGATTAGGGATACCTGTAGAAAAATAACGCCACTAATTTTGTCCAGGGTCCGAGAAAATCTGCAAAAAAGACTAAATTTGTGCATTGCACAAGAGGGTCGTTTATTCGAACACTTATTAAAAAGAAATAATTAATCTCAGTATTTAATAGGTAATTTTTTTGTTTCAATTTAGTATAAAAGTAAATATGTATTTGCCTTGTCGTTATTGTTGTGTTAATTTTTTCACATTATGTTTAATTAAACTATTGCCGTTGTAATATAACGAATAATGTATTTCATCATATTTAACCACATTCTGTTTGTTTCTGTAGTTTCTTTTTATTATTTTACATGGCTACTATGATAATGAAGACTATTTCTGTAAAAAAGTATGGAAAATAAGAAAAACTGAAATATCTCAAAAACTATTATAAATAGGTATAGGATATATTGAATAAAACTTTTAGGGTTTTTATTACTCTATTAAATAAAATGAAAATATACAGGATGTACCATTTAAAAAAAAAAGATATTTATTCATTTAAACTTGTTCAAATTTGAGCCGATGTGTTCAACACCCTGTAGCTTTTATTGCAAATATTAGGTAAAAATTATGTTAACTTGTCTTTGGCCTTGCTAAATTCCAAATTTGAATATATTTGTCACAAAATTGAAAACGTTATTTAGGATTGAATTGATGCTTGAAAATGTGACTTTTTTTCTTTAAACTTAAGTATCTCAGAAACTATAAAGTTTTGTTATAGTAAACCCTTAATAAAAAAGATTTAAAATTATAAGCTAAATCGAAAATACGATTCGTATATAGGGTGTTCTATTTAAAAAAATACAACTTTATGCTGTCCTAGTTTTTTGGCTCACCCTGTAGAGTCCTAAATATTTTTAAAATCTGCGTAAAAATAAACTGTATCAAACAATAAATATAGTTTCTTTGTTAATTTCACCGAAAAGGCACAAACCTACTTCATCCAATCGTTGACTCACACTGTACAGTAAGGGATGGAAAATTGTTCTCATAGGGATATGACGACTTTTCATGAATCCAGAATTATAAAATTCGTAGATTAGGATTTACAAAAATATATTGTATGACAGTTAAATGGCTGGAATGGCCGTAAAGAGCAAAGTGAATATGGCTGGTCATTTTTTTGCAAAGGTCTTAGTTATAGTTTTGCCTGTTTAAATTCTTTTTCTATTTTTGTAAAGGAAGCGATTCCGTTTTTTATAATGGTAAAACTTAGAAAACTTACCTACACAGTCTCAGGTTGGAAGCTTCAATAAAAACACACATGATATTGCTATGTACCTAAAACGTGTGATACCTGAGATACTAAGAATCTAATACTCGATTGAAGAGTGTGTTATTTTGTGATTTTGTGATTGTAAATTACGACTGATATTATAATGGCTGTCCGTGGGAGTTTAAAGCATCCTGATTGCTAATTCAATAGTTCTTTTGTGCGTAACTTTTTTACAAATGTTGACTTTTGTTTGTATTCCTGATCGGTTTCTCTCCTAAGAAACCAACAATAATCTCTAATCATTGCTGGATCCCATCTGCTTTGGCAGCGTTGCTTCATTATTAATATACTTCTCGTATACACAGGCCATTTATCCGTAGATTCGGCTAAGAGACAGATTGCAATTTGGAATTATATGGATTTAAAAGTGTACTTCCATTATTTTAAGCCCTAGCGAGTTGAGACTTCGTGGTTGACTTGTCATTCCTAACACTCCCACGTGGTGTTTCCAGATTGTGTATAAATTCCCTAACTTATAGAAAACGTAAATTTGGCAACGCGCTCCGGTATATTATAAATTACCTTTTAAAATAATGTGATTAAAATAGACATGCCTTTTTGGCTGAAAAAATCTTACGTATTAGGAAGTTTTACCATCATTTTCGCATTTAGAGACCAAAAATTAACCAAAGACTGCTTTTTACATTACACTCGCAAATTGGCTGTAAAGTAGTGAAATTCGCGTAACCACGTTTATGTTACATTGTCAAGCCCATTACCTTAAAACTACTGCTTCACATTATTTTATAGGACTTTTTTAGATCGCCTATTTTTTACTGTGTTATAGGTACTAAAGGCAGAACATTGAACAACGGGGAAATTCACAGGTCTGTTTGATCGTTAAGAAGGTTAATTATATTGGTTTTATTGCACTTATAAATTTATATGGCCTCTAAAATAATAAGCTTTTTAAACGACTTATAAAATATGGAGGTTCTAAATTTCACTGCTAAATTTTTTATATATGCACGTCGATTACTCTGGAAGAGCGTCACGGATTTGGACAAATTTTGTGCATTATGTTTAGGAAGTTGCGGCGGTGGTTCCATATTATTTTGGCCGAAAGTGGCTCAGTGAAATTCAAGATGTCGCTGATAATATGGCGGACAAACAAATTGATTTAGTCCGATTTCCTTCAAATTGGTATCTAAAATTATTCAGATAGCATATCCAATTTTCCACTTCTCGATTTTGTCCGAAATTGGTATAGAGAGGTTTTTAATGGGGTACGAATTTAAAAATATTTAAAAAAAGTCATTTTGGCGGATTCAGTACGGCGGACTAAAATGTCTTGATTTTTTCCTAAATTGGTATAACGGTGTTTTTGAAGAAGTAAATTAAATATTATATATTATTTTAAAAGAATTCAATATGGCCGTCTAAAATTTGTCGACAACTCTCTATGTTGTTTAAAATTGGTATTAGGAAGGGGTTCCTGAGAATGTAAATAGCGTATTTAAAACTGTTTAAAAGAATTTAATACGTCACATGCAATATGACGATAAATTTTTTATTTTCGCATTATGTCCAAAATTGGGACGGGAGGGTGGGGTTTCGAGAGAGTAGATTAAGATAAGATTAAAAATTTACAATTATTTTTTTGAAATTCAATAGGGCGCATCCAATAAGATATGTTGAAAATTTTATATACTTCACATTTTTTCAAAATTGGTATTAGGGGATATTCGAAATCCTTGGTTACGAATCTGACGTTAATTTTTTACATTTTAATATAGCAGATACAATATGGGGATCTAAAAATTTTACATTTATTCGATTTTGTTCAAAATAGTATTGGGGGGTTTTTCAGGCGTATATTAGGGATATTAAATTAATTTCTTCAAATTGAATATGCAAGATAAAATATGTCGTTAATTTCATATCTTAAGTCCGTTCAATATCAATATGGGCGAATTTTGGGAGCCTATGCTACGAATCTAAAATAAATTTCTTAACATTCAAGATAGCAGATTTACTATAGAAGACTAGATATTTGACTAGTAAAATTTCATTCAAAACTGGTATTTGAAGAATTCTTAGAATCAAAGAATTTATTATTGATCAACTTTGGAGAAAATGGGAACTTTTTGCGACTTAGGAAATCAACTAAATTCAAAATTAAAACTCAAAAAATAATATATTTATGAAAAAATTGAACCGACCTTAAAAAATGCGTTAAAAAACGAAAAATAACGTATTTTTTTTTATGAAATTAAAACTTGTGAAGTCGGCGTCAAATTAATACTAAATGAAACAAAGAACTTCTAACACGGATACATACAAGCTACGGACGATAAGAAAGTATTTCTCAATCTGGAGATACATACACGCAACCTATGATAAGAAAGTATTTCTCAATCTTTTTATATGAAACATATATGGTCCGGTATTAATTCGGCGCCGACTTCCACAATTTCAATTTTATATAAAAATTTATTTTATTATTTGCTTTGAAGTCCAAAAGATCTACTTTTGTCGGTTCAATTTTTTAATAAACATTTTATTACCTTTGGGTACGGTATGCCAATTTGAATATTGTTATCATTTGAGAATCTATGAGCTGTTTCTATGATCTTTTTTTCAAGTGCCTTCTCCATTGCGGAGGTTGGCAATCATAATAGCTATTTTAATTTTTGAGGCAGTTGCTCTAAATAGTTGTTTTGAACTGCATCCAAACCATTCCCTTAGGTTTTTTAGCCATGAAATTCGTCGTCGTCCCACGCCTCTTCTGCTACTTATTTTGCCTTGGATTATGAGCCGTAAGATGCTTTATTTTTCTCCCCGCATAATGTGTCTGAAATATTGCAGTTTTCTCTGTTTTACTGTTATCTCGACTTCCTTTTCTTTCCCCATTCTTCTCAACACTTCGGCATTCGGAACTCGATCCACCCACGAAATCCTCTGAATTCTTCTATAGATCCACATTTTAAAAGAGTTAAGTCTTCTCATTGCCTCTCGATTCAGTGTTCATGCTTCCATTCCATAATATAGAACACTGTATACGTAACATTTAGTCAGTCGTATTTTCAGGGCTAACTTTAGATCTTTGCTGCAGATAACCTTTTTCATTCTAATAAAGTTTGCACGTGCTTTCTCGATTCTGGTTTTTATTTCGACGGTATAGTCATTATTTTCTGTTATTAGGGTTCCCAAGTAAGTGTACTTCTTAACTCTTTCTATGTGCTGGCCTCCTACTATTAGGGTTTCATTATTATTGGTGTTGTTTTTACTAATTATCATGAACTTGGTCTTTTTCGTGTTAAGAGAGAGTCCATATTCTCCACTAACTCTTAATATTTTATTCATTATTTTTTCTAGGTCTTTCAAATTATCAGCTATTATTACGGTGTCATCTGCAAACCTAATACTGTTGATTAAAACTCCGTTTACTTTTATCCCTGCTGTTTCAGATTCAAGACTCTCCAATATGACCTCTTCAGAATAAGCGTTAAATAGTAAAGGTGACAATATACACCCTTGTCTGACTCCCCTTTGTATTTCCACATCTCCGGACATTTCCTGTCCAATTTTTACTGCCTCTCGCTGATTGTAATACAGATTTGATATCAATCTTAAATCTCTTTCATCCAAATTTTTGCTTCTGAGAATCTCTATCAGTTTGTCATATTTAACCCTATCAAAAGCTTTGTTGTAATCTATGAAACAGACATAGAGGTCCTGATTGATATCCAAGCATCTTTGAGTAAGCACATTAAAAGCAAATAATGCTTCTCTTGTACCCACCCCGTTCCGGAAGCCAAACTGTGTGTCACTAATATCCAGCTCCAATTTGGAATGTATTCTAGCGTGTACAATTATTAAAAGGATTTTCAAAGTATGTGACATGAGACTGATTGTTCGATAGTCACTGCATTCTTTTGAATTTGCTTTCTTTGGTAAACATATGAATGTTGATGTTAACATTTCTCGGAGGATGGTTCCTGTCATGTAAATTGTATTAAATAATCTCACCAATAAATCCAAATTTTTGTCATTGATCAGCTTTAACAACTCACCTAGCATTTCATCTGGACCAACAGCTTTATTAGTTTTTATCGATCTTAATGCTTTAGTAATTTCAGGCCCCATGTCACCGCTCAGACTGTTTATAAAAGAATTTTCGTGCCTTTGATCTTCAAATAGTTTTTCTATGTATACCTTCTATGATATGATTAGCTAAAATTTGTATTGTGTTTTTTCAGTTAAAATGCAGTTTTATATTATATTATACTTATTATATATTAAATTATTGAACAAATTTATGAGGAATGAGACAAGATACTTCTGGCAAACTATGGTTAGAAAAAATTCAACGAATGTACTGGCCTAAGTAAAAACCAACTTAAAATTTTAACAGGGATCCCAACAGAGCACTACCACCTGAAGGGGCACCTTATCAAATTTCGACCAGTAGAGAGAGAAATAGAGAGAGAGAGAGAGAGAGAGAGAGAAAATAATGCCGATCTTTCGAACAAGAGGACGGAACCCCTATTCATATTTTTTCAGAATGTGTGGCTCTACAAAACCCTAATATGGGATACCTGGAAGCATATCGAATAGAAAAAGATTTACTCAATCTGAAGCTATTCTGAAATAGAGTATCCGCTTTGGTCGACAAGTTGTTTCCTGTGACACAATAGATTTAAATTGCAGTGCACAAATCCTCATATCCCTGCATTTCCGTACTTACATGGAGGTCTATTCTTTGCCCCGTTTATTTAAAATTGTTATATCTCAGGTAATAATTCGATTTTGATATGAGGAATCTTCTAAAATATTCCTAAAAATACAAATAATAAATCCAGCCAAGAAATCGATTTTTCAAAATCTCAGAGTAGTCTAACGCCTTAAGTTGAAAGTTGATACCCTAAATTTTCATTACATTATGCATTACTCTATTTCTTATATAAAGTGCTTAAATGATTTAATTCATCATGATTTATATGTAAAGAGAAATTACGACAATTTCATTAATTTTCTACATTAGTGTATACTATCAAGAAAACAGAAATTCTTTCTATATGCAATTCGTCAAATTATCACCATTTTTTATAGGTTAGAAGCAAAATAATTATTCGGACAACAAACTTGTACTCGGAAGCGTTATTTGACAAAAACCCTCCATAAATTCATTTGAGCTCTTTTTGTTTCCTTTACATTTAGGGCAAGAATTAGCCAGACTTGGCAAAATTTCAACATGGTATTACCCTGCAGCGTAATTTATTTTGAACCTTAATCACGTAAAATGGGTTTACTTTCTTTCTTAGTAATGTTTTCGAAATACTACCAGAAGTATACTGTTGATTTAAAATGATGACTGTATTTTTATCACGTTTTGCTTTCTCTTGAAAAAGCAAGAAATAAACCAGCTGTAGTATTTTTTCCATTTTTAGCGGAAAAATATATTTGTTGAGAATGTTAAAATAATAGTATATTAAATAACAAGAGCAGTAACGGTGATTTACGGATCGATAAATAATGTAATGTTGTTTGTTACTTCTAAAATTATTTCACCAATAAATAAAGTCATTTTATATTGTTCTAGAACTCTTTTCATTGTTACATACAAGTTTGGGTTAAAGGTAATTTAATGAAACATTCTAAAAAATAGAAAAGCTTTTAACACTCTTTCAGATTGAGCACTTTATTACCTGGTCTATTCAAATAAACAATAATTTCGGAATAAGTACATATTTATGTACACTGTAAAAAGAAAATGCATTAAATTTAATGTAAATATGTTGGAAGCACATTTCACAAACGTTTATTAAATGTATTTAATTTAACGCATTAAATTTAATAATTTACATTAATCTAATATAAACATACATTGAATTTAAAGTTTGATAATTACTTTTTAAGGTGAGTATGTACATTAAATATACAGCCAGCGTTCATTGAATTTGAGATAAGTTATCACGTATTTAATGCACCATATATAAGTTCAAAAAATTCTGAACCTACCAGGAAAAGGTGGACATTTTTCCCGTAGGCCGTGTCTAGACTGGTTTCGAACTCATTGGTTTCCGTCAGTACGGGACAGACATGCACATCTCACCATAAGAAAATTGAGTCCTTTAAGCAACTTAAATCATACTAAACAAAAAGTTCAATACAAGTTCCGCCATCTCCCGGAATCCTATGCAATGTATATTGAATAATAATGCAAATTCCTCTACTAGTAAAGTATATGTGAATTAATTTTGATGTACAGAAGTTGAAATGTCTTACCAGTTACTTTATTGAAATTTAAGATACCATTTAATAAAATTTAATGTACAATGAACTGATATTTGAATAAATTGCTTTAAATTCAAAATAAATGTAAAACTCATTTAATCTAATGTAGAAAGGACATCAAATTTGCAACAAATTTAAGATGATTTTTAACAATGTAGACAACTGGTAAGTGTTCATATTAATGAACAAAAAATACCCTTTTTGTCAAATGGTTTGGACAAATTATGAAGTTTACTTGTGACTATTGATTGTTTGATGTATTTCTAATAACTGGTTTAACTCAAAACTTGATCAGATTTTATATTTCTCGAATTTTTCATTGCCGAAAATAGTTTGCAAGTTTCTCGGCTGTTTAAACAATACATTACTTAGAACAGCGTTAACTAAGCGGTGCTTCGTGATACTTAATATCAAATTTTTTCCTACAGGCCTTCGAACAAACGACTTTCCTTCTTCTGCTTGGGGTGTCATGTGCTATGCCACACGTCGACGATCATTTATCCATCTCATGGTCACACTATAACTAGAATGCCCTCCTCAGGATGTCTAAATATTGTAGCGGCGTCTGATATACCACATGAGTTTCTTATATTGCGGAGCCAAGAGTATTGCTTTCGACCTGGACCCCGTCTGCCTTCAATTTTTTCCTGCAGTATTAGCGTTGATTGACATACACATACGTATCATCTTAATCCCGTCCGAATTTCCCACCATAATTCACCCCACGTAATAAAACAATATACGCGCTACCAGTCAGATACCAGATAAAGCAAATATAAAATTATTACTTAAAAGAAATTTCAAGGTCACTCCAATAATATATAAATAGAATGCTACGTTGCCAAACATCGGTCGCAATAATATTAAAAAAGTGAAAGAACAGCGTAAGGGAAGCTATACAGAAATGTATATTTTTGCGCCTCTACACGGAAGTTCGCTGAACTAACGTTATACACTTGCTTTAAAAGTGATAATATTGTTGAGTTCAAAAAAATTTTGTAAATATATTTTTATTTCATCAGTCGCGAAACTGAAAATATATTCAGAAAGATCATAAAGTAACCGACTAAAAAAATTTAAACTCACCTTGTAAAAAGCGCGGGAAACCCGAAAAAATAGCGGTCGAACTATTGCGTCTGGTATTCGGACGTAATAAATAGATGGTCGTAATAATAACCGTATATTGTCAATGTATGGCTGCAACAATGATAGCAGGCCAAATATATATATATATATATATATATATATATATATATATATATATATATATATATATATATATATATATGAAGTAAAATGCGAACAGTAAATGCAAACTTCGTTCCATCATATCTTTTCCGTGTTAGGTTACACAGTTTCAATAAATTGCTACAGAACACAATTTATCCTATTCCACCACCATCGAGATGATGGCCTACCTGTGCCACCATATCGAGAAGAAAGTCAAAACTTACCCTCCCCGCCACAGTGATACGGCAGAGATACATGTTTCGTCTCTACTAGACTCATCAGGGTACCGGCACGCACCTGTTTGTGCAAAGGACATATCGGAAGGAAGTATGCAACACTGAACACGGCTTCGCCGACTTCCCGCCGGATGGCGTATATATGTTTATGCGGCATCTCACACGGAGGAATCCGTGAAAGCCGCATAAACATATGTTATATATAAATATATATAATATATATATATATATATATCATATATATATATATATATATATATATATATATATATATATATATATATGTTATATCGTAGATTTTCACGGATGGTAGAATGAATAGTTTGGTTATTCCGGGTTTCAATCCGTTCGTTCAAAAAATCGTTTTCACGACGTTTCGCCAAAATCTCATTTGGCATTTTCAAGTGCGGTTCGTCTCGTTACTCGCTGAGAACTGATATATATATATTCCTTGCGTCCATCTTCTCCTTTTACGGTAGTCTGGATACCAAATCATGATTTGTTGAGGCAGTCGAATGCAAAAATATATAAAGTGTAGTTTTGACGTCACCGAGCACTTGTGTCCTTGTATTGTAGGAGTTGCTGGTTTAGCTCTATATTAATAAGATTTGAAGCATCTTATAAGAAATAGGTTGGAACTACTCAAAAAGGACACAAGATTCACGCGGCTGCTGAGAAGATACCATTATGAATTTATGAAATTTTTTTTTTTTTTTTGATTTTTAAACTGTTGCATAATTTGCATCAATGGATTACTTCAAGCTAACAATCTTAATATTTTTATAAATTTATATACGAAATCAATTTATTTTCTTCAATATCTATAAGGAATATAAGTTCTCAAACACCGTTTTTATAGTAAAATTAAAATAAAATAACAAAACAACTCAGACTAAAGAAAGACGTCTAACCGCAGGGAACGACTTAAGCAAAAAATATACCCTTACCCGATTATAATTACGAACTTGATTAATAAATTTCCTTTAGAAAATGTACCGAGATTTTTAATTATCTTAAAAAAAATCTCCGAGGAAAAACATAAAAAATTTAAACCTCGTTGGAAAAAATCAAGCACAAAAGATCCCAAAATATTATTGTCCTGAACCCGCCCTTCAAAATAAACATTTTCATTTAAATATTTATCTGTTCCCGCTGACTCGGAAAAATTCACTGAGTCAAATATAATTTGGGACATAATAAAAAATGTACGATGATATTTTTGGGCCCCGCTTATGCCATTTCTTTTTTACTGGATATTCTAATTTTCGAAATAGGTTGATGATATAAAATAAAAGAAACTTTTTGGTATTTTAAAAGCCGTCTTTAAAAGACGTAGCTTTAAAATTTGGGCAGTTATCTTAAATCGAAAACAATTTGTAGAATTTATGAGCTTAAACAAAGGTCTGATGAAGAAAGCTTTTAAATATGACGGAGATATGGTTTATAAATTAAATAAAATATAAAATTTCGTTTAAAATACATAAAGTCTATTCGCCAGAATAATGTTTTGAGTGGAGAGATCCTTTCAATAGCGAATCTGACTATTATGGAAAATTATTTCATATTATTTTTTATATGATTTAATGCTGACTATATAGTATATAAGCCAGCAACCAATTTTCTCTTGAGCGATAACTTGTGAAATGCTTCAGATAGTTGTGCCATGAGGCCTCGTGAACATCAGCTGCGGCTGCGTGGGTAAGTGGAGCAGTGACAGCCTCTCACTTACGTAAAAAAAAATTGTTTTTAATCATTTCCTCCCGACTGAAAATTTGTCAAATGATAGTTAACACAATTATTTGAAGATAAAAAAAAGTCAGCTGGCTGTACCGTGGTCAGCTGGTCATACGAACATGCAAAAAAAAATTTATTCAGTGATTTCCTCTCAGTTAAAAATTTGTCAGGTGATAGTTTACATGCTACTTTGAATAAATAAAAACGTCAGCTGGCTCTATGTTGGTGGAAAAGAGACAGGGGCACTGGTGTTAATGGGTACGCAAGGACTTTGTCCAAATCGAGTTATTTTTTGAAAGGAATATAAAGCAGTTGTCCGAATAAGTCGCGCTGCATTCGCAATTCCATCTCTTTTCGGGCAACAGTTAGTTTTTTTTTGCTAATCATTTCTGTAAATGTTTGACACTTTGTCTTGGAAATTGCCTGATTGAAGTTTTTCGGGTCGTTTATGCACCTTTCAAGGAAATCTTCTCTTTATATATTACCCTCTTCTTCATCATTAAGCAACGGCTTCAGGTGCCGCTTCACCAGTGGAAATGTTGTACAAACAATCTTTATTTAAATTATCATCAAACGGATTGATGTTACGCTTGTAATATAGTCAGACCAGTTTCCTTCATTGTGTGGCTAATGATAGTATATCGAATAGTATGGCTGCTGCACTATCGCTCTCTAGTTGATATAGAATTGGTGATGTGCTCAAGAGT
The DNA here is from genome assembly GCA_034092305.1 of Diaprepes abbreviatus. Taxonomy (NCBI): domain Eukaryota; kingdom Metazoa; phylum Arthropoda; class Insecta; order Coleoptera; family Curculionidae; genus Diaprepes; species Diaprepes abbreviatus. The sequence goes on along the minus strand of JASJET010000200.1, from coordinate 17,914,987 downwards.
GAGATCAATTGCTTGTTTTGAGAAAGGTTTTGTTGTTCTTTTTATACCAAATGGTCGCTTCTCAAAGTTCCCACGTAATCCTGGATGCGTCTCGTCAATTCTCATCAAATTATCGAGGTATCGTACTAAATAACGCGCGCAATTTGGTTGATTAAAAGTAAAATATAAATTAACTATTTTTGATAATGCGAATTTATACAACTTAAAATGACCGGTACCGTTGCTCGTATTTAGCAATAAGTAGTAATCGAGTAATTTGACGTAAATCATGTAATATTGTGCTGTCTTGCCGTGTTTGCCTTCCAATGTTTGCATTTTGAATTTGCTCGTATTTTTCGAATATTTCTTTTACTTCAGCTTGTTGGATTGATGGTTCAGATGATCTAGTTTGCTTTGAAAACTGTATTAAATAGGCTTTAAATTCAGTGCGCAAATCTATGTTCTCTTGTTGGACGAATTGTTCAAAATGCAGCATTTTCAATGCTAACGTTATCATTGGATGTAGACGTTTGCATCTATTAAAGTGTTTGCCAGTAATAAATCCGTTGTAGGATCCATTGGCAATCATATCTGCATTCACCATGATTATCAACAAGCTACAGTTATCAATAAACTTACCTACTGCTTTAAAGAATGCCATTATAATATGGAATACTCCAAGGTGGATAAATAAAATGTCAAAAAATCCCTTCTTTGTACATCGAATCTGTAGCGCAATTTTCGCAATAGCAAAATCGTACGAACTTCGCTGCACTCCCACGCTGCACTTTCACTGCATCAGCTGACGACTTTTCTACCAACATAGAGCCAGCTGACGTTTTTATTTATTCAAAGTAGCATGTAAACTATCATCTGAGTGGAAATCACTGAGTAAAAATTTTTTTGCATTTTCGTGTGACCAGCTGACGTATAATCCACCACGGTACAGCCAGCTGACCTTTTTTTTATATTCAAATAATTGTGTTAACTATCATTTGACGAATTTTCAGTCGGGAGGAAATGATTAAAAACAATTTTTTTTTACCTACGCAGCCACAGCTGACGTTCACGAGGCTTCATGGCACAACTGTCGGAAGCATTTAACGAGTTATCGCTTGAGAGGAAATGACCGACAAAATATAATATCTGGTTTGTAAACTAATATTAATATTCCCTGTTAATCTGTTGTATTACACCACGCAATAAAGTTTAGTTTATTTGTTGTACCTTGTTTGAAAAGTGGCCCATCTGTATTCAGTGCTTTAACAAAGTTTTTCAGGCCCAATTTGATATGCAGTAGTGGCAAAATAATCTTTTTGGGGTCTAACAGTAGCATATGTTGTACATTCTTTTTACCTGGTTCTGATGATTGTCGAACTGACCAGTCTTTTCTCTTGTATTTCATTATAAGACCTTTGCCCGACTGTCCCATGCACACAAAACAGCAAAACTGTAGTCTAGTCGTAACTCAAGTAAAAATGCAACCACTTTTAAATCGCCACAGATCTGCCACTGGTGCTCACCTTATTTTATACCTATCAATAGGTACTTCATATTGTCGTATGATTCTTTCATGTGAACTGCATATACAACAGGACTAGACGGTAAAATATTTCCCATATACAGAAATACTGCTTTCAAAATCAATGTTGAACTGCCTATAAACAATCTCAATTCCTCTGGTTTGCAGTTTATATATAAAGCCGTCAATAATCGCTAATATTGTTGCAGAAAACCAAGTTCTTTTCTATGTTAAAAAATGGTGCTAGGTTTTTATGGCGATTACGAAAAACATACTGAAACATCGTCTTCTAATAAGTTCCACTGTTGCAATCTTGATCTTAATAACTCTACTTTACTTTCCGGAAGTTCTAAGTCTCTCACAATATCGTTTAACTCTGATTGTGTTATTGTGTGCGATTGGCGGTATAAGTGAATGTTTCTGGGTGTTCTGGAATAGAAAGTTCATCACTATGAGCAGATGGTATATTTGGACAGTTAGTAACCGACTTTTTCTTTTTGGATATACCTGTGGCTTGCCCAACCCGAGATATGATGTAGAAGCATAAATTATTTTTTACTAATTAACCAGTTTCTCAGACTTTAAGTACATACATTAAAGCAGATATGTGGCATTCTCTGTTTGTCTTGATCCCCAATGTTGCAACTGAAATTAAGCTAATATACTTTTTTATCAATGAGGTAATGGACCGTTTCTGAGACGCAAAAGTCACCTCACAACAAACCTAACAGAAGTGATCTAGATTGTTTACACATTTTCGAGACATCTTACAATCTTAACTATTCGATTTGACTCATTAATTTCGACTGATTAACACCTCCGCTTTGTAGCTGCTTATATATCGAAATATGGCTGCTATACTGTTAGAGAATATTCGAAAATTTTCAATTCAATTCCATAATATTTAACATCACTTTAATGTGTTATTCGTGTTTTTATCTTTCTGCAATACCTTACGACTGAACTGTTACACATTTTGATCAATGACACTTGTCTAAAGCTTCATCACGTGTTCGTAACCTATATAGACCTGAAGTTATTTGTTCCAGGGTAAAGTCATTATTATTTGTTTATGGATTAGAATGAAACGCTATGTAATCACGTGCAAACTTATTGTTGAAATAACCTATAAAGTGATTTTGTTCTCAAGCTTTTGATATGATTCTTGGCGAATAAGTAAGTCGCAAGTAATACTTGTATTCCATGTTCACATTTTTGAGTTCTACAGAATAAAAGTCAAGACTTAGAAAAAGTTAGTGTTTTTGGCTTGTACTAAATTTACCTTGCAGAATTAAAACTGTATTAACATCACACAAATTATTCCAAAATGTTAAACTATATCGGGGTTTAGACTGTACAAATGCATCTCTAAAATAATCCTTAATGCGAAACAATATTGAGATATTTTAGTGGCAACTCTCCCGACGTACGCTCCCTAATGCAACCTTTTATCGAAGTTTAGTCCCAAAACAACCGCGCTCTCTACTGATGTTACTATTTCATCCTTATATATTAATATAAATAGCGTATTTAATTTCTTGCCAAATATAAAATATAATGCGTTGTGTCTTGGAAACATTTAGCTACAGATTGTTGGACAAAAAGTACTCATCGAGAATATCCTTCACAGATTGAACTTTCATCGATAGCAACTATATATATATATTTATATATATATATATATATATTTATATATATATATATATATATATATATATATATATATATATATATATATATAACAAAGCAACTTGAAAAGTAACTTAACTATAAAATAATCCTAAGAAAAATATGAGTAAAAACTTGAGAATCGTTCGGTAACATAAGGAATTGTTAAAATCACGTATCAATAAACTGACATTATATATCGGAGTTGAGGAGGTGGAATGTGGCTTAGTTCCGGTAGCTATTGCGTGGATATTGATTTGATAACACCAGCTATTATTCTTGTGGTGTTATTTAGCTGAACGTTTATTAGTTGTTGTACCACATAGCTTTTGCATGATGTTATTCCATGTAATTTTAATTTTTCGGTTATTTTTGCTAGGTCAACCCTGAATAATAACTTTCTGTCAAGAATTACGGTATTTTGATGTTTTTTTATGAGTTTGATGGTTTTTTAACTGTATTTTGAGTTTTCTTCGCGCTAGTATATCATTTAGATGGAAATAGGTGTCTTTCGTCCTGGTGGCATTTCGTTAGACTCTCCATTTGTGAAAGTACGTTTTAGCTCCATTTATATCCGCTATTAGGCTCTCTTCTGATTGATGAAGTTATATCTTGTCCCAAGTATGCAGTCATCGGAGTAATCAAATTTCCTTGATTTTGCTTTTGGATTATCTGCAATGTAACATACAAGCTGGAAAGAAGAGGCGCGAGGATTGATCCCTGTGGTAGACCGATTTTTAGTTTTCCTGGGGATTAGATTCATTGACTACATGGAATAGTCGGATTGGTTTACATGGGGTTAAATCAGGAAACTTGTATATTATGCCCCCTTTCCATAGTGTATGTATGTTTTCTTTGCGATCCTACTTCGATATATGTAGTAAGGGAGAGGACCAGACCTGTGCGGTCTCGTTTTAGTTAGAGAGTTATTATAGATGCTTAATTCTATACTTAACTCAGATCTTTCGAATTGCATTATCTTAGCTTCTTATACGTCATTTCATATTATTTTCTTAATAAGTTGTTACTTCTTTGGTTATTTAATTTTTGTTCAGTCTTTATCTTGATCATGATTTCCAATACTAAGTGGTTTTCTTATTGTGTTTGCACTGTTATTTTGTTCGACAGTTTTCTCTATTATATGTTTTAAACCTCCGTAAATCTTTGCGAGTTTCTTTCATTATTCTTTTACTTCTATGTGGTGAAGAGACTGCTTTATTTTCTCTATAATTTTTTTTTTATTTTTCTGTCTAGTACTTTTTCCATCAGCCACAGTATTTACTATTGTTTCGTTTTGTTCGTCGATTCTATATATATATATATATATATATATATATATATATATATATATATATATATATATATTCTTACAAAAACCTTTTAAGAATTCTTTTGTTTTGAGAGTGTGTTTTCTACTATTTTTTAGTTTTTTCTTGATATATATTTTTTCACGTTGCGGTTCATAAACTTTCATCAGACATGTTTTGGAATTAATGAGAATATACTTTTCTTATTAAGTTTAAAAATTTTTTTATATTTACACTTCCTTCTTAAGATTGTATGTGTCACAAAAAATGAACTTAAAGTATTAACATTTGTTCTCTCCAGCTTATAATGTATGTTTGAAATATATTGACCTTTTTTTTTGTTTTTTACGTGGATTTATGAGCATAACGCAAATAGAAAAGAGTTTAAGTATGGTTGCGTGTCTTAGTTGATTTGATTTTATTATTTTTTTTTATATATATTTTTTATTAATGATATAGTTTATGTTGTTTGGTTAGAATTATATTAGTTTTTGACCGACTTCTTTTTTGTCCGTTTTAGAATTAGTGGTATTTTTATTTTTTGGTATTTCTATAATTTTTAGAAACTCTCTTTTTTTGTATGTGTTTCAGATTTCAAAATTGTCGTGTCCTTATAATCAAAGGTATGTTTTGTTTCATTACTGTGTTTAGTTAAAGCGATTTTTTTTTATCGTGTTTATGGCCAATTAGTCTGTTTTTGGACGTATTGGCTGGTTTGTCCGATATATACTCCATTACATCCTCCACATGAAATTTGATATATGACAAGAGTTTTCTTGTCTTTGGGTAATTTTGTATTTATTTGGCCATAGTTGGCTTTGGGTAGGTTATGTCCTTTGTGGCTGAGGGACATTTTGTGGTTTTTGAAAATATTTTGCAACTGTTCTGACAATTCAGGGCTATATGGCATTATTGCTGTATTACTGTATTTTATTTTGGTTTTGTTTGTATTTGATTGTGAAAGGTGTATTCTTTTTTAAAAATTGTATTAATTACTTTATCGGGGTAATTGTTACATTTCAGTGCATATTTTGCTCTGTTAATTTCATCCGTTCTCTGTTCTGTATCAGATAATTTTGTGCTGCGTGCCGCAAGACCTATAATTACTTATTTTTTTTTAGATAGGTGGTGTTGTGAATTAAAATGTATATATCTGGATGATCAAGTTAGTTTGGTAAATCATTTGGTTTTTAGTTTGTTCTTTACGGTAAGATCTAAGAAGTATATTTAATATTCAGTTTCTTTTTCTACTGTTGTAGGTTAGAGTGGTAGCCGTTAAATTTATTTAAAATATATTCCCATTTATTTCTTGGAATTGCGGTTATGCAGTCATCTACATACCCCAAGAAGAGCCGTATATATATATATATATATATATATATATATATATATATATATATATTTATATATATATATATATATATATATATATATATATGTTATGTCGGGTAATCGAAGGTTTTCGGGCATCCCGTGCATGTGCTGACTCCCTCTCAGGACTGTAAGGCAGCTGATGTTTCGGTGAAATCTCATTCACCATTTTCAAAGCTTACTGTATGACGTCTACGAGCGAACTGACGTCCACGACTCGGTTGTTGTCGGTCTCGTGTGTACGTCGGACGCGCTCGTTTTCTGAATGGTTCTGGCCAATCAGGTTGCGAGACCTGCTGCGCGTCATCGGCCCTGTTGACAGTGTTTGGAGTAGCTTTGCCGAGTTGTAATCTGTCAGTTCGCTCGTAGACGTCATACAGTGAGCTTTGAAAATGGTGAATGAGATTTCACTGAAACGTCAGCTTCTTTACAGTCCTGAGAGGGATTCAGCACATACACGGGATGTCGCTCGTAGACGTCATACAGTGAGCTTTGAAAATGGTGAACGAGATTTCACTGAAACGTTAGCTTCTTTACAGCCTGAGAGGGATTCAGCACATTCACGGGATGTCCGAAAACCTTCGCTATATATATATATATATATATATATATATATATATATATATATATATATATATATATATATATATATATATATATATATATATATATATGTATATTGCAATTGATATGTAAGACATATTTTATTACAATTTTCACGTTTAAGGAAAATAGATAATGAGTTCGGTCCAACTTGATAATGTTAATTTTTCGTTCTTTAAATTTTAGTTCTACTTAAGAACAGAACAGTTAAAAATAACAATTTGGTGCTTGATTTAATTCCTTTTGAACAATTGCTTTGAAAGTACATAAAATTGCCTATAGACTAAGCTTTTGTGTTCCAAACAATACTTTAGAATTGGCCGAAGAGAAACAAACTCGTTCCAACTTTTAAGAGTAAACACTTTACTTTTAACTAACAAAAGTCTAAAGTTTTGATTCGTTTAAATACTTCGGTAAACTTAAATTTAATTAAATCAATATAACGTCTTGATACCTAGTCGTCTTGATATTTCGCCAATGAAAATTACAAGGGAACAGAAAATAGAATAATAGATTATCGTTGTCCTGCATTTAAGACAAAATTCCTCCTGAAATCTTTTTGACATACTTTATTGTTTCGTATCTCTAAATTAATATATTTCCAATTTTAGCTAGCCCGTTAATAGTTAGGAGAGGAAAAGGGTTTAAAAAAAATTCAATCCAATCTTTTTATACAGGGTGTCCGAGAAACTGTTGAAAATCTCCCCGATATGAAAAAAACACGTGAAAGGATTACTATAAGTTCATATAAACTTTTTTCGTATAGGCCGCCTCTTCGGAGATATGGGCTCCCAAAGAGCTGCAATGGAATCAAGTTCTTTACACCACCAGGTATTTTTCATTTTTGTTAATATGATATGTACCAGGTAAGACCCTTCAAATTACTATCCAAGAAAGTGTTGTGATTTACGAACCTAGGTCGAATTGCAATTCCCAGAATTATTCATTTTTAACTAAACTCTTTTTAGATTGATTTTTTTTATCATAAGGTTGAAGGTTGAACATTTGATAGGAACAAAGATGTATCTCTTATCGAAATACGCCAAATACATGATGTAAATAAAAAGACGTTTTTCGAAAACGAGTACTTAATTTTTAGTCTATAGTTTGGTATGTAAAAAACGTTGTCCAAAGTTCTTATCATACAGAGCGTAAAGAAATGGTGTCATAATTGTCATAGCTAGTCCGTCCCAGCAACTGTGAATAATTCACAACACTTTGTTGGAGAATAATTTGAAAGGTCTTGCCTGGTATATAACATATTAAAAAAAAATTGAAATATACCTGGTGGTTTAATAATTATGTGTAAAAAACTTGATTCTATTGCAGCTCTTTGGGAGCCGATACATCCTAAGAGGAGGCCTATATGAAAAAAGTTTATATTAACTTGTAATATTCTTTTTACGTGTTTTTTTCATATCCATTGGGTGCCAATGACAGAGCTTCTGCGTTTATAGCCTCCCATAACATATCCATTCCCAATACCACCCCCATCCTCCCTCAGATCTTCTTCCCCTGGGATTCTCCCCCTTTTGAAATCAATTTGATCTTCTGCAGTATGATAAGAACAATACTTTACCTTCCATCATCAATCAACACTTCCTTAGCCTAATTAACTCTAAGTTCAAATCTTTCAAACTATCGTTTACCGACGGCTCCAAATCGGATCAAGGGGTAGGCTCAGCTGCCGTAACCAGCTTTTCATGCAACAAAACATCCATTTTTTCAGCTGAGTTGTTTGCCATCAAGCAATACATCAGAGAGATAATTAAGCACTCCTCCACCCCCAATCATCTAATCATCTCTGATTCCCTCAGCTGCCTGAGATAAATCCAAGCCATTAACACATCCCACCCTCTCATGAATCAAATTCTCGACCTCCTTAAAATGGGATCCCAGCGTAATCGGTACATAGCTTTCATGTGCGCCCCGAGCCACATCGGCATAGAGGGGAATGAATTGGCCGACACTCAAGCAAAATCTGCAATCCTTGAAGGCACCCCTTTCTTCTCTTTACTCAACCCCAAAGAATTCAATAGACACATCGATAACATTATTCGCAACATTGTGCAGGTTCGCTGGGTATCCCTAGAAAACCCCAATAAACTCTTCCACATCAAAAGAAATTTCTCAGAGACATATCACTTTCCCCAACTGTCCAGAAGGGAAAATGTCGTATGGAAGAGAATCGCCATTGGACACTGCAGAATGACTCATTCCTTTCTCCTTAAAAACGAGGATCCCCCTCAGTGTCCGTCTTGTCTTTCCCCTTTATCAATAAAACACATAATTTCTGACTGTCCCTCATACAGAAATGCTAGAGAGAGATATCTAACTTCTAATAATTTTGCGACAGTTATGTCTTCTGATCTGACTAAAGCCAAACGCTAATTGTGTTTCTTGAGGCATATTGATCTTTATAGTAAAGTTTAAATGATCCCAACAATTTCTACAGAAGGCGCTAAATGGTCTGAGTTACTGACGCGCCTTTAACTTTTAAACTAACTAACTTACTAACTTTCATATCCAGGAAATTTACCACATTTTCCCGGACACCCTGTACAATATATATATATATATATATATATATATATATATATATATATATATATATATATATATATATATATATATATATTTATATATATATATATATCATGGCTATTTAACTGATGATTTATGCTTAATTATTTTTAGTAAATTGTAATCTTAAGGTGTTTGTATTTACCAGTTATTTAGAGCTAGAGTTTAAACGGTTTTATTTTGTAAACCGAAGGAAACTGTCTATCTTTGTCACTTTGTAGAAGTCAGACATTTGGACGATTATAGTAACTGGTCAGCATCAAAACGATAAGGGGACATTTCAAGGTGCGTTTATTATTAAAGCGGTGAGTTTGTGGGGCTACTACGGTTATTATCTTCAATATTTTCTCAATTATAAGGGTTCTAAATTTAAAAAAAAAAGATTAATTATCATTCTAGTCTCTAACACGAGATACGGTAAGAAAGCAATTTCTTAATGTTTTTACGCGAATCACACTTTGTTAGGTATTAATTTAGCACCGACTTCAAATATTCCAGTTTCATATAAAAATGTATATTGTTGTTTATCGCTTTTTAGTGCTTTTTTAAAGCCGGTTCAATTTTTAACCGACTTCTAAAAGACGGAGGTTCTCAATTCGTCGAGTATGTATGTCTTTTTTTATGTATCTACACCGATTACGCCGGAATGGCGACACCGATTTGAATAAAATTTTTTACTTTATGTTCAGGAAGTTGCTGCGGTGGTCCCATATTTTTTTTGGACGAAACTGTTGCAGTAATATCCAAGATAGCTCTGACAATATGGCGGCCAAAAAAATTAATTATGTTTGATTTTCTTCAAAATTGGTATGGGAGAGTTTTTGGGGTCGAACACAACGAATCTGAAATTATTTAAAAAAAATTTAATATGGCGGATCCAATATGGCTGACAAAAAAATTTAATTTTGTCTGATTTTCTCTAAAATTCGTGTGGGGAATTTTTCGGTGTCGCACATAATGGATCCAAAATATTTTTAAAAAATTCAATATGGCGGATCCAATATGGCGGACAAAAAAATCAGTTTTGTTCGATATTCTCCAAAATTGGTACGAGGGAGTTTTCAGGGTCGTACATAACTAATCTAAAATTATTTTAAAAAAATTCAGTATGGCGGATCCAAGATGGCGGATTAAAGATTCTACATCTTCCGATTTGGTCTAAAATCAGTATTGGGGTATTTTTTCAGGATTCAATATGGCAAATCCAAGATACCGAACTAACAATTTTACATTTTTCGATTTTGTTCAAAGGTGGGACTGAATCGTTTTTGAGGATGTAAATAGCGAATATAAGTCTAGAAATTTAAAATTTCCGGATTTCATCCAAAATTGGTAAAAAGGGGCTTTGAAGGGTTTAGATTAGATTAGATTAAGCATTTTTCTAGATTTGGTATTAGATGGTTTTCAGGGCCGTGTATTACGAATATGAAGTTAATTTTTTACAACTATTAGGTTGATAAGATACAATATGAGGGACAGAAAATTTTACATATTCCGATTTTGTCTAAAATTGATTTTGTGGGGTTCTTAAGGCGTATACAAATTCAATATGCAGTACAAAATATATCGAGCTAAGACATTTACATCTCAGGTTCCTTTAATATTGATAATTGATATTGTGGTGTTCTTGAGGCGTATACAAACTCAATATGCAGTATAAAATATATCGAGCTAAGAACCTTACATCTCAGGTTCTTTAAACATCGATATCGGAAAGTTTTGGGGCCTATATTACCAGTCTAAAATTAATTTGAAATTAGACATAGTGGATTTACTATGACAGACTAAATATTTGTTTGACACAATTTTACTGGTATTGGGCAAACTCTAAGGACCAAAGAATTTTTAGTGGTTCATTTTAGGATGATTTACAACTTTAGATAAAATGGGTACTTTTTTGCCACTTTGGAGTCATTGCGAGGTACACTAATCTCGATTAGTACTTAGTTCAAATAATTTTTGGATATCATAATGAATTCTAAAACTAAAAATAAAAAAATAAAATTTTTATAAAAAAATTCAACCTAAAAAGTAAAAATTAACTATAAATTTTTATATGAAATTGAGGTTTTTGAAGTCCGTGCCAAATTATTGGTAAATAAAATAAATAACTACTAATATATACAAACGATGGTATGAAAGCAATTACAAATAAAGTATTAATCTGTATATGCAAATCACATTTTGTCAGGTATTAGTTTGGCGCCGACTTCAAAAAGTTCAATTTCATATAAAAATTTATTATATGTATATATATATATATATATATATATATATATATATATATATATATATATATAGTTAGTTTCCACTTCTTAGCGCACTTTTAGAAGTCGATTCAACTTTTTTATAAAAATTTTATTTTATAAAAGTTTTATTACAAGATAGTATCAGTTTTTACCTGAAAATCAAAAGAAATGTACACTGAACAAAATATAGTATTTTTAGCAAAATATGGGAATAAAGAAAAGTTAAAATATTTGTATCAAACTTTGGATGGGGAATTTCCTAGAGATATTAATATTTTATTCTTATTATATTTGTTTAAATTTGAATGAATTTTTGCATGTTTGATATTTTTAAATTCGATTTTTGGAGTAAAGCAAATAAAGACATGTCAAATATTTTAGATTCTTTTGCGATTTCTGATTGTACAAAAAAAAATTTTTTAAATTAATTTTTAAAAATCAAAAAATGAATAAAAAAATTTCCCATATGGTGCTGAATTTCCGCGGCACTTTAAGTGTAAGTTTAATTAATTTATATAATGTTAGGTTAAATGGGTTTATGATGGTAATTTATTTTAATTTCAAATTAAAGTACCAACATAAATCTTTTGTACCTTCGTGTTCCTTGTTTAATTCCTAACCTCAATATAAATTTTAGGATATTAAATAAATTTATTAAATTAATCAATTTTTCTTTAAATTATGCTCTTGTAAGTACATCTACTGTAACACCGGCTTAATATCCCTCCTTAATATTATTTTGGTCCTCATAAATCCAGATTTATTAGGCTTAAGATTTTCAGGCGGACACAGTTTATTTTCTTAATCTGTACACCCAAGTTTCCAAGACTTATGCATAGTTGGTTGGTATATTAAGTCTTAAACGTTGTAAATACTTGATACGATCAACTACTCGTTATCAATATTAAACTTTATAACTCGATTTCGCATCAATCATTGGGAAAGTTTAGATGGAATGACGGATATATGTATGAGTTGGTTAGTTTATTGCTTATGCTGTGCAATATTCTGTAGAGCGCCTTTAGTTAACATTCAGAATGTTCAGAGCAGAATTATTAATGGTTTTCTTTTATACCGAGTGAGCGAAAAGGGTATTTTAATTTGAGATATTGTTGTAACCTCTGTTTTACAACAAAAAAAATATTAAATTAAAGGTTTAATATTGCTCCAAACTCCTTAAATAAATTAAATAATATCATAAACAGTGCTTAAACTCAGAGCGTGACATCACGACTACTATAAAAGAAAAATGTCGGCCAACGGATTGCAAAAAATAAAATGGATGGCAGATTGAAATTGAGCACTCACACCAAAAATGTCTGTAGTATGCTCGTCCCCATTTTGGGAAAAGATAGTTTTGGCACATGAAATAAACCGTTAAAAGTAAAAAAAAAATAATGTAATTGTTGCTGTTATTCCTGTGAAGTTAGTGATCCCCATTAAAACCTTCCAATTTCTCGGAAGTATGCAGGGTAGATCAAAATAACCCTACTTTGTAGTAGAAAAAATTCCTAAAATGCCGCTTAACGGAGATAAAGAACCCTGAGGGATACCCAGGGATTTACCTTATCAGCTCTTAGTTGTGAATCGACTTGTATAATTTAATGAAATTTTAATATTTTATAGAGGCCATAAAGACTCATCAAACCATACTACAGTAGATGTTTTAGATCATCAGAGAAGTCAGGAACAGACTTGCAGCCACCTTCATCGGGCCTCATTTTTGACAGATGTCATTTTACAGAGCTGAAAACTGTTTTTTTAACGTACTCTTAATTTATTTCGATAAAACTGACGATTTCCGAGATAAATCGCGCAAAAGTTCCAGAATTATACTAATAATAACAACAAAGAACCAAATGAATTGTTGATCTTAAATTGTTGAAACAGATAAACAAAATCGGGTTCATTTTTTTGTTATAAACAAATAGAATAACTCTTCAACTATTGTTGAAATACCGATAAGTGGACGCGATAGAGATTTTGATGCACATTTTGAAAAAAAAATTGTGTACGACCACTAGAAGCTGATATAGAGTTTTTTTTTCAAAAAATCACTGCGGAGTTGTTTATTAACATTAAGGGATTATTTAAGTAGAAACTCATAGGGAGATGGTTAAATTATTGTATTCAGCAGTTTTGAACTCAATTGTTTGCAAATTGTTAATGTGGCAATAGCTTTAAGTTGCACCTACTCCGAGAGTCAGAAAGTACACAGTTGAATCGGATTTTCTTTTATCCTGCGGCGCGTGGAAAAAATCGTGACTTGGACGCTTCAAATTCGAACAATAGATGATGTGTTTTTGAAACATAGCAATAAACAAATTGTTGCACTTTTATACATTTTATGCATAATTATAATTTTATCGTACTTATGTTCTTCTCAAATTGCGAAAAAATTGTTACAGTGGTCAACAGTATATTATTAATTATAGGGATATTAAAAATTAGATTGATTTTTAATGTACTACGATATAGCATGAAACAAATAGCAACATTTGTTGATAGCATGATAAATACAAAATAAACTACATTGACAATTATATTGTAAGCGATTATGTCTCTAAGAATCTCTTCATTTTTTTTTGACAATAATTGTTTACAATGTCAACGATTTTCTTAACGTTTTGCTAAGGTTAGCAATATCTGTACCCGATAAATACATGAAAGTATCACCCGCAAATAAAGATATATCATTATTTTCTAAGTTAGAATAGAATATGGGGTTTATAAATATAATAAACAGAAGAGGCTTCAATAAGCTTTCTAAGAGAACGCCACTAATAACGAGTAAACAATTTGAAAGCTGAAACGCGATATATAAGTTATTTTGGTCAATTATATAAGAAAAAAATACCCCACATTTATTTTGAAAAAATCAAATATTTTTGGTTTGCTTCTTTCTTTCAGATACCACTAATTCAAATAAATTAGAACACAACAATAAAATTGGGGTTAAGTTAGTCGCAGAAAATTCTACAGCCAGAAGAAGGCTACAGACAGTTTTAGTAAAGTAATTTTTTTCTGACCGGATATAAAATACATTTGGAGTCGTGTAAGTAAAGAGATATGACAAACGCATTATTTGACAGGTTTCTTGTGTGAAGTTTTTTTATATTTAGAAAAAATCTTGGTTTTAAAATATACTTTCCAAATATTGTGAGTGAGACTAAAAACTATTTTACTTTTAAAGGAAACACCAACTGAGCAATGTACACTCCCCTGCACATGTTTTTGCCATACCTAGATGAAAAACTGAAAACACAAAAAGTTTTATAATTTCTAAATAAATCGTCGCAGCTTAAAAATTCTAATGGCGTCTTAAAATCTAGGTAAATAGCTTTAAAAAACCGTTACATTTATCTTCAAAACCCATAAACTAAACAGTTATGATACAAAAGTAGAAAAATTGAAAAAATTTAGATTATCTTTATACTGTTATAATTTTAAGTACAAATGCTACAGAATAAAAAAAACAAGACAGTTTAAAAGAGTATTTCTTTAGCTTTAAAATGAGTGATGGAACTTCGAAATTGGTCCATTTTGACAAAAGTTAGATTAATTTTTGTATGAAAGTATGGTTTTTTCGAAATGCGTATTTCTAAAAAATGAAACAAGAGAGAAAGAAAGTGTAAATAGAAAAAAGACGTGTTTTTGTGTATAAAACACAGATATATATATATATATATATATATATATATATATATATATATATATATATATATATATATATATAGTTTACAAAAAAAAACAGTGAAAAAAAATTTTATGATATAAAAAATTTCAAAATTGTAAAATTAATGGAAAAAGTGACGGGATACTTTGTTTATAAATTTATATTAACATTATATACATTCTATGTTCACATGTTACATATTATGCAAGAAAAGGTTTGTATCGGTGAACTAAGCGTCTCAATGTATAAACAAAAACAAATAAGTTCGCGAAACCATGAATTTTTTTCTATAAATAACTTTCAAAATTTTGAACGAATGTTACTTTGTTATGAATTTATTGAACGTCAGTTTATTGTGATGATTCTTGTTGAACACACGTACTTCTAGAATTCAAATAAATAATGGGTAAACCTAATTTGACATATGATAAGCGAGTCTCCACCATAGCTTATCATAAATTAAAGCTATCGAATAAAAAAAATTGCAGAAAAGTTGAATATAAATGGACATAAGGAAACTGGGTCTATTAGTCGTAGACGTAATAGAACATATCTGAAGGAAACAACTCTTAAAGAAGACAGATCTATTGTTCAGACTGCTTTACGTAATAGAGGTTTAAGTGTTCCTGATTTAACTGTGCACATTAATAAAAATTTGAAAAATAAAGTTACTGATATTATTATACGTCGGAGCCTTCATAAAAATGGAATTTTTGGACGAGCTGCCACTAAAAAACCCTTGCTAAGACCCACAAATGCAAAAAAAAAAGATTAAAGTGGGCACGACAACATAAAAATTGGAGCATTTCTCAGTGGAAAAAGGTGCTTTTTGGTGACGAATCGAAGTTTTGGATTGACAAGAAAAGTATATGTACTTAGAAAAATCAATGAAAATTTTTTGAAAGATTGTTTGGTTTCTAGTGTCAAATACGGAGGTGGTTCAGTAATGGTTTGGAGTTGCTTTGCCTGATCACGTGTTGACGACCTCGTAAAAGTAAAAGGAATCTTGCAAAAGGAAAGTGATTTAAAATAACCTAAACCAAAGTTGAATAAAACCTTGAATTTCAAGTATTTCTAAAATAAAAGTGTATGAAATAAAAGGGCAGATTTCTCAATTATACATAGTAGAGATTTAAATTTATTATATATGTTTCAAAATTTATCTTCAATAAAATTCACAACTGCAAAAACGTTCAATTTTTTCCATTGTATCAAAGAAAAGTTATCGACTCGAAATTATTTAATTAAAGTGTTACATTTGAAACAAAAATATGAATTGAAAAGCCGAATGGCCTACCTCGCGTAGAACTATTTGAATATTTTTGTCATTTTATGAACCATTTAAAAGACAGAGTAGTTATCATTTTAATTGCACTCATATAACTAGATATGAAAAGCCATAGAGTTTGACGTTACTAAAACCGATAAGTACACTGTTTTCTAAAAAGTTTTCAATGTTATAAATGCTGCGAAACCACAAAGCTTCAAAGATTTATGCAGATCCTTTTATTGATGGATCCCATCAAAGTCGACGCTATAGGTAATATATTTCTTCTATTGACTGGTTTTCGGAAACAGGACTCCAAAGCACCCGCGTAGGTTACTGATTTATTTATTCGGACCACTTACATCATTGCTATAAAGAAATGGAATCTATTTTGCGAGGATCCCCATCAATTTTGAAATAGACAATAATTTTTAGAGTTTTAGAAAATTGTCTTTTATAATGCATATAAATTGCTCTATAAAATCATACGGAGAGAACGATATATTTTCATTAAAGTATAAAACAGTAAAAGATAAAACGCAATTTTTTCATAGTATAAGGAAAGTTAAAGGATTTAAAGATATATTATTTATTTTATATTTGAATTTTATACCTAGGAAATTTATTTGACAATGATTTAGTTGCAGTATCAGAAGAAATGGTGAATATATTATTTCCTTACATATATATATATATATATATATATATATATATATATATATATATATATATATATATATATATATATATATATGTAATCGAAGGTTTTTGGGCATCCCGTGTATGTGCTGAGTCTCTCTCAGAACTTTAAGGCAACTGACGTTTCGGTGAAATCTCATTCACCATTTTCAAAACTCACTGTATGGCGTCTACAAACGAACTAACGCCTGCGACTCGGGTGCTGTCGGTCCCGTGGGTACGTCGGACGCGCTCGTTTTACGAATGGTTCTGACCAATAGGGTTGGGAAACCTGCTGCGCGTCATGGGCCCTGTTGCCAGTGTTTGCGTTGCCGAGTTGTAATCTGTTTCGTTACTAAGTGGTAATGGTTGATGTTTTGTAAGCAGATTTTTCCAAGTATTAGGCACTCGCTGGCTATCATCTCTGCTATTTAAGTTGTTTGGCCTCTTTGCAAATTCAATGGCTTCCCTTACAATTCTTGTGGACAGGTTGTCACATCTCAAGAGCATTTTTGATCCTGAGAAATTTATCTTATATCCTGTATTTAATCAGTGTTGGGCCAGAGCAGAAGAAGTTGTTTTTTGCTTGACAGCATTTATATGTTCATCTTCTGGCGCTTATTTTACGGTCTGTTTGGTCTACGTAAAATGAGTTGCATTCTCCGCATAGAATTTCGTACACTCCCTGGTTTTCTAGAGGTATTCTTTCTTTAGGTGTTGACAACAGATCTTTTACTTGTGATGTTCTTTTAAATTTATTATTTTAGTAACGAATTTGTTGTTATTAATTTCAATCTTTATTCTTAACACAATAAAGACTTGAATTGTATGAACGACATTATTTTTAAATTTGCGTTCCCTAAAAATTGTTGATAGTAAAACTAGGGAATGTAGGGTTAGGAAGAAATAGTATGTGTTCAAAATAAAAGTCAAAAGAAAATTAAACAATTTATTAGCAATAAATATATAATGGTTAAAATATTGATAAACGTGAAAAATTATTATATAATCTATATAATGAACTAAAATTATTTTAAAAGTGATGAATAGAAGCAAGAATTCTTTTTACACTAACCCTGTAATATAGTAAAAAGAAACAGGTTACCTTTAGTTTAGACAAAGAGTTCACTATCTAGTTTTAGATAAAGTTATGAAAACTCTGTGACTGTTTAACCTTTTAAAATTAACCAAAATAATCGGGTACTAAAAGTTACAGAAGTGATAAGAAACTTGGTCAGACGTTGGCCGAATACAAATAATATATACAGGAATGCAACTATGTCGGTAAAACTACACAGAAACACAGATCATATCCCAATTGGCAGAGGAGTCCGACAGGGTGATACCTTATCGCCTAAACTGTTTCCTGCAGTACTAGAATACGCCTGTGAAAAACTTAACTAGGAAAAAATAGGCCTGAATGTAGACAGCCAAAGATTAAAAAATTTGAGATTCGCGGACGACATAGTTTTGTTTTCCGATAATCTCAAGGAGATATGTACAATGTTACATGAACTTCAGCTAGGATGTGCCAATGTGGGTCTTAAAATAAACATATCACAAACGAAATTTATGACTAATCTGGTACCTAGTGGAAATATAAATATTGGAGACAATGAAGTGGAGCTTGTGGAAAAATACATATAACTTGGACACGAAAGAAAGATCACAAGAGATAATTAAACATGCGAGCTACGGAGAAGAGTAAATCTCGCATGGGCAGCCTATGGAAAACTTAAAAATATCTTTAAAAGCTATGTACCAATTTACGTAAAACATTTGATCAATGTGTGTTACCGGTTATGACCTACGGTCGGAAACTTTGACATTGACAACTGCTACTTCTAAAACCCTGCAAATAGCTCAGAGAAAGGTGGAAAGGTCAATGCTAGGTATATCGATGCGTGACCGAGTTATAAATGAAGACCTGAAACGAAAGACAGGAATAACCGACGTAATTTTCCGAATTGCCACACTCAAATGGAACTGGGTTGGACATGTAACCCGAATCAGTGATGGAAGGTGGACGAAGAGATTACTCGAGTGGAGGCCGAGATTAGACAAAAGAAGTAGAGGAAGACCCCCTACTCGTTGAATTGACGATCTCAAGAGAATTGCAACAAATTGGATGCAAATCGCTCAAGATAGAGCACAATGGACAAGAATGAGGGAGGCCTATGTCCAGCAGTGGACGCAAAGGGCTGGATAAAGAAGAATAAGCTAATTAAGATAAAAGCTAATTGTAGTTAAATATAAGTTGTTTTCTACTAAGGCACTATAAGATAAGCAAGGAAGAACAGTCAAGTTCCTTAAACTTGAAACAGCAGGTGGAGGAAACATTCTAGATAAGCTTTAGATGAACCAAAGATAAAATATAAAAATTAAAACTCATTTATAGCCCTCCTGACGAATTAGATAGGAGCTCGAGTATCTTTTTTTTCAGCTCAGGAATTTGTAGAATATACAATGGCAAGTATCTTTAAGATACGTTTTATCTAAGCAGTACAACTCCTAACATAATATTAGGTTACCAAAACACATAAGCAACACGTAGTTTGGATAAAAAAAATTGGTAATTTAAACTTGCAAGAGGTATAACCTCCTAGAAACTACATGATATCTTTCTACCCACGGGCCAAGTTAGACTACAAAAAATTGAGAAAAATTGCTATAAAGTGAATATTATCGTTGAATGTCAAATAAACTTATTCTCTGCATATACATTTGAACATGCTTGAGCAAAAACAAAAAGTAACTTATATGTCAGAGAAGATAATCTGCTCAATTTTGGAAAAATATCTCAAGAGAATCATAAATTAAGTAATTTTAATATATATATATATATATATATATATATATATATATATATATATATATATATATATATATATATATATATATATATGGGGTTATATCGGTTTGCTCACGTTTCTGCTCCATTTTGATAAAGATTTCTTTACATGTACCTTAAGTAATGTGGGTGAGATGTAGCATCTCTGTCTTAAACCTTTAGTGATTTTAAAGGATTTCTATAGCTTGTTTCATGTTTTGATTTTTGAAATTGAATCTGTATTCGGATTTTGTATGGCTCTATTAATTGTATGGTTTGTTTGTATTTGTCATCGTTTCCAACAGTTTTGTTTCATACAAAAATGTTATCATTACAGGATTTACCACCACCATTGTATTCTCTTTCAATGAGGTTACTGTATATTTTTCCGTAGAATCAGCTCATTGCACTAGTTGTCGTTATACGTCTGTAATATTGTTAATTTTCCTTACTTCTCCTGCGACAGCATTTGATCGTAGGTTCCTGTAAATGGTATATTTTGTTAGCGTAAGGCCGGTAGGTCTACAATCTCCAGCTGTGACATATTAATTTTACATAAAGAATTATTACAAAGACAATGGTCCTCTGGAAGCCAGGTTGTTCGTCTTGGCTCTTGTAGTTTTATTGCTAAATAACTACAGGGTATTTAGGGCTCACCAATACCATCAAACATAAATTCGGGACTCAGAAAAAGCTGCTGCATAGTTGGTAAGATGACGTCTCTTGATTTGAAGCTCTCACAACGGCGCGTCGGCCAATGCATTTGTCAATTTAATTATATTTATTATCCCACATTTCATTTTTTACTATTTTAGCTTGTACTAATATATGGTTCATTCCAGTGGAAACCTGTTGACAATTGTTACTTCGGTTTGATGTCAGTATAAAATAGATTTCATTCTTTATTAACCCGTTAGTTCTTATCCATGTTCATTTTCTACTAACCTTTCTTATAAAAAATTTATCAACGATATTTA
This sequence comes from Diaprepes abbreviatus, assembly GCA_034092305.1. Taxonomy (NCBI): domain Eukaryota; kingdom Metazoa; phylum Arthropoda; class Insecta; order Coleoptera; family Curculionidae; genus Diaprepes; species Diaprepes abbreviatus. The sequence goes on along the minus strand of JASJET010000200.1, from coordinate 17,894,277 downwards.
ATTGGCGACTTCTTGTGTAACTAATTAACGTTTGTCCTCTCTCATTTCTTGTTTTTATTCCGAATGTTCCCACTGTTAGTTCGTTTCCTTTTTTGATACCGACCTTTATGTTGAAATCATTGATAATAATATAGTAGTGTCTTATTTGTATCCATTTATATCGAGATTTTGTCATAGAATTTAATGATTTCTTCTTCGTAGTGATTTCTAGTAGAAGAACATGTTTGTACGACTTTCGATAATTCTACCGTTATGTAGGCAATTCCGATTATATGGTGCGAATTACAGCAGTATTGTTTGAGTCTTCGATTATACTGTGATTATAGTAAAATATAAATATATGGACTGTAGATAACTTGATACGTATTTCTTCTTTTCATTTATAGTCAATAACGACATATTAAATCTAGAAATTTTTGAGGCTTTAATATCATTCGTATGTTATTTAACCCATTCACCCTACAAATGATTAAGCGGGTATAGTCTATCCATCTGCCCTTAAGTCTTATCTCAAAAAATCAAACACCATATGTACAAGATGTCTCTTAAAAGTCTGTACAAAATGTTAGAGAAAATTCCTGAGGGCAAAATATGGAAACCTATCCCAATTTAGTTGATATTTCAGAAATACAAAGTGTCAAAATTATAAGGTTTCTGGTATGTTGGGGTGTTTAGGATGAATCTGATTACAGTTTTCATGTACATTGCAGAGGGCACCACGAGCAGCACTTCGCCTACATCTAAAGCTTCATAACTTTCTTGGGCTTCGAATATTAAATTTCTGATTTTTAATCATTGACATGAAAAAGATTATACCCAGTAGGTGTCACTTCGAGCAGCAGTTTCTGAGATATTCAAATTTAAATGTTGTTTGCGTGTTGAGACTCGTCATACTTGACATCAGGACTGTAGTTCATTTGATACTGAGTAAACACTTTTATGGGCATAACCCCGAAAAATGGACAGTTCTCAAAATAAAGGGGCATGCAAAACTGAAAATCCTCATGGAATGAAAAATCTCGTTGGCGGCAAATGAATGCTCTAAAACTCTTTATAGAGGCAAGCAATGAATCCACATATCTCTAAAAAGATGACTCAGGTTATGTACGATGAGTGTTACGTCAGCATGGTATCTCAATATACCAAAACCGTTTTAGATAAAGTTATGAAAACTCTGTGAGTATTGAACCTTTTAAAGTTAACGAAGATAATAAGTTACTCAAAGTTACAATAGTGATAAGAAAGTTGGTCAGACGTTGGCCGAATACAAAGAACATTTAAAGTTACATTTACATAACAGTATTAATACATTAAAACTGTGTCTGCTTTTTTTAGTTATATCAAACAGGTACCTAAAGATAAAAATAGATTAACGTTAGATTAGGTAATTAAGATAAAAGCTTCTTACTTCAAAATAATATTTTGCTAACGGTCGTTAAATATATAAGTTGTCTTCTACTAAGGTACTATAAGATAAGCTAGGAAGAATAGTCGAGCTCCTTAAACTGATCCACATATCTCTAAAAAGCTGACTCAGGTTATGCACGATAAGTGTTGCTCCAGCATGGATATCAATTTACCCAAACCGGACTTCATCCCTCAAAATACTCTTGAAATCAAGCTGATCTTCCAAACCTAGAGTTACCCAACAGAGCACACTTGCTGTGCGTTAGCCAGGATCAAAGAACAGGATCAGTACACCAGAAACCAGATTGCCCTCTTTACCATCTTCGGAAGTGATGCCGTTTTAAGTTTTATTGGGTTGATTATTGTATAAAATTATATCGAATAAATTATTTCCAAGGATGGCAATAAGGGCAAAGTCTGGATTCAGGTGTGGGTATGTCGTACATCATATATACTTCATGCTGTTATTTAATGGTTATCACACATGCATACACACAAGGGATCAGATACTCATCACATCCATGTTTGTCGATTCTGGATAATGTAGGGATGCAGAGTACGAATGATCTGTTCAGTTCCTCTAGGTTTGGAAGATGAGCTTAATTTCAAGGGTATTTTGGCGGATGAAGTCCGATTTTACGGTATTGATATACCATGCTGGGGTAATACCTATCGTGCATAACCTGGGTTAGGAGATATGTGGATTAGTTGTCTGCTTCTATAAAGACTTTTAGAGTATTCACTTGCTGCTAGCGAATTTTTCCATTCCAGGAGGATTTTCAGTTCTTTACTCTCCTTTATTTCGATAAAGATTCATTTCTGGGAATTGCGCCCATAAAAGTTTTTGTTCAGCATCAAATAAACTACCTTTTTTCGAAATTTGGACCGATTTGACCGATTAGCCTTTTCCACTGGTTTTATGCGGCGTCAACAATAAAAGTTTTAATAACAATGAACTAACAATCATAAAAGTGTAGGAATTAACTGGCAAACAACAATAAAAATAACACACAAATTCAATAACAAACCAAAACAAAAAAATATTTATTTAATTGTTTAATTAAACTGCAAGTAAACGTTCACAATGACCTCCGTTTTCATGTACACAAAATTTCATTCTACGGAGAAAATTAAACTGCAGCCAATTTGCAGCAGCATCATTTCCTCTGCCGTTCCATCGATTTTTAAAATTCCCATTTAAATGATTTCTAACATTTAATGTGAAGTGTTATTGTAGTACATGTTTAGTCTAGTAGCCAGAGAAAGATCATTCAATCAATCTGACAAATATGTTACGTGTTTTAGATATTTCAAACCATTTAAACGAGGAGGTAAAGTGACAGGTTCAGTAATAAATCTGTCAATGATCCCTGCCCATATGTTAAATTAAAATTCATGTTGACAATTCACAACCCTTATTGCATGCGAGTTTTCGTCAGCATTAAAAAATTCATTATGTAAATTTATCATACCTTTTCTTCAAAAAATTAAAATTTCAGTAAGAAATAAAGAAATCTTTCTGCCGCATTTAAATAGTTTGTTATATATGTAATTCTCCTTACAGGCAGAGAATATGAATTATATATATATATATATATATATATATATATATATATATATATATATATATATATATATATATATACACAAACAATTTATTTCCTGCAAATATCGCTCTGGTCCTCTCTCCATACTCGTTTCGATCACCTCATGATCTCGTCAGTGGAGTTGCATCGGACCGAGAGCAACATTAGCAGGAAATAACTGATATATGAAATATAAATTTCAAGGTATGTCGCGACCTCGATGTCAGACTGAAAAATATCGCCAGTCGAACGACATCTGTGAATCACCGGAGTAATGTGAAATTTTTAAAAAAATTAAAATATCTGTAAGAAATAAAGAACTCTTTCTGCCGTATTTAAACAGTTTGTTATATATGTAATTCTCCTTTCAGGCAGAGAATATGAAAAATATATATACAAATGTATGTTGCTCTTGATCCGATATAGCTCCTCTGACGAGATTGTGAGGTGATCGAAACGCGTATGGAGAGAGGACCAGATCGATATTTGCTGGAAATAAACTGTTTATATATATATATATATATATATATATATATATATATTTTCATAAACAACAAATACCCTTTCTTCTAAAGTAATACTCATCAATAAACAATTTTTGAAAATGAAAATTTTCATCATGTGCTCTTCGTTTATAAAGGAATCGAGTCGTCTCAATTCAAGGTCGAGGAGTAGAAGCTCTAGTACTGTTTGGAGGAATAGATGCAACAATTGTACTCTTTAGAAACCGCAACAAGTAACACCTTACACATCGAGAAAACATTGAAAAATATTGAAACCCTATTTTTTTATTTTTCGTCAATACTCTTCTTTTGGTTGGGAACCACCCTTGGTGAATTTTTGACGTCGAATTTTGACACATATTTCGATTTTTTTTGTTTTGCCTATTTCATTGTTTCTTTTTTGCACAAATACTTGCATTACCCACTTTACAGGACTTAAAAGGAGTGAAAAAGATGAAAATTACTCAAAAACCGAATAAAAATACTCCAAAGTTTGAATTTCTTGATATTTCAGAACTATTTTTTGAAAACATCATTATTATATTGTAAAGATAATTCCCACAAAATTTTGTCGTTCAAAACTACATCAAAATGATTTTAGGCCAATAGTGTTACTTGTAAGTTCCAAATCTAAGTGTCTGGTGTTTAGATTTGGATTTTGTTCAACTCGTTTTAAAATTTCTCCCAAATTTCCAATGTGCTAGTCATAAAATTCCATTTATAACACTTTTCTATATATTTAAAACCGTCAGGGAGTGAAGAAAATGCAGCTTAAGGGACATATTGCAACCCAACGTTTTGTGAGATTGGATAAGTTCTTCAACTAGATCTTTGTAGTTCTCCGATTTTTTTTTATCTAGAAAGTTATTACATACATTTTTGACAGCAATCCATTCCCTATTTCTTTTCTCGAAAGTATAGTTTCAAAGTTATCGTCTTTAGAAAGTCCTCGTATTTGCGGTCTAACGAATATTTTTTCTTTAAGCTTTACCTCACTAATACTCGCGAATTTTCGTATCAAGTAAAGAAAAGCATTATTTAAGGCTTTCACAAAATTTTTTATAAGCCCCAGTCTTAAGTGCAGAGGTTATAAAAACAATTTTTTGCTGCTCTATGTTTTCAAGTATCGGCTATTCTTTGACGACATATTGTTGGTTTGTGGATTTGCTATCCCATTAGCATAAAAAACAATTTTTGCTGTAGCCTCTCTACAGTCCTGTAAGTAGTGCAATAACTTTAAGATTGGCACAGATATTTCATTTATGAGTTTTGTATTTTATGCTTTGAAATAATCTAAGCATTTTTTCGTACGTTTCTTTCATATCTACCTACAGCAAGACTCACAGGTACAGATGGTTGTTTATTTCCATTTAACAATAAAACTGCTTTTAGACTTGTCTTCGCAGAGTCAATAAACACTCTGTAGGTTTATAGGAAGGGCCACGTTCGTTAATTAAAGCCTGCTAGGTAAAATCTTTTCGAAAAATGTCAGGAATTGCTAATTAGAAATTTAAAAAGATATGAAGCTTTAGATGAAGGCTAACTGCTGCTGATGGTTCACTCGTAGCATATATCGAAACTAATTAGATCTTGATTTTCATCCTAAAAAGCCCTAAAGTATCAGTAGTTTAGACCTTTAACAAGATGTTTGTATACCAGAGGTGTAAGGGTATCTATTGATCAATGCATATCATACAGTCCAACAAATAATGTGACACGAAGGTAAAAGTACACAGGATAACTATAAGATTTAGCACAGGAAAGACAAAGATGGGGAGCCGTGCCAAGCAAATCCTAGAATTAAAGATCCGAAATAAAATAAAGGCTGGAAAAAACTCAAAATTCTGAGACATGAGTTGATAATATAGGCCCTAATTTTTTTTAAAGCAAAGGGTATTAACGATATTTCTGTTGTGCACTTACAAATCAAAATGTGGTATCTTTGTCTTAATTACGCCCCGGTGAATTCTTGAAAATAGATTTCTAAACAATTGTTGAAAAAATTGTAAAAAATAGTAAAACTACGCATAAAAAAAGTAATTTGGTCATCAATCTTTAACGTTAGTTCTTCGGTTTTAATTAAATATTTCTGTAAATTTATTTGACCCTGTTTCTTTTACTTTTATATTTCCATTTAAACATCAAATTATCACGTCACGTCAATACCCACTTTCGGTATCACTTTTCTGTCACGTTAAAAACACTTTGGAAAATTGGTGTAAAGGAAAAAGTAATGGATTTTCTTGATTAACTAGCGTGGCCAAAGTCATTAGTCTTTCGAACCTTTACATTTTATATTAATGCTTTAAAGCAAAGAAAAATCAAAAGAAACACATTCGTTCTATTTCAACGGAAACATTTATTTTAGAAATAGATGGATTACTGTAGCAACAATGACTATTCTTGTGTTTTAATCTCTGAAGGTATCAGTTATTTATTTGCGCTAAGTTGATTTCTAACGAATTATTTGTAGAGTTGTGAACGGAAAAATTTATTTTTGTTTATGGAATGACGTTGGAACATTAACATAGATATTCCTAGAGGAAAAATATTTAAAATTCCCCAGCTCTATTGAATCTTTCAGAGATTTACTTTTATATATAATAATAAATACGTTTATTCCTATAAACCACTGGACAATTTATAAGAATTTTTTTAATCAAAGATAAATTTCAATTCTACTTTTAACAATAGACCTGAAAAAAGCTGATATCTAGAATATCTTGATACCGTTCAGGTTTTAAATTATATAATATTGTTCCTATAACCTATGTTAAAGTTAAATACACACGACAAAATGAATACCAATACGAAATAGCAAAAAGTTTGAAATCGACTAATACTCTGGAACAACATAACATCAATGAAATGATAGATAAAATCCAAACTACTATAAAAACATCCATGAAAAAATTATATGGAAGATTAAGGAAAACTACAGACAAGAAACTTAGTGCAAATACATTACAGATAATGGAAAGACGAAGGTTAACTAAGAGAGACACAGAGGATTTTAAACAACTGAATAAAAATATCAAGAGAGAAGTAAAGAAAGACATTAGAATGTTCAAAACAAAATTAGTACACGAAACAATAGAAAGAAACGCAAATATGAAAGTTTTGAGGTCAGGTCTCTCAAGAGGACGAACCAAAATAACAAAATTAAAGAACAGAGAAGCGGTGACAGTAACATATGTAGATGGCATCTAAAGGCTGTGGAAACATTCTATGCGTACTTATACTCCTCTATCAATTCGGATCCAGATCCAACAAAAACAGTAAAACAAATTAGAAATGTAGGATCAGAAGATTTGCCGGAAATATCGTTAGATGAAATAAAAAGAGCAATGCAGATGAAGGATGGATAATGCCCGGGCGAGGATCAAATTACAACTGAGATGTTAAAGACGGGCGGAGACAGTCTTGAAAAAGCGATACAAACACTGATGAATAAATGCTTATACGAAGGTAGAATACCAGAACAATGGTATAACGCACAAGTCGTACTTCTCTTCAAAAAAGGGGACACAACAAATATAGAAAACTACCGTCCTATCAGTTTATTAAACCACCTATATAAACTATTTACCCGCATCTTGACATATAGCCTGACTGAAAAGCTTGACTATTACCAGCCCGTGGAGCAAGCCGGCTTTCGACGTGGATTTAGTACGATAGATCATATCCAAGCCCTACGTACAGTCCTAGAAAAAACCGAGGAATATAACATTCCTATACACCTGGCATTTGTAGATTTTCACAAGGCCTTTGACTCTATAGAAACATGAGCGATCTTGAAATCACTTAATAATGCTAGAATTGACTGCAGGTATACCACTATCATACAGAACATATATAAAAACGCAACTATTCAGGTTAAAATCGACGAAGACACAAAAACCGAAAAAATAAACGTTATGAGAGGTGTGCGTCAGGGAGACGTCATCTCTCCGAAACCATTTACGCTAGCTTTGGAGGATGTCTTTGAAAAACTATATTGAGATGAGAAGGGTTTGAGAGTCGACGGTTCTTATCTTAGCCATCTTCGTTTCGCCGATGATGTTGTTGTCATGTCTAGCAACCCAAAAGAGCTAAAACAAATGCTTCAAGATTTCAATGAAGAGGGGAGAAAAGTTGGATTTAAGATGAACTTGGGGAAAACTAAGTTAATGAGCCCTGACGCAAATGTACAAATAGAAATTCAAAATGAAATCATAGAGAATGTCCAAGAGTACATCTATTTAGGCCACGTCATGAAACTGGGCAAAGAAAATCAAACGGCGGAAATAACAAAGAGAATAGGGCTGGCATGGGCTGCCTTTGGAAAGTTGCAGTACGTATTAAGAGATAAAAACACACCAATCAACCTTAAACGGAAAGTGTATAACACGTGTGTCTTGCCTGTTGCTACTTACAGCATGGAAACGATAACACTAACCAAACAAAACACAAATAGGCTCCGAGTCACTTAACGCTCCATGGAGAGACAAATGTTAGGAACCTCGGTACGGGATAAAATACGAAATTAAGTAATAAGATCAAGAACCAAAGTAGTTGACATCATTGAACGCATATCACGACTAAAGTGGCAATGGGTGGGGCACATAGCTAGACAACAGCCCGATAGGTGGATGAGTAAATTACTGCAATGGCGACCGCGAGAAACGAACCAAAATCGTGGAAGGCCACAACGCAGATGGGTAGATGATATAAGACAGTTTGCTGGAAAAGACTGGCTCCAGAAGACGAGAGACAGATCCCAGTGGAGGACCATCGAAGAGGCTTATGTCCAGGAGTGGACGTCAATGGGCTGAGAAAGAAGAAGAAGAAAGTTTAAGGTGAATTATCATTATTATATATTATTAACACAGTGAAAAAAATTATGTTATTGCATAGTGATAATTAGACACAATTATTTAAAAATAACTTTTGATGATGCATCGTTATTTGTTTTCAAATTTTTTGTGTTCAGTGATTTCGCAATTGCCTTCAAAACAGTAAATAAAAAACTCTTGTCATCTAAACTGTACAAGACAGTACTAAGGGGTAAGTTTTTATTGTTTTTTATTAAGTGTAGGGTGCCTTTATCGATTGGGTGTATCTCTGGGTGCCTGTGTTGATCTCTGAAATTTGTGCTGAAGATTTGAATGAATTGCAGAATGAAATTAGGAACATGTGTATAAGAGTTTGATGTAAGAAAAATAATCTAACTTTTAATAGTCAATAACAACATTTATGAACTTGTAGAAGAGAAAAATTTCATTCTTAAACGAAAAGTCTTTTGGTAGTAAAGGGAGTTCCCCTTACTAACCACATTGATCACGTAAGCGACTTAAACCTGCCTTTAACTCATTTTGCATCTAAAACTCTAAAATGGTGGTTATTGAAAAACTCCTAACAAAAGAAAATTTAGAGCCTTAAGAAATTAAATATTTCTAACCTAATAGTAAAAATCGGATCAATATTTATTATCCAGTTTTTTTAATTTCCCCTAATAAATAAACAACAGTGCATGAAGAACATTCTTTTATACTCTGTAGTGATTTGTTGTCCTTTTAATAACATTCTTGACTTTGTTTATATTTTTCTAAACAGAGGACACCTGTCAGTGAAAGAAATTTAAAACTTACCTTATCCGTGTGAACTTTTTGACTAATAATATCAACACGACAGTGATTGATGTTATTTTCAATATTTAAAGCATCCACAATAAGTTTAGTTTTGAGAGTAAATCCGTTGTTACTGTTGGAAAATTGCAATACATGTATTTACAGGTCAATCATGAAAAAAATATGTTATTAATAGCGTGTAAGTAATTTAAGATTCATTAGAAGGCCATAAATCCATCACTTTTTAAAAACTCTCGCCTCTAAACGTCTTTTACGTTAAATATCCAATAGGTATTATGAAACATTATTGTTGTTGATAGACCTTTGAAAGATTGCTATTTTTATTGACGTCAGATATTTTTTCCCTAAAAAATATTACCTTTATCTAATCGTTGTAGTTTTTTGCACTACGGAGAAAGTTAACTTGTTAATATTATATTCTCTAATCTACTTTATTTTTAGTTTTAATTGATCGCAACTACTTTGTTCCGGTATTTTATTGAGCAAACAGTTCGGAAATTGTTCAAAACATTTTAAAGCTTTAATAGAACTTTGCACTACAACACAATTTTCAACTCTTTTGTTGTGGGATATACTTTTCGAATATAGAGAAATGCTATGAACAATAATGTAAAGTCCTAAAGTTATTTCTGATAATAAAAGAAACCGTAATGTGTCGTTTTAGTTTTATCAAGATTTTGACTCAGCACTTCAAGTTATCATGGTAGGATGTTTTTAACTGTAGCGTCCATTTTTTTTTTATAAGATGCGAACGTTGAACGTTAACCACCATTTTGTGATTTTTGAATAGATGTTCTAATGTGTCTAGTTTCCTATGGCAGGTAACAGCAACTATAAGAATAATAATCAGGAATATATTTATAAATGTTCAGAAACTAGGAACGCGATTTATAGTCGTCCAACAGGTTATAACAGCAATAATGGTATAACATGTTGACCATAGCACAGAACAGAAGCAAAATATTTATAGCAGATGTTCGAAATGTCGACCATCCATTTCCAAACGCTTACATATTCTTTTTTCAAAACCACTGCTAACTCTGAACAACATTTGCTGGGTTACAGTTTGAAAAGCTTCTCTTATGCGCTTTTTCATATCAGGTGGTGTTGTCGGGGGCGCATCATAGACAATTCCTTTTACATATCCCCATAAAAGAAATCTCGCAATGATAATGAGGCGGTGCTCCATCCAGTTGAAGCCGCATAGTTGTTCTAATATTTAAAAGGACATCTTTTAATAACACTGGAAGTTGATGTAAAAGAAAATCGCGAAACATCAAACCATTTAAAGGTCCTTCAAACAAGTAGGGTCCAATTAAGTACTAACCCAGTATTCCTGTCCACACATTGTCCAACCACTTATCTTAGTTTCTCATAACTCTGCATTCATGCGGATTCGAGTCCGTATAGTAATGAAGGTTGTGTCTATTTATGAAACCATTATTATGAAAAATACATTCATCACTAAATAACACATTATCAACACTCACAAGCAGAATTTAGTTCGCTTGTCAAAATCACTTCGGTAAATCTCTTGACAAAGCTGGATTTTATAAGGATGAAATCTGTATTTGTTAAGAATCCTTGAAACACTTGCTTGGGTAATGTTAGTGTTTTCAGATATATAATTCTGATCAATATTGGGATTGTCAATCACTGAACCAAGTACAGTAAAAACATTTTCTTCATCCTCAGTGACAGGTTTTCTTATAACAGGTTTTTTATAACTGACACCTTCACTTTCCCGAAACTGTCTGTAATAGTCTCACAAAAACAACTGGTTTAGGATAGTTTCTTTCAGAAAACCTTTGAGCAAAGACTCAAGACGTCAACAAACAATTTTGGTGACATTTTCTAAGGATAAAGATCATATCAATGCGCTCTTCCCTTGGATAAATCTTCATTTTGACACAGTAATAACACAACGATATTCAAATAATTCAATTCAATAATACCGCTATTATAGCAACAGGCTATGGAGACTAAACTGACAGATTAAATGAATTATCTGACATTTCTAAATGCCATAGGCATCTAGATACATTAGAACATTTACTCAAAAAACACAAAATGGCGCAGAAAACGATTATTTAGCGTATTCTGTGAAAACGCGAAGACAGCTATAGAATACTCTTATATTCTTCGATAGGTATTTAAAAGGTACATTTTCTGGTAAGTTAAAAAGTATAGCGTCCTATTTAAATTAATCAAGTTATAGCCACTTACGCACAGTTTCATAATGTGTGGTCACCGAAAGGTTAAGAAAAAACTGATGGTTATTTAAAAAAATTGTTTCACCGGAAGTTAACTATGAGTTTAGTTTACCAGTAGACAATCCTGTGGTTACTTACTTAACCAAAAAACATAACCTCATTACTTTGCTTACGCTTTTTATTTGTTGACGGTTCGGACAGAATAAAAATCATTTGCGTTCTTGTTGAATAATCCAATATAAGAAATGGGGTAACCAAAATTAATTTAGAAAAAAGTGACTAAACTTTAATGGACTAGATAAGATTTACTAAATATATTTCGGGCTAGTTTAGATTATTTTTTCCTAAATTAATTTTGGACATTTACCAGGGAAACTTGACAACTGCAAATTCTGGACTTTCACAGTAACATCTTCATTTATAATTATAAATTAAAAAAAAAACATAGCAATTCTGAAAAAATACTAGATACTATTAACCTTCAGTCAAAAAAGAACAAACATTTTTATAACTAAACTTTTTAGTAACAATATAAAACAGCAAAATTCTAGAAATTTATTCTTTTTCCAGTTTTTTCCTTAAAATCAGTATTTTTAATTCGTGTTTTTCTAAGAACTTTTCTTTTTGAAGTCTTAAGAACTCTAATTTTTCTACTATTAGAATTGCATTCAGACTTTTGAACTTCTTTATATATTTATTTATTCCAATTCTTGTAGGCTCAACAAAACCTACAACATTATATGTTATGTCCTTTACAAAATATATTCAACTATAACACTAAACAATTTTTATAAAGAATATTATAATTTATTACATTTTATAGGAAACCAGAAAAAAAACTTTTCAAGTAAAAATAAAAAAATAAATTTTTAATGGAATATAACTCATAAACATTATCTTACAGTTACAAATATTTATAAGTTACTTATCCCAACCTTTACTTGTCCTCAACTTCTTGGAAACCAGTATTCTAAGATTGTTTGCTGCCTAAGTAGTCCAATTATTTGACTGTTCTTATTCGGTTTGTTCGAAAACAGTGTGATGGTTTTCAAGCAGTGATTCTAAATAAATAAAGTGCTAAATACTAAATACAAAAAAGAATTGTTAAAATTCCATACCTGCTACAATAAGATTTTCTTTTGATGAGATATTTAATTGTTTTTCATGATCATTTTCATTGCTCTCGTCAATATTTTCTTCAACAATGATCATTGGCAAATCTTTCGGAGGCATCGCAATCATAGTTATTGTGGAAGCCTGAAATTTGTTCTTCCCCAAGTATATTTTTGAGGGCTTCATCCATTTCGGTTATTATAGGAGCTGTATAGGTTCCTCTTCCCGTATTGTTAATTTCCATTTTAATTCTTGAAAACTTTTTTTTGGTTTTTCTTTTTAAATTTCTATATTTTTCTTTCAAAACTTTGACATTTCTTGTGCCATTTATAGTACAACTGGTGTTGAACTCATTTTGTAAAATTTTCCAACAATTTTCTTTATCACTCCAAGTGTGAGAATCACTCTTTTTACTTCCAATAATATTCTTATATTTGTCTATCAGAGATATAAGGATTTCTTCTTCTTTACAGAAATTTACAGCTCTTTTTTCTCTTCTCCATGATTATAAAATTTTCACAAATATTAGCTTTATAATAATAAACTTATTTTCGAGGAATTTTTTTTGAAATATCGTCGTAAAAATAGAGGTTAGTTGTCAAACCAACATTGACAAATAAAATGTGACCAATGGTTTCGTAACCAGCCCTCAATTCTTGTTTGTGAAACACCTACTTTTGAAAACTCATGGTTAACTTGCAAGTGTTGGTTATTTAACTACTTCATGTTACCATCGATTGTGAAACTGGGTGTTAAAGTTCTTATTTGGTTAGTTTTAATTTTTGGACACTCTGTATAATATAGCAAGTTTATTATTATTGGGATATAAAATATGATTTATTGTTACACTTCACTGTAAATTTCGAGTACATAACTGAAATACTTCTTAAGTATATTAGGTTAGATTTTGTCAAAATTGAAATTGTTTAGAAACCCTTAAGGTTTAGGTGCTATACCCTTTATTAAACTAGGCACTTATATTGATCGGAAAATTCAAAAATTCAATAATATATAGGGGTTTTATTTAAAAAAAAAACACAACTTTAATACTTCCAGAGCTTTTGAGACACCCTGTATAATATAAAAATAATTTTAAAAAGTAAATATATTAGAGCCCCATATATCTCAAACGTAAAACTTTTTGAAAGTCACGTATTTTAGCCGCAATATTCCGTGCCGTATTAGGTAAATAACACTGTATAAACAATGGAATAAAAAGCTTATTACTCGTAGTTTGAACTTACTGTTCACCACGACAATATTTTATTTTTCTATTTTTTGTAATTTTACTACTTCTTATTATACAACTATTTCCAATGAATGAGATGCATTTATTTCTTAAGAATTTTATCTTTTTCCTCATTCACCAAAATAAAAAGAAAGGATTGTGAAGGATTCCATATAAGATGCCTGTCTAAGTTAATAGTCTTTGGTATTGGTGAGTATTTAGGATAAGAACAATACGCTTATTCTGACCGCAGTGTATTTGCGTTAGAATATCGCAATGAAAAAACAATTATGTTCAAAGAAAGCAATTTTAAAAAATGGACAATATAGATATATTTATTCTTTCAGTAAAATAATATTTCCTAATATTTTTGAACGTGTTTGAATAAATAGAAATATTTTTGGGGAAATGTTTAAAAGGAACTACTATGTTTTATGCCACTAAATTTATTAAGAAAACAGTGACTGCAGTTTCAACTCACAGAGTCATTTTCAAACTGAATTACAAAGGTTGACTAAGTATTCAATATAGAAACATGAGAAAATTGAACAATAAATAAAAACTACCTGAGAAATTACATTATTACAGAGGGGAGCTACTAAATTGTGGGAACTAATTATTATTTGGCGACAATAAATAAGGGGGAAACCCAAGTTCTGTCTGGTCATTAAGCAAATTTACATTTTTATTTTTACTATGTTTATATATTTCTAATGATTCAAGAATATTAAACTTTTGGCCCTTTGTTGAATAATGTAATATGTGAGTGTTGCTTAAATTAGGAAAACTGTTGCTGTATTGTTGGTAAAGCTCGAGTCTGTTGTTTGTAGTTTATATGATCTGTAGTATTCTGAAAAGCTAGTTTTAAAGCTTCTACCACTTTGTCTAATATTTAAGCTATCACACTCTGAACATTCTAACTTATAAATTCATGATTTATCAAATTTCTTAATTTTATCTTTAGCATTGTAAGGATAGTGGACAGATTGTGTTGAGATTTAAAGGCTGCTTTTATGTTATGTTTGGAAAGAGTATTACCTATGTTTTCTGATAGGGTACTACAGTATGACAAACATATATATGATGAATTATGTTTATCATTTTTTATTTTGGGATATATTGAATTATTGAGGCTAGTTGTTTTTGTTTTTTAGTTATTAATTTCTTTATGGTTTGTTGGAAGAAATTGTATGATATTGCAATCCTTTCAATGATATTTACTTCCTCTTGAAGATCTTCTTCAGAGAGAGGCAAAGAGAATGCTCTATGTATCATTGAATTGCATGCAGCTATTTTGTGTTGTAAGGGGTGAAAAGAGTCATTAGATATAGTATTATCTGTAAACGTTGGTTTTCCAAAAATTTTAAAATTACACTGATTGTTGAGGTGAGATATGGCGAGATCTAGAAAATTTATTTTTAGTTTCCTGAGTAAATTGAATTTTTGGATGGCAACTATTAATGTATTGTAAGAATTTTTGAAGCTGTCTAGTAGTGCCTTTAAAACATGTTAGAATATCATCTACATATCTGTACCAAAACTGAACATGGTTTTTGCTTAAATGGGAATTAAGAATTTTGTTTTCTATGTTTGACATGAAAATGTCTGCCAGGAGAAGACTAAGAAGATAACCCATTGGTAGGCCTAAATTTTGTAAATAAAATTTCTTATTAAACTGAAAACAGGTTTGTGATAGGCAAAGTTCTCTTGCCTCTCTCGGAAGAAGATCTTCAAGAGGAACTAAATATCATTGAAAGGATTGCAATATCATACAATTTCTCCCAACAAACCATAAAGAAATTTATAACTAAAAAACAAAAACAACTAGCCTTTAATTCAATATATCCCAAAATAAAAAATGATAAAGATAGTTCATCTTATATATCTTTGTCATACTGTGGTACCCAATCAGAAAGCATAGCTATAACTCTTTCCAAACATTACATAAAAGTAGTCTTTAAATCTCAACACAATCTGTCCACTATTCTTTACAATGCTAAAGATAAAATTAATAAATTTGATAAATCAGGAGTTTATCAGTTAAAATGTTCAGAGTGTGATAGCTTGTATTTTGGACAAAGTGGTAGAAGCTTTAAAACTCGCTTTTCAGAACACCACCGATTATATAGACTACAAAAAACAGATTCGAGCTTTGCCAACCATTGCTTAGAACATAGCCACAGTTTTCCTAACTTAAGCAACACTGACATATTACATTATTCAATAAAGGGTCAAAAGTTAAATATTCTTGAATCTTTAGAAATATATGAACATAGTAAAAATAAAATATAAATTTGCTTAATGACCAGACAGAACTTGGGCTTTCCCCGTTATTGGTTGTTGCCAAATATTAATTAGTTCCCACAATTTAGTAGCTCCCCTTTGTAATAATGTAATTTCTTAGGTAGTTTTTATTAATTGTTAAATTTTCTCATGTTTCTGTATTGAATACTTAGTCTACCTTTGTAATTTAGTTTAAAAATGACTCTGTGAGTTGAAACTGCAGTCACTGTTTTCTTAATAATTTTAGAGGTATGAAGCATAGTAGTTCCTTTTAAACATTTCCCGAAGATGATTAACTACCACATAGTAACGGCTACCAGCATCAACTTTTTAGAAATATTTTTTATTTCAAGGACATAAAATATAAACGCAAGTGTAAAGTAAGGAATATCTTATTGATTAATATCTGCCATTACCGCTCATCACATTACTTTACCGGTATTTTAAACAAGACGGTTTATTTTTTCTTCTTGGTCCCTCAATAATAACTTGAGAACTTAATAAAGTCTTATCCTAAAGCTCCTTTTAAAATCTGGACATTGTTTTCTTAACCGCAAGATTAAATCCTTTCTTAAACGCATTAAAAACAAATTTCAAATAAAGAATAACTTTTAAGAACCTTTCAATATTTATTAATTTATTTTTTAAACTTTCTTCCGTCAAAAAGTTCATTCCAATAATCTTTTTTCTTTAGTAGAGAAAATTAATAGAATATTTAATGAATTTAAGGAAAATTTCTAGAACTTCTTACTCGTAATTACCTGCATTAACACAAATAATAAAAACAGACCTGTAGTTTGAATCCATCATGTAATAAGTTTATAAGAAATATTGAGAAATATTACCGTTCATTAAATAAGGAATTAATTATTTTACAGTTGTTTTAATATCAAGTTTAGTAACGCAGAATATTTTAATTTAATTTATTTTTTCATTCTAGTCTTTTAATAATACCTAACTTGAGAAAGCTCTTAATAAACTCTTATCCTAAAGCTCGTTTTAAAATCTAGACCTTTGCACCTTAACAGCAAAGCTAAATCCTTTCTTAAACTTATTAATAAAACAAATTTCAAGTAAAAAACAACTTTTAAGCTCCTTTCAATATTTATTAATTTATTTTTGTAACTTTCTTCCTTGGGGAAGTTTATTCCAATAATCCTTTTTCTTTAATAGTGAAAAATTAATGGAATATTTAATGGATTTAAATAAAATTTCTTTCACCGATTTGTATTAAAGAGTGGAAATAAAATTGCAACGAAATATTAATTTTTACTTTCATTTTTAAAAAAGTTTTTCAGTAGCAGAAATTCAAACATGTTTTAATCGAAATGTTGTAGGTGAAAGACGAGTCGCTAGCACTTCGATTTATGGTAAATCTATTATAAAAGAGTTGATTGAGTAAATATTCTATTGAGTAGTCTGTTACTTTGTGATAGAATATTGTGAAAAATTAATGAAATAAAATTTACTTGGTTAGACTTATCATCACTTTTATTGTCTTGCCCACGGTTGCTTAACAATGTTACACTCTCAAACGCAATGTCTTAAAAACTACAGCATACATTATTTTATAGGGCTATTTTAGTTCGCACATTTATTATTACTACTATCTAGGTACTATAAGAAAAACATCGAACAACGGAGAATTTCGTAGATCTCTTTGATCATTAAGAAGATTAATTCTACTGGTCTTACTGCATTTATAAATTTCTTTGACTTCTAAGATGATAATTTTTTTTTTCATGCAATAATTATTATAAAATATTTTTAATTAAATTTGATCCAGAGGCCCTTGCGATGTGGTCTACGAAATTTAAATTATAATCTCCCTCTTTGGGTTTAAACATTTTTTTCTCTCACATATCATCCCTGTCGCCGATCATTTATTTTGTCTGGGCGATAAATTTGTTAAATATTGATGGATTGGGGACAGGGTTTTTCTCTGAATTCCTGAGTAGTGTTGGTCTTACGCAGATTATTGATCGTCCCACAAGGACAACAAAAACAACATCTCATTTAATTGATTACATCTTGACATCAGATGTGGATATTGTGGCAGGGAGTGGGGTAATGCCAGTGGATTTTAGTGATCATAATTAGGTATATTGTAGGGTGAGAGTGAATGTCTCGAAACCGGAGCTGAAGTATAAAATGGTTAGAAATTTTAAATCTTTAAATTATGACCAATTTCAGTCAGATCTGAGGTCAATTCATTGGAACAATGTATATTTTGCTGAAATATTAATGACAAAATAATTTTTTTCTGTGAAAATATCAATATACTCATGGATTTGCATGCTTCGCTTGTTACTTATCGTATTACAAAAAAATATACTCCCTGGTTTATAGATACACTGCCAACCAATGAAAGAGATAGAGACAAAGCACTTAGTAAATATAAGAAAACTCAGCTTACCACTGATTGGAATATCTATAAAAGTATTAGAAATATGTTTATAGTAGTTACTAAATTAGAAAAAAATAATTTTTATACAGACGAACTAAATAATAAGAGCCCAAAAGAGTTGTGGTCACAATGGAGGTTACTTACTTTAAAATATTCTAGAAATAGTTCTATACCTGACCAAATTGCCAATGTTGAGTCTAGTAATGATCATATTATAAACTCCGTACCTAGAATTTCGCATTCAGAATTTGAATTTCATAGTGTGAATGAAATGGAGGTAATAGAAGCGATTTCTTTTATAAGAACAATAGCTACTGGTGTTAATGGTATTAATATTCTCACTCTAAATCTGTGCATTCTTTTTTTTTTGTACCATATATTAAACATATTATAAATTACTGTATTTCCAGATAAATGGAAGGAGGCACTGGTGACTCTGCTTCCTAAAACGTCTTTGGTAGATTCTGTAAAACACCGAAGACCTATAAGTATTTTACCTACATTCTCTAAAATAGTGGAGAAAATATTACATAAGAAACTATCTGATTACTTTTAAAAAAAAAATATCTCTGTAAACCAGTCTGGATTCAAAAAAACCCATGGATGTAGTACTGCTTTGTTGACTATTACGGGTAACATTCTGGGGGCTTGGGATAAAGGCAAATTGACATTGCTGGTTCTGTTGGATTTCAGCAAAGATTTTGATACACTTAGTCATGATATTATTGATACAATATTCGAATACATTGGTTTGTCTAACCGAGCAGTTCAGTCGGTGGCAGAGTATTTGTCAGGAAGAAGTAAGGTTGTTCGATATAAAGATAAAAAATCTTCCCTTAAGGCTCTTAGTACGGGAGTTTCGCAGGGTTCCATTTTTGGGGCTACTTTGTCCAATGTATATACATCTAAATTTCCTCTCGCATTTGCTTTCTCTAATTGTCACTTCTATGCCGACGATATCCAGATTTATTTGTCTTTTTTTTTGTAGAAGAAAGTACATAGGCAGTTGCAGCGTTGAATGACGATTCGTCTAAATTTTGCAATATTGCAAAATCTCATAATCTTGTATTAAATTCCGAGAAGTCCACAGTATTAATCCTTGGTAGGAACAACGATAAAGAATATTTTCTAAACAACTTTTCTACCTCTGCCCGAGTCAATAACTTTCCACTACAATTCCAAAACCTCGGCAAGAAACTTAGGACTTCACATGGACCAGGATCTTATATTTGTCGGTCATATTAATTCCAGTTATACTCACAAGGTAGTACAATAAACCAACTACCCAAAAACTGTGTCATTAGGGTGAGAAAAAATTATATTGAAATATATTGTGAGTTTTTTAAACCTTATGAAAATTAGTTTTTAAAAATCCATTAAAGTCATGTTTCAACTTTGAAACTGCATGTGTTAGTTATTCTCTGACGAGCTTTTCAAAGTGTTTAAGAATAGATACCTTAGTATAAATCAAGCAGAACAATACATGTATATCTGAAGTGAAATGAGGAATCCTCTATTATAGGGATTTCAGGAACTTGAACGTATATAAAAGTTCGTTGGGGGAAAACCTTTGGAGGCAGCAGTTACGCAGTCTAGCCACTTTACGGATAAAAAAGAGTAGAATGGGAAGTTTTAAGCTTCTTCAGTTGGATTTTAAAAGGAAATATGTCGTATTTTGTATTGTTTTGGGTATAATAATTTTTTTCAACTTATTTTTCATTAGAGGGGTTCAAAACGCTTGACTCGGGGTTTGCCGTTTTGCTAACTTGAATTTTATCCATGCTGGTGGCATCAAAATTTTGATATACGGGGTGTCCCACGACGAATTATTGCAATTGATTTCTCGGAAAATTGACTTTGGAACATTTTTAAAATTTAACAGTTTACTAAAGTTCATGGGGGCAATTTAGCTAAAACATTTTTAAGATGGTGGCACTTTCGATTATACCTGAAGTTGATGTCTACTTGCTTATTTTAAATGGAATATTCTTTATGTTATTTCATTTTTAGATTAGAACTGTTTTGACATATTTTAAATTTTATGTCAAAAATGGCATTTGCAGGCCTAAACATAACAAGCAATTTCTTCTATATGAAAGCCTTTATTATTTAATGTGGGTTAGTTTCCTTCTAAAAGGGGATCTACTTTAATGTACAGTATTGCTATTTTGATGAACCGTCGGGGTGCCTAGGAATGACAAATCACCCATAACGTCTCAACCCCCTAGGGCTTAAAATAACGGAAGCACCCATTTGAACCCATATAATTACAAATTTTACTCTCTTCCGTAGCCCAATATACTTATAGATGGCCCCTGTACTCGAGAAGAATGCGGTCGCTTGTCGAATTTCCGAAACCCGATGTTTCTAGAAAATACCAGAAGTACTGAACGGCTATAAAAGCAGCTGGCCGGCAGTCTGTGTTGAACAAAGTTAGTTGATACCTGTAAATGTAGTGTCACATCTCAGAACAGACATACGCGACAGTACAAAAAATGTTTTAGGTACAGAAACGCGGCTGTGTTTACCCTGCGGATAGTTTTTGCTACATATGGGGTCAGTGTACCCCTAAATCGCGGAAAAAGGCAATTAACAAAATGATTAAAGTAACTTATTATAAGTATTTTGTATCAATATCGGAACTGGGCTCCTCACATATGTTGCTAAACCTATGTATCAAATCTAAGGAACTGATTAGGAGGCAAACCCTCTTCTATACTTTTGCAGTCCCAATGATCTGGCGAGAACTAACAAATCATTTTGACGACTATTACTTTTGCATGACTAAAGTGTCTGGTTTTTCAAGAAAGAGCAAATATAATATTGAATATCTGGATATTCTCTCAGCAATAAAACTGGTTCTTCATGGAGGAGGTTTACCGGTTCTAGCGTCCCAGGCAAAATGGGACGAAGATGTAGAAATATATAATGATAAGGCAGAATCCAATAATGTATCAGAAAAGGACGATTCCTATTTTCCCGAAAGTGAAGAATAAGCACCCCATTTAATCGAACAACCTGAATTAAATGATCAAGTTCGGGACCCCCACTTGTTCAAAGGGCATGCAGAAGTGTTAGGGTCTAGATTGCAACAATGGAATTTATTAGCCACTGGAACCAAAGTTACAATATTTAGG
The DNA here is from genome assembly GCA_034092305.1 of Diaprepes abbreviatus. Taxonomy (NCBI): domain Eukaryota; kingdom Metazoa; phylum Arthropoda; class Insecta; order Coleoptera; family Curculionidae; genus Diaprepes; species Diaprepes abbreviatus. Next base: position 17,872,770 of record JASJET010000200.1, on the reverse strand, counting down.
AATCATAATTGTTTGTATTAATCCAAATAGTGTGATAGAAAATTTAGAATTTTTACATAACCTTGATGAATGGCGCTTATTTATAAGTTCTTCTAAAATAAGTTTAAAAGCAGTTTTGCTCCATAATGGCAACAAAAGACCATCTGTTCCTCTTGTACATACAGTTGACATGAAGGACAGATACGAAAGTATGTCACTTATTCTAAATGCAATAAGCTATGATACTTATAAGTGGCAAATGTGTGGTGACCTAAAAGTCATACGACTATATTTAGGGGTTCAGGGTGGATTCACGAAATATTTCTGTTTTCTTTGTCGTTGGGACAGTATAGCAATACAAAGCCATTACCAAGTAAATGAATTGCTTCCAAAGAAATTATTGTATTCCAGGTCAAGCTAACCTAAAGAATATAACTCTTGCTGATCCCAAAAAAGCACTGTTACCTTCATTACACATTAAACTAGGATGTGTTTAAATACCTTAAACAAATTTTTTCTAAACTAAGTGATGTTAAGCTTAAGAAAGGAATATTTGTTGGAGCACACATTAGAAAAATACTAAGGGATCAACAGTTTGTTAAAAAATTAAATGATGTTGAATTAGTTGTGTGGAGTTCTTTTAAAATAATTGTTTTGGAGTTTTTACGAAACAAAAAAGTAGAAAACTACGATAAACTTACAGAATTACTTAAAAGCTATTGCAAAATGGGCTATCGCATGTCTTTTAAAATATATTTCTTGTACTCCCATTTAAATTTTTTCCCAGAAAATTTGGATGCGGTTGGTGACGAGCAAGGAGAAAGGTTCTACTAAGACATATTAACAATGGAACAACTCTACTAAGGCAGATGGGATCCAGTTATGATAGGGGATTATTGTTAGTTTCTTATGAGAAAAAGCGATCAGAAATATAAACAAAAGTCAACATATATGTATACTATAAATGTATTTTCATGGATATTTTTGTAAATAAATCCTGTTACCTTAAAATATCTTGTTTTTTTTTATTGTTTTCAACTTATGTATAAGTATTATATAAAAATGTTTGTATTAAATAAAAATAATTGATACCTTCTATAACTCAAACTCTATTCATGGTAGACATTTTCGTTGTTGAATTCGCAAGCAGGATGCTTTAAATTTCCATGGACAGTCTTTATAACATCAGTTAATCACCAGGCATTTTTTTTATTTGTTGACTAGTGTAATAATAGAGATACCCTGCAAAAGTATCGAAATTTGGACAATCTATACATTAAAAGGTAGGTAATTAAAACCGTTTATTTATTATTGCAAACAAAGTGAAATTCGTTATTTTTTTTTAAAAAGGCTTATTTCTCTTTCAAAATTTATTTGAAAAAGGGATAAAATATTAAAACAGGAGATACTTGGGCTTAATTTAATTTATGAACTGCGCGGATATTAAGCTTTTAATCACATTTTACAGCTCAGCTGCATCAGATAATAATTAAATTGTGGACGCACATAATAATAATAATTCATTTTACAGTAACATACTACACGTTACTGGGCAACTAGAAATTTGGATTTATTTAATAGTCTAAGTTATGTTATTGAAAAGAATTATTCTTTCGAATGGGTCAAAATGCCTGCGGGGGGGGGGAGGTTAAGGCAAATGCTTGGAGTATATATATATATATATATATATATATATATATATATATATATATATTACACAGAATAACATAGTAAAACAAGCTCATAGTCAATGGCGTAGCTAAAAGCTTGGGGGCCTCCCGCAAAGTCTCAATAGGGCCCCCTTTTTAATTTAGCCATATAATTCACTTCAAATGCTAAATAAACTGTAATATGAGTTGCTTTTGATATTCATTAATCATAATATCGACGTTTGGATGTCAAGCTTCCAATCCCACATACCCCACTCGTGGCGAGATCGACGTTTGTTATAAAGCAGACAGGCAAGTGGAACGAGTTTTTTTAAGTGTATAGCCAAAACCCAAGGTCCCAACTCCACATACTCCTCGAGCAGCACGATCGATGATCGTTACACAGCAGACAGGCGACCGAAGCAAGAAATAAGTAAAAAATGTTATATACGTGCCTTTGTAACAAGTATAAAATAATTTAAATTGTTGGATTTCCGTACAAAATGTGGCAATGTCGCATATCCCTTCTTACTAACTAAAGAAGATAAATTTCTTCTTGTTACCGAACTAAAATGCACGATTGCCACTTCCTAGCGACCTTTTATTGAAATCACAACGTTGCCAATTCTTAAATATCACTAATAAGATGCTACATATTTTTATAGAACAACAAGTACAAAACTACAAACTAGAAGGTGACCTAGTTTTTGTTCTTTGAGAAAAGAAAACCTCTGCAACAATAGTATAATACGGGCCTATTGTTAAAATAATGCACACAGTGCTACATTTATGATATGATAAAATGTTACTTTTTGAATGTTTCTTCGAAATATGAGAATATTGCACGGTTCTTCGGCAGAAACACCACCTATTCAATGTATTCTTCTTGCCTAACTTAATCTATGACTTGAGGTTGCTGTTATAAGGTATTGTCTGCTCTCGATTCCGCAAACTTGGTTTTAGTAGTGTTTTCACCATTTTAGTTTCAATTCAATTATCTAGTAGGATTTATTTCATTGGTTCTTTGAGTTCAATGAGGTAAACTTTAAGATTGAACTACAAAGAAAGTTTTTATTATGAACAATAGAGTAGTTTTTGTGTAGTAAATAAATTTTGTCTTTTTATGGCGCTTTATATATAGGTAAGTTTTGATAATATTTATTCTTAAAAAATATTATTAAATTTTACTTACAGGAAAAGTTTCATGGATCATTTGGGTCCACCTTGGATTTCTTTCATTCTGTAATATGTTGGAGTATACCAAAAAATATCCAATACGTATTTTTTTACGTAATAAGTTGCAATTTTATATAATTGCGGTACATATATATGTATATATATATATATATATATATATATATATATATATATATATATATCGTTCGAATTTAGAAACATTTTCTTTCTTTTCATGTTTTACATTTCTAAAAGCTCAAGTATATTACCATTTGAATCTAAAAAAATTGATAATATATAGTGCTGTTCCATATCACTAAAAATTCATTAATATAAATATAAAAATAAAAAAATCATCGGATCCATGGCAATATTTGCTTTGTAAATTTAAATGAATATAAACGGAGGGATTAAAAACTTGTACCTGTATTCTAGATTTACTATCCGACACGGCAACACTACATCTTCTCATTTCTTGCTTTTTTACTACTATTTACTATAAATAAATTTATTGAATTAGTTGGATTTAATACTTGGAAATTTCTCATCTGGCTCTCTCACCAAAAATAACAAAAATAGTTGCCAAGGCGTCCATAAGTGGTAAAAGTCTACGATTATTTAATCAATGGTTGTAGCGATTGTTTGGGATCATATTGTCTGATTCAATTTCCTACTCAGAGATTCCGATTTTTTTGTTTAGTTTGTTCGCATTCGCTTAAATGTGAATGGTAGTGAGTGTGACTGATGGAGATGCAGTGAGGGTGATCTAAGATGCACTCTATGGCTGAAGTTGAAGTCGATTTCTTAACTCTCGTGACCCTTAAGCAAGCAGTCCTTTGTATACTGCTTAATATCAGCATCTTGATTTACCGTCCTAGGACTGTATACATTGTTTGTCTTAGTCTGAAGTCTGGAGATTATCGTCAGCTTTTATTTACAATCCCCATCGTATCTATGTCAGTCGCCAGTAATTAATATTCAAATAAAAAATGCCGATGACAACAATACGATAAACATTCCAATCATTAAACAATAAAGGAATAAGCGTACATTTTTTAAAAAACTGTATTTTAGTTCCCAATATTTTTTACAACTTGAATTTTTTATACCTCTTCCACAATAATTTCTGGAGCAAAAACGCGGAGAACTTTTACCATTAATCTTTGTACTTCTGATATCAAGGTTCAATATAACGGCTGGTTTCCACTAAGATTAAATCGTTTCAATATTATCTACAACAAGCTACGCATTATGGAGCTTATCGTAAAGAAGTTTAGGGTGTATTAAAAAAGAGAACGATGAGATATTGCTTCCTCAAGAGGAAATTTCACGAATTACGTGCAGTGCTTGAACTCCTTTAAAAATGTGAGGGTTTTAAAAATGTGTTTTAATATTTTTATCAAATTTGAAGGGAAAAAACCGAGACAAATTTTTATGGAAAATGATTGTAATCAAATCGGCTGAGTTTTTCACTAAGTTTTGTGCAAATTTCAACTTATATATATATATATATATATATATATATATATATATATATATATATATATATATATATATATTATGACGATTAGGCTATTACGCCCGCACAAAGTGTGCCCATAAATAAAATTTAGAAAACTTTGTTATTATTTTACTTCTGAATTTATATTTTCAATTTTCAAAATATTGCCAAAATTTAATTAAAAACTAGTATTTATTAATTTTTAACTACCTGGATCAAAATCGGCAACGTTTAATTTCGTAATTGTCTGTTATATATGTAATTCTCCTTTCAGGCAGAGAATATGAAAAATATATGTACAAACAGTTTATTTCCTGCAAATATCGCTCTGGTCCTCTCTCCATACGCATTTTGATCATCTCATGATCTCGTCAGTGGAGCTGTATCGGACCGAGAGCAACATTAGCAGGAAATAACTGATATATGAACCATAAATTTCAAGGTATGTCGGCAGGATATTCACTTGCCGTCTACAAACTTCGATGTCAGACTGAAAAATATCGCCAGTCGAACGACATCTATGAATCGACTTCGATTCAAATTCACCAAGTCAGCAAGGTCGCTTTCCGGGTCATGATGAACCGAAGTTGTAAGAAGGCGATTCGTTGACTTGATGAAAAAAACAAAACAGTATAAAAAGGACGGACATGCTTGGGACAGGGGTCAGTCGGTTCAATCGATTCAATTGGTTGAATCGGTGCTATCGGTTCAATCAGTTTAAGAGTGAGTTGATCCGATGCAGAGCAGCCAGTCTATCGTGAATTAGTTAATTGCCCCGAAGGTTAGTGAAGCGAAAATCCCAAGCGTGTCCCAGTCCTGAGTAGGTCGACAGATAGAGAACTCTAGTGACAACCCTCGTGAAGAGTGCCAGGATGAAGATAACCTTAATGTAAGTCAAACATTTAGTCACAATGATGTACAGTCCAAAATGTTAATGTCGCTTATTTTTAATTAAACTATTTTTTTATATATATAATCCGAAGTAAAGAGTTTATTTTGAGTGTAATCTCTGAAGACCAAATTCCTAAATGCTACGTTCCTAGTCACACCTCAAAACTGGGCGTGACAATATCAGGGAGATTTCCCACATTTTCCCGAATATCCTGTATATTATATTATTTTAAGTATGTTTGGAATTGACTAGAAATTTACTTATTTGAGCCATATTGTTTGGAAGCAATAGGCCTCATATTTGACTCTATTTATACCTGCATTTGATACTGTCTCAGGATTAAATACACATTTCATTTCACGTTTTTAGTGAAAGTTTAGTCCGCTCAAAACTTGATTTTTATTTTCAGCACATTATGTCATTTTTCAGAATAAAATTTCCAGTCTCACTTTTCTTAAAAAATAGTCTTATGGATGTTTAATGTAACTGGTCTTATATCTCTGTATATTTTTCACATTTTTAGATTAACTTTCAGAATCTTGTTTACTGCAAGATAAATTGTTTTTTTAATAAAGTTTTCACCGTATGTTTTCATAGGCAAGGTTTTTTTTATACATACACTCAATTTCCAAAGATAAATGAGCCAAATCTAAGTACAAGGGATGAATAGAGAACGCCTGACAGATGAAATTTAAATTGCGAAGCGCGGTGAGCATCTGAAAGAGCTTTGCTGTCAACCGCAAGTAGATTTAACGGGGTATAGTAACGGGTTTTTGTACTTCCTTCTGTTTTTAGGGTTTGGTTTTATCCGTGGTGAATGAAAGTCAAGTTGGTACAGTTGTGTTTTTGTGATACAAATTGGGAAGCAAGATAAGTTTTTATTCTTTCAAACATTCAACAAAGGATAGCAAGGAACTATAATAAAATGGAAAATATTTCATTTTCTAGTTATACAGGATGATTCTCCGGAAACTTTATCGATCGATTGCGAGAAAACTATAATTAGAAAGAAACTGAAAATTTGACAGTGTATTAAAGTGCATGGGGATCAGCTGGCCAAAATATTTTTAAGATGGCGGCACTTTCGGTTATACCGGAAGTAGACGTCAACTTGCTTGTTTTAAATGGAATAACCTATATATTATTGCATTTTTGATTTCTATGTAAAATTCTAGATATAATTTATGTATAATCTTCTGTACTTAAGTCTTACCATTTTGGACATATTTAAATTTTTATGTCAAAAATGACGTTTGCAAACCAAAACTTAACTATAAATTTTTTATATAAGAAAGTCTTTATTATTTAATTTGGGTTACTTTTCTTGTAGACGAAGATCGACTTTAGTAGTCTTTTTATGATATTTTGAAAATTATTGGTAGAGAGTGGTCAAAAAAGAATAATACAAATTATATTTAAAAAATCGTTAAAAGGCAACTTTTTCAAATAAAAAGCACCTATTTTTATAATTGTGTCATATTAAGCATTAAAAATAAGGTAACTTTGAATAAGTTTGTCTATTCCAAAAATTTGTTGTTTTCAAAATATTGGCAATTCAATATTTGTCTATTGTAAAAATGCTATCCGGCTTTTAAATTTTGTTATTAGTTTGCCATGACGGCGAGGCATGGCCAGAATGAAATAATCGAACCCTGCAGAATTATCACTATTTCTTGCTATGTGATATTCATTAATAATAATCGTGCCGGAGCGATTAAATTACACACAGGAAAATTATTTAAAATTATTTATTATTTATGGAGAATGTGTTAGAGTTATTTCAAGAACATGCGATACATTCGCGATCCGATATCCGAAGAAACCGAAACCAACACTACGAACTGTTAAAAAGATTATACAAAACTTTAAGAACTTTGTATCTTCTTCTTCTTCTTTCTCAGCCCATTGACGTCCACTCCTGGACATAAGCCTTTCCGATGGTCCTCCACTGAGATCTGTCTCTCGCCTTCTGGAGCCAGTCTTTTCCAGCAAACTGTCTTATATCATCTACCCATCTGCGTTCTGGCCTGCCACGATTTCGGTTTCTTTTCTCGCGGTCGCCATTGCAGTAATTTACTTGTCCACCTATCGGGCCGTTGTCTAGCTGTGTGCTCCGCCCATTGCCACTTTAGTCGTGAAATGCTTTGTATCTATAAAAGCTAAAAGAAATAGAAATAAACCAGTTGTTAATAAAATAAAATTGACCTTGACTTCCCAAACATTTTTTGGACCTAAGCAGGAACTCTTTATGGGTGGCTTTTCTTATTGACTGAGAATTAAGTTCTTCAAATGCTATTCTGACGCGCTGCATGCAATCTGTCTTAGTGGTTAATGCGGTGTTGTATACTTTATTCTTGATTGTCCCCCAAATAAAAAATCAAGTACTGTTAGGTCGGGGGAGCGAGGTGGTCAAAGATGTGTCCTATTCTTGGCTATCCATTAATCATAAAACAAGTTTTGCAGATGATTGTTAACTAAATGACTATTATGTGGAGGCGCCCCATCATTTTGATAAAATAGATTTCTATGATCAGCCAGCGGTAGGTTGTCTAAATAGTTCACTTCCAAATTTCTCAAAATGCCGAAGTAGCGCTCACCTATAAGTTAAAAAAAGTATTTTGTATCTAGAAGTCTTCAAAAATGGCTAACTTACCATTGAGATTATCTTGGTAGAATTCTAGGGCGACGACGCCGTCATTTCTCATAGCACAAATTCTCTAAATGGAGTTGCTCCAAAAGTGGGAATTCTATCGATTAAACAATCCATTTTTTGTGAATTTGGCTTCGTTCGACCAAATAATATTATCCAAAGAACCAGCATTATCTTGTGACCGAAGTAAAATAAATTGACAGGACTCTACTTTTCGTGGAAAATCAGTGCCTTTAGAATATTGTACTATGAAATATGCGTAGGGATGAACATTGTGTTTCCATAAAATCCTTAAAACTGATGTTTGAGATAATCCAGACTCAAATGCTACTTGCCTTGTAGATATTGTCGGATATGCGGTGAAATATCCTAAAATTGTAGTTTCAATACTTTCATTATCAACCACTGGTTTATTTCTATTTCTTTCAGCTTTTATAGATCCAAACTTCTTGAAGTTTTTTATAATCTTTTTAGCAGTTGGTAGTGTTGGTTTCTATTTTTTCGGAGATCGGATCGCGAATGTATTGCATGTTCTTGAAATAACTCTACCACATTCTCCATAAATAATAAATAAGTTTAAATTATCTTTAAGCGTGTAATTTAATCGCCTCGGCATGATTATTAATAATGAATGTCAGATGGCAAGAAATTGTGACAATTTTGTTGGGTTTGATTGTTTAATTTTCGCCACGCTTCGCTGTCATGGCATAATAAAACTTAAAAGCCGTATAACATTTTTACAATAGAAAAATGTTGAATTGCCAATATTTTTAAAACTACAAATTTTTGGAATAGACAAGCTTACCAAAGTTACCCTTATTTTTAATGCTTAATATAACAAAATTATAAAAATAGGTGCTTCCTATTTGGAAAAATTCATTTATGGCCATTTTTTAAATATAATTTTTAATCTTTTTTTGGCCACTCTATACTAATAATTTTCAAAATATCATAAAAAGACTACTAAAGTCAATCTTCGTCTACAAGAAAACTAGCCCAAATTAAATAATAATAAAGACTTTCTTATAAGAAAAATTTATAGTTAAGTTTTGGTCCGCAAACGTATTTTTGACATAAAAATTTAAATATGTCCAAAACGGTGAGACTTAAGGATAGACCATTATACACGAAATATATCTAAAATTTTACGTAAAAATCAAAAATGCAGTACTATATAGGATGTTTCATTTAAAATAAGCAAGTTGACATATACTTTCAGTCAGGGGCGGATCCGTCCTTTCTCTTTGAGGGGGGGGGGGGGCGGTGACATCACAAAAGTACATTATGGCAAGTGAAAGCAAGTTGTCGACGGGGGGAGGAGGACACCGGAGACATTTCCATTTCTAGTGTAAATGGCAGGGTCGTGCCTATTTTTCTGAATTTGAAGCTCTTGGAGAGGAGGGGATGCCAGCAACATACACATTCCTAATATAAGAGGCAGAATCGGGTCTATTTTCCTGAACTCAAAGTTATTGGGGGGCGGCTATCGCAAGAAAAACAAGTTGTCAACGGGGAGGGAGTGTCAGCAGCATACACATTCCTAATATAAAAGGCAGAATCCGTTCTATTTTCCTGAACTCAGAGCTCTTGGGAGGGGGGGGAGCGATCGCAAGCATACACATTCCTATACTCTATTCAAGAACTAGAGAGAGTAATAAACCTGTTACCGAAATCCCCAACGTACTTGCTCCAGTACCGCAAGTAACGGAGGACTCTCATAAATCTAATTATATTTAAATATTATAAGCTTTTATAAATTTACTGCAACAATAAAATTTCTGATAGTACAATTTAATTTCTATCAGTGAGAAAAGTACACCTTACAGTGTGTCCTTAGTGATTTATCTTGTTTGTGCTTGTTTTTATATATTATATGAGATTAGTGAGATACCCAAAAGAAATGGCTTCCACATGATATTTATTCCAAAATCCTTAAACCAGGGCATTTTTTCCTCAACGAAAAACTTATTACGATGAATGTTTATGATGCCGTAAGATATCAATATCTAGATAATAATGTTAAAAGCTCTGTTGAGAGGTGTTCCAACATGACAGGAGTTGGAAAATCTACTATGTACCGAATACTGAAGGAGAAAAAACGACTGGAATTGTTAGTACTCCCAAGCCACATTCGATCACAGGCAGACGAAAAACCTCGTTGAAAGAAGAGATGTAAACTGCAATAACAGGAGTTGTACATATATTTTATTATGAGAAGCAGATCCCAACCGTCGATAAAATTCTTACTAAAATCAATGAAGATCGGGATTTACCTGAAATTAAAAGAACTGAGCTCTAGAAATTGCTCAGAGAACTTAATTTTTTATGGAAAAAACCATTTAGGAAATCTGTTCTTATAGATCGTCCGGAAACTGTCCGTTGGAGAAGGAAATATCTCTCTCAAGTAAAAGGCAGAGTTGCTAGAAATAATACAATGTACAGAATTAGTAATTTAACTGAACTTTTGAAAGATTTTTTTGAACAAAGTTGCTGCGGAAAATTGGGAAAAATCCATATAATAAAAGAATAAAACAAAATGTGGAAACTCAATTAATTGAGCGACGATAGCTTTACTGAATTTGATTACGAATTAGATACGTAATGTTTACCAGTGTAAACACAATTTGTTTTTGTTGTATTTTATTGTTTAATGTTGTTTATATATTTTTTTTATTTTTTTTATTTATTTTTATTTTAGTGTGTCCCATTCTTTAATTTTATATATGTTTAGTTCCAATTAGCCGTAATTCCTTTATTATTTTATTATTATATTTGTGTCTTTTTCTTAAGCGTGTAGAATTAACACGTTTATTTTATTTTTTTAAGCCTATCGGATATTTCATATAATAACGGAAATTAAATTAAGATGCCAGTGCAATAGAAATAAAAATAAGTAGATCTAATTTTAACTGTAACATATAAAAATAATTACATTTGAATCCCTTTTTAGTGTTTAATTTAAGAAATAAATAAACTGAAACGTCAAATTTCCTAAAAATGTTTATAATTAATGATAAAATGACCGATAGCCCCCAAAAAAAATTTTTAATATTATATGGACGAATTTATTTTTTTATATATGTTTAACTTCTTTTCTTTTTGACAATGGGTATTTTGTAAGTATTTAAATTGTAACTTCGAATTTTTTGAAAGAATAAGGCTACGTTTTAGTCTGAATGTGCCTAAAACGATTTTTATGCCAAAATTAAAAATAATACAAATACAGTTGTGATTTGTGTTAAATATGTCAAAATTATCTGTATTTTGTACTGTATGTGAATTATTAAGAAATCATAAGAAATAAAATAATAATATAAAAACTTTTTATTTTAAATTTATTACCGAAATAATATTCTATGCCATAAATACTTAGTGATAAAATACACCCCTTTCCGACGCCTATGACAAGGATTAAAATCCTTTTTAACACTTCCAAATGTCTATTGTTATCCAACCCAAATAGTCCATTATTATAGACCGGTATTTTTGATTATAAAATTTCTAACCCATTCCTAGGAAAAAAATATATGTTTAACACATTTTGCCAAAGACACCGAACTAAAGAACACAGGTAGTTTGCGAAGGAAAAAGGGTAAACATGATTTATTACTCTCTTTAGTCCTTGAATTAACTATAGTATAAGAGGTAAAATCGGGTGTATTTTCCTGAACTCAAAGCTCTTGGGGGGGGGGGGGCGATCGCCCCCACTGCCCCCCCCCCTTGGATCCGCGCCTGCTTCCAGTATAACCGGAAATGCCGCCATCTGGAAAATATTTTAGCCGGCTGTTCCCCATGCACATTAGTAAACTTTCAAATTTTCAGAGAATCACTCTGTATATTCCATTAAAAATTTATATTATTCCATAATCTTACTTATTAAAGAGTACAATGAGAAAGTAAATATATTTTTAAATTTCCCCCTTCCATTAATGGAATCAGCAGAGAATGTATTCATTTGAGTTCAAAATTTAAATAAGAAAATGTTTCAACTGACTTACCTAACAACGGATTAAAATTTTAAGGATTTCGAAATAAAAATACAATACAAAGATTTCATTTTCTTGTAATATTTCCTTCCAGTTGTTTCGGCGGGCTTAAATTTTTAAAATTGTTTTGTTTATTTTATTAAATCCCTAACAAAAATACAAGATTTCATAATAAAGGAATGTAATGGGCTTTTGTTTCAAAGGTTCTTCCTTGTATTGTAGGATATACACAATAAAAGAAATATCTTAGACGATCTTTTATTTAAATGCCACAAAAAGAGATCAAAGATAGAAGTGTGTATCTCACAAGTTCCTCCCTAAGACAGATTTTGCTGTAATAAAACATCTTTTATTATTTTATAAGCGACAGATTGGAATAAAGGGTAGAAAATATTTCTTATTTACTTGAGTAAATTACTAGAGCAATGGGAAATTGAAACTTATATACTCTTCTAATAAAGAAAATTGAACAAACTACATCAGTCACTCTCAATCTTTAGGGAGACGAAGGGTAACAAAAGAGTAGGGCGTAATTTGACTACTTACTTGTAGGGAGATATTGACCTTCAAATACAGAAGAGCTCCTTTTCATAGCGCAACTTCGATAATTGAATATTTAAACGAAACTATGACCAAAATTTAATAGGAATAAATTTGGAAACATCCTGATGACTTAAGTCACCGCACATTATATTAATAAATTTTTTCCTCTGGTAGTGATTGAAGGAATTAGTCTATAACTACAGACCTTTTCGTGTTATTGATTCCCATGTGGACCCTCAGGTGTTGATTGTGGCCTACAAGGGGTCCATGTCAACGGGAAAAACAATTGGAGGTACATGTCATGTTAATGGGGGTTCACGAAAGTGGATCCTGATACTAGGCTTCATGCATTCCCAAAATACAAACAATGTCTAATCTTACTATATAAAAAAGTTCACATCATACTCATTATTTCCATACAAGACATTCCTCGAACTTTGTCAAGTTAAGGATGTTGTTTACGCTTTGTTGTACTAGGCTACCATACAATACAGATGTACGTGATCATGGGGTAGATCGTCATAATGTTTATCCAAAAAACCACTCACGGTGTCAGTCCTCATGTCCACCAAAAAGCTAGTTTCCAATCCAAGAACGCCCATATGGTCTTCCTGGTTCGAGCTTTAAGATGATTATTCCAGTTTAATCGTGAGTCCAGAGTTATTCTCAGGTAATTTGACTGTTCCCTTGTATTGAAACATCCTTCCAAACAATATAATAGTGGGAAGTCTCCGCGTTTTTCTCTTTTTTTTTTGTAAAGAGTACTACCTCGGCCTTGTCGAGGTTTATTCCGAGCCCTTATCTGTGCCACCATCGCTCCGCGACCTGGATGACCTATATCATTGGTCCCTCCAGGTCCCGGATATCGCGACCAGGGCATAAAATGGCTAAGTTGTCGCCGTAGGCTTGTGTATATAAACCAACCTCATTCATTTTCCTCAGGAAGCTGTTCATCATAAGGCTTTAAAACTCTTCCCTGTGGACAGACACTTCTTGATAGTGCTTTAACAGTAACACTGTTAAAGTCTTAGTCCCTGAGTCAACATTGCTCTGATCCATGCTACTACTGTCAGTTCAGAGCGTTACGTATCAAATCGTGAGATCTGTTGTTAAACGCCCCTTTGAAATCAATAAAGGTACCTAAGGCGGATCAACTATTCAACAGTGAATTTACGACTCTTGTGACCAGTCGATGAAGCTCTGTGTCTGTGGATTTTCCTGCTAGGTACGCAAATTGTAAAAGGTTTAAGGGACACCGTATCATTACTCCTTCCTTGATGGATCGATCCTCGCAAAGACTTAGAATTTCTGCAATTCGTCCTTCTTACCTTGAAAATAAAGATTATTTTGTTTCCTCCCCTCCATGCCAACAGTATATACCCCAAGCTCATACACAAGCGCAACAATTTTACCAAATGGTTTATTATAATATCAGAGGTATCTTGTAGTAATGCTGGGAATATATTATTCTTACCTAGTGACTTGAAGGGGGCAAAGGTTTTGACTGACAATTTTTCAAATTTTTTTCAAATTCACTCTCATATTGATTTGGGCTTAGAAAGTGCACTCTTAGTAGCTCTCCTAGGATTTCCTCTTCTGTAGTGATTTGACCTCTTTCAGGAAGAACCAGTGCTCCAATCCGGTCACCACGATCTCTAGATAGTAAGTTGCAGAAGTGGGATGCTGAACGCATACTTGTAACAACATTTGATCGTAGACTGCAAATGATATATTTTGGTAACGTAAGGTTTTTCTGTCTACAATCATACTGCTGTCCCATATTATAGTTATTTTAAATATTTATAAATAATTATTACAAAGACAATGGCTTGAAGTCTAGACGTTCTTCTTCTCCCTTGCAGCTTTAGTTCCAAACAACTACGGGTTATTCAAGCTTACCAAAACCATAACTCAGGACTCTGGCAATTCTGCTAACTAGCTGGTCAGATGACGTCTTTTTTTTAAAGCTCTCACAGCAGTGTGTCCGCGAATTTAATCATAGGAAGGTTCTTTAATTAAATTAAACAAAACAAGTTTCCCATAACACTTAAATTTATTAACAAAAATAAATAGAAAAACGAATTATTTACAATGAGAAACTTAAACTAATAACAATATTAAAGCAACTAACATAACTGCTCTTAATGGCCGTTCTGTTAGTAAAAATGTAAAACCCAATTTAGGAGGTACAAGATATAAATAGCTTTCTAAAATAATAAACAGAAAAAAAAAGAATAAAAACGCGAAAAAACAGCTATTTTAACAAACAATATTATAGTCACTAAATTCTCGAATAAAATAACAAATGATGTTCCCTTAACTTTCCAAATTAAATTAAAAACAGGACGAAGCAAAGAAAACCTTCATTACCGCCCAATATACACGTTACGTAATTTTCTATGACACTGTTCTTAAAATGGTACCGACTTTAACGAATTCTAGATTGTAACTAAAGTTTAGTATTTCTTAAAAGGTCAAACTTATACTCCCTCGGCACCCTGCTGATCCCATTAGCACCCATATCACCCCATGGAACCCTGTAAACGTCAATTTGATTCATGAAATGTAGAGAGCGTTAGCCATTCTACACCGGATACTTAATTTTCGAACTAGCCTCTGAGCATTTTAATATTATTTTTTATATAAAAATAGTAAATTAAACTATTCTAGGTTTTCCTATAAATAGGAGGAATCGATAATAATGTCCGTATAAAAAAATATTCACTCTTTTATTAGTCTAGAAGTACTTCACTTTATCTTTCTTGTGAACAGAAAAAAAAAACAGACATTACACAAGCTCCCTTTACATTCGGTCAAATAATATATCATATTATAGTGAGTTATTTGATTATTCTTTTGTTTTCTAATAATGAGAAAATCATTCAATATTTTAGTACATTTTAACGATTTTTTGTATACCATATGTAACACTTCCCTCGCCCTTATCTCTTCAGTTTTACTTACATAACCAAGGTAGGATTTCTTCGATAGATTTATAGGCAAATCTTAAAGCAGGATGTCACCATAAATTCTGAGTTTATACATTAAAAAAAAAACATTTAAACGACTCAAAGATTATAAAATTGAGATTATGCTTAAGTACGATAATTGATTTATTTTTCCTCTAGGGTGGTAATAAAAAATATATACTAATTAATATTCCATTATATACTTTCTATGCTCTCGCAGTATTTCTCCCACACGTTCTTCTATGAGTAACTTATTTGTTTCTTTTATTCTCTTTGGGCAATTTTATATTATTTTCAGTTAATTTTAGTTCAGCGTTTTAGCGCCTTTTTAAAGAATTTCCTAACATTCTTCTGGTGGTTCTAAATTTGAGAGTTCCACCAGGAACAATTACTTCGTCAATTGATAATTTCTAAAATGAAATTATCAATTGCTTTGTTAATCGATAATTGTAGAAATGAAGTTAACAATTACTTTATTAATTGATAATTTTAGAAGTCAAATTACTTCATTAATTGATAATTTTATTTCCAAAATTATCAAATGATGAAGTAATTAATAATTATTTTACGAATTAATGCTTATTTATTAACTGATATTCCGATTTTTTAAATTATTCATTACAAAATTAATTGATAAATTTACTTGAAAATATTACAAAAAAAATATTATTGTCAATCATTGGATTAAACAATATTTAAAACGTCACATAACAATCAAGAATTATTGACGTAAATACATTATAAGTAATCAATTATTGTAAAGTAGACATACACACACCTAAATTACAAATAAATTATATTTTCCATATTTCAAAATGGATTGCTAATGACCGAATTAAGTCCGTGATCTATTGTATTAGTATTTGCTAAATGCCTTAATCTCTCATTTCGCACGTTTTAAAATGTGCCTTAGTAATTACTAGTGAATAATGACCAGGGTATGCACGAAAATCGAAAAAGACAGTCTGGATTTACTGCTCGCGCTAAATGTGCCTTTGTAGAGCTTTTTTAATTGTTCAAATAAAGTTTTTCGTCCGAAACAGAAGGCTGTTTTTTTTTTAATTGTAATTATTTTAACGACAACCTTTTACATATGGTGATTAAATGAGTTTATGGAAAATTGCTATATCTTAAATATTGATAATAATGTAGACTAACAGTTGCATTTTTGAAAATTAGAGTAATTTTATGAATAACTTAGAATGATGTGAGATTATAGCTGAAATAATGCTTATAAGAGGTAATTCGAAAAGTCCCGAGACTGGCACACACAAGGCGATTCTAATATCAATACTATTTTTAGTTAGTTCTAACCTTCAAACGACACGTGTTATAACTTAACGACATTTCGACTATTAGTCATCGAGATATTGAAGTTTTAGTAACCCACCTTCTTACATTTTCACAAAAATGAAAAAAGTGAGTTTCGTACGTTAACAAAACTCCTATTTGATGGGAAAAGATACCGTTAAAACTTAAAAATGATTTGAAAAGTATTATAGGGAATTTGCTCTGTTGAAAGCATCTATTGTTCGCTGGTTTACTGAATTCAAACGCAGTCGTTCAGACACAATAATGCTGAGATCCCAAATGAGGCTGTTACAGGGGAAAACATCAGAAATCCACAAAATTATTTAGAACAACCACAAAATGTAAGTGAATGAGATAACTGACATCGTAAAGATATCGATAGATTGTGTACATTATATTCTGTCGAGTAATTGGGTTGACCAAAAACAACACGTGCTGATGGTCCAGAGCGGTGTTTGGAGCTATTTAAGTAGAATAAAGACTATTCTTTCATGTGGAATGTGACATTGGATCAAACATGAGTCTACCACTATACTCCGGAGTCAAATCGTCAGTCAACTGAATGAATAGCGAAGGATGAAAGCCAGCCAATGCGACCAAACATGCAACAGTCGGCTGGTAAGATTGTGGCATCCGTATTTTTGGATGCGCATAGTATAATACTAATCAACTATCTTGAAAAGGAAAAAGTTATCAATATTGAATATTATATGGCATTATTGCTTCTTTTGAAGGAAGAAATCGTGAAAATACTTCCCCAAATGAAGACTTCTCGGCCAGTTTAGTTTTGCTTATGATCTTGTATTACATATGTCAACAAATAAACGCTTATATAGGGGGTATCAAGGATAGGCACCTTACGATAAAGCTTTGCAATATGTAAAAGAAATAGCTGTATCCTGAAAATAAATAAAGTCCTCCATTTTTGCAGGTTTAGTAATAAAACAAAATGATTTCTTTATTCTGGTATTTGTAGGGTTTAAAACTTGCTTGACTTATTGTTGCCTTTGTCAGTTTAAGCACTCTGCTGTTAATTTAGGGCAATTTTATATTTAAACCGTGTTAGTGAATCCGGCTGGAAGTGTTTGTCGTCAATTATCATGGTAAATCTTGTATTACCTGCCTTTACAACTTCCAATAGTTGGTTACCTCTTATCCTGAAATGTCTGAAAAATTTTTTACTGACCGCTGTAACTATCCGATAATTTAGGTAGTTGTGCCAAATATACCGCGTGATAATTTTTGAAATTGGAAAATGCTATCCATTAATAATATTTCAACGAAATTTTATAGTAAACTGAATTTCAAATTAAATATTTGCGCAGAATTAGGTATTTGGTATTATTTCGACTGTGGCTATTATAGAACATAATAAATAGGATTCAAGTAAAATAATAGGATATGAATTTAACTAAAGCTAAAAGAACTACTAATAAAAATTTAAAAAAATTTTTAAATCTTGGTTGCGGAATTACTGGTAGTGTCTTTACTGCTGGTTTCTTATTAGAAGGTTATTTTTTTCTACAGGTTGACTCAGATCTAATTGTAGTTAGTCGTATGGTATATTCAACTTACTTGGGTAAATATTTATCTGCCATGAAAAATTTCTTTTAGGCAGCATGTTTTACAAGATTTGACCAAATATTCATTTACATATATTTTCTAAAGTATTTGTTATATTAAGTTGCTAGCTGGTAATGTTATTTTAGTGCCCATATATGAATATTTCGTGTTATAATAATCTTAGATTTGCAGGGCCGGACAAGAAAAAAGGCATATTTATTATTTTTAAAAAAACAAAACACCCAGTAAAACTTTTTAAACAATTTAATGACACGTTTTAAGACCAATGAATGTCTAGAAGGATGGTAAAATTTATTCAGTTTCCGCACCTATTTCTGAGAAGTAATTAATAATTTTTTTAAAAATTATTTCTTCTGATAAAAAATTCTTATTCCGTAATGTGTTATTATTTGCAGAACTTGATGCTGGACTGTAATCATTAACAGTGCAAACGAACATTTAGATATACCTGGAGTGGTAGGAAATTACTTATGATATATACTTATTTTCTACAGCTCCGGGGTATATTTGGATATATGTTTGTGCTCTTGGTGCTTACAGTCTGGCATCAAACTCTGCAGGTAATAACTTGTCGATACATTCTTCTTCTTTTACCTCTGTCGTGTCGGGTTCCTCTGACGTTGGAAATTACAATGGCGAGATGATCACGCTGCTCTGCTGTTCTAAAAGGTTGTTCAGCACTGTGTATTTCCGGATTTATGGATGTTCCCAAGATCTACTTCTTGCCAGTACCTCTGCCATGTGTACAGGGTGAGTCAACGATTGGATGAAGTAGGTTTGTGCCGTTTCGGTGAAATTAACAAAGAAACTATATTTATTGTTTGATACAGTTTATTTTTACGCAGATTGTAAAAATATTTAGGACTCTACAGGGTGAGCCAAAAAACTAGGACAGCATAAAGTTGTATTTTTTTAAATAGAACACCCTATATACGAATCGTATTTTCGATTTAGCTTATAATTTTAAATCTTTTTTATTAAGAGTTTACTATAACAAAACTTTATAGTTTCTGAGATAATTAAGTTTAAAGAAAAAAAGTCACATTTTCAAGCATCAATTCAATCCTAAATAACGTTTTCAATTTTGTGACAAATATATTCAAATTTGGAATTTAGCAAGGCCAAGAACAAGTTAACATAATTTTTACCTAATATTTGCAATAAAAGCTACAGGGTGTTGAACACATCGGCTCAAATTTGAACAAGTTTAAATGAAATATCTTTTTTTTTTTAAATGGTACACCCTGTATATTTTCATGTTATTTAATAGAGTAATAAAAACCCTAAAAGTTTTGTTCAATATATCTTATACCTATTTATAATAGTTTTTTAGATATTTCAGTTTTTCTTATTTCCTATACTTTTTTTACCGAAATAGTCTTCATTATCATAGTAGCCATGGCAAAAACAATGTAAAAGAACATTTTTCTGTGTGTCAAATTTATAACCGCAATCGCTTCTTTTGGTTTTTATGTAGTGCAGTTTGGTTTTTTTTTTGCATTCATCTTATATTGTAAAATGAATTTTCCAAAGAATAAGTTAATAGATATGATTTTTACAATAGGAGAGGCTCAAAAAAATTGCCTTCTTGCTCAAAGAATTTACAAAATGAAGTATCCTGATCGACGCCAGCCTAATACCCATACTTTTCAAAACTTAATGCAAAGATTTGATTCTTCTAGTACTGTTGATTATCCAAAACGTAAAGTGGTCAACAAACCAGTAAATAATGAAGAAAAAGAACTACAAGTATTGTTAAATGTTCAGGAAAATCCTTATATTGGTAGCCGTCAGTTAGCAGCATTATGTGAAACATCACAATCCACCGCTAATCGTACTACCAAGAAATATAGGTATCATCCATATCACATGGAATTACACCAAGAATTGCATGGACAGGATTTTGAAAGTCGTGTAAACTTTTGTCGTACAATAAATGCGGAGATTCAATTAAATCCAAATTTATTATGCAAGGTAATGTTTAGTGATGAAGCTACTTTTAGAAGTAACGGTGCCGTAAATAGACGCAACATGCATTATTATTCCACAGAAAAACCATTTTGGATTAGAGAGGTGCAACATCAAAATCACTGGTCATTAAATGTTTGGTGTGGTATTCATCATAATCGAATTATTGGACCCCACTTTTTTAATGAACCACTAAATGGCCATAGTTACCTGAACTTTCTACAAGAAGAACTACCCCAACTGCTCCAAGGTCTCGATAGGGATGAGCTCGACAGTATGTGGTTCCAGCACGATGGTGCGCCTCCGTATTACCATCGTGAAGTTCGTGCGTTTTTGGACCAACGATATCCACAAAAATGGATTGGACGTGGGGGTTTCATTGAGTGGCCACCAAGGTCTTGCGACATCACCCCATTAGATTTCTTCCTATGGGGTTATATTAAAAATAAGGTGTATGTTAATCCACCAACAACAGTGGAAGATATGCGAAACAGGATTTGTGCATTGCACAAGAGGGTCGTTTATTCGAACACTTATTAAAAAGAAATAATTAATCGCAGTATTTAATAGGTAATTTTTTTGTGTCAATTTAGTATAAAAGTTAAATATATATCTGCCTAGTCGTTATTGTTGTGTTAATTTTTCACATTATGTTTAATTAAACTATTGCCGTTGTAATATAACGAATAATGTATTTCATCATATTTAACCACATTCTGTTAGTTTCTGTAGTTTCTTTTTATTATTTTACATGGCTACTATGATAATGAAGACTATTTCTGTAAAAAAGTATGGAAAATAAGAAAAACTGAAATATCTCAAAAACTATTATAAATAGGTATAGGATATATTGAACAAAACTTTTAAGGTTTTTATTACTCTATTAAATAACATGAAAATATCAGGGTGTACCATTTAAAAAAAAAAGATATTTATTCATTTAAATTTGTTCAAATTTGAGCCGATGTGTTCAACACCCTATAGCTTTTATTGCAAATATTAGGTAAAAATTATGTTAACTTGTCCTTGGCCTTGCTAAATTCCAAATTTGAATATATTTGTCACAAAATTGAAAACGTTATTTAGGATTGAATTGATGCTTGAAAATGTGACTTTTTTTCTTTAAACTTAATTATCTCAGAAACTATAAAGTTTTGTTATAGTAAACCCTTAATAAAAAAGATTTAAAATTATAAGCTAAATTGAAAATACGATTCGTATATAGGGTGTTCTATTTAAAAAAATACAACTTTATGCTGTCCTAGTTTTTTGGCACACCCTGTAGAGTCCTAAATATTTTTAAAATCTGCGTAAAAATAAACTGTATCAAACAATAAATATAATTTCTTTGTTAATTTCACCGAAACGGCACAAACCTACTTCATCCAATCGTTGACTCACCCTGTACATGTTTATGTATTGTAGGTTTACAACGTTTCTAGTAGTTTTTTTATGTATTAATTTGACACCGGCATAGAGTTATTTTTAGCTTTTATTGTTTTCGATTAAAAAAAATATTCTTAAATTAAGTTAAAAACCGCAATGAGGAAGATTTTTAAAGCTTAGAATGGAGATTTTCACAGCAATATAATTTATTTCTCGCTTTACGTTTCAAAAAAGCAAATATGTCCAATTCTATTATTTTATATTTTGAATACTTTTTCAAAGATCGTTTACAAAACTCATAAATAAAAATGAAATATTTGATAATAAAACGGGTAATTTGATGGAACGTTAATGCCTCCATAATGACAAAGAAAATAAAAGTAAATAAAAAGGAAAATTTGCTTTTTATTTACACCCACGTATGTTTGCGTAACATTATTACGTTTTTACCTTCAATAAAACGCCAACAAATACGAACGTGCTAATAAAAATGCTATATTCTATTGGAATAACTGAAAAACAATGTTTATTATTTTCGTTTCATACATTTTGGTCCATTTGCTGAATAAATTTACTGAGAAAATAAAAATGGGAAAAGCTATTGGTTAACGCTTATTTATTGATTATTATTTGTACTTAATTAAATTTGTAAGGTATATCTCAGTTACAAGGGATGTTTCGAAACTCTATTTTACGCGAAAATATATTTTTTTGAAACATATATTGTAACTTTAGTGAATTACCATATCCTAAAGTATATAACAAGTTAGTTCAACATTTTTTGATAACTGACATTATCAGAAACCCAGAATCAACAATTTTAGTCGAATCTTCTTCTTCTTCTTGTTACGTTTTAAAATTTCCTGTCTAATTTTCTATCTAAAATATAGTAATTTTTGGGCTTACCTCCTTCATCATTTATGTGTTTTGTTTTTTTTTTATTTTGGGAACATAGTTACAAATGAAAGAAAACGTTGGCAGTATATCTTTTTTATTAGAATTGGATTCACAATTATGGTATTATAATTGATGGTCATTGTTCGATAGTCCTTGTTGTTGTTATGTTGAGTTCCTAAGGCTTCTCTCCTTTGAACCTAAAATATAGAAAGGTATTAGTGTTGTACAGAGTGGCTCGGTATAGAATATTTAGTTGGAAATTCTTAATTTAAATTGTATTTTGTGGTTATTCTTATTACCTTCATCGAGAGACCTCGAGTGAGCAGATAATCATTTGGCTGCAGGATCAACATATTTCTGAGTGGAAGCTCTCTATTATTCATTAATTTTATATTCAAAATGAAGAGAAACATACAACGGCTTTAAATTTTACAGGTGATGCCGAGGGCATTAAAGTCTATGATACCCTGAAAACGACACAGACACATAAAACCTGATTAACGGCGACTTCTTGATGTCCTGATGTTGAGGCTCTGAATCACTCGCTGTGGTGGTATGTGCAGCATGCAAGACAGGTGCTGTAGAGGTATTCGCAAGAATGCCCGAGTGATCTGGTATGTACAATAGCCAAGGCAGGTACCGGAGAGAAGTCAGCAAGAAGGGCAACAAAAGGAATAGAAAAAGGGGAAAAAAAGGCCAGTGATGTTATGTGGCCTTTTCGTGGTGGAACAGAAACAATAGCAAAATTTAAAGCCGTTGTATGTTTCTCTTCATTTTGAATATAAAATTAATGAATAATAGAGAGCTTCCACTCAGAAATATGTTGATCCTGCAGCCAAATGATTATCTGCTCACTCGAGGTCTCTCGATGAAGGTAATAAGAATAACCGCAAAATACAATTTAAATTAGGAATTTCTAACTAAATATTCTATACCGAGCCACTCTGTACAACACTAATACCTTTCTATATTTTAGGTTCAAAGGAGAGAAGCCTTAGGAACTCAACATAACAACAACAAGGACTATCGAACAATGACCATCAATTATAATATCATAATTGTGAACCCAATTCTAAGAAAAAAAGATATACTGCCAACGTTTTTTTTGTTTTGGGAACATCACGATGAGGTCCATCATTCTCACCATCGTTTTGGTGGTCTTCCCCGTGATCTTTTTCCTACTGGGTTATTCATTTTTGAGCTTTTACCGAGTCTACTGTCTTCAATTCTCCCTATATGTTTGTTCCAGAATCTTCGCCTTTGTCTAACCCATCTTCCTATATCCTGTATCCCGCATTGTTTTCTGATATCTTCATTCCGCATTCTGTCGTGTAGAGTTTTGCTTTGTATACATCTTAATGTTTTCATTTGGACTATTCTCATCATTTGTAGAGTTCTGTCTGTATCTGGTCTTGTTTCTGCTGTATAAGTTATGATGGGTCTTAGAGCCGTTTTATATATCTTAGTTGTGCTTTCGGTATTAAGGTATTTGTTTTTCCACACAATTTTTTTTAGGCATCCCGAAATTCTAGCCGCTTTCATCGTTTGCTCTCTTACTTCGTTAAAAAGGTTTCCATGGCTCGTTATTTCTGCTCCCAGATATTTGAAGTAATTTACCTGTTCGACAATTTTGGAGTCGATTTCCAACTTGCACCGTATTGGTTCTTTAGATGTTACTAAGCATTTGGTCTTCTCGGTGTTGATGAACATATTTAATTCTTTCGCTTTAGTGTTAAAAGAGCATAAGGCATAAGGCATAAGGAACTTCAGTTATTATAGTTAGTTCTGCATATGTTGGTGCGATGCTCCTGTTTTTTTCTCTCCTACGATATAAAGCATTGAACATAATACTTGATTTTTAACGTTAATAAACTTTCTGGTGCAAAATTAACACAATTTTTTGTAAATGTGATTTTAAAATAATTGGAAAGTTGCATTTAATTTTTCCCCACGTGTTCATGATTCCATCTGATGTTAAAATTTGAATTATACGAAGTTTTCTCGCAAATAATACATTTGTTAGTATCTATCACATAATTATTAGAGCGACTTGTTGATTATTGCGTTGTTATTGATTCTTGACTAAGCTTAATATTTTTACCTTACCTTCCTCAATATTATTATTAGCTAAATTACTAGTTTCTTTTTTGGATTGCCATTTCTAACTTTTAAACTAAGGTTTATATGTATATATATATATATATATATATATATATATATATATATATATATATATATATATATATATATATTAGATAACACTCATTGGTTATGTGGCACTTGAACAAATCTAAAAATTACATCAATTATATTTACCTTACCTTCCTCAATATTATTATTAGCTAAATTACTATTTTCTTTTTAGATTGCCATTTCTAACTTTTAAACTAAGGTTTATATGTATATATATATATATATATATATATATATATATATATATATATATATATATATATATATATATATATATATTAGATAACACTCATTGGTTATGTGGCACTTGAACAAATCTAAAAATTACATCAATTATATTTAATATATTTGCAGTAGTTTGAAACTAAATAAAATGTTTGAAGTCGAGAATTATATGAATAAAGTTTGTTGTAAAGTAATTTTACTTTCTTTGGCTGTTACATTCAAGCGACAAAACGCAATGTCCCGGTGCAAATCGGCAACGTCGCGTATTCGATACCTACCTTGGCTAGTACTTGTTAAATGTATGCCTTTTTATTTTCTTGACAAATAGTGTGCAAAAAATGTTAAAAAAATTATAAGAAGTAAAACAATACAAATCATTTTCACTTTATATAACCAATTTAAAAAATTTTAATAATTGTTTCGAGATCACTGGGTCTTTGTCAGAATATAAATATTAAATGTGAAAAACAAATATGGTTGAACATAATATTCCAATCTCTTCGTAAAATTATAAATTAAAAGGGTTGAGACATTTACATTTCATATTAGTGAGATGTGTTAATAATAAAATAAGTTTAATAATGGAGTATCGTTTAGGTACAGTTGGTCATTAAGTAATAAACCAGATAATTTCAATTTATTTATTTCTAAAGATTCTTGGTAATTTTTTTATGGAATTTCCTTTCAATATGTAAGATTTCAAGTTATTATTGAAGTATTCAATTCAATTCAAGTAAATATTTTGCATAATTACAATTATTTTTATTATTTCAGAAACTTCTTTTATATTCAAGTATTCTTTTGTTGAATGATCTGCCTGTTTGGCCAATATATGTTTTTCTGCAAGAACCACAACTCATATATACCTGAACTGTTTTCTTTTTTAGTTTTACTCTTATTATTTTTTATAAATTTACATAAATTATGATAGGTGCGGAAAGCAATTTTAAATCTTTGTTTGTTAAAATGTTTTGCTACTTTAGTTGTTTTATTAATATAAATTCTAAAGGAAAACAGTTTAAGAAAGCAATTCAGTTGATATGCCTTTCAAATAATAACTTAGATAAATCAAATTTTAAAACGGGTTTTAACTCAAAAACTAAGTGTCGGTCGGAAATATCACACGAGAAACTTTTTGCTTAGAATTGACCAAGGAGTAAGAAAATAATTTTCGGATATCCACCTTCGATATTCTTAATCAGGTTAACTAAAAACGTTGGTGAAGAAATGTCTCTTTACCGGCTATAAAAAGTCCCTACGCTCCTAGTCTATTGAGCACAGTATATACTAAATAATAAATTTAAATAAATAAGCGTAAGTATAAAAAATATTAAGAGAAAATTGTATCTTTATTTTATTAAAATTTATAGGTATATGTTTTAAGAAAGAATTTGATTGAGCTCTAGATACACGAAGTCAAATATTGTATAACCTTTACCCTTCAAAAATATATTTGTATTTTATGTTAGGAAATACAAATTCATATTAGGATAAAATGGAATATTTATTTATTTTCCAGGTTACGAAAATGAAATTTGTACAAAAACCAAACATCCAGGAATATTACTTTTATTTGATTTCTAAAAAACTAATCTCGAATAAATCTCGACAGCTTCTAGAGATAAATAAAATATGCTGTTATATATATATATATATATATATATATATATATATATATATATATATATATATATATATATATATATATATATATATAATAAAGTAGGAAATTTTCGGCTATGCGGACAAAGACTGTTGATAAACGTTACTCTCATGTTAAAAACTGCGGAGAATTCGAAGATCATAGCAAAAGTCCGGGTCCGAAAAATGACGATGGCTCTGGGACTCATCAGGCCATTGCATTCGGTACAAACCATCATCTCGCATGTCCTATAGACGGATATCACGGTTGAAAAATAGTAAAAAAGACACAGTGGTGGCATCTCGATGATTTACTCAATAACACAAGAACAACACAAACGAAAAATGTTGTATAAAACCGCCATGTGATGGCTGTTGTGGAACTTAACATCCTACCACCGCTTTCCGGCAAAACTGGACTTAAATAGAGGTCCAAGTTTGTGGAAAGTACAAGGATGTCTGGAAAAGATACCGGTGGATCCTACTGATGAGTCAACCATCGGTATCGGGACGAAACATCCATACTCTTATGTTAAAAAAAACCCAGAGTTTTGCGATGATCTTGGAATTCTCCGCACTTTTTAACATGAGAGAAATATTTATCAACAGTCTTTGTCCGCATAGCCGAGATTTTCTTCTCTTATTTTAAAATTACATGGACGACAACTTCTCTCTTTTTTACATTTGTTGGCTTAAAAAACACACAACTGTGGAATTCGCAGTTGGTTCAGTTGCCGATGACGGATAATGCGACCTCTATCCTTAAAGCAGTACGTTTCGTGTGTCGAGATTTGATAGATTCCTTTTTTAATTTACCTTCGCGCCATGACATTGCGATTTTATACAACATTGTTGGTTTATGTTGTTTGTGTGTTATTGAGTGATCCATTGAGATGTCTTATTTACTATTTTTCAACAGCGAAATTTGTTTATAGGATACAGATGCGAGATGATGGTTTGTACCGAATGCAATGGCATGATTAGTCCCACGAAAGGACGAAATAGCGCTTTCGTCATTTTTCGGACCCGAGTTTTTGCCGTGATCTTGGAATTTTCGGCACTTTTCAACATGAGAGTAATACTTATCAACAGTCTTTGTACGCGTAGTTGAGAATTTCCTATTTTATTTTAAAATTACACGGACGATAACTTTTTTTTGTATATATATATATATATATATATATATATATATATATATATATATATATATATATATATATATATGTTTATGCGGCTTTCACGAATTCCAGCGGGAGGTCGGCGAAGCAGTGTTCAGTATTTGCATGCCTTCCTCCGATCTGTCCTTTGCACAGCCAGGTGCTTGTCGGTTCCCTGATGAGTCTAGTAGAGACGAAACATGTACCTCCGCCATATCACTGTAGCGGGGAGGGTAAGTTTTGACTTTCTTCTCGATATGGTGCTACAGATAGGCCATCATCTCGATGGTGGTGTAATAGGATGAATTGTGTTCTGTAGCAATTCATTCAAACTGTGCAACCTCTAACACGGAAAGGATATGACGGAACGAAGTTTGAAATTACTGTTCGCATTTTACTTCATATATATATATATATATATATATATATATATATATATATATATATATATATATATATATATATATATGCAGAGCAGATGTTACTGTTTGTTGCGAAGAAATTGGCCATCCTAAAACAATCAGTTCTCAGCAAATTCGAACTATTTACCTTAATAAGTCCACGTTCCATCATGAAAAAATTCTTAAAATCGTTTTGAAAGAAATAATAAGCAAATTTCGAAGAAATTGCACGGAAATCACTACTAAATAATGTTAACCAAGAAACGTAGCCCTTGATAGCGATGATTGCTTGCCAACAAGTGAGGTCATGCACTTTGATGGTGTTTGTTGTTACGTGACTTGAGAGTGACTTAAATACATTTTGCTTATTAAATAAAAATTAAATTCCTTAAATATAAATGAGAATATTGTATTTTTTAGGATTTCTATTATGGAAACTACCGTTTCGCGACAAAATCACATTTTTATTTGAATACAATCAATATCCCTATTACCTAAAACTTTCCCCATTTAAGCGTCTTTCTATCTCTTATAGTTTTCGAGATTGTAACGCTGTCATCACCAATCTCGGATACATTGTATATAAATAAATATATGTAGAATTTAGCTCTATTAAGCTAAAGGGTGTTGTTTTATAGAGGTATAAAACTTTAAGTTGCAACACTTTTTTAACTGGCGGCCATTTTGTCAGCTGTCAAGTGATTTATATTTAGTTTGGTTTGGCATTTCAACACGAATAGACTGACGCCTGAACAACGCTTCCAAATTGTGCCAATTTATTTTGAAAATCATGGTTCTGTTCGAAATACGTATCGCGCACTACGTCCATTTTACGGTCAACATAATCGTCCATCAGAGCAATTAATTCGATTAACTATGGAACGTTTTCGCACCACGTTTACTCTAAATGATAATACACATCCACAGAGACGTCGTACAGTGCGTACAGAAGAAGTCATTGCTGCTGTAGAGCGTAGCATAGAGGAAGACCCGAATCAGTCTATCCGCCATCGTGCACAGGAATTGGATATGTGTCCATTCACTTTATGGAAGATTTTGCGGAAAGATCTTGGTTTACGTTCTTAAAAAATCAAACTCGTGCAAGAATTGGAGCCACACGATCACCTAGCAAGGCGTAGATTCGGTGAATGGGCCCTAAACAAGATTGCCGTTCATCCCGATTTTCATAAGCGAATTTTGTTTAGCGATGAAGCTCACTTTTGTTTGAATGGATACATCAATAAACAAAACTGCCGTATTTGGAGTGATGGTAATCCTCAAGTGTATATTGAGACACCGTTACATCCAGAAAAACTGACTGTTTGGTGTGCTTTATGGGCTGGTGGAATCATTGGTCCGTACTTCTTTAAAAACGATGCTGGTCAGAACGCTACAGTCAATGGTGACCGCTATAGAGCCATGATTACTGACTTTTTCGTTCATCAATTGAACAATCATGATGTGCAGGAGCTGTGGTTTCAACAAGACGGCGCAACATGTCACACAGCTCGTATCACAATTGATTTATTGAAGGAAACGTTTGGTAACCGCATAGTTTCACGTTTCGGGCCGTGAATTGGCCTCCAAGATCGTCCGACTTAACGACGCTAGATTATTTTCTGTGGGGATATGTGAAGTCGCTAGTCTACGCCGATAAGCCCGAAACGATTGATCCCTTGGAGGACAACATTCGCCACGTTATTGCCGATATACGGCCACAAATGTTGGAAAAAGTCATCGAAAATTGGACCTCCAGATTAGATTACGTCCGAGCCAGTCGTGGCGGTCATATGTCAGAAGTCATATTTAAATTATAATGCCAGAAGGTTATCTTTCGAATAAAGTAAATTTCATGTCAATTTAAAAAATTCATCTTTGTTTTATTCCATTTAAAAGTTCTATACCTCTATAAAAAACACCCTTTACTTAAACACTAGATAACAAGCAGTGTTTAATTTAAAAAAAGTACCTTTATTTTTTGTTTTATTCATCAAAAATCGATGGGAAAGGGGTGTCGCGAACTTCTTTAACAAATCGAAAAAGGGTTGCAATTAAAAAAAAGGTTGAGAACCACTGATTGATTTACTAGATGCTTTATATTTATGTAGGATAGATTTTGTCATTATGGTGTCGATCATGCAAAGCTTTTGTTCAAGTTTAGAAAAAGACAAGATTCTCCTGTATTTTCAAGTTGAAGTTTGTGTTAACCTTGAAAATAATTACCAAATTCTCTGTTAAATAGCGAAAACCTAATTGCGAGTAAATTCTCTTTTATGCCAAACTCTATTTCCAAACCGCCAATTATTCTTTTGGGACAAGTTTAACTACCGCGGTCAAATCCCGAGAAGTAAAAATGTCCAAAGAGAATTGCTGACCCGAAACCCATTTTTTATTTTTTTAATTGGATGAAAAAACCGAGAAAGAAACCTCGCATTGCGTATTATCGTCACGTCGTCCAACCTTTAGATTTTATTTTTCGTCCACGTTTGTTTTGTCCTTTCTTTTAGTTTTATTAGCTTTGTCAAAGTGATTGGTTAAATAAACTAGTCTACAAAAAGATCTGCAGTAATAAAGGATATATATCAAAAAGTAAATAAGTTTAGGATAAATTATTAAAGCTTTTAGCTGTTAGAACTATATATATGAGCGGCAAATCTTCCAAAAATGCTTAGAAACACAAAATTATGACAAGCGTCGTTCTAGTCCAGTGGTTCCCAATCTTTTTTTTAGGAACTACTTCCACGAGGAAGTCATCTAACTTCAGTATGAAGTAGTAGAGAAACGTGGGGGCCTTCAAAATTCTCATAAAGCCCATGGTACAGACATGAGTTTGTAGCACGCAATTTTGTAAAATTTAAAATTTTTACAGCGTCGTTTAAAGTACTGGATAACCCTGCAAGGTGTGTCTAGATACTTATATTTCTTTACCTTTTCTACTGGTTATTCTTTGATCCATAGACTCTCTTGATGTTGGTGTAATTTCGTTATGGTCATGAATTTAATTTTTTTGCATTTAAATTGAGACCACATTCCTCACTGCTCACCATTACCTGATCTACTAATTTCTGTATGTTTCCTAATGACTCTGCAATCTGATGTTATTAATAACTCTTCCGTTGACTTTTATTCCAATTGTTGTTTCTGCTAGTGCTTTCTGAATAATGTCCTCCGAGTACAAGTTAAATAGTAACGATGAGAGCATGCACCCTTGTCTTCCACCATTTTGTCTGAGAGTTCATCGCCTAAAGCCGTTTGATTAAAGTACAAATAAGCTATTATTCGTATATTCTTGCTGTCTATATCCTTATTTTTAAGTAGCCGCATTAGGTTATGTCGGACTTTATCAAAAGCTTTATTATAGTCTGGAAAACAGACATATGCAGGTTGATTGACATCCATACATCGTTAAACCAACACGTTGAACCCAAATAGGGCTTCTCTTGTCTACATTGCGTTCCTGAATCCCAACTGGGAGTCACTAAGGTCTCATTTTATTTTTCTAAAGGTTCTTTGATGTATTATTTTTAGAAATATGTTTAGAGACTCATTAGGCCATTCCAGTGTTGTATATTGTATTATATAGGTCTACTAATATATCAATTTGTTTTTGCGTAATTACCTTGATTAATTTAGCTGGAACTTCGTCAGGAACTGGGGCCTTATTGTTCTTAGATATTTCTATAGCGTGTTTTCCTCCGTCCTTTTGTTATATTTGTCTGACTATTACTTCCATCTGCCTCCAATTTCTCGCGCTGGTCTTCAAAGTGATCTTCTATGTATTCTTTCCACCTTTCTAGTTTCCCTTTTGTGTCAAGTATTATGTGACCCTTTCTGCCTGTAGGTTGAGGTTATCATGTTTTTCTTGCAATTCTTCTATTTCAGCACATCTTTTCTTGGTTTCTCTTATTTTTTTTCTTATTTCTTTATCTATGTTGTTATATGCTTTCCATTAGTTACAGTATTTCATCGGTCATCCAGATTTCTTTCCCTGAATTGTTGTCATTTTATTACCTTTGTTTAAATCTGTTAGAAAAGAAGAACACAAGACTCTTTATTACCTGCCAATTTTCTTCTAAAATACTCAACAGGTTTATTCTTGTGCTCCGGAATTCTTGTTTCAAGAGGTCTACGAAGAAGAGATGGTTTTAAATTAGAGTCAGCCAGAATTTCATTACAGATTGCACAAAGCGGTTTAGTTTCTAACTCCTTCCCGGTAAAATACTGAACCTATTTGTAAATTATCACTGTCATATTTTCGTTTCTTTTCTTTTTTCTCACCGTGTTCGCCTATTTTTTCTTTGCTTTCGTTCTAGCAAGACGTTCTTCTTTGTCTTTTGTGCGCATTTGGGAAATCTCCTGGTTCGCCGAAGTAGAAGTTGCCGGCTCGTTCGAGAATGTACTACCGTCGCCAGCGGAGTAGCGACTCATCGCGTTACAGATTGTTGCCTGCTGCGATATTGAATTCATTCCGCCATTACAATATTTCGTGAATATCCTTTATATAGCTTGGGAAACGCTGTTCCAGTCCATCTTTTTGTTTTCAAGAGTGCTAAATACGAAAAAAAGTTTGTTTTTACGTAAATTTGGGGAAACATTGCCATTTTGAAAACAATAAGAAACTTCAAAGAGATTTTTTGGCTTATCGGAAATTTTCTGAAAATTTTCTTACATATTTTTTTATTTCATTGCTAAATTCTATAAATTCAACTAAATATCTGTGCTTGCAAATTTGTTTAAGATAAATACACCTCACTTACTTTTATTTGACCGCTCTTGAAACCAACACCAACGACATCCTCAAAAACATCTTAATTTATAGTATATTTTATTTTTCCCCAGATAAATAATAGTGTCAAAACACGACACATAAATTATGGTCCATATCTTGGGCCAAGATGGTCCCACGACATAAAAACGACATTCATTTTTATAAGAGTAGAAAAATAACACAACATGGTCTTTATGCACGTTTGGTCATTTGTATATAAGTGGCCAGCCGAATGTTACGTATTTCGTTTTGACTTTATTTACTTTTGTATTCTGGACACGAAATGGAAGATAAGTTTAAAGAAATCTGAACAATAAAATGAAAGATGAACATGATTAATACTTTTTGTCGATGCCATGGAATAATTTATTCTCTATGATAATCTAAAATTACTTTCTGTTTACAGCTGGTGGACTTGAAAGTATGATGAGTAATATGTTAATATTTAAAATGGCAATATACGACTGAACTGTTGAGTTCTTTGGTTTGTTTGCTTTTTAGACCAAGTTAAGTGTTTTTCCCGCAGGATTTCAGTGACTGATTGATTTAATGATATAGCAGGATAGTATTGTGTTGTCACTTACATCTGTTTATATGTCAGGTTGATTGCCTTAGTTAGATTGAGGAGCTTGTTTACTAGATTATTCTTTGGATACATATAACCTTCAGAAGTAATTCATGCTTGAAGATGTCTCCAATATATTAGTGCTTTTCATTCGAAAATGATGTGTGAGGCTGATTGGTCTACTTCGTCACATAGTTTACGTGCTGGTTCTTCATTAGAGATGTCCATTGTGTGTAGATGCTTCTTAAGTCGTAATGGTTGCTTATTAGTCCTACCATAAGCTCAATCTGATGTTTTAACAATCTATTTATTGCAGCCTTCGTGACACCAAACACTAATTTCTGTCCAGACCCTTAACTTGCAAGTTAATTCGCATTTTTATTGCCTAGCACACCCAAGAATAATCTTGTTGTATTT
The DNA here is from genome assembly GCA_034092305.1 of Diaprepes abbreviatus. Classification (NCBI taxonomy): domain Eukaryota; kingdom Metazoa; phylum Arthropoda; class Insecta; order Coleoptera; family Curculionidae; genus Diaprepes; species Diaprepes abbreviatus. Next base: position 17,838,912 of record JASJET010000200.1, on the reverse strand, counting down.
TGCCTTAGCGATAAGGTTTTGAACACAGTTCTACACCTTTTGAGATTTTATTTGAGAACATGCAAATGGTATCAGCGCTGCCTGACTTTCACAGAAGATGAGATGTATCAATTTATATTAAGATCGCAAAAGGCATTCTGCAAATAACCATCAAAAGAGAAACACTCTTTTAAGATTAAATATTTTTTAATTCTAATCTTAAATGATTTTAAATTACCACTTCTAAAAGTAGTGGGGAGGACATTAAAGAATTTAACTCCATAATACTCCGCACCTCTAGTTTTTGTGGGTCTATGGAAGTCAAGAACTATGTCTGCATTGTTTCTTGTTGGATATTTGTGGAAATTCGAATGGGTTTGATTTGAAAAGATGAAAAGTTCTCCTTTATATAGACCAAGCATTGTAATGTGTATATATATATATATATATATATATATATATATATATATATATATATATATGTTATATCGTAGATTTTCACGGATGGTAGAATGAATAGTTTGGTTATTCCGGGTTTCAATCCGTTCGTTCAAAAAATCGTTTTCACGACGTTTCGCCAAAATCTCATTTGGCATTTTCAAGTGCGGTTCGTCTCGTTACTCGCTGAGAACTCAGCAGATAAGGCAAATTGCTGGTTACCCCTTTAGGGCTCTGTGTCTCCGTTAAGGGGCACTTTAAGATTTTTTTTCTATGACAAAGTAGGGTAATTTTGACCTCATTTGTATGCTTCCGAGAAATTAGGAGATACTTACGGGACACCCTGTATAGTTGTTTTTCTAGCTAGGTTTTTGAAAGAAGTTAAGTTATATAAAAAAACTATTCCAAATGTTTTTATTATTAACGGATTGAAAGAAAGAGACTGGTTCCTGGATTTAGACCGCGTCAAATTGGAATTATTATCCAACGTTTCGCTTATGATTGCACGATGCATTTTCAGGGATAATAACTCCAGTTTGTCACTGTCTAAACCTAAAAATCATGATTTTGAACTTGAGAAATTGCATCAAAATTTAAAATGAAAGTAATTTTATTTTAAGGCAAATTAGAATAATCGAATTGAATATTTAAGACGATGCACAACGTCTTTTGCAAGACAACTATAAATCATTCTGAGAACTTGCTGGCCATATAAATTAAATGCGCATTTGCCGCAACATTTGAATCACAACTGGACTGAGCATTAGTTACAGTCTAACAATTTTGTCGAATATTATGGTCGTAACAATTTGGAGTAGGAATTATTGGAATAAATTGATTTGGCTTAAGGTTATACTGGACAGATTTATGTAAATTGAACAGTATAAGTTCTAAGATATTAGAGCGCATTTACTTAATCTGCTAAATGGTTCAGCTCTTGTTAAAAATACACTGCGCGTCTTTTGAAGTGGATAAGTAATTACCAGCAAGAAATATCATTAATTTTTTATTATCAACGTAAACATCAATTGGTAGTGCAAATTCATTACAACACAAAAGAATATTTTATTAATAAAAAAGTTAAGTATAAGGAAAGCTGGTAAGCAGCTCGACAAACAAATAATAAACTTACGTTCATTTTTCCACAGGTTAGCGGACTCTTCCACACTACATCGAGCAATATGCGAGGTAGACGATTCAACGCCGCTACAGTTGAGGGAACAAGATATTACTTCTCACCACTAAACAGACCAAGAGAAGTTACAAACCTAGCTACGGAAGCCACTTCATGGACGGCATCCAAATTAGGTCAATTAGGACAATGTCGACAACTCAGCGTCGAACTACTGGTTAATTTCAGGACAGATATTTCCGAAAACTAGCTATCCAAGACCAGGTTATTCCGACAAAGAACTCTCGAAAGTTCATCATTAGAGATCCCTCAATAGAAAACGACCAATGCAGATATGGCTGTCGAATGTCAAGACAATTCAGCACAAAACTGGAGGATGCCAAGCATTTGCCGCAACCGAGTATAAGGAAAGACACGAATCAGCCCCTAAAATACTCCACCAAGAGTTAGCAGAAAAGTTAAACCTATTACAGGTAGGGAAAGTGCCTTATTACAAATACAATCCGGAGCCTATTCTTGAGAACAACCAGTTCAAGTTATATTCTCTTCTGACGGATCAGACAGTAGCTCATAATAGACCAGACATTATACTAATAGATAAAATTAATCGACATTGCTGTACCTAAAACAACAACCTAAGGCCAAAATACAACGAGAAGATCGCCAAATACAGAGATCTGGAGGTCCAAATCCGAAGGCCATGGGCAATGAACAGCGTCCAAACGATTCCCATAATACTGTCAACAACTGGAGTGATACCAAAGAACCTCCTGCAGAACGTCAAGGGACTGGGCTTTAGTGAGCATCTGTATAAACCTATGCAGAAAACAGTTCTCCTTGCAACCGCGAGAACCGTCCGAAAGTTCGTAAGAAATACAGCAGACAACGTCACCTAGGACCCGATAACATTGCCATTTTTTTTCTTGTCTGTCGCTTGTTTTTTCGTCAACGAACATAGGGTTTAAACCACTATTTTGGGATCGACAATTTGGTCTTGGCGCACTTATCACTTTAGTTTGAACTGTAAAATAAAATACGGAAATATTATTATTACACGTCAAAATGTCATTCGCAGTTTTGATTTTTTCATTTTCTGGTAACTAAAAGCAATTTGGCTGCCATTTAGAGTCCGTCATTTTGTTTTTAGCGAACCTGCCAACTCAGTTTAAATTGCCGATTAAAATACTAATGAATCCTGATACTGATAAATCGGAAGCGTAATTCAGAAGCCTGTCTTATCATTTCGAATAATTTCAATTCATCGCGATAAATTTTGGACAGAGTTATTATCCGTTGGCTCCGTCACCTTTTTGATCGCCGTTGGTAATGTCAGTCTAGGCTCAGGCACCGTGCCGGTATAATGATTCAGCTTGAGGATATTTTTTCTTGTGGAGGGAAGAGCAAGTGCATTGTCTCTCTTATTCATAGTGCCGTTCTTTCAATTTCGATGGATTATATATATATATATATATATATATATATATATATATATATATATATATATATATATATATATATATATTTATGTATATATTGTGTAAAAGGCAAGAAATGTTAATTTTCTGTTAACATCCAACACAAAATAACTTTTAACATTCTTTTTATTAATTGTTTTCAAGGAAAATATGTGAATATTAAAACTTTCAGAGTAATATATTTATAATAAAGCCCACTACATATTTGGAACGATTGTTGAACAACATTCTTTGAAAACTACGTTCCTCAAATAATTTTATTACCCAGGAATGTTAACAGTCTATAAATATGGAAAAACACTAACGAATTTTTGGTAAGCAGGAGTAGCATTAAGGTTATGATGGGATATGTGGGTATTTTAGTCATTTTCATATGATATATACCCAACCTAAGGCATACATTGTTTAAATCAGTAATTATAATTTATAAAATATTCTGTAAGTTGTTCTATAAATAAGCAACGAAATAAACTTTAAATTGAGTCAGAATACTACAGCTAACTAAGCAGGAAGTATGTACATATTTGCTGCAAGATTTGAATCATTGCTGGACGTTGCATTAGTAACAATCCAACAATTCTGACTATTTCTGGTGAATATTAAGGTCAAGGCAATTAAAGGGTACAAATTAGTTCAATTAATCGGTTTGTTTAGGAAGATTTATAGGCATTTAACTTTCATTTAATCCTAATTTTAGGTTCCTAAGTAAACTTTGTAACTGATGAATTGAAAGAGTTATCTAGTTTAAAAGGAACATCTATATATATATATATATATATATATATATATATATATATATATATATATATATATATATATATATATATATATATATACATATATAAAAATATATAATTTTTGGTTAAATTTGACTTCACATTATAAATTATTGTGTGTTTTATCAAGTGTTTTGCAACGAAAGATGATTTTTGTGAAATTAGAACATAGCAGTGCTATCAAATTTTTAACAAAGGCACTAATTGTGCTAAAAATATCCACCAAGAAAGGATTGTCGTATATGGGTCTAGGAGGAATAATCTTCGTCTTCTAAATTTTTTTGTATCTATTATCGAACTCCTCCTGACCTCCATTGTTCTGTCGTATTTTTTCCAGCCACTCATACCCAATTAATCTTTTTACATCATCTGATCACCTAATATGTGGCCTGCTTCTTTTATTTTCTCGTTGGATCTCAATTTATCATGTCCACGGATTGTCCTTTGTCTCTTTATCGTATCAATTTGTCTTGCTCAGTTCTATTTTAATAAAACTTTTTTTATTACATTTGTTACCATAGACTTTTGTCTTATTTCTGTATTTGGTATGCGGTGATTCAGACGTTTAGAATTCTACCAGATTCGTTATATCACTTATAATCCATAGGTTATAGTCTTATCTTGTAGTCCTTCAAACGCTGACTACAACATGGGCAATCTTTTAAAAAAATTAAAACAGTTTATTACATATATAACACACTACTTAAATACGGCAGAAAGATTTCTTTATTTCTTACTGAATTTTTTTTTTTAATTTTACGTTTCTCCGATGATTCCTAGATGTCGTTCGACTGGCGATATTTTTCAGTCTGACATCGAAGTTGGTAGATGGCAGGTGCAATATCCTGCCGACATACCTTGAAATTTATGGTTCATATATCAATTATTTCCTGCTAATGTTGCTCTCGGTCCGATACAGCTCCACTGACGAGATCATGAGGTGACGAAACGCGTATGGAGAGAGAACCGGAGCGATATTTGCAGGAAATAAACTGTTTGTACATATATTTTTCATATTCTCTGCCTGAAAGGAGAATTACATATATAACAAACTATTTAAATACGGCAGAAAGATTTCTTTATTTCTTAGTGAAATTTTGATTTTTTTTTTAAATTTCACATTTTTCCGATGATTCATAGATGTCGTTTGACTGGCGATATTTTTCAGTCTGACATCGAAGTTGATAGATGGCAGGTGCAATATCCTGCCGACATACCTTGATATTTATGATTCATATATCAGTTATTTCCTGCTAATGTTGCTCTCGGTCTGATGCAGCTTCATTGACGAGATCATGAGGTGATCGAAACGCGTATGGAGAGAGGACCGGAGCGATATTTGCAGGAAATAAACTGTTTGTACATATATTTTTCATATTCTCTGCCTGAACGGAGAATTACATATATAACAAACTATTTAAATACGGCAGAAAGATTTCTTTATTTCCTACTGAAATTTTGTTTTTTTTTAATTTCACGTTTTTCCGATGATTCATAGATGTCGTTCGACTGGCGATATTTTTCAGTCTGACATCGAAGTGGGTAGATGGCAGGTGCAATATCCTGCCGACATACCTTGAAATTTATGGTTCATATATCAGTTATTTCCTGCTAATGTTACTCTCGGTCCGATACAGCTCCACTGACGAGATCACGAGGTGATCGAAACGCGTATGGAGAGAGGACCAGAGCGATATTTGCAGGAAATAAACTTTTTGTACATATTTTTTTCATATTCTCTGCCTAAAAGGAGAATTACATAAATAACAAACTATGGACAATCTCCTTTTTGCAGATCTGTTGTCAAGTTGAATGTTGACAATTTAAATTATTGTCAACTGTTTCTGTTTGTGTATTTTCTAATATTATATGTTGGTTTTGTTCGGCGTCCTCAGTAAGATTAATTCTCCCTGTCTTACTATATAGCGATTTTTTATTTTATTCGTTTTTTTCTAGTGTTGTTACTTATGACATTGCATTCCTGTATTTAATGACGTGTGTGTATTGGTTATCCATCCTGCAATTACTTAAAGCTTTGAGGACTGTCCATGTTTATATCAAGTCATTTCCTATGCGTTATCATTTATCAGCTTGGTTATATGTTGTTGTCCTTCTCTCATTCTCATTTTCTATTTTTTAGACTCTTTTAATTTTCCACAGTTTCTTATTTTTTGTCTTTGTATTTTCTATTATCTTTCCTCGCTTTTTTCCTAATAATTTTGCTTATTTTAAATATTTTTGTTTTGTTATTTGCAATATATTGTTCAAATCGTTTTGATAGGGTCGTAAGTCAATTGAAGATGATAACAAAACTCTAAAGTTTTGCAAATGTAACGCATCCTAATATTTGTAAAAAAGTTGAAACAAAAGTTCTCGAAGGTCGTCTTTTACCCAAGTGTTTTGACAGGTATGAGTAAAGTTTTAGCATGATGGGTTCTAGGATTGTTAGCTCTTGAAAGGCGTCTAAATCATTTGGGAACTTTCGAAAAATACTCTGATTTCTTTTCTAAGAGAGTAACAGATTAGAGGGCTTTGGTTCATTACTAGGATTCAAAACTTCTTAATCGGAGATATGCAGATGATATTAGTCTATCTAATTCTCAAGAAGATTCGCAACAGATAATAGATAAACTTACTTGTATTAGTAAAAGTTACGACCTAAAGTAAGAATAAAACCAAATAAATAATAGTAAAAAAAAATAGCAGATTATGAATGAATTCAATTACTTGGGCACCTTTATCCAAAACTCCGAAGAAATGAAGTATCGTTTCACACATATTGGAAACTCGATGATTTTATTTTTAAAATCTGTAGATACTCTGCAATAACTTAGAAAACCAAGTTAATGTTGGTAAATAGCCTGATACTTCTTATTTCACAGCTGAAACATTGACTATCAAACTAGCCGATAGAAAGTAGAATGAGAATTAATAACAGGATTTTAAGAATATCACGGACACACTGATCATTCCATCCTGGGTCAACTACATATACAACAGCGACTAGCAGATCGAATTAATAAACTTTACCTATCTTGGCCGTATTGCAAGAAAAACTGACGCGATGGAGAAGCTGGTGGTTGTGGGTAAAGTTGATGATAAAAGAAGTCGGGAAAGATGTTCGATAAGAAGAAGAAGACAAATAAATTCAAGCAATCTGTAGGACTCTTGTTTCATGAATATCTTCAAGACCGAGAGACTTGCGAATCGCCTCACCAAGCTCTTATGAGCGTAAAAAAGGCTAAAAAAAGGCTCAAAATCATTGAAATATATCACTAGGATGCAAGAACAAAACCAATTCCATGTAATAGGTCTATAAGAATTCTCACACTCTTCACCTGGTGATGGTCATTGTCTTTAAGTGCCAAACAGGATTTATTTTTTGTTGAAAGCATGCAGAAGGGCATTACAACAATAGCAGTTATGTTAAAAAAAACGTAAGGCTATCAGTCAATTACCAAATATCCTGGTTTACATCAGAAACATATCTTCCTTTTTCAAGACAATGAGCGAATTCATCAAATCACAACCCATCCTAACTAGTGTAATTTCTTGGAAGTGGAACATCCTCCGTTTGATCAAGATTTGGTTCCACCTGACTCCTTTTTATTCGAAGATTTGAAGATACACCTCGGAGAATGTTATTTTGCAATAAATAATGATGCCTATTTTGAAGACTAGCAGGAATTATTTTTTTTTTGAAATAAAGTCGTTTTAGAACAAATAACGCCAGTGCGTGGAAGTATCAAAAAGTCTTCTGTTGTATTGTTAGGGGGAAAATAGTTCTAGTGTATTATATATTAGGGTTGGTATGAATGAACTATTAGCCCTGTTATAATAAGAAATTATTTTCTTATAACTGACAGTGTATGAAAAACTTTTGTGTTATAAAAAAGTTAAACTAAAATAGTGTACAAAACAACTAGTTATAAAAGCGTAATTGTTAATAAAATTACCACAGTTTATCCATTAAAACAAAGCTTAATTGTAGTTATCCTGGTAGTTGCATGGTAATGTTTTTATTATGGAAAAAGGTCAAGAGCCAAATACAAAACAATTTCTAATTGTTATCTGAGTTTTGTGTTATGGTCATTCGAGCAGAGATAATGCTAGTAGAATTTCTATTTGCTGGTTGTTTTAGGGATTAGTTTTAAATGTCGGGAATGTTAGATATCATGCGATAGGGGTTTTTAAAATATTTACCTTAATCCACATATAAAAAATGACGGTATCACCTTACATTATGAACTATACAGGAATATTAGCTTATATTAGAGTTATATCAAATTTTGATATTTATTTTACGTTTTTATATAGTGTATAGAAATAGTTATTATTTTACTTTGTTTGAAATTTATGCAGCAAGAATTTTTCAAGATTATTAGGTATCTATTTAATGGTAATTATTTATTTGCTTCTTATACAATAATTAAAGGAATAGCAGTTTTAAATAAATTCTATATAGGTAATGATTACCATATGGTAAGGGCAAATGTTGAAATACATCTTGCTGGGAAGAGCTACCAAATGATCAAAAAAGAAACAAAGCAAATATGGACACAGTCAACTGATATTACAAAATACGAAGACGTCATTACGAAAAATTGGAAAATAGCGCGAATACCTTTACCAAAGAAGACATAAATAGACTAAATGAAAAAATTGTACAAGCTATCTGAGAAAGCTACAAGAACTGCCCAAGAAAGAAAAAAGACTAACTCCTGAAATCAAAATTCTAATAGCATTGAGGAGAGTTCTAAAAGAAAATAGGAATGATAATAATCAAGGCACGTAAATAAAAAAGTTAAAAGGTCATAAGAAGAAATTTGAGAAAATATAAAGTGGGAAAAGTTCAAGAAACCATAGAAAATAATAAAAGTTTAAAAGTACTTAAAAGAAGAAGGGCAAACATGAGCTGAAAAAATTCTATGGAGAACTGTACAAAAGTGCGAGAAAACTAAACAAAATTATAGGAATCATTTAAAAATTAGTGTTAAATGAGGGGTTCGAACACATGACGAAATAACACTTGGCAAGATTAGACAAGCAATATAACAAATTATAGCTAATGGAGGAGAGAGGATGGAATGGAATTGTTAGTACTCCCAAGTCACATTCAATCACAGGCAGACGAAAAACCTCGGTGGAAGAAGAGATGTAAACAGCAATAAAAGGAGTTGTACATACAACTTAATATGAGAAGCAGATCCCTACCGTCAACAAAATTCTAACTAAAATCGATGAAGTTCGGGATTTACCTGAAATTAAGAGAACTGAGCTCTCGAAATTGCTCAGAGAACTTGCTGGAAAAACTAGATAGGAAATCTGTTCTTATAAATCATCCGGAAAATGTCCATTGGCGAAGGAAATATCTCTCTCAAGTAAAAGGTAGAGTTACTAGAAATAACACAACTTACAAAATTAGTAATTTAACAGAGCTTTTGAAAGATTTTTTGGAATAAAGTAACTGGAAAAAATTTGGAAAAATCCATATAATAAAAAAATAAAAGAAAATGTGGAAACTCGGTCTCATGATCCGTGAGATAGAGTAACCAATTATACTTAATTTGGGCGAAGATAGCTTCACTGACTTGGATTACGAATTAGATACGTAATATTTACCAGCGTAAACACAATTTATTATTTAAATATTTTTTACATATAAAAATTAATTACATTTGAATCCCTTTTTAGTGTTTAATTGTAATTATGCAGATGGTTTAAGAAATAAATAAACTGAAACGTCAAATGTCCTAAAAATGTTTTTAATTAATAATAAAATGACCGAGAGCCCCAAAAAAATTTTCAGTTTATATGGACAAATTTATTTTTTTATATATGTTTAACTTCTTGTATTTTTGCAAGTATTTAAATTATAACTTAGAATTTTTTGAGAGAAAAAGGTTACGTTTTATTCTGAATGTGCCTAAAACGGTTTCTATGCCAAAATTAAAAATAATAAAAATTCTGTCGTGATTTGTGTTAAATATGTCAAAATTATCTATATTTTCTAATGTATGTGAATTATTAAGGAATCATAAGAAATAAAATAATATTATAAAAACTTTTTATTTTAAGTTTATTACCGAAATAATATTCTATGCCATAAATACTTAGTGATAAAATAAACCTCCTTTCGGCGCCTATGACAAGGATTAAAATCCTTTTTAACACTTCACACATCCAAATATCTATTGTTATCCAACCCAAATGGTCCATTATTATAGACCGATATTTTTGTTTATAAAATTTCTAACCCATTTCTATGAAAAATATATATGTCTAACAGATTTTGCCAAATACACCGACCTAAAGAATACAGGTATTTTGCGAAGAAAAAAAGGGTAAAAAATGATTTATTACTCTCTCTAGTTCTTGAATAAACTATAGTATAAAAGGCAAAATCGGGTTTATTTTCCTGATTTCAAAGCTCTAGGAGGGGGGGGGCGATTGCCCCCACCGCCCTCCCCCCTTGGATCCGCACTTGGTCCAGAGTTTTTGAAAAAGGATTCAGTTTCTCTGTAAAAGGATGTAAATAACCTGTTTTCATTACTTTAGGTTTATATAAAATATTTATAAGAACGCAACAATGATAGTGCTAATGCATGACACGAGCAATGAAATAAAAATTTAAAATTATTTTACAAAGAAACTAGTTGAAATTTCAAAATGAAAAACATATATTAAAAGATAACTCATTTTAGCCTCTCCTATTTTTGAGTTTCTAATGTTGAATATTACATCTGTATCACCCTGTTATCCCAAATTGCCCACAATAATTCGACTTCAAAACATATTATTTATTACGGCGGTATACGCTGCATGGAAATTTAAAAATTTCACTATCATACTTCAACCATTACTCAAGAATCATCCCAAAGTTTTCAAAACAATGGAATGATAAATCTGCGGTTCTAACATTTCAGCCGCATTTACGCTTTGGGTTTAAAAAGACAAATTATCGATAACTCCTGAATAACGGCAGTGACAAATTACTTTGATACGTTACAGTCTTATTTTACGCCTCTGCTGTCGCAGTGCATTCAACAATATTTTAATTCTGAATAATTAGTAAAGAAAGTAGGTACAAGCAACCTAAATTTATAAATCATACAATTATTTATTATTTGAGAGAAGGATCAATAATTTGTTTATCCTTTTAGAAGTAACATTTACATTGAGTTTGACTAAAAAGGTTTCAGTTTTACACCAGATATAATTGCCACAGATGAAAGATCTTTTAGTTGTCAGTTTGATTTTGCTTATAATACAGGGTGATCGGTAAGTACCTCCTAATTTCTCGCAAACATACAGAGGAGGTCAAAATAAACCTACTTTGTCATAGAAAAAGAATCCTAAAGTGCGCTTTAACGGAGATACAGAGCTCTAAAAGGGTACCCAGACATTTACCTTATCGGCTCTAAGTTTGAAATCCACTTGTATAATTTAACGAAATTTTAATATGGATACATTAAACCAGACTACAGTAGATGTTTTCGATCATCAGAGAAGTTAGGAACGGACTTGCAGCCGCACTCATATATATATATATATATATATATATATATATATATATATATATATATATATATATATATATATATATATATATATATATATATATATATATATATATATACAGGTCTGGAAAATTAAAACCGGAACATGGACGTTGCTTAAGTAAGGTAAAGAAAATACTATATTATTCATCAAATCAGAATGAGACAGTCATAAGCATTGACATACGTATAAATTACCAGTTTGACCCTAGGGTGAGGGGTAATATAATGCTGGCGCAGTGAGAGCGGGTGGCAGCATACGCCACGCCCCAGCACCAGAGGATTCCAAGTTAGTTGCTTTCATTCAGGCCTTTGAAGCGTAAGTACCGTGTTTCGCGCCAAATTTTTTTGTTACAATGGTAGTTTATTCCACGGAACAAAAAGAGCAGATTATTAAGTGCTACCACTCTGGTAAATAATCAGCAGATTTGCATTTACGTGCGAAAATCATCCTATTCCTTGAAAATTAGAATCATGGAAATTATTAGAAAATTTGAGACAACCGGTTGTCTAAAAATTTATAAAAAATGCATTGATAATAATGAGGAGCAACCGGTTCCTCAAATTACTGAAGAACGAGCAAATCGGGAGACTGACATTTGTAGTTTAGCAGAAATTAATTTTCTTTGCAGTAGTACCTTAATTACCGAAAAACTTGATATGAACGCTCGAACAGTTTGGAATATTTTAAAGTCGAAGAAATATCGCTGTTACAAATTGCGAATAATTCAAGAAATTTTTCCGAAATACCAGGAAACACGTTTGGTGTTTTGTGAGGACATGATAGAAAGGGCTAATAGGGATATAACCTCTGAAGTTTTGGCAAATACGCAAACCGTATTTTATAATAGACTGGGTTATTGTCTCGCTCAAAGTGGAGGCCTGTTGGAACACCTCTCGTAGACTTTTAGGTGTTTTTGTTGATTTAAATTGAATTTAATTATTTGTTTATTTATTTACAATTACAGAACGTGTTACTTTTATTTTTTACCAGAATAAAAGTTTATTTTTGAGAATGATTTTTAATTTTAAAGTAGTCTATTTGCTTATTTACTTAGAAATAACCGTTGCGTTTCACTAGTATTTTTATTAGAATAAATGTTTATTTTGTAACAGAAATATCAATTTTCTTTACGCTCAACGCACGACAAAAACTATTTTTTTTTTTGTATTTCGACTACTTGATGTATTTAAAACAATCAATGTATCAAATAGTCATTAAATATTCCAAATTCCGTCGATTACGTTATAAGTTTAGACGAAAAGTAAATACACCCTCTCACTTCTTTCAAGGTACTGCTCGTCTTCGTGTCGCATGGAAGTTAGCGGGGGTAATATTGCGCGTAGGCGTTCCCTACAATCTTCTGTCCCGAACTAACCTGAAAAAAGTTAGAGGGGCTTAGTGGGTTAGAATTTGAGAAACGGCCAAAATAATTTCTACTTAAGAAATTTAAAATAGAAGGTTGACTATAGTAACGTTTCTATTAAACCTCGGTTATATGAACGGCCAGTCTTTTCTTTCCAAAGTTTCGCCTCAGGTCAAAGGCAACAGTGTTGTTGCATCGCGCCCAGTTACATTTGTACGCTGCTCTTCTATTTGACATTGGATTATCGAGTCACACTCTACTGCATTTACTTTTAGTATAAATAGTTATGTAGCTAAGGGATTTATTTAGTTTCTCTTGAAAACGGCTAGAGATAACTACTAGCCGAAACGTCGTGATATTCAACAAAAAAATAAAGACAATGGAAGTCCAACAGATATCTACTACTTCACAAGATATGTCATTGTCTATGACCTTCAACCAAACTGACAATTTTGCGAAGAGACTACCTTATTAGTCGTAAAAGTTGCCTCGTCGGAAAATAAAATATTTCTCTAAAAGATTCTATTAACTAAAGCTTTTTCACCCATTATTAAACAAAACTTCAAACGGCGATCATCATTTCCATCTAACAGTTTGCTAATAAATTTTTTGCTCACTTAAATCTTATGAATATGAGAATTTCATCTGTACCTGAAGTGTTTGCTCTTTTCCTTAAGGATAATTTAGGATTTTGTTGTATTGAGTCAAGAACTACTAAGGTGGCAGTATCATTATGATTGTACGGCTTTTTTACCTTCTTTATATTTTTCACAGCTCCAGTAGCATCAAATTTTTGATTTAATTTAATTACATCTTTTCGAGTTATGTAAACATTGGGGTACTTTTAATTGAATACTTCAATTGTATATGGATAAGACACATTTCTAATTTCATAATATTTCATTAGGTAACATTTTTTTGATAAAACACAAATAATCTCTATATAATTATAATATTTATTACTATGCCTTTTAGTCGGTATGGTAATAAAAATAAACGGTTTTTCTATTCTTGTTTTGTCAAAGTTCAAAATAGACCAGGTCTAAACTTAGACCATATCAGTGAAGTAGGGAACAGTAAATGCATAATGTAATCTAATATTAGAAAATATATTTCCTAGAGCATACTAAACTAAAGTTTAAAGATGATGTCATTCCACTTTAGTGATATGATTATTGGAGAGTAAAGTATGATGGCTTCTCATAATGGTATTTATGCGAAAAAAGTTACAAATTTAGGAGCATTTTAAGAGCTATTTTTGGAATATTTTAGAAATAAAAGCTTATTCTATTAAAGATCATTAAATATCATTTCTGCCAAAATAATCATACGTCTGGATGCAAGAAAATGTGCGTAGAACATTTAAAGAAGCTGTTTCAATATTTTATGGAAAGTTTAACATGCTTTGTCGGTTTTTATTCTTTTATTTCTTGATTTGTACATCATTTTATCAAGAAGGGAACTTATGGCAGCATTATGTACAGAAAAATGTCAAATTTATAACAGATTAGGATGACAAAGTGTAAATGAAAAAGTAAGCCAACAAATAATTAGATATAGGTTAATGAAATAAATCTGTGCGGTATAGTTTTAAGTGATAAAACCAGTTGCAAAATTGCACTTAAATAACTAAAATAAATATACAGAATTACGCTTTATTAAAATTTCAAATATAATTACAATTAATATAAATATTTTTAATGGCGCAAATGAAGTTAGCAAATACAAAATGTTGGTAATATTATTCGCCAAAGTTTTTAGGTTGTCACGGCCGCCACAATATTACCACTTTGTCTCGTTGTGTGTTGCGTTATCTTGATTTATTTTCGGTTAAAATTTCGTTGTACAATTTGAATATATGCAAAACAGGTTTAATTCATACTTGGGCTATCAGCGAATTTACAAAATGTATACCACATAACTTCAAGTTATATAAGTGTTCCCACCATAATATAATTAATATATATATATATATATATATATATATATATATATATATATATATATATATATATATCAAGAGTTCAAGTTTAATTTAAGAAAGTTGTGTCAAAAAATTTTTACAGCGAGAGAGCGCCACTTTCCATTAGAAGACAAATTTTTGGGACCAGCTCTGTACAACTCTTTTGGCAATGGTTATCGTTGTATAGCAAAGGTTACATCTACAAGAATGTTGATGAAATATATATATATATATATATATATATATATATATATATATATATATATATATATATATATATATATTTTAAACCAATGGAACCACTTTACATGTTGTTGTTGCTTTAATCAATTATTATTAATGCCGGGGGTTTTTATGAGTCAGAGATGTATGCAGGAAATGGAACTGTTTGTTTCGTACAAATCCTGCAAAAGCACAACAAAAACAATTGTATATAATTCCAGATCTATATTGAAAACATACATCCATATTTTGCAGTAAAATTTGTATCATTGTGTACATTTTTTTATAGTTTTTTTTTCGTTTTATAGCAGAAATTTGAAAAAGTACCAAAAAGATATATATTTTTTGAAATTAAAGACATTAATGTACCTTGAAATATTCTCACCATAATTTTAGGTTTAAGAAAGGTAAGTTTTTCTCTCTGTTATATATTATATCTGCATATTTTGTAAAAACTGTAAATATTTTTACAATAGGTGTTTTTTTTCTTGGAAATTTAGTATGTGCCAAAATTCCAAAGAAAGAGTGAAAAAAATAATCTAGCCTACATATGTCTCGCAAAGACGGGGTCCATGAATGAACCAGGAGTTCCTGGAATGATGTGTACCAAGTAACGTATGACTGAGTCTAGCGCACGGCTCACTAGAGAGTTTCCCTCCTTAGGAAGGAAAGAGCTGTGAATTGTATTGGGCCTGTTGACGAGACAGTGTTACTTGCAGGGCCATTTTCATAAGATTGGTGTCATAGATGACCTGACATGCAGGTGGTATCTGGAGGGGAATAAATCGGTCAATCATGTCCTTAGGAAGTAACCTTCATTCAACGGACTGAAACAGAGATTTAGGAGACCAAATTTTGTTACCTGAAGCACTAAGGCAAGTTCAATTAAGAAGAATGTTTGGGTTTGCAAACGCGATCGATCTTGATTGGACTGTAGTTATGATGGGATGCAAAGGGCCCAACGAGGCCCTAGGCATCGATGACCAAGTATCACCACCATTTATCATTCATTCATTCAAGTGTAATTTCCATATAATTTTTACGTGCATGTTAAGTTAAACCATTGAATTATGTCATAAATAATTTTTTTTTTATTTGTGTCCAAGGGGGCAAAGAACAGTTAATCATCTGTCTTTGTGGACTTCACACAATTTTTACATTACGTCATATATGCCAATCATCTAATTTTTTCCCTATGTAGCTGCGAGTATATGAATATCTTGCTAAAAGGCTCAGAATGCGGTTACAGAAGTTGGTATATATATATATATATATATATATATATATATATATATATATATATATATATATATATATATATATATTATTTTTGTCATTTTAATTGTTTTTTCATTTGGTATTATTTAGAGTTATGAGAAGCACCATATTAGCCTTTTTTGTATTAAATTTACAAGGTCTCAGCTTCTAATTAACTTTCTTTTTACCATTTTCACAAATGACAACTAATCTTTGTCCATTAAATTTGAAAGAAAATGGAATGAGTTTGAGATCGATAGTATAATTATTAATAATTTTACGGCGTTATAAGCATTTAAATTTTTAATAATAAATTTCCTGACTGTTTCTTGGGAAAAAACACCCTATATTTAAAATCAGCGAGTCAAAATACATAAGAAAAATTTTGGTGAGTTTAAACATTTTCGTCCACTACAAAAATCCCCTGGAATCACTTGTATAACTATTCAGGAAATCTGTCTATTATTTCCAATTAAAGTTTTTTTAAACTTTCTGGCAAACCTGGAAATAATAGAATTTCTTCTGTAAAAAAATATATAAAAAGTTGAAACCAAATTAATTTTGAATATTAGGATTAGACAAGTCATTAAATATGACGTAATTAAATCGAGTTTGCTGCTTTACATTCAAGAGAGTAAACTGCGTTTCTACAGAGACGAATAAAGCATTGGGAGAGAACTTACAGGTAACATAAATTTGACGCGTATTGCCGCAACATTTGAATCACAACCGAATTGTGCATTAGTGACAATCCTGCCGAGCATTGTGGATTGGAGTACCAATCACTTCGGTAAATTGTTGTGATTACATTTACTCTGACAAGATTTACGTTCGTTTGTTTATAGGTTAGATTAAGATAAATAAAACGTGATTTTACCCTCATTACTCGAATTCGTTTCCTCGTATTTATAATTGAATTACAAAAATTTTTCTTCCAATTCAATAATACTTTAAGTTGATAGTTAAAAATTTAAATTGACAATTACGACAATTTATCAATAAACTTTAGAACTTTAAACATAAAACAATCGTTTTCTTTTATCACTAAACTGGGGTAAATGAAAAATTTATTATATTTCTGGGAGACGGTTATTCCCCTCTTATTTATTCCAGGCTTTACCATACGATTTTGATTCTTAATTTTCCTCTGTTAATTAAGGTATATTTCCCCCTTAACTATAATTTTTTTTTGATAATTATATTTTTAGTAATTGATTAGATTAAATGAAATTTTGTTTTGTTTCGAAGTGATGGAACACTATTCTAGCCCTAGCTGTATGTATGTATGGAAGTGGGAATCTCTACCTGCGACCTAATTTGTCTATTGTGTTCCCTTTCTGCTGCCAAGTCGTTAGGGATACCTTGTCGACTAGAGCAGATCCTCCAGTCATATTTCCCTTCCTCTAGGCATTCCCATACTATCTTGGAGTTGAATACTTAAGAACTCACTGCACTGTTAGTTGATTGACTATCCGACATGATAATAATCTTCTATCCGTGATAGTTTTTCCTTTTGCTGATTTGAACGCATTTCCTGTATTTCCGCCTGGAATACGCTTGGCCATTTACCCAAGCTTTGGTGGTGTCGTGGTTCTGGGTCCATATATACCAATTTCAGTTCCCTCTGTTAATTTGGAGCCATGTGTATATCATTTAATGGAGTTCCTGCTATGTATTTCAACGGTGTTTTTGCTCTATTCAAAGCTCTGGTTTTCCATAATTTTTCTTATTTTCAAGAAAATGCAGACAAAATACATTCATCACTTAAAGGATATTTTTATTGCTTAAAAAATACCCAGCTTTCATATTTGTTATTGGTAGTGCTGATTAAAAAATATTATATGTAATATATTTCCACTATTTTTGCACGAATTTCAGCAATCAAATGAAGAGAATCTTGCAAACTTTGTTGACACTTCTACTACTTAATATTTGTTACGACATTCCAAGTTGATAAATAATTTCATGTAATAAATTTTTATTTTAAAAGAAATTTTTAAAAAATTTTCGATCTGATTGTAACATATTTTAATATTTTCCATGTAAAAATTATCTTAACCAACTCAAATTTAAGTTAGTTCAAGTTTAGCTTGGTTTTAGTTAGTTTAAGCAACTGAACTAATTAATACTGAAACCAATCTGAATCAACCTGAATTAACCGAAAACTAATTGAGCTAACAATTTATATATGGTAGTGTTTGACATAGAATATATGGATGAGGGAAAATCTCTGCTTGGGAAGGATCTTGGGAATGGTTTGAGTTAGTTTAGAAGCGGGTGGTTTAGTATTTGTTGCAAAAAATAATAAGGTTATAAGGATTATATGTTGTTTGAAAACAGCCTGATAGAAGAAATAGGCGGCATAATAATTTTTCCTTCACAAGAGCAAAATTTCCTTGAAACCTTTGATATTTGGTGAAAAAGTCATATATAGTATTAAATTAAAAAAGAAAGAAAACATAGTGTCCTTAAAACTGCAATACACCTAATAAAAATTTTAATAAAAATTTTAAGAAAGGGATCACACAGGTTAATAAAAAAAAAAGTTTATGTATATTTGATCAGACCATTTTATTCGTATGGAATTTGATGCTCTGAATTCAAATCTAAAGTTCCCTAACCTCTATCATATCAGGTTCAAGGTCATTTCAAGGTCAAGTGAAGTAAAACTGATTATATAAATCTGAAGAAGTAGGTATGTAGGATTTGAGGTCGCTGAGTCCGAATTCGTGGTTTGTTTAATCCCCCAGGATTATCCAGAGTTCATTTCAGAGTCATTACAAGGTCAAATTGAGAAAAAATTTCCAAATAAATCTAACGAAGTAGATATGTGGTTCATTTAATACTCCGAGGTCATCCGGAGATTACTTCAAGGTCAAATTGGAAAAATCTAAGTAAATCTAAGGAAGAAGATATGTAGTTTTTGGGGATAGCTGAATCCAAATTTGTGGTTTGTTTAGCGCCCCAAGGTCAGCCAAATATTATTTTATTGTCATTTCAAGATGAAACTGAGAAAAATCTATTGCAAGCGGAATTTTGTTTCCGAATTCAGTCAGAGTCTTCATTTCAAGATTGCAAATGATTTTGAGAAATTTGCTGCCAGTTAAACGCTTGTTAAATATTGAGCAAGTATTATACTAATACATATTTATCAGATTTTTAGAATTTGCCGTTGGAGAATGAGAGAAGAATATTTAAAAATTCATTTTAAGGGTTTATAGTTCGCAAATGAAGCAGATAAAAAAAATGTAATATAAAACATTTATTTGTATTTAAGGTATAAATAATGATATTCACTTGATGGGATAAACGAAAAATTTTTCTTTCATTCCTCCTCTTTACACGAATGTAGGTACCCTAATTTTTTTCCGATTTGGCCTTAGGTATCCTTTAAGGATAATAGAAAGAAAGTAGCTGCAATATTTCATTACATAAGATAAACAACTGACCAAACTATAACGTTGTATGGATAAAAAATAAAATTCTCCGTTAATTCTTTTTTATAAAAAATTAATGACAATTTTAAATTAATTCAGCTTAACAAAACGTATTCAAATATATTTATCGACCTTAAGTTAGTTCGCTGTTAAAACAAGTGATTTTCTCGAGTATTACTGTTATTTAAATGAGAACAATCCGGTATTAAGCTATAACTCGGTCGCAATTATTTTGAAAGAGGCACAACAACGAGACAATTAAAACCCCTAGTTCGAAAACTAAACAGCCAAAGGTTTAAAAAGATCTTTTGTGATAAAGTTTGTTTGCGTTTCATATTTATTTTCAAAGGTTGGCAAAATGAATTAAGATTTTAAATGCTATTTGAAATGAATTACACAATTATAACGCAAAAAATATATATAAATGATATTTCTCTTTAACGATATACTATCTCTTATTTTCAATGTACAGGATGTCCCATTTTCGACACTTTTAGGGGGTATTGGAGTTACTATAAAATATGTAGTGTTGTGGTTTTCGCTTTCTTAGTTTTTAATCTACAGGGTGATTTTGAAAATCTCTCTTTTTTTAGGTACATCTCGCCGTTTTTATCAAACTAGTGATTTTTTTAATAGGGCACCCTATATAATTTTAGATATTGATTAAGTATTATTGAGTCTTTTCAAAAATATGTAATTTGTTTATTTTATTTTGGAAAACTAGGTCAGAATTCGATATTTTCAATAATTTACTTTATTTGTGATAATAGACCATGGCCAATTTATAAGAAACAATTGCAAAATTTTCACAATAATAATTATACCAAAGATTAGACACTTTAAAAGTTAATTTTAATGTTTTTCTACATTTTCAATTGTAAACGCTTAATTATTATTACATTTTTACTTTAAACAACACCGTTATTACAAAATCAGAATATGGAGATTTGATTGCAAAGAAACAAAAACAACATTATTTCATAAAACTAAAGTAACAAAAGCAAAAAAAAAATGAAACTAAAAACAACCAAGAGCTTTTTTTAAAATAACAATTGTTTTCTCGAATGCAGCAATATCGGCACATTTTTGTTATTCTTCTAATTGCATTTAAAATAATAATAGGTCCATTGTGAAGAGTTTGGAAGACCAAACTAATTGCTTCACGAAGTTCCGCTATAGATTCATGTCATGTCTTATACACTTGATTTTGCATAAAACCTCACAAAGAAAAAATCCAAAACGGAAAGATCAGGAGATTGTGGGGGCCCTCACAATGGCCCTTTGGTATCTATCCGTCTTTGAGGAAAGTTATTGTCGAAAAACGCTCTTACCAGCCCAGAGTTGGGGCTCGGGGCACCGTTTTGTTGAAGATAAATGATATTAAAATGGGCCAATGGAGCATTTTCAAGCAATTCTGGAATAATTTTCGCAAATATTTCTAGGTATCTACGTGCTGTGAGACCCTCTTCATAAATCCTGTAGACCAGATGACAAATCTGCCAAAAGATTCGTTGGTCTGAATTTGACCATTGAACCATTGACAAAATGTTACTAGGCGTTCATCATCTCCGGGATGTAAATGTTGCACTATTTTAAATTTATATAGATGGTATTTATAGTTTTTCAAAATTCTTTCAGCGTCAGATTTTGCTACACCAACTTTTTCCTTTATTTTTTTACAGGATGATGAAGTTGTTGCTGCTGCGTAAAATAACACATTTGTTTTTTTTTTCACTCCCTGTCTTTTTTTATGTATGTTTTGGGATGCGACTGAATTAAAGATCAAGAGTAAATATGTCTGGAAAGGGTTGCCTTCTTTCTGGATACCTAACATGAACAAAATCGATCGCCAGATATGAGAAGTTATCCTAATGAGAACGCGGTAAATACATTAACTATTGAAATATAATTCAGAAGCTTCTTGGGGACTTGCATTGCTTTGTATAAAAGATACCAACATATCATACTTTTCATAATAACAATCTGACAAAACTGTGAATTTTTGGACATCTACCTTTGTTTCTTATAAATTGGCCATGGCATACTGTTACAAATAAAGTAACTTTTTGAAAAGACTAAGTTATACTTAATCAATATCTAAAATAATTTAAAAAATCATAAGTTAATATCTCAAAAACTCGACTTTTTAGAAAAAAAAACTGACTACGCCACTGAACTCTACGTAAAAAACTCTATAAAAATCAGTCTTTATCTTTTTGATAAATTAACGCATAACGAAAATACGAGATGGGCCTAAAAAACGAAGATTTTCAAAATCACCCTGTAGATTAGAAACTAAGAGAGTCATGACAAATTTTGACACTGGAATCTTTTATTTCGTCAAAAAGTACGACACTCAGGTGAAAACCGCTACCATCTATATTTGATAATAACTGCAATACCCCCTAAAAGTGTCGAAAATGGGACCCCCCTCCCCGTACACAACTTTTGATGACTCCAATTTCCATTTCTATCCTTCCACATGGAGGCGCTATTTCTACACAATCTAGAACGTCCACTTCGTCTCTCTCTCTCTCTCTCTCTCTCTCTCTGTTTTCTTTGTCATATATTTTGGGTTATGGATGCGTAAGGGTTGCATATTGTGCTAAGTTATTCTATAATCTAGAAAATATGTCCAAATATTTTTTGAATATCTATAATGCAAAAGGATCTTTTCAGTGTATCACCGTACCATGAAATATTTTTTACAATAAATATGTATTATACGTATAATAATAACAGCACTCAGCAGTTGAAAAAATTCCTTTACCATACTATATCAAAACTAATTAAATTTTCATCTGTCAAATTGTGATGGAAATTTACCGCAGTAGGCAAAGCCTACCTGCAAGTTTTCCGTTTTCTTATACCATGTGCATTGTATGTCAATTTGTGAATCACTAGTCAACAAGTACAACAAAAAATTGCGAATGATGTAATAATGGCTGTCAGTTATTTTTATTTAATACAAACATTTTTATATAATATTTATACGTAAGTTCAAAACAATAAAAAAAACGTGATATTTTAAGAATAACAGGATTTCTTTACAAAAATACTCATGAAAATACATTTATAGTAAGTCTTTTGTATGTAACTTTTTTTGCAAATGTTGATTTGCTTTTTTATTCCTTATCGCTTTCTCTCATAAGAAACCGATAATAATCCCCTATCATTGCTGGATCCCATGTGCCTTGGTAGCGTTGCTCCATTGTTAATATCTCTTGGTGGAACCCTTCGCCTTGCTCGTTACTAACCGCACCCAAATTTTCTGGGAAAAAATTTAAATGGGAGTGCAAGAAGAGTATTTTAAGAGACATGCGACAGCCCATTTTGCTGTAACTTTCAAGTACTTCTTTTACAAGTTTTTTGTAGTTTTCTACTTTTTGTTTCCTAAAAGTTCCGAAGCAATTGTTTTAAAACAACTTCACGCTGCTAATTTAACATCACTTAACTTTTGATCAAACTGTTGATCCCTTAGTATTTTTCTAACCTGAACTAACCAGTTACTTAGGTTTGCTGCACAGATTTAGCAAAATATGTAAGGAGCCCAGTCCCGATCTTGATCGCCTACAAGACATCCAAAAAAACTTATGATAAGCTACTTTGGTCATTCTGTTAATTGTCCTTTTCTGCGATTTAGGGGTAAACTGACCACATATGCAGGAAAAACTATCCGCAGGGTTAACATAGCCACGTTTCTGTACTTTAGACGTCTTTGTACTGTCGAGTACGTCAGTTCAGAGATATGATGCTACGTTTGCAGGCGTCAATTAACTTTATTCAACACAAAGAAAACACCAATACAAGACTCTTACTATTGGCTTGTTCGCGCAGTTCGCTTCACTATCGAATACTGACAACTACCCGTGCTAAACCAATACTGTCGATACGACTACCTGCCAGCTGCTTTTATAGCGCTTCCGTTCTTCTGGTATTTTCTAGAAACATTTGATATCGGAAGTTCAAAAACCTCGGCATTGTTCTCGTATATCGTGGCCATTTATAAGTAGTTCGTCTATGGGGCAGAGTGCAATTTGAAATTATATGGGTTTAAATGGGTACTTCCGTTATTTTAAGCCCTAGGGGTTGAGACTTTGTTGTAATGTCCCTAAACACTTGCACTTGAGGTTGTCAGATTGTGAACAACTTCCCTGACTTATGGAAAACGTAAATGTGGCTTCATTGCGCTCCAGTATATTACAAATTACTTTTTAAAATAATATGATTAAAATACTCACTAATTTTTGCTGAAAAAATTATAACTTCAAAATGTTCCGTGTTATAGGAAGTTTTTAGCATCATTTTCGTAGTTAGAGACCAACAATTAGCCTTTTATATTACAGTCGCAAATTAATACCCAATTTGAGGGCAAAATGTATAAATATGTTTACATAAAGTGGGCTGTATTCCAAAATTTTTAAATGTGTTGTAATAAACAGAACATAAATTTAAGAAATAGCTCTAATTCGAATAAAAAATTGATGAAATAATGTTATCCTCAGGAAAAAATAACAAAAAAATTAGAGTTTTCAAAATTTTAAATAATATTTATTTTAATAATTGTTTAGCACTCCTAAAACCCTGGTTTAATTTAATCAATTTGTACGTCGTGACTCTGAAAATATAACTTTAATATAGCCTTAAACCCTCCACCTTCCAAGTATACCTAAAAGATAGCATTATTGCTAACCTAAAACCCACTTAAGCATGCTCATGAACTGCGTCTCAAGACCTAAACCTCATTTTAACGGATAAATCCCTAAAGCTTCTCGTTTTCCCAAACGTTTATAGATTCTTGGGTCGAAATTTAGTTTTCTCTCTGCCGCACTACTTCGGCAAACATTTATTTGCGATCGCAATGTTCTTTGGCATAATTCATGCTAGATTCGTCGCGCTTCTCTTAGCTCAAAATTAATGCTAGACGGCAACATTGGCGTTGCCAAAAGAGGTGGGGGGAGGGAAAATGCAAAGTTCATAAGGGTAGTCTAGATTGCGAATTTAGAGTAGATAGTCTTTATCTAAAATATAAGCAAATCAATCGAATTTACTATTGCTCGCATTTGAAAGATATATGTCAACATATTATTTTTTACTTTTTGTCAAAAAATAGTAGGATGAGTTAAAGCGAAGAAGGTAAAGTCAAATTGTTCCAAATATTAGAGAAAACCTGAATTGTCTGTTATACTGCTGAAATAAATTCCTTATTAATTCTCAATGACACTGGTTTTATTTTTTTTTACTACATATGTTTAACACAAAAATAAAATGAGTTGTAATGCACAAGTTTTAGAGATACGTGATGTTATTAACCCTATATATTAATAATTTAACCGCAAGAATGCACGTGGTGTATTTGTATTCTTATAAAAATAGAGGGGTGCGACGTTGCCTAAGTTAAGGAAATTTTGCACAACTTGGCAATACCGCATGGGGATCTACAGGGATTACCCCCATATACGGAGTCCCGCCCCACAGAGCTTAAAATAAGGGAGATACGAGTAGTCATTCAAACCCATGTAAATCTCCTTTTAGGTTTGCTGTGTACTGAACAGCCCCTGTATGCAAACAAATGCACACTATTGTTAATATTATGGAATTGAATAGAAAATTCTAGAATTCTTTCTAGAAATGTAAAAGCTGTATTTGGGTATATAAGCAGTTACAAAGCGGATGGGTTAGTCAGTCGAAGTTAGTCAGTAGATTCAAATAGTTGAGATTGTAAATGTCTCGAAAGCTTGTAAACAATCCAGATCACTTCTGTTATGTATGTGATGAGGTGACTTTTGCGTCTCAGAAGCGGTCTATTACCCCATTTTTAAAAAAGGCATATCAGCTTTATATAGATTACAATATTGGGAATCAAGACAAACAGTGGGCGCCACATATCTGCTGTAATACATACTGGTGTCCCATTGATCTGGAGAGAGCCTTCAAATCGTGTTAGTGATTGCAATTTCTGCATCATACCTCGCGTTGAACAAGGCACAGGTATATCCAAGAAGAAAAAGTCTGTTATTAACTTTCCAAATATATGGTATATTTGGATAGTTGCCACGAGACCTGTGCCTCATAGTGATGGGCTTTCTATTCCAATACCCCCAAAAACATTTATTTACGAATCAGATAATAATGATACGATTTCTCAAGAAGAAGACATACTATCAACATCAAGAGATCCTGATTTCACACCCAGCACGTTATAATGCGAACCGCATAAAATAACCCAATCAGAATTAAACTATCTTGTGAGAGACTAAGAAATTACAAAAAGTAGAGCAGAGTCAAGACTGCAGCAGTAGAACTTCTTAGAAGACGATGTTTCAGTACGTGCTTTTCATAAACGCCATAAAGGCCTAGCACCATTTTTTAACATGGAAGAGAACTTGGTTTTCTGCAATAACATTAGCGGTTTATTGATAGCTTTAAATATAGACTACAAGCCAGAGGTATGGAGATTATTTATAGACAGTTCAATATTGAGTTTAACAGCAGGGCTACTGCATATTGGAAATATTTTACCGTCTATTTCCGTTGGATATGCAGTTCAAATGAAAAAATCATACGACAATATAAAGTACCTATTGACAATTATAAAATACTGTGAGGACCAACGCAGATCTGTGGCGACCCAAAGGTTATTGCACATTCACTTGGGTTACAGCTAGGCTACATCCAGTTTTGCGGTTTTTTGTGTGAACAGTCTGGCAGAGGCACTTCATTCCAAGAGAAAAGACTGGCCCGTTCAAGAATCATTAGAGCTAGGTGAAAATAATTTACAACATATAATGGACCACAAAAAGATTTTGTTGACACCACCGCATATCAAATTGGGCCTAACGAAAAACTTTGTTAAGGTACTGAATACAGATGGGCCCGCTGTTCAGTACCTGTGTCAGAAATTCCTAAGGCTAAGTGAAGCAAAAATTAAAGAAGGTGTTTTTGTTGAGCCACAAATTCGAAATATTCTGAAAGAAAACATTTTGATAGCACTCTATCAGATATTGGATCTCTTCTACGATGATATTGAAGCTGCTCTTAAAGACCAACAACCACATTTTACTTTTATATGTGGTGATTTTAAGGCCAAAATAGGAATGAAATCTAACCCAACAGGGAAACTTTTGCTCGGACGGCAGAAATGAACGAGGTGAAATACTGTTAAGATTCCTGCTGCAACACGAACTATACCAAAGGAATAGTTTTTTCCACAAGAAACCACATAGAATATGGACATGGCAAAGTCCCGATGAAAGAACAAGGAACGAAATAGATTTCATTATCACCGACAAGAAGCACATAGTTAAAGACTAATGTCTTTACCATAATCGGTATTAAACAGGTTTGCTACCAGTAGCGATCATAGAATGGTACGGAGTAAAATAGAAATATGTTTAAAAAAGGAGAGGTATAGGATGATCAAGAAGAAGACCATGGATGAAACCATCAGATGTAGATGGTTTTTAGTAGTGTATTGCCGACCTAATTAGTAGCCCTGAAGCAGAAACTGACACTAATGACCTAAATTATAAATTAACAACTGCCTTACTAGAAAGTTAGAACAAATTTGGTCCTAAAACCCACAAAGAAGAGAAGCTCAGCCAAAATACTAGAGAACTAATGCAGAAAAGAAAAGGAATCAGAAGCAAAACGGACACTAAAGCTGACGAACTACAAAAAATAAAAAAAGAAATATCCAAAGCTGTTCGACAAGACATTCGAAAATACAATCAAGAACAGATCGAACATACCATTGAGAACAATAAAAGTATGAAAGAATTGAGAAGACAACTAAGATCGGGAACAAGACAAATAATCAAACTGAAAGATAAGAATGGTGAGTTTTCAACAAACAGAGAGGAAATCTTTAAAGTAGTCGAAGATTTTTACAAATTACTATACAGAAGCCAAAACAAAGAGAATAGCAAAGATCAAGTACCAGAAATATTGACAAGGAAAAAGGGCATTGTCAGCCAAAGACCAGAATAAATTCCGGAAATCACAATACACCTAATAAAACTAGCCCTAAGAAAAACTAAGGATAACAAATCTCCAGGCGAAGATGGTGTAGTTACTGATGCAATCAAAATCGGGGTGTTTGTCTAATTAAGAAAATAAAAGACCTTTTTAATATGTGCCTTTCGGACAGTACAATACCCGATGGGTGGCACAATGCTGAGGTAATTTTGATTTACAAAAAAGGAAATCCCATGATTTGGAAAATTATAGACCAATAAGCCTTCTTAGTCACCTATATAAACTTCTAACAAGAAGAGTAACGAATCGACTTGAGAAAAAAACTTGATTTTTACCAACAAATAGAGCAAGCGGGGTTTCGTACTGGGTTTGGAACAAACGACCACCTACAGAGCATCAAAACGGTGATAGAAAAAACTATCGAATACAATCAACTAGTCGTTCTGGCTTTTGTAGATTTCCATAAGGCCTTTGATACGGTAGAGTTTGACAAAAATATGGAAGTATTACAAGCATGCCGCATTGACCATCGATACACAAAGTTAATTTACAATATATACAGGAATGCAACTATGTCGGTGAAACTACACACAAACACGGATCATATCCCAATTGGCCGAAGAGTCCGACAGGATGATATCTTATAGCCTAAACTGTTTACTGCAGTACTAGAATACGCCTGTAAAAAACTTAACTGGGAAAAAAGAGGCCTGAATGTAGACAGCCAAAGAATAACAAATTTGTGGTTCGCGGACGACATAGTTTTGTTTTCCGATAATCTCAAGGAGATACGTACAATGTTATATGAACTTCAGCTAGTGTGCGCCAATGTGGGTCTTAATATAAATATATCAAAAACAAAATTTATGACCAATTTGGTACCTAGTGGAAATATCAATATTGGAGACAACGAAGTGGAGCTTGTGAAAAAATACGTATATCTTGGACACGAAATAAAGATCACAAGAAATAATCAAACATGCGAGCTACGGAGAAGAGTAATTCTCGAATGGGCAGCCTATGGAAAACTTAAAGACATCTTTAAAAGCGATAAATCAATTTTTTTAAAACGTAAAGCATTTGACCAATGTGTGTTACCGGTTATGACCTACGGTGCCGAAACTTTGACATTGACAACTGTAACTTCTAAAATGCTGCAAATAGCTCAGAGGAAGATGGAAAGGTCAATGCTGGATATATCGCTTCTTAACCGAGTTAGAAATGAAGACCTGAGACGAAATACATTTTCCGAATTGGCACACTTAAATGGAACTGGGCCGGACATGTAGCCCAAATCAATGAGGGATAATGGACGAAGAGATTACTCGAGTGGAGGCCGAGATTAGACAAAAGAAGTAGAGGAAGACCACCTACTCATTGGACTGACGATCTCAAGAGAATTGCAACAAATTGGATGCAAATTGCTCAAGGTAGAGCACAATTGATAAGAATGAGGGAGGCCCATGTCCAGCAGTGGACGCAAAGGGCTGGATGAAGAAGATTAGATATTGAAAAAAAATTGTTTGGAATGACTTTCCGCTTAGAGATCACTATTGTCTTCTGAAATAAAAAAGCTAACAAGACAAGAAATATGCCGTCATCGTATCAAAAAATGGGTTGCAATATGTTTCTAAAGGTCCATTTTCTACACTCACATCTGTAATGACAACTACGGAGCTGTAAGTGATAAGCACGGCGAACGCTTTCATCAGAATATATCAACAATGAAGAAAAGTTACCAGTGAAAGTCGAATGCTTCCATTCTTGTCGACTCATGTTGAACTCTTGTAAGAAATACTCCAGAAACAGTTTACAAAAGAAAAGCAAACTGACAGGATATTTAGTGTCTTTACAAGTGTAAAAGTAGGCATTTTTTATTATATTGTAAAAAATAAAAAAAACTTGTTCTTTGAAATTGCAACCAATTTTTTAATTTCATTATCATTTTTGTGTTCAGTGTCCTAAAATTGGCAGAAAAATACACTTTTCATAGACGATACAACAAATAAATTAAACTTTGTTGCATAGTGTTATTAAAAAATATATTTTTATATTTCTACATAAATTATTACCTAACCACAAAAATTAAAATTAACAAAATGCCTTTCCAACAACCTGCATTTAATAGTATTACTTTTAAACTTACCTTGCAAATCCTAAAAGCATCCATAAATTTTTCCGGGAATTTATTACTTTTCCTGTAACCGTAATATATACTGGCATTTTAAATTAACTGAGCAAGCGTTGCTGCTTAAACTTTAAATTTAATTTATTGTATCGGGTGACTTAAAAACAAAAAAAAAAGATCGTATCCACGATATATCAGGTTTGATTTTTTATTGGTATACTGATGGTCTCACAGCCAAGAAGGCATAGTGACTAGTGGAGCTCTCAGTCAGCGTTAGTATCTTAATATCAATATTCCTGGCACATGAATTGTGATTTAAGCTGATGGCAACTTGTTGACAAAATAATCAACATTTTCTCAGGCAGTCGAAAGCTTCTTCTTCTGCAATTTCTCAATAGCGTGGATATAAGAAAACTCTATTCATTGGATAATGGACTGTTTTTTTTACGATGTTCATGATAAGAGCGGGACGGCAAAAAAAGGTCGTTGGACCAGAGTTAGATTTAACTACAGTTCGCAATATCCCCAAATAATCATTACTGGTATGAGCAGGTGATAAAATGCTTGGTTAATCATGCCTAGTAGATTCAAATAGAATAATAACATACTTTTGGACAAACAGATTACTGATAGGTTGCGGAAAGATTTCGTTGCGAATGTTATCTTCAAGATAGTGCGACATGTTCCCTTGATTTCTATTAATCTGTACAGACATGATAAGGTACAATTTTTCTATCATTTCTATACATTTCAAAAATTTTTAAGAAGATTGACGAAAGGACAAGTTTTGTTCAGCTAAAAATTGAACTGTATAAATTATTATTTCAATAACATCGCGCCAGTATTTAGTTTCACTTTTTAATAAATTTTGTATTTTGGAATCTACAGTTTGATTATTTTTTAATCGTTCTAATAAATCTGATCAGAAAGGTAAATTTTGAAAATTAAATTGCTTTTTTTCATCAATTTTTAGATGCTCGTTTAAGTGATTCCATTCACTGAAACCGACTAGGTAATTTAAGTAAGAATTTTGAAAGGTCACTAGATTATTGGTGTAAAGAAAAAATTATATTTTTCCTAATAGAATATAGTATTGATTCGTTTCTCACCGGCGGGTACAGTTATCTTGGTTTTTCTGTGTCGGAATAAAAAATAGTAGTGTGTGAATGGGATAGCCTTTGATTTTATATATTGAGTTAGATTACTGGCTGTAAGCGTTACTTCGCTAAGAGAATTTTAATACTTTTCAGGTTTAATTATATATATATATATATATATATATATATATATATATATATATATATATATATATATATATATAGTAACGAAGTTACTATATTTTTGGCACGAGTATGTTCGCCGGGATTTAATTTTAATTTTTTTGTGGGAACAGAATGCTTAAAGTTTCAATATTACCGGTATATAATTAGATTTACCGCGCTATGCCGGAAAATATGACTTTCCAAGATTTTCAGAACGTCCGATCATAGTAATCGCGCGCCGCATAAAGCAGTATTGTATGCGCGATCACCGCACGCCGTCACATGTCAGCGTAGTGGGAGCTCGGGCCGTCTATTTAAGCTCGAGCAGACCATTATTTCGCGGAGAACTGTACGTTCTCCACCCGGGTTAACAGTCCAAACGAACTGGACTGGGTCGCCTGCCGGACCGCGCCTTCCTGGTCTAGCAATATAGGTGAGGCTAGGCTTGTGTGTATATGGTGTTTTATCATACATTTCCTTCCTTACATCCTACCCCGCTAATGACCATTACCGAGGACCCTCGTAAGAACGGGCAATGTTGTGTCATCCTACCGTCACTGCCGATGACCCTTATAAGAACGGGCAGTGTCGGTTCCTTTTCTAATTTCCTACCTCTATTGGACGATATTGTCAAGGACCCTTATAAGTACGGGCAATGTCGTTCCATCCTGCTGACGCTGTCGAGGACTCTTACAAGAACGGGCAGCGTCAGTTCCTTTCTTTTCTTCCTACCGTCACCGATACACACACAGGTGCCCTCCTATATCCGTTGGGGCGCTTAACAATTGTCGCCCCAACGTTTATTGCCGTCGCGTGTAAAGACGCCGTCTATTGATGCCGGGTTATTGTTAGACATACCGTGTATACCGCCGTCGGTCGAATTTTAGTACGAAGCACCGTGAACAGCATCCACGGATTTTAGACACGAAGCGCGATCATTTGAGTACGAGTCGTCGTGAATAGCGTCGCAACCGTGTAGTACGAGGTAGATGAATAGCGTCGTGAATGATACCGCCGGGTTACCGTCTTCAGCGCAACCGACCAGTACGAGCTACCGTGAACAGCTCTCATAACATACTCTATCCCTCCAGACCGTTTATTTGTTAATATTATTGTCCATCTTAGAATGTAAGTTAGTTTTAGGCCATGTATTTTTATAAAAGAATGGAATACAGGATACAGAATGTTTTAAAACCGTTTGTTTCATTCCCTAGTCCCATTTTTAACATTACAGATAATAATTGGCAGCCGGCGGCCAGCACTAATACGCGCAATTGACCCCTGGCTTGCCGTTTCTCCACTGTAACAAGCTGTCTGGTGCATAAGTGAGCCCTCGACCACATGAATCCCTAGGGTGGCGCCCGAGAACCGACCACCTTCAAACAGTCAAACCGTTGATTAGTTCAGAGAGCAGGGATATCCCGAATATAAGTAGATACAGTCAAACCGATAGCTCTGGGCTGAGCATTTGACCGATGTCTGCACGAGAAATATCCACTGACCGATGTTCCGCTGCCGTAATCCAAGTAGATCCGAAGAGCACGACCTGCTCCCCTCCCTCCTACGTGTAAAACGCGGCACAATATATATATATATATATATATATATATATATATATATATATATATATATATATATATATATGTATGTATATATATATATATATATATATATATATATATACATATATAACGTCTGCAAAAATTCTATAATAAATCAAACAGACGAAAGGATGTATTCCAGAATTAATAATGAAACTCATGTTCCCACCCGTGAAACACTACGCAAGAACACACACACACACACACACACATATATATATATATATATATATATATATATATATATACATATATATATATATATATATATATATATATATATATATGTATATATATATATATATGTATATATGTATATAGATATATATATATATATATATATATATATATATATATATATATGTATATATATATATATATGTATATATATATATATATATATATATATATATATATATATATATATATATATATATATATGTGTGTGTGTGTGTGTGTTCTTGCGTAGTGTTTCACGGGTGGGAACATGAGTTTCATTATTAATTCTGGAATACATCCTTTCGTCTGTTTGATTTATTATAGAATTTTTGCAGACGTTTCACCAATATCTCATATTAACCAGTCTCAGTGAACCTTTTCACCAGATGAAAATAGTCAAGTAAAATACAAATCAGAAAACTTACGTCCACTTTTGTTTTTAGGATACAGAGTTTTATTTTGATAATACATAGAATCATTTTCGACTAATTCTTGCACCTGGGTTAGAGATAATAAACTAGGCCAAAGACCTGGTCGTTGGAGAGGAGCGAGTACGTGTCTTATCGTTTCGTTTCTTGATTCTACCGACTGTAACGAATCAAAACGTGAATCTATCGGATTTTCATAGGCTAGCTTTTCTAATCCTAATGACAACTGTGACCAACTGGTTTCAGTAGCAGGAGAGTTTTGAAAATGTGTGGGCTTTGGAAAAAAGTTGATAATTTTTAAATTATTCTTTTCTCCTTTGGCTTGTTTATTTTTTTTTCTCTGACCGTTTAAATAAAACCATTAAAAGTTTATTATTTATAAAATACAAAAATCTCAAACTTATATACAAATATTTACAGAAAAACTTGCAATTAACTAAGATATTGACGAGTGAGTTAAGACTTATTATTGTCGAGATTTTAAATAGTACACAAAGATCGATTTAAATTCTCATGACTTTAATAGAGATCCACAAAAAACTTAATTTCCTTCTTCATTTCACTTGTAGGTTTCAAAAATTATAACAGAAAATTCACAACTCTATAGTTTTTAATTATTATTATGCCAATTTTGTGAAGTATTTATAAGAATATAGGCATACGTAATGTAAATCAGTTACATCAGTCAATTATTTTTCACAGTTACAATTCTCACATATTAGGCACTGTAAATATAATGTTGCGTTTCAATTTACTTAATAATTCGGTACGCTTACGACAAGGATGAATAATTAATGGACTCACACCCAGCGTTAAGAAATATAAATAAACCCAGAAATTGTATGTTTAAAACGAAAACTTCTGTCTGGCCAGGAGTATGATGCACCTGGAGTTGCGAGGAAATCTGTAAGGAAGAAGAGAGAAATTTTAATCACTGATTTTGGTAAATAATTTCTTGTTTTTATATAAATTTGTTCATTTGTTTTTTAAGGTTTCAAAAATGTTACTTTTAAAATTTAAGTTATCAAGCGCCTGACGCTGCTTTCAAGGCTGCACGACCTTGTTCTTATAACCTGGATATACCCACCTTATAGGAAATATATAAGTTTATTGATTTTGGTATATTATTTTCCAAAGTATTCTACATCTAATTAAGGCGATGAAGGAAAATTCGGTTGTTTGAATATTCTGCAAATTAATTTTTTGGCTTAGCAGAAGATGTCTACAGCCACTATTATAACTTAAATGACTTTTACTCATTATATCATCAAATTAGCAACAATGTATATAAGCAATTCCCTTATCAAAACATGAACATAAATTTAACAGATAGACATGCTTCATGCCACAGGGGTCTTAAAAAATACACATACTGATATGAGATCACGTTTAAGACAGGAGGTCTAGGTAGGACTTAAGGAAGTCAAAGGATCTACGGCTTTCTCCCCCACATCCTTACAAACGAAATAAGTATTTTGTAGGGTCTTAATTATTTTCATTATATAATTATAGTTTATAGGTAAGTTGTTGATCTTTCACCTGCAATATAATCATTGGCATATTTGTTATTTGTGTAATTAAACAACTAGTGGTTAACGTGTGTTAAATTGATCTTATTCAATAAGTATCTAAGGTCTTCATGCCAAAAAATTTTCTAGTATAGGTTCTATAAGCATTTCTACTTAGAGACATCTTTTATTATCTCCGACGTGACAGTAGCGCCAACTAATGTATGAACTAAAGGACGATATTTTCGTATATTGATAGTATAATATAATGGAAATTCGCAATTAAACATTTTATTTTTTGGTTTTAATAAAATAATATGTGTATAAAACAAGTGAAAAGATTAATTTCTTATTATAATATATTTTTATTACTTTAGGTAAAAAAAAAGTATAATCAACAAAGAAATAATCAAAGCTCATTGAAATTTAGGTTATGTTAAAATAAAAAAAAAACTACCATTAAATAATAACTTGGAATTCTTATATTTTACTGTGTACTTACCCTGGATGGCCATTAAAACAAATATAACTATTGAACTATGTATTTTAGTACTTAAAATAGACCCTATTTCTAAACTTCTAACATGCTATATATACTAGTGTACTTTACCTTGTTCATTTATTTCTTTCAGGTAATTTTCATTTTGCTACAGGAAATTTATAAAATTTACACTGTTTTTACAACACAGTAATCTCGTTGTTCATAATATTGTTTTTAATTGTTAAAAGAAAAATAAAATTAACACGTGTACTTGATACGTCAAAAGTCCAAAATGTCGCCTCGAATTACTTGAATTATCCCTAGATCAAGCTAGTATCGCCTTTGATCCCGCTTCCATAACTTCACGTTGAAAGAATACTGGATTTTGTTATGGCAAGTCCTATGATTGGGATTATTCGCTGCATATTGCTCCTAAATATTTTCCCAGTTATTTCCGTTCTCTTTTACTTGAGGACAAATGTCATAACACTGCTGGTTTGGGAATTCAGTGCTCTGTTCAAATGCTCGCTAATAAATCAACCCTATCATTACCATTTACTTCAGAATATTCTTTGGCCTGAGCAAAGGAAACTTTTAGTGTTTTTGTTTAACTTTTTTTAGTTTGTCAGGTATGTCAAAAACAAGGCGGTATGAACAAATATTTTTAGATTTGTTTTCTATGGCTTTGAGGCATTATAGTAAATTCGGAAAAATATTGATTCTGAACTTGTTTTCTGGAAGACAAAAACCACACCCTACACTATCCGATGTTTTAGAATCATCAGCAAGTTCAGAAATAGCTCCTTTGGAATTATTAATTATATCTTTAACTATAAAAACTTGTTTTCTGGAAGATAAAAACTACACCCAACACTATCCGATATTTTGGAACCAGCAGTAAAGACAAAAATAACACCTTGAGCAGTTTTAATTATATCTCTAACTATCATGTCATTTACATGACTAAATCTTCCAAATTTTCAATTGACAAATTACAAGAAAAAAGTAATACATTTTGTATTTTTTTTTTATATTCCGTATATACTATAAAAAAGTAAAGCTTTTTTCATCTTTTATTTTCTGTGTTACATGGATTTCGATTACCAGTTTACACTATACGATGAGAGGGCATCAGCATTTGAATGGGAATATTCCGATTTTAAATGCAGTTGACTGATTGCTGCGCTTCACTGGTTCAGCACTTGAATTCGGATTTCTTAGTGTCAGTAGTTAATCCGGTTTAATTTTGAATTCCTATAAGATAGAATATTCTGAATATTAAAATTATTTTAAATTCAGCTATTATACATGGAAAATTAATGCGGTAAACATCTCGAAGCATAGTAACATTTTCTATAATAGACGATTTTATTAAAATTTATGTAAGAGTTATATAATACAGCAATATTAGAGTTGTTAAAATGTTTTGGTTTTCCAAATCTAAAACAAATGATTAGTTTTACAAGATTGTTTTATAGAGTTCTCTCGATTATTTTATACATCCTTTACTCCAACTATTTTATCAGAGTTCCTAAACTATTTCTTTTCTATAATTCCATTAGAGTACTGCATGATCGTATCCTTGTCCATGCGAGAACAGATTTTGTTCGCACCTTATTATAGAAAAAAATCAGGGCAAACCTCACATCCACAATTACTTTTATACCCTTCCACCAGTTTTCCCTCTCATGCTTATCACACTAAACACTCTCCGAGGCACGAGCTCAGTCAATACCTCAAGTTTCATCTGCCATCAACATGCTGGTGTCATCGGCATATGGAATTTTTATCTGTAGAATATGCAGTAATTATGATGTCATATGTAAATAGTGGTCCCAAAATTGATCATTGGGGAGCTCCTAATAGTTTTTGATGACGATATCGCGTGTGCTATAGTTATTATGGTTTCATTTTTTCTTGTAAAGGCATGCTAAGCACTAAAAGTCTGCTGTAATAACGAAACTCAAACATCGCAAAAATTTGGCTCCCCAGACTTATCAGTTGATTCTTCCCGCATCCGGTCTATCACCCTTGCTCTTAAATATCGAATTTATTTTACTCCATGGAAAAAGCTGTTTTGCTAACAAAAATGTAACATTGGTTTTTTTGATGGAATGTGTTCATTTTGACATCAAATTAAATATATCTCGATGGTAACTGTGAAAGACCTGTACAATAAAAATGGCGGACCAAAAATGCTCAAGATTTTCGGTTTTTTGAGTTTATCTCGAAAAATAAAAGTTGTATCGAAAAATATTTTAAACAAAACTTGTAGAGAATTAAACAATCTATCGATTCATATAATACAAGTTATAGGTGGCGCCACTAGTTATCGAGATATGTTTTTTTCGACAACATTTACGGTTTTGGTTTTTTTTTAAATAAATAAATACATTTATTAACAAATTACCGATTTAAAATTTAACATAAATATAGGTATTATCATTTTAAAAAAGTATATTAAACCCGGAATCGGTGAGGTTTTTATTTTCCGAGAAATTCGATGTCAAAGTTGAAAATTCAACCTTAATTTTCCGCTTTCCTAGTTAAGTTACAATGCTCAATTTTAATGGAAATTGTTTGTATTGTTTTGTATTTTGAAGATCTATTAAAATTTTTTTTTTCAATCGTGGGCCGAGAAATTTTTCAAAAACCAATTTTTGCACCAAAAAAATTGCGATAACTTTTCACTAGATAGAGATAAAATTTTCTTAATGCATGCATTGGATTTGGATGTATCATTTCTGATCTTAAAAAAAATAATAATAATTTTGCATGAAAAAAACGTTTTTTTTTTTTTTCAAAAATTCATAATAGCGTGGCTAATGAATATTAAGGGCTCAAATTTACAGAAGATGCTTTTTGATATTTGTACTTTACCTGTAAATTTTTTGAATCCAAGAAATACACTTCCATATGATCTGTGAACCGTCGAAAATCGGGCCGAATCTAATCGAAAATAGCTGCTGCAGGCCGTTGTCGATGGGTTGCCATAGTTCAAGGGAATTAGTCATTGGCGCTTCAAGGAAACTTATGCATCACAAATAATAGTTATAATATTGCTGTTGTTTTATTAATTTATATGATAGTAACAATTTGGTCAGTCATATTAATTATTAATTTGTTTATTAACAAAATTTTTACAAAAAATTATAGACAAAATCATGTAAAAATTTTGTTAATAAACAAATTGATAATTAATATGACTAAACAAATTGCTACTATCATATAAATTAATAAAGCAACATTAATATTATAAATATTTATAAATATTACTTGTGATGCCTAAGTTTCCTTGAAGTGCCAATGAATAATGCGCCTGAACTATGGCAACCCGCCAATAGCGGTTGCAGCAGCTCTTTTCGATTAAATTCGGCTCAATTTTCGAAGATTCACAGATCGTATAGAAGTGTATTTCTTCGATCCAAAAATTCACAGGTCAAGTACAAGTATTAAAAAGCATCTTCTGCAAATTTTGAGGCGTTAATATTCATTTGCCATGCCATTATGAATTTTTGAAAAAAAAAAACGTTTATTTCATCCAAAATTATTATTTTTTTTTGAGATCGGAAATGATACATTTAAATTCAATGCATGCATTAAAAAATTTTATCTCTATCTAGTGAAAAGGTATCGCAATTTATTTCGCGCAAAACTTGGTTTTTGCAAAATTTCTACCCACGATTGAATTTTTTTTTTATTTAATAGATCTTCAAAATATAAAACAATACAAACAATTTCCATTAAAATTGAGCATTGTATCTTAACTAGGAAAGCGGAAAATTAAGGTTGAATTTTCAACTTTGACATCGAATTTCTCGGAAAATAAAAATCTCACCGATTCCGGGTTTAATATACTTTTTTAGAATGATAATACCTATATTTATGTTAAATTTTAAATCGGTAATTTGTTATTAAATGCCCTTTTTTTTAAAAAAAAAACCAAAACTGTAAATTTTGTACTTGCCATATACGTTTTATATAAAATTTATTTTCGACGGCAAAAAATCTATTTCATAAATTAGTAATATTTTTCAAAAATAAATACACTTATTGCTCATAATTACTTCCATACATAAAGTGTAAATTTGAAAACATAGTTTCGAAAATGTAACGAACACTGGAACAATACAGTCGAAAGAAAAGTGAACACAATATATAAGCGAACACAATAGTTAGGTACACTTAATTTTACGAATACACATAATGTCTTTTTGTGCTTATGATAATTTAGTACGCCCCTATGGAGACATTTAATGGGAATACCGGTAGTAGCTGAAATGTGACGTATATAGCCAGAGCGTTCGAATTAGACTGAATTGTTTCTGTAGTAACTTTGTTTACATGCAATCTACATTAGCGACAATCTGACAATAACGTTCAACAATAGAACAATTGCTCTATGGAGTCATTTCTACAAATCGCTTTGTCCTATAATAACACCGGATGAATTATGTTTATTTAGCTGTAATACAATGTAAAAATACTTGAATGCATGCTTAAAAGCAAAATGGAAATAAAAATAGATTAAGCAGTATTGGAAAATCGAAATGGTTTTATCTTAATTTGAAGGTATGCGATACATGGAGTCTCAAATGCAATAAAAAATTAAAAAACTATTCTTTTATAATGCCAAAATATTGTTACGATTTTGTCTCTTTAAAATTGTTCACTGGGTTTGCAGAATAAAACACAATATTTTTCAATAATACTTCTAATACTTTTATTATCTATTTATTAACATAGTTAAAACACAATCTTGTTACTACTTCTTAATCTTCACTATTCAAATACAACTATACAACTTACTATACTACGCTTGTCCTATCTCTATTTATATACCTATGGAATCTCCTATATAAATCTAGAACATAATAGTTGAGATATATCTAGAAGTATGACTCATCGATATAATATTCTTTTGGGCACATTACAACTAAGATGACTTATCACTTTGGAATGTTCGTATACGAGGGCGTATCAATAAGTTTCTTCTAGTCGTTCGTAACAATATTAAAAATATATCTAAACTTCTTTGTAATGTATTTCAATGAAATCTGATAACTGAACGATCTTTCATACAGTACAGTATTGTGAATAGGAGGGGTAATAATAAATGTATGTGTTAACTCAAGGGCATGAGCGTCATATCTAAATTTAACTTTCTGATATAAATAATTTGGGCGCTAATTACGAATTATTTTATTAAATACCACTAAGCTATGCAAAATTCTTCTTTCATGCATATTCAGCCACCCATTTTCCCTCAGTTTAGCAATCCCACCCCTATCATATCTTCTTGTACCACCAATCAAAGATGCGCAACAGTTTTGTAAAGGGTTTTCCAATAAGAGGTGTCATTTTGAAAAGCCCGCTATTTCGGTAGATGTCACTTTTGAAGCTGTAAGTTTTTGACGTTTGACAAGTAGAAACTACGCCATAAATAAAGATGGAACGATACACGCTTCAACAACGCATTGAAATTATTAAAATTCACTATAAAAATGGTGAACATTTGGCAGAGACGGTTCGTAAAACTCGAACATTTTTGGGTCGTCATGAAGCACCTTGTCGGAGCGCAATAAAGAAATTGGTGAAAAAATTCGAGCTGTTTGGACAAGTTAGTTATGTGAAGAAGAAAATCCGTGCACGTCGCTCAAGAACAGCCGAGAATATTGCTGCTGTAGCCGAAAGTGTTGAAGAAAACCCAGGTTTGTCCATTCCTCGTCGTTCGTTGGAATTAGGGATTCCACAAACGTCATTACACCGTATTTTGCATAAAGATTTGGGTCTTAAGGCTTATAAAGTTCAGTTAACGCAAGAACTCAAGCCGGCCGATCATCAACAACGTCGTGCCTTTGCTGATTGGGTTCTTGAAATGCATGAAAATGATCCGGAATTCCATCGAAAAATCATCTTCAGTGATGAGGCCCATTTCCACCTCGGTGGCTTCGTCAACAAACAAAATTGTCGCATCTGGGGCTCGGAAAACCCAAGAGTTATTGTTGAAAAGCCTCTCTATCCTGAACGTGTGACTGTTTGGTGCGGTTTATGGTCCGGCGGGGTCATTGGACCTCACTTTTTCGAAAATGAGGCTGGAGCAACAGTTACGGTGAATGGATTGCGCTATCGAGAGATGATTAATGATTTTTTATGGCCGGAATTGGATGGTATTTATCTGGACCACGTTTACTTTCAACAAGACGGCGCTACGTGCCACACAAGCAACGAAACCATTGATCTTTTACGGGAAAAGTTTCCGGGCCGTGTTATCTCTCGAAGAGGTGATCACAATTGGCCACCGAGATCTTGTGATGTGACACCTTGCGATTTCTTCCTTTGGGGCCACGTGAAATACAAGGTCTACGCCAATAGCCCAGCGTCGATTCAAGACCTCAAAGATGGAATTCGTGAGGCTATCGAGGACATAGGGCAGCCACTTTGCGATTTGGTTATGGAAAATTTCATGAAAAGGATATGGTCCTGTAGGCATGGTCGTGGTGGTCATTTGGCTGATGTTATTTTCCATCATTAACGGCATACCTTCCTCTTTATAATGTAATAAATATCCGATCATTTATCTTAAAAAATGGCATTTTTCTTTGAATATCAAAATGACACCTCTTATTGGAAAACCCTTCTTTAAGAGGAAACGACATATATATTTGCGTATAGTCTGCATAGAAATGTGCCGTTACATACATCAATTATTTGTTAATTGAAATGCATATAAAGTAAAAAACAGAGTACCCAGGATTGATCCTTGAGAAACTCGCCTGTGACAATCGTCTGATTAGACTGTTTGCTCTCAAGTTTTACCGACTGAATTGTTTCAGTAAAATAATTCCTGAGAAAAAGCGTTAAATTCAAAACCAATGTATCATAAGATGGATACAAGCAATTGATCATTCAGTCTATCGAAGACCTTTGAGTATTCAAGGAGAATCAAAGCGGTAAATTCACCACAATCATCCGCCTCCAGAATGTCAACTATAATTCTTAAAAGTGCAGTCATACAACTAAAATTTTTCCAGAAACAATATTGAATGAGTGGAAGTAAATTGTAGCGTCCAATATGATCACGTATTTGACCCACGAGAACTCTTTCGAGTACCTTCGACAAAGTTGGCAGTATGTTAATAGGTCTAAGATCGTTCACTTTTCCAGGAGTAGGAATTTTTGGAATGGGTAGCAAAAAAGGTGTTTCCCAAACTTTAGAGAACGTTGAAGTGTTTATGCAATAGTTAATACGATGTACAATTAACAGAAGTATGTATGGATAACAATGAGAGAGCCTAGATAAACCAATTCCATCAGGACCGATTGCCTCCCATCTGATGGAAAGAAGAGCCGCATGAACCTCGTGAGTTTTTGCTAATCTAAACTCGAAAATGTCAATAATAGGCCTTTACTTTGAAGTTAAAAGTCTAACGTATCAATATCTAGAGCTGAAGATCTAGCGGCATTAATAAGAAATTCCTCCACACTACCAAGATGATCACGAATAGATTTAGAAACACTTGAGTAAACACCAAGTTCCCTCAAAAGTTTACAGTTATATTTTTGATGCAACATGCAACTTATTTTCGAGATAATCCTTTCTTTCACTTTGAAAGGATGTTGTATCATTAGCTGCCCGTAATTTTTCCAGCTTGCTAAGGTATTATTTCCCTTATACTTTGATAATGCCTTATCACGAAGATTCGTAGGGCATTTTCAATTTTGAGTTATTTAGGGAGTATTTTTTTTAGTTATTCGATCAGTTCTGAATGGAGCATGTGTGTTAAATAAATTTAAGATATGAGCATTGACTGTTTCTAGTTTGGTATTAATTTTTGGAATGTGAATGATATTATGGCAGGGTGCGTTTATAAGATCTCTATAGAACGCTTTATAAACAATGTATCGAAAGTCCCTATAGGTAGTAAACGAGGGTATACGCTT
Organism: Diaprepes abbreviatus; assembly: GCA_034092305.1. Taxonomy (NCBI): domain Eukaryota; kingdom Metazoa; phylum Arthropoda; class Insecta; order Coleoptera; family Curculionidae; genus Diaprepes; species Diaprepes abbreviatus. Next base: position 17,795,759 of record JASJET010000200.1, on the reverse strand, counting down.
AGATAATTTCATCCATAACTCATGCTTATTTAAAAAGTGATCAAAAATGTTTAAAGAAGGATCAACACCACACTTCAGTAAAAGATCAGTGTTGGAGGATGTGATAAGACCTATGAGTGAAGCGGTATAAACCTTTTAAATATAAACTCACTAAAAGAGTATCAGCCACCCAAAAAAAGAAGACTTCAACGCAACTGCTTAATGCTTTGAAGGCGCATAACAAAAGACAAATTATTGATATTTACCAACCTCTTTCCCTAAGATAAGTTGGACATGACGGGGTTATTTTTCTCGTTCCTTCGTACTTCGTTTATTGGTCAAGCGGAACGAATTGGATGAAAAATGACTAACCAATGGTATTTATTATATGTAAAATGAAAATAAATTCTTCTGATTAAATGAAAAAAGGGGTAAAAGGAACTAAAACGTTAAAGTGTTTTCATTGTTTCATACGTTCAATTGACCTCTAAATATGACAAAATTACAAAGTGCTAACAAATTAAGGGCTGCGTATTTGAGATTAAATTTGTTTGTCCACTTTTTAGTTTTTTGGTTTTACTGGAAAACTACACATTTTTCGAGGTACTATAGGAAAGTTGTAGGTAATAAAATTTCCTTTCGAAACAGCATGAAGTCCAAATATGTAATTTTTCAAAAAAATACACCCCAAAACAAGACATCAAAAAAGGCAAAAGAACGAAAATGCAAAAACTTGGCTTAACAACTTTTTTGTTATTGAATTTAGGTATAGACATACCCTCATGCAAAGGAAAGCTGACATCACTCCTGTTAAAGTGGTCCCCAGCTGAAGTACGATGAATAGAGGCCAAAAAATATCCTCTCAAAATTTTCAACTTTTTATGTTTTTTGTTACCTTACTGCACAAGATATAGCATCCCAGTCAAATAATGTTGTTATAGTTGACTAGCATGTCAATCTTATTATTATCTTATCAGTATAACTACAAAAGTGCTAAAATTATGTTATAGAAAGACTGATGACTAAATTGTACAAACATAATAGCTTCAAGTTTCCATTTCTTCAAAAAAACCTTGGTTTCATCCACGCATGCAGTAGTTGTCATATGACTTCTTCATTTTTTAGCATTGGTAAAAAGAAATTCTTAACTTTTGTCAATAAAAATATTTTGCTTTTGGAGAAGTACTTAGATGTATTTTTGGATGAAAATGCAAGTTTTAAAGACGTCAGTTCTGCATCTGAATGCATTATAAATTAAGAACTAAACGGCATGGCTTAAGAACATACTTTGAAATGCAATGATGGAAAAAGAATATTTTAAATCCTCTCGACTGGGGTTGGAGAAGAAAGAAAAATGGATTGGTACCATTTTTTTATAAATAAACTTCCTGCACCACAAACTTTGCCTGAAAGACTAGCCTGTGGATGCACCAAAGGTTGCCAAGGGAATTGTGGTTGCAGGAGATTGGGAATCAATTGCTTTGTGTTCTGCAAATTATTGAAAATAACTTAGATGAATCCAACTTTTGAATAATAATAAATAAATAAAAAAAAACTATAAACAAAATGATAATTAATTTTATTCTTCATTTCATTAATTTATTTAAAATTTAATTATCTTATAACATTAAACGTACGAACTTCAGCTGAAGACCATTTTAACGGGCATGATATCAGCTTTCATTTTAAGGGGGAAATGTCACTTACACAAAAATTGTGGGATGAAATTTGAAAAAAAGCAAAAATTTGCCAATATCTAGAAGACTAATAAAGTTTGAGAAGGCATATCTTGATTACTTTTTATCGTACACATATCTGCAGGAGCGGCTCATTTGAACGAGAGAAACGTCAGCTTTCCTTTTTATGGAGCAATGGGTATACTTAATGTGTATGATTTCTGGGTTATATTTTTTCGAAAAATTACTTTTTTGGACTTTATGAGGTACATTAGACATGTACCTACAAAAAATGCATAGTTTTCAAAAACGCACCTTTTAATCTGGTAGCATATTGTCATATTTAGAGGTCAACAAAATATATGAAATAATGAAAACACTTTAACTATTTAGTTCCTTTCTCAAATGCATAGTCAACAGCCTTATATAAAAGATCGTAGAATTAATATTCAGGAATATTAAAACGCTACAACTACTAAAGTTTCTTCTATTTACCTCCTCAGTAAGATTAAATTTTTACATTTAACTATTTTGAAATCTGCAAGAAAGGTAATTATAAAGAAACAAATCAGGCGTATTTTATATCATGCTGACAAAACAAAACAAATTTAAATATATTCATCAACCTTACCTAACTTTACTCTACTAAAACAAGTAATTTTCTCCAGTGTTATTGTTATTTAAATGAAAATAATCCCAGTATCATGTTATTGCGCCAAAGCAATTATTTCGAGAGCGTCAAAACAATGGCACAATTAAAATGTAAGTTCACAAAGTAAACGAAGAAAAGTAATTTATAAGTATTTAGAAACAAAATATGGATTTTAAAATAATTAATGATAATTACAGTATGCTTTTTTATATTTTATATTCTTGCAGAGTAAAATTAAAAATATTTAGAAACAAAATTTGTTAATCTATATTTTACGCCAAACCATAAATTATTACCATCGAGATTCTACTACAGGAGCTAGCCTTAAGGCGCTGGGTGTTTAGTATTTTATTTGAGCGTGTCGCCATCTCCAGGTGATGAAATAACCACTAATCGTCAGTAAGAAAATTCAAAATCGGAAAGAAAACGTCAAGCTTATAAAGCACAAGAGAGTTTATGGGCATATAACGCTGGGGAACAAATTTTAACTTTTTTTGTTTTCTGAACAAATCCAACTTTTCTGGATTCAATTACATCCAAGTAACTAAAAAATACCTATTAAAGTGTTCAGTTGGCTCGCAAAAAAAATTGAATTAATTGTTACAAAATTTTAATTCATAGATATATATAATGATCATACAAAATAGAGATAACAATATATTATTAGTTCAACAAAAGCAATTAAATAGCACATTTCTATCATGGAATCTAAAGTTTAGACGCTCATTTTGCGCTTCTTAGCCTTTCTTGTAATAGTTCAGCAATAATCGACTAACATCTCATAGTTCCATTTTCTCTGATACCTTTTTTTCATGTTTGAAATCTCCTGGTGGAACCTCTCACCGTGCTTGTCACTTACAGCACCACAATTTTCTGGAAAGTAATCCAGATGAGAGTCCAAGAAATTAATATTCAAGGACATACTACACCCTAGGTTTCGGTAACACGACAGAAATGGGGCAACCAGGTCTCTATAGTTTTCTGCTTTTATGTTTCTCAAAAAATTTGTTGCAACCATTATAAAAGCATTCATTCATTTTTCCTTGCCTTCAAATATGGAATCGAATCATGCATCTCCGAAAGGTTTCCAAATCTGAGGACCCACAAATATTCTCTCTTTAATTTTAGCGTCACTGATTCTAGGGAACTTTTCTTTTAAATAACCAAAAGCACGGCCTTTCTTGTTCATGGCTTTCACAAAATTGTTTATAAGTCCCAATTTTATATTAAGTGGCGGCAGTAAAATCTTTTCTAGGGGAACTAACGGCACGCTGGTTACCTTTTTCTTTCCTGGCTGAAAAGACTCTCTTGGTGGCCAAATTTTCTTCCTGTAGTGGTCTGATGGTGCTCGACTGTCCCATTCGCAGAATAAGCAACAGTATTTGGTATAACCTAGCTACATTCCAAGCAAAATCACCACAACTTCTAAATCCGCACAAATTTGCCATTTATGTCTTTCATATTATATGGTCTCCAGTAACAATTTCAAATTCCTATAAGTTTCTTTCATGCAGACTGCATGGCCAAGTGGGACTGAAGGCAATTTGTTTCCATTATGGAGTAAAATAGCTTTAAGACTTACTTCTGAGAAGTCAATGAAAAGCGTCCAGTCTTTTGGATCATGGTCCAGATTTAAAGCTGTCATTAATCCTTTAATGTCCCTACAGGCTACTAAATTGTTTTCCCTGTTAAAAAACGGTGTTAAGTTTTTCTGACGGCTTGGGTATAAAAAAACTCTTACTTCATCTTGAAGTAATTTTTATTGTTGCTATCGAAAGACCAATAGTTCTGCTTTTTTTTTTTGGACAATTCCAAATCCCTTTTAAGGTCACTTAATTCACTGTGAATTGTTTTGTGAGGCTTTTTAATGGGAAGTTTTGCAAGACTGAAGGGCCGGCGACATTATTCGGCATACTACCGTTTGAATCCGATTGATTATCATTAGAATCAAGGGTATATTCTTGAGGTGGATTGGGTACAGGTAACTTGACACTATGGGGCACCTGGGATACTGTATCGCAGATTTCTGTTTCTCCGAAAAGCCTTTATTGTTGGGAGGTGTCAAACAAGAGCAACAATCGGTAAATATATATATATATATATATATATATATATATATATATATATATATATATATATATATATATATATATATAGTTTGGTTATTCCGGGTTTCAATCCGTTCGTTCAAAAAATCGTTTTCACGACGTTTCGCCAAAATCTCTGGCATTTTCATGTGCGGTTCGGTTCGTCTCGTTACTCGCTGAGAACTGATGGTGGCCTCTGAAGAATTTCGAGTTTTGTTTAGTTGGCTCGCTGCCTGATTGGGTGGGCGGCTTCCTAGGATCCTCCCCTCTCCCGAGTGCGATATATTTTGTCTCGTATGCAGGTCTCTCGTGTACTAGTTGATTTTGTTGTTTTCTTTCTTGATTTTTTATTAATGTTTTCCATGTAGATGAAAAATTTATAGCATCGTCTCGTTTATTTAGCTGTCCCGCTTTTTCGATTTCTAGGGCCTCTCTTATGACGCGTAACTTGTAGTTCTGTACTGGAGCTATTTCTTTTGTTTTTTCAAACCAATGGTATGTCCGGTTGTTTGGTGATGTTGGAATAGGGCTGAGGTTGCCTGTTTGTTTTTGAGGCTATTTTTATGTTCTTGGATTCTTGCTGATATGCGCCTGTTTGTTTGTCCTATATAAGTTTGATGACAATCTGCACATGGAATGCTGTAAACGCCATGATTTTCAAGGTTGGTCTTGTCTTTGGGATATCCCAGGATGTTGGCTATTGTTTTTTGTGGTTTAAATATGGGCTGTATGTTGTGTATTTTTAAGATTCTTCAGATTCTGTCTGTTATTCCTTTTATGTATGGTATTATGGCTTTGTTCCTTGTTTGATCTTGGTCTTTGGTCTTTGTTGTAGTCTTTTCTTGTCTTTTTATGGCTTTCTTTATATCTGCTTGTGAGAAACTATTCCGTTCTAGAGCTGTTGAAATGTGTCTTATTTCGTCTTGTTTTGTGTCAGGTTCTGTTAAGCGGAGAGACCTTGATACTAATGTGTTGACTACTGCCTGTTTTTGAGAGGAATGATGATGTGACGCTGCATTGAGATATCGGTCAGTATGTGTGGGTTTCCGATATACGCTGAAGCCCAAGGTGTTGTTGAGTTTCCTAGTTAATAGCAGGTCCAAAAAAGGAAGTTTCTTTCTTGTTCGATTTCTAGCGTGAACAAGAAAAGAAACTTCCTTTTTTGGACCTGCTATTAACTAGGAAACTCAACAACACCTTGGGCTTCAGCGTATATCGGAAACACACACATACTGACCGATATCTCAATGCAGCGTCACATCATCATCCCTCTCAAAAACAGGCAGTAGTCAACACATTAGTATCAAGGTCTCTCCGCTTAACAGAACCTGACACAAAACAAGACGAAATAAGACACAATTCAACAGCTCTAGAACGGAATGGTTTTTCACAAGCAGATATAAAGAAAGCCATAAAAAGACAAGAAAAGACTACAACAAAGACCAAAGACCAAGATCAAACAAGGAACAAAGCCATAATACCATACATAAAAGGAATCACAGACAGAATCGGAAGAATCTTAAGAAGACACAACCATACAGCCCATATTTAAACCACAAAAAACAATAGCCAAATCCTGGGAAATCCCAAAGACAAGACCAACCTTGAAAATCATTGGCGTTTACAGCATTTCCATGTGCAGATTGTCATCAAACTTATATAGGACAAACAAACAGGCGCATATCAGCAAGAATCCAAGAACATAAAAATAGCCTCAAAACAAACAGACAACCTCAGCCCTATTTCAACATCACCAAACAACCGGACATACCATTGATTTCGAAAAAACAAAAAGAAATAGCACCAGTACAGACTACAAGGTACGCATCATAAGAGAGGCTCTAGAAATCGAAAAAGCGGGACAGCTAAATAAACGAGACGATGCTATAAATTTTTCATCTACATGGAAAACATTAATAAAAAAATCAAGAAAGAAAACAACAAAAACTTCAACTAGTACACGAGAGACCTGCATACAAGAACAAAATATATCGCACTTGGGAGAGGGGAGGAGCCTACGAAGCCGCCCACCCAATCAGGCAGCGAGCCAACTAAACAAAACTCGAAATTCTTCAGAGGCCACCATCAGTTCTCAGCGAGTAACGAGACGAACCGAACCGCACTTGAAAATGCCAAATGAGATTTTGGTGAAACGTCGTGAAAAACGATTTTTTGAACGAACGGATTGAAACCCGGAATAACCAAACTATTCATTCTACCATCCGTGAAAATCTACGATATAACTAACATATATATATATATATATATATATATATATATATATATATATATATATATAATATATAATATATATTTACAACAACTTTTAGTCATTCTAACACGTTGGTTCACCTACTGTGAATGCTAACTTGAACTACTAGGGCGTGTTTTTTGTTAGACGATTATGTGCTGTTAGAAAGTCAACCACATTTCTTTCAATTACTCACAGTTCTGCGGCCTTGTATGCTAGCTCCAGAGAAGTAGAAACTCGATGGTTTTACCTACTGCAATAACAATGTAAAATGGACTAAATTTTTTATTTCAGCAAGAAGCCTTTTACAGGTAAAAAGTTTTTATTTCTGGCTAAATACTGTATGGTCTGAAATTATTACATTACTTTTTTATTTAAAAAAATGTCAAAATATTACGTGAGTTTTCTGCTTAAATATTAGCGTACTGTGTCCGGGTATACTTTAGGCTTGCTATCTCGAATAACAATTTACAACTTTGTATGTTGTTAAAACCAACATTGACAGTGGCGTGTTAAATATTTTTTATTTTGGCTACATGTAGATTACCAAAAAAATATAAGCTATGAAATTGCTGCTCATAGAAAAATTATGAACTTTAATCACTATAGCAAGTTATCGTAACTACCTGAATTCTACAAGTAAGAGAACACGTTTTCATCAAATTGCTATTTTACTGCGCCGTCAGTTTAACTAAACATCAACTCGTTCTATAACAGCAAATTAAAAAGTGACGGTTCAAAATTACGACTTTTAACGCATTAGGGTTTAAAAATACTATTCTTGATATTAGCACTGTAAGTGACAGTAACACACATCATGCAAATGTTAATTTGTATCTACGGCATGCCCTAAATAATCCTACAAATGGCACAATATTTGCGAAAGTCATCTATATCACTGACATCAAATTTTATAACTTTGAAAAAAATGCTAAAGGTTTCTTTTTCTATAATATTTTCAAATGTTGTGTGCACTTCACAGAGTATTATTTCTATAATTGTCGGAACACTGTTGAACGAAGAAATGTAATATCTCTGCAAACTGAGTTAGTAAGAAGGCAAACTTTTTGATTTCTGAGTATTCGAAAAAAATATATTCCTAAGATAATTTTGTAAAAAAGATCGGCATTGGCTAGTTTTGCTTCAAATGTATAGGGTGACCAGAAAATACAAAGTGTAAAAATTAAAAAGGACATAAAAACCTTTATGGCTAATTTTGAAGAAAACACAAGATAAATAAATCTAATTAAATTAATATCATAAATGTATCTCTTAACATAGAAAATTATGTTTACCGACTTTTATCATAATTTTATATTTTGATATACATTTTGTTGATGTAAAAAAATTAACAACTGATTTCAAACTAATACTCCATGGAAAATAGACTTTCGTCAGTAACAAAAATGTAACATTGTTTTTTTTCCTTGAATGTGTTCATTTCGGCATCCTATAAAACATATCTCGATGGTAACTCTGAAAGACCTGTGCAAAAAAAATGACGGACCAAAAATTGTCACGATATTCGGTTTTTTGAGTTTATCTTAAAAAATAAAAGTTATATCGAAAAATGTTTTTAACAAAAGTTGTAGAGAATTAAAAACCTATCGATTCATATCATATAAGTTATAGGTGGCGCCACTAGTTATCGAGATATATTTTTTTCCGACAAAATTTACGTTTTTTTTAAATGCATTTATTAACAATTTACCGATTTAAAACTTAACATAAATATAGGTATTATCATTCTAAAAAAGTATGTCAAACTCGGATTCTGTGAGTTTTTTATTTTCCGAAAAATTCGATGTCAAATTTGAAAATTCAACCTCAATTTTCCGCATTCTTAATTAAGACGCAATGCTCAATTTTAATGGAAATTGTTTGTATTGTTTTACATTTTGAAGGTCTATTAAAAGAATTTTTTTTAATCGTGGGCCAAGAAATTTTGCAAAAACCAATTTTTGCACACATTAAAAAAATTTTATCTCCATCCGGTGAAAAGTTATCACAATTTTTTTGGTACAAAAATTTGTTTTTGCAAAATTTCTCAGCACACGATTGAATTTTTTTTTTTTGAATCAATGGGTTTTTTAATTCTCTACAATGAACACATTTCTGCAAAAAACTAATGTTACATTTTTGTTAACAAAAGAGCTCTTTCTTGATCTAATTTCCATGGAGTATAAGCTGTCAAACCTAAAATGATTGTAATTACTCATCGCCATGTGGAGTACAACTAGTTTTGGCAACAATGAAATGTTAGTTATTAAAAAAAAAAATTAAAAATTTACATGTTGTATTATTATTCAAAAAAAAAAAAAAATATGTAATTTAAGATCATTAGTAACTAAGTATTTTTAGTAAACATTTTGATGATTGACGATGATATATTCATTATTGCTGAACGAAACTCATTTTAGGGTAAATATTAGAAACAAAATTTGTCAATTTATATTTTGCATAAAATCATATACTTTAACCAACTACGATAATGACATGACTGGGTTTTTCTTTACAGCTAAAAACTGTTTTATAGTCGGAAAGTTTTTATTTCTGGTAATATGCTTTATGGCGGAAATGATTATATTACTCTTTTGGACGAAAAAAAAATAAAGAACGTAAAGTAAATATTCTGTTTAAATATTAGCAAACTGTGTCCAGTCATACTTTAGTTAGTTACTTTTAATAACAATTTATAGATTTGTATATTTTCAAAACACAGTGTCATACTGAAAAATTCAGGTATTGTAGCTATACGTAATTCATAAAAAATTTGCAAAAATAATTGTGATTGATTATAATATAATATTAAATGAAACTTTTCAATCAAAATATCGTTATTCTTGTTGCCTACAATTGAAATCTTTTTCCACGAAAAGGCATTAAGAACTTTGATCTTTATGATAAATTAAAATAATTTCTAAAGGTAAGTATATCGCTTCTGTTGTATTCTCTATTCTAAATGAAAAACCTTAAAAGTTGCAATAATTTTTGAAATATGCATTTTAAATAAGCACCCAATAAAAATTACTTAGTTAATTTGAATAACAACAGGAACTCTTTTTATATTATGAAAATAATCGCATATAATTAGTTCTATTCTAGTAGCCACATGCCATGTTCCTAGTTTTGTTTAAAAATTTAATACTCCATGCAAAATTTTCATTATAAAATTTTACCATTTGTCGTTACACTCAGAAGTTGTGCAGCATGCTAATATGGTTGTCATTTTGATTCATTTTATATTTTTTAAACAATCGCTTGTTGACATAATGTATGTCTTAAACATATAACATTATGTTTATTGATTTATATTATAAGTTTGTATTTTATGACATACATTTTATAAATGTAAAAAATAAAAATTAATAACTGATTCAAATTGAGCTGTCAAACTTAAAATTTCGTAGTGTGCACATCACCATGTTTGCAAGTCTTTTTGGCAACAATTAAATTTTAATATTGTTTTGTTAATTCTGATACATATCAAATTAGCTGGAAAAAGTCAAAGTATCATTGTAATTGTTGTGAAGCTTTTAACCACTATTAAAATCTTTGTTCTTGCACCGGATTAGGTTTATTTTAACTGTACAGTGTATTGTCATGTTTAATGTTCAATATATCTGTTGGAAGTGAAATGTTGCAGTTGTTAACAATATTTTTATACAAAATTTAATGTTTCCTTATTTTAATAAAACTTTCAATATCTTACAAATATCAGTTCTCAATTTTTTTTATCAAATTTTGTTAATCGAACATAATTATTTGGACTTAATTATTAAAAACGATGATTTTTAGAATTCTCTTTATTTCTGGAATATTAAATATTTTAAAATCTATAGCTTTTTCTAACTGACTACTTTCAATAAATATAGGAAATTTTGAATAAATATGTTAGAAAAGAATATATAAAATAAATATTGATCGACACTATTTATGAAATTTAATGTTAATGTCAGTAGTATTTTTAATGCTTTACTTTCCTTATAACCATAGGTATTTCAAAATTACTCCAAGATAATTTTAAGCCGGAAAAATAACTCATATTTAACTACTTTTTTTGTAGTTATTTTTGCTTTTGTATATATATATATATATATATATATATATATATATATATATATATATATATATATATATATATATATATATATATATATAGAGAGAGAGAGAGAGAGAGAGTTTTCCATGTATTTGAGATGATTTGTGTATCACTCCTTTGTTAAAAGTTTTCAATTTTTTTCTATTTCGAGAACTTCTCCGATGGTGCGCGTTCTATAGTGCCTTATGGGTGTGATTTGTTTGGTTTTCTGGAAATCATAGTGTGCCTTGTCTTCTGATGATGTTGGAATAAAGTTGATATGGTTTGCTTATTCTTTATGCTATTCGTATGTTCTTGGGCTCTGTTAGAGATTTCTCTGTTTAGCCGATATATTCTTTTTCACAGTCTCATACATGGAACGTTGTACACTCTCTGATTTTCCAATGGTATTTTGCCTTTCAAATTGCCCAATAATTTGTGTATGGTTGTTTTCCCAGGAGAAAGCTTTGACCATGTCATCCCAAAATAGCGGGTGAATCTGTTGGTCAAGTTGTATGTGTAGGTCCCAGACAGTTTTTTCTGTTTTTGCAAGTTTCTTCCGCATTCTCGAATCTGTTCCGAAAAAGTGATTGTGTTCTTAATTCCATTTCCCTAGTTTTGAAGTGGTATGATAGTTTCGTACAAGTAGGCACGGCATCTCATTTAGAATGTTATGTTACGAAGTAGTGTTAATATCTTGAACCTTAGGGTTTCGAGACGTCTGGTTTTTATGAAATATTTCGAAACAGAAGCCTTCAGAAATATCAAAAACAAAACCGTTGCCCTGGAAACATTACGTGGATGACATGTTCATCATATGGTTACTCGCCAGATCCAACATAGACATATTTTTAGAGGAACTAAACATCATTCATCACCGCATATAGTTCACATTGGAGGTTGAAGACAATAAGCAGCTACCTTCTTGATATATATTTATATATATATATATATATATATATATATATATATATATATATATATATATATATATATATATATATATATAGGAAACTTCTAAAATAGGGTTTATTGTCTCAAAGCCACAAATGTACTCATTTTGCAAGTAAGTTTTTGAATTTAGAATCATTTTTATTAAACATCTTACATGATAAAGTTAAAATAATAATTAGCATAACTGTTCTGTATTGTATCCCTGAAGAAGGAAATAATAAATTTCCGAAAGCTCGGCGTTTGTAAAAACAGAGTCTCATTCAGCCCTAGGACCGCAATCCCAAGACTTAGAATTTTCCCTTCTAATTAGTCGGTCAAGAACTACTCTTCCTTTTATATATATAATATATATATATATATAATATATATATATATATATATATTATATATATTATTATTTATATATATATATATATATATATATATATATATATATTCATAATCAATAAATAGAGTATTTATAAAAGTAACTTTCTTTTTCATTGTTTACTGAAATCTTGTTAAATTTTTATTTTCACAAAATTAAAAATATTTATAATACAGTACTACATAAAAGTTAAGAACAGTCCCCTAATAAAACGGAGGCTGCCACATATTAATATTTTAACTAATTTTTTTTTATAAATTGAAATCTATCTAAAAATACAGTTGGTTACAAATTTAAATCAAAATAAACTACAGTTTTAATTGTAATAAACAAATATATTTATGTTAACTTTCAGTATAGTTCATAATTTGTTATGAAAATTTACTAATATTCCATTTTCCCACTGTAGTATAAACAAACTAATTGATAAAGCTAATTAATAAAATAAATACATGTTATAAAATTTAAATTCAGGTATGACTGTATCTAGCGGTTAGGCGAGTAACCCACTCTTGACTCTCTTGCCGCAAGTTTATTTTTTTTAGTATATGATCCCCTTATAAAGCATATATAAGGACATTTTAAATTTTACAGTAAATTATCCATAACAAATGGTTTCTTTTATTTTAGAGTGGCTTTATCTTTTAGACCATTCAAGAACCACTTAGAATTTATTTCAGTAAATTGAATCCATCAAGGTAATCTAAAAAGGTAACACACTGCGGTCTTTTGGCAATTTTCTTAAGGGCCGCTTTTTATCATCCTTTTAAAGTACCGATTTGTACATTTTCCAAGATTTTGTATCGTGGACAGAATAGTAAAGTATCCCGGTTAAAGCGATTTATTATTGTGATTTTATTTTATTTTACCGATGTAATGGCTTACATGTAAAGAATAATCCTAAACGTATATTTGTGAAATATTATTGAAGATGAAATGTTTGAAATCGCGTTTTAACTAGCGTATTTATTTATTAAAATACAGGATGTTACAAACCAACTGACCTTCAATATCTTGAAAATCATAAGATAGCAAATATTACGTATGGAGAAATTTAAGATCCTTTTAAAGGTAGTACATAAGAATCTAAAAAACTGTCATAAAAGGTCTTTTTTTACGTTAAGTTCTTTTGCAGCATGTGTATGACAATATTTATCAGAATACTCAAACTATAGAAGTCCCCAAGTTTCTCCAGTTAATGATTCAAATTGAAAGTTCAGGTATTGAATCAAAATTAAATTTTATATTTTTTGTTTGCACAGCATCAATTTTTAAGTCTCCCATTGAGGGTAAGAGTTGAGATGAGCATCAGCATAGGCGAGGGACTATCAGATATTCTTCAGTCCGATACAATGTACGATGGATCTCGGCGCTATGGATGCAATTTACTTAATAAATACTCCTGATTATCGTTTGAATATTTACTAAAAAGGATTATTGAAAGAAAAGGGCGAGAAAGAAGATAATTACATTTTTAAAATCCCGAATAAATACTGCGATACAGCATGTTGTCCTGATTAGCCCAACATACGTAGGTATCATTGATTGATGCACAAAAAAACCGACTGAAAACCAGGCATGTGGAGTTGTCTTTATTCAGTACTCCAACCATGAGCTATCTTGATAGACATTTTGGACGTTGAAGTCGAAGCTATGGATGCAGTTCTTACAATTACTATTTGGATGTTTAGCTAAAAAGGGGGCATTGAAAAGAAAAAGATAGACGATAGATTATTTTTTAAGACCAATTATCCAAGATTACTTAAGGAGGGGGGGTAGGGTTATTTTTTCATATTTTAAACAATTTTTAAGATTTTTTTTTGAAAATGTTGGTAAATATAAATTTATTTCCAAATGATTTACATAATAATACAACTTTTTAAGAGTATTCTGTTAAATTTTTGTAAGAAAATCTTGAGAAATAAAATAATGACAGCAAATTTTCGCAGACACCTAAAAAAAAATTTGATTTGCGGTGAACATCACTACTCATCACTGGATCATCTGATGACAAAAAACTAAAAAGATTCCGTTAGCTTATAAGTTTCCTGAGGTAACGCTGTCAAGATATTTATTTTAAAATGATTTTTCAGTTTTCAGTATCAATATGAAGTCGAAAAACGATTTTTTAAATTTTTCAATTAAAAAATCGACTAATTTGTTATTGTAAAACAAATTCCTAACGATTAGTAATAAATTATCTCGACAGCATTACCTCGTAATTTGGTGAAAAGAAAAAGTGTGTAAAATTTGAAAACGATCGGATGAATAGAATTTTCAGTTAGAGCGTTCACCGTTTTTAAAAAGCTAAGTATTAAGAATACAGAGTACATGTGGGGCATTCACAACACACACACACACACACACACACACACACACACACATATATATATATATATATATATATATATATATATATATATATATATATATATATTAGATATATATATATATATATATATGAAAGACAATGCGCAAGCGTCGAGAAAACCGCTCGAATACAGTTTATAGCGCGCCAAAGAGTTAAGATTCAAATCCTGCAGCTGCGTTAATTTAGCTCCGATCGGCCTAAAATTTTAACAAGATATTCTTAAAGAGTTGTACTATCGAATAAGATAATAAAAAATTGCAAAAATTGTGAAAAAAGTACCTTAATCCCCCCCTTAAGCCCATGTAAGTGCAAATGGCCGGCAAATGCCTTAGACTTCACAAAAACCGAAACATGCTATAGTATCGCCGTGTCGAATAAACGCCGGACTAGGTTAGTAGGGACAGACTATCTTCGCCCTTGCCCAGTTGTCGCAACTTGTGTAGCGGGCTTTAAAGTCGAATTATTCAATAAACTATTTTATTTTAGCTACCATGAAAGATATAATTAAATTAACTAGAGTATGTCGATATTACACAAACTATTTCTCTATGTTTACCTAACCAGTATCACAAATAGAACGTGAAAAAAAAAACGAAAATTGTTATTTTTTAAAATTCATTTAAGCAAAGCTAATATTATGAAAAATGTAAAATTTTATTTATTTTATGAACAAACAACGAACGTGCCTTAAAAATTCTTTTGTTTGGATTTGCAAATTCAGTTTAAAGTTTACTTTAATTTAGATCGTGTTGTATTTATAACGGCAATAAATTATAAAATTTGTTTCAATGTTTCTACTACATAATTTAAATATCACTGTACGAACTTTTCGGAAACGACTTAACATAAAATACGTGGGATTATTTTCAACAGCTTTTAGCCTTTATTTCCAAGCAAATTTTGTGTTGTAAGAAAATTACTAGAGTAATTCAAAAGTTATCGAATTCTACAGTACTGCTATAATTTTTGTGTTCATGCCTCGCAAAGGCAAATCCAATTTTACTAAGTTCAAACAATATTTTAGTTTTAAGTAAAGCTACTTTAATGCCTAAAACGGATAATTATGCAAATGAGAGAATAAATCTTAACTAATTTGAAACTTATTTTTGTATCTGGTTGATCCAACATTCTCGAAACAAATCTATATGAAAATTTAAGATGAATTATAAATAATAATAATAGAAAAATAGACACCAAACTCCTGAAAATTAACAACGAACAGTATACAAATCAACTGAAAGAAGCCAATGAATACGCGCTTGAATTAGATGAATTGAATTTAGTCACAACCAATGAATTATTAGAAACAAGCTCTAAGGTCGCCGCGAATCAACAACAAAAACAGTCTAAAATTAGCAGAAAGTCCCAAGACCTGTTAAGGAAAAGACGTTAACTTTTGAGTGAAAATAAAAGAAACACAGTGGTGTTCGCAGAATTAAACAAGACCATAAGAAAACAAATAAAAGCCGACTTAAGAAAATATCAAGAAGAACGCATAGAACAAATAATAAAAAAGAACCGAAGTCTAAGAGGAATGATGTCTAAAAAGGGGAAAAAAGAAGATAATTCTGCTAAAGAGCCGGGGCGATGAAGTAAGAGATAGAAAGGAGATAATAATGATAATTGAACAATACTATGAAGATCTATATAGCCCAAGAAACCCTCCCTCGGCTAATACTATAAAGAATTTAAAAAAGACAATAACAAATGTGAATTCCGAAGACCTTCCAGATATAACAGAGGATGAAATAGATAAAGCCATACAAGATATGAAAAGAAATAAAGCAGCGAGAGATGACAAAGTCTTAATAGAACTTCTTAAGGAAGGAGGAAGAAAAGTTAAGGAATATTTAAAGATCTTATTGAACAGATGTCTTGTCGAAGGTAGGATACCCAGTGGATGGAACAACGCTAACACAATTTTGATATATAAAAAAGGCGATTCGGCGACTCTGGACAATTATAGACCTATATCCCTTCTCTCCCAGTTATACAAAACCTTCATGAAAATCATAACTGGCAGATTGACGAACAAATTCGACAAATATCAACTTGGTGAACAAGCAGGATTCAGAAGGGGATATGGAACATGCGACCACCTGCATATACTAAAAATATTAATAGAAAAAACCAACGAGTATAATCTGCCTCTGTACATAGCCTTTGTTGACTACGAGAAGTCTTTCGACAGCGTAGAACTATGGGCTGTTGAAGAAGCTTTGGTAAATAGCAGAATAGACTCGAGATACAAAAATCTATTGAATAATGTCTATCTAGACGCAACGATGACAGTACAACTTGATGACGAGCTAAAGACAAACCGCATCCCAATCAAAAGAGGAGTAAGACATGGAGATACAAATTTCGCCCAAATTATTCACAATGGCCCTGGAAGACTTGTTCAAATCATTAAATTGGCAAAATAAAGGGATAAACATTAATGGTAGATTCCTAAATCATCTGAGATATGCAGATAATATACTCTTTATCGCATCCGACTGGGAAGAGCTGCAGTCAATGGTAAATGACCTCCATGAAACATCGCTCCAACGAGGATTAAAGATGAATCTCAGACGAACAACAAGTTATAATAATAAATGCAACCGAAATAGAACAGGTTGAATGAATATATTTATATATATATATATATATATATATATATATATATATATATATATATATATATATATATATATATATATATACTTAGGCCGAGCCATAAGAGCGAGTAAAGACAACCAGACAGCCGAAATAACACGAAGAACTCGATTGGGATGGACGGCGTTCGGAAAGCTCTCCAATGTTTGAAAAAATCAGAAAATTCCCTTATACTTAAGAACTAAAGTATTTGATTGTTGTATATTGCCGGTTCTAACATACGAAGCGCAGACGTGGACCTTTACAAAATCAAATTTGGACAGAATCCGCAAAACTCAAAGGGCTATGGAACGACACATGTTAGGAATATCACTCAGAGATAAAAAAAACGATATAAGTGGATAAGAAGAAAAACCAACGCAGTTGACGCTATAGAAAGAGCAGCATCACTAAAATGAAAATCGGCAGGCCATAACGAACGAATAAAAGACAACCGTTGGAATTCAGAAATTGGAAAATGGCGCCCATATGAAGGGAAAAGATCCAGAGGCAGGCCACAGATGAGATGGAAGGATGACATAGTCAGACATGCCGGCTTGATGTGGCAAAGAAGAGCCCAGAATACAGAGATTTGTAAACAAATAAGGGAGGCCTATATCCAGTTTTGGAGGGATGAAAACTAGACTAAAATGAATGAATGAAAATGAATGAATAAATAATAAATCCTTCTTTTATTTTTAGGCGAAGCGATTGTCTATTCTTCATTCACTTGCCCACTAATTTGGTTCAGATTGTCGCTCCATCTTCTTCGAGGGCATCCTATACTTCTATTTCCCCATGATGATTTGTCAGTGAAATTCTGACTATTCGTCTGTCACTTATTCTGTTGACGTGTGCATTCCACTCCTTTTTCCGATCCAGGACCCAGTTCTTAATATTTTCTATTTTATACGTGTTTCTTACATTTCACTTTACTCTCTATCAAAAAGTGTATTTCCTGCTATCCTTCAACGTGTCGTCATTTCAGCTGTCTCTAATAGTTTTTTAGTTTTCAAGGTTTCTAGTCTGATTTCTCTAACATATATCATGATGGATCTCATTGTTGTTTCATATATTCTAGATTTGGCTTCAATACTTAACCTGCTATTCATGTTAAACTTGTTGTTTGTTCTCTTACTTCTGCTTTAACATCACCATAGCTGGAGATCTCTATACAGAGATACTTGAATTTAAATTCTAGTGGAATTATTTCCTCGAAACCTCAAGCTTACATCATAGGGAAGGTTTTGGATGTTGTCCTACATTTCATTTGGGAACTGGAAATTAAAAGATGTAGCTGTTCGGTTGAACAAATATTAAAGTCACTGTAAATCGTCTTCATTTTTCTCAATCAGTACAGCACCATCGGCATAGCATAATAAGTTAATCTCTTTGTCTCCCATTTTATATCGTTTCAATGTACCTACTTTTGTTATTATCTCATGATAACTTTAAAGAGAAGCGAGCTCAATGAATCACCCAAATGAATACCAGTTCCAACTGGTATTTGCTTTGTGAGCGCCCCATCTAACCAGGCTTATTATAAAGGAGGAGCAAAACCTCTTTCTCTCGGACACGATCGGATGCCTTGACTAGGTCAATTACACAAATAAAAGTTGGTTTGTTGTATTCAATTGATAATTCCGTTAATTGTTTTAAGACAAAAATGGCATCCGTGCAAAATCTTTCTGATCTCAATACCTGCCTACCAGAGAAATTAGAATATTAATTTTATCCGTTATTATCTTTGTTATAATATGGTGTTCAAGAGATTTATTCCTCTATAATTCATCAGTACTTTCTCAGCTCTGTTTTTAAACATCATACTAGTGGTGCTGATCTGCCATTTATTTTTTTGGTGATAGAGATTTTTTTAATCAAACTGGTTAACAGCTATAGTAAACTTTGTTCGTCGTATTTTAGTAGCTTCATTTGTGATGTTGTCTAGCTCGGCGCTTCTTCTGTTCTTAAGTTTTGAACTAGTATGTAGTTTTTATTAACTACTCTTTCAGGGTTTAATTCCTCTTCTGCGCTTTTCACCCTATTCAGCTTGGTTAGATAGTTGATTCAGATTTCTTGGATTATGTGGATTGTCTTCACCAACTGGTTAACCTCTTTTCTTTGAGATACAATTAATCGTCATATTTAATTTCGCAGTCCATAATTGCACTAGTTAAAGGCATGCAATTATTCTACTTAGACACACTAGTTTATTTATGCGTTAAACATTCAAAACAATTATATAAATTTTGCTTTTTAATATTTAAGATCATCTCAAACAAAACTGCTGTAAATTAATTGAATGCTGAAGCAGACGGGGGTTAATATGTATCAAATTATCTTTTAGCTTATGTGCTAAACGTTCGTCAAGTATGTGTGTAAAATTTCAAGTAAACAAATTTTTCGCTCGACAGAACAAAGGCATAAATTGACGAGCGTGTCGATCAAAAAGCGGCGATAAAATATGTTCAAAAAAAATTTATGATGTGAGATGAAATTTACGAAACCTTGAGAAATGAACCTCAAATAACTCTTACAACTGAGGAATATATTGCGAAAGTACATTCTGCAAGGCAAATGATTGAAGAAGAGACACTTAGTTAAAGAGACACTGTTGTCGTACCTTGACATCACTAAAATTCTAAAACTAAAATCGTAATATAGATGAGAAAATTATGTGGAAAAATAGAATACATATTTTATTCAGTTTTTATTCTAAATAACTCAGGGTGGAACATAGGGACCAACCCTCGTTGATATTATATATTTAATGAGTTTGGAATTCAATTTTGACGTTATGGTGAGTGTCCCTTTCAAAAAGATTTGAATGAAAGTACGATAGCCTGCCCATTCGAGGCCCATGATGCACTGATATAAGATAATATTTTAAATTAATCCTTGTAAATTTGAAGAAATTATTTCGTATTTGATTAGGTTGGAAACAAAGAGACATCAATTATTTTTCACCCGCAATAGTTTGCTGTGCCAGTATCCCGAGGTTTTAGTGATGTTATGTATTGGTTTTGGTTCAAAAAATTTGGTATGCTTTTTCATTGCCTAGGATGCCCTTGTGTCTTAGTAAGAGTAACTTTGATGTATTCTGTCAGGATAATAAGGGTTTGAAGACTAGCACACATCAGATTTTATCTGACGAAGTCATGCGCTTTTGGCTTTTTCTGACGGTTGGACAAGTTATAGACAGTTCAACTTTTAGAACTCCTCTCCAGACTCTCGAAAACAGGTATTAATAGAACATATTTTTGCCAGGAATACAGTTGTGTACTGTTGTGCTTTACTTATCGGGGTAGCCACTTGTATTGTGGCTCCTGCAGGTCAGTTTCGTACCCGCTTAAAAACTGACTTATGTTAGATTTTATCCTGCCTTCCAGTCAGTCTGAAAGATATAAGGTCTATGAGCATTCAGTTTAAAGTTATGACAGACAGTAGATTGATGTGTGTTATTGGGATCACGATTTATTAAATACAGGTGTATATTTATGGTAACAACCCTTAGTGTAGCTACGGTACGGTTGGTTGGTCCCCATCTGGCTCATGTGATCAAGCGAAAATTACAAAAATTAAAATACACGAAACAAAAGAAAAATAGATTTCAAAATTGATGCACACAACGGCACATTACACTCAGTTCTGATAAATCGAGCGAGCTAAATTACTTATAATTTCAAGAGAAATACAGCCGCAACACAATCAGCAATGGTTGTCACAGCGATTCTTCATTAAAGATCTCACGTATTTCGTCCTTAATTGATATATTTGCTGGAACTTGCATTAATACTGCTTTTAAGACTGAGAACTCTCATGAACGCTAGACTAAATCTTTCCATAGATAAGTCTTGCCAAGTGCCGCGGGTTGAGTGCTACACAGGTACTTACACAGCCCCGTAGAGCTATTACTATCCTTCAGCATCTTGGGCAGAGTAAAAACTTGGGTACGGTTAACAATGACAGAAAACTGGCTTGTCGAATTTTTTATGATGAATGTGCATAAAATGAGGCTTCATAGGGCGAAATATAAATATGATGAAAAACGAGTTCGTATCAAAGTTTATACAGAAGTATATAAAAGGAATAATAAGGGAGATAAAATTGAATAGTGAGTTTCACTAAACCAACCTGGTCTGTAAGATACTTGATTATTTAGAAATAGTTTTTCGTGCTTATCTGAAAGATATGAAGGGAAATGAACATAAAATTTCGGCAAACCCCAGAAATTGAAGTTTAGAAACTAGAATTTCGTAACTAAGTAGCTGTACTAATTCTGTTTTTTTTTTGGTCATTTGCAGCAAGAAGATCATTTGTTATATGTAATAGAGCAAAGTTGCACTACGAGATTCTCTACAGCTAGACTGGATTTCAGGTAAGGTAATATTGTCATAGTAAAACTAAAATACCAGTGTGGTCACTTCGCTTCCAGCTCTCCGAAGTTTTCGGTAACATTAAAAGTTGTTACCACAAGTGTATCCAGAAAATAATTCCGTGTTGTCGCGAAAACAGCATTAAGAGGTTTTATATGGTGATAATACTGCGAATTTTATACTTTAAATTCCTTGACATTTTAAATTAGGAAAGAAATCAGACACAATGTTTGCAAATCCTTTAAAATTAGCTTTAACAATATTTTATATGACAAGGGATATTTCACAATTTTTGCAGATGATACAACAATTTTCTAGCATAGTAACAACCTCGATTAGTTACACAATGTAGCGTGTGAAAACAGTACAGGTTACACAATGGTGTCAGTCTTACCCTTTGTCATTTAGCTTTTTAAAAACTTACATTTAATATCCAATTCTTCAAGGGTAAAATTTCTACTAAACTAACACACTACGAAATAAAAATGCGTGGTTTTTTACTTAGTAAACATTGAGGATGACCATTCAAAATCGTCCATAAATATTCTAACCTAAAAGTAGTATGTAAATTTTTTCCTTTTTTACATTTTTACTAAGTTTTTATAATTTTATGTACTTGTGAAATTTTTCCTCCAACCGATAACACTCGAGAGCGGACACGAATTAGGCCTACTTTTTAAAAAGTTAAAAGTTGACCAATTTCTTAGTTGATAACTGATAGTTGTTAATTTTTAGTTGGGACTATGAACAGACGAGAGAGTAAAGTGTATCATTGAACTTGCAAATAAAAGTTGATAGTAGAAATTCTAAGTGGTAGTAGATAATTTTTCGAAGTATGAGACGACCATAAGTATTTGTTAAATACCAATAATTTATAGAATTAGTCTATAGATATATTTGTCAATGAGATTTATATTTTTTAGAGAATATATGATTTAAAGTGAAGTACTTTAATATTATTTTCTCCATAAGTCACTATTCGGTGATAAATTATTCCTTCAAACGTTTTTAACATAACAGGTTTCAGACCCACCCATCAGAGTTATAGTGTTTATAGTTGATGTTGAATATTGACAGTAATGTAAGAAAAGACAATTTAAAGGTACGATTATATTTGAAATCTCATCAAACTTAATGGCACTAAAGTCACATCTGAATTCGTTGAGACTACTTCTTGTGAGATAATTGAAAGGTACGATTCTATTTGAAATCTCATCGAACTTAATGGAGTTAGAGTCACATTTTCTGGAGGAAAAAAAGTGTGTAAACTTAATTTAAATATTTTAAGAAGTTTTATTTTCTATATGCTAAAGATATCAAACGATAAAATATTGGACCAACCTAATTGTAATTTTTTTTATTGTTTTATTTTATTAGGCAAAAACTTTTGGCAAGACAATATCCACAAAATCTATCTATTTATGTTCTTATTTTTACTTTATAAAAACTAGGTTACACTGCTAGCCCTATTTGGCAAATATATATCTTCACATTTTCCTCATGTGCTATTTACCTTATCATTCTCCAAATTTTTCTGATAAAGAAACAGGAAATGAAAGAAACAGCGATAAATAAAAAAGTTGTTGAAATACAGAGCAAGTTACATAGATAAAAAAATATCGCGTGGAAAAATCAGCTCTAATGAAATTCCATTTAGAGGAAAATGTGCGTTTTTCCAAGGAAAGTTTTTTTATACGTCCGACGAAAATACTTCAACGGTAGGATTTTTATTTATTATTTTGTTGGGATTGTTTAGGACGTGATTAAAGTGACTAATATTTTTTGGAAAGATAAAGATATCTGTTAAAGGATCTAAAACAAAACGTATTGCAAAAATGTTATTTGATATGGGATAACAAAGTCTTGGAAATGAAAAAATTTTCCATCGTTAGATCTAAGAATTTTCATAAGACCGTTTAAAGATAGACATACCCAAAAATGTTGTCAAAAAATTGCCATTTTTAAACTTGAAGGTGTAAAGTTGGCATTTGGAAACGTTTTAGTTTAAATACAATAAGTTATAGAAAAAAAATTGCCAGACTGATTAGGCAGTCGTGAGTACCTGCTAGACAAGTTCAAAGGTGAGCAATATAAGGATGAAAATAAACTTGACCGTTTAAAGTTGAAATTTAAGTTTAACAATTTGGCGTTCGCAAGTACTATCAGACCATGAAAAAAGGTGTTGTGGGAATGCGAGAGAGATAGTGTTATACAGGTTCAGGAATGCGAGTAAGACAGTGTATCGAACGTGGCATTATTTATGCATAATGTGGCGATAAAAATTAATTAAAATAAAAGATTTTTTTCAATAAAAGTGAAAAATAATTAATTATTAGTTGTTTATTAGGTGAACAAAACAGAATTTTTTATAAATTTAATATAAAATTAGTCTTTATCTAGTTCTTCGTTGCCGTCTTCGACGAATTCGTCGCCATCTTCATCATATTCACTTCGAATCGCTTCAAAGATTAATCAAAACGAAAACATTTAGCATTTCTACATTTTTTTAACAGCTGTGATACAAACTCGAATTTTACTGGAAAACAACTAAAACAGTCCTAGAAAATAAAGATTTTACAAATTTAGGTGGTCCCTTTTACCAAAAAGGTGGTGATAAAGAACTGATAGCTGCAAATGGAACTAAATTAATAGCATAGAAATATAGTAAAAAAGAAAATGTTGCACTGTATGATTTATAGTTTGAAATGTTCTAAACAGCCACTGCAAAGTCATCTTTCAAATCAGAAAAAATACCTTCATCAGGAGCAGCTAAATAACATTATTTTAAAACAGATTACCAGCTTCAAGCATGGCCGGGAAATAAACAATTGTAACATTGCGTAGTCCTTGCGAAAATCGTTCCATAAATGGCTGCTTGTGCGTGTACCCTTTATTCAGTCATGTTTCTTCAGTGCAAAACAATTTTTAATTTTTTTTCCCGAAATTCTTTTATTTTTTCCAAATATTTCCGCCACAAAACAATTTTATTCTTCCTAGTTGGTAAGCTTTTTTGATTCCGTTTAAGATATCTAAAATTAATTTTTTTTTAAAGTTGATTTAAAGACTTTTAATGATATTTTGGGTATAGATGTGTCGTAATTAATTTCTGTTTTAATTTTTTTAATGTGAGTATTTCATTTTTGAAAAAGAAATCATGGACTTTGGGACGACTTGCGTATTTTGTGTCATCGTTCAGGATTATTTTATTCCATCTTCTTATCTAATTTGCTTTTTTTTGATCGTTCCGTTATAATCACCATTTAAAACCCTGAACATCGTGAGTGAAGAAATTTTCGTTAAAGTGCCATTTATTTCTGCAGCATCCAAATTAGTTATTTCCGGGTTTCGTTCCCGAATACCATGGTAACTATTTTTAATCATTATTCGTTCTTTTAACGTTAGTTTTAATTATTTTTTTATTGATTATACTTACTTTTTTGGCTGAAGTAATAAAAATATTTAATAATAATAAATTAACAGTTTTACTTATTTTGTAAATCAATATACTTTTATTAAAACCAAAAAAAAATATAATTTTTAATTTCCATTATATTACACTGTCAATATACGCAAATATCGCCCTTTAGTTCATACATTAGATGGCGCTGCTGTTACGTACGGAGCCAATAAATAGATGCCAATACGGTCCCAATTTTTTTCCGTAGGATAGAGGCAAGAGAATTGTTATAAATTTGATAGATTATCATGTTATGTATTGTCATCATACCTTTGTAAGGACGCAAATTTTAAAGAAAAAGCTTGATAAAACATGGATAAAAAATTAATAAAAAGCGCTGAGCGAATTTAATAAAACCGTGTAAAAAACAAAAAATATGATACTTTTAAATAACCGGGGAATTAAAAGAGATCGCAGAGATCTCGTTGAGAAATCGGTGTTACTTGGCTATAAAGCTTTTTGTTCCCCTGGGAGATCCGTTTCGTTATGCTTTTAGTATTCCTTTTTGAAATATTAATTCGGGAAACTTTGAGCCATTTTCATTAAGTCGCCCTCGAATAGTATGTAGGCCAACACGTATTCGCTTGTGAGCTCAAATAATTTGTCCTTGTAGGAGATTAGGATGTGGATTTTTTGGAACATTTGAATAATTACCTTATATTTTTTCCTAACTACTTACCTAATGGCAACGCTGTAATATGACGTATTTGAGTTCTAGAAATTGTCTCTCGTCTTTTTTGTTTTTTATATTTTAATAGAGAAAGATTGTTATTTGGATGCATTTTAGATAGAATTAGTCGTGAAATTGAAGAGGTAGGAATTACTGATGTAAACACCTGATATGCCAGTCGACAACATCAAAAGCTTTAGAACGTTAAACCAATTACACAACATTGCCAACCAAATATGGACCCCTGTGGGACTCCAACATTAGAATTATTACTTTGTTGTGCTCCATTGTCAATATAAAAATTCCATTTCGTATTTATCCAGTTCAATGAGGAATTGCGAATTCCGTACTCAAATAATTTAATTAATAAAGTGCTATGATCAACACAATCAAATGCCCTGCTGAGGTCACAAAAGATTCTAACAGGACACTCGCCTGCCCCGATACATTTTATAACATTATGATGAAATGATTTTATCGCAATAATGGTAGATTTTCCATTCGTAAAGCTATGCTGATCTAAGTTTAAAATATTATTACTTTGCAAAAAAATTATCTTTCTGTTTAAAAAAGCACATTCGAAATTTTTTATAAACTCATAGGGACTGTAACTGGTCTAGAATTAGATCTTTCTTTGATGTCATTATTTTTATAGATAGGTGTCACTTTACCCATTGCCAGTGTAGATGGAAAAATTCCTAAACAAAATGAAAGGGTTAACCAAAAAAGTTATGGTCTTTTCCTATTACAAAACTGGGTACATCGTCAGCGCCCGCTGATTACTTATTTTTAAGCTTAATTTTTATTAAATCATATAGCTCCATCTCTGAATATGGACATAATGAAAAGCTGTATTCCGCAGGAGATTCCTCATTGAGATTTTCGCTCACAACATTGTAACTACGTGGTATTTTCTTCAAAATTTCATATAGAGCACTTTCAAAAAATTCATTAAAAGCATTAGCTATTAAATTAGAATCTGTTACGCAATCATTGCCAACATTAATTTTCAGATTTTTTTTATCCTTATGTTTATTTGTTAATTGAGAAACTACATTCTACATAGTTCTGTTAATATCCTTACTATATTTTATTTTATTCTGATAAAAAGTCTTTTTTGTTCTATTAATTTAATTTTCTATTATCATTCTTTGCTTTAAGGTAAGTTTGTTTTAATTCAGGATAATTGTATTTTAAAGAATGTAAGTTTTTAGCTTTGCGCTGGAGTATCTGACTTCTTTATTAACCCATCATTTTTATTTCTGTCACTATAGTATTTATTTAAAGGACAGTTTATGTGAAAATAGTGTATAAAAATATTGTAAAAAACATCAAAACCCTTATTCAAGTTGCACTGAACATACAGCTCATTCCAACTTTCACCTGCAAGATCCCTTTCAAAACCTATAAAATTCTCATTCGAAAAAAATCGTTTCCAACAAGTATTCTTGCAGTTTACGTTACCAGATACGTTCATTTCGTAACACACTGTACGATGATCTGAAATGTTATCATCGAGAATACAGGCAACACCATTGTAGTCAAAGTTAAGAAATAAGTGATCCAAAGTCGAGATACTAATGTCACTCTTTCGAGATGGCCAACCCACCCTAGATACTAAATTAAAACAAGACAAAATTTTCGCAAAATATCTAAATTCTGCGCTATCGTTATAAGAATTAAAATTAAAACCGCCACAAAGCAAAATATTTCTATCTGGTCTGTATATGTATTCTAAAATATTTACAATTTCGTTAAAAAATATATCAGCACTTCCGGATGGAGATCGATAACAAGTTATTAAAAAAATGCTGTAAGTACGTGTACGTATTTCAGGAATATACTGAATACCGTTATTAATACTTTTTAAAAATGAAACTGGATTCTATCTCAGGATTATTTGAAGGGTTGCTAACGTTTAAAATTCTTCGCGGGTGTTCACCAGCGCCTTGTATACTTCTATTTTAAGAGCGCCCCACAAAAAGAAGTCACACATATTTAACTCTGGAGAACGTGGTAGCCATCTTACTGGTGCATCATTGCCTCATCCAATCTATCGGATGGGATACTGGCCATCTCAATATTGTCGAACAACAACGGAAACTTTTCGCCGAAGTAAAATAGGTAAATTTTCCAGAAGATCTGGTCATGTATTTTGCAAAGAAAATTTAGATAACTACTTCCATTTATCCTGTCCGGAGTCACAACAGGACCGATGAAGTAGCGATCAAAAATATGTTTTATTCGCATGAACATGTTCATTGTGCCGGTTCTTGTATAACACGCCTCGTCAGTAAGCAAATTTTTTCCCAAAACATGTTTTGTTTGTTTCGAATAAATCCACAAAATGAAAGACGCATGGTAAAAAATCAATCGGTAAAACTATCTGAACTTTTTGGACTTAATATGGATGTAAAAATTGTGCAGAATATCATTGACAATAGTTTTTAGAGACACAGAACTCACGTTCTACGTGGCATGCACTAACACTTGGTTCTTCTTCAACTCTTTCCAAAATTTTCTCTTCTTTTTCCACTATCCGAATTGTTCCAATAGGACCTCTACCTTCAATTTTTTTTTCAGGGCTATTGGTCTTTCATAGATCACGCTCAATATTGGCAAATGTTTGATGGTTTGGTATTCGGCGATTAGAAAATCTCTCTAACACTTCGAGGTCAATTTTCAACAATATGTTTTTATGGAACTAACTGTATACCTCTCTATAAAAGGTCAAACCTTCCTGATTGAATTAACAAAGAAGTTCCTTGCTGAAAGATACAAATGACTTTAAACTTCAAGGGCCAACTTTCAATACAATGCTGTTCCGAATATCAGAATATTCTTCAGGTAAAATCAAAACCAAAGCAAGAATTTATTGCAGGATCCCTGACAGGACAACAAAACCACAAACAACAAAATTTATTTCCTAACATTGTTTTATCACTTTTTATACCGTGTTCAAAAACACGTTATTTCGTAAAAGCTTATATAAATAACAAAAACTTCCACCATTTTTATTGTTCTTGCCTGGCGTGTGATAACAATATCCCGTCATTTATCTGTTTCTCCGGCAAACGCGATAGATTGCGTTCATTAATTTTGAAGACGCCGCTGTTTTCCTAAAATGGGGAAAATTAGGGCTATTATCTCTCGAAACCCCTTATTGTTCATATCAAATTTTGCTTTTTGACGGTGCCCTTCCGCTATAATTAGGAGTTTATTGCGAATAATTATTCTGTCTATTTTAGGTCAGAGAGTGATATGGGATACACTAGAATATTGCTATGTTTTATATATTGAGTGTCTATCAAAAAAGTAATGAATAGCGGGATTTTTAATTAGAAGAGGTTTCCAGGAAATTTATATGATTTATTTGTACGCCGGAGGTTGAAAATAGTGAATATCTTACAAAAGTGATTCTTTGAGACGATAATAAAAATAAAGGACAATCTCGTCTTTCAGTCGAGATGAGATGTTATTTCAACTTATAGTCGGGGAGCTTGGTGGGTTTTCATAGCCGATGCTCCGCCAAAGTTTTTTACATGTATTTTTACCTCTTAATTACGAATGTTGATTGCCAATTCCCGAAAAAATGGCTAGAAAATTTGTTATAAATAAAAAAATTTGTTAATAATTGAAAAAATTGTGTTTTTTGTTGTGATTGTTCCTCGGCCAATTCTCAGCATAAAGTGTCTCTTGTAATGTTTCCGACCGGTCATTAGTTAAAACTCGTTTAACATTTGAAAAATGGCATTTTTGCCACTTTTCAACATGAATAACTTTTGATTAAGGAAATATTTCCCTATTCTTCGCCCAGCAATTGATATTTGAAGTCAAAAACGTCAAGCTGGGTTAATCACAATGTGAAAGTCACCTACACGCAGCCGTGTAAGAAGACAAGTGGATGTCTACTTACAAGCGCTCACCTAGTGTATATAATCCATCATAGCTTCCACTGATCATTGCATAGATACTTTAAACACATAATCATATACAAAGTATCTATTTTTATATATTAATTATAATCCAATGTGTCCATAAATCGCCACACTTGGATACGCTGTTCAGGCGCATGGAACATTGAGTAATTCAAGAAAGAGAGGGAGAGAGAAAAAGTGTTTGGCTGCTATCCCTCTCTAACTATACGTAAACAAGTATGTATGTATGTGCGTAGGTCTGTACACTGCGACCTGGTAGATCTATTCTTCCCCCTACTGTTGCCTAGTCGTAAGAGTTACCTTATCGGCTAGAGCAGGTCCTCCAGTCCTATTTCCCTCAGGAATCTTAGGATGTTGGACTGCTTCAGGGTGGGTAGCTCCCCTTCTTCGATTTGGTGTGTTCTCGAGAGTCGCATCCCAGAGTTTTCTAGAACGCTGCACCCTGCAAGGATATGAATAGAAGTTTTGTCCTTCTCCTCACAGTATCTGAACTTTTTTCTTTCTACGAGTTCGAGTTTCATGAGGTGTCTCTTCAGGTGGTATTGCCCTGTCAGGACTTCTGTCAGAAATCTGAGTTGATTTTTACTCAAGTTTATGTATTCTTTGAATCTCTTCTCGTCGTAGTTTCTTTGCTTGCCCCAATCCTTGCAGCTTCGATCAATAATTGGATCTTCTGCTCTCTTCTTCTATCTTTAGTTCTTCCAGCATTGCGCTGCTAATGATTCCACAGAAAAGCTCTGGCCCTAGAAATAGTATCTCAGCACTTTTCTCGTGAGGCCATCTACTATTTCATTCCCCTCTATCCCGGTATGTCCGGGTACCCTTATAAGGGTGACTTTATTATTCTTACTCAAATTATTTAGTTTCTTTAGGCATCTCCAGATAATTTTGGAACTGATAACTTAGCATCTGATCATAAAATAAACAACAAAATAGCCTCCACAGGAGAGTAACCGTGTTGCTCTTTTTTTGTTCGCTTAGTTGCTCTGTGTTCCCAAACCATTTTGAAGCTGATTACGTCAGAGCTCGGCTCATTGATAGTTGCTTGACTATCCGACATTATGATGATGGCTTGTATGAGGTCATTTTTCCTTATTGAACTAAATGCATTTCCTAATAGAGTAAATTTATGCTTGGTGATTCGCCTAATTTTTCAAAATGTCTGATTCAGAGTGTATATACTCCTTTTCTAGTTCCTTTCGTTGCTTTGTATGCCGTCTAAAGGAATTTCTCCCAAGTTATCAATGGTATCTCGTCTCATTTTCTTTTACGATCAAACCTTGTGCCTAAGTATTTTACGAAGTTGAATCTCTATTATATTTGATCTTGAGGCATGACCCAAGTTTGCTAATTTGAGATGAGGTTTTCATTTAATGATTTTGTTGCTTGCCGTTCTATTTGTTGTCTTCTTTGCCATATTCTCTACAAATATCTTGAAGGTGTGGGTTTAGAATTAATTCCAAAGGGGCTGTTTTTATTGATCCAATTGTATGCTGATTATTTAACTTTCAAGAGATTAGCTCTCTTGTTTTACTCCCGATCACTGTCCTATTTGCGATAACTGGCTTCAGAGTTGCTGTACATCTACTAGAGGATATTAACGTTTATTCCCCAATTTATTCCCATGAAGTTTCTAAATAGCCTCAGGGATTTTGTCATGTTGTTGATTACTTCCCTTTCATGAATATTTTGAAGACGTTGATTATTCAAGGCCGTCTCAGATATTTAATCTCTGACTTTCAGTTGAGGTGCCTTTATCGTCCTATTAAGGTAGTTCAACATTAAGTCACATCAACCAAATCAATGTACTGCATATTGATTATACCGATAACTGATTTGAGAAAGTTTAATAATTGTATTGAGATAAATAAATAAGTTTTTGACTCAACACCCCTTTTATCTTGTTCGATGACATTTCTTGCCTTTTTTATCTTTTACTTAATGTTTTCCACATATTCGCATAATATTATTTGTAAGCCGATCCGTTTTAAATATTATCAGAAACTAAAAAGAATGAAATATATTCTTTTAAATGAATCGACTTTAAAAAATGTGAACTGAAACTTAAAAAATAAATTAACAACTTCTGTTATTAAATAATCGTTATAATATCTAATAACAAAAATAGAAGGCTACATAAATATCTTACTGAACATATAATTATTGAAAAGGCGTCGTACGTTGTAGGCACTTAGAATGACCTTTTGAGAAATTTGGTTCAGGCAAGTGTAAAACTACATCTCTGAAATTAACACTTCCTCGATCCTTTTCAAATGAAGACCCAAGAGCCTGTTTTTTTCTGAAACATGACACTTCATAATCGGTCAAACTGTAATTTGACATGCCTTTGGCCATGTTTTAGACAACCGTTTTATTCTTTTCAAATTTGATAAGCAAAGAATCTCCAAGATTTGTACCTTCAGAATTGGAAGCGTCAAACTTTTATCCATTTTCTGCATCAGATGGCAGATCGTTGTCGGTATCACTTAATTTCAGTGAATCATTCTAGCTAGAATCGGAATTGGACTGCGATTGTTAACGGGGACAGAATCTTTTCTATTTAGATTTTTTAGTTTCTATAAAATCCAATAAATCGTTTGCTGTTTTCAATGCCGTTGCGTTCTGCTACATCAGTTTAAATTGTAGTTCTCTTTTCTTTGATTTTTGTAATATTTTAATCTACTTTTCTCTAGCGTTTTAGTATAAACCCTTGACTTCCATTTTTCTCTTCCTTTTCTAGGCGCTTTTTGATTAACAATGTCTTTTTTTATGGTCTTACTGCTTCTGGTAACAATATAGTCGTAGACCTTGATGAAATAACGATTGGAGATGTAATAACACTGGAAGATTGAGCAACATTCGGAGACGGTTGCCTAGAAGGTCGGTTTCATCGGTTATTGTCTCGTGTTTTTCACAATTATCAATTGCTTCGTCGTTTTGACTTGTATCTAGCTCGAAATCAACCTCTCTCTCTATCTCTAGCTTATTTTCATCAACCTCATGTTGAAAACTTATATCAAAAGAGCCCACTTATGATATTCTTTGGTGTAAAAGGATCTGGAAAGGCAAATTTTGTTAGGTCTGCTATGTTATATACAAATTAGGTTTTTCCAACGTTTTGAATGTGCCATTCGTTATAAGCTTATTTCAGTTTTCTTTTAAAGGGGCCAAAAACTCTGACATCTAATAATGGTAACTTGTGAGACATCAGATAAGTAGCTAATTCCATTATCACGACAGTAGTTGACTTCTTCAAATGAAATATGTGATTGTCCCAAATAATTAAAACTGGGTTATCTTTTGTGCACGATGTGTGAAGCCGAATATGTTTAAGAAGTTGAATGTGCAATTCTGCCGTCATCCATCTGCTCCTGTTTTCTAAACCAAGACGTCCTTCTGAAGTACCATATAAAAATTTTCTTAGAAATGGACACGAGGAAAGATATAAACAGGAGGAAGAGCAGCGCATATTGCAGTCACTATTCCGCAAAACGTAAAACTCTCCCCGTTCAGCTGATATAATTTGTCCTATTTGCCTCCGTCGTTTTCATCCAAAACTCTAAGCGCAGGTTAAACTGTGTTAACTCGTGTTTCATCAAGATTTATTACATAGTCAGATGTAAAATCATAGCGTAACATTACATTCTCATAATTGTTAAAGATAATCATTCACTGCAGTTTTATTAACTTAATTGATTCGGAAATGTGCTTTATGTATCATTGTGCCCTTCGTATTATTGTTCCCTGTCTCTCCTATGTACAAAAACCATACTTATATTATGAATCGTTCCGAGAACAATATGGATTAGCTTGAACACCAATACGTTGCCTCCAGATGATTCTAATCAACAGGTTTTCTGCGATTTTTGCGTTCGATAAATATAAAGTTTTTCGACGATTTTGAATCTTGACTAAATCGTGTAATCATGGACAGAAGTAGTGGCATTTTATTTTTAATTATTTGTTATTTGTTGCCTGAAAAAAAAATGTTTTAGAGATGTAAAATACGTTTTTGTTAAATTATTTCCGTAGAATTCAATGATGCATTTGACAAATTTTTCCTATTGTTAATTTTCCATTACTTTAACGAAAATTTTCTAGCAAAAATAATTTTTAATTTAATTCTGGTAAATTATCAATTAATAATACAATAATTTGGAATAATAAATTATTAGAGAGCTGTAAATCATTCTTTCTTAAATGGTATATTTCCATCATGTCTTAAAACAGCTACAGTAATACCAATATATAAGGGTGGAGATTTGAGTCAACCGACAAACTTTCGCCCAATATCTCTCCTGTCCACTCTTTCTAAAATAATTGAAAAACTGGTTAAAGGAAGAATAACAAATTTTCTTAGCCAACATAACATTCTGTCTGAATGTCAGTTTGGTTTTCAGACTTCCAAGAATACTACGGACGCAGTTTTTTCTTTTTTAGAGAAACTCTACATCAGTTTGAATGAGGGCGATGTCGCGGCTGCGGTCTTTTGTGACTTCTCAAAGGCGTTCGATTGTGTGAATCACGAAGTACTTTTGAGTAAGCTCGAATTGTATGGTATTAGAGGAGTGGCATTAAATTGGTTTGCTTCCTATCTTTCGAATAGGCAGCAAATGGTTAAGTACGATGGAGAATTTTCCAGTGTCTCTTCTCTGAGTTGTGGCGTCCCACAAGGTTCTGTTCTTGTGCCTCTGCTCTTTCTGTTATATATAAATGACCTGATCAAAATTGATATCCGAGGAACATTTACATTATTTGCAGATGACGCAACAATTTTATGGCGCGGAAAGAATGGCTGTGATTTGAAACATATTATCGAGTGTGACTTAATGAGAGTGAATGAATGGTGTGCTGCAAATTGTTTAAGTTTTAATTTTACTAAAACCAACGTGTTAAGTTTCAAATTTACCCGTGATAGTTTAACTTTGAATAATCATTTTATAGGGAATAAGCTAGTGATTTTTAGGTATAGTTATTGACGATAAGTTGAAATTTACTGACCACATAATGGCATTAAATAAGAAGTTGGCTGCCGGGTGTTATGCAGTACGAACAGTGTCAAGGGAATTAGATTCAAATGTGGCTAGAACAGTGTATTTTTCGTTGATTGAATCTCCTTTGAGATACGGAATTGCATTTTGGGGATTCTGTAGTCGGCAGTTATTAAATTCGATTCTTGTTTTACAAAAGCGAGCAGTGCGTTATTTATTTAATGTAAAAATGAAGGAGCATTGTAGGCCTTTATTTATTCAGGGCAAAATATTAACAGTGATAGGCATTTTCATTTTAGAAATAGTGGGACTGATTTATAAAAAATATAAAAATTATTCAATTCCAAACCCATATAATACACGTAATAATGGCCTGCCATTGCCCGTTCCCAGGACTACTTTCGCTAAACAGTCTCTTATTTTTGAGGGAATTAAAATATATAATAAAATTCCTCTAGAGTATAGAAATATTATGGACAATAAATTGCTTAGGAAAAAACTTAAGGGCTTTCTTGTGACACGACCGTATTATTCACTGGAAGAATATTTTGCTGATCATTTTTAACAAAGTGTGTTTGTGCTTTCTAAAATTGGTATAATGGTGTAATTTTATGGCTATTTTTGTCTTGTTTTACTTTATTTTATTTGACTGTAAACTTTTAAATTAATTTAGTAGACATTTATTTTATTTTATTTCAGGTACCTGTTTTGTTAATTATGGACTTTTGTTTATTTACACTGTTTGTTTTGATTACTGACCTTAATCACGTGTTTATTGTTATCATTGATCTAAGTTTTTTTTTTTAGTTTTTTGTTGTCACAATTTCTTGTGTTGCATATGTTTTTGTTTATATTTATTTTTAGGTTTTTGTTCTGCATAGTGCTTTGTTAACAAGATTGATTTCTTTACAACAATAAAGCTTATTATTATATGATTTACAAGCCAGACGGCTTCGCACTCCCTCCAGGGAATATTCACTCGTACCAGGTACACAAAGGTACCAGAAGTATGAAGCTCTGTGGGAACCCTTTCCATGTTATCGGGTCCTAGGTGACGTGGTCTGCTGTATTTCCCATGAACTTTTGGACGGTTGGAGCGGTTGCTAGGAGAGTTGCTTTCTGCATCGGTTTCTACAGATGCTCACTAAGACCCAGTCCCTTGATGTTCTGCAGGAGGTTCTTTGGTATCACTCCATTTGTTGAGAGTATTATGGGAATCGTTTGGACGTTGTTCATTGCCCATTGTCTTCGGATTTGCACCTCCAGATCTCTGTATTTGGCGATCTTCTCGTTGTATTTTGGTCTTAGGTTGTTGTTGTTAGGTACAGCGATGTCGATTAATGTAGTTCGCCTAGAAATTTTATCTATTAGTATAATATCTGGTCTATTATGAGCAACTGTTTGATCCGTCAGAACAGTTCGGTCCCAATATAACTTGAACTGGTTGTTTTCAAGAATAG
This sequence comes from Diaprepes abbreviatus, assembly GCA_034092305.1. Lineage (NCBI taxonomy): Eukaryota > Metazoa > Arthropoda > Insecta > Coleoptera > Curculionidae > Diaprepes > Diaprepes abbreviatus. Next base: position 17,759,812 of record JASJET010000200.1, on the reverse strand, counting down.
GCTCTGGATTGTATTTGTAATAAGGCACTTTTCCTACCTGTAATAGGTTCAACTTTTCTGCTAACTTTTGGTGGAGTATCTTAGCGGCTGAGTCGTGTCTTTCTTTATACTCGGTTGCGGCAAACGCTTGACATCCTCCAGTTATGTGCTGGACTGTTTCCGATGTTCGACAGCCATATCTGCACTGGTCATTCTCTATTGAGGGATCTCTAATGATGAACTTCCGATAGTTCTTCGTCGGAATAACCTGGTCTTGGATAGCCAACAAGAAGCCCTCCGTTTCCGGAAACATCTGTCCTGAAATCAACCAGTAGTTCGACGCTGAGTTGTCGACATTGTCCTGATTGACCTCATTTGGATGCCGTCCATGAAGTGGCTTCTGTAGCCAGGTTTGTAACTTCTCTTGGTCTGTTTGGTGGTGAGAAGTAACATCTTGTTCCCTCAACTGTAGCGGTGTTGAATCGTCTGCCTCGCATATTGCTCGATGTAGTGTGGAAGAGTCCGCCAACCTTTATTATTATTGTTATTATATTAATTATTTGTGTAATGAGTATTTTGAAAATGAAATTTTCAATTACTTTTTTATTTTATTTCGAAAATTATCAATTACTTTATTAAATAGTAACGTTAAAAATGACATTGTCAATTACTTCGTTAATTGATAATTTTTGGAACAAAAATACCAATTACTTCATTAAATAATAATATTAGTTTTTAAATTATCATTCGCTGAAGTAATTGATAATTCTGTTTTGTGTATTAATGATTATTCGTCACTTGATATTCCTATTTTTGAAGTTATCCATTATAAAATTCACTAATACTATTACCCGATAATATTACTAAAAAATATATTATTGTCGATTTTGGCCTTAAATTTGCTTACTACATGATGCTCCCTTTTTTTCGCATAAAAATAGGCAGCGACAGATAGGCGACGATAAAAATATAATAAAATCTGGAAAGTTAAATGTAAAATACTAAAATTCATCCTTTTTCAAATCAACTTCTGCCCTTTTTCGAAGTTGCAGTCTCCCCCCTCATGTAATCGGATTTATTGCAATATCCGTTTCAATTTAAAATAATAATGATTGTTTCAGTAGGCTCATGCTCTTTATTGAAATCACTTTCAAATAATATGCCTTCAGGACCTTTGTACCTTCAATTCTAGATAGGGAAAGGATTGAACGTTATCTTTCCGAATCGTCTTTTTTGCCATTTTTCTCTTTTCCTTAAACCCTGTCGATTCTTTTCCCCGCTTTTCGTATTAGCATACGCGCAGAGCTACATAAATTTTGTATGCAGAATCCAGCGTTGAAATAGGCAATAGAAACTTTCGTTTAGATATTTTATTTCGCAAATGGAAAATCTAAAGTATATATAAAAGGCCCGGATGAAGATATTTACCTGAAAATATATCGCCTTTTTTCTTTTGTTGAGGGTAAATTTCGATTTGTTACTTGACTGTTACTATACAGCTATAAACATGTGATTATTAAACCGTAGATCGTCGTAACAGGGTCGGAGTGGAAAATTTGGCCCCGGAGATAATGGGACAATTTTTACTATATTGCAAAAACTTATGAAATATTTCATGCATTTATATATATTTATATTGGTTTAGGACGTTCGATGTCCTCCGATACCCAATCCCCATCTATATCGGTCTGTCCAGAGTCTCTTCCAATCTCTCTCTCCCATCTTTCGGCCGATTTCTTCTCTCCAGCTAAGACGTGGCCTTCCTCGTTTCCGTCTTCCATGGGGTGCTAACTCTAAGATCTGTTTCGGCAGTCTCTCCTCTGGCATTCGCGGAACGTGTCCATACCATCTCAACTGCTGGGCTCCAATTTCGTCTACGATTGAATGCTGCACGTTCATAATTTTTTGATTATGTCGTTGGTAATTCTCTCCAATCTGGATCGTCCGGATGAGCGCCTCCAGAAGTTCATCTCTGTAGCTTCTAGTTTCTTTTTGGTTCGCTTTTTCAGCGTCCATACGTCGCAGCTATAAGCAGTGATGCTTCTGACAATCGTGTTGTATATTCGGTGTTTATTTGTATTGGAAATTGTTTAGCCCCATAGTACACTGTTGAGGAGTGTGATGGCCCTTCTTTTTTGATTGTTTTTTTCTTCTATTCCTCTGTCTATACCTCCGTCTTTTGCGATAGTTAGTCCTAGATATTTATACTTGTCGCAGTGTCCAAATATTTGATTGTCTTCCAGTATCAGGTTTCTCTGTTCTCAATCAATACACGTATATTCAATTTTTCCTATGTTCATGCCCTATCCCCATTTTCTGTATTCTTCGATTAATTTCCTCGTCATATCTTCCATATCTTCGTAATCTTGCGCTATGAGTACTTGTTCGCCTGCAAAAGATAGTGTATATATGATATTGTTGTTAATCGGTATGCTTATATTTTTGCATTTTCTTTTCCAGCTCTTTAGCATCTATTCGAGGTATATCTTAAATAACGTAGGGGATAGACAATATCCCTGTTCGAGATCCTTTGTGATGTTAAAACCCTCCAAGGTCCTACTTACAATTTTGATCTTAGCTGTAGAGTTGTCGTACATGTTTTTCACTGCTTTAATTAGGTTGACATTCAGGTTTGTGTTCTCTAACGCTTCCCATAGTTTGTTTTGTGGGACACTGTCATATGCTTTCTTCAGATCTACGAACACAAAATATATGTCCTGATTTACGGCCATTTTCTTTTCTATAATTTGTGTGATGCAAAAAAGGTGATCGATTGTTGACCTTCCTGTCTTGAATCCCACCTGCTCTTCAGTTTCCATGCATTTTAGGGACATATGTTTGTTTTCCACTACACTACAAAAATAAGTACAAAATTTATATTATAAATCTAAACTTCGTATAATAATAACAATTGAAAACATATCCATCCGAAATATGTTTTCTATGATTTTCGTTTTTAGTATGTTCTTCGTCTCGAACTATCGTGATTTTCCTTTTTAACAAATATCGTTTGTTAAAAAGATATATGGAGTCTGTATCACTATAGAGTCACACATCTTGTCTCTGTTAAGTTGAATGATTGAAGAAGGGGTAAACAGACCTTTAGGTATTATGCTTAAAGAAGCTTTCACTGTCTGCAGTTGGTTTTTTCGGACTTCAAAGTATACAATACTTCTGTTTTCCATCTTCACCTTTGTCTGCTTGTCTTCCTCTAGTCCATCGGTGTTTTCCATGCCACTCTTTATATTATACTATTCTCTACCATTTTCTTCGAATATCCTAATTATTGTAATCTTTTCTCCTTTTTCATCAGTACAATATTATTTTCTGCTAATAGGTTATAAAGGGTGTTCCAAAATTCATGCAAGATTTGAATATGCCGCCATTTGTATGATAAAATGTTGGCAACCAAAAACAGTTTGATAGCTGACAATCTAGGTTTAGTAAGAGTGAAGCACTATACGAGAAAACACCGCGTTTTCATTGTTAAACAATATTTAAAAAATAATGAAAGTTTGACGTCCACAATTCGCAGATTTGGTAGGAATTTACCATCGTCAACTCTGAAGAGAGTAATTGAAAAATCAGGGAAACTGGATCAATTAGTGAAGACAAATATACTGGCCGTCCAATAATAAGCCGTTCAAATGTTTATATCGAACCACTGCGTGAAAATGTTGGTGAAAGTCCAGGAACATCAATTCGGCGTTGTGAATTAAAATTGCAAATCTCAAGAAGTTCTCTACGACGTGTATTCAATGAAGCTCTGCGTCTCCATGCTTACAAATTTCAATAGACGCAAGAATTGAAGCCTATTAACCATACACAGCGAAGAGTATGTATTTATTATTGAACATCAACAAATAAATGATGAGCAAAATCATCATAAGCGGTGAAGCTCATATTGACCTTGATGGCTTCGTTAATCATCAAAATTGTCACATTTGTGGTTCAGAGAACCTATATATGATTGTTGAAAAATAAACTCATCCACAACGTGTCACTGTTTGGTGTGAATTTTAGGCTGGAGGCATCATTGGATCATATTTCTTCGAAAATGAGGCTGGTCCAGCAGTGACTATTACTGGTGCTCGATATTGCAAGTTCTTTCTGCCTGCATTGATGTGGACGACGTGTGGTTTCAACAGAATCATACCACATGTCATGCAGCACGTGAAACAATTCAATTACTGCCTGAAACATTTTCTGGTTACGTAGTCTCTCGTTTTGGTGATCTAATTTGGCCCCCTAGATCTGTTTTTCTATGAAGTTATCTGAAATCAAACCCACAACACCCGTGCACTGAAGCAGGATATTCAACACTTCATTAATTAAATTCAGCCACATTTATGCAAAGTAGTCATGGAAAGTTTCGACAAAAGAGTGAATATGTGCCAGAAGAGCCGCGACAGCCATTTGCCCGATGTGCTATTCTATACATAATCTTATCTTATGTACTTTATTATTCAATAACGAAATTATAATTTAAAAATACAACTGTATTTTCTATTTAATTAAAATCGTATGTAAAAGTTCAATAGTAATCAGATTATTAATTCCTGAGATAATCCTAAAAAGTCTTTCAATTCTTATATTTTCTACCTAACACAATTTTTGTTATAAAGCCAAAATATGAAATTATATTTTGCAATCAATATTGCTCTATTAAAAATGGAAACAAATTTCTAAAATAAAATTTTATTGAACTAAATACATAAAAAATTTAAATCCTTTTACCTTTAATTTAAATAAAATTGTAGTTTTAAAACAAAAATGTTTTTAGCTGTCAACCAGGAAAATTTTTATTGATCTGTTAATTGATATGTAACTAAAATTAATCTTCTAAAAATGCAACTTCTCTTTTAATCTGTGTGTTAATTTCATAAAAAATGTATCTGTAATATTTTCCGTAATAAAATATAAATTTAATAAAGAGAACTGCAAAAACTATATTTTCCTTTCTATAATCATTACACAGAGCAAATTATTTTGAAAAGTAGCCCTTTTGAACGAAAATAAAGAGCTGGATTTCGATCTGGGAATTCTTGAATCCACCATATCTTTACATGAACACAACTAATATTCCATATAAATGCCTCCTAGTAAGGTTAATATGGCAACACTGTGAAAAATTCGAAGATTTTTATGAATTTAAAACTCTGAACCTGCTATTTAGAACGGTTTCAGATCATTTTTATAGCAGTTAATGCAAGACAGTTGTTAGTTACATTCATCACCAAAATACATGTTTCTAGATTATTTTTTATAAAAAATCATACTGACTTATTTCTGACTGGTAATTATAATAATAGTTATATACAGCAAAATATTTAATAAAACTCTCACAATACTTTTAAATATGTATAAAAAAAATCCATCATCTCTATGAGCTCTATTTAAATAAGCCATAAAAATTTGACAGTGGGGGAACACAATTATGCAAAGTTACAAAACTACGGAAATTACTTTCGCTAATTAGGAAAATCTGTTATAAGCGGACTGAACTGTAAGTAGTCCTAAAACTTTATGTACTGAATTAAATTTTAAATGTATTCCCAAAAGCTTCTTATATGGCTCGCTAGTAACAACATTCCTGAAAGGACATAAACATCCACTTATACTTTGACTGATAAATAAGTAGTCATATAATAAATCAAAACATTATTTAACACGTAAAATAAATATTTTTTTTTAAGAAAAACGATTTTATTTTCATTAAAGTCGCACGTTAAATAGTATAAAATAACTTTCTAACGATTTCACATCATATTATAAGCAGTAAAAGTCAAAGTTATTGTATGTTATGTCAATCAATATAAAAATATTGTAAAGAAATAAAAGGAAAATAAAGGTATATTTTAGTCTGATAACACTAGACAACAAATTTTAGTTTATGTGTTGTATATTGTATTGAAAGTTCACTTTTTTCTTAATTTTGGGGCGCTGAACACAAAAATGACAATAAAATTAAAAACTTAATTGCAAGAACAAGTGTTTTTATTTTATTTTTAACAAAATAATAAAAAACACATACTATTACACTTGTAGACACACTAAATATCATGTCTTTTTAACCTACTTCTAAAAGAAGGAGGTTTTCTATTCGTTGACTATGTATGTTTTTTTTATGTATGTACACCGATTTTTTACATTATATTCAGGAGGTTGCTGCGGTGGTCCCATATTTCTTTGTATGAAATTGATGCAGTAAAATCCAAGATGGCGCTGACAATATGGCAGCCAAAAAAACTAATTTTACCCGATTTTCTCCAAAATTGGTATGGGGGAATTTTCAGGGTTGTACACAACGAATCTTAAATTATTTAAAAAAAATTCAATATGACGGATCCAACATGGCGGACAAAATAATCAATTTTGCCCGATTTTCTCCAAAATTGGTATGGAGGAGCTTTCGGGGTCGCGCATAACGAATCTGAGAATATTTTTAAAAAATTCAATATGACGAATCCAATATGGCGAACCAAAAAAACGATTTTGTCCGATTTTCTTCAAAATTGGTACGAGGGAGTTTTCGGGTCGCACATAATAAATCTAAAATTATTTTTCAAAAATTCAATATGGTGTATACAATATGGCGAATAAAAAATTAATTTTGTTCGATTTCTTTGAAAATTGATATGGGAGAGTTTTTGGAATCGCACATTACGAATCTGGAGTTATTTTTAAAAAAATTAAATATGGAGGATCCAAGATGGCGGATTAAAGATTCTACATTTCTCGATTTTGTCTAAAATCAGTATTGGAGGATTTTTGTTAGTGTTCAAAAAGAATTTGAAATATTTTCTGAATAACTCAATCTAGCGGATTCAGAATGGCGTCATAAACATTTTACATTTCTTGATTTTTCTCTAAAACTCATATAGGGGATTCTCGAGGGTGTAAATTATGAATTTAAAAGTATTTTCATATGGCGAATCCAATATATAGCGGATTAAAAATTTTACATTTTTTGATTTTGTTCAAAGATGGGACTGAATCGTTTTTGAAGATGTAAATAGCGAATATAAAATTATTTTAAGAAAATCTAATATGTTAGATGCAATATGACGGTCGAGAAATTTTAGATTTCCGGATTTCATCCAAAATTGGTACTAAAGGGCTTTTAAGGGCTTAGATTTAAATTAAATTTTATTTTATTCGCATTTTTCAGATTTGGTTTTTGGGGTCGTCTATTGCGAATACGAAGTTAATTTTTTACAACTGTTAGATTGATAAGATACAATATGAGGGACTGAATATTTTACATTTTCCGATTTTGTCTAAAATTGATATTGCGGGTTTCTTGGAGCGTATAAACACTCAATATGCAGTATAAAACATATCGGGCTAAGAAAATTACGTATCAAGTCCTTTAAATATCGATATTGAAAGGTTTTGGAGCCTATATTGCCAATCTAAAATCAATTTGAAATTTAAGATAGCGGATTTACTATGACAGACTAAATATATGTTCGATACAATTTCACTGGTATTTAGAGAACTCCAAGAGTCAAAGAATTTTTAATGGTCCATTTTGGGGTAATTTACAACTTTGGATAAAATGGGCACTTCTTTGCCATCTTGGAGTTATTGCGAGGTTCACTAATCTCGATTAATACTTAGTTCAAATTATTTATGGTTATCATAATGAATTCAAAAGTGAAAATCGAAAAATAATATTTTTTATAAAAAAAATTAATCGACTTCTAAAAGTGCCCTAAAAAGTGAAAAATAACTATAAATTTTTAAAAAATATTGAAATATTTGAAGTCGATGCCAATATATTTCTAAATGAAATAAATAACTACTAATATATACAAATTATGGTAAGAAAGCAATTATAAATAAAGTATTTTAAATCTGTTTATGCGAATCACAAATTGTCAGGTATTAATTTGGCGCCGACTTTAAAAATTTCAATGTCTTTTAAAAATTTATATTTATTTTTCACTTTTTAGCGCACTTTTAAAAGTCGGTTCAATTTTTTTATAAAAAATATTATTGCTTTTCTTTTGTGAATCATTTCTGGAACATCTCTAACAAGAGTACAACAGTAGTTCGCAAGCATGGAAGCATTCCACTTTCCCTGGTACCTTCATCACTCATTAGTCAGTGCTAACACACACACACTCCGTGAATAGATAAAGGAAAATGCAAACAGTAATTGCGAACTTCGTTCCATCATATCCTTTCCGTGTTAAAGGTTGCACAGTTTGAATGAACACAATTCATCCTATTGTATCACCATCGAGATGATGGCCTACCAACGAAATAATGTGGATATATCCACTGCTATTGCACCTCACACGAAGGAATCCGTGAAAGCCGCATAAACATATGTACGCCATCCGGCGGGAGGTGGGCGAAGCCGCGTTCAGTATTTGCATGCCTTCTTCCGATCTGTCCTTTGCACGGCCAGGTACATGTCGGTACCCGGATGAGTCTAGCAGAGACGAAACATGTATCTCTGCTTATCACTGTAGCGGGGAGGGTAAGTTTTGACTTTCTTCTCGATATGGTGGTACAGGTAGGCCATCATCTCGATGGTGGTGTAATAGGATAAATTGTATTCTGTAGCAATTCATTCAAACTGTGCAACCTCTAACACGCAAAGGATATGATGGAACGAAGTTTGCAATTACTGTTTGCATTTTACTTTATATATATATATATATATATATATATATATATATATATATATATATATATATGTATAAATACGTAGATAAGTTTTTGTCTGTGTAATTTTAAATAAAATAGAATAAAATATTGGCGAAGCGGACGTGAAAATTTGTCAATCTACATGATTCTCGTGTTAAAATGCGACCCCTATTTTTTGGGCAGCGCGTTTCGTGTACTCGATTTTACATATTTCTGTTTTAATTCACTGTCGCGCCACCATATGGCGGTTCTTTTACAAACTTTGTTAATCTGTGTGGTTCTTGTATTATCAAGTGGACCATCGAGATATCGCCTTTGTCATCTTGTTTGCTGTTTTTTGATTTTAAACTCAGCTTTATAGGATGCAAAGGCGAGATGATGTTTTGTACCGAATGCGGTGGCCTGAGAGTCCCATATTAGGACGAAACAGCGCTATCGCCATCTGTTGGACCCGTAGTTTTCCATATTTTGGAGTGCTCCGCACTTTTTAACACGAGAATCATGTAGATTGACAAATTTTCACGTCCGCTTCGCCAATATTTTATTCTATTTTATTATATATATATATATATATATATATATATATATATATATATATATATATCATATTTTCCTTTCCTAAAACTCATGAATAACACGCGTCGAATTTAAAAAATATGGACAGTGTACTGTTTATTATCATCTACCTCTTCTCAATATTCTCTTTTTAAATTAAAATGAACATAAACCGAGAAATAAAAAACTTATACCCGTAGTTTAGATTTACTGTCCATTACGGCAACACTGCATTGTATCATTTCTTGCTATTTATTACTTCTTAATATAATGTCTTTTAGAGCGTCAAAGACGTCCATAAGAGATAAAAGTTTTGGTATACTTTATTTACGCAATAACAGACAGAAATTCTGTAAAGTTTACTTTAATAATTGCTGTTTTGAAGCTAATTTGTTAAGAATAAATAAATAATTCTCTTTTCTATCTGAATTTTCAGCTAATTTACAAACGACGTTTTTGGAACAAGTCTCTTTTTTATGTTCTTGTTTTATTGTTTCGAAGATCTCGGAAAACTTATAAAAATAAGTAACTCATTTTTATTTCAAGTTAAATTGACCAGAAAGTCAACATGCACATACGTTTGTCTTACCGTTGATAGTCTCCCTCGTAACAATATATTTTCGTGTACGAATCACTTCCATTTTCTTAAAATATTTGATGTTTACACTCCCTACATACAAATCAGTCGGGGAAAAGTTTAGAATCGACAGGATTTAAAAGTTTAGTTTCCAACAAACCATGTCGTAACATTTTAGTGCTACTCTAAATTCGTTGACGTTCAAATTTTACGTTAAAATTACAATGCAGGAACATAGCTGGCTTTTGATATTTTAGCACAAACATACTGTTGACATTGTCGCTGTGACGCAAGATAGCTGATAGTTACATTATACGTATTTGTTTGTTTTCGTCGAAATAGAAAAACACGAAAAAATGATTTTCAGTTTTAACGAAAAAATTCTGGGTAATTTTGTGTTAGTGGATTTTTACTCAAAATAACATATAGTTCTTATATTTATTGGACAGTTATTTTCTGTAAATTGGCCTCTTGGTTCGTTATACTTTCACTGACGTTTCGTGTGTCTTAAGTGTGACAATAGGTTGCTCTTGAACTAATTATCATGGAACATACGAACAATAAAGATTATTGCTGCACCAGATTTAAAGATTGTAAGGCTCTGGGCACAAATTATGTGGCAGCCCTTTAAGGACATCATATCTCAAATCATAATGTCAATATTAACAATAATAGAAGAAAACATGAATCATGTCCTATATCATTCGCAACAAGATGCAGCGAATGCTACTGCTCAGTAATGCTTTGACACGCTGAAACAGAAGCTCTCTATTATTGCAGGATGGCTAAAGAGATACAACACCAGCAATAACCGAAAACGTGACAATGTCAGATAATAGATATTTCAATAGAGAGCAAGTATAAGAGGTCTTATCCCAATAGAGAACAGGTAGAAGAGGTCTGGGGAGACCAACTTGCCACGCCCGCCAATTGTAACATCGCATCCGGCTGGATCAATGAAGAACATCAAATCTGCTTAGACTATAACCAGATGCAATTTGAGGCACTTACCACCGCGAAAATTTCAAGAATAATCAAGGAATCCCATAACTAGAAAGCTCCAGGTCTCGACGGGATCCAGAACTACTGACTCAAGAAGAACAATTGATTGCTGACACTATCATATGTAACCAAGTCTGTTCCAACCGAAGAAATATCTTTGCTGCCTACGTGGATTATAAGAAGGCCTTCGACTCAGTGCCACATGAGTGGCTCACAACTATATTGAGACTATATTGGGTCGATAATCATTTTGTTTCCTTTTTAGAACGCAGCATGTCTATCTGGAGAACTAGGATCCAATTGTGTGCCATCCAGCGACACCATCGAAACTAATACAATTCCAATATGAAGAGGAATATTTCAGGGCGATTGACTTAGCCCATTGTGGTTCTGATTTGCAATAAAGCCTCTATCACACCGTTTGAACTTCACCAGATACGGCTTTAGAATTAGAAATAACAACGGAGAGGTAGTAAGAGTGAATCATCTTCTGTACATGGATGATCTTAAATTGCTGCTACCAGAAACCAGCTGGTACAATTATAGAAGAGTTCTCTGGGGATATCGGAATGCAATTTGACATTTGACAAGTGTCGTATTTTGAATATCGTTAAAGGTAAGATACACCAAGGAGCATTTGAAATACAGAACGGTGAAACTATAGCTGCAATGGTAGCAGAACAAATATACAAATACCTAGATATCAAACAGCCCAAAAGAATTGACAGTCGCACTATGAAAGCCGAATACACAACCGAATTTGTCAGGAGGGTAATGCGGGTATTACGAACTAACTTAAATAATAGAAATTTGTTTAAGGCGCTCAACACGTACGCTTGCTCTGAACTTAGCTGATCTTTTGGAATTGTAAAATAGAGCAGGACGGACATCCAAAATATGAAAAAAAAAATAAGAACACTCCTAACAAAAACACAAAAACATCACCCTCGGAGTGCTATGGAACGTACAATGCTTCCAAGACATCAAGGAGGAAGAGGTGATGGATATTGGTAACCAGATGGACCAACAAATAGTAAACTTACGTTCATATTTTCACAGGTTAGCGGACTCTTTCACACTACATAGTGCAATATGCGAGGCAGACGATTCAACGCCTCTACAGCTGAGGGAACAGGATATTGATTCTCACCAACAAACAGACTAAGAGAAGTTACAGACCTGGCTACATCACCACCACTTCATGGACGACATCCAAATGAGGTCAATCAGGACAATGTCGACAGGAGAGATGTTCCAGGAAACGAAGGGCTTCTTGTTAACTATCCAAGACCAGGGGATTCCGACGAAGAACTATCGGAAGTTCATCATTAGAGATCCTTCAATAGAAAATGACCAATGTAGATATGGCTATCGAACATCAGAGACCATCTAGCACATAACTGGAGGATGCCAAGCGTTTGCTGTAACCAAGTATAAAGACACGACTCAGCCGCTAAGATCCTCCATCAAGAGTTAGCAGACAAGTTAAATCTATGTCTTGTTCTTTAAGTGCCTTCTCCATTGCGGAGGTTGGCAATCATAATAGCTGTTTTAATTTTTAAGGCAGTTGCTCTAAATAGTTGCTTTGAACTGCATCCAAACCATTCCCTTAGGTTTTTTAGCCATGAAATTCGTCGTCGTCCTACGCCTCTTCTGCCACTTATTTTGCCTTGGATTATGGGCTGTAAGATGCTGTACTTTTCTCCCCGCATAATGTGTCCGAAATATTGCAGTTTTCTCTGTTTTACTATTATCTCGACTTCCTTTTCTTTCCCCATTCTTCTCAACACTTCGGCGTTCGTAACTCGATCCACCCACGAAATCCTCTGAATTCTTCTATAGGTCCACATTTGAAAAGAGTTAAGTCTTCTCATTGCCTCTCGATTCAATATCCATGCTTCCATTCCATAATATAGAACACTGTATACGTAACATTTAGTCAGTCGTATTTTCAGGGCTAACGTTAGATTTTTGCTGCAGAACACCTTATTCATTCTAATAAAGTTGGCACGTGCTTTCTCGATTCTGGTTTTTATTTCGACGGTATAGTCATTATTTTCTGTTATTAGGATTCCCAAGTAAGTGTACTTCTTAACTCTTTCTATGTGCTGGCCTCCTACCATTAGGGTTTCATTATTATTGGTGTTGTTTATACTAATTATCATGAACTTGGTTTTTTCGTGTTAATAGAGAGTCCATATTCTCCACTAACTCTTAATATTTTATTCATTATTTTTTCTAGGTCTTTCAAACTATCAGCTATTATTACGGTGTCATCTGCATACCTAATATTGTTGATTAAAACTCCGTTTACTTTTATCCCTGCTGTTTCAGATTATTGCAAGTAGGAATGCCTTATTACAAATACAATCCGGAGCCTATTCTTGAGAACAGCCAGTTCAAGTAATATGGTGACTGAACGGTTCTAACAGATCAAACAATTGTTCATAATACGCCAGACATTATACTAACAGATAAAATTTCTAGACGAACTACACTGATTGACGCTGCTATATTTAATAACAACAACCTAAGACCAAAATACAACGAGAAGATCGCCAAATATAAAGATCTGGAGGTGCATGTCTACAGACAGTGGGCAATAAACAGCGTCCACACAATTTTCGTAGTACTATCAACAACTGGAGTGATATCAAAGAACCTCCTACAGAACGTCAAGGGACTGAACATTAGTGAGCATCTATATAAACCGATTTGGAAAGCAGTTCTCCTTGCGCGGACCGTCCGACAGTTTGAAGGAAATACAAAAGACCACGCCACCTAGGCCCCGATAACATGGAAAGGGTCCCCACAGAACTTCATACTTTTGGTGTCTTTGTATACCCTGGTATGAGTCAATATTACCTAGACGGAATGCGAAGCTGTTTGGCTTGTAAATATAACAATTATAGCAAGAATAAACTGCCATGGTATATCTATAAAATCAAAAATTTTTAGATCACATTATATAGATATTAATAATTAAATGATTTTAGAAAATCATCTTTCAGGTTCGTATTAACAGAATATTTTTATTTTTGTACCGATAATCCTTCTATACGATTCTTTAAAATATTCCCTATATTAATTAGCCAGAGGAACCCTTTTAGTAAAATTTTTAACTTTCAAACATAAATATTTATAAATACGACTCCCAGCTCCTTTCTAAAACCACTACAATATTAAAATACTTAATTCTTGCCTGTTATTTTACATTTAAATCAGGAATGCTAAAAAGTCATTACGAAAACTCGCAAAAAAGTGTGAGAATTTTGAATATTTTAACTTATTTTACATTTTAAATTAACACAGATCTGAAAAAAATAAATGAGAGGTGGCTTCTCTTAATTGAATGTAGTCTAAACTTTTTAAAACTGTGCCGTCGTTTTTAAAGAGGAATGAAACTTTTTTACCGATCTTTGTGATTAGGAAATATATTCTCATGTGTCCTAATATTATGTTTGCCTTTTGGTAATGTGAATTTGTTTATTTTGAATATAATACACTTTTACATTTTCCTATATGTTTTTAGAAAGAAAGAAATAATTTTATTGCTTCATCCGAAAGTAAAATTATTTAATTTGTAGATAAAGGCATATTTTTAAGGTCATAAGAAAAGTATATTTTTTGGATTTTCAATTTAATAAAAATTAACGTAACTTTTACGTTCAATTCGCAATGACTGGGTCAATTTCTGCTCGATCGTGATTTTCCAAAAACCACGTCATTCCCCCATCTCTAGCGACTCCAATGACATAAGAACAATTGCTAAGTCATTTTTAGGTTCGTCAAAATTAAAATGTTTGTAAAGGCGTAACGGAACCCGTGCTTTTCGGGTTTGAAATAAGAAAGGTCAGTAACAAATTTTAGTTTTTTGAAGATCGGCAAGGAATATTACTTTGGATTGTTTAAGAAAGTTTTTCCCAAAAACGCCATTTTTTAAATCACAAATTTTGAGCCTCAGTATTATTTCATAAAAAAATCTTCGAGCCGATGACATCGGCTGAAGTAGAACGGTGCTTTTCTACCCTCCAAAGATTAAAACGTTTTTACGCTGCTTTGTTTCATATTAACTCAATTTTGAAAGATTTTTATTTTTTCATCCATTGGTGCCTCTGACAGATTTTATACATGTCTATGTTTTAAATGTATCATCGAATTGTAAACCCTACTGTTTAATGTACCAGCTGCCACTGGTCAGAAATGTCAATTAAGATAAAAAAAAAAAGCAGAAAAAAGGATATTGTAACTACTGAAAAATTGGGGATAAAACAGGTGAAGCAAGAGTTCAAACCAAAAAGCGTAGTTCTTCTATGAAATAAATAAATTGTTGTTTGTATTATTCAGTAAGAGAGTATATTCTCGAATAATTGGGTAAATTAATAATATGCAAATATGTTTGAAAGTAAAAATAACGGGAGGAAAGGAAAACTTATTTAAGAGAGGTTTTTGTCAATGCACAACAATATAAGATGCGAAGAACATCTTTTAGGTTTATATGGTAAACATTGGTGTGAATAAAATCCATCCGATTTAAAGCCTAAGAACCCTAAGAAACGATACTCAATTTTTCAGAGTGTACATGGTAATACCAAAGATTATCATAACTAACGCTCTAGCCATAATAATCTTTGGTAATACGCATGCCAGATAACTGAGGCATATTCCAAGAGAATAATATAACCTTCTTATGATCTGGAGCGACCAAAATTCATGACTAGGTCTCACTAAAAAGCCCAGTGATCGGTAAGATCTCGATACTGTATCATTAATATGATTGACAAATGTGAGTCTGCAGTCAAACGTGACTCCCAGGTCCTTAATGCAGTTAATTCGCTTAAAAAAAGCACCGTTGATCCCATAATCATGCAGCAGAGGCATTCTACTTCTTGAGAATGACATAACATTGCACTTCTCGACGTTTAGAGGCGGTTTGTTTCTTAGACACCAAGGATTTAATTTCATGATATTCAGTTCGAGGCACAAGCAATCGCCAGGATTCCGTATGTCCCGGAATACCTTTAAATCGTTTGCATAAAGTAGCCAGCTGTTATTTAACCCACCTGTGATATAGTTAATAAAAACGTTAAAAAGTAAAGGATCCTAAACAGATCCTCGAGGAACACACGACGTTACTACAAAATTATTAGATCTTTGACCAGGGGATTCAACATAGTGAGAGCGGTTTAATAAGTAGCTATTAAAGAAACTAATAAGATTGTCATTAAAACCAAAGTCCGACAATTTGAATAGTAAAACACCGTGATCAAGTCGATCAAACGTTTTAGAAAAATTTGTGTAAACGACATCTGAGTGCCAGAGTCAATACGCTCAGAGGCATACTGCGCAACAGTACAAAGATTGGTCACGATTGACTTTGCAGAAACAAAACCATGCTGCTGATCAATCATAAGAGGTACTATGTAAAAGAATATTTGTTCCTGAAGAACCTGCTTCAATACCTTTGCAAAATTGCACATTATCGCTATAGGGTGATAATTTTTGACCCTGGTTCTATCGTCCTTTTTAAAAACCAGACAGATTTCTGATTCCTTCCATAGATCAGACAAAAACCAATTTCTGAATGCATAAATTAAAAATTACAAACACAGGCTCAGCAAAAGCCCAAACACAATTCTTTACGACAAACGGAGGAATGGAGTCATGACCAGCTGTGAATTCGGTCTTCAAATTTTTTCAGGCTTTCTGAACGTCTTTAGGCATTATTTTAGGTAATGAGATAGGGTAAGAATCAAGAGGACTCTTTCAATAATTTCGCAAATGAATTTAAGATGTCAGTGGGATTAGTTACTTCCTGACCATGATAAGATATAGCTGATGGTAGAGTAGTATTAGACTTCATAAGATTGATGTAAGACCGAAACGGTTTGGGGTTCTTTTTAAATGTCGCTTCAACATTTGCAAGATAAGTACTGTAGGACGTACTGATAAGATTTTTTACAACTGTCCTAGCATTTCTGAAAGATAAATAATCACGAGTCTCATGAAATCTTTTATTTTTCCGCTATCTTCTTCTTCTTCAAATGCATATCCACTAATGGATGTTTGCGATTACATTTTCCATTTCTTCCCTACTTTTCGCGGTGTGTATCAGTATCTGAATATCGTGCAACCCCGTCCACTGTCTGATATTACGGAGCCAGGATATCTTCTTTCTTCCAATTCCTCTTTTGCCCTCGATCTTTCCTTCAATCATTAACTGTAGGAATTGGTATCTCTATTTCGCATGATGTGCCCTAGATACGCCGTCTTTCTTTTCTTGATTATGCTGAATAGCTCACGTTCTTTCCCAATACGTGAGAGAATTTCTTCATTGCTCATTCTCACTGTCAATGATATCTTAAGAATTCTTCTGTATATCCACATCTCGAAAGCCTCTAATTTATTGATAGCACTTGTCTTTAATGTCCAACCCTCCACACCATAAAGAAGTATTGACCATACGTAACCTTTTATGAACCTCAGTCGTAATTTCAAGTCAAAATCCGAACACGTAAGCACTCGCCTGAGTTTTACAAAAACCTGTCGCGCCTGTTCAATGCGACATTTTACTTCGTAGTCAGAACTCCATTCTTCGAATATCCATGTGCCCAGATATTTAAATTTGGTGACTCTTTCTATGGGTACTGCGTTGAATCTTACGTTGGCGTTTTGGAATAAATTCGGATTTCTTGAGATAATCATAATTTTTTTTTCTTTGTGTTAATGTTCAAGCCCATTGATTTGCAGCGCTCTCCTATTATGTTGATGAGTTCTTGGAGGTCATTTATATTATCGGCGATCAGGACTGCGTCATCCGCATCCGGATGTTAATAATCCATATTACGTTAGCTTTAATTCCCATTTCAATATCTTCCAAATACCCCTTGAAAATTGTTTCCTAATAAAGGTTAAACAGGAGAGGGGACAGCGCACACCCTTGTCGCACTCCTCTTAGGATTTGTATCGGGTTGGATACATTATTATCTGATTTTATCTGCGCGGTTTGACTCCAGTATAAGCTTTCAATGCATCGGATATCTTTCTGATCTATGTCCAGTTTTCTAAGAAGCAGCATTAGTTGACGATGTTGTACACGATCGAATGCTTTTTCGTAATCTATGAAACATAGGCACACATCTCGTAGCTAGGCCCTGCCGAAACCCAAACTGTGAGCTGCTTATGTCTCTTTCGCATTTATTATACATTCTTTGATGTATTATTTTTAGAAATATTTTTAGTGTATGACTCCTAAAACTAATGAGTCTGTGATCTTCACATTTTCTTGCATTGGTCTTCCTAGGTAAGGGAATGAATGTAGAGCATAGCTATTGTTTGGAGTAGCAACCAGTTTCGTAAATAATGTTAAATATTTTATGAAGTGTGGCGATATCTCTTTCATCCAGAAGTTTCAAAATCTCAGACGGTATCTCGTCTGGGCCAGTCGTGTTTCCACTACAGCAACTTTTTATTTTTTAATAAGCAAATTACCTTCTTATTGAATCATAGTGGGTACTTACTGTGCCTAAACAAAATTTTTGGTACCGTCTCATTCAGAACTATATCTATATGCTGATAAAATGCCGCCACAGCCTCCTCAACAGCAAGACCCTCACGCATTATATAAGAATAAATCTTTTAATGCTTTAAGCTACTATACTTTTTTCTTTTTAATAATTTCCAGATACTTAATTCTTTATTGCATTTTGTTTTTCAATATATCTTTAAGCTAAAATATTTAATAAGGTATTTAATAGGATTTTAATAGCAAATTAAACTCTTGAAATTAAATAAATAAATCATTGATTCATTAAGAATTTCTACCGTTACTTTAATTTAAATCTTTGTAAATATAAGAAGACGTAACGTTGCTGGCTCAATTTAATTCCAGGCTATCCTGATTAAGTCAAAAGGAAGGAAGTATTAAATGTATTTGGAAATTTGTTGTTTTCTTCTAGTCTCTGTACTAATTTTATTCTTCGTAGAGAGAAGAAAGCGAGACTTGAAACGTTCGAACAAAAGAGAAGTGAAAGTATGTAATTGTTTGAAAATATTTTGTATAAGTTCTTAAGCTCGAGTATTCTTTTTAAAGACGTTATTATTTTGTTACCAGGTTCCATTTTGCTTAATATATTATTCAAGAAGTTTAATGTTTAAAAATGCTCTTACAGTCGGGTGTTTAAAGCTTCGTTAAGACATTAAGAATTGTAAATATTTATTAGTTTGTTATATTAAAATATTGTTGTTCTTTCTTGAAAAAGAGACAGTAACTAACAAGTAACATAGATCTAGATAGTATACAGGGTGATTATCCGGGAAATTTATCGATCTATTGTGGAAAAAATATAATTAGGAAGAAGCTGAAAATTTGAAAGCATACTAACGTGTATGGGAGACAGCCGGATAAAATATTTTCAATATGACGCCACTTCCGATTATACCGGAAGTAGATGACAACTTGCTTATTTTAAATAGAACACTCTATATATTATGGCATTTTTGATTTTTACGCAAAATTCTACACATATTTCATTTATAATGTTCTATACTTAGGTTTCACCGTTTTGGACACATTTAAATTTTTATGTCAAAAATGACGTTTGCAGAACAAAACTTAACTATAAATTTTTTCTATAAGAAAGTCTTTATTATTTAATTTGGGTTGGTTTTCTTATAGACGAAGATCGACTTTAGTAGTCTTTTTATGATATTTAGAAAATTATTAGTACAGAGTGGTCAAAAAATAAGAATAAAAATTATACTCAAAAATCGTCAAAAGTCAATTTTTTTCAAATAGAAAGCATCTATTCTTAAACTTTTATCATCTTAAGCATTAAAATTAAGGGTAACTTTGTATAAGGTTGTTTATTTCAAAAATTTGTAGTTTTCAAAACATTGGCAATTCAACATTTTTCTGTTGTAAAAATGCTATACGGCTTTTAAGTTTTGTTATTAGTTGGCCATGACAGCGAGGCGTGGAAAAAATAAAACAGTCAAACCCTACAGAATTGTCACTATTTCTTGAGATGAGACGAAGAAGAAGCTGATCTAAAACGGACCCATGTGTAGTTCGTAAAAAATCTAATAAAATTGTCATTAAAACAACAATCCCGACAATTTAGAAAGTAAAATAACTTGATTATGACGGTAAAACGCTTTGGAAAAATTTGCATAAACGAAATCCTCCTAAATGCCAGAATCAGTCCGCTTCAAGACATACTGTGCAATATTGTAAAGGTTGGTCATAGTTCTTCTTCTTCTTCTTCTTCTTCTTCTTCTTCTTCTTCTTCTTCTTCTTCTTCTTTCGAACACAGTTAACAATGCTAATAGGCTATTGCCTGTTCATTGCCATCCCGTCTTCCTCGGAAGATAAGGTCGCCATCGTTTTCGTGCTCTTCCCTGTGATCTTCTTCCTACTGGATTATTCATTTTTGCGCATTTAACGAGTCTACCGTTCTCCATTCTCCCTATATGTTTGTTCCAGAATCTTCGCCTTTGTCTAAACCATCTTCCTATGTCCTGTATCCCGCATTGTTGTCTGATATCTTCATTCCGTATTCTGTCGTGAAGCGTTTTGCCTTGTATACTTTTTAATGTTTTTATTTCGACTGTTCTCATCATTTGTAGAGTTCTGCCTGTATCTGGTCTGGTTTCTGCCGCGTATGTTATGATGGGTCTTAGAGCCGTTTTATATATCTTAGTTTTGCTTTCGATATTAATGTATTTGTTCTTCCACACAATTTCTTTTAGGCATCCAGAAGTTCTAGCCGCTTTCATTGTTGGCTCTCTTACTTCGTTAAAAAAGTTTCCATGGCTCATTATTTCTGCTCCCAGATATTTGAAGTGCACCGTATTTGTTCTTTGGATGTTACTAAGCATTTGGTCTTCTCGGTGTTGATGAGCATATTTAATTCTTTCGCCTTAGTATTAAAAGAGTGTAGTAGTAGTCTTTGGAGGTTATCTTCAGAGTCTGCAATAAAAACAGCATCGTCCGCATGTCAAGCGGAATTGAAGAATGTGTTTCCCATTTTGTATCCAGCTATTCTGGGGAGATTTTCTATTATTTTATTCATTATTAGATTAAATATGAAGAGGCTGAGCGAATCGCTCTGTCTAATTCCTGTGTTTACATATATGTCTTCGGTTGTTATATGTCCTACTCTTATTTTTGTTTTGCACTGGATGTTAATATCATATATTAGGTTAATTAACCTATGGTTTAGACCTTTTGTTCTCATTATTTCTAAGACGTCCTTTAAGCGTACTCTGTCAAAAGCCTTGGTCATATCGACGAAGCACATGTACGCAGGTTTATTGAATTTTAGGGATTTTTCAGTTATTTGTTTGAAAATGAATATTGCGCCAATAGTGGATCTGTTCTTTCTGAATCTTGTTGTTCTTCTCGTATACTTATGATTTTGGTGATTTCTTCCAGTATAGTTTTTGTGAATGCTTTGAGAATGCTATCAAGCGGTGTTATTCCTCGATAATGTTCTGAGTGCGTTTTCTGTCCTTTTTTAAAAATGGGTGTTGTTACACTATTCTTCCATTCATTCGGTATTTTTTTGTTCTTCTATGATATTCTTGAATAGGGTTAATAGTTGATTTTTCAAATTATAACAATATCATAAGCAAAAGAAAATTGGCCAAAACTTTCGTAGAAAACAGAATTTAAGTATATTTAATGAAAGTAGTAAAGTTTTATTGAAGCTACGTTTTAGAAACTAATTTTGATTTTTATGCAATTTTTATTTTCACATGCGAGGTTTAAAATTTGAAATGTCATGTTGCATTTTCATATTTCCCATTCTAACGCTAGATTCTTTTTAACACTAAATCTTCATCATTGGATTATTTGTTCACTTTCATATTTAATAATGGCTGGGTTTGTCGCCATTAATCCTTTTCGTCGCGAAAAAACGCCTTGATTTGAATGTACCTTCAATGGAAGTAGATCGTAGCCGTCACGATGACCAATCTATGGTGATGTATAAGAACTCTAGCAACGCCCAGTAGCACACTATTAAATATAAACAGCTAGCAAAGCCTGAATACATTTAATTAAAAATATTTTTTGTGTAGATCCAGAAGCTCTATCCCTTAGCCTTTTTTATTTAAACTATCATACGTGTCTACCCTTTTAATTAATTTTAACAAAATTTTAATTGTAATCCTATCTGAGCAAGAGGTATTGTTTACTTATAAAAAATTCATTTTAAGTTGATAGCTTGGTTATTAATCCTTGGGTCTACAAAAGCTGGACTGTTTATTAAATCTGTAATATCAAATTTTTTATTTAAAATCTTTTAAATCTCTCCAAAATAAATTTTTAATTATGTAAAATTTCTCGTTGCAATATAACGTCTTACTTACTATGTATATATATATATATATATATATATATATATATAAGAGATAATTAGAATTATTAACACTTAAACCAGGATCTTCTAGCCTTAAAATGATAAGCTGCCATAAGTTTTATAAGGTAGTACCAATCGTTATAGTCAAATAATCACCATCTATAAAAAACTTACTGCACATCAGACGATTTGTTTATTCTAGTATTTTTAGAGTTCAAAACTTAATTTATTATTGTTATTGTTAATTTAAACTCCTTGTTGTTACCTCAGATCTGTTTTAAAGGTAGAACCTATTATTAAATTTATAGGTTAAGGTTTTTTGTCTGTTGGCTAGTTTACTATTTTGTAAAGTTCGATTTCAATTGTTTCTAAATTTCATAAATTGGAATTGTTAATGTTCTTACAGTGAAAAAGGGGTGATTTTTATGATTTTAGCAGCTACGATGGGATGCCCATAAAGGGCGATCAAGTGTCCCAATTTCTTGCAAATAAAAGATGAACAATTTGCCTCTGAAGAAGGGACATTTTGAGAAAAAATAAATCAAAAATTAACCATTCCTGTAAAATTCAAACTTCATTTTCTCAGTCTATACTTCAAAATACATTTATCCTGAAAAAATGCTCAAGTTTGGTATGGTATATTATGACTAAATTATTACCGAAATATATATATATATATATATATATATATATATATATATATATTTATGTGAAGTAAAATGCAAATTGTAAATGCAAACTTCGTTCCATCATATCCTTTCCGTGTTGGAGGTTGCACAGTTTGAATAGATTGCTACAGAACACAATCCATCCAATTCCACCACCATCGAGATGATGGCCTACCTGTACCACCATACCGAGAAGAAAATCAAAACTTACCCTCCCCGCCACAGTGATACGGCAGAGGCACATGATTTGTCTTTACTAGACTCATCAGGGTACCGACATGCAAAGGACAGATCAGAAGGAAGCATGCAAATACTGAACGCGGTTTCGCCGACCTCCCGCCGGATGGCGTATACATGTTTATGCGGCTTTCACGGATTTTTCCGTGTGGGTTGCAATATATATATATATATATATATATATATATATATATATATATATATATATATATATATATATATATTCTCGTACGCAATGATACACAATAGGACAATCTGGATTTATTTTTTTCAGATTAGTCTAAAGGCCTCTATTTCTGTTATATTTCAACGAACGTTTGCCCAAAGTGTAAATTATCACATTCCCATCCGACCACTTAGTTATTGAGCTATTTGGAGATCTGCACTCCTGAAAACCCCCAATTATTTGTATCAAAATTAGTCTAAGGGTTTGCAATCCAAAGAAGCATATAATCTAAGAATATTTCACTTGCAAAATTTAAAAATCATAAAAAAAAATCTTTTCATGAAAGCATAAAATTATATACGACCAAATTGAGAAATAGGTTCTGGCAATGCAATTTTTTACATTTTAAGCAATAACATATACAACAATAAACGAAGGTATCTAGAAATGCCCCACTGTGCAGCAGCCATGTTTTCTACGGGACCCGTGGTTATGAATGTCAATTCGGTTTCCGAAAAGGCAAGAACACTGTGCTGTTTATATTGGATCTTGTATCCTACATACTGGAATCATTCCACCGAATTCAATAGAGCTCAGTCCTTCTTTGCGATCTTAGTAAAGCTTTTGACTATGCAGACCATGATATTCTCCAGTAAAAAGTTGCAAAATACAACTTTTCTTTTAACAGCCTTGTTAGATCTTATCTAAAAGACAGAGTCCATATCGTGCGGGTTGGCTGGGTGTCCTTGGCGGAAATTGTTTTAAATATAGGAGTTCCTCAGGGCTCGGTATTGGGACCAATATTGTTCCTGTTGTATATAAATGATCTATCCAAGATGGGCGAAATTCACACTTTTTACCGATGACATCACAATATCCTGTAGGGCTGGTACTACGGGGGAGGTGCTTGAGGGTAGTGTGAATGCACAACCGAGAGCAGAAGAGTGGTTTGCAGCAAATAGGCTTATCATCAATAATAACAAAATCAAGAGGGTCATTTTCTCACTAAGGGATCTGGGAAATATAAATGATTGAGTGAATGAGAACGATATTAGGTTTTTAGGAGTGAACTTGGACTGAAAACTACTTTGGAAACCTCACATCGAGATATTATGCAAAAAATTAAATAAGTATATTTTCCTTCTTCGAAGTCTTTCTAACATTGTGTCTCGGGAGACATTGAGGACTGCGTATTTCTCTATATTCCACTCTCAGTTGTCATATTTTATTTTGGCATGCAGACGCTAAGCGAGTCTTTGCCCTCAACTTAAGGCAGTGAGAGTTTTAACAGCTGTTGAGTTTAGGGATGAGTGTCGTGAGGCATTTAAAAGTCTTAAAATCTTGACAGTTCCAGCACAGTATATTTTTGAAAACCTCCGTTATTTAAAAAAAATATTGTGACCTTTAAAACTCACCATGACATTCACACATATGAGACTAGACACAAACAAAACCTTGTTCCTACCTACTGGAGGTTAAAGAGGTGCCAAACTGGAGAGAATACTGGGCAATAAAATGTTTCAATATATTACCACAAGAAATTAAATATATGGATGAACGTGACTTTGAAAAAGCCATAAAGAGTATTTTAGTTCAAAATGCGTTTTATAGCACAGAAGAATTTTTGAATTACCACTTTGTCTAAACTACTTTCATTCCACGATGCCTTGTGCCATGGTGTGTATATTTTATTGATATTTTTATTTTGTTACTTGCATCTTGTATGCTTTCCTTGAATCATGTGATTTGTATAATTTTTAGTCTATATTAAAATATATCTTTGTTTTTAATTTTTCTTTTTATATAGATTTCTATTATACTTATTTTATGCTATTTTTGACGTATGATACACTTGTTGTAACTAACATGAATATACTATTCTATTCTATTCTAGGAAACCAAAAAAAGAGAATGCTGTGGTGTAATAGTATTTCAGTCTGAAAAACACTGCGAGCATTCATAGAAAACCTGGCGACTTTTTGTATGAATTTTTCTGGCGATAATTTACGAGTTAAATTAGTTAGACTGTGATCTCTATATTGTCTGCTTATCAATCAATAATGATATTTCTATTATGACCGTATTATTTAACTTCAATTGTTTTTAATAACAAACTTAAAACAGTAGAGCGGTTTTCATATACAAAGTGTGTCACTTTGACAATAAAAATTATTTAAATTCAAATATTACGTAAGTAAAAATGTCTCAAAAATTCTAGGTTAAATTAATAATAATAAAAAAAAATAAAAATAAACATTTTTTCCTGCCCTAAAAAGGTGAAATATTTCAGCTCTATATTTATAAAGTAATAAAGCACATTTACTCGGCTATAACTTGGTTTTCAGTTACCATTCCTGATTATGTGCGTGTCGAAAACCCATAAAATGAAACAGGTTGGCACATTTGAAACAATATTTTAACTAATGTTTAACTTTGTATTGTAAATTAATATTTGATAGTGTTATTTGTTCGTATAGGACATATATGTATTTACAAAAAATCATAATTTTTTTTTATAAAAGATTGGCATACTCTCAATATACATTTTATTTATTAATATAATTATAATCAAATAAATTAATCTCTTTTATCCATTGTCCATGTGTCACCACTATACAATATTGTTGATCTCATCACTTTTTCCCTTATTTTCGTCTTGATCTATTTTGGAATTTTCCTTTCTTTTCACAAACGTTGTTCTTATCTTATAAAACATTTTTTCTACTTTCTGTATTCTTTCTGTATTGTTGTTCCTAGATATTCATAATTTTCACCTGTTCCAATGTTTTTCCTTGTATATGTCATGTCTGTCACTTTCTGTCGCAATTATTATTGGGTTTATCTTTTCGACACTTATTTTATATTTATCTTTGTGATTTCGTTGTATAAATTTTTTTATTCCTTTGTAGATCTTCAGCTGTTTCGGTCATATCTTCTGCAAATATCATTTCACTCAAATAAGTCTGTTGCATTCGCTAGTATCCCATTTTTATAGGTAAAGTTTCGAGAATAGCAACGGTCGTAGCACACACCCCTATTTCATCTCTTTTATTATTTTGATTGTCCTTTTATCTCTCTTATTTTTCTAAAGCTTTCCACATGCCTTCTCCTCTTACATGATCAAAAGCCTTTTCTAAGTCTATAAAAGAAACATGTATCTTTTTTCTATAGTTGTTCGCTTACTGGTCTTATAGCAAATATTAAGTCCTGTGTGTTTCTTTCATTCCTGAACCCACATTGAATGTCTTCTATACTATCCTAAGTCATTTTTCTTATCCATCTTTCTATTATGCTTGCTAATATTTTTCCGGGGACATTTGCCAGTGTAATTTCTCTACAGTTATTATAATCCAGTTCCCCTTAGTAGTGGGAATAGGGGGCTCCTAGTTGACCCCCCCACCACTTTTTTGATTGGTCAGCCAAGAATGACCTTGTTTCTGATTGGCTGCCCAAGTTCGCCCCCTATTCCGATTGGTTTCATAAACTCCGCCTCTTTTTGCTCCACCTCCTACCTCCTTCCTAACCACCACAGTAGTTGGAGGGGAGCTGGTAGCAGTTGGAGGGGAGCTGGTATTTTAAACGATCGAATCTGAGCGAACTTCAGTCATTCGTGCGCGATGTCAAATAGCGACCAACAACAACAACAACAGCAACTCATTGAACGTGTAGGCCAAGTAATAATTTCCTACCAAAAACACGGAAAAAATCTTACCGATTTTGAAGATCAAGACTTGGCCTTCTTTCCCATCAACTACTTGAAAACATTCGTCGATTCACTTAGTTTACAACAAATTTGGAACAGGTTGCCGGAAAATTATAGAAGTGACGAAGAATTGCAGCTAAATTTGCCGTGTTTTAAACACTATCCACTATATCAACACCACATAGACGGCCCGCCATTATCAATTAAAAAGTGTTGTAAAATTAAAAAATAGTGTGAACAAGTGAATCGAGTTTCATCGGACAGTCTTCGAAATGGATCAGACACATGTATATTTAGATTCTGCTTGTGATGAAACGATCCAGTCAATGTACAAAGATGAAACAACTCATTTTAACTTGGCTGGAAGAGGAAAGTTTCACGCAAGACAGGATTCTCTGATCACTATTGATCGAAATAATTTCGAAGACGACGATGAAGATGAAGAAGATGATGGGATAGAGGATAATGGCGTTCCAAACGGGTGTGGAGAAGAGGGGCTCGTGAAAGTGGCAAAAATAAATGCAAGTGATACATTGACACCAAATTACCTTACGCGAGAAGTGTGCGTTTTTCAATCTTATGTCGTAATTATTTCATCTTCTGGCGGTGCATATAATTTATGTTGTGAATGTTACTATATACATGCTTTAAATTGCCCAAATGGGAAAAATAATTTTGTTAATAGCCACTATAAACGATCCTTTATATGTTGCGAAAAAGATCTGCAATGCAACACGTGTGAAAACGATTTATTCATAACAACTCCTTCACAAGCATGTATAATATGTAACAAACCAGAACTAAAGAATATGCAAAACCATCTAATCGAAAAATCAAATTTTAAATAAATTTATTTCACTTGCACTTATTCATGCACTATGGCGTTTTTAATATTAAGTTTAAGTTTAAAATATTTTATAAGAATTTAGATTTTGTTCTGCTAAGTTAAATAAATATAAGAAACTATGTAAATAAATATAAGGGAATGATGTGAATAAATAAGAATTTGTATTTATTCCCATTGAAAGAAATTATAATTTTGTTCTTTCAGTGTAGAATAATTCTTTTCAAATAATATGCACAACAACCCTACCGATAAATCAAATTTAAATAAATGAATTTGATACTCCACTTGAATTTATTCATGCACCCTAGTAGTTTTTGAATATTAAGTTTCAAATGTCAACTAATTTAAATAAGATTTCATATAAAATATAAGTTGTAAGATATAAGTTATAAGATATATATTAAGTTTAAGTTAAATAAATATAAGGGTGCCATCTAAATAAATAGAAATTTGTTTATATTAAGATTTGAAGAACTAATGATTTTGTTCTTTCAGTGTAGAATAATTTTTTCTACATAATATGCACAATCAATCCTATCGATAAATTGAATTTTAAATAAATGAATTTGATACTGCACTTGAATTTATTCATTCACCCTAGTATTTTTTAATATTAAGTTTAAAATGTCAACTAAGACATTTAAATAAGATTTTATATATAAGATAAAGAACAATTAGGTTTAATTCCCTGACAACAGACTATGATTTATTCTTCCATGTTAAAAAAAAAACCTAGTTTTCATTACTATGCTTGTAAAAAAAATTATATTCATCCTATTCATAATAATTCTTTCAAGTTAAAGAAACTTGGTTATTAGGTGTGATTCTGTATAAGAAATAGAAAAAAATAAAATATTTTCTTCAACGACTTTGTTTTTTATTATTCCCATATCCAAAATACAAATATACATATATACATAAATACATATTTATAATTTATACCATTTTGGGTTGCCAATTGCTGCTGTCTGCCATAGGCTGCTGCTTTGCCATCGGTTGTTGTTGTTGTCTGCAAGAGGTTGCTGCTCTGCAAGAGGCCAATTTATAATTTATAATTTATTGGCCTCTTGCATTTTCGAGGGTAACTCTGCCTTCGCTGCTGCTGCTGTTGTTGTTGCTGTTGTTGTGTCTGCTCCTGATGCTGTTGATGTTGCTGCTGTGGCCTCTTGCATTTTCGAGGGTAACTCTGCCTTCGCTGCTGCTGCTGTTGTTGTGGCTGCTCCTGATGCTGTTGATGTTGCTGTTGCTGCTGTGGCCTCTTGCACTTTCGAGGGTAACTCTGCCTTCGCTGCTGCTGTTGTTGCTGTGGTTGTGGCTGCTCCTGCTGCTGCTGCTGTTGTTGCTGCTGTTGTTGTGGCTGCTCCCGCTGCTGCTCCCGCTGCTGCTCCCGCTGCTGCTCCTGCTGCTGTTGTTGCTGCTGCTGCTCTGCCATAGGTTGCGGCCGATCTTCTTCCATAGGCTGTTGTTGCTCCATCATCAAAGGTTGAAGATCCATTGCTCGGTCTGGATCCCACTCAAAGGCGATAGGCTCGGGATCCAGGTCCGGCTCAAACATGTTGAGAAATTCTTCATCTAAATAGTCAGCCTCTGATGGTGGCGGCCACATCACCGTGTTCTCGGAATTTGGACTCTGACGATCCATCAGATTAATCTGATTTTCCAAGAATCCCAGAAAGTCTTGTAGTGTTATAATTACGAACGTACTCATTTTGAGACTTTAAACTTAATGAATGCTAAGTCAAGACGCTGTAAATCCTTATATACAATACTGAAATACCACTTTTCCTACCTCCAGCGGCAAAACCAGTCCGAAGAATGAGAAGAAGAAGAAGGCAAAGATAGCGTGAACTCGAGAGAGGTCGTTCAACGGTCGTAAGTTGTTTTGTTCTTAAGAAAAAGACGAGTAAAGAGGAGAAGAATAAGAAAAAAAAAAAAGTTGTTTTTTGGAATAATATAAAAAACGAAAAAAAAAAAAAAAAAAAAAAAAAAAAAAAAAAAATTAAAAAAAAAAAAAAAAAAAAAAATGTTTTTTATATTATTCCAAAAAACAACTTTTTTTTTTTTTCTTCTTCTCCTCTTTACTCGTCATTTTCTTAAGAACAAAACAACTTACGACCGTTGAACGACCTCTCTCGAGTTCACGGTCTCACGGTTCCCGTCGTACCATGCAGTGCCACGCCGTACCAGCCGGTACCAGGCTCGTGGCTGCTTTAAAAGGCGGCTGGGTACGAAGCGTCTCTTCAGTTTACATCTCGCTATTAGCGTACGCTTGTAAAATTATCGAATCTGTTGTGAATATATCTAGATAGTCCGATTTATTTCGAATTGTGTGACGTAGTGACATATTAATTTTTATTTGGTTTGTATTGTTGATTTCATATTTTTGATTTGATATTTTTGATTTAATATTTTTGACTTAATACTTTGGATTTTCATTCATTTTTACTTAATCTTCTAAAAGCCAATTTTTGATTTTTGTTGATTTTTCATTTTTGTGGATTTTTTTTGATTTTTTATTGATTTTTTGATTTTTTTATTGATTCATAATTTTTTTATTTTTTAATTTATAATTTAAAATGTCATTTTTAAATGTAAAAATTGAAAACATCGACTTAACAGCCTTCGATTTAAACGACGCTTGCCTTGTGCATGATTTGATTGATTGTTCATTTTGTGGGCTAAGCGACGAGGAGCTAGATATTAAATTTAGGGAAATTGATATTAATACATTTAACAATTCATCTGAATCTGGCGATTCTTCCGAAATTGGTGAAAGTGATATTTTGACACAGCTCTTAAAAGTTTTGGATGAATCTATTATCCCTGATATTCCTCAAGAACCTCTTGAAACAATTAATTTCGATGATTTAAATAATGATATATTAAGGAAAAATTTAATTAACAATTCTGAAATAAATGAGGGATATAATTTGGAACAACTTTTAGATATATTAGAAGGGGGTGAAATTGGTGAAAATAGCTCAGGGCAAAATTTAATTAAGGGTGATGTGGAATATCAGGAGACTTTTGAGAGCTGTGAGGAACAAAATAATAAGGGGGTTTTAAACAATAATAATAATGGGGTTGGTAACGAGGGAGCTTTAAATAATGATAAGAGGATTGGCATTGGGGGTTTTTCGAAAAATAATATGGAAGAGGTTTATCGCCCCCACTATTCGCCAATTTCAGATGCATCGTCAGATTCATCAGAGGATTCCAACGACAGCGTTGAGACTGTTATAAACGTCTCAGCCAAAGCTCAGCATAATTTTATTAAAGTGTTGGATCAAAATTTAATTGAAGGGTTGGATCAAAATTTTATTCAGGGGTTTGAACAACCATCCAAATTTGGCTATACCAGAAATTCAGTAAATTCGGTAGATGTTTTTGATTTGAGTTGTGGCGAAATTGTGGGGGACATTGAGGTATATACTTATACTGAAAATTTTGAAGATGAGCAGCCTCAATGTCCCTTAATTTCTTCCTGTAATCAAAATCAATTTTTGAAAAATCCTTCTGGCCTAAATTTAGAACAAAGTTCTGAAAATTTAATTGAAAAAAATTTACCCAAAAAACGTTCTTTATCAGAAACAAATGATTGTTCAGATTTAAAAAAGTCAAAATTGGACGGTGATATTTCTAGTTCCCAAACTTTAGGGGCACAAATTTCAAAAAATTCTTTACCAGTCGCTGTAACAACAGCTCCGAAAATCAATCCAACAAATAAAGTCGCTATTGGAGAATTAGATAAGTTTCTACATAAGAAAACTAAGCCGAGCTTAAATAGGAATGAAACAAGGTGTGCCACATCTAGATTTAAGTCAATGGTTTATTCCTATTTAAACTTAGATAATATATGTAATAATTTATCTAATTCGACTTTAAAAGACGTTAAAAATTGTATTCAACGACAAGGCGATCTTCTTTTAAATTTGGGAAATATATTTTTTAAAAAAAATCCATGTTTTTCTTCAAATTAAAAAGTGAATCCAAAAGTTAATTCAAAAGTAAATCCAAAAGTTTTCTAAATTGCGCGAGCTGAAAAAATTGCTAATTATTCTATGTCATTGGGTCTTGATAGATCGAAATTGTATTTATTTAAAAGCGACACGGCCCTAACCGATTCCATTTTAAAATGACTCTCCTTTGCACACACTGCTTAAGAGAATTTAAAAGAAAATCACATATTGTACGCCACCTTCGAGAAAATGTTGTTAATAACGAAAACACCTTTAACTTGGAAGATTATATAATTAATCGTAAGTATTTTTTTTATAACATATTTAGCTATAATTTTCCTTTTAATTTTTTTTTATTATTAATAAAGGTTTACAGAGGAATTAAAAAATAATAATTGTTTCAGTTGATGAACTACTTTCAAGACCTCCAATGCGATTTTGCCAAGATTGTGAAGTAAATGTCAAATCTAATTCCTGGAGCACACACTTGAGGACAAATATTCATAAAAACAGGAGCTGCATAAAATATGGAAATGGAATTGACATTATCAGGAGTGCATTTAAATGTCGAATAGCTTCCTACAGAATATATTCGCAGAATTATCACATCGACATCAAAAAGTTTCAGCAAGATGTTGGTAATAAAGTGCAAACATTAATACGCCAGCGTCAACAGGAATTTACATGTGCTAAAGTAAATTTGGAATTATTTGGAATATATTATTCTCCAACTTTAACCTCTACTTCAATTAAGTCATTTAATACACCGTTCTTCATTGTAACCCATACAACTGATCTACAACAGCTTTACGATGATTTATTCAAGATTATTGAAACCAAAGCAGATGAATTGCCGGAAAGAGACTCAGGTAATTATTATTTAATCTCAAGAGCTAAGTTTTCTTAATCTCAAGAGCTAAGTTTTCTTAATATCACTTGTACATCTCTAACAAATATTATTCAGAACTAATTTTTTAATTCCTATTACAGGGTGGGCTCTACAAAGAATTCTGCATTTGGAAGTCAACATCAATAAGTACAACCCATTGAATGCCTCCTCCTACATTAAGATGCATCACTTTTCTAAATCAATAGTGAATGTGATGAATGAGGACAATTGCTGTTTCGCCTGGGCAGTGGTTTCAGCAGCATACCAGCCAACCGGTAATCCTCGAAAGACCTCATCATATCCAGACTTCAGAGACGCTTTCGATTTTACAGGTATTGAATTTCCAGTAAAATTATTAGATATAAAAAAGTTTGAGGAAAAAAATAATTTGTCCATAAATGTATATGGAGTTGAAAAATTTTTAAGGGATAATAAAAAGGTATATGAGATTGTCGGTCCTTTACATTATAATAATGAAAAGAAAAAATTACATATTAATTTGCTTTTAATAAGTTCTGATGATGGAAATAACCACTACTGTTGGATAAAGGATTTAGGTTGCTTGGTATCCAAACAATTATCAAAAAAGAAAATAAAAAAATACTTATGTGATGGATGCCTTCAATATTTTGGAACATATGAAAAACTTAACACACATTTAGAACGTGATTGTAGTTTTGTTCGAATTGAGCTTCCTTCAGATAATTTGATTTTGGATAAATTTGGCAATTATATTCCTGCAAATATATTAAAGTTTCAAAATATTCAGAAACAGTATAAAGCTCCTTTTGTTATTTATGCCGATTTTGAATGTTATTTGAAAAACATTGAGTGCCAACAATCTACACCTGATTCGACAACCTCATATACTATTAAAACTGCTGAACATATACCCTATTCATTTGCTTATTATATTAAATCATCATTTGATGAGAATGTTGTGTGTCTTAAACTTTATAGAGGTACAGATTGTGCTATAAAATTTATTGAATACATTGAAAATGATGTAAAAGAAATTTATAAAAAATATTTAAAATATCAAGTACCATTGAAAGATTTATCATCTGTGGAACAGATTGAATATGAAAATTCTAGCATTTGTTATGTATGTGAAAAACCTTTTTCAAAAGGAAATTTCATAAAGTGTAGGGATCATTGTCATATTACAGGTAAATATCGAGGAGCCGCCCACTCAATATGTAATTTGCATTTTAAACCTCCAAAATATATACCAATAGTATTGCATAATTTAAAAAACTATGATTCTCACCTATTTATTAAATCGCTTTGCTATAATAAAGAAAATATTAGTGTTATAGCTCAAAATAAAGAAAAGTATATTTCTTTTAGTAAGGAAATTTTCGTTGATGTGTCAGAAAAGCGGAAACCAGTTGCTTTGCGACTACGCTTTATAGATTCTTTTCAATTTCTCCCAGAGTCTTTAGAGTCACTATCACAAACTCTACAAGATTCACAATGTTTTGAAATTAAAAAGTTTTTCTCAAATGCTGATGAATTTCGATACATTAGACAAAAAGGGGTATTTCCATACTCTTACATAGATTCCAACGAAAAATTAAATGAGAAATCTCTACCATTGATTGATAAATTTTATAATAACTTAACCGATGAAAATATCTCTCCTCAAGACTACAGTCGTGCTGTAGAAGTGTGGAATCTATTTAAGTGTTCTACAATAGGGGCTTATTCCGATATTTACTTAAAATCAGATGTTTTACTTTTGGCTGATGTTTTTGAAAATTATAGATCCACATGTATTAAAACCTATAAGTTAGATCCTGTTAATTATGTCACTAGCCCTTCTATGTGCTGGGATGCAATGATGAAATTAACTAATGTAGAATTAGAATTATTAACGGAACCAGATATGCTTCATTTTTTCAAAAAAGGTGTTCGTGGTGGGGTTAGCACTTGTTCCAAACGCAAATCTGAAGCAAATAATCCATTCTTAGAAAATTTTAATCCTGAAAGACCTACAACATATATCGCTTACTTAGACGCCACAAATTTGTATGGTTATGCTATGAAACAATATTTGCCTGAAAAAAATTTTGCTTGGGTACCTAAGCTCGAAATAGAAACTTTAAATATATCCGAACTTTCAGATACATCATCTATAGGATACATATTTGAAGTTGATTTAGAATATCCAAATTATTTACATGATAGTCATAATGATTTCCCATTTTGTCCTGAACAATATACACCACCAATTTCAAACCACTCAAAATTAATTCCAAACTTACATAATAAATATAACTATATCATTCACTACCGATATCTGAAACAATGTCTACAATTTGGACTCAAAATCATAAAAATACACAGAGCAGTTAAGTTTACACAATCACCATGGTTAGCGGAATATATAGATTTAAATACAAATTTACGAAATTTATCTAAAAATAAATTTGATAAAAATTGTTATAAATTGGCAAATAATTCAATTTTCGGTAAAACCATGGAAAATGTTGATAGGCGAGCAGATATTAAATTAGTATCTCAATGGGAAAGACAGGGTAATAAATTTAGTGCCGAAAAACTTATTTCTAAACCTCAATTAAAGGATTTTAAAATTTTCTCTGAAAATCTAGTTGCTCTTCAACTTCAACAGGTTTGCATTGAATACAATAAACCAATTTATGTTGGGATGAGTATTCTGGATATTGCAAAAACTGTAATGTATAATTTTTATTATGGGTATTTAAAAGTAAAATATGGTAATAATTTAAATTTATTATATACGGATACTGATTCCTTAATTCTTGAAGTTCAGACCCAAAACTTTTATGAAGATATGAAGCTAAATCTGGATCAATTTGATACTTCTAATTTTTCTGAACAAAATATTCATTGCATGCCTATTACAACATCAGTTGTTGGTAAATTTAAAGATGAGTACAAAGGGATTCCCATTGAAAGTTTTTATGGAACTGGTGCTAAAGCATATTGTATAAAATCCAAAAATAGTGTAGATAAAAAAGCAAAAGGCGTTAGTAGATCATGTATAAAAAATCAATTAACATTATCAGATTATAAAGATGTTGTTGAGAAAGGTGACAAAATATTCTGCACCATGTATGTATTCAAGTCAGATATGCATAATATATACACTAATTTGTTAAATAAATTGGCATTAACAACTCATGATGATAAAAGATATTGTATACCAAATTCCACAAAAACTCTTGCATGGGGACATAAGGATATTTTGGAAACAGATTTTTTTGATAAAGATATGAAAATGATGTATGATACTCTAACTTTTTTAAGTTCTGGAAACGAAAATGGATCTAAAAATAAAAAACCGCGATTAGAATTAACTACTCCTAGTAATTTTTCATCTTTATAAAGACATCATTTTATATGATGATAAATTATGTAAGTCGTTTTTGAAGCTTTAAAAGTTGGAGGGGAAACTGAATCCAAAAACATATATATTGTATAGAAATACCATTATTTGTTAGTAATATTACAACAATGACTGCTGCATCTTTAATAGTTTTAGTTTCCCTTGTTGGAAATGTGATATATGTAAATTACATTCCTAATACAGTTAGGGCTGATATATGTATAAATGCCCTCAAAAATGAAACCGACTGCTACAAACAGATGAAAATGACATATCTTGTTGGAAATTCACACTTTTTTACCTATAATGTAACTGATTCTGCTTTGTGTGAAAATACATACATAAAAATTAAATATTCCATGACAAACAAACCATTACAATATTCAGATTGGATTCCTTTCAATAATAAAAAAGAAGAATCTTGTCATTGTGTCTGTTGTTATATATTTGTTATTATATTTACAGCAGCAATATTTATTTGTACATGTTTAATTTTATTGTATTTCATGAAAAAATATCTATAAAAATATTTAATAAATGTTAAAAAAATAATATAAATTTTGTTTTTTATTGATTCTCGTTAGTATAAAGACATTTAAAGTTTATCCCCTCCTCTTAAATGGAGAGGGAAAATAAGTTTACCCCTCCACTTGAGAGGAGAGGGAAAATGTATAAAATTTAGGAGCAAACGGATTGATAGTTAGTTTTTTGAGAGCAAGCAGATAGCCAGTTAGTTTTTGAAATACATCATTTAAAATGTTCAGTAATCAGAGTAAAAATATATTTGAAAATTCACCATTAAAAAAGAAAATAAAAAAAACAATTATAAATTCTACAAAATATAATTTAAATAATTCTAACTCTAAATATGCTGTGATTGGTTTGTGGGTGGAAAGTGATTTTCTACCATGCATTGAACTTGGTGGTAAAAATGGTCAGTCTGTGATATTAAATGAAGATGATTGGAAGAACTTATTGCAATATCAAGGAGTTATAACAAATTATATGTTTTCACCAAATGTTTTCAATGAACCGATATATTTGCAAAATTTATCTATTCATTTTGAAAAGATTGGTGAATTACCAATAGTGAAGATTGTGAAAAGCTGTGATTTTATTTACTATGGAAATGAAACTGTGTGCAGACTATGGGAACAAATTCCACTTATAGAATATAGACTAAATGTTTTACAAAAACAAAACTTTCGACGTTATTTCAACGTTTTTAGAAATAACAATTTTTACGACGGAGATTCTTTTGACAAAATATATAATGTCCTTTCTCCAAAACAAAATCTAAATAGTGAAAATGTGTGCTCCATGCTGGAACTGCTGTTGAATCATCCCGAAGAACTAGAACAAAAATTAAAGTCTAAGCACTATTATGAAGAAGACAGTATCTATTGATGAATCAAGAAACCAAATTCATCTGATGGTTGCTTGGAACTTCGCCTACAGAAAAGCTCGTATGACTTCTGAAGAGTTTATAAATCAAAAACATTTTAGAAGAAGGATTAAATTGACTGAAGAAATTTTAAATCCCATATTAGACTCTGATTATAGGAATATTGTATTTAAAAAAATGTTTATGTAATAAGCTTATTTTTAAATAAAACAAATATATATAAAAAATCATTTTTTTTATTACAAACATCAATTATTATTACAGCATTAATTACTATTACATCACATCTCTCTTGAAGATCCAAGAGTTATAAGATTTATCTAATCCTAACCATTTTACAAATACTTTGTTTCCTTTCTTTCTTAACACTTTTTCCACCAGATATACAGTTGGGTGTCTTACTTTTTGAAGTTCTTCTTCATAGAAACCTCCTTGAATATCTATCCCATTTCCATCTTGAATCAAATACGTTGTTGGATTAGTAAGCTGGATTTTTTTTATTTGAAAAATTTCGTTTGACCAGTTGGGCGTGTAACCTTTAGAAAATTGTTCGCGAATCTTGCTTATTCGTACTCTATCACTGACACGAAATTTTGGTGATCTGGGATCCACAGTTTTCCTATGAGTATAAGCTGATTTCAAGATTTCCATTTCATTCTTTTTGTTAACTTCGTTTGGTTTTTTTCCGATTGTTGAATGCTTAGTATTATTGTATTCTGTAATTATTTCTTTAAGAAAGCTGATCCATTTATAATTACCTAGTAAACTAAACTTTTTCCACATTTTGTTTTTTATCGTTCTATTTACTCTCTCTACAATACTAGCTTTCATATTAGAAAATGTGTTGTAATGATTAATTTTGAACTGCTCCATAAGTTTCTGAAAGTCTTGATTAAAGAATTCTTTACCCTGATCAGTATTCAGATTTGTTGGGGGAGTTTTTAAAGTTAATAGAATTTTTTTCATTGCAGCTGCTACATCTTTACCAGTTTTGGATTTTACAGGTTCTGCCCATACAAATTTAGAAAACACATTTATTACCATTAAAATATATCTTAAACCCCTATTAAATTTCGCATATGGCTGCATTTCTATCAGATCAGCTTGAAATAGATCATTAAGCCCTTTTACAATTGTTCGTCTCCTTCTATATCGCCTTCTCGCCGGTTTATGTAATTCATTTACAACGTCTTGCTTAATTTTACTCATTATTAATTTATACCTTACTCTCGAAAATAAATCCCACAAATAACTTTACCTCCTTCTAAACCGTTTATAAAAGCCCTTTATCGCTGATGTTGTAAAATATAAAAAAAAATCATCTCAGTTTTTTTTAGTAAGTTCTTTAATTTTATTTTCCATTGCTTCAAATGATTTTTTATTTTCATTTATAATTTCTTTTATTGACGAATTTATTTGGGTGATGTTGTTAGTAAGATCAGAAATTTTTACATTAAATTTATTTTCCATTGTTTCAAATGATTTGTTATTTTCATTTCTAATTTCTTTTATTGACGAATTTATTTGGGTGATGTTGTTATTAAGATCAGACATTTTTACATTAAATTTAGTTTCCAAAAGAACATTTGATAACGTATAATCTTTTTTGAAACCACCTAATGTTGAATTCATTTCTTCTCTTGCATAATTCATTGTATCATTAAATTCTTTTCTAGAAACTTCAGCAGCTCTTTGAACTAATTCGTTTAAAGATTTTATTTCTTTTGTTAATTTATCTTCTAGATTTTTTATATCTTTTCCTAATTGAAATTCTGCATTTGTAATATCTAATGTCATTTTCACAATTTTTTTTTCTATATTTTTTATGTCTGACACTGTCTTTTCAGCTTTGTGTAGTATATCTGTATAAGATGTTTCAAGTTCTTTTATGAGTAAAGAAGTCTCCTCGATTTTTGAACTATTATTTTTAATTTTAATTAATACATCCTTTTTAGAAACTTCTATTATAGCTTGCACTACTTTTAGTAAGGATTCTAATTCTTTTTGTAATTTCTCATCGATTGCCTTTGTAAAATTTCCCTCGTCAAAAGACGTTTCAGATTTGGTTTTCAGATTGTTTAACTGCTTTAGTATATCCTCGATTTTTTCATTATCTTTTGTAATTTGATCTTTGAATTTTGTTTCAATTTTTTCATTTTCGTTTTGAAAATCCTCCTTCAATTTGTCTTCTAAATATTGTAAATTTGATTTATATGCATTGATTTTAATTTCAAATTCTTTAATTTGTTCTTTAAATTCATTAACTTTGTCGGTATCTTTTTTGTGAATTAGGAAATGAGTGTTCATTGATTTTTCAAGATTTTGTGTATTTTTATCCATAACGTCATGTATTTTCTTAAAATTCCTTACTTCTTCTGCTACTCTATCATTAAGCAAATTAGTAAAATTTTGAAACTTTGATGTAATTTCCTTGGAAATACTGTTCTTGACATTGTCAATTGCTGAAGTATCCTTAATTATTGATTTAATTGATGTAATTTCATTTTTTATTTCATTTTCAAAATCATCAACTTTATCATATTTTAACTTCACTACGTCAAAGTCATTTGCATATTTAGAAACTTTCTGAGAAAATTTTTCTACTACATCATCATTTCCATCAACAGTATTTTTCAAATTAATTATCTTGTCATTATATTCAGGAATAACTTTATCCTCAAATAACTTAATCTTTTTTGCAATATTTTGTATATTGTTATCATATTCATTTATTCTCTTATTTAAATTATTAACATCGCTTTTCAACCCGGGATCTAAATTTTGAATTAATTTGTTTTCAATATATTTGACATCGCTTTTAAAAATTTTTATTATTTTCTCTTCAACATTTGATAATATTTTATTTTCTAGTGATAATAATGTGTTTAGAGCAGATTTTTTTGAAATATGACGACCAAATTTATCGATGGTCATTTTAGAAATGTTTAAAAGTATCTATTATGTCCTTTTATATAATAATATTCGCTTCTCTTAGTTCTTCAATAATGGAAATAATTTCATTGTTATGACCAGTGTGTCCCGCAAGCATGGATGCTACCAATAGTCGAAGTCTCTCAACAAGTTCGTTTACATTATC
Source organism: Diaprepes abbreviatus (assembly GCA_034092305.1). NCBI lineage: Eukaryota > Metazoa > Arthropoda > Insecta > Coleoptera > Curculionidae > Diaprepes > Diaprepes abbreviatus. The sequence goes on along the minus strand of JASJET010000200.1, from coordinate 17,719,331 downwards.
CCAATATATGTAATCTGTATTAGGTTTATTAACTTTTAAAGTTATACCAAATCCGGTTTTTTTTGAAGACACTCGACTTTCTCTATATGGAGCTTTGCGTCTTTCAAAAAATCCCTGGACTGCTTGTTGAGATTCGGGATTTAGAGTTTTAGTTTTTGTAATTCCTTTGCTTTGCAAATAAGGTCCTATTATAGAAATATATTTATGTGATCCATTCCCCTGCACCTGCTCATTTGGATCATTATTTCTACGGTATGCATTGGTTCTTTTTAAAATATCCATATAATTTTCCAAATCTTGTTTTTTATACCCTATTGGTTCTTTTTTAAATAATAACTCATATAAACCTGGTGTACCTGTATAGGTTATTCCTTCAATTTTGATGTTTTTACCAATAATTTCGACAGGTTTTTGAGTTAAACCCAAAAAGAATTTCTCGGTTTCCAAATCATGAACTATTCCATATTGGTGATCAAACTCATGTTCAACATCTTTTACACCGCTATCAATATATTGGCGAGGTAATTCATCAAATCCTAATAAATATTCTTTATATAAATCTGTATCAACAAATGTTCTAACTGTTTGCCGTGTTTGTTCCAGTATATCTGAAAGATTTCCTATTGTGGAGTGTGAACCTGAAGAAGGGTTTGTTTCTGCAATAATACTTGTTTGTTGTATAGATGGCATTTGACTTGCTGAAGCTAAACTCGCGTCCCAGTCAATAATCGATGGTATTTCTGTAGGAAGGAGTGGAGTTTTTCCCGTCTTTCTTTTTTCTGGTGTTGATGTTCCATATTGTAATTTTCTCTTTGGTGTTAGTGTTTGAATTGATCTTTTCTGTGGTGTTTCATAAATTTTTTTAATTGGTGTGTGTAGCTCTTCCTTTATTTCAACAGGTTCAATTTTACCAATCGTTGAAATTAATTCTTGTAAGGGTTGAGTTATCGGTTTATATGTTTCCTCCAATTTAGTTTGCGCCTCAAATTCCGCATTTTTTAAACTCTGATATTTTTGTTTAACAGCTTTTCTTGATTTAACTAGCTCTCTTGCTAAACGTTCATCCATGATTGGTATAATTTACCATCAAACGTTTATTTTTATAAGTAAATATATGAATCAAATCCTTTTCGATATCGGCCAGATTTCACATTAGAGTCTTTGTCTATTACTAAAAATCCAAATTTATCTTTCCAACATATTAAGCACAACTCATTAAATTGGTTTAATGACATATCAACATTAACATGATCATCATAAATATGTTTTAAGTTTGTTCGATCTTGTTGAAATATAACAATTAAATTTGCATTGTCACGAATTAATTGTTTCGGAATAGAAGAATATGTTTGACATAAATAAAAACAATCAGTATTTTTGTGTCTTCCGAAACAAAAATAGTCCTTTACAACATTCTGATTACAACACACTATATCATCAAATATTATTATAGAGTTTGGTTTAACTTGTTTTGGTGAAACAATTGTTTCTTCATTTTCAGATTCATAGTATCCAATTTTTTTCAAGGGTTTAAAAAGTGTTCTCAAATATTTATACTTTGGTTGATATAAGGATTTTGAATAAACATACAGATTTTCAAATCGCAAACCATTCGGATCTTCAATCAAACTAATAATAACATTGGTTTTGCCACAGCCTGACGGGCCAATAATTAACCCTCTTTTACTATTTCCCTCAAACAGTTTTCCATGTTTTCTAAAACCATTCACTGAACTTTCATGATCCTTAATTGTTATAGAGTATGGTTGTTTCTCAACTCTCATTTTATATATAAAACAAACTATTAATATTCAGTATTGTGATGTAACTGGTTAGTTATCACTAGGATTGCAACTATATATAATGTTTCCATCACATAATAAACGAATCATTTACAAGACAAACAGCAAAAGGAAAGGAAGTGGTTTAGTAAACTCATTAATAAATAAATTACCCTTTGAATTGCATATTCCTGGTTATAATTTTTGTGGACCTGGAACAAAATTGGAAAAACGATTGTCAAGAGGTGATAAAGGTATAAATTTATTGGATGAGGCTTGTAAAGAACACGATATTGCTTACTCACAATCAAATGATATAAAAAGAAGGCATTTAGCTGATAAAGTATTAGCTGACAAAGCTTTATCAAGGTTCAAAGCTAAAGATTCTAGTTTTGGGGAAAAAACTGCTGCACTAGGAATTACTGGTGCTATGAAAATTAAAAGAAAATTAGGTATGGGACTTCGAACGAGAAGAAAGTTCAAGCGAAAAACTCGAAAAGGACGAGGACTATCATTATCTCAGGTAATTTCAAAAGCTAGAAAAGGAATTAAGGGGAAACGTTTTAAAGACCTAAATGAAAGTATTCAAACTGCTTTAAAAGCTATTAAAAAAACTGGTAAAGTCTTACCTCCAAAGAAAAGGGTAATTCCAATCCCAAAGACTGGCGGATTTCTTCCACTTATACCTTTATTTGCTGGTTTGTCTGCTCTTGGTGCTCTTGGAGGAGGGGCTGCAGGTATTGCTAAAGCAGTAAATGATGCAAAAGCAGCCAAAGCGAAATTAGAAGAATCTAAACGACACAATCAAATGATGGAGTCCATTGCGGTAGGAAAAAAAGGAAGTGGACTTTATTTAAAACCCTATAAAACAGGATGTGGATTATACTTGAAACCTTATTCAAAAAACTGCTAAAACATATACCTCGAAAAGCACTTACAAATTACGATTTACTTAAATACGCTAAATATTTACAAATTCCCAACTTTCGTGGTATTTTTATGAGGGATAAATTACCAAAAAAGATAAAGTTAATTGAAAGTGCAATTGTCAATCTAGATAATCACAGTGGTGTTGGTACTCACTGGATAGCATATACAAAAAAAGGAAAAAACATAATATATTTTGATAGTTATGGTAATTTGCGACCCCCTTCTGAATTAATTAAATATTTTTATAGCGACCAAAATAATAATATTGTTAATTATAATTATAACAGTTATCAAAACTTTAACAAAACAAATTGTGGTCAATTGTGTCTAAAATTTCTTTATAACCATATGTAACACCTAATTTTAGTTTATTATTAAACATATTTTTAAAGTAAAATGTCATATAGTTTTGTTCTTAGCGGCAATTCCGCTATTTTAACATCAGAGTTACATCCTCCAATATATTTAGATGAAGATGTTGAATATGTTATCGGTCTTGTAAATTTCGAAACATTTAATGCAATTCCCAATATTGATGTTGGGAATAATGTATTAATTCATGATGAAAATTTAGAAATAGCCATACCCCCAGGTAGCTACGAATTAGAAGACATAACAGATTTTTTAAAAAAACACTTGGATGAGGATAAAATTAGTTTTAGTCTTTATGCAAATAATAATACTTTACGTACACATCTTAAATGTTCAGCCCCCATAACTTTTCGTGAAGGAACTATTGGTAAATTATTAGGGTTTAAAAATGGGCGATTGGAAGCCAACATTGAACATATATCAGATTTTCCCGCGGAAATAATTAAAGTAAATTCAATAAATATAGACTGCAGTATTGCAGAGGGATCATATTTAAACGGGAAACCTGTTCATATAATACACCAATTTTTCCCGAGCGTTGCTCCAGGGTTCAAAATAATTGAGTCACCTCAAAACGTCATATATTTCCCAGTCACCGTTAAAGTAATTGATAAAATAGCCATTAAAATAATAGATCAGGAAGGTGATTTGGTTAATTTTAGAGAAGAAACCATAACCATCAGACTACATCTTAAAAAAGTAGATTAAAGATGGTAATATTATATAACAATAAATCTGCAAACTTTACTAGAAAATTTAATAATAAAAACATTAATAAGACAAGAAAGAAACCAACTTCCTTTAGTAGGAAATCAAACTTCCAAAGGTTAACACCTTCTAATAGAAAATTTCTTCAAAGTTTGGGTTTTAAACTTAAATAAAAATGGATTATTTAAATGTAAGAGAAAATGTATTGGTTGATGAATCAATATTAAGCTGGGAAATTCTTTCTTTCGATCCTTTTAATCCTACAAAACTCGGACCAAATGATGAAATCAGAATTGCTTTGCAACAAACAGGAAAATATCCTTTACTTTGCAAAAGTGAAATTTATGTGGAATTGCAAGTAACTAAAGAAGATGATTCCCCTTTAGCTAATACTGTTTTAATTAATAATGCTCCGGCATTTTTATTTAAAGAATTACGCTATATTTTAAATGGTGTTACTATTGACTCCGTTCGGGATATTGGTATAACTTCAACTCTTAAGGGATATATTTCATTTAATCAAAATGAAAGTGCTAAATTGGAAAATGCCGGTTGGTATCCGAAAACAAAATCTAAAGAAAAAATTATGACTGATGACAAAGGTAATGTTTCATTATGTATACCATTAAAGATGTATTCAGGATTTTTTGAAGATTATAATAAGATTATTCTTAATTCACAACAAGAACTTATTCTAATAAGAAGTAATGATGATACAAATGCATTATTATCCAGTAATGAAGATGAAAAACCCAAAGTTAAAATTACCAAGTTGTGTTGGAGAGTTCCTCATCTTACTGTAGCGATTCCGCAAGAATTAGCACTTACCAAAATTATTGACAAAAATAGTGATATACTAATAACCTTCCGAAGCTGGGAATTAGTTGAATATCCAGAGTTATTGGAAACTACGAGGCACAACTGGCCCGTAAAAACATCTACAAAAGTCGAAACGCCACGTCATGTTCTAATTGCTTTTCAGAAAAATAGACGTGGTAATCTAAAAATGGATATGAGTAAATTTGATCATTGTAATTTAAGAAATATGAATGTCTTTTTAAATTCAGAAAGATATCCTTACAATGATCTTCAACTTGACTTTGAAAATAATAAATTTGCTACTCTGTATGAAATGTTTACAGACTTTCGTCAAGGGTATTATAACTCTCCAGTGGAACCAATTTTTAATCCGAAAGAATTTAAAGAAAATGCTCCTATAGTTTACATTAATTGTTCACATCAAAGAGATTTACTACAAACAGGTCCAGTAACCATGAGAATTGAATTTGAAACCAAGGAAAAAATTCCCCTAAAACAGCGGCATATTGTGTTATAATTCATGATAAAGTTTTCAGTTACAATCCATTAACAAAAATTGTGAAACAGTTGTAATACAATTTCCTTAAGATAAAATACTCTTTTTAAACAAACCGCTACTTACGCTTAAGAGCGCACGCGTCAATTTTGATATTTATTAACGTAGCCAAACCAGAATTCTTCATTTATATAATGTCTTACGAGATTTCAGTTCGAGTATTAGATTTTCAACTTCAGTTGCAGAAATTAAAAAAACAAATAAGTGAATATCAATTAAAAGTAGAAATGATCAAGAAATTCAAATATTTGAAAATATGAAACTTATTCTAGATCTTCAAGGATTCAAAATTGAAAATAATAAATTTATTGTAAAGGAATTAGCAGCGTACGATGGGCAAAAGACAAGTCATTTTATTTTCAAAGCTCCATTTCCGATGGGTCATTTACCATCCTATTTACACAAACAAGCTCTGTGGTTAATAAAAAATTACCATTGCATTGAATGGTGTGAAGGATTTACACCATTACACAAATGTGGAGATATCATAAGAGATTTAAGCGCTAAGGTGGACTATGTTTATGTAAAAGGGGAAGAAAAGGCAGATTTCGTAAAGAAGTATTCCATGAAACCAGTTATCGAGATTGATGAACAACCCACCCTAAAGAAAATGGATCCTTGCTGCTTTTATCATCAAAAAATACCATGTGTATGTGCATTATCAAATGTTTATTACCTTTACAACAATTTTTTTATGTAATAAAAGACTTGATTACAAATTATGTGTTTTATTTTCTAACATTGTTTTAATACATGAAATATTATTATTTAATCCTAGTTCTTGAAGTTTACATATTAAAATATCTATATTTTTATTTTTTAAATATTCGCTACAACATTTAGCTGCTAGTAAACATAATTCCGCATGTTCCATATAATTTAAAAACACTATAATATTCTGCGCTTCACTTTCTTGACCTTCATATGCATAAAACTCGGAACAGGCTGCGGACATCAAAAACTCTTCATACATTTCTCTTATTAATAATTCCATAATAAATCCTACACTAAAACCTCCCTGTTTCTCAATATCTCTTTATCTCTCTCTTCCTCTTCCACGATTTCTTTTAATATATCAGGATCTTTTATATAATCCTTCAATATCCTTAAAAAGTAACTGAATCCTATTTTCTTTATTTCATGAAAGAACTTCGGCAAATTTTGGGTTTTTCTATAATTTAAACAGGCTTCTGCAGCTAATTGGTATTGGAAGGCAGTCTCATAATATACCTGTGCCCACTCGGGGTGTGTTTTCCTTAGCATTGCATTCTTTAATTCGGAATTTTGAAGTTTAGTAAACTGTTTACCTAATTTGATTATTTCATTTTGCAAATCACTGTTCATAACTACCACTTATTTTTAATTTAACACTGTTCTTTATTAGTGGTGAATCTTCTATATAAGCTTAAGACTAGTTGTAAATGAATGTAGCTCGCTCAGATTCAGTCCTTTAAAATACCAGCTCCCCTCCAACTGCTACCAGCTCCCCTCCAACTACTGTGGTGGTTAGGAAGGAGGTAGGAGGTGGAGCAAAAAGAGGCGGAGTTTATGAAACCAATCGGAATAGGGGGCGAACTTGGGCAGCCAATCAGAAACAAGGTCATTCTTGGCTGACCAATCAAAAAAGTGGTGGGGGGGTCAACTAGAAGCCCCCTATTCCCACTACTCCCCTTATCAACCTTTTCATATACAGGCAACATTATACCAGAATTCCATTCTTTCCGAATTTTTATTTCTTGTATTATCTCATTCATTAGTTTGTTTAGTTATTGTATTCCTTTTCGCCCGATAAATTTTATCATTTTGGAAATTATGTTATTGCCTTTTCCAGAAGGATTCCCTAATTTCTACTTTCTTATAGACCCTTTTTTCGTCCCTTTATGCCTCTTTTTCCATATATCTATCAATTTCAAAATGTTGTTGCCATCTGCCCATTATTTTCGTTTCCTCTGGTTTTATTTTAACCATTTTATATTCCTTTTTTATCTTAGTTGTTTGAGTGTATAATGAAATCGTTTTTGGTTTTCTCTGTAGTTTTTGATCATATTCTTTCTAAATTTTATTCATTTTTTGTATTTTTCGTAATTTTTCGGGCTTTTATGTTCTTATATATCATTTCCAGCTATTTTTTTTTTCAATTTGTTCTATTTGTGTTTCCATTACATGGAGTCTAATTATGTTTCTGAACCCCGTGATGTACGCAAGTCTCATCACCTGCTACTATCTTCAGGAAAAATTGAGAGTCTGCATACAATATTACAGTTAATTTTGAGAAATTTTCTCGTTAACCAGTTTTTGTTCGGGAGCCAACAATCTTAGAATCCTTCTGGAATCAAGACAATTATCTTCTACGCAGAAATGACTTAAACGAAACAATATGATAAGATCACTTGACAAGTCTAACAACCGATTTTAGATTTTTAAAGCTAATGCTAGTTTACGTTAATTCCTAAAACAAACACAATTAAATCAAAATGTTTATAAACTGTGCCTTATTTCTAATAAAACAATCAACGTTCTTGGACAAGATCAATAAAACAGTATTACTTATGTGACTTGTTACTACCGAGAATAAATCCTTCTTTATCATTCCTAAAACCTAAACCTTTACCGCTATGCTTATTAACCTTAAACCTGGTATAAGTTAAATTACACCCTAACAATAACGGAAAGCACTTAAATTAAGTAGCGATAAACTCTTTAACCACAATAAGTTCATGTGGGGGTAGTTTGTGGTTAGACCGAAGAACCGAACATTTAGAGACTTGCCATTTGTCTCGTGTTAAGATAATTTATATTGGTTACATAATCTGAAGGGTTAAAGTTAAAAACTAACAGTTACAAAGAATAAATGGATCATGATAATACTTTAAAGATAAAGAAATAATTTTTTGTATTTTATTTGCACACATCTGATAAAGAGATACATTTTAGTCATCGATAAAATGTGGCGTGGATCACTGAAATAAATAAATCATGCAATGATTCCATGAAAAGTCGCAAATCCAAGTAATTTGGATTACTAGAAACATTGAGTCATCTAACATCTGCTGCAACATATCATGAAAAGGCTGCATTTGTTATATAAAGTTTTCAGAAAAACGGGTTGAAGAAATGCTGGAAATAAACTTAAAAAAAGTAAAAATCACTACTTATAAAAATAGGACGTTATCCGAAATGCTTGAAAATGCATAATGATTCTTAACTGTACATATCAAAAGTTCCATTGAAGCTAAATGCTTTGTTTTTTCTTCATCAATAGTTTACTAGAGAAAATGTGTCTTAAATAAGAAATTTACTGCAACAAATGGTTTTATGATTTTTAGTATACAGTATAAAAACAAAGGCCTTCTGTGCCGATTTTTTATCACATTGATAGTTTTGATAATTGAAAACCTATTTCCATCTTCAGATAACGGTGAATTTTGTGTTCTTATTTTCTAAGATTTTCCCAAAACATTATACTTGTTAAACTATGACATATTTTATTCAGTTTCTTTCCTTCAGGCAGTTAGAGAAAAAATTAGAGAAAGTTAATTTTCTGCAAATGCAACTCCAGTCTTCTCTCCATACACTTTTTGACCACCTAGTGGTGTCATCAGTGGAGCTGTAATGAATCATAGGAAACAACGGTATATATAAAATCTAAGTTCGGAGTGATGTCGTCAGGAGACTAATCTTGCAGACATTTTCGATATCAGACTATAAAAATATCAACAGTCAAATAACACCTATATATACACTGGGGTAGTGAGAAACTTTAGATTTAAAATTTCTTTACTTATTACTTAAATTTTAATTTTTATACTGTGTTTCAGTTTCACGTTTTGCCGGTTTTAGTAAGTTTTTACAAGATCTCATTAGATTATAGTTATCAGAGATACTCCAATAATTCAATCATGTCAAGGTTGAAATTATAATTTAAGCTTACTATGGCTAATTAAGTTAATTTCACCTTGTTTTTTCAAATACTCACGGGGTGGGCAAACACAATATTCTTTCCTTTAGCAATCTCTCATGCATTCTCTTCGAACAAAAACATGCAATTTGTAGGTTAGTTGTATTTTTTTGATTTTGCTACAAATCCCGGGTAAGATCCATTAATTGCAGTTTATTAGAGCTATATATATATATATATATATATATATATATATATATATATATATATATATATATCTTCTTCTTCTTTAGGTGCCATGTCTGTATTCAGACGTTGGTGGTCATCATGTTTACAATTTCCTGAAATCTTTCTCTATCGGCTGCTGCGCGAAATAGTTCTTCTACCGTGCAATCACACCACTGCCTGATGTTACGCAGCCACGAAAGCTTCTTTCGGCCTATCCATCTTTTTCCTTCCACTTTTCCTTGTATTATAAGGCGAAGTAGCTGGTATTTAGGTCCTCTAATTATGTGACCGAAGTATTCTGTTTTCCGCCTCTTTATAATGTTCAAGAGCAGTCGATCTGTATCTATCATTCTGAGAACATCCTCATCAGAAGTGTGCGAAACCCATGATATCTTTAGGATTCGACGGTAGCACCACAATACGAATGCTTCCAATTTGTTTAGCGTTGTAGTTTTTAGTGTCCATGTCTCGCAACCGTATAATAGAATAGACCATACATAGTATTTCAGGACTCTTTTACGAATATGCATTGATAGGTTCCTGTTACATAGAACTGCTTTCCATATCATAAAAGGCTTCCGCGATATTTCTATCCTAGCTATTATCTCTTCATCTAAGTCCCCATTTACATTCAACTATATATATATATATATATATATATATATATATATATATATATATATATATATATATATATATATATATTTATTGAAGTTTGAGCTCAAAATGAAATCTTAACATGTTATACTGTTTTGAGTCTCAGTATTCTCTATTAAATGCTTAAATTTAATTGCATTATTGAATTATTAAGTTGTATTTTTAAAAAATCAAAATTTCAGTAAGAAATAAAGCAATCTTTCTGCCATATTTAAAAAGTTTGTTATATATGTAATTCTCATTTCAGGCAGAGAATATGAAAAATATGTATACAAACAGTTTATTTCCTGCAAATATCGCTCTGGTCCTTTTTCCATACGCTTTTGGATCACCTCATGATTTCGTCAGTGGAGCTGTATCGGACCGAAAGCAACATTAGCAGGAATTAACTGATATATGAACCATAAATTTCAAGGTATGTCGGCAGGATATTGCACCTGCCTTCTACTAACTTCGATGTCAGACTGAAAAATATCGCCAGTCGAACGACATCTATGAATCATTGAAGTAACGTGAAACTTTTAAAAAATCAAAATTTCAGTAAGAAATAAAGCAATCTTTCTGGCGTAATTAAATTGTTTGTAATATATGTAAATCTCCTTTCAGGCAGAGAATATGAAAAATACATATATATATATACAAACAGTTTATTTCCTGCAAATATCGCTTTATGGTTCATATATCAGTTATTTCCTGCTAATGTTGCTCTTGGTCTGATATTTTTTTATACTTGTGTATTTATAGTAGTGAAGTTCCTAAAGTCATTACGGAACGTTTCTGTATTCATCATAGATGAGCCGACGACACATTCGTCCTTTAAATGAGGACTTACCGTCACTTTTAAAGATATTTACTACAAAACATACCCTTTAATAATTAGTAGTGAAAAAAAAACGAGTTATTGCAGAGCGTGCTATGAGATTGCAGATGGTCGGTAGAAGTAGTTCCTTCTAAGAACAGTTGTAAGAGGTGTAGGTACCAAAAAAAGTCAGTGTGATGCGTTAGTTTTAACATATTTTGATTATTGTGATAATGTTTATGAGTTTTATTTTTGCAGCGTAGGAAACCAGAATATAAAAAATTTAAACTAATCATTTAGGATAGGTTTAGATTATGAAACATCCATATAGTGAGCTTCCTAAAATGAGCTATTCGCAGTGGTTTTGAATAGGAAATCGACAACAACTACAGGTTGCCTATTTTTTCTATAAATTACTTAAATATAGAAGTTTAGATAAAAACAATTGCCAAGTATTCCGTGTCACAAAAAATAAACATATTTACCACCATTTTCATATATATTTGGACCTGCGGCGATGTCACGCATGATTCCAATTTTTCCTTATCATGCGATAGTTTTAAAAACCCGATAATAAAAAACTTTTCAATTTTCAGTTATGATGAAAGTATATCTTTTTATGTTAGTGTCGTGTGATTTTTTTATATTTGTATTATCTTGTGTAATGATTTTTGTTTTATTGTATCTAGCAATCTTTATAAATATATATTTGTTGGTTTAAGCCTATGGAAAAGAATTGGTATGAATTATACTTATACTTAATTCAATCGCTTGATATTAAAAAAAAGGAGATAGATGAACCGGACATACAGATAAAAGAGAATCTTCTCGATAGTGAAATTAGAAAGCTTTGATACTTGAGTTACTAAAAAGAAGAGCAAATCCGACGTGAAATTGATGCAAGAATTGATATTGTTTCCGCTGTGGTTTAATATTTACTTTAGAGTATTGTTCGCCGGTTACAACATATCCAGGTTCGGATATTGGATCAGATCACAGTCCTCTAATTTCCGATAATAATATTAAGTTAGAAAAGATGAAGGAAAGTACTCAGCTGAGAAACTTTAATATAGCAGATATAAAAAAAGATCAGGTGGAAACAGACGTCAACAATCACATGAAAGAAATAAATTTTACCAACAATGTAAACGAAATGTTATTTCATGATCTAATATTAAGATTAATGGAGAAACATGTTATAAATAACACCAAATATACTAAACAACGATGGGTTAGGTCTCATGGAACATAAAAAAAACAAAAAGAGATCAAACAACAGATTCGTGCAGCTAAGGACAAATGGATGGGAGACATATGTAGAGAAATGGAGGAACTAGAGATACTTTCAACGTGTATAAGAAGGTTAGAGAAGTTTTTGGATTGTTCAATAAGAGGACTCCTAATATACTAGTAGACACAACAAGAAATCCTTAATGCCTGGAGTTCCTACATAACTGAATTATTTCATCACCCCATTCCCTTCAGATGTTGTTCCGTTATGAGCAGGCAAGGAGCGATGCGTTACAGAAGACGGTGCGAAATCAATCTAGGTAAAGATGTTCCTATTAAATGGACTAATGCCAGTGCAGATAAAACCAGCAATAGCATTTCGATCAGTAACTGCCAAGGAAAATGCTTCTCAATTCCAGGAATATAATGTATGGTCATTATTTGACCAGGGTGGCTTCGCATCCAGTTATCTCTGGCAGTGTTGATCATTTTCTTAAATGGTCCAAAAACCGCTCTATCCAGGGGCTGCAGTTTATGGGTGCAATGGGGAGGAAACAGCAGCACAATTTCATTATTTTTGCAGGAATCAAGGGCTTGATTATGTTATACGTAATTGTCGAGCAACAATAGGCATTTTTCGTCAATAGTGGGCTTGGCTTGTTTTTTGAAATATTCCAAAAATAATCAAAATTCTGCTTCCTGCATCCAACCACTAGCGTTTGTAGCACAGCACATCCAATCGGACCTTTGTATATCATGTGGTCTTGGTATCGCTCTAATGCAAATACAAAAAAAGGAGGTATGTGTCCTCCTTGAGCATTAATGGCTACAGCGACGACCACTAACCTTCCACGTTCGACAGAAGTTACTGCTCCCAATTGTTCAATTCCCTTCTGAGCCACTATTTTATTTCGTTTTTGTACCGTCGTTATACCTTATTCTTATCTATAACTTCTGAGAGGTTATCAAAAAATAATTCGCATTATGCTCATTAAAGCTCGAAGCGCAGGATAGGCTCCTTGCTTGTGGACTTCTCAGAGATAGATTTGGATATCTTTTTAAAAATCCGAATAGCCATTCCTAGCCCGCCATATGATTTTCATACCATTTATATGGATATTTCTTGTTGTGCTTAACCGCTAATTCGTATGCCAACTTTTGTACTTCAGGAGGAGCCATACCGAAATATACTTTGGAGCAGTAAGTCGTAAAGACCCGACTGACGCAACGGTATCCAATTTTTGCATTAGTATTCCTTGCTTTAAATTTTCGAATGAATCTGTATAATGTGGCATAGCAAATGTTGTATTTTTTTGCCAATATTCTCATCTTCGTGCTCCCCTTAAAATGCTCATCCGCTGCTCTTTTGTACACTGATGCGTGAGTAGTGCCTCTAGCTGTTTTTCTAACTCACTGTCGCGGCGTTCTATTTCAATAAAATAAATAAAAAGAAGTATTAAATACATGCACACAGATAATATGTTGCAACGGGGTCAAAAGTAACATGTTACTTTTGTCCCTTTATGTCATGTTACTTTTGTACTTAAGCACATTTTTGAGGTTATAAATGTCATTACCTCAAATATTTAACATGCTACAGACGATCTAATAACAAATGATTAGACAAAGAGTGACGTTGAAATCATCATATTATCAATACGTAATCACTAAAAGAATAGTGATCAAAAAACTTACTTTTCTTTCGAAAAAACACGTGGCGTCTTCTAACACAACCTACGAGTGCGGTGCGGACGTAGCGACTGACTGAATGCGCGAGGGGCGTCGCAAGCTGACTTTGGCCGGATGGACGCATCGTTTCGGCTATTGGACAATTCTAGAGAACATTTGTTACGCTGTTGCTTTTGTACCAGGTCTCCCCTAAGTAAAAAGGTTTCACTAGCTTAATATGCTTTTTGCTATTTTCAGATGTAGTCATATTAAAAAAAAAACAGTTTAACTGAAGAATAAAGATAGTAAATGCGATGGTAATTTTGCTAAAAAAGTGTGCAGCGTCTCCCTTTTTACAGGGTACGGCAACGGATGCGTACGGCAGCTCAGTATGTCGGAGGCTAGGTTCGTATCTCTTTTAGAGATAGTTGTGCTCTGCTTTGATTACCCAATAGGCGCCACCTGTTTTACATTATCTGTATTACTTACCTAGTGATTAAACAGGAAAACACTTAGGTATGAGGAATGATTTTAATTTATTGACTGTTGGTGTATAGCTCCACAATGAAACGACTTAATTAAAACAAAATAACAATTCCATTTTATTCCCAAAAAAAAATTATTATGTACATAAATTAGAATGATGCCTACAATGTTTTTGTACTCTCTTGATAACTATGGTTGTTACCTCGTTTTTAAAAGGTTATATAAAATTTGGCCGAAAATGTTCTAGAACCTTTAATTGCCAATAACGTAAATTTTATAGAGTTATCAAAAAGTTCTTACATGTTATTATATCACATTAAAATATATTTATGTTGTTTTGTTTGTATTTAAAAAAAATTGATTTATAGCTCCAATTCTTTAACTTAAAGTTTTGTCCTACCTGGTCTATACTATGATACCTCTCACTTCTAGCGCTGTTGCTAGGATTCGTGTTGTGTCGTGGATGAATGGAGGCTTCACAGTGCCACTTCCAACTAACCAACCAAACGCAGGGTAAGGTTAAAATAGTCGTGGTCACAAGGACAGGAAAACTAGGGTCGGAACCATCAGAAAGCCTTGACAGCAATATCAAAATGAAAAGAGTGAGAAGCCCAAAGATAAAAAAGAACTGGCTTCAAATAGCCCTGAAATAAAATGTTGTTTTTACCACATGTTTGTAAAGATAAGGAGCAAAATCTTACCTCATTGATTAGTGGACTTTTTTAGAAAACACTTGACCGTCCGCCCTTTCAAAGCTAGTGGCAGGATTGGTCTGCTGCCTTCAACGGTTTTACAGTAAAGGGAACGAAAATAAAAATCTCTCTTGCAACCAGACGTGACAAATGTTAGGGATATTGGTATTTACTTTTGCCAACCTTATTCTCAACCTGGAGCACTCTAACCTAGTTCCGAACTTACACTGACCACCAGGTAATACATCAAAAATTGGCATGCCATGGAAAATTATCAAAGAGAAAATTATGATCAAACAGTCCAAAGTTACTAATCATGATTAAAACAATGTTCAAAAAAAATTGCCACAAATTCCGTACTGCATAGTCAACTTTAAATGATCGGTCTCGACATGCCGTGCTCGTGTCAACGAATCGGGAATACATCCTCACATTACCGACTATAACCTTATACTTTCAATACTGAAATGGAATGTAAATAAATGAGAGTTTATTAAAAATAAAATATTTTACGACTTTTAAATTCAAACCAAATAATGTGATATATAAACTACAGCAATTTACAAACTGTGTTAAGAAAAAAAAGTGATAAGTTACAAGACCAAAAGAGTTGTGAACCAAAAAAACAAATTCCATGTTTACTATTTTAAATTACGGGATAAATAATTAAATTTAATCAGGTAAAAATATACAAATTATATCATATTACTAAAAACATGTAGCATTGATGCTAACTGGTAAATTTAAATGCTACAAGTGAAAGAAAGCCTATTCCGTATTAACAAATAGTTAATTTTGTTTTCCACCCTTCTTGTTAAAAATATGTGAATATCATATCCCATTCCATCGAAATTGCCAGAATCAAGACACGCAGAAAATCTTTCACCACATTTTTGGGCATTACCTTATAAATTGGGGATATAACTATACCTAACCCTTGATAATTTAATTTTACGGTTCAGTAAGGAGATAACGTTCGAAAGGTATCGAATTATGATACGATATGCCCCTAAAATTTCAGGTCAAACAGAATTTCATTACAACCCACATGGTGGACATGACCGAAACCGCACCGTTAGGGTTTATTAGCTTCTAGTTTGCAAAAAATTGACTGGGTTAATTTGTGAATGTGTTTGATAGTTTTTGCAGATTTTTTTTGGTGGTTTATTAGTATCGTGCCAAACTGGAGCGGAAAATATTGCAGAGCCGTTGAAAATATTAAATTTATTTTTGTTGTTTAAATTGGGTCTGCAATTTTTAGTAACAAGTTATACTAATTAGTAAGTGTGTTCAGTGACATGGACAATATATAAGAAACAAAAGGTAGATGTCCAAAACTTTACAGTTTTCCAGATTGTTATTAATTATGAAATATTTTTGTTACATAGGTGTTTTTATTTTACATTTTATTTATTTTGAATATACAATGGCCGTTTATGATAATTATGAAAAGTATGATATGTTAATATGTTTTATACAAAGCAATGATTGTCCCCAAGAAGTTTCTGAATTATATTTCAATCGGTAATGTATTTCAAGCGTTATCATTAAGATAACTTCTCACATCTCTCAATCGTTTATATTCATGTTAGGTATCCAGATAGAAAGCAACTCATTCCAGACATATTTGCTCGTTTAAAAAGAAATCTAGTTGAATATGAATCTTTTATTCAGTCGCGTCCCAAAACATACCTCAAAAAAGACAGGGTGAGAAAAAGAACAAATGTATCATTTTACACAATAGCAACAACTTCATCATCCTGTAGAAAAATAGAGGAAGAAGTTGGTGTAGCAAAATCTGAAACTGAAAGAATTTCGAAGAGGTATAAATACCATCCATATAAATATAAAATAGTGGAACGTTTACACCCCAGAGATGATGAACGTCAAGTAAAGATTTATCAATGATATTTAAAACAAATTCGCACCAATGAACCTTTTGGCAGATTTGTAATCTGGTTTGACGAATGTTATTTTTCAAGTGCGAGAATTTTAATCGTCACAACACGAGGCATTGGTCTCCAGAAAATCACCATTTAATTTTCGAAAGAGCACATCAAGGGCGCTTCGGGATTGGTGTTTCGTGTTTTATTTTGGGCCGACGTATAGCTCACAGGACGTATGAAGCGAGTTTCACAGCACGTGGATACTTAAAAATTCTTGAGGAAATTATTCCAGAATTACTTGAAAATGTTCCATTGCTCCATTTCAATTGATTTATTTTCAACAAGACGGTGTACCTGTGTAACTCTGGGCTGTTATGGATATTTCTGAATAATAATTTTCCTCGAAGATGGATAGGTACCAATAGGCCAGTGAGATGGCCCCCACAATCTCCTGATCTTTCGGCTTTGGATTTTTTTTGTGGGGTTTTATGCAAAATCAAGTGTATAAGACACGAGATGAATCTATAGCGGAACTTCGTGAGGCAATTGGTTTGGCCTTCCAAACTCTTTATGATTATTTTAAATGCAATTAGAAGAATAACAAAAGTGACAATATTGCATTCGAGAAAATTGCTGTCATGTGGAAACCATCTTTAAAAACACTTATGGTTGTTTTTGGTTTCAGTGTTTTATGAAATTATGTTGTTCTTGTTTCAAAATTCAATATTTTGGTTTTATAATAACAGTGTTGTTTAACGTAAATTATGTAATAATAATTAGGTGTCTACAATAGAAAAAAACATTAAAATTGTCTTTAAAATGTGTCTAGTCTATGGTATAATCATTATTGTCAAAATTTTTCATTTGTTTCTTATAATTTAGTTCCTACTGTTACAAATAAAGCAAATTATTGAACATATCGAATTCTGACCTTATTTTTCAAAATAAAACAAACACTTTATATATTTTTGAAAAACCTAGACTATATTTAATCAGTATCTAAAATAACATACAGGGTGCCCTATTTAAAAAATCATAAGTTTTGTTAATATCTCAAAAACTAAACTTTTTAGAAAAAAACTGGCTGCGCCTCTGAACTTTACGTAAAAAACTCTACAAAAAGCAACTTTTATTTTTTTGACAAACTAGCGCATAACGGAAATACGAGCTACGCCTAAAAAACGAAGATATTCAAAATCATATTACAAATTAAAAACCAAAATATTTATGACAAATTTGACACCGAGATCTTTGGTTTCGTTAAAAGTAGGACACTAAAGTTAAAACCGTAACACTCTATCTTTGATAATAACTCCAACATCCCCTAAAAGTGTCGAAAATGGGACACCCCGTACATAAATTAGTTATTGTTAAAGTAAGTAAAAACTGAGTTTAAATGACAACCATCAGGCTGCATTGGTTCTAATATATTTTGAGTGGAAACACCCCGTTTTTTTCTAAACGATGTATTTTCATACAGAATGTATTAGAACTAATGGTACTGCATCACTGTTAGGTTATACAGATTGACCGCAGACTCATGACGTCAAAATAGACCGATTACAGCCCACTTAGTTATATCCGATACTGCTTCGTTTAGGCTGCATTGTTAAAAATAACATTAAATTTAATGCCAATTTAATTTATATTCTACATTAAGTTTAATGATTTTGTACCAAAAATCGTGAATAATTTACATTTACTTTGAATTTAAAGCAAATTCATTAAAATATCAGTTCGTTGTACATTAAATTTGATTAATATCTTAAATTTCAATAAAGTAACTGAACATATTTTTCAACATTCTGTACAATATAATAATTTCCACTGTAGCTTAACATTAAAGGAATCTACATTAATATTCATAGTACATTGCTTGAGATTCCGGGAGATGGCGCAACTTGTATTGAACTTTTTATATAGTATGATATAAGTTGCTTAAAGTACCCAACTTTCTTACATGTCTGCCGGTACTGACAGAAATTAATGACTTCGAAACCGGTGTACAGATGACGGTACACTACCTATGGGAAAACAGCATTGTAACACCTCGCTCGATTGAGCCAAATCTCGCTCTATTTCTTCCTGATTCACTCTCTCCCTCCTCTTTGTGAAATATCGCTCGTTTCAATAATTTTGCCACTGCCTCCCAAAAATTCAAGTGGCGCAAAGAATTTTCGATATACTTAGTTTGGTCTTGTTGGTATAGATGGCGATGGGAATTTACGTTACCCGGGTTGCCTAACGAACATTTAATAAAATAGACCCATGGCTTTGGAAGCTAAGGTCTCGTCTACGATAAAACGGTTGGTTAATCCATACGCCCAAAGAGAATGAGAAAGAAAAGAAGCAATCGGTTAAGGTTTTCAAATGTTTTTCACATTTTTTAAATAAGAAGATATTTCCAAGTTTTGCTATGTATTTAATTAGTCAAAGTTAATATATTCTTTAAGAGCAGTGCCGGTAATTTAGTGAAGAGTTTGGTTAGTGTAGTATGGCATCACCTCTAATATTTATGTGGTTGTTTATATCTTATATATATATATATATATATATATATATATATATATATATATATATATATATATATATATATATTACATTAAATTTAATGGAATACATTAATTTAAATTAATGGAAAAATTATTAAATTTAAAGTCTTACATTAATTGAATTTAAGAAACGATTTATGAAATTTCCTTCCAGCACATTTACCTTAAATTTAATGCATTTATTTTTTACAGTATGTAAAATAAATCAAAAGTTTAGGAAAATATTGATTTTTTCTAATTTATTGAAAACATGGTATGTGTGGTGTAACACTATAAGATGACATTTTCTAGTGGTATAGCGACCGACTATAGGATGGAACATACTTTTGAAAAATATTCGTTGAATGCGGGGCTTCGTCAGGAAAAAAATATTTTCAATTACACGAATACACCAGTTAACTGTAGTAATAAAAAATACCTGTAATAAAAATTTTTCGAGTGACTTTGAAGCAATAGCATTTAATAAATTGACCAATTGCCATCACTGTCTAAGGAGTTGACTAACGTAAGATCAACATTTTAAATTTCTAAGCCTCTTTTACTATTAAACATGGACAACTGCTCGCACTCCGAGAAGGTTGATATGCTTCTGGTGTAATGGTTTGGTGAAGGAAATCGGCGTCGAAGTGTTAGAGTTTACATGGAGAGATTTCCTAACCGCCGAATACCAAATCATCAAATGTTTGCCAATATTGAGCGTCATCCCCGAGAAACGGGTAGCTTTGAGAAAAAAGTTTATGGTCGGTGTCGTATTCGAATAACTGGAACAATCGAAAAAGAAAAGGAAATTTTGGAAAGAGTTGAAGAAGAATCCAGTGCTAGTAATCGCTGCCTACAAAGTGGGTTGAATATCTCTAAAACTATTTTAAATGATAATATAAAAGAACAGTTTTCACATCCATATCACGTCCACTAGGTTCAAGAACTTTTATCGATTAATCTCCCTTTGCTCCTTACATTTTGTGAATTTATTGGCAACAAAAGAATTCGTGATCTAAATTTTGTTCACCCGCGATACGTGCTTTTCAAGATCTCAACAATGTGGATAAAAATCCATATACCAATAAAATTACACAACATCAGCATAACCGTTAAATAAATGTTTGAGCAGATATTATTTGTCGTTATCTTATTGGTTCTGTTCTGATTCCAGACGGGATAAATGGAAATATTTATCTAAATTTTCATACAAAACTCATTACCAGTTCTTCTGGAAAATTTGCCAATTTTACCTCGGCGAGAACTATGGTATATGCATGATGGTGCCCTACTCTATTTTTTCATGGCTTTCGGGCAATATTTACACAACCAATATTCCATCAGATATATTGGAAGAGACAATGAAGCTCCAGTAAGATGGCCACCACCTTCTCCAGACTTAAATCTGTGTGACTTCTTTTTGTGAAGCGCTCTTAAAACAGAGGTATACAAGACTCCGGTGAACACACGCGAAGAATTATTGATACGCATTTTAAAAGCTAGCAACCTATTTAATAATTTTAAGATTTTATATAGAGTCCAATTCCATTTTTTAAAATGTATTAATAAGTGTATTTTGCAAAATAGCGACCACTTTGCACATTTGCTTAATTAATGTTTTCTTTTTAGTTAGTTTTTTCAGTATTTTTAAAATACATACACGTATTTCCAACATTTATTTTAAAAATTGTTTTATTATTACAGCAAATGTAAGTAAAAATAGTTTTTACCTGGAAAAACCTCCCACCCATTGAAAAATTTTCAAGATCAAAAAACCTCCAAATACATGCGGTTAACCGATAGAAACACCTCGGTTGTCATAACGTTAAAGACATAAAAAACTACAAGTGACGTCACTTTTATATCACTTACACTACCTTACAGCCGGTCGCTACACTACTAAAAATCGTCATATTATAGTGTTAGAATACACACAAATCATAGATTCAGTTACCATGTTTTCAAGAAATTTGGAAATAAATCAATGTTTTCCTCAAACTTTGTCGTCTTCTACCTCTTAAACGAAGCAGTAACGGATATAACTAAGTTGGCTTAAATCGATCTATTTTGACGTCAAGAGTCTGTCATCAGACTTTGTACATATATTTTCCCGACACCCTGTATACATCATGTAAGCTCAACTTGTTTAGGTCATATGAGTAGGAACTGTTAACATTTTCATCGGCGAACCTTCACTGCATTTTCTACAATACCAATTCCAGTTGATAAGATATACATCTTAAATATCCATGTAGAGTTGCTTATTGTGCTGTGGTGTTTATTTAATCTGTTTACAATGCCGAGAATATGCAGGCGAGCAAACTTAAAGCAACTTAGTGAATTTGATAGAGGTTGTATATGCGGATTACGAGAAACAGGAATGGGTTTTCGTGATATTGCGGAGAGAGTGCACAAAAGCATTTGCACACTAGTGAATTGTTGTCGTACACACTTCAATAAAGGCTGTGAACGTCGAGCCGTGTCGGACCTGCCACCGAACGTGTCGATCTCCATCTTAAACATTTACCTCTCTCTCATTCGATTCAGTCGCAGCTAGTAGTCTAGCAGGATCATTTTATTTTTCATACTCGGTGAATAATTTAATCGATTTGGTTGGAAGAAATTAAGTTAAGCTAGCCGTTCATGATAGGTGTTTCATTAATAACGTCGATTTTACTAAGAGATAACGTCACTATACATTTGGAGGTATATACTAGTGACATCTATGATGTTTCGAAAATTAAACATAGGTCATTTAAAGTCAGTTTGTTATCAATTGTCATTATGTAAAAGATATGGTTCTTTTTAGGTTCGAAAATGCCGAATTTTGTATCAGGAAAAGACCTTTTGTTGGCATGGTTAATTTAAAGAAAATAACTGCTGAAAATTATTAATTATTGGTTGAAGTTTAAGGTAAAAATGTCTTAACCCAACAAACTTGCGAATAATGGTTCAAACACTTGAAAAGTGGTAATTTTAAAGTGAAAGACAAAGAGTGGCCTAGTCAGTTCAAAAATATTGAAGATGCAGATTTACAAGGATTATTGGATGAAGACCCAACTCAAACTTTAAAATAATTGGCAGCAGTATTGAATGTTTTCCAATCCACTATCTCCGAACATCGACATGTATTAGATAAGATCCAGAAGGAAAGAAAATGAGTTCCATATAAATTGAAGAGAAGATATATTGAAACGCAAAAAACCATTTGAAAAATTTTGTCTAAAGGATTTTGGCATTGAGCTGTGACAGGTGATGAAAAATAAATTTATCTGGACAACAATATATATATATATATATATATATATATATATATATATATATATATATATATATATATATATATATATATATCAACATCGACATGTTGGTAACGGTTTTCAATGCCATATATAACGGAGTAACGGAGGCCATATTCCAATGGACTGGCTTTTCTCAACATTCATAATGATACCTAAGTCGCAAAAAGCGATAAAATGCAAAGATCGCCGACTGATTAGTTTAATGAACCATTTACTTATGATATTTCTTCGTATCCTCCATAAGAAAATATTTAGAAAGCTGGAAGAACTGAGCGGAATGGGTACATGTGAAGTAGCTTTCTGCTTGCTTTTGACACCGTAAAACACGACATAATATAAAAATGTTACACAAAGCTAACGTTGTCCAAACAGATATGAGAGTTATTCACAACTTCTATTGGAACCAACAAGCACGAGCGAGGCTAAACATGTCAACGAACATAGAAGAATTTGAAATTTTAAGAGGGTGTAACTTGTCTCCTATGTTTTTCAACCTTTATGTGGAGAATGTTTTTGCGGATGCACTTGAACGCTCTGACTGGAGTATAAAGGTCAACGGATATCTGATAAATAACATTTGTTACGCAGATGACACTACGCTAATAACAGATAACGAACAAGAGATGCAGTCACTGCTAAATAATATATATAGTGTAGGAAAAATGCACGGCTTGAAGATAGATGCATTAAAAACCGAATGTATGGCAATAAGAAGAAACGCAACTCTAAGAAGACAACTGCAAATAGACGATACTCCAATCGAGCAAGTGAAAACATTTAAATACTTGGGAATGACTATAAATGAGGAATGGGATCCTGAATAAGAAATAAAATGACATGTCAAACAAGCAATACAAGCGTTGTCAAATTTAAACCACTAATATGTAACTGTAATCTCTCTTTTAATCTACGCTACAGAACAGCTAAATCCTATGAGTGGTCTATATTGTTGTACGGCATGAAGACATTGACGTTAAAAACATCTTCCATTAATAAGCTGGAAGCTTTCGAAATGTGGACCCTGCGAAGAATGTTCCGCATATCATGGACCGATGGGATGAGGAATGAAAAGGTCTTGAGAAGAGCGAATACTGAGAGATAACTGTTCAACTTGACCAAATCGTCCTTTACGATATTTTACAATTTTTAGGCTGCAAAAGAAAATTATCATTTTAACTTAGGCGTTTTATGTCAAGGAACGGCTAACGTGTGTGAAATCTAATATTAACTCACCCCTTTCATGAAGCCTGGCAGTTAGGAAGATCCATCCCAAGCACACGATGTACTAATGATGAAAGATGAATTTTCCAAATACCTTCTGAAGGAACTTATTTCAACCTTCGCAGAGCTGCAGAACTCCGACCATTTTGTTGCTTAAAAAACGTTGAAAAGAAAGCGATGGCAATTATTTTGCACGCGTGGAATCCGTCCTTTTGTTATGTAATCCAAACAGGATCCATACGCAGTATTTCCATAATTAAATGTAAAAGAAATCACCGACTTACATAGTTTATTCCATAACAGAAAATCGCGGCAAGTTTTATTAACACAAAGAATATTTAAAATTTATAAAGATCTTGAAATCAATTTCTTAATATGTTCCACAAATCTCCGCTTTGAATCCAATATGGCTCCTAAATTTTTGCATTTCTCATCAATTAAAATACTTTTCGAATTAATAACCACTACAAACGCAGGTTTTGCAATACTTAGTATATTTGGGTTATCAAACAACATACAGCAGGAATCAGTAGCATTTAATTTAAGGTTATGAGACACAAAATTGATATACGTTATTTAAATCTTCATTTATTGTATTCAGAGCTGCTGGGAAAAACGAAAGTTTTAAAGTAGAGCCTCATAACTTACTATATCAAAAGCTTTAGAATAGTCTAGCAGTACCAAAGCTGTTATGTTTTTGTAGTCATTTAAAGCAGTAATATCACCATGAACCTTTAATAGCGTAGACGTTTTACTGTAAGATTCCCTGACACCAGATTGGTTCTCAGGCAAGATAACATTATCCTCTACATAAGTCACAATTTGGTGATAAATTATTCTTTCAAGGACCTTCGGTAAAACTGGTCGTACTCTTATTGGTCTCAGATCCGCCGAAGTTGAAGGGTTTGCGCATTTGGGTAAGAGTCGAACGATGGCGTCTTTCCAGGTAGATGGGAAGTGACGAATTGCAAACACAGATTAATTCTATGCATTATATAGTTTGCAATATATGGTAAGCAATATTTCAACATTCTTACAGATAAGGCATCCGATTTTACCGTCAAGATTTGCGATATCCGGAGAGATGACACTTTGTTGTTTATTTCTTAAACCTAAAACACTAAGAACCCGCCAGCTACTTTTATCCGTATTGAGAAAGGATCTTTCAATGTACACTCGCTTTTCGCGACGTTTGCATGACAATGTAAAGTTTCTGAGCTGTTTGTATGGCAAACAGTCCTCTTCAGATTTGGACATTTTCAATTTTGTATGATCCTTATGTCTTTATTTCATCATTATTTTAATAATATCCGTTATCTACAGCATTTTCGGTTTGTTCACTCTGATTACCCGAATAGGAGCTAGCTATGAAAGATCCAAAGAAATATTGTCTCGCCTTCAGAATTCAGAAGTCATTTAATATTTTGACAAACAAAATTAAAATGGTTAATGGCAACTGGAAACAGTTTGCGAAGTTTACACTAGGATGCCGAAATTAAGTTAATCAGATTTCAGATATAAAATTTTTCATTTATTTTTATGACTGTCTTTATAAAGTACAAAATGATTGAGATAAAAATAGGATGAAATATTGATGCATATTATTTATTACTTTCTTATGTTACAACAGAGTCACAAAAAACGCAATAAACAAAAAACAAGCATTCGCTGGCTAACAACTGCCTGTAATGAATTTTTATTTTTTGTATATACATATCTGAAATTGCCGAACTTTGCTGTTTTGCTTTTAGCAAATAAAGCCAAATCCATTTATTAGATTACTGTCAATCAATTCGTCTAGCTAGCCACCGGCAGGACAAATCAATGATAAAAATGATTTATTAATCAGGCTACCCGCTTAACAGATGGATTAAATTTAGAAACGGTAATCCAATTTGTATACTAGTAATTACAATACGCAACAAATTTTATTTTATTTGTTGGATCTTGTATGAAAAGTGCATTTTTTGTTAATTTTGGGGCACTGAACACAAAAATGATGATGAAATTAAAAATTTATTGTAATTTTCAAGAATAGGTTTTTTTTAAATTTTATTTTCAACAAAATAATAAAAAATACATACTTTTACACTTGCTGAGATACTAAATATCCTGTCTTTTTGCTTTGTTCTTGTGAAATATTTCTGGAGCGTCCCTAACAAATGTCCAACAGTAGTCGGCACAGGCGCGGATCCAAGGGGGAGGCGGTGGGGGGCGATCGCCCCCCCCCCCCCTCCCAAGAGCTTTTAGTTCAGGAAAATAGACCCGAGTTTGCCTCTTATACTATAGTTTATTCAAGAACTAGAGATACTAATAAATCATTTTTGACCCCTTTTTTCTTCGTAAACTACATGTGTTCTTTAGTCCGGTGTCTTTGACAAAATCTATTAGACACACATATTTTTCATAGGAATGGGTTAAAAATTTTACAATCAAAAATACCGGTCTATAATAATGGACTATTTGGGTTGGATAACAGTGTTAAAAATGATTTTATTTCCTTGTCATAGGTGTCGGAATGAAGTTTATTTTATCACTAAGTATTTATGGCATAGAATATTATTTTGGTAATAAACTTAAAATAAAGTTTTTGTAATATTATTTTATTTCTTATGATTTCTTAGTAATTCACATAAATTAGAAAATATAGATAATTTTGACATATTTAACACAAATCACAACTGTATTTTTATTATTTTTAATTTTGGCATGGAAACCCTTTTAGGCATATTCAGACTAAAACGTAGCAATTTTCTCTCAAAAAATTCTAAGTTATAATTTAAACAAAATACCCATTATCAAAAATACAAGAAGTTAAACATATATAAAAAAATAAATTCGTCCATATAATATTAAAATATTTTTGGGGCTATCGGTTATTTTATTATTAATTAAAAACATTGTTAGGACATTTGACTTTTCAGTTGATTTATTTTTTCAACCTTCTGCAGAATTACAATTAAACACTAAAAAGGGATTCAAATGTAATTAATTTTTATATGTTACAGAAAATTTATATAATAAGTTGAGTTTACGCTGGTAACCATTACGTATCTAATTCGTAATCAAAGTCAGTGAAGCTATCTTCGCTCAAATTAATTATAATTGGTTCCTCTATTTCAACAATCATGAGATCGAGTTTCCACATTTTCTTTTATTTTTTTATTATATGTATTTTCTCAATTTTTTGCAGTAACTTTATTCAAGAAAATCGTTCAAAAGTTCAGTTAAATAACTAATTTTGTAAGTTGTGTTATTTCTAGCAACTCTATACTTGAGAGAGATATTTCCTTCTCCAACAGACATTTTCCAGATGACCTATAAAACAGATTTCCTATCTGGTTTTCCCCAGCAAAAATTAAGTTCTCTGAGCAATTTCCAGAGCTCAGTTCTTTTAATCCCCGGTAAATCCCGATCTTCATTGATTTTAGTTAGAATTTTGTCGACGGTTGGGATCTGCTTCTCATAATAAAATGTATGTACAACTCCTTTTATTGCAGTTTACATCTCTTCTTCCAACGACGTTTTTCGTCTGCCTGTGATCGAATGTGGCTTGGGAGTACTAACAATTCCAGTCATTTTTTCTCTTACAGTATTCAGTACATAGTAGATTTTCCAACTCCTGTCATGTTGGAACACATCTTTACAGAGCATTTAACATTATTATCTAGATATTGATATCTTAAGGCATCATAATCATTCATCGTAATAAGTTTTTCGTTGAGGAAAAAATGCCCTGATTTAACGATTTTGAAATAAATATAGATGTGGAAGCCTTATCTTTTGGGTATCTCACTAATCTCAAATAATATATAAAAACAATCACAAACAGGATAAATCATTAAGGACACACTGTAAGGTGCACTCTGCTCACTGACAGAAATTAAACTAAACTATCAACAATTTTAATCTTGCAATAGATTCAAAAAAGCTTATAATATTTAAATATAATTAGATTTACAACAGCTCTCAGTTACCTGCTACACTGGAGCAGGTACGTTGGAGGTTTCGGTAACAGTTTTATTAGTTCTTGAATAGAGTATAGGAATGTGTATGCTTGCGACCGCCCCTCCTTTTTCCAAGAGCTTTGAGTTCAGGAAAATAGAACCGATTCTGTCTTTTACATTAGGATTGTGATTCTGCTGGCATTGCCCCCCCCCCCCATTTGACAACTTGCTTTTCTTGCGATAGCCCCCCCCCAAGAGCTTTGAGTTAAGTAAAATAGACCCAATTCTGCCTCTTATACAAGAAATGTGTATGCTGCTCGCATCCTTCCCCCTGTCGGCAACATGTTTTTCCTGGTGAGCTTCAAATTCAAAAAAATAGACCCGACCCTGCGCTTTCCACTAGAAATAGGAATGTGGCTGGTGTCCCCCCCCCCGTAAACAACTTGCTTTCGCTTACCACACTGTACTTTTGGATATCACCCCCCCCCCCCCCCAAGAGAGAAACTGGATCCACCACTGAGTCGGCAAGCATGAAAGGATTTCACTTTCCCTGGTACCTTTTTTCCATTGTTGCTATATCCTGATGGAAGCGTTCGCCGTGCTCATCACTTACAACTTCGCAGTTATCAGGAAAAAGTCCAGATGTGAGTGTTGAAATGGATCTTTAAAGACATATTGCAACCCATTTTTTGATACGATGACATCATATTTTCAACAAGAGTAACTTAATTGTCAGCTTTTTTATTTCCGAAGAAATTAGTGACTCCGAGGCGAGAGTCATTCCAAGCTTTTTTTCTCAATATCTGATAGAATACTGTCAAAATGTTTGTCTTTCAGAATATTTCGAATCTGTGGCCTAACAAAAGTAATAAAATTTTGTCTTGTATCAATTTCCAGAGCTAAAATTTGATATTTTTGATATTTTGGATAACTAACTAACAAAAAAGTACTTTACCTACTATGATACGAAATTAATTAAACTCTTTGTTATCAACTAATTAAATTACCATAGTAGAAATTTAACAATAATCTATTACTACACAATTAGGCTATTAATACAAGTTGTAATTAGAGACCAATGGACGTAATAATTAAGAGTAATGCTAACATGCAACATGTATTTAATTTATGGTCAAACATAGTACAATTCTCCACATGCAAGAAGAATTTATGTTCAGAAATTTTTAAATCAAAATTACAGCAATTGAGGAACATTTGAATGGACTGATCGTTAGTTAAAGAGGTCCGATCGCTACCCATATTAAATTAAAGATATAAGATCATAATGGAAATTAACTTTTTATAATAGTTTAAGTCGTAATCTATACTATCGCTGAATTTCGATTACCTTTACTATGAAAATTTCTGAGAATTTTCAAAAATGTAAAAATTTGTAGGAAATCAAGATCTTCGTACTTTACTTGATTTATAGTACCAGATGTTGATTAGATGAGATTGAAAAAAAAAAATAAACGTTTTGAAACAGATTCATTTTCCTGTAATAAAATAATAATAAAGGATATGAAATAAAATTTTAAATTAAATCGTAACGTTTGGCAACGTTGCATGAGCGCGCATTTCAGATCTTTGAAAACATTCAATATGGAAACTTTTGACCCATTGTTATAAATCTTTATCAAATTAATACCAAAAGCTAATCTGAAGTTAATGTCATAATGTTTATGATGTATATTATCTCCTTTATAATTAATTGTATGAACTAAATTGGTACTATTACACTTTATGTATTTTTATCAGGAAACCTAGCCAATACTCTGTCCAAACAAAACAGAAAAGTCGCTTTTAAATTTCAAAACAATCTATCCAATATCATCCACGATGCTATAGATAAAACTAATACATTTATTAAATCAAAATGCTCAAAATATGATAGTTTGAACATCGGATAAAGGGGTAGAAGTTTTAAAACTTCTTGTTGTTTTAAAACACCACAGGTCACACAGGCTACAAAAAACAGACTTTGTCAACCATTGTTTCGAACATTACCACAGTTTTCCTAATTTCAGCAACACCGATATATTACGTTATTAGACAAAGGTCAAAAATTAAATATTCTCAAATCTTTAGAAATATATAAATATAGTAAAAGTAATGATCGATCCAAAATTACTGGCTCAAGAATTTCTGTTGAATGCACCATCAACTGACAAATCTTGTTAATGATGTTTTTCTTAACCCAGCAAAAATGCCATTGTTCTTGACCGGAGGTATTACGTACCCCTTGCCAAAGGACCAACACAACATACATGAACCAGCACAGGCCTTCCCACACTGTATAAGATGATCACTTCCTGCTTGACCCAACGCATCTATGCACATTGTGAGCAAAATAACATTATTGCAACTCAACAGAAAGGATGCACCAGGAGAGCAATGGGATGCAGCGAACAATTAATTGTTGACTCTGTCATATGTAACCAAGCCTGTACCAACCGAAAAAATCTCTTTGCTGCCTACGTGGATTATAGGAAGGTCTTCGACTCAGTACCATATGAGTGGCTCACAACTATATTAAGAATGTATAGGGTCGATAATCACTTTGTATCCTTTTTAGAACGCATCATGTCTACTTGGGGAACTAGGATCCGATTGTAAGTACCATTACAGCGACACCATCGAAGCTAACACAATTCCAATACCAAAAGGGATATTTCAGGGCGATTCACTTAACCCATTGTGGTTTTGCCTTGCAATAAACCCACTGTCACACCGTTTGAACTCCACCAGAAACGGCTTTCCACGAAGAAGTAGTAAGATTCATCATATTCTGTCCATGGATGATCTTAAACTGATGGCTGGAACAAATGCTTAAAATTGTAGAGGGGCCCTCCGAGAATATCGGAATGCAATTCGGACTGAACAAGTGCCGTACTTTGAACATCGTTAAAGGTAAGATACAAACAGAAGCATTTAAAATGCAGATCGATAAAACTATAGCTGCAATTGAAGCAGAACAAACATACAAATACCTAGGTATGAAACAGGCTAAAAAAATTGACCATCGCACTATGAAAGCCGAATTGACAACCGAATTTGGCAGGTGGGTAAGTCGGGTATTACGAAATAACTTAAATACCAGAAATTTGTTTAAGACACTCAACACGTATGCTTGCTCTGCACTAAGCTACTCTTTTGGGATTGTAAAATGGAGCAGGACGGACAAAAACATCACCCTCGGAGTGCTATTGAACCTACAATGCTTCCAAGACATCAAGGAGGAAGAAGATTGGTGGATACTGGTAAGCAGCTCGACCAACAAATAATAAACTTACGTTCATATTTCCACAGGTTAACAGACTCTTCCACACTACATCAAGCAATATGCGAGGCAGACAATTCAATGCCGTTACAGCTGAGGGAATCGGATATTGCTTCTCACCACCAAACAACCCAAGAGAAGTTACCAACCAGGTTACAGAAGCTACTTCATGGACGGCATCCAAATGAGGTCAATCTGGACAACTCAGCGTCGAACTACTGGTAGATTTCAGAACAGATGTTTCCGGAAACAAAACGAAGGGCTTCTTGTTAGCTATCCAAGACCAGGTTATTCCGACGAAGGATGATCGGAAGTTCATCATCAGAGATCCCTTAATAGAAAATGGCCAATGAAGATATGGCTATCGAACATCAGAGACAATCCAGCAGTTAACTGGAAGATGCCAAGCGTTTGCCGCAACCGAATATAAGGAAAGATTTGACTCAGCCGCTAAGATAATCTACCAAGAATTAGCAGATAAGTTAAACCTATTTCAGGTACGAAAAGTGCTTTATTACATATGCAATCAGAGTCTATTCTTGAAAACAACCAGTTCAAGTTATATTGGGACCGAACGGTTCTGACGGATAAGACAGTTGCTCATAATAGACCAGAAATTATACTAATAGATAAAATTTCTAGGCGAACTACACTAATCGACATTGCTGTAACTAACAACAACAACCTAAGGCCAAAATATAACGGTAAGATCGCCAAATACAGAGATCTGGAGGTGCAAATCCGAAGACAATGGGCAATGGACAGCGTCTAAATAATTTCCATAATTTTATCAACTAAACTTACAATACTCCGTGGCCAAAACACTAGAGTATAAGGCCAGAAACCAGAGAAAAAAAATAATTAACAGAAATAACATTCAGCAATAATCTACTTTTCAATAAACTGTTATCTGAAAATCAATATTGCATAGTAAACGAAAAGCGTTTTTGTTTCAATTCAAGTTCGAAACTTAATTTTAATTTAAAATTGCGAACAAACATCGTTTAATTAAAAACACCGTGCAAAAGTAATTTATATAATTACAAGTTTAAATATCGAGACACTTTATACCTTATCTAAATTAAATTTCGTTAAATGAAAAGTTTTTAAGACAAACAATTAATGCTGCGAATCGGGAACAAAATTTGGTAAAAAGAAATTGAATGTTTTTTCAGCTGTTTCATTTAATAAAAAGAATTTAAAATGTGGAAATATAAAATAAATTTTTCTTTGAAATTTAAAATGGTGAAAACCTGAAAATTCGAGGTATAAAAAAATTGATTAATAGCTAAAAATATAGTATTTAACAAAATCTGGATTTTTAGAAATTCAGGCTCTAGAGATATTGATTATTTTTGGGAAAGTGTTTAAAACCATGCATAAGTACCTAATGTAGCCCAAAATATTCAATATTATTTTTTAATACAACCATTAAAGATGTATACCAAGACGTTTTATTCTAATGGGAGGATAGGAAGCGCATTTTGTTACTTTTGGTGAATGCGGAGGATGAGAACATTCCTAAGTATTAAATCCAAGTTATTCATAAAAGGTAGTTGTTACTATAAGTAGTAAAATGACCAAGAATGATGTAATGCGGTGTTGCCGTGATGGATAGTTGATCTAAACTACGGGTACAAGTTTTTTATTCCTTTGCTCTATATTCATTTAAGTTTACAAAGGAAATATCGCGATGAATCAGACGATAATTTTATATTTATATGTGAGTTTTTATGGATGTGGGACAGTATATTATCAATGTTTTTAGATTGAACAGGTGATATACTCGAGCTTTTGGAAATATAAAATATGATTAGTATGCTTGTAATTGGAAATTTGTACCAGATTGTAGTTTTTAAACTAATTATAAATAAATGCGATAAATCGGAGGCGACTCGTTAGAACGTTTCCTGTAATTTGTAAATATTTTTTAAAAATACCTATACATAAAGCGCCGTAAAAGGGCAAAATATATTTACTAAACAAAAAATGTATTTAAATGTTTATAATAAAAAGTTTCTGTACTACTAAACTGAAAAGAAACGA
The DNA here is from genome assembly GCA_034092305.1 of Diaprepes abbreviatus. Taxonomy (NCBI): domain Eukaryota; kingdom Metazoa; phylum Arthropoda; class Insecta; order Coleoptera; family Curculionidae; genus Diaprepes; species Diaprepes abbreviatus. The sequence goes on along the minus strand of JASJET010000200.1, from coordinate 17,686,294 downwards.
AATAAATTGTACAACACTACGAGAAATCACATAAACACAAACTAAAATGACGTCACTCCAAAAGATAAATAAAAGCCAAATTTTATAAAATAAATGTGGTTCTGTAAAAACAGAGAAAACAATGTGTTAAATAAGGTTGGGAGAATATATTCAAGGCTGCCTATTTTCATTACTGAAGAATGTGCAATGTTTTCACATAAATGTACGATTGTGAGCATTATTTTAATAATAAGCTTATATTATACCATTTTTTCAGAAGTTTCTTTTCTCAAGTGACGATTATATTTATGTTACCTCGTTGTTCGTAATTTTGTACTTGTTTTTCTTAAAAAAATATAACACTTTATTAATAATATTTAAGTATTGGCAACGTTGTAATGATCAAACCTTTCAGCAAAACGTCATTAGGATGCAGCAACCTTGCATCTTAGCTCGATAATAAGGAGGAGTTTACCCTTCTTAGTCGGTAAGAAGGGATATGCACTAATGTCACGTTTTGAACGTATATCCAAAAATTTTAATTATTTTATACTTGCTTGTAATAAAAGCATGTATATCACATTAAAATACTGATATCTAATCATTAACAACATTGCAAATTGCTTGTTATGAATGAGACAGCGTACCAGATTGGCGTACATTTTATGAGGGTCAAAATTATAGCACAGGATAGACATTCCTGGTATACTTCTTCTATGACACAACTACTACGTCAAAAATCATATATTTTGGACTCTGTTTCAAAATTTATTCCAAAAAGTCAATACTTGTTACCTGACGTCACATGTTGAGAAATACTGGTAAACTGGCAAGGGGATATAAAATTTTTTCGTAATTTTTGTAATAAAAGATGAGTTCTAAGTTTTATAAGTGTTGTACGATGTACAAGTACTACAATTAAAATACCGGAAAAGTTATTTATTTACATATCACGTTCAGAAAATAATAGGAAAATGTAGCGATCCGGCACTTGTGTCTACAAAATCTTAAATGTTTCTTGTGAAGATCATTTTGATGTAGGTTTGGTATTATTCGTTTATTTTTCTTATATTGAAAGTTATTATTTTTATTTTATTTATTAAGTTTTCAAAGATTACAATTCGAATTTTGAGGTTAGAAATAAAGTATTCAAAGTTGAGTAACAATGTTATTTTAGTTTCGAGCTTATAAATACCTATGATTACTATTATGTGTTTATTACCAGTTGAAGAAATAATAATACTTGGTATATTACTTACATGCAGGCTTTCACATTTCTTAATTCATCAGAGCAGAAGTTACTGTTGGTTGCGAAAAAATTGGCCACCGCAAAACAATCAAATCTCGGCAAATTCGAACTATTTACTTTAATAAATCCATCTTCACTCACGGGAAAACTTCTCGTTTTCAAAGAAAGTAGTAAGCAAATTTCGAAGAAATTGCACGGAAATCACTATAAAATAATGTTAATCTAGTAGTGTTAGGGTGTTAAAAAAGTAAGTTTAAATATTTAGTTATCCTTATTTGTATTTATGGTTAATAAACTATTTATTAAACCTATCAATATTACAACAATACAAAGTTCTGTACAAAGTAATAACGCAAATTTTTGAGACAAATATGACGTTCTAGCCTGATTTACATTATTAGTTCAAAAATTGATAGTGTCCGAAATATAGGCTGTCAAAATAATGATTTTTTAAAACTTTTTGTAGATATTAATCCTAATGATAGTTATTTACATTTCATTTGGTATGTTGGGGTTTATTATAAAGAGAAGTTAAATTCTAATTACATTTCCTATGTACCTTGCTAAGGGCGCCACCACTAGCACTTCGTCTACATCTAAAGCTTCATAAATTTTTTGTGTCTAGGTTTATTAAATTTCAAATTAAAAATTCTTATGCTTTGACTTCTTCTATCCAAAAATGTCATAAGTATGTGTCACTTCGAATAGTCGTTTCTGAAATAACCAAATTTAAATATTTTATTGCGTACTAGGACTCGTCATAGCAGTAGTTTTAGGTTATTGAGAAGGAACTGGTTGGGAGTCAGTGAGAGAATACAGAAAAAAAATTCCGAAAAGAAGCTTACCAAACAACAAATAAAGGTTTATGCATTATCAACATTAATTTCAAATTAACGTAGGGACAGGGATTATTGACAAAGTTATCATTGCTCCTGTTAACTGTCCACCTCGTTTAAATAGCATGAATTACCTAGAACACAAAATAAGTTTGCCCAATTTTTGTATAATCTTCCATTAGCTACTAGATAAAATATGTGGTTCACGCACGTCAGTACACTATATAAGTCTACATGCTATGCCATTTTTGACTCATCCTGTACAAAGTTATATTGCTACTTGTTCTGGTAAGTCATCACCGAAAAGCTTTTTTATATATCTTTTCTAAAACTGTAGTTTTTCTAGTTTTTCTCTTATAAAGGGTGTTTTTATAGAGGTATAGGACTTTTAAATGGAATGAAACAAAGATAAATTTTTTAAATTGACATGAAATTTCCTTTATTCGAAAGATAATTTAAATATGACTTCTGGCATATGACCGCCACGACTGGCTCGGACGTAGTCTAATCTGGAGGTCCAATTTTCGATGACTTTTTCCAACATTTGTGGCCGTATATCGGCAATAACGCGGCAAATGTTGTCCTCCAAGTGATCAACCATTTCGGGCTTATCGGCGTAGACTAGCGACTTCACATATCCCCACAGAAAATAGTCTAGCGGCGTTAAGTCGCACGATCTTGGAGGCCAATTCACGGGTCCGAAACGTGAAACTATGCGGTTACCAAACGTTTCCTTCAATAAATCAATTGTGGCACCAGCTGTGTGACATGTTGCGCCGTCTTGTTGAAACCACAGCTCCTGCACATCATGGTTGTTCAATTGATGAACGAAAAAGTCAGTAATCATTGCTCAATAGCGGTCACCATTGACTGTAACGTTCTGATCAGCATCGTTTTTAAAGAAGAACGGACCAATGATTCCACCAGCCCATAAAGCACACCAAACAGTCAGTTTTTCTGGATGTAACAGTGTCTCAACATACACTTGAGGATTATCATCACTTCAAATACGGCAGTTTTGTTTATTGACGTACCCATTCAAACAAAAGTGAGCTTTATCGCTAAACAAAATTCGCTTATGAAAATCGGGATCAACGGCAATCTTGTTTTGGGCCCATTCACCGAATCTACGCCTTGCTAGGTGATCGTGTGGCTTCAATTCTTGCACGAGTTGGATTTTGTAAGCACGCAAACCAAGATCTTTTCGCAAAATCTTCCATAAAGTGAATGGACACATATCCAATTTCTGTGCACGATGGCGGATAGACTGATTCGGGTCTTCCTCTACGCTACGCTCTACAGCAGCAATGACTTCTTCTGTATGCACTGTACGACGTCTCTGTGGATGCGTATTATCATTTAGAGTAAACGTGGCGCGAAAACTTTCCATAGTTAATCGAATAGTTGCTCTGATGGACGATTATGTTGACCGTAAAATGGACGTAGTGCGCGACACGTATTTCGAACAGAACCATGATTTTCAAAATAAATTTGCACAATTTGGAAGCGTTGTTCAGGCGTCAGTCTATTCATGTTGAAATGCCAAACCAAACTAAACATAAATCACTTGACAGCTGACAAAATGGCCGCTAGTTAAAAAAATTTTGCCAACTTAAAGTTCTATACCTCTATAAAAAACACCCTTTACAATTCTATCGCTGTCATTTTTCAATAAACTTTCATGATGATTGCATGTTTTGCTTGTAATTTCCTTTTATCTTTTTAAGCACGTTAAACGTATCATGATTTTCCTGTGATGTCTTTATTTCTTCACACTTTTTCATCATCTACAATTACCTCACCTCCTTACACTTTTCTCGAACTAGTTAGTTTAGTTTTTTGTATTTGTTTTTATTTTTATCTTTTAGTTCTCTTTTTTAGTTATTCTTTCTTCTTTCTATTTTGGCTTCTATAATTATTAAATTAATTGCTACATAAACCAGTATATTTTTTAATTTCAATTTCAACTTTTTAAGTCATTTTGATACTTTCTTTAATAATTTGTAAGTTCAGTCTATTAAATCAACTTTACAAAGTTATAAGTAGAATATATACCGCTTAAATTTATACATATTTGTTTCAGTGGCCGTTTATAGGTTCAAATTAATATGTTCTTATTCAATCTTCTAGTAGAAGCAGTTTCAATAAAGTTTCCAAATTATTCACTACGAGTCGCCACTGGGCATTTCACATAGTTAAAGTTGTTTGCCAGTTTGTAGTATGAATAGCTGTTCAAGCTTTCGGTGCCTACATAAAGTTAGGGCTTAATTTAAATATTTTAATTTCGAAAATATCCCGGTATTTGAAAGATAGACGCTGCGTCATGTTGCGTCCAGTCCTGATATAATAAATGTATTCTAAAAATATCGTGATGTGCAAATAACCATTATTGTACAGAGTAATTTAAAAATAATCGTTTTTATTTTTGAATTTACAACATTACGTTACAAAAGACCTACATGTAACTTTTTTCTTATTTTATCCATAAGTTTTATCACTAATTAACTGATAGATTTGTAATTTAAATATGAAATAGATTAAACGAAAAAAATTGTGTAACCTATTTTTTTACCAACATGTTATATAACACAAAAAAATATAAAAAAAGTTTAAAAATATCACTAGACAGAGTGATTCTCCGGGAACTTTATCAATCGATTATGGGAAAACTATAATTAGGAAGAATTTGAAAATTTGTCAGTGAACTAACGAGCAGCCGTAGTGTTTGTTTCATTTATTCTTTCAGGAGTGCGGTGCTGGCTTTGTTTAGTATGATTGTTGTTCTTTTGGTTTTCGTATGGTAGGCTAGCTTCGCGAAGGTTGGAATTAGATTGTTATCTCGGCATTTTTTGAGGAAGGTTAGATTGCAAAGCAAAGTGCATCTTTTTCCCCTCAGTTTTTCGACGACAAATATCCGAAATAGAAGAACAACTTTATAAACTACACCTAAATCTAAGCAATACTGTTCACCACCTACTATGGAGCCGCATCGCATTGTTGTCATTTTGGAGAACAGAAACCGACATAGAAATATCTTCCAGCAAGTTAAAGAAGAAATTCCAGGTCTTAAAACAAAAATAACATCAACAACAAGAGTCTACGACAACACAGCCGAAATCCACTGAGTACAACACGTCAAACTACCAATTTTCAAGAGCGGAAAGCGATGTTTTAAGCAAGGGTTTTAATTACGCAATCGCACCCAAAAGGATCCCCACTGAAGAGATTATTTCGAACGTAAAAAGTAGTCTTACAAATTTAGAAGAATCAACTGCTGAACAAATCCGACAGGACTTTAGCAGAATCTTGAGAACCGCAAAACCGCCCAAACCAAACCTCAGCAGAGAAGAACAACTTGCTCTCAATAATCTCAGGAAAAACGACGATATAATCATAGTACCAGTCGATAAAGGAAACGCAACAGTAGTAATGAATATGGATGATTATGAGAATAAAATAAAAAACTTGCTGGACGATCCAAATTACAAGCCTGTCGCACGAGACCCCACAACATACCTGGAAAAAACGACTAAATCGAAAATCAACGAAACGAGACTGGACGCCAAAACTAAAAAACAACTTATACCCAGAGAAAAGTCAAGCAGGTGCCCTAAATTATATGGTCTTCCCAAAATACACAAGCCTGACCTTCCATTACGGCCAATAGTTAGCGCCTTTAACTCGCCAGTGCAAAAACTCGAAAAATATCTAGCCAGCCTCCTTCAGCCACTTATTGAAAAAGCTAACTCCTACGTCAAAAACTCACAACATCTAACACAAATACTAAATACAATAACACTAGAACCGGGTGACATCCTAGCCAGTTTTGACGTAAAATCTTTATACCCCAGTATTCCTGTGGGCGAAGCACTGCTGCTTATAAAAGACAATGAAGATCTCCCACAACACATCATAGATATATCGCAACACTGCCTTAAAAATGCATACTTCACATACAAAGAGAAAATATATAGATAAATTGAAGGTGCCGCTATGGGCTCATCTCTATCTCTTGCAGTTGCTGATCTTTTCATGATCTACTTCGAAAACAAGCCATCGAGAGTGCGACTCTACAGCCTAAACTCTGGATACGATATGTGGATGATATACTTGTGGTATGGTCCTTCGGACAAGATCGCCTCTTCAATTTCCTTGAACAACTAAACTCCATCCATCATAAAATTGAATTTACACTAGAAATAGAAAAAAACAATCAATTGCCCTTTCTGGACATACTCATCACAAAAACAGCACAGGGACGTCTCGAACACACAGTCTACAGAAAGCCAACCCACACAGATAGATATCTAAATGCGGAGTCCCACCATCACCCATCCCAGATACAAGCTGTCGCGAACACATTGATATTCAGGTCAATCAACCTAATCGACGCCGCAAATAAACAACAGGAAATGGAAAAAATCACAAATGCTTTGCGACAAAACGAGTACAAATCACACACAATTAGAAAAGGCTATGAAACGACACAAAAAACCACGCGAAACACAGCAGCCCACCGACAACACCGCAAAAACCACACTGCCATACTAAAAGGGGTCACAGATAGAATAGGACGGATTCTAAAAAGAAACAATATCCAAACAGCTTACAAACCTCACCAAACCATAAGATCGACACTTAAAAACCCCAAGGACAAAATTAAGTTAGAGAATCCAGGAGTCTACAGTATATCGGGGTCCTGCCACAAATCATATATAGGACAGACAAGCAGAAGAATATCAGCTAGACTCGAAGAACACAAGCTATCTACTAAGAACAAACAAACCACGTCGGCACTATTTCAACACCACATCCAAACAGGACATAAAGTTGATTTTGAGTCATGCAAAGAAATAGCCAATGTTAGTAACCTCAGAACAAGACTTGTTCGCGAAGCAATAGAAATTGAAAAAAGTGGCGAACTAAACAAAAGAGACAACGCACTAAATTTGCACATAGAAATCCATCATCAAACGAACAGAAAACACCACATCAACATCGGTAAAACAAGTACAACCGGCAACATCGGCAAGCACACGCGGCACGAAGGAGGATTCACCACCGAACAATCTTCGGTACAACCTATGATCACGAACGATCAGGAAAAGTATAAAAAGCCTGCGCAATCTAAGGAACCTCAGTTCGCTTTCCAAACTTCGATCAGTAAGCATTGGAAATGCCAAGTGCGACCTTGACGAAACGTCTGCAAGATCCTTCAACAGGAAACAATGACGAACGCATGAACTCCCAGATAAGCAATAAAGCACATTTATCCATCCGTGACCTATATATATATATTATCGTGTAAAACACATCGCTTATCTACTTAATTCTTCGTTATAATTTAAAACAGGGATACAAGCGAAATTGCACTGTAATAAAAACTATAAAAAAACAAAATTGTGTTTTCCCGAATAGACCAAACTGCATTTAAACAGCTTTCGATCCTATAGAGACCAAATCCTTTCTTTATCCTTTGAAACCAATATAAATGTCCGCAGACTTTTAAATTACTATTCAAACATGTAAAGGAAGTCCATTAAAATTCAATTGATACCTTGAACAAAGTCAATCGAATGCAATAAAAGAGTATTGGGTCGTACACTAATTGAACCTGATGGACGTAGTGATACCTTCCACAAGACGACTTTACTTAAATCGACTTCTAGGGAGATTGTAATTAAATGTACTGCTTCCGACAAAGCAAGTTTACTTTAAACTTGGATAAGTAGATTTCAAAATGTGTTCTTTCGACTGTATGGTATTGTGCTGAAATATATAGGAAAAAATAGTCAAGTGTGAGTGTGATTCGACTGCCGGCGCCGGGTGGTTCTGTACACATAATCTATTTCCCTTTAATAGCTAAATTTGCAAGCAGGATCTATTAAAAAATTCAACCACACCTGAAGTGAATCGAAATTTATGATAACTGATCTCCCTTCATAATTAAAATAATATATTAGGTTTTTTAAAATGTATTTCAACGCTTTATGTTTCCAATGTTAGAACCACCCTAGAATATTGTTCTATTATATGGAACCCCTATTGCTCTAATCGTAAACATGCCATAGAAAAAGATCAAAATAAAATATTAAGGTACATGTATTACAAGCAAACTGGCACATATCAGTAACACATTCCAAAATTCGGTATTATGAAAACATACAACTTAAAGACATTAGAAAGTCGCCGAACTATGGCATGTTTATTATTCTTGCATAAAATTATTAATAGTAATATTGACTACCCTGATTTGCTAGCTTTGATAAATTTTCATGTACCGGCTTACCCAGCAAGATATCCTGTGGTTTTGTATGTGGATGGAGCACGTACAAACTATTATTTAAATTCTCCGATTATAAATATGTGTAAATTGTATAATGAAATAAGGCAACAATGTAATATATTCAGTATAAGTCTCAATAGTTTTAAAAATTTGCTCAAAGAAATATTGTAATTTTTCTTTATTTTTCCTGTAATTTGTTGTTCTTGTGTACTTGTATTAAGTGATTTTGTAAAATCTTCCTACTCTGTAATTGGACATAAGTCTGTAGAGTTTGTAAATAAATAAATAAATAAATCTCTTATTTTTTCGCACTTAAAAGATTAACTATTGAAATCTTGCATCGTACAACATAAATAAAATTTATTTATGATTTTATTTACTCCAAACTAGTTCCGCCAATGATAAGTCAAACAACACCGTATACAAAATCTAATAAACGGAAATACATTAAAAAAGAAAAGAACGTAATTTCGAAATAAGAATTATTTGGAAACGTATAGCTTTTCACAAACAATGGCAAGCCTTGTCGCGGAAACAAAATTCATCACCATAAATTTTCTGTTCAATGGAACGAACAAATAATAAGGTTTTATATTGAAAGGAAAAGTGGATTAAGAATGCCTATTTAATGGGGTATTGATTGCAATTTTGAATATCTTTTGATTAAGACTTCTTTTTTTATATAATAAAAGGGGCTCTTTGGCTGTTATTTATGGTACAATGTTGTACTATCTAGTGAAAGCCGATGGTAAATCGATATTACATTTTGACCTGTTTTTTATTTATTCGCTTAATATTAGTTTTTCCTAACGATTATGCTCATTGTAGTGATTATCATATTTAGAATGGGTTTCTTGATACTACGCATCTCTTAAAAAACATGAATAACTGACTCAAATTGAGCTGTCAAACAATAAATGACTGTGGTGGCAGGGGCGGATCCAACCTTTCTCTTTGGGGGGGGGCGGGGGGCGGTGATATCATAAAAGTATGGCAAGCGAAAGCAAATTGTCGACGGGGGGGGGGGGGGGAGACACCAGTAACAGTGTGTAAAAGGCAGGGTCGGGTCTATCTTTCTGAATTTGAAGCTTTTGGAGAGGGAGGGGTGATCATAAGAAAAAACAAGTGGTCAATAGGGTTGGAAGATGCGAGCAGGGTACACAATCTTAGTATAAGAGGCAGAGTCGGGTCTATTTTCCTGAATTTAAACCTCTTGGGAGATGGCTATCGCAAGAAAAACAAGTTGACAACGGGGAGGGGGGAAGTGCCAGCAGCATACACATTCCTAACATAAAAGACAGAATCGGTTCTATTTTCATGAACTCAAAGCTCATGGAAAGGGGAGGGGCGATTGCAAGCATACCCATTCCTATGCTCTATTCAAGAACTAGAGAGAATAATAAAACTGTTACCGAAACTTCCAACGTACCTGCTTCAGTACCGCAGGTAACTGAGGACTGCGGTAAATCTAATTAAATTTAATTATATTTAAATATTATAAGCTTTTATAAATTTACTGTAAGAATAAAATTTTTGATAGTGCAATTTAATTTCTGTCAGTGAGCAAAGTATACCTTACAGTGTGTCCTTAGTGCTTTATTTTGTTTGTGCTTGTTTTTGTATATTATTTGAAATTAGTGAGATACCCAAAACATATGGATACCACATCTATATTTATTCCAAAATCGTTAAACCATGGTATTTTTCCTCAACGAAAAACTTATTACGATGAATGTTTATGATGCCTTAAGATATCAATATCTAGATAATAATGTTAAAAGCTCTGTTGAGATGTGTTCCAACATGACAGGAGTTAGAAAATCTACTATGTACCGAATACTGAAGGAGAAAAAAACGACTGGAATTGTTAGTACTCCCAAGCTAAATTCGATCACAGGCAGACGAAAAACTTCGTTGGAAGAAGAGATGTAAACTGCAATAAAAAAAAGTTGTACATACATGTTATTATGAGAAGCAAATCCCAACCGTAGACAAAATTGTAACTAAAATCAATGAAGATCGGGATTTATCTGAAATTAAAAGAACTGAGCTTTGGAAATTGCTCAGAGAACTTAATTTTTCCTGGAAAAAACCAGAAAGGAAATCTATTCTTATAGATCGTCGGAAAATGTCCGTTGGAGAAGGAAATATCTTTCTCAAGTAAAAGGCAAAGTTGCTAAAAATAACACAACTTACAAAATTAGTAATTTAACTGAACTTTTAAAAGATTTTTTGAATAAAGTTACTTGTGGAAAATTGGGAAAAATCCATATAATAAAAGAATAAAAGAAAATGTGGAAACTCGATTTCATGATCGGTGAGATAGAGGAACCAATTATAATTAATTTGAGCGAAGATAGATTTCCTGACTTTGACTGCTTAGATACGTAATGGTTACCAGCGTAAACAAAATTTATTATTTAAATTTTCTGTAACATATAAAAATTAATTATATTTGAACTCCTTTTAGTGTTTAATTGTAATTCTGCAGATGGTTTAAGAAATAAATAAACTGAAACATCAAATATCCTAAAAATGTTTTTAATTAATAATAAAATAACCGATAGCTCCAAAAAAATGTTAGTATTATATGGACGAATTTATTTTTTTATATATGTTTAACTTCTTGTATTTTTAACAATGGGTATATTGTAAGTATTTAAATTATAACTATAATACAAATTTTTTGAATTTGAATTAAAAATAATAAAAATACAGTTGTGATTTGTGTTAAATATGTCAAAATTATTTATATTTTCTAATGTATGTAAAGTATTAAGAAATCATAAGAAATAAAATGATATTACAATAACTTTTTTTTTTAAGTTTATTACCGCCATTATTCTATGCCATAAATAATTAGTGATAAAATAAACCTCCTTCCGACTCCTATGATAAGAATTAAAATCCTTTTTAACACTTCCATCCAAATACCTATTGTTATCCAACCCATATAGTCCATTATTATAGACTGGTATTTCTGATTATAAAATTTCTAACCCATTCCTATATGTGTCTAACAGATTTTGCCAAAGACACTGGACTAAAGAACAAAGGTAGTTTGCGAAGAAAAAAAAGGGTAAAAAATGATTTATTACTCTCTCTAGTTCTGGAATAAACTATAGTATAAGAGGCAAAATTGAAAAAATTTTCCTGAACTTAAGGCTTTTGGGGGTGGGGGCGATCGCCCCCCCCCCCTAGGATCCGCGCCTGTGTGGTGGGCTCATCTCCATGTTGGGTACTTCTAGTTTTGGTAAAGATGTAATTAATGTATCTTTGGGCGATAACGAAGACGCACTTCAAAATTTAAATTATATCGAAAGTCTTATAATTACTAACCCATCGAAATCTCTTTATCAAATTAAAATAAGTGATTACTATAACTGTTATGGAAATAATTGTACTATACGAACAGTGTGCTTTATAACATAACTTTATAAATATATAAAATAGTTATGCATTTATGTACTTCATTTTTTCCTTTCCTGCTTAATACGCTTTCCTGTTTAAAACGCGTTTTTTTCTGGATCCTTTCAGAATCGTCTTAAGAGGGTTTTATTGTAGTATATTACACTTGGCCCAAGCACGCTGCGACTATCCAAGAATTTGGATTTTCCACAAGAATTTAAAGCCAACATGAGAGCCCAACAAGAGACTAACGAGGCCAGGAAATTGAAAAGGGCTGATTAAAGATATCGCAACATCATTCTGCAGGAATCATGGAGTAGACATAATTTTAAAAATGATGTAGTTTGAGACGACGATGCGGTACTTTTTTTCTTTCGCATTTTTCTTGACACTTCGTTTTTCAAACTAGTAGACAAGATATCTCAAGATTACGTAATCAATTTCAATAAAATTTAAGCCACATATTCATTATAATATTATCCAAAATATATTTTAGGGTCTTTTTGATTATATGCCGCTTCCACTTTTTATAAATTTTCAAAACTCAAAATTCCGTTAAATTTTTGTTCAAATAGTTGTCATTTCCACAAGCAAATATTTCCTATGCTATATCTTAGATATTTCTTTTCAAAATAAGAAATTTTTTTTTTTCTTCAGAAGATGTGTAACAAAGAAAAATTTTCAACAAGGGTTCTACTTAACTGCTTATACTTACATCATTTTTTTATTCGTTTTTTTTCAAAAGCACTATCTATCTATCTATAAAATGCGGCAGAGCTGCATGTTTCGTCTCTACTAGGCTCATCAGGTTACCAACATGAACTTGTTAGTGCAAAGGACAGATCGGAAGGAAGTATGCAACACTGAAACGCGGCTTCGCCGACCTCCCGCCAGATAGCGTACATATGTCCTCCGTGTGAGATGCAATAGCAGTTGATATATCCACATTATTGCATTGTAGTGCTGAAATCACATTCAGCCAACGTACAACTATAGGCAACTACGTGTGTAAATGAATTAAAATGCAAACAGTAAATGCAGATTATACTCCATCATATCCTTTCTGTGTTAGAGGTTGTACAGTTTGAATAAATTGCTACAAAACACAATTCATCCTATTCCACCACCATCAAGATGATGGCATACCTGTACCACCACACCGAGAGAAAAGTCAAAACTTACCCGCCCTGCTACAGTGATACGGCAGAGGTACATGTTTCGTCTCTTATTAGAATGATCAGGGTATCGACATGCAACTGTTTGTACACATGACAGATCGGAAGGAATTATGCAACACTGAACGCGGCTTCACCGACCTTCCGCCAGATGCCGTGTATATGTGTATGTGGATATATCCCTGATGAGTCTAGTAAGAGATGAAACATGTAGCTCTGTCGTATCACTGTAGCAAGGAGGGTGTTTTGACTTTCTTCTTGATATGGTAGTTTTTATTTATTCAAACTGTGCAACCTCTAACACGGAAAGGATATGACGGAACGAAGTGTGCAATTACTGTTCGCATTTAGTTCATTTATACACGGAGTTGCATATAGTTGTACGTTTGCTGAATGCGATTTCAGTACTACAACGGCATAATGTGGATATATCCACTGGTATTGCATCTCACACGGAGGAATCTGTGAAAGCCGCAAAGACATATCTTTAAAAGTTTGGCTTGAAGTGATTTACGAAAATCTGGCTTTGAAGAAAGTCAAAAAGAGAAACGATTTTCTAAAAATATAAGCCCATTTTAATTCTTCGTAATAATTAATAAAATTACAAACAATTATTTTAAACTCGTGAATATAGCTAACTCTGCCATTACAGTATAATAAAAATGAAATTGGTATTGTCAAAAACAACAATGCATCGAAATAAAAATTTAACTGCTGGCCCAGTGTGATGCAGTAAAGTAATTTAAATTTAAATGTTCATTTGGGAACGAGGGCTGCTCCAAAATAATATATACTTTTTGGCATTCCTGAGGAGACAAAGTGACTCGAATTTTAACAATTTTCTTACTTTAAAAATCATACGAATTGCTAAGTAATTCTTTATATGTAATAAATAATATTAAACCATAAACACATTAAATAACTAACAATTGTAACAGTAACGTTAAATCATCGTTAATATTGTAAGTAAATTTACATTGATAAAAATTATGTACTGATCTGTTTCTTTTACACAGGGCTTCTTAATTTTTTCTGTTCTATTACTATTATTAATGATTAACACACAAAAGATAAATAATACTTTCAATCCGGAAATAACCGGTACATTTGAATTTAACCAATGAGCGCAGACGCGGATTCAAAGAGGGGGGGGCTTCTAATTCAGAAAAACAGACTCACCTGAATGTTTCTGACACTCCCCTCCCCCGTCCCCCGTCGACAACTCGCTTTCGCTTGTCATGCTGTTGTGATGGCGTTTTTAAAAGGGGGGCAACCTTGCTCTACCGACATACAGATGCCTTCTTCTTATTACGGCAGCGGAACATCGGTAGGTGGATATTTATCGTGCAGACAGTCATCTCTCAAATGCTCAGCGCAGGGGTATCTAATTACGCACGGCGATATCCACCTACAATCGGGATATCTCTGTTCTCTGAGCTGTTCAACGGTTTGACTGTCCGATGATTAAAGCATCCACCGGGTCGTCGGTTCTGGGGCGCCACCGTCGGGATTAATTTGGTCGAGGGCCCATTTGTGCACCGGGCAGCTTGTTACAGTGGAGAAACGGCAAGTCAGAGGTCAATTGCGCATATTAGTGCTGGCTGCCGGCTACCAACTGTTACCTGAAGTATTAAAAATGGAAACTAAGTACAAACGGTTTTAAAACATCCTGTATCCCGTATTCCACATTTTCTACAAAGATATGTCCTAAAACAATCAATACCAAAATAAACAATTAAACGGTCTGGAGGGCAAAAGTATGTTATATGCGCTGTTCACGGTGGCTCGCACGCCTGGGTAGTGGTAGACTTGTACTTATATTTTCGACGCTTCGTGTCTAAAATTCACGACGCTGTTCGCGGCGCTTCGTACTAAAAATTCAATTGGCGTCAGAACACACGACATATCTAAGAGTAACCCTGCATTGAACGGCGGTAGGCGGCGTCTTTACACGCGGCAGCGGCGATAAACGTCGGGGAAGCAGTTGCTAAGCTTCCTTTTTAAAGGATATTAGAGAGCACCTAGCGGTTAAAACACATTCCTGACCATTACAGCAACAAAACAAAACCTACGGCATGCAGTGCGTGTGTATATAGGTGACCGTAGGAAGGAAAGGAAGGAACCGTCGCTGCCCGTACTTGTAAGGGTCCTCGACAGCGTCGTTAGGATGGAACAACATTGCTCGTACTTACAAGAGTCCTTGACAATGCTAGTTATTAGCGGGGTTGGACGTAAGGAAGGTAGTGGATGGTGAAACACCATATACACACAAGCCAACCCTCACCTACATTGCTAGACCAGAAAGGCGCGGTCCGGCGGGCGTGTGTGATATCGCCACTCCTCAAAGAGAGAAGCTAAATCCGCTCCCACATGAGCCTGTTTAGAAACACGCAAGTCACAAGTTTACATTACATACACTGGTAAACAAGTTTCAAGTACAGACTTGTTTTTTCTTTATTCTAACCTAAAAAAAATACAGTTTTTGTTGATTTATTTTTCACTTTGTCTCTAATGCAGAATTGTTTACAACACAATTAACTATTTTTGTTTTTTTAAAAAATATCGAATAAAAAACAGAAAACTTTTAATGATATGGCGAACCGGTAATCCTCCCCCCCCCCAGCCATGCAATGACGTCTCCCCTTCTTTTTATTTCAATGTTCCTTTCAATGCTAAATTAGTACTAGTTGATCCATCAGCTTTTGTGATACAGTGCCGCTTTAAGGCTTATATTCAACCAGGCCAACAAATTTCTATATACGTAAGACAAAACAGAGTAATTTTCGGTTTCTCACTTCTTCTTGAGAAGAAAACTCCTCTTTTCTCTTAGTTCAAGTTAAATAAATAAAGTTTACTAAACATATTTTAGCTCCCCTGTATTTTTAAGTGCAATTATTAGTAAAAATTGTCCGCACACCGAGTTTTAATTGTTTTGGTTTCATGGAAAGTTGATTTGCAATACAAAATTCTATTATCTAAATTGTATGTAAAATTTACATTTTTATTAAATAACAGTCACTCTAGTATAAATGGCCTGGAAACGCAATCTGCAAACATTTGCGTATAATTGATTTTTTGTTTATATTAACGAACTTTCTTCTTTTGCAGGTAAGCAACTTACAAGAAACAACTTAGAAGGGTCGGTAAGTCATGAGAAAGGAATAATTTCATTTAAATGATATTATAAACTTACATTTCAACTGAGTGAACTAACATTGGTATCTAGAATGAAAAGAGCTTCAATTAGACCTTAAAATTTAAAGAAAATTGCTATATTGGTATCTAAAAAGCAAAACCTCACAATTAGGTGAAAAAAATAATTAATAATACTGAAGCAAAATCACCAGAGTATAGTTGAAACATTAGCAAGCGAAAATGCAGAGCTAACCTCTACGCCGGAAAGTGATGGTGGGTTATTTTGGGTTATTCAGGGTGCCACTACATCAGTAGCTAGGTCGTTAAGAACTGGCTTTCAACTTTAATTCTACAAATAAGCAAGTACACAAAAAAATACAAACACAAGTGAGCATGTGGGTCAAATAAAACCCTCTAATTGAAAGTTAAAGGTGTAAGCTCGATATATTATAATGAAAATGTAGCTCCAATAAATTTATAGAATAAAAAATCAAATAGGATTTAACACAACGTAAACTATAACCTACTGGCGTTAAAATATGAAGAAAATCCTGTTTATTCAACGCCTTACAAAAATAAACCAATAGAATTAACTTAATTGATCAAATTTACTAGTTATCCTTAAAATTAAAAGAAAAATAATAAAAGTTTGTCTCTCTGATGGTGAGACTGTCAGTTGAACGATCCCTCTGTTTGACGGCATAGGCCCTGTTGTAACATCAAAAGGTGAATGCAAAATATCAAAAAAAATAACAAGGGACCGTAGATCGAACTCCGTAAGTATAACTCGATGGTATAACAACCAATAGGGAGGACCCCTAGGTAAATCCCTACAAAAAAGCGTCTAAAACTACGAAAAATTAAATCAAGAGAAATTTTAAACTTTCTACTTATTCCAAAAAAAAATTATCGAATGTGTTCTTTACGTTAACAGAAAAAGAAATACTAGTCAAAAAATAATTAGAAATAATTCAACAAAACACTAACTTTAACTATCGAACTTAAGATAAGTAAGAGTAAAAGTACATAAACGTACAATACATCATCAGCTGGATTCAGTGTGATCATTAATAATTATTTTAATATAAGATAAAACAAGAGATTTACTACACAAAATAATTAATTACTCAATTAAATCAACCATAACAGAATTGAAAGTAATAATAAAATTAAACAGAAAATATTTAGAATTTAAAACAACTAGATGATGACGTTATATGCTTGGTTTATTAACATTAATTATTATTCAATAGATCAGTTTAATCTGGCTAAAATAAACACCTTTTTTAATTTAATTCAAAGGCAAAAATAGTAAATGAAAATATAATCAAAATATAATCCTAATATGCACCATAATATTGTGTAGAAAACCACGATACATATTTTGACATTTACTTATCAATTAAATAAAAATAAATGAACTTGTTCCTGATAATTTTCTAAATTTTAACTTAATTTAGCTAGTCTCAAGTTCCTAAACAATGTAATCGAACACAAAAAAGAACTGGAGTCGAACTAAAAATAATCGAGGCAACAGACGTATCACGATGCTATTTTATTTTATTTTTATCAATTTTAAGCCCAGAATGTGGTCAAGAATACAATTCAGAAGAAATGTAAAATATGTAAGGTAACTTAATTTTTCTATAAATTGGGGATATCGTAATACGTCCAGAAAGCAAATACATAACAAAATGCAGTAAATTTACAATCAACAGCAATGTTATACTCAAAATTAAGTTTTATTAATATAACAGAAATAATTAAAGCATTTTCAAGTTACAGCCATCAAATACTAAAGAAATTCTGGAAAAATTGATCAATAATCATAAAAGACCACAGTAACAAACGGGCTTAAAACCCAATATAAAACTTAATAGTCTAAAGCAGTCAATTTAGATATTAATTTTACTCGGTAAAAATCAATTCTGAACTTAAATCTTACATAAATCAGAAATCCATGCCCGATTGTTTTTAATAAATTGCAATTAATGGATCATACCCGTTAACACGTGCAAACTACCCAAAATCTCTGTCTACAGGTTTATCTCTTTAAAAATAACACCATGAACGCCAAAGCAAAAGATAAAGTTATTCAATAACTCAATACAATCACCGGGACTATAAACGACTTTCCAACCTAAAATCCGAAAGTATGGCAATTTAAATTGAGATGGAAGTTTGCAGCCGAATCAAACCAGGAAAAAGTGAAAATAAGACAAATGGCTTCCATTTATAACCAAGATCCTCGCATGTGTACAACGTTACTTTTTTTAGGTGCGTTCAATTGACACGTTTGAAAGAAAGAGAGCTCAAATTAGTCAAATAAGCCAATTTATTAATCATTAGCATTTCTGCTCAAAAGTTATATAAGTATCCAAATAGTTATTTTTAAATTTTAGAAATACATTTCAAGTCGTAGAGATTTATGGAACCCAACAAATATTTCCTCACATAGTAGTAGGCAGAAAAACCAAGATCTATCTGAAAAAAAAAGGTAACAGTAAATTCAGCTCCCTAAATAGCAACCAGGTACAGTGTAGTAAAATATCAATAAAAATGGTTAACTGATAATTAAATGTAACTTAAAATGATACTTTATGGTATGCCTTTATTCAAAGAATTTTGAAAAATACTTAAAGAAAATGATATTGTGTTGCCCATAACGTATTGTCCAAAAAAAAATTAAATTGACATTTTGGGCCCTGACAAAATAAACCTTTTACTAAAATAACCATTATTTTATTGTAAAAAATGGTACTCATCAAGTTGTGAAAAACTTCCTATTAAAATGATCCCAAGAATCTCCGCGAGATAAAACCTGTTGAAGATTTTATCAAAAGGGTGAATTTAAAACAAGTTAGGGATCAAGTATCATAGCAAAGGGTGTAGAAATGTTATTCATAATGATTAAATTCCTTCAAAGGACAATAGTAATGAAAAATATATAATTTTCTTATTCCACCCACAAACGATTATTCCTGGAAAAATAATTGCTACGAATACATAAACTACGGTGTCTATATTTGACTTTTTGTCCAGTTTAATAATAAAAGAAATAAAACATTTAAAGGTTTTTTTTTTTAATTTTAAAGTGCAAATGTTGCGATTGATGCGATGAAAAATTATGTCTTGGCGGTCTACCGGCCAGGGAACCATAAAAAACATAAAGAAAATATCGAACAAATGATATGCTAATGCAGGATACGTTCACTTATAATCATGATAACAAAATTTATACTCCATAACGGTAAAATTAATTGTTTCTATAACCTCTGGCCTACTTTTGACTACATTTAACTCATTAGTACTCTTAAGACCATTACTATATGACACTGGTTTGAAACTACAATAAATTAATTTTCTACATTGGTATTTAAGTTGGCGCCTTTGTTAAGAGGCTTAAAGGTTAAATTTATCGATTGGGTATTTTAATCCCCAATAGTTACTGGGCGAAATTGTCTAGAATTAATAACCGAATTTATTGAATTAGGCCAAGTTGTATCTATATAACCTTTAAAACCTTAGTTAGTGCTTGGGGATATACGTTTCTGGTTAATGGTAAGGTTCAAATGCTTTTATGTATAATTAATTATAATTGGGCAACTATACTTCCATTGGGAATTGTGTAATTGGAGAATTGTAATGTCGTCTAACTAATGCACTTGGATAACTTAAGCAAAAAGGTATGATTGTATTGGAATCTACATTTTCAGATGAGCTTTAAACTGTACAAAAATATGTTCGTCTTTAATATTTTATTGTTTTAGTTTTGGGTGGAAATCTTTGCATTTAGAAGAGTTTTTCTGCTTGAGATTTATATATATATATATATATATATATATATATATATATATATATATATATATATATATATATATATATTCATCGCAATTTATAATTTCTATACTGTCTAAGAATAAATTTCCGGTCATTTCTTCCCTTCGTATGCATAGATATTGTATTTTTGTCGAACCAACTTCTAAGCCCCATTTTTTGTATTCTTCTTTTAATTTCCTAGATATCTAGAATATCTTCCATTTCTTGGGCAATAACTACCTGATCATCGACGTTATGTAAAGTATACAGAGTACTCTATCCCAAATACAGTCCCACTCCACTACATTTCCATTTCCATAGTCTGAGAGCTTTATCGATATAGGTGCTAAACTGAATTGGTGATAAACAATAGTCCTGTCGCAGTCTATTGTTTCCTAAAAAAATTTTGACAGTTTCTTTCCTATTTTTATTCTTGATGTTAAATTTCTATATAGCACTTTTATAGCATTTGTAATGGTAATATTTATATTAGTTTTTTTCTAGGAGTTTCCACAATTTAGCCACAAGGATGGTGTCATATGCTTTAGTCACATCTACAAGAAGAAGATATACTTCTTTTGACCTTACCGTTATTTTCTCGATAATTTGAGACAGGCAGAAAATGTTGGTACTCTACCTTCGTATAAGCATTTAGGTAGAGTACCAGAACAATGGTATAACGCACAAGTCGTACTTCTCTTCAAAAAGGGGGACACAACAAATATAGAAAACTACGGTCCTATCAGTTTATTAAACCACCTATATAAACTGCATATTGACAAATCGCCTAACTGAAAAGCTTGACTATTACCGGCCTGTGGAGCAAGCCGGCTTTCGACGTGGATTTACACCTGGTATTTGTAGATTTTCACAAGGCCTTTGACTCTATCGAAACATGGGCGATCTTAAAATCACTTAATAATGCTAGAATTGACTCCAGGTATACCACTATCATACAGAACATATATAAAAACGCAACTATACAGGTTAAAATCGACGAAGACACAAAAACCGAAAAAATAAACGTTATGAGAGGTGTGCGTCAGAGAGACGTCATCTCTCCGAAACTATTTACGCTAGCTTTGGAAGATGTCTTTAAAAAAATAAATTGGGATGAGAAAGGTTTGAGAGTCGACGGTTCTTATCTTAGTCATCTTCGTTTCGCCGACGATGTTGTTGTCATGTCTAGCAACCCAGAAGAGCTAAAACAAATGCTTCAAGATTTCAATGAGGAGGCGAGAAAAGTTGGACTTAAAATGAACTTGGGGAAAACTAAGTTAATGAGCCCTGACGCATATGTACAAATAGAGATTCAAAATGAAATCATAGAGAATGTCCAAGAGTACATCTATTTAGGCCACATTATGAAACTGGGCAAAGAAAATCAAACGACGGAAATAACAAGGAGAATAGGGCTGACATGGGCTGCCTTTGGAAAGTTGCAGTACGTATTAAGAGATAGAAACCCACCAATCAACCTTAAACGGAAAGTGTATAACACGTGTGTCTTGCCTGTTGCTACTTACAGCATGGAAACGATAACACTAACCAAACAAAACGCAAATAGGCTCCGAGTTACTCAACGCTTCATAGAGAGACTCGTTACGGGATAAAATACGAAATCAAGTAATAAGATCAAGAACCAAAGTAGCTGACGTCATTGAACGCATATCACGACTAAAGTGGCAATGGGCAGGGCACATGGCTAGACAACAGCCCGATAGTTGGACGAGTAAATTACTGCAATGGTGACCGAGAGAAACGAACCGAAATCGTGGCAGGCCACAACGCAGATGGGTAGATGATATAAGACAGTTTACTGGAAAAGACTGGCTCCAAAAGGCGAGAGACAGATCCCAGTGGAGGACCATCGGAGAGGCTTATATCCAGGAGTGGACGTCAATGGGCTGAGAAAGAAGAAGAAGAAGAAGAAGAAAATGTTGTCAATTGTAGAACGGCCGGCTCGAAATCCGTTCTGTTCGTCCCACTCGTAGTGATAGTATTCTTTACATACTAGATCTTTTAGTATCCTTCCGTAAAGACGACTTAATATACTAGTTACTGTTATTCCACGATAGTTGTTACAATCTTTCTCATTGCCTTTTATGTATTGACGTAATGTCTATTTCAATATGTACGCATATATATATATATATATATATATATATATATATATATATATATATATATATATATATATATATATATATAGAACACTAATCTAAATTTTTGACAGATTTCCAAATTAATACTGGTTTTTTTCAACGCGTATGCGAACTCTTTTTTGAAATGTTTAACTTTAATTAATATATTTGATTACGAAATATGTACCAAAGTTGTTTTGAGTGGTGTATGCGTAACGGATCATTTTTGTAGGACTCTGTATACTGTAGAATTAAACTTCAGATCTTACGTAAAATTTCTAATTATAATATAGACTATAATGGAATACCAACAATTTCAATCCAAAGTTCTGAGCAATTGCAAACTTCCTATACAAAAGCGTACTATAGTTATTGTCATGAAATACACAAAATAGCTCACTTCAAAATAATAATGTCATGTATAATGCATACAATTATAATATGAAACGGAACGAGAATATTACTGTGGAGATTCCATAAAGTTTATATTTACTTAATTTTATGTTTCAACTGACTTAAATAATTCCCCTTTAGGTTATGCTTCTAGCGGGGTGTAAAAATTTATAGCAGTCGCTACACGCAAGTTATCGGAATGTCAATTGTTTCCAAATTTGCAAAATTAAGAGCGACAACTTGGAAATAATACGCCATAAAAAATTATGGCTACAGAACTATCGGATAAATGCAACATAGAATCAAAAGAAATTTTATTTTAGGCTTTAAATATTTTATTTCTTTATATTTCTCTTCAGATGTGAATGAATTATGATTGAACAGTTCAAAAATTATTACGTATACACACTGAGTCCCATGTAATTTCCAAATGTTATTTATACTAAATAACCTTCGATGACCTTTGTAGATCTATCTTATTTCCGAAAAGGTAATTTAGGAATGTCACAAATATTTATGGTTTCTCTTATTGCAATTTAGCCTTTGCATTTGCCACCAAAAAATGTGTATTACCCCAATTTAGAAAATACTCAGCTTCGTCCTTCTACTCAAACCATTTAAGCTAAATTAATTACTTCCTGCATCTGTCCTAATTACTTACACGTCAGCTGCCACCGACATTGGGCCCGTTGTTTCGTCTTGGAGGAAGCGATATTCGGTTAGCTATATGTGGGGTGGTTTTTGGGGAATCTATATCCTTAATTCTGGATAACCTATTTAGGTAATCTGGATACGAATTCTACACAATTGTGTTTATATTACAGGAAGACGATGTTGGTTTTTAAGGTAGGATTGTTTTAAATAAGTGTTTGTGTTTACTCTATTAGTAAAATAAATAGCATGCCAAGCATCATGAATTTTCTCAGAAAATTTAAAAAACATTTCTCTTTTATTATGAATAATTTGTGCTATTTTTCTGCAACATTAGGTATTATTATTATTTTATTAACTTTTGGTTTATATAAACTGTTTCTCAGGGGCGGATCGAGCCCCTCTGTTTCGGGAGGGGGGTGCGGCGATACCACAAGAGTATAGTATGGCCCGCGAAAACGAGTTGTCGACGAGGGGAGGGGATGTAAAAGACAATCACGTTCCTAATAGCAGGCAGGAGCGAGTCTATTTTTCTCAATTGGAAGCTCTTGGGTGAGAGATTACCCCACCGCCCCCTTCCTTGATGTTATTTTTGATTTTGATCATTTGTTTTAGATTTCTATTACGCTGATCAGCTTAATCTTATATTTTTTTTTCCTTTTTGTTATACAACGTGGTAAAATAAGTAATGTAAAAATTTAAATTATAAACAAATAATAATTAAATAGCGATTTATTTCCAACAGGCGGCCCCCTTATAGGAAATTCAGACATAGATAAACAAGCTAATAGAATAAAGTAAATAAACTAACTAAAGCTAGAGTTAATCTAAAACTAAGAGTAAGGATCTATTCAAAATCAATTCACCATCCATTTGAATATCGGATTTACAAGCTGTAGGCATACAATATTCTCATAAACTGTCCATATACACGTAAAGTAGCAAGCTACAAAGAATACCCAAATACCTCGCGCAGATGTCTCAGAATAGTTGGTAGACCGTCAAAATGCATATCGCATAGTGCAGAAATACGATTAAAATTGCTGCACATTTTGTAGATGAGACATTGAAATAAAATGTTTGACCTAGCAAGGGCAGTTGAGAACGCTGGTGGATGCCTGGCACCAACACGGGGAACGAGAAATGATAATTCTAGCAGAAATGGGCAATCAATTCTCGCATTCAGAAGTTTATAGAGAAATGATACGGATTGGGGGTTACAACGTACAGCCAATGGCAGTACCATACCTTAAATCTTGCGAGAATGCGGTCATGATTGAAACCCCACCGAGGATAAACATTGTCCTTTCTAAACATTAAATATTTTAGAAATTTTCTTTGGACGGCCTCTATGGCCAGGCCATGACAATTGTATATGGGGGACCACACAATTGATCCACAATCTAGTCTCGATCTTACATAACTATAACACAGCAGTTTGAAAGTCGCTGTGCTAGAAAAAGGTTTGCAGTTTCGCAGAACAAATGCGGGATGCGCTAGACACCATCTGATCATTGTAAGGAATAATGGACAAACTCGCATGGAAGACAATACCCAGATCCGTCACAATAAAGCATCCATTAACGATAGAACCATTTATATGGTAATTAAACCGAACAGGATTTTTTGCCTGACAGTAAGAAACAACATTACATTTAGAGATGTTAAGATCAAGCTTATTAGCCACACACCACTGACTGATCATATCGATACTGGCTTGAAGGGACAAACAGTTTGCAACAGAATCAATGCGTTGAAATATTTTTAAATCATCAGCACAGGCCAGTCTGCGGCAGTCCAACTGGGAAACAATATCGTTTATAAATATGTTAAAGAGAAGTGGTTCCAAGTTCGAACCCTGGAAGACACATGACGTTGGAGTAAACTTAGCAGATTTATATTCCTCTATTTGCACAAACTGACTACGATTAAATAAATAGGATAGGGAAACAAGGTTGTAAGAGAAGCTGAATAGGAAATTTATTTTTTGGATTTTTTCAAGGACAATTTTTGAAGACTAATTAAATATCTCGTGGCATCTTTGTTAGTTTTTAATTCAAGGTTTTTAGAGAAAATATATAATTCTTTGGAGGTCACATTTTGATTTCATAGCCAGGTACAATTGGTAAAATGTTAGAACACCTGTGCGTTATCAATCTACGAGCATATCAAAGACCGTTTTAAGGTATGTTCATCTTATTTGTCTACTAATAAAAAAAGACAGAAAATAAAATATCGTTCTTTATATCCAAGCCTTATTATAATGGAACAAACATTAATTATTATTAATCTTAATAAATATGGTTCATCGTATATTCCACTAAAAGGAGGAATTAAACAATCACTCTGTACAGAGATTTTAACTATGGGAACTGAGTCAGCGTATATATTATATTACCGCCCTAAGATCTAAATTTATTAATAAACTTAGTCATTTTATTACTTTTGGTTCATTTAATTTGTCTTTCTAGAACCATAAATATTTCAGAATGTGTCGAGGTAATTTTACCCTCTTTAGAGTTATAAAAACCGTTAAAGATAAGTCAAAAATAGATTTAGCAACATATGGCCTTAACTGCTTAAAATGTTTTAAATATTGAACGATTTTTCTATTATTAGGAAACAAAAGAATAATCAAATAAAGTCACTACAACGTAATATATTGTTTGATTACATGTACAAGGAATTCGAATAATGACAGTTTCCATTAACAAGAAAGAAAGATTTTTTTTAAACTCATTAATATCGTTTTCGTGTGTTTATAGAAATTTTTAGAATAGTTATTTGTATAAAAAAATAAGATTAAGATGCTCAGAGGCCAATTCGGGAATTAAGAATTCGGTATAGAATGGCTGACGTTCTCTATAGAAGACAAGACCCAAACTTTCGAACTTTTGGGAATGGAATTGACAGTTACAAGATCGCACGGGATGAGATCATCATCACTGTTTCTAGAGAGTAACTGCTGTTCTTAAAATTTTAAGGAAAACCTTATATAGAAAAAGAAAAGAAAACGACCCCATTATTTCTCCTCCTGAAATACATATATATATATATATATATATATATATATATATATATATATATATATATATATATATATATATGTTTATCAATTATTAAACATTATTTTATTAAAGGTAAATCTGAAAATAGCGAGAGATGTCTCAAGTGGCAAAGAGGGAAAGAAACTAATGTGGAAATTGCAAAAGTATAAGTGAAGTACAATAGGCCATTTTTTTAAAATATTTTTTACTAACAGGGTTTTAAAGATTATGTAAATATTTTGAGATCTTTTGTCTGTTTTTAAATTAACATATGAGAGCATGTTAAAAAAACATAATTTTATTGGTAATTTTAATAGAAGACCTAAACGTCGGCTTTTGTTAGACCATATTTCCATTCCATTACCCGGAAAATGTACACATTTAATCGATTATTAAAACTTTGAAATGGAAACTTAGAACGGCGTTTTCAAATGTAATGTAATTTTCGTATTTGTATTAGAAAATAAAGCCGTAGAGAATTTCTATATTGCCAAAGGGTTTTCGTGGCCGATAGAAGTTCGTCGAGTTGTATAGTTGATTCTTATGTATTTTGAATTGCTGAATTCGAATTTTGATTATGTTAAGCTGTCATGTGAGTTGTGAATTTGTTATTAATAATGTAATTGTTTATACCGCTGTAAAATTGTTAATAAATGAGTTAGAATGTTTCGAATCCATGACATTTTGTTATGAGTTTAAAAATAAAAATGACCAACGAATTCTTGTAGTATCACCGATTATAATATAACTTGGTAATTAAGCTCCTTTTACCCTTCTTCTTCAAAAGTTATATGCTTCTGATATGTACTATTTTTATTTTAGGGGTGAAACTACTCCTTATAAAAAAAAAAGGTGTAAAAACATAGATTATACCGATTCTTCAATTGAATTCATGTTTCTATGTGTAAAATAAAAATTCTTTAATGTTCTGAATCATATAATGTGATTTATTGTAACGGTACATTCCTATAAAACCATCCGTTATAAAGAAATTTACAAAAAAATATTAGCTTTCCTGCTCGAGATTCTTTTAGAAAACACCGATTTTGATGAAACTTTGTAAATAAGCTTATCTTACCATTATCTTCAAGAATTATATGTTCGTGCTGTGTGCTCTTTGTTTGAAAGGGGTGGAAACTGACCCTCATGACAAAAAGTTAGGGAAAACAGATTTTAGCTTCACTTAGATTGAATTTATGTTTAAATATGTAAAATAGATATTCTTTCACGTTGTCGCTATAAGTTGTGATTTATTACATTATTACATCCCTTAAAAATTACCCAATATAACGAAATTTACACTAACATTAGCATTTAACATTCTTGAAGTTGTATTATGGTCCATTAAAATAAATTCAAATTCCTCCACTTTTAATAATATTTTTTCGGATTTATTGCAACTTTAGAATCTTCAAAAACCACCCCTTATTACGAAATGTACAAAAAAAATTACTTTTGAAACCTTACTTTTTAATGCTGCGTCTTGCACTGTGAATAATATTTTTTGAATTCATGTTAATTAAAACAGTTTACTCAAAATGAGAAACTGAAGATATATATATATATATATATATATATATATATATATATATATATATATATATATATATATATATATATATATATATATATGTTTATGCGGCTTTCACGGATCCCTTCGTGTGAGATGCAATTGCAGTGGATATATCCACATTATGCTGTTGTAGTGCTGAAATCACATTCAGCAACCGTACAACTATATGCAGTTCCGTATATGAATGAAGTAAAATGCGAACAGTAAATGCAAACTGCGTTCCAACCATATCCTTTCCGTGTTAGAGGTTGCACAGGCCATCATCTCGATGGTGGTGGAATAGGATAAATTGTGTTCTTAG
Organism: Diaprepes abbreviatus; assembly: GCA_034092305.1. Classification (NCBI taxonomy): domain Eukaryota; kingdom Metazoa; phylum Arthropoda; class Insecta; order Coleoptera; family Curculionidae; genus Diaprepes; species Diaprepes abbreviatus. Next base: position 17,658,298 of record JASJET010000200.1, on the reverse strand, counting down.
CAATTTGTTCCAACTGTGCAACCTCTAACACGGAAAGGATATGGTTGGAACGCCGTTTGCATTTACTGTTCGCATTTTACTTCATTCATATACGGAGCTGCATATAGTTGTACGTTTGCTGAATGTGATTTCAGCACTACAACAGCATAATGTGGATATATCCACTGCTATTACATTTCACACGAAGGAATCCGTGAAAGCCGCATAAACATATATACGCCATCCGGCGGGAGGTCGGTCGGTCAGTATTTGCATGCTTCCTTCCGATCTGTCCTTTGCACAGCCAGGTGCATGTCGGTACCCTAATGAGTCTAGTAGAGACGAAACATGTACCTCTGCCGTATCACTGTGGCGGGGAGGGTAAGTTTTGACTTTCTTCTCGGTATGGTGGTACAGGTAGGCCATCATCTCGATGGTGGTGGAATAGGATAAATTGTATTCTTAGCAATTTGTTCGAACTGTGCAACCTCGAACATGGAAAGGATATATATGTTGTTGCGTAGTGAATCACTAAAATTCGAGGTGCAGCGTACTTTACACGCGGTCGCAGACAGTAATGGTTGGTGGGCGTTGACTCCGCCTCCTTCCTGGGCGCTGCCATTGGTGTCGGTAAAGCATGACATGCGTGTCGGTACAATGGTCCCGCTTAAAGAGAGTTTTCCAAGTAGAAGGAATATTAACTGCATCGTCTCTATTATTCAAAATGCCGTTGTTTTCAATTTTGATGGATTCACGAATCAATCTTGCCTTGTAGTGTTTTATATGAGCGACTTGCTGGTAGGTGTCAAAATCAATTTTGTGTCCTATTTCGTGTTGGTGTTGAAAAGTGACGATATTGTCTATTTTTTTCTTATACTGAGTTTATGTTCTTCTAGTCTCGCTGATTTTCTAGCCTGGTCTGGCCTATATATGTTTTATTGCAGATGCCACATGAGATTTTATATATATCTTGATTTTCTAGATTGATTTTTTCTTTTTGATTTCTTAATGAAGAGCCTATTGTTTTGTGTGGTTTGTAGGCTGTAGATATTTTATGTTTCTAGAGCAATCTGCCGATTCTGTCTGTTGTGCCTTTTATGTAAGAAAGTATGGTGGTTTGTCTATCCTCGGCAGGTGGTCCTATTTCTTGCGTTGGTTTTTGTTGCCTTATTTATAGTTGGTGTCTTGTAGCTGTTTTGTTTGAATGCCCTTTTTATATGTGAAAGTTCCTTTTTTTTCCCTGGTCATCAGTTAGGCGAAGGTATCTTAATATTAGGGTATTGGCTACGCCCTGTATTTGTAAGGGATGATGGTGTCCGTGTGGGTTGGTTTTCGATATACTGTGTGTCGCAGATCTCCATCCATTGTTTTTGTTACTAGGACGTCTAGAAATGGAAGCTGATTATTTTTCTCAAGTTCCAGAGTAAACTGTATCTTTGTGTGGATAGAATTACGAAACTCATGGAAGCAGTTGAGCTGTTGTTTGCCATGAGGCCATATTACAAATGCATCATCAACATAGCAACACTGGAGTTTGGGTTTGAGATGGAATTTTTCAAGGACTTTCATTTCGAAATAGATCAAGAAAAGATTTGCCACAACTGGAGATAGTGAAGAGCCCATGGCAGCCCCATCTATCTGCCTATATATCTGACTATCGAACAAAAAATATTAATTTTGAAAAGTTGATGCTGGTAGCCTTTACTATGTGGTAGTTAATCATCTTCGGGAAATGTTTAAAAGGAACTACTATGTTTTATACCACTAAATTTATTAAGAAAACAGTGACTGCAGTTTCAACTCACATGACTCTGTGAGTTGAAACTGCAGTCACTGTTTTCTTAATAAATTTAGTGGTATAAAACATAGTAGTTCCTTTTAAACATTTCCCGAAAATTAATTTTGAATTTTGGCAACATTTATATGTTTATAACAAATTAATTGACATCCCAATTACTTCTAACCCTAGAAATTCATGTTTAGCACGTGAAAATATATAAAAGACCTTGTTTCATTCGATCTAAATAAAGCCCCTTATACTACAAACGAAATGCTTTGGTTTACAGTTTTGAATGTGTGAAATTTTGTGTGGTTAATTCTAATAAACTATACATTTAATTAAGATGCAAGATCCTTAATCAGATATTTCTTTCTTCTCTCTTTTTGTAAAATATGCTCCGGTAGACTTTCAAAATATTTTCAATCCTTTTTGCGGAGTCCAAGTCTGAATAAAAATCGGAACATTTACGGATCAAACAAAGTTTTACCTTTTAAACCCATTGGAATCGATAGGAGAGTTTCCTCGTAATTATCACTATTTAATTTAGAAAATAACGAGATAAAAATTTAATATGCTATAAAAACAATCCTCTACTTTGCTCTATCCTAGTTATAATAACAAACGAATACACAACAAGAATAGTAGGCACATCTGGTAACATAAACCTGAGGGTTTAATTATTGTTTGCGTAGGTAGAGGTTTATTCGTACACTAACAATAAAGTTTTAACTACCCGAAACCACCTTGGTCAGTTGCTTAAGTGGTTAGAGATTGCTATCATGCAGAATTAAACACAATGTTGATTGTTGATTTGCTTAAACTAAATAAATATTTTTCATTTTAAACAGCTTCATATACATATACAAGTTCCCTTTTTCAAAACAAAAATATGACTTCGGAAGATTTTTAAGGGCTCATTGTAATAATATCTAAGAATATTTTTTATAGAAGGTTAGCAAAAGAAAATATAGTTGAAATTTGACCTCCACTGGGTAAGAGTTATTTTTTATAGGATATTTGATATTTAAGTATACATCAATCAAATAAGTTTTAGTAAATGTATTAACAAAGGACTTTTTTTAATTCCTAATTCTACTGTTGGTTTGTTTCTATCATCCTATTATCATTATCACGTAACAACCGTGAAGACCACAATGCATAATTAGCAAAATCATGACCGAAAGAGATCAACTAGAGATAAAAATAAATATAACTAGAATCAATGTGATGACCATAAGCAGAACCCCGGCTTAGGAAAATTCATAATATATGATAAACCAATTTAACATATTGATAAATGTTAATATCTTAGGAGCTGGATAACAGCAGATTAGGAGCCAGACGATATTAAGCAATTCAAGGAAAAGAAGTTTACTAAATTAATAAATGGATAATGTCGCTGAGCACGCAGCTCTAAAAAATATTTAACAAATTGGTGATATATATATATATATATATATATATATATATATATATATATATATATATATATATATATATATATATATATATAATGTATGTATGTATAAGAAGAAAAGTGACAATAGTTGGCAAAGGAAAAATAATTTTAAAGTTTTTTAAAAAAGAAGGAAGAAACTTAGAACGGGGATATAAAATAATTCTGGAGATAAAAAGGTATTTATTTAACGTCTAGGAAATAGAAATTTTAGATTTGCCTGAAAATAGATGGATAAAATAGATGTATACTAACCTTTTTATGAATATTTGTAGTTAGTAATAAAATAAATTGTTTAATTTGCACTGCAACAATATTACTCTTAATAATAACGGCACACACAAATATTTTTAGATTGTTTAAAATTAAATTACATATAATAAGACACTAGTCATTTTTAACCATTCAGACATTTATACAACATTGCCAGATTTAATAATCTTAAATCCAATAAAAAAAGAAAACAGTGCACATTAAATAATATTAATAATATTTTAATTAGGAATAGATAAGGTGATTTATAAATTTTACATGAAACTGCACCCACTGACATAATCGTATTATTTTAATAAAGATTATATTTGTGTTTGACATTTCTAATAATAATAATAATTTAATCTGAACTCACCTGAGAAAGAGAGAATTGACACCAATGTTTTTTTAAACATCTGATCACGAAAAACGAGGTATGCAATTAAATTTATATGCAACCTTAAAGTTAATTTCATTTCAAAGTTCATGAAATCAGGAAATATATCTTTTTACTCAAAATGTATTGCATCTTTTTTTTTTGATAACTAGATTTCTTTTTATTTATTTTGGTTATTTAAAAAAAAAGCACTAGCTACTTAAATGTTGCATTTATTGTAATGGAAGCTATGCTTTCTAATGAAATAGAGCTAAACAATAAAATTGTATAGCGTCCCTTCCGAAAAATGCTATATTTAGATTTTTCCAGGGAAAAGAAAATATTTTTGACTAAATAACTTAATTGACTTAGAAAAAATTAATACCCTAATTAATAAAAATGTCTTAAAATGAAGGAAAGCCAATTATGAATAGGCTTTTTTAGATTCTTAATTTTATTTACAGCAAACCTTTTATAAGTGAAAAATAAAGGCAGGCTCCCCGACAACGCCCTTTTGCGATAAATTTTGAATGAAAAGAGGTTCGAATTCCAGTTTTCTAATTTATTTTTCCTAACTAATGGGCTATTAAATGGAGTAAAGAGAATATGGTATGATTGCATTGAATTTTTATCAGAAATCAAAGTTAGTAAATAACTTTTTTAATAGTGCCTTCTTTTGTATATAGCACTGACAGTTTTAAACAAAATAAACTAATTGTTTACAATAAAATATATTCAGGATAAAAGTTTTTTTAAATTAAGCTATAATTTATTTAAATTGTTCAAAGTAAACTAAAAATATAGAGTTTTATCCATTTTCAATTGTTAACCTTCGCCATACCGATACCACGATAGATAAAAATTATTTATACAAGAAGCGGAAAGAACAGAGTTTTTAAAAACCTCATTTCTGAATTATTTTCTTCATAAGATATTTATAGAAATTTACAATTTTCCAATACCCCCTAATAGTGGAATTAGGATTTTAAAAATAATTTTAAGCCAAAATTTTTTGAACACATTTATTATTTTTTTTGGAAAGTGTTAACACACAGGTTTTTGAGATATTGCTATAAACATCAGCCATAATTGATCGCGCTGTATAATTCCAAATTAATTTATGATGAAACTTGCTATTTAACTTAGAATACACTATATCTTAAATAAATCTTTTTTAACCTAAAACCTACGAAACCTCATATGACTTTCTTTATTTGAGAAAACTAGTAATATAAAAATTCAGTTTAGAGCAAACACAGGGTGAAAATTTTAAATTGATTTTGTAAAAAAAAGGCATTATTAATCTTCGTATTCAGTTTTCCACATTTCTCAAATATTTTTTGAATGTTACCCTTCATGTATGGTTAAACCGCTCCTATATGTTTTATTTTTTTAAATAAAAAAGTATATCCTGTTACTATTGCATTATTATCAGGACATAAGGCCATGCTTGGCAAAGAAAAAGTGGACCAACTTGCAAGACAAGGGTCTGCTACAACATTTATTGAACCAGAATCAATAGTCGGAATTACAAAGGCTGTTATTCGTCGCCTGTTATCTTAGTCGATAAATCTTCAACACCAGACCCACTGGAACCGCATTACGGGTGACAGGCACATTAAACAAAAGCTGAATAGACTATTGGGCAAACGAAACCTCGAAATCCTGCTTTTAATCTGACAACAGACTAATAATCAGCTCTGCTGATCATCTGAAACATCTACATATAATGATGATATATAATAGAGAACCAACATGTTGATTATGTGACGAAGAGGACAAAACAACCTCACACATCATCTTCGAATGCGAGGTGCTAACCTTTTAGAGACACCGTCAAGGATTGATCAATCGGAAAACCTTAAACCTAGAGGACAAACTTGTGAACAGTCTACTAAATCTCATTAAGGCAAACAACTTGTTTACATAAAATATATATTACAGGCTACACAATAAGTCACTCGGTTGCAGTGCAAGGGCTTCTCAACCCTGGCCTACTATATCCCTCAATCAATCAAAATCTTGCGATACCTACCTCGTAAAGAGCCGTAAAAAATGGAATTTAATACAATATAAACTCTTCAAAGAGTATTTAACATTTCTGGAGTAATATGCCTTATTTTATGTATTATTCTTTGAAGGAGTTCTTCGATATTTTGGGTCTTTTTACCCCTTTTTAGGGCAAAATTATAAAAATATAAGGGATTCAGATCTAGTGATTTCGCTGGCTATTCCACGGTACCTTCTCTATTCATCCACTGATTAGGAACAAGCTCATCTAGATATTGTTGCACATTTTGAGCATACTGAGCTTGTGCACTATTTTGTTGAAACCATATCCTATTGTAATGCAAATCTGGCTCTGTGTTATTTGCGAACAATATAGTCTTTCTTGTATATATAAAAATAAATGGCCATTGAAATATGCTTGTGTGTTATCTAGTATGAGTTTCAACATCCAATGCGGGGACCAGTATCGATAGTTTTTTCAATTAATGAAACCATTGATGGTAACCGTATATTCATTTGAGAAAAGTACCCATTCTAAAGAAATCTGAGAGTGATCAAGAGAATCCATCCTATTCTCACAAAACTTAAGTTGACGGAAGTGGTCTGAACCATTTTCCATAATCGCTTGAAGAAGATGCATTTTATAAGATATAACATTTATTAATTGTATCTGTATGCTACTATCTCCAATTCTTTAATATGGTAAAGAAATACCAAAACTTTTAATTTTGCATTATCACAATTTATTTATTATTCTTGAAAAAACATTAGTACGCTTTTATTATTAAAAAGAGCTATCATGTGAAATTATAAGCCGAATTAAACTCGATTTTGTTAGCGAGCAGCGCATGCATATCATTTTTGTCACTAATTTTGCGCCAATGTTGCAATATCTTGAGCTTTTGATTAACTTTTCTCAATTTTGAAAATTCTGTGGTGCTTATTATTAAATTTGAAACAAAATAGCCTAGGCTTAAATTCGATTCCTCATTTATTAACAACTTTACTCCATTATAAATAATTAAATTGTTAATTAAAAAAATCTCTGAACACCTGAAGGCTTATCATGTTGAAGATTCAGATTCAACAACTCAAAATACATATGAATTATCCATAAAACCTTTGGGTGCCCACACTATCATATACACACATTGCAATATCTTTAAATCAATAATATTTCATTGAGATTTGGATAAACAGTTCACAGGGTGGTCACAGTGGTTGTGTTAGTTGCCCTCTAAGATATCTAGACTTCACACGACTAGACTTTTGTTTGTGCAGTTGGTTCAAAAATGCGATATTCAAAATAAAAGACAACACCCAGGATGCATTAACGATGTTGCAGCCGTTATTAAAGAAAAACCTTACGAAGCAGAAAATGTTTAGAGGCTAAACAATATGATTAAAATAAGTAGATGTAAGACATTTTGTTTATTTGTAGTTACGCTATAACTAAAAAATAAATGAGAATTAGATAAGAACATATGATTTTTTTTTAAATTATTTTTACGTGTAGAATACACTCCTGGAGTGTCATCCGTTCCTCCCGACTAACTCTATATATTAAAAATAATTTAGGCAACCAAATAGTATGGCTTTTACTTTATTGTCGGGTTAATTTATTTTCCTGTAATCGATTAGCATTCTATACTAGTTTAAATAATTCAATTAGACAAGGATAGTATCGAATCGGTGTAGGTTTCAAGAAGCAAAATAACTTACATTATTTATCAACACTATTTTAAGTATAAATAAAAATTTTATTCAGCGGCTAATTAACGAGCTCTTACGATTTGTTAATTCTACAAAAGAATTTGTTATTCTTCACAGTAAAATTTTGATATGTCATAACCTTAAAATACGGGCCGGTTTGTATACGAGTCAAAAAACCATAATTTGCTACTATCGCCAGCCTTAAAAAAACGATATTTTCATACATACTTACCAAATCATTTTCGAGTAGTACATTTTTATTTTCCTAATAGAGTGTTTCTTTTTTACATGACAATCAATCTCTTCACGAAAATCTAAATAAACAATTTTTCATTGAACGCTCCGAGCAACTAAGTAAGATATTCGGGAGCTGAAATATACATTTTTGCCTTTCGCTCCGGCACGAAATCGGGTCATTAGGAACTGCGAACTGGCATATTTATTCTAGGCGATTTAATCTTTTAATGAGGAGTAAAAGTATTTATTCAATTTATTTATTTGAATCTTTTATTAACGTTATTGTCATGTTTTTAGTTTCGTATGTTTTTTAAGGGCTGCTACCACTCATCTTCCATATGTATTCAGTGCGTGTCTAGAGCGTGTCCAGATGAGCCAAAATACGCGCGAAGATCCTCACAAGTATGAATTCGTAGTAACTACGATCACTTCCGTCTACATGTAACAAATATAACTAGCGTACTTTTCGCCAGACTCTCGATTCGCGATAAATACGTGCGTACAATGCGCCTTCTAAGATGATGTGTGAGGACATCTCGTCCTCTTCTTCACGTATTGTATCTATTGGTTCTTCATTAAAGATGCCCATTGTGTGCTTAACAATAACCTGCTATGCATGTGGCCTGCAATGTAAAGGGTGTTTTTTATAGAGGTATAGAACTTTAAGTTGGCAATACTTTCTTAACTGGCGGCCATTTTGTCAGCTGTCAAGTGATTTATGTTTAGTTTGGTTTGGTATTTCAACATGAATAGACTGACGCCTGAACAACGCTTCCAAATTGTGCAAATTTATTTTGAAAATCATGATTCTGTTCGAAATACGTATCGCGCACTACGTCTATTTTACGGTCAACATAATCGTCCATCAGAGCAATTAATTCGATTAACTATGGAACGTTTTCGCACCACGTTTACTCTAAATGATAATACGCATCCACAGAGACGTCGTACAGTGCGTACAGAAGAAGTCATTGGTGCTGTAGAGCGTAGCGTAGAGGAAGACCCGAATCAGTCTATCCGCCATCGTGCCCAGGAATTGGATGTGTATCCATTCACTTTATGGAAGATTTTGCGGAAAGATCTTGGTTTGCGTGCTTACAAAATCCAAGAATTGAAGCGACACGATCACCTAGCAAGGCGTAGATTCGGTGAATGGGCCCAAAACAAAATTGCCGTTGATCCCGATTTTCATAAGCGAATTTTGTTTAGCGATGAAGCTCACTTTTGTTTGAATGGATACGTCCATAAACAACTTACCCCTTTTGGGTAGACTCCTATTCCTCGCCTACTTGATTTAAATTCAGGTAAGTGCCAGTCATTTGTTTATATTTTTTGTCCCCCATTTCAAAGGACAATGTTCAGAAATTGCTTACCTTATCAACAAAAGGTTTGATGCAGAACGTCAAAAAATCAATATTTAAAAATCCGAGTTTATAATTAGGTTATGAGACGTTTTCATTTCGATTGGTTAATTTAAGCTATCGTTTTTATTGCATCAAACAATCCAGAATGCTGTGATTTCGCGAAATCACGAACGACGATCATTTGTTTTTTGCGATTTTCCTCATACTTTCCATTTCATGATTTCCTGAGATATCTTACGCTATTTTCAAAACTTAAAAAAATAGGTCTACGCCCACATAAAATTTCTTGCAAGTGGGTTTTTAGGGTTTTTAATCAAGTTGTGGGTATTGACTTCTAGCAAAATCGAATTATTCATTCATTGCACACACACAACTACCTTTTAAGGAAACTAGACACTTATATATGTATTTGGAGTGATGATAATCCTCAAGTGCATGTTGAGACACCGTTACATCCAGAAAAACTGTCTGTTTGGTGTGCTTTATGGGCTGGTGGAATCATTGGTCCGTACTTCTTTAAAAACGATGCTGGTCAGAACGTTACAGTCAATGGTGACCGCTATAGAGCCATGATTACTGACTTTTTCGTTCATCAATTGAACAACCATGATGTGCAGGAGCTGTAGATTCAACAAGACGGCGCAACATGTCACACAGCTCGTGCCACAATTGATTTATTGAAGGAAACGTTTGATAACCGCATAGTTTCACGTTTCGGACCCGTGAATTGGCCTCCAAGATCGTGCGACTTAACGCCGCTAGACTATTTTCTGTGGGGATATGTGAACTCGCTAGTCTACGCCGATAAGCCCGAAACGATTGATCACTTGGAGGACAACATTCGCCCCGTTATTGCCGATGTACGGCCACAAATGTTGGAAAAAGTCATCGAAAATTGGACCTCCAGATTAGACTACGTCCGAGCCAGCCGTGGCGCTCATATGCCAGAAGTCATTAAAAGTTCTATACCTCTATAAAAAACACCCTTTAGTTCTAGTAAGTCTAAGATTTATCCACCAGGATAACCACTCACGAATATCAGCTTTCGTAACTCCAAACACTGGTTCTGGTCCAATAAATGTAGTAGCAGACCCTTGTCTTAGGTTTAAGGATGGTAATGCTATCAAAAATAAGTTTTTTCAATCATCAATAAGTTGCAGGTAAGTATCTCTGAAGTTAAACTAACTGATATCCATTCCTAAACTGCACTTTATTTTCTTCGTTAATACTTATTCAGAAGAGTCCTTCTTTATGAATGACACTATATAGGTTAATAGTACACAATAGTATTTTCTTTGACACTGGCTTTAATAATAGATGGATTAAATAAATATATGCTGCCTTCCTTGCAACTCTGGTTCAAGTCTAGGATGAATTTCGTATCTGAGCGCAACGCATTGCTCGAAAATGTTTTTATGAGTTACAAGTAGTGTAACATATATATATATATATATATATATATATATATATATATATATATATATATATATATATATATATATATATATATATATATATATATCAATCTTTGTTAGCTACATTGTGGTATTTACGGAAAGCCTAAATTTTGGTGATGATCTGTCAAATAGGATACACTTTCGCGGACCTCCATTTCATTCATCCCCAAATTTTCTCCCGTCGACAAGGACATCTTGCAGGTCGCAATCGATTCCTGGGGTCCATATGGACCATTTTGGGAATCAATGCCATAATGCAACGCTACACGCTGCTATTTTATCCTCGTTCTATAATAATTATAAATTTTAAGATTTTAAAACTAGCTTATTACTTTTGAGAAAATCGACTTTATAAAACACACCAAAAATATGAAGAAAGAAAGTTGTCCCTCTGGCTCCTTTCACATTAGAAAACTCATAAAGCCTATGTCAAAATAAATATTTTCTTTGTCTTTTTTGATTTTCCGGATAACTTCAATACATAGAAATTAGGTAATTCTCCAGGATATAATAAATCTTACACATGTCAACACAGAGACTGTACATCACGTACGGTTTCCTAGAGCATCCTCGAATAAACATTAATATTAAAGGACGAAAGCCAGATTGTAAATATTTCTCTTCACTTCCACTGGATACCTCATAAAACTAGCTAGGTTCTAGATTGTTTTTTATTGAGCTATTTGGACTTATACAGAATATAAGCGACTGTTTAGTAAAATCATTGACTTTATCTAGTTTTTAAACTATTCAAATTATTTTCGCATAAAATGTGGCTTATAAATTATTACCAGACTGTTGGTACGGTAATGAGGACAAGATGCAATCATAGTACACAGAATTGCACCATTCGCCAGATGAAATGATTTTCATGAATTTTTAATTGAATCAGTCGCTGCACCCACATCACACAAAATTAAAAATATATGCCCCAATAAATAAAATAAAACTAGGCTGCAGATTAAAAATGAATTATTTTAATACAAACAATTTATTCATTAAAGTTCCTTTCACGTAGGGTCACAAGTAAGAATTGAAATCAATAAAGTAGCAATAAACCATTGGCAATACATGGCTGTAAAATTATAATTCGGACAATAAATATTGCTTGAGCTTGACGCCACACTCCACGCAAATCCTTATCGACTGCGTGATAATTGTTTTATCCTAAATTATGAATATGTCATGAAATTTTACTTTGCAAAAGTGTTCCTAATTCCAAGGCAAGGACCATAGTACTAAAAGTACACGATGGGCTTGTTCATCAGATGCCTGTAAGTACTGTTCGAAATATAGTTTCATTATATGCCAAAATGACAGGAATCAGTCAATCAATAAGCAATAGACTTCTTAGTGAAAGAAAAAATTGAAATAGTGTGAAGTTGTCCAAGATAAGTCCTGGTAGAACCTTGTAAGAAGTTAGTGAACTAACCAGAACTGTAACAAGAAGAAAAATGCATTCCTTTTATTTTAATAATAAGATCCCAACAATAAGTAACGCTTTATTAGCTATAAGTGAAGACGATAGTTGTATCAAAAGTGGGAAAAAAATTGGAGAGGAAACTAGACGAATTTAATTTTTTTGGTAGAAGTAGAATAGAAAATCAGTTTTAGTAGATAGAGAGAAGTAATATGTTGGAGAAAACAACAAAAATTTATGAATAAGTTATTATAGTTCTAAAATTTACCAAAACGAATGAAGTTAATATCATATTAGGGGACTTTAACGCGAAAGTTGATAAGCAAGCTATGGAAAACGTGATTGGAACCTTTGGTTTTTGATCAAGAAATGATAGAGTGGATCTCCTTATTTAGTTCTGTTGGGAGAAAGACGTGGTAAATATGAACACATATTTTGAATTACCTCATCAAAGATTTTATACGTGGATTTCTCCAGCTGATAATCCTCAAAAAATTATAATAAATCAGAGTGATTATATTACTATTAATCCTATCAAAGCAGTTAAAATCTACCTTGGGGTTGACGAACCTTCTTACCATAATCTTCTCTTTGCCCGGATCAAACTGCACTTCAAACGACTACAAAGGAAGAAATATCACGAACATATAGATATACAGAAACTAAAAAACGAAAATATAAACAGCGAAGTAAAAAATCGAATCGACAACAAAATTATCAAAGATATTTCAAAACGAATAATCGAAGATGAAAGCATAGCATGGAATATAATAAAAAATATATGCACAACCATGGTATAAAAGACACTAAAAAACTAAAACCAGAAAAAAACAACTTGTTTACATAAAATATATATTACAGGCTACACAATAAGTCACTAGGTTGCAGTGCAAGGGCTTCTCAACCCTGGCCTACTATATCCCTCAATCAATCAAAATCTTGCGATACCTACCTCGTAAAGAGCCGTAAAAAATGGAATTTAATACAATATAAACTCTTCAAAGAGTATTTAACATTTCTGGAGTAATATGCCTTATTTTATGTATTATTCTTTGAAGGAGTTCTTCGATATTTTGGGTCTTTTTACCCCTTTTTAGGGCAAAATTATAAAAATATAAGGGATTCAGATCTAGTGATTTCGCTGGCTATTCCACGGTACCTTCTCTATTCATCCACTGATTAGGAACAAGCTCATCTAGATATTGTTGCACATTTTGAGCATACTGAGCTTGTGCACTATTTTGTTGAAACCATATCCTATTGTAATGCAAATCTGGCTCTGTGTTATTTGCGAACATTATAGTCTTTCTTGTATATATAAAAATAAATGGCCATTGAAATATGCTTGTGTGTTATCTAGTATGAGTTTCAACATCCAATGCGGGGACCAGTATCGATAGTTTTTTCAATTAATGAAACCATTGATGGTAACCGTATATTCATTTGAGAAAAGTACCCATTCTAAAGAAATCTGAGAGTGATCAAGAGAATCCATCCTATTCTCACAAAACTTAAGTTGACGGAAGTGGTCTGAACCATTTTCCATAATCGCTTGAAGAAGATGCATTTTATAAGATATAACATTTATTAATTGTATCTGTATGCTACTATCTCCAATTCTTTAATATGGTAAAGAAATACCAAAACTTTTAATTTTGCATTATCACAATTTATTTATTATTCTTGAAAAAACATTAGTACGCTTTTATTATTAAAAAGAGCTATCATATGAAATTATAAGCCGAATTAAACTCGATTTTGTTAGCGAGCAGCGCATGCATATCATTTTTGTCACTAATTTTGCGCCAATGTTGCAATATCTTGAGCTTTTGATTAACTTTTCTCAATTTTGAAAATTCTGTGGTGCTTATTATTAAATTTGAAACAAAATAGCCTAGGCTTAAATTCGATTCCTCATTTATTAACAACTTTACTCCATTATAAATAATTAAATTGTTAATTAAAAAAATCTCTGAACACCTGAAGGCTTATCATGTTGAAGATTCAGATTCAACAACTCAAAATACATATGAATTATCCATAAAACCTTTGGGTGCCCACACTATCATATACACACATTGCAATATCTTTAAATCAATAATATTTCATTGAGATTTGGATAAACAGTTCACAGGGTGGTCACAGTGGTTGTGTTAGTTGCCCTCTAAGATATCTAGACTTCACACGACTAGACTTTTGTTTGTGCAGTTGGTTCAAAAATGCGATATTCAAAATAAAAGACAACACCCAGGATGCATTAACGATGTTGCAGCCGTTATTAAAGAAAAACCTTACGAAGCAGAAAATGTTTAGAGGATAAACAATATGATTAAAATAAGTAGATGTAAGACATTTTGTTTATTTGTAGTTACGCTATAACTAAAAAATAAATGAGAATTAGATAAGAACATATGATTTTTTTTTAAATTATTTTTACGTGTAGAATACACTCCTGGAGTGTCATCCGTTCCTCCCGACTCACTCTATATATTAAAAATAATTTAGGCAACCAAATAGTATGGCTTTTACTTTATTGTCGGGTTAATTTATTTTCCTGTAATCGATTAGCATTCTATACTAGTTTAAATAATTCAATTAGACAAGGATAGTATCGAATCGGTGTAGGTTTCAAGAAGCAAAATAACTTACATTATTTATCAACACTATTTTAAGTATAAATAAAAATTTTATTCAGCGGCTAATTAACGAGCTCTTACGATTTGTTAATTCTACAAAAGAATTTGTTATTCTTCACAGTAAAATTTTGATATGTCATAACCTTAAAATACGGGCCGGTTTGTATACGAGTCAAAAAACCATAATTTGCTACTATCGCCAGCCTTAAAAAAACGATATTTTCATACATACTTACCAAATCATTTTCGAGTAGTACATTTTTATTTTCCTAATAGAGTGTTTCTTTTTTACATGACAATCAATCTCTTCACGAAAATCTAAATAAACAATTTTTCATTGAACGCTCCGAGCAACTAAGTAAGATATTCGGGAGCTGAAATATACATTTTTGCCTTTCGCTCCGGCACGAAATCGGGTCATTAGGAGTAGTGAACATAACCCGATTCTCTCAATCCCCCCACTCCTCGACCTTGACCTTGACCTTGCTTCACCCCTCTTTGGCCCCGCCCACATGTCCTTGTCATTGACCTTGAAAGTGCACGTGTGCTTTGGCCTTGGCCTTGTGTTCAAGGTTGTGTGTGTGACCTTGACCTTGACCTTGGTCGAGACGACCTTGACTTTGTTGAAGGTCATCTTGGGTGTGTGACCTTGAAGTAGTTATTTGTGCATTGTAATAGTGTGGGATGATCTTGAAATGATTTTGACCTTGCAAATTGTTCTATAAATTGTGTGAGTCTACTTGCATTCATTCAGTGTGAAATGTCAGATACGGAACTATCTAAAGAAAAAATTATAGAGCAAGTCGGCAGAGTAATTTGTTTATATCAGAGTAATTTAAAAAGTTTGTGTGATTTTGAAGAGAAGGATCTAGCATTTTTTCCTCTCGAATATTTAAAAACTTGCGTTGATACGCTGAGTTTACGGCAAATTTGGGATAAGCTGCCAGCGTCATATCGGTGTAACAAGGAACTACAGTTAAGCTTACCCTGTTACATTCACTATGAACAAATATATCGTCATCATATAGATGGGCCACCACCAGCAATAAAAAAGTGTCGTGAATGTAAAAATGAGTGAATAATATGAATAGTGCTTTGCAAGAGACAGTAAAAAAATTGGGCGATGAGTTCACTGAAACGGCTAATAATTATTTCAATGATGCAATGAAAAGTCGAGCAGAATGGGCGTCGCGCTATTGTGATTTGGCTTATGAATATGAAAAGGCTGCGAATGCATGTCGTAAATATTGCAGCAAAACAATAAATTTACAAGACTTTGTTCGTGAGATAAAAAAGTTGGGGTTTAGTGACTGTTTGGAAAAACTGATTAGGTTCATTGCAGATCCGGTTGTGTTAGATGAAATTAGAGTGTAGGACTTAAGTTTAACGTAGTAGTAGTTAATATGGAAAGTTTAGTGCGAGAAATGTACGAGGAATTTCTAATTTCTGCAGCCGGTTCGGAATTTTACGCATATGAAATGCAAGATTCGGAGGCTCAGGACTTTAGTGTATTTTTTAAGTATATGGACCATGCCGAAGTGTGTCTTTTAGCTAGTATAGTTTGTAAGAATTTTCTTAGAAATAAAAACAAACACTTATTATTGAACAAATTAAGGAAATTAGGTTTAGGTGATAATGTTAAACGCATAGAAGAATGGCAGAAAAAAATCAATGAATAAAGTACATAAAATGTAGTTATTTGTTTCATTATATTTTGTCCTTGAAGTTATCCTTATACCAATTTAAATGTGTGACGTCATTTGACCTTGAATACTCCTCCCACTATTTCTATCGTTAAGCTACCCCCACCATTGTTACAATTCGACCTTGAAACCTCGCTATAAAGGTTCGTGGGAGAAGAAGTGACTTCAAACAGTCGCAGATATCAGTGGCATAAACATCAAATATTGTGTTCGTGTAGTGTTCTGAAAGTGCTTTTATATTCACGGTAATTTTTGGATTTATATACCATTTTTTCAATAATGAGTATTGCAAAAGAAACTCTAGATGAAATTAATGAAATGTTTAGCAAAGATTTCGAGGTTTTAGAGAAAAAAAAGGTTACCGAAATGATTGTAGGCAAAGTGTATAAAATTGTAAAGATGGTTTCAATGACTACACGATTTGGTAAAACTCTTTTAGTGGCTTTACACGATGACGGTGATAATAGCACATTTGAGACTTTTTTACCAAAACGTGTGGCCGAAACACTACCTGACGATATTGTAGATATTATGAGTAAAACTAAAGATAAATACACTCTAACTTATTTGGGACAGGGCACTAGAGTTTTTGGAAACAATACTCGAACATTATTACGTTTTGGCTCATTGGAGTAAATTGTATGTAAATTGTTTGAAAAAAAGGATGTAATTAAATTTAAAATATAGTTGCACATGTCAGAATACTTACGCGTGTTCATTATTTCTGTTAAAGATGTCTGCTGATGCGACGACGACGACGACGACCGCCAACGAATGTGTAGATAGATACATATTTTGGTTGGGGAGAGAATTAAGAAATAGGGCTCACGATATGTTAGATAGCGTAAATGATTGGTCGCATATTGATGTAACCAAAGATCAATATAAGAACGAGATCAGGGATACAATCAATTTTATGGCTGGGGCACACTTGTGCGACAAATTTTTATATGGTTCCATAGACATGGATACATTTTGTGCTGAAATGGTTGAAGAAGAATTAAAAGAATACCTCGTCAATATTCCACATTTACCAGGTGAGCTTGCTGCAAAATATGAATTGGTTTCTGCAACAGCAACAGCCCAAGACGTTGACGATCGAAATAGTGTCGGATGGGATAGAATTTTGAGCAACGAAAACGAAGACATGGAAAACTAATTTTTTATAATTTTTGTATTTGTGCAATTAAATTACTGTAAATAAATATCTATTACAATCACAGTTTTATTTTATTTCTTTTATAAACATACCAACCCAGTAGATCATAGTCAGTGTTTCTTTTTCTCAGCTGAAATATTTAATATAAGTAGGGCAAATAAAAATAAAATAGTTTAGTAAAGATTGAAAATGAGTCGAGGAAACAACACAATTGATAAATTTGGTCGTCAGAAATATAATGAAAAATATCATATATTATCTGGGCCACAAGGGATTGGTTTTAAACTTACATCGGATGGGCAGTATGATATGGGTGGAAAAATCATAACCAACTTAGGCGAACCTAAAGATGATGACGATGCTGTGACAAAACACTTTGTTAATAGAAAGTTTTACAATTTTGCAGTTGTAATATGTGACATATTTAACAAGGATGTCCTCCCCATGATATACAAAAATAATAGTGAGCTTAAAACAAAAATTGAAGTTATGCAGAAAATACTCTATCATCAGCCTTTAAATGACTCATTAAGCGCACTGTCGTACGACTCGACTTCAAAAAAAATCTAAAAAAAGCAGGTTAAAGAATAGGAGAACGCACTCCGAGTGGCATAGCCTTGAAGATAACGTCGTAGTCGTCGGTGAATTGGACCTTCCCTCCAAGAATATTGAAATGTTATTTATGTGTATGATGTTTTATTGTCATTGTTTTTAATAATGAAGATTGAAATAAAAAACTTTATTTTACAATATATTGTTTATTTATTTTACATTTTAAATAAAAAATATAGTCATACAATATGTTATTTAAACAATATTAGCTTTATCTATCCAAGAGTTGAAGTGGTTGGGAAATCCTAGCCATTTGACAAATAATTGTTCGATGTGATTTTTCTTGCGTTGTCTAAGGACCTTTTCTACTAGATAAACGTCAGGACTGCTTGTTTTTTGTAGTTCTGATTCGTAAAAACACCCTCTTATAGGCTGACCTTCTAACGATTCCAACAAGTAAGTAGGTGGATTTGTAACGTTAACTTTTACAACTTTAAACAATTCGGTTGACCAAGAGGGCGTATATCCTTTCTCGAATAAGCTTTTGTACTTGCTAATACGCACAATGTCACCCATGGAAAACTTAAATTTTTTAGGTACAATTTTTAAATAATCATATGCTTTAATATGTGTTTTTTCTTGCACGTCTGCAGGCTTCATTCCAATGGTGCGATGTTTTGAATGGTTATAGGTTTTTGTTACTGCCGATAATATATGTATCCATTTGTAAGATCCTCTTGTCGAGAATTGTTTATATAAATTATTTTTTAAAGTCCTTATGACTCGCTCAACAATTGCAGCTTTCTTTGTGCTGTAAGTGGAATAATGATTTATATTATATTTTTTCATCAGGGCTTGAAAGTTTGTATTATAGAACTCCTTTCCTTGATCACTTTGCAGATTTATTGGTGTATATGATGCCTCTTCAATGATGCTTTTCATCGCATTAGTAACTTCTATACCAGTCTTGTTTTTTATGGCTTTGGTATAGACAAATTTCGAGTAACAATTTATACAGACCAAAATATAACGATAACCATCGTTTTCATCAGCATACTGTTGCATTTCAGCCAAATCAATTTGCCACAAATCTCTGTATCCTTTTATTATCGTGCGCCGTCTTACAAAATTTTTTCTAGCCGTTCTATGTAGTTCATTAACAATCTTGATTTTTTCTAGACTGGGCTCCATATTATTAGTAATACTAAAGGTTTCAGATCGAAGGAAAAACTGAATAATATCATTAAATATTGAGCTTAATATATTATATCTTCTTCTCGTAATTCCTCTATGATTGACATAATTTCATTTTCGTGTCCAGTGTGACCGGCCATTTTGGAACTCCACAACAAACGTAAACGATCCACCAACTCTTTAGCTTTGTTCCAGTAGACATATTGAAATTTTTTCGAAGATAATTTCTTGTTTGTGGGTAACTGTAGTTTTTCCGAGAGATTTTTTCTTGTAATAGTACCACCTAATTTTGTGCCCATTATCAGAGGTTTAATAATTCGTAAATATTTGTTCCATCTGGTCTCCCGTAAACCATCACTTTTTTTAAAATTGTTGTAGACAGCATTCGTTGATTCCAAAATTTCCTTGTACGTTGAAAGTACATTATCACTTAATTGTTGTTGTTCCTTGCCTACACTTGGGGGTGTTTTAAGAAATAACAAATCATAAAGTGCCGGTGATCCACCATATTCTGCAATATTTTTCCCTTTTTTGTATAAGACAATATTTCCATTTCGAAAACGCACCTCTAAATTACCAATAAAATTTTTGTTATCTGTTTTTGAACCAAAACGTACACCATATACAGTATCGTATAGAGATGGTTTCGAACGTAATCCTTTCAGGTGTGCGTTTAAAGTATCGGAAGTTGTGGTGTCAGCGGATGCGAGAGATGTATTAGTTGAAGTTGAGGGTGTATCAAACACCGATTGGCTAATATCTTCTTTTGAAATGCGATGCTGCTGCTGCTGCTGCTGAATAGGTGTGGAGGTTTGAAAGGAATGTGTAGGTTGGGGAAAACCTGATATTTGAGTCGACTGCACTGATGTACTGAGACTATGTGACTTTGTAGCTGGATAATGTTGTTGCTGTTGTTGTTGCTGCTGCTGCTGCTGCTGCTGACGTTGCTTAACCACATCAGATATAGTTGTCAACGGCTTAGAAATGGGTTCGTAAAACTTTTCCAATTCCACAACATTAAACTCTTTAGCCGCTTTAATTTGTTTAAATTTTTTTCTGACGGCATTGGTAGCTTCCACTAGTTTACGTTTTAAGTCGATCGCGTTATTCATGATGTTAACAAAGGACGTTTCAACAATCAAATGAGCATTTTCCCTTATTATTACAGTAATATATAGCTATCAAATCCTTTGCGGTATCTTCCCGATTTCACATCACTGTCTTTATCAATTACTAAAAATCCATACTTATTATCCCAACATTTTGAGCACATTTCTTGAAATTGAGTAAAAGTTAGATCCGGTGAAACGTGGTCGGAAAATATGTGTTTCATATTCAACTCATCTTGTTTAAACATAATAATAAAATTGGCGTTGTCTCGCACAAGCTGTTTAGGCACTCGCGAATATGTTTGCGCTAGGTAAAAGGAGTCGATATTTTTATGACGTCCCATGCTAAAGTACGATCTTATAACATCTTGTTTTTCACATATAACATCATCAAAGATAAATATAGAGTTTGGTTTTGCATCGGACGGTACCACAATATTACTGGAATCACTAAAGGCATAGTAGCCTAAACCTTTGATGGGCCCTAAAATTTTCCTTAAATACTCATATTTCGGTTGATACAGAGATTTCGAGTAAATATAGACATTTTCGAAACGTAGCCCAAGGGGGTGTGTAAGCAGCGAAATCATGACATTAGTTTTTCCACAATTGGATGGACCAATTAACAGGCCGCGAATAGAGGAAGGAAGTAGAGGACCGTGTCTCTTCATTATCTTCTTTTCAAATCCAAGTCCGACTTTTTCATCGAGATTGTCAATAGGAAGTTTTTGTTTAAGATCGATAACGCGCATCTTAGGAAAATTTGATATTTTATAGGCAATTTTTCACAAAAACTGTCATTCAGATGCCGAGCGTCAAACGAAGTGGACGGTCTCACGTTTCCAACAAAACTGGATACGGTATTGTGAATTCGTTAATAAATAAATTACCATTCGAGGTACACATTCCTGGTTATCAATATTGCGGACCCGGAACAAAAGTAATAAAACGTGTAACAAGAGGTGATCCAGGCATTAATCCTTTGGATGCCGCATGCAAAAAACACGATTTAGCCTATTTACATAATAAAGACAACATAAGTGCGAGACATCGAGCGGATTACGAGCTCGAACAAAGTGCTTGGAATAGAGTAAAATCGAAAGATTCCAGTTTAGGTGAAAAAACAGCAGCTTGGTTAGTTACAAACATTATGAAAGGAAAACAACGTTTTGGTATGGGTGTACCATCATCATCATTATCAACAAAAAAAACATCTAGTAAAGGCACGCGTCATACAAAAAGGAAAGGTGTTAATAAAAATCGACATGTTCGGAAAGCCAGTTTCGGAACAGCTATTCGACAAGCAGTTCGAAGGGAATTATTAAAAGCCGGAAGTAAAAATGTGTTGGAAAAAAATGTCATGAATGCATCTAAAATAGCTCTGTCGGCAGCACGTAGATCGGTAAAAGCGGCAGGTGGCAAAAGGAAGGTTCGTACACCGAGAATAATACCGATTCCTAAAACTGGTGGAATATTACCATTAATACCAATTTTTGCCGGGTTATCAGCTTTGGGTTCATTAGCCGGTGGGGCAGCGGGAATTGTGCGCGCCATAAAAGCAGTAAAAAAAAGCAGCGAAGATAAAACCGGTGCCGGCCTGTATTTAAAATCGAAAGGAAATGGTTTGTTTCTAAAGCCATATCGTAAAGGTATGGGATTATTTTTAAATCGTAGATCAAAAAACTAATTGAATCCCTACCTCGAAGACCACTATCTAACATCGATATAGAAAAATATGCCAAAAAGAAAAGAATAGGACACTTTCGAGGCGTTTATATGAGGGATTTATTACCTAGACAAGGTCCTCGACGTTACGAAGCAGCAATAGTGAATTTGGATAGTACGCGTGGTGCAGGGACTCATTGGGTAGCTTATAGAAAAAATAATTCTAAAGTAACATATTATGACAGCTTCGGCGATTTACCCCCACCGATCGAATTGGTACGATATCTACAAACGGGATCGGAACCATCAAAAATTATTTACTATACATACGATCGTCAGCAGGATTTTGGAACAGTCTGGTGTGGACATTTGTGCTTAAAGTTTCTTGTCGAATCATCAGCGTAAAAGATGTCATCATCATCATCGTCACCATTAACACCGCAAATGGATCGCAATAACTATACTAAAATGTTGCAATCACTGAAAGCATTTCATCTAGCCGGTGGATTAAGGAAAATGACCGTGAAACAGTTAGAAAACATGCCCAAGGAAGTAATGATTGCATTAGCCCCAAATGAAATTCCATTCGTTTGGGAAAAGTTGCCGGAGCACCTTAAAAGCGATATCGATATATTAAAATATCAGTGCGGTTGCAAACATTATTTCAGCAGCAGCAGCAGCAATTTAAACGAGGTTATGACTGATGAGGATCTTACGGCTAGAAAAATATTTTGTTGTTATTGCAAAATCAGCGATGTGCGCATAAAAGCAGAAAATAGCATAAAAACATCACTATCTAATGCAGTGAGAAAAGGTGTGACGATGAATCTTTTTAAATGTTGCCGCTAAGAATAAAACCGAGATGTGTGATGTTTTAATGGTTAGTCATGTCTTATACGTTCACACTAACAGGACACTCGAGCGTCTTAAGCGCCGATTTTTATCCACCAGTCGAATTAAATAGAGAAAACAAATATGGTCTGGCATTGCTGGGATTTTACACATACAATTCAATTTTTAATGTGGACGAAAGCAACAATAAGTTTGCCTACATGAAGGAGGGTTACACCACCGAGCCGATACAATTGCAGATTCCACCTGGGGCCTATGAAATAGATGAGATAGGTAAAGCTATGTTGGAGGCTTTGAGGATTTCAACTGAAGAAAAGAACGATGGAATCTTTTACTTGGTTGCTAATAATAATACGTTGAAATGTGAACTGAAATCCCAATATACTATAGATTTCCGGGGAGAGGCGAGTATCGGTAAAATGTTAGGATTTAATCATACAGTGTTAAAAAGAGACAAAAAGCACGAATCAACCGAGATGGTGGAAATAATGAAAGTACGCATCATACGCGTAGATTGTAATATAATTTCCGGAGCATATATGAATTCGGTGGAAGGTCATACCTTGTTCGAATTCGATATCGACGTGGAGCCCGGTTACAAAATCAGTAAAGAACCGCAAAATAATATTTATATGCCGTTAATGCCGGCAGGACGTCAGTTTATCGACAACATTACTCTTCGCATCTTGGACGATAGCGGTGATCTAATCAATTTTCAAGGCGAGAAAATAATCGTGAAATTGGAACTGAAGAAACTTTCATAGAAATGGGTTTTTGCTTCAATCGTCAATTGTGTGTGCTGTCGACTAAGATGGGGGAACCGCCGAAACATAATAAAAGTAAAAGAAGAGTTAACGTCAAGGTTAGTCGTCGTCCAGACGTTAGATCACAAACATCTCAACAGTTATCTGCCGAAGACTATAAATTTTTAAAATCAATCGGTCTTAAAGTGCGAAAATGATTTCCACCACCAGCGATAAAATAGAGGTTTTCTCCGAGCCCATCTTGGACAATTCCATTATTAGTCTAGAAGAGCATACGTATAAACCATACGGATCTCCATCATTCAACAATTCGGATGAAGTCCGTATCCCCATTAATTTTCAAGATATTATACTGGATATCGCCGAAAGTTACATATATATCGAAGGAAAATTTAAACCCATAGACGCAACGAAAAGATGTTTTTTATCAAATAATGCCCTCGCATTTTTGTTCGATGAAATTCGCTACGAGATGGGAGGTGAACAGGTCGCCGTGGTTCGTAAACCTGGAGTTACGACGACATTAAAAACCATGGTTTCATTCGGAAGTTTGCAACAAAGATCTCTCATGACGTGCGGATGGGGTCTCGACGAAGCAAACCAAGATATCGTAGACACGGCAAGTAACGTATTCTCCGGGAAATTACCCTTAAAATATCTTATGGGATTCGCCGAAGATTACGCAAAAGGTGTTTTCAACGTAAAACAAGAGCTTATTATGATTATAGCTCGCACTTTTACCAATTGTTACGTCGGCGAAGTAGAGGCAGAAATTAGTATCGACAAAATCGAATGGAAAATTCGTCACATCATTCCAGACGACAAGCAAAAATTGAAAATACTGTCTCGCATTAATAAAGGAGGAAACAATGCCAGTATTCAAATGGCATATCGTAAATGGGATCTGTACGAATTACCAGCTTTAAGGCAAACATCTTCCGACGTGTGGGCCTTGAGAACGAGTACAAGTCTGGAAAGACCGCGCTATATAATCGTCGGGTTTCAAGACAGCAATAATTGCGACAAGAAAGAAAAAAACGCAACCCAGTTTACCCACGCCGACGTATGCGACATTAGACTGTATCTGAATTCAACCGTTTATCCATACGAAAGATGGAATTTAGATTTCGCCAAGAAACTGTACGCAGCAGCCTATTACAATTACGAAAACTTCCAAAGCAGCTACTACGGGCGCGAGATAAACGATCCGATGATAACGTTCGCGGAATATATGAAAAACCCCGTTTTTATTATCAATTGCAGTCATCAACCAGAGGCGATTAACTCATCGACAGTGGATGTAAAATTGGAGTTCCAAACGAGAAAGAATAAATTCCCCAAAGACACTAAAGTGTACGCATTAGTTATTCACGACTCATTTTTTAGTTATAATGTATTAAACGGTTCGGTGACCAATAAATCTATATTTTAATGTATCTATTATATGTAACACAAAATAATGTTCTTGAATCAATAAATTTGTAATGAGTGAAGTAGTAGTTTTATATTTATTTGAAACCCAACCAAAAAAAAAAAAGCTGGCGGAAAAGCCCGCTCTTTAAGAAAAGAGTACGGGAATTTAGAAAATGGTGGTTTATTAAGTGGAAAAAAGAGCTTAAATAACACAAGAAAAAATTTTTAAGGCAAAATATGAAAACAACGATTTAGAAAATTTGTAGGAAAGTGACGGTTAGGAATAGGGAAAAAAGTTATAAGAAAAAATTATAGAGGAAATCGAGTACTATAAGCAAGCATTTTTCTCGATAGTAAAAACGTAAAAAAAATTTTTTTCAAAAAAAAATTGAAAAATGGTGAATGCGCGCCAAAGTTGAAGTTTTGGAGCAAAATGATATTAGGAAATTAGAAAGAGAATTTTTTTCTACATATGGTAGTACTTTTCAAAATTCGGAAAGATGAAATTTTAAGAAAAGGGTTATAGTAAGTTAGTAATTTGGATTTTTTAAAGCGCTGTAGCTCGGGAACCGTTCAAGATAGAAAAAAAATAAAAGCACTTTGATAGCCCAAAATTTTGAGGAGAATGCGATGGTGTAAAAAAAATTATAATTTTTTTTTTTTTTGAAAATGCTGAATACGCGCTAAAGTTGAAGATTTAGAGAAAAACGGTATTGGGAAATTAAAGAGAGAACTTTTTTCTACATATTGTAGTATTTTTGAAAATTCGAAAAAATGAAATTTGAAAAAAAGGGTTATAGAAAGTTAGTAATTTGAATTCTTTAAAGCGCTGTAGCTCGGGAACCGTTCAAGATAGAGAAAAAATAAAAGCACTTTAATTACCTAGAATTTTGAGTAGAATACAATGGTGAAAAAAAAATTTGGAAAATCTTAAAAATGACAAAAAATTTAGACGAAAAAATTGAAATTCTCGAGTTATGAGGCTAGGGCCGCCGAACGGGAGTATGTGGAAGTTGTAGGGAGAGGTTTTTTTTTTTTTTTTTTTTTTTTTTTTTTTTTTTTTCTAAGTCCACCACCGCCTCCCCCACCTTCCCACCCGCGGAGGGAAAAAAAATCGATTTTTGATGGTTTCAGAGCGATTGCGCGGCTCCTTCACCATTTTCTCGCAATTTTTGAGGTATCGATTTTTTTATTTGCGGTGACAGAAGTTCGGAAATTTTTTTTTTGGATTCTAGAGAAAATTTCCCACAATATATGTATTTTTCCAATTTTTTATCGTCAACCGTTACGATGCCAGAGCCCATCCAAAATGCGATGAAAAAATTTTTTTTATATTAGCGAATCGGGAAAAATAGTGTGATATACTTCAACTCTTCCTTATTACGATTCCGTCAAAACATTTTCAAAATTTTCCTTACCTTGCCTGAAAATAATTAAAATATATGCATAATTTGCATTTTTTGTAAATATGTAGCAAAGTAATGGTTAGAAATATCAAAAAAATTTATTTGAAAAAAATGTAGAGAAAGTCTAGTACTATATGCTAGAAAAGTGGAGGGGGGTAGTTTGTGTCCATACCAGAGATACGGTGAGTTATAAAATCATATTATTCTCAAACTTATATAATGCATATATGCACTCCACCTTACCCCCTCCAACTTTTTGAATGTATATAGAGGCCGGTATTAGAATTATTTCATCATTACACATTCGATCGGCAAGATGGAAGATATACCAAAAAGGATCATTGGCATTGTCAGGCCATTCGTGCCCGGCAAAATATGCAAGTGTGAGGAGTGCGGGGGTACCGCACCAGGAGCGGCACCTTCGGCACCGCCTGCAACGCCGACACCACCAGCGACGACGACGGTGCCGCCAATGAGAAGACCAAGGGCTGCACCTAGGTCGGTGTTAATATCGTTGGGTATTACTCCACGGTAGGCACCCCACCCTCCCCCCAGGCCCTTTTAGGGCCACAAAAACGGTCCTTTTCAGGACCACATTATATTTTGATCGTAGTTTAGTAATCGTCACTTATGGGGCGAGATATTCGTTTAACGACGATTTGTCTCGTAGCTTAAGTGCCAAGTTATATGCTTGAGAACCTATGAAAATGTTAACAGTTCAAACAAGGTTTCTATTATTTTTTTTTTGTAATGTATTCTTCACAAAATATTAAGAATAAGTCTTATTGTCTAAACAAATCTAATTCCTTATTTAAAGTTTTTGAAAAAAATCAATAATTCTATAAGCTCTCACCAATACATAACATTTAGAATCCGTTGGTGGGGTGGGGGTAGTTCTATATATATGAGACTGGGTCAGTTACACAGTCATATATTCATCAACCCTCATACGATAAACATGGAGGAAGAAAGACCCGCCAGCCGAGGCTCATCCATCTTTAGTGATGACACCGTAGCCGACAACGTTGGAGACCTGCAAGTCTTCGACGACGACGACGAGGTGGATTTTGAAATTGACGTCCTACGTTGGGACGACTTGGATGAGCCGATTCCGCTAGTATATGACCATGATCCGGGTCTAGTGGAATTAGACGACGCGGGTGATTGGGTCTTACAAAGACTCGAAACTCCGTCGCCGCAGCCAGAGCCGGACTCGACGGAAGATGCGGTGCTGGAAATTCCAGCATCACCAACACCCGACGACCCACAAGGCCCCTGCGATTCGTCAAGCTGGTGGTCGACCAGCGAGGATGGGACACCATAAGCCCCACACTCTCCCTGGCCCTTTTTAAGGGCACACAACAACGGTCCTTTTCAGGACCACAAAATACTTTGATCGTAGTTTTAGTACATATTAGTACTTTGTTACTAATATTGTATGTATAGAATATACAATATTAGATACAAAGTATTAAAACTTTAAGTGCTGGTGGAACCCAGCTAAATCGTTCGTTCGTATTTGAGACCACAAACAACTTTTGGTCTCAATACGTAATATGACATTTGTTTTCACCCCCCACCATTAATTTGTCTCTATATATACGACCATCAATACTTATTACAATCATTTTAGTTCAACATGTCAGGGACTCAACAACAACAACAACAACATCAACAACAACCCATCCAATGCCCTGTGGTAGATTCTACCACAGAGAATTGTTTGGAGTGGGAGCCGAACGATCCTAGATGGGATGAACTTTGGCGGTTCATCATCGAATACACAGAGGACAGCACCGCCACCCCCGCTGATGATGATGACGGGCCGTGCGACTCCACAACTCAATAAAAGAGTCGCATGTTTTAAAACCAAACGGTCCTTTTCAGGACCACAAAATAATTTGATCGTAGTTTTAGTTGGTTATAATACTTTGTAACCAATATTTTATGTTTTTTCATAAAAACATACAATATTGAGATACAAAGTATTAGAAGTTCTGGCGACAGAACCTTAACTTCATAAACCGAACCATGTTTTAGCATACTTGTAAATATTATCAGAAAATATTTACAACTATTGCTATTGCGTAGTTTTAGTGGATTATTCACTTTTTTTTTTTTTTTTTTATTACCTAATATTATGAAATAACACACAAAAATAAATTTTCAAGTCATTTTTATTCTCATTATAAAATATAAAAAATTTGATCAAACACTTTTTTATTAACTACAATATATATATATATATATTTACAAACTTAATACTATAAATTAAAAGCTAATATCTACAACTACCTAACACCTACTACATAATTTATTAAAGTCCTCTAATTGTCTTTTTAACCGCGCAGATTTCACCTTTTTTATCTCTAATTGTTTTTCAAGTTCTATAATGTCACTGGCACACTCGTTCACTTCATTCACTAACCGTTTTTTCATGGCATAAATGTCAGTCAATTTGGTCTTCTGAGAGTTGGTGAAGTCTTCGACCCACTCCGGTTGTGATGGCTCGGAAGAAGACGCGGTTTTATTTGGTGAAGACGATGACGACGACGACGACGACGAAGCAGCGGAAACTTCATCGCCTTCAAAACACCGCTTAAACCGCTTCTTCATGGGTTTCCGGCACCCCAATATCGGCGACAGTGGTGCTGGCGCTGGGGAAGACTTCACCTCCGACACTATTACATTCTCGACGCTGGCCGGTGTTGGTGGCGTTGGTGGTGTTGGTCCATCGGGGCCTTCTATGACTTCCACTTCTACTGACAGTGGCTCTTGCGGTGCTGTTTTTAGGAAGTCGGGTAATGGAACAGGGGTGGAGGGACGCTTAAAGTTAAACTTTTTCTTCTTCCCTTGTCCCACACCTTTAATCGCCGAATAAAATGTTTTTTTATCGGCGATTTCCGACTTCCGCATAGTCAAGAGCTTTTGCAGTTTCGACGCTTTCGGAGAAGATTCCCTAGGCCGCGATGCTTTTCGCACAACCACATCACTAATCACATTAATTTTTGGCTCTTTCTCCTCCGTCCAGCATTCCAGGAATTGCGCTGCCGACTGAACTAACTCCTCGTCGCGACCATCGTTGAGGGCTCGGTCTTCGGCATCTTCATGCTCCACGCCATTCCAGTTCTCGAACACCCCCGGACTTAGCACCTCTAAACCACTCATGTTATCCAGCATGCCTTGCTGTGAACCGCAGCTCACATCAAGAGCATCTAAAAGAGACCGTACACTAGACATTTTCGATATTCAAACTCACACAATTAACTTTTTCTTAGCACTGTACTGTTTGCTGTTCTGACGAACTGTGAAGAGCTCGAGCCAGCAAGTCTGCTTTTATGCCCATTTCCCCCACTACACCGCCTTTATTCCTTTTGTTCGATGCATTAAGTATAATATTTAAACTTGTCAGATGCAAGGCCAAGGCCAAGGCCGACGTAACCGGCAATACCAGGGTCGTTTTCAGGGCTGTAATTTTCATGGATTTTTTTTTTGTCCCTGTCAAGGTTATTTTAAAGAAGCATATAAATATAGTACTAAACTTGTTAGATGCGAGGCCAAGGCCAAGGTCAAAGTACCCGTCAATGTCAGGGTCGTTTTCGAGGTTGTAATTTTCAAGGATTTTTTTTTGGTCCTGTCAAGGTTATTTTAAAAACAAGGACATTAATGAACGTGCCATCCAGAGAAGAAATTGGGTCATAGAAGAAGCTTACCTGTACAGAAGAAATTAACATGTATTTTATTTCTTAATTTTTAATTTTTTTGTTTGTTATTTTTTTTATTTTTTTTTTTTAATAATAAAAAGTAAACTCAATCTTTTGTTATATTTTAATTTTTTTTCAATAAAACAATAGTAAAATGAATCTGTATGTGTATTTATTAAACATCACCTAAAATACGTTTTGCAATCCATATTTTTCTGCAGAGTCCGTTTATTAATGAAATAGAACCATATATTAGGGTGAAATCTAATGGTTTCAAATCAGTCTCACATAACAATGTCAGAAGTAAACACTATTGATAAGTTCGGTCGCAAAAGAAAATTTAAGGATTTTAACTTTATGCGAGGTCCTTCAGGAATAGGTTTTAAACTTACACCTAATGGAGATTACGACATGGGAAGCAAAAGATTGTGCTATTTAGCAGAACCTCTTGAAGGAGACGATGCGACCACACGAAATTATGTTGATAATAACCTTGCTCAGTGTGTGCAAGATACGCAGAAAGCTTTACATGACTCAACAATTGTTATTAAAGATATATTCAGAAACCAACTTGAAGGTTACGTACGCAAGAAATTAATTGAAACCGGTCAAGAACTTAGAGGATACATTGATGATACTGTTATTGCAATATATGAACTTAGGCAAGACGAACTGCGTGATGAACTTAACTCTAGAATGTTGAAAATTGAAAAGACTATGGAGGATCTTGTCAGCAAACCTGTTTCACATTAAACATTTACTCGTAGACCTGTGCGTTTAATTTACTATTAGACAAATTTTTCAACAATAACTTTTACAGTTTGTTATTTGTCGACACTTCATTATATTTATAATTTTAAAATAAAGGTTCAATAAAAAAGCAATCAATCAATGAATACATGTTTTTTATTTAAAAAAAAAAAAAAAAAAAAAAAAAAAAAATTACAATACTATCGTTACATATTAATGTTGTATGTTTAATAGAAATAATAAAAACAATACAAATAATGAAATATGGATTTTCCAGATTACGTGCTGTCCTGACTTAGAAATGATTCCAACACGGTGACTAAATTTGCTAAGTTTTCTTCCGGGTCTGTTTTGTAAAAATCTATGTCTGCATGCTCCCAAGGTAGAGTTTTGGTTGAACTGGGAATTACATAACGTTTATCATCGCTATGTGACAATGCTACTTTATTTATTATGTTGGTATAAATGTTATGTAATTCACTTCTAAATGTCTTCATCTTTCTTAATATCAAACCACCCCGTTCAACAATTCTTTGGTAGTCTTCCTGATGAAGGTCTTTCTCGATAACACATTTTTTGATACCTTTGGCTTTTTTTAATTCATTATTAATGGACTTTACATAATAAGCCTTCGCGCCGGTACCATAAAAACTTATTATCGGATCACCAGGAAACTCATCTTTCATTCTACCAACTACAGAATTACTTTTAATTATGTTGAAATTATTAATTTCGGGGTAATTTGATGTATCGAATTTTTCGGGGTTTTCTGATATAGTTTGATAAAAGTTTTCCGTATACACTTTTAATATAAGCGAGTCAGTATCGGTGTAAAGTAACGAAGCATCATCGCCAAACTTGGATTTAATAAAATTATAATAAAAATCGTATATTACAGTCTTTGATATATCTAATATGGAAAAACCGATATAAATTGGTTTATTGTACAATATTTTAACTTTATTCATATGTATAGCAACAAAGTTCTCGGTAAATATCGAGCTACTATTGAAATTGGGGCGGGATATTAGTGCTCTAGCTCCATTTCTGCCTACACTGTTCTCCCAATGTGTTACTAATTTTATATCCTTTCGATTTTCCACATTTTCCATAGTTTTACCAAATATCGCGTTATTTTTTAATTTAAAAGTGTCCTTCGCAAATTTTGTGGTGGCCTTGTTACGTAAATTGGTATTAAAATCAATATACGATTTTAGCCATTTTGATTGCTCAAACTGTAATACTCGATGGGTTTGCATTACCACTAAGCCGTTGGCGATGGCTTGTTTTAAAGTTCTATAGTGTACAATGTATTTTTTTTTATCTTGTAAATTGGGAATTAATTTCGGTAATTTAGCGTTTTCTGTTGGCGGTATGATATTTTCTACTAGAAATGGAAGATCAGAATGTGCATCATGCAACTCAGTCGGATAATGCACATCCACTTCCAAAACGTAGCCATGTAAACTATCATCACCAACAGCCATAATATTTAAATCCAGAATTTCGCGCTCGCTTAACCATCGAAAACCACCATATGGTAATGCTTGTGACATACTATGACCATATAGATTTGTAGCATCAAGGTATGTTATAAATGAAGAAGGTTTTGTTGGGTCATAGTCTGGTAAAAAAATATTATTAGCGATGTGCTTCCTTTCTGTACACTGGCTTATGCCGCCGCGTATACCTTTCTTAAAAAAATGTATCATGTCTATATCAGTTAAGAGCTCTAACTCTACCTTAGTCATACGTAGCATACAATCAAATGATAAACTTGGAAGGGTATAGTAATGTGCTGGATCAAGTTTATCGAATTTTAAGCAATTATTCCGAAATTGCTCAAAAACATCACACAATAGCAACACATCTGATTTTAAATACACGTCCGAATAGTCCCCCAAAGTTTTACACCCAAACAAGCGCCATACTTCTTTTGCTCTTCTATAGCTTTCATCGCTAATATGTTCTTCCCGTAAATTATCATAAAATTCATCTTTACTTGGAAGACATGTATTTTCCATTTTTTCTATAGAGTCAATAAAGCTATAGGGAAAAACACCCTTTTGACGCATCAAATTAAATTGGTTGATATTTGAAAAATGTTTCCGCGTTTCAATAAAATCGTCGTCGTTTAAACCGCTGCCTAAATTTTCCAAAGACGTTGACAGAAATTTAAAACTATCAATAAATCGCAACTTTAAATATTTCCTCTTGACTTTTCCACATTTACTATCAAAATAATCGTGCACATAAATGCTTTTGGTAAATGATATGTACTTTTCCTTACTTTGAGCCAAAACACCAATTTTATCCCCATATTTACATAACTCTTTTATAAATAAATGGCTGTCGTAGCCGCTTAAGTTATGAAATATGATAGGGATAAAAGAGGGTAATTTATAATTTAAATTACAAACGGAATGTGCAGCACCAAATCTTTTTGCACCAGTTATGTGACAGTGGTCTCGTACTTTAATCTCACCCTCTTCAAAAGGGCCTTCACATATACCACATATTTTAGCATCATTAAACTCCCTTTTTTCTTCAGGCGTTAACGGTTTCATAGGCTTAATGTCTTTTAAATATGTGTTGTATAGAGCCCTTAAATCACACTCGATACGATCCACAAAGACTTGAGCTGCATTATTCCCCCGAAATAGCTCAAATTTCGAAAGTGAGTCGTCAAAAGAGCATTTAATTAAATAAGCAAAAGAATATGGTTCATGTTTAAAACTTTTTACAGTGTAAGAATTTTGTGGGTTTGGTTGTACCGTTTCAACGGGTTTTAAAACAGATTCGAAATCTGCATAAACCACGAATGGAACGCGCATTTGCTTTTCTATACCCTCGAATTTTAAAATATTTTCCGGCACACTCTTTCCAAATTTATCGATTTTTAAATCCACTGAGGGTGTTTGCGTGAAAATGTGGTTACAATCGTAGCTTTGATGTAAAGTTAAAGCTGACGGTGTACTAAATTAAATGAGGCAACCATCACAGAAATATATTTTATGTTGTTGACAACTAATTTGACTTGAAACTAAACGTGATAAATCCCGAATCCAACAATAATGACTCTTTGAACAAGTCGTATCGCAAAAATGTTCACCGCCATCTTTACTACTACAGTCTTTTGTAATTAACAATAAATTTACATGCCTATCCAACTTTTTTGACGCATACCTCAGTGGACCAATAACTTCATGTATTACTTCTTTATTTTCATATTTAGATTCCAGACCGTATACGTTAATTGATATGTTGTTCATTTCCTCAAATTTTTTAATGTCACGTAATTTTACTGGAAAATCCATACCTGTTACATTTAGCACTCTAGAAAAATGGGGGTAGGATGTCTTCTGTGAAGGCTCTGCTGTTGGAGGAAACAATGCTGATGTTACAGCCCACGCAAAGCAAAATTCGTCCTGGTTAATCACATTGACGACAGCTCCTTTCTTTTCAATAGAACACGGCAACTTGATGTATGATGAGCCACCCATAGGCATATACTTGTTGATACCAACTTCCAAGTATAAAATTCGCACAAGAGCCCATCCTATAACAAGAAAAATAATATATAAAAATCAGTTTAATATATCGGGTTTTGATTTTTCCATACCTGAATCTTTCTCCTGGAACTCTGTCGCCTGCGTTTTTATTAATTCGGTGAAAGAATGGTAAACGGCATCCAAATCACTTTCTACACTAATTATTTGATTAGCAGTGTTGAAGGATTTTTCACTGAATATTTCTTGTGATGGAAGCATGTACTCACCAACAGCTGTCATGTTAACTTTTAAAGCATGATGCACACGCAATAAATTATTAACAAGTTCCACCACCTTGGATTTAATGTCTGCAAAGAACATTACGTAATCGGAATGCTCCATATCACTGCTAACCCGATAGGTTGCAATTCTCCTTTTGAAGGCACATTGAACGAGTTGCACATCATGACATACCGGCAAACATGAATTATTTTTATGTTGTTGTGTTCGTTTATGCGCTGACATATGATTTATTGGAACATCTACATTACATGTAGCGCAATTAATTACCGGAATCGTCGATGTATACTCTTCAATTCGGAGCCGTTTTCCTCCAGGCACTTCATTAAATCTCGCCGCACACGATTCTCTTTGATGACGTCTCATATTATAAATATTAGTAAACTTAGAACCGCAATTTTCACAAACATGTGCCATGATTTGTCAAATATTAACACATGTACTACCTATACAAGTCAGAGCCAACTGATGAATGAAACTGTCCCATACCTTATATAAAACCATTCAAGGTCACCCCCAACCACGTAACATATCTTCAAGGTCACACACCCAAGATGACCTTCAACAAAGTCAAGGCCGTCTCGACCAAGGTCAAGGTCAAGGTCACACACACAACCTTAAACACAAGGCCAAGGCCAAAGCACACGTGCACTTTCAAGGTCAATGACAAGGACATGTGGGCGGGGCCAAAGAGGGGTGAAGCAAGGTCAAGGTCAAGGTCGAGGAGTGGGGGGATTGAGAGAATCGGGTTATGTTCACTACTATTAGGAACTGCGAACTGGCATATTTATTCTAGGCGATTTAATCTTTTAATGAGGAGTAAAAGTATTTATTCAATTTATTTATTCGAATCTTTTATTAACGTTATTGTCATGTTTTTAGTTTCGTATGTTTTTTAAGGGCTGCTACCACTCATCTTCCATATGTATTCAGTGCGTGTCTAGAGCGTGTCCAGATGAGCCAAAATACGCGCGAAGATCCTCACAAGTATGAATTCGTAGTAACTACGATCACTTCCGTCTACATGTAACAAATATAACTAGCGTACTTTTCGCCACACTCTCGATTCGCGATAAATACGTGCGTACAATGCGCCTTCTAAGATGATGTGTGAGGACATCTCGTCCTCTTCTTCACGTATTGTATCTATTGGTTCTTCATTAAAGATGCCCATTGTGTGCTTAACAATAACCTGCTATGCATGTGGCCTGCAATGTAAAGGGTGTTTTTTATAGAGGTATAGAACTTTAAGTTGGCAATACTTTCTTAACTGGCGGCCATTTTGTCAGCTGTCAAGTGATTTATGTTTAGTTTGGTTTGGTATTTCAACATGAATAGACTGACGCCTGAACAACGCTTCCAAATTGTGCAAATTTATTTTGAAAATCATGATTCTGTTCGAAATACGTATCGCGCACTACGTCTATTTTACGGTCAACATAATCGTCCATCAGAGCAATTAATTCGATTAACTATGGAACGTTTTCGCACCACGTTTACTCTAAATGATAATACGCATCCACAGAGACGTCGTACAGTGCGTACAGAAGAAGTCATTGGTGCTGTAGAGCGTAGCGTAGAGGAAGACCCGAATCAGTCTATCCGCCATCGTGCCCAGGAATTGGATGTGTATCCATTCACTTTATGGAAGATTTTGCGGAAAGATCTTGGTTTGCGTGCTTACAAAATCCAAGAATTGAAGCGACACGATCACCTAGCAAGGCGTAGATTCGGTGAATGGGCCCAAAACAAAATTGCCGTTGATCCCGATTTTCATAAGC
Source organism: Diaprepes abbreviatus (assembly GCA_034092305.1). Taxonomy (NCBI): domain Eukaryota; kingdom Metazoa; phylum Arthropoda; class Insecta; order Coleoptera; family Curculionidae; genus Diaprepes; species Diaprepes abbreviatus. Next base: position 17,621,775 of record JASJET010000200.1, on the reverse strand, counting down.
GAATTTTGTTTAGCGATGAAGCTCACTTTTGTTTGAATGGATACGTCCATAAACAACTTACCCCTTTTGGGTAGACTCCTATTCCTCGCCTACTTGATTTAAATTCAGGTAAGTGCCAGTCATTTGTTTATATTTTTTGTCCCCCATTTCAAAGGACAATGTTCAGAAATTGCTTACCTTATCAACAAAAGGTTTGATGCAGAACGTCAAAAAATCAATATTTAAAAATCCGAGTTTATAATTAGGTTATGAGACGTTTTCATTTCGATTGGTTAATTTAAGCTATCGTTTTTATTGCATCAAACAATCCAGAATGCTGTGATTTCGCGAAATCACGCACGACGATCATTTGTTTTTTGCGATTTTCCTCATACTTTCCATTTCATGATTTCCTGAGATATCTTACGCTATTTTCAAAACTTAAAAAAATAGGTCTACGCCCACATAAAATTTATTGCAAGTGGGTTTTTAGGGTTTTTAATCAAGTTGTGGGTATTGACTTCTAGCAAAATCGAATTATTCATTCATTGCACACACACAACTACCTTTTAAGGAAACTAGACACTTATATATGTATTTGGAGTGATGATAATCCTCAAGTGCATGTTGAGACACCGTTACATCCAGAAAAACTGTCTGTTTGGTGTGCTTTATGGGCTGGTGGAATCATTGGTCCGTACTTCTTTAAAAACGATGCTGGTCAGAACGTTACAGTCAATGGTGACCGCTATAGAGCCATGATTACTGACTTTTTCGTTCATCAATTGAACAACCATGATGTGCAGGAGCTGTAGATTCAACAAGACGGCGCAACATGTCACACAGCTCGTGCCACAATTGATTTATTGAAGGAAACGTTTGATAACCGCATAGTTTCACGTTTCGGACCCGTGAATTGGCCTCCAAGATCGTGCGACTTAACGCCGCTAGACTATTTTCTGTGGGGATATGTGAACTCGCTAGTCTACGCCGATAAGCCCGAAACGATTGATCACTTGGAGGACAACATTCGCCCCGTTATTGCCGATGTACGGCCACAAATGTTGGAAAAAGTCATCGAAAATTGGACCTCCAGATTAGACTACGTCCGAGCCAGCCGTGGCGCTCATATGCCAGAAGTCATATTTAAATTTTAATGCCAGAAGGTTATCATTCGAATAAAGTAAATTTCATGTCAATTTAAAAAATTCATCTTTGTTTTATTCCATTTAAAAGTTCTATACCTCTATAAAAAACACCCTTTAGTTCTAGTAAGTCTAAGATTTATCCACCAGGATAACCACTCACGAATATCAGCTTTCGTAACTCCAAACACTGGTTCTGGTCCAATAAATGTAGTAGCAGACCCTTGTCTTAGGTTTAAGGATGGTAATGCTATCAAAAATAAGTTTTTTCAATCATCAATAAGTTGCAGGTAAGTATCTCTGAAGTTAAACTAACTGATATCCATTCCTAAACTGCACTTTATTTTCTTCGTTAATACTTATTCAGAAGAGTCCTTCTTTATGAATGACACTATATAGGTTAATAGTACACAATAGTATTTTCTTTGACACTGGCTTTAATAATAAATGGATTAAATAAATATATGCTGCCTTCCTTGCAACTCTGGTTCAAGTCTAGGATGAATTTCGTATCTGAGCGCAACGCATTGCTCCAAAATGTTTTTATGAGTTACAAGTAGTGTAACATATATATATATATATATATATATATATATATATATATATATATATATATATATATCAATCTTTGTTAGCTACATTGTGGTATTTACGGAAAGCCTAAATTTTGGTGATGATCTGTCAAATAGGATACACTTTCGCGGACCTCCATTTCATTCATCCCCAAATTTTCTCCCGTCGACAAGGACATCTTGCAGGTCGCAATCGATTCCTGGGGTCCATATGGACCATTTTGGGAATCAATGCCATAATGCAACGCTACACGCTGCTATTTTATCCTCGTTCTATAATAATTATAAATTTTAAGATTTTAAAACTAGCTTATTACTTTTGAGAAAATCGACTTTATAAAACACACCAAAAATATGAAGAAAGAAAGTTGTCCCTCTGGCTCCTTTCACATTAGAAAACTCATAAAGCCTATGTCAAAATAAATATTTTCTTTGTCTTTTTTGATTTTCCGGATAACTTCAATACATAGAAATTAGGTAATTCTCCAGGATATAATAAATCTTACACATGTCAACACAGAGACTGTACATCACGTACGGTTTCCTAGAGCATCCTCGAATAAACATTAATATTAAAGGACGAAAGCCAGATTGTAAATATTTCTCTTCACTTCCACTGGATACCTCATAAAACTAGCTAGGTTCTAGATTGTTTTTTATTGAGCTATTTGGACTTATACAGAATATAAGCGACTGTTTAGTAAAATCATTGACTTTATCTAGTTTTTAAACTATTCAAATTATTTTCGCATAAAATGTGGCTTATAAATTATTACCAGACTGTTGGTACGGTAATGAGGACAAGATGCAATCATAGTACACAGAATTGCACCATTCGCCAGATGAAATGATTTTCATGAATTTTTAATTGAATGAGTCGCTGCACCCACATCACACAAAATTAAAAATATATGCCCCAATAAATAAAATAAAACTAGGCTGCAGATTAAAAATGAATTATTTTAATACAAACAATTTATTCATTAAAGTTCCTTTCACGTAGGGTCACAAGTAAGAATTGAAATCAATAAAGTAGCAATAAACCATTGGCAATACATGGCTGTAAAATTATAATTCGGACAATAAATATTGCTTGAGCTTGACGCCACACTCCACGCAAATCCTTATCGACTGCGTGATAATTGTTTTATCCTAAATTATGAATATGTCATGAAATTTTACTTTGCAAAAGTGTTCCTAATTCCAAGGCAAGGACCATAGTACTAAAAGTACACGATGGGCTTGTTCATCAGATGCCTGTAAGTACTGTTCGAAATATAGTTTCATTATATGCCAAAATGACAGGAATCAGTCAATCAATAAGCAATAGACTTCTTAGTGAAAGAAAAAATTGAAATAGTGTGAAGTTGTCCAAGATAAGTCCTGGTAGAACCTTGTAAGAAGTTAGTGAACTAACCAGAACTGTAACAAGAAGAAAAATGCATTCCTTTTATTTTAATAATAAGATCCCAACAATAAGTAACGCTTTATTAGCTATAAGTGAAGACGATAGTTGTATCAAAAGTGGGAAAAAAATTGGAGAGGAAACTAGACGAATTTAATTTTTTTGGTAGAAGTAGAATAGAAAATCAGTTTTAGTAGATAGAGAGAAGTAATATGTTGGAGAAAACAACAAAAATTTATGAATAAGTTATTATAGTTCTAAAATTTACCAAAACGAATGAAGTTAATATCATATTAGGGGACTTTAACGCGAAAGTTGATAAGCAAGCTATGGAAAACGTGATTGGAACCTTTGGTTTTTGATCAAGAAATGATAGAGTGGATCTCCTTATTTAGTTCTGTTGGGAGAAAGACGTGGTAAATATGAACACATATTTTGAATTACCTCATCAAAGATTTTATACGTGGATTTCTCCAGCTGATAATCCTCAAAAAATTATAATAAATCAGAGTGATTATATTACTATTAATCCTATCAAAGCAGTTAAAATCTACCTTGGGGTTGACGAACCTTCTTACCATAATCTTCTCTTTGCCCGGATCAAACTGCACTTCAAACGACTACAAAGGAAGAAATATCACGAACATATAGATATACAGAAACTAAAAAACGAAAATATAAACAGCGAAGTAAAAAATCGAATCGACAACAAAATTATCAAAGATATTTCAAAACGAATAATCGAAGATGAAAGCATAGCATGGAATATAATAAAAAATATATGCACAACCATGGTATAAAAGACACTAAAAAACTAAAACCAGAAAAAAACAACTTGTTTACATAAAATATATATTACAGGCTACACAATAAGTCACTAGGTTGCAGTGCAAGGGCTTCTCAACCCTGGCCTACTATATCCCTCAATCAATCAAAATCTTGCGATACCTACCTCGTAAAGAGCCGTAAAAAATGGAATTTAATACAATATAAACTCTTCAAAGAGTATTTAACATTTCTGGAGTAATATGCCTTATTTTATGTATTATTCTTTGAAGGAGTTCTTCGATATTTTGGGTCTTTTTACCCCTTTTTAGGGCAAAATTATAAAAATATAAGGGATTCAGATCTAGTGATTTCGCTGGCTATTCCACGGTACCTTCTCTATTCATCCACTGATTAGGAACAAGCTCATCTAGATATTGTTGCACATTTTGAGCATACTGAGCTTGTGCACTATTTTGTTGAAACCATATCCTATTGTAATGCAAATCTGGCTCTGTGTTATTTGCGAACATTATAGTCTTTCTTGTATATATAAAAATAAATGGCCATTGAAATATGCTTGTGTGTTATCTAGTATGAGTTTCAACATCCAATGCGGGGACCAGTATCGATAGTTTTTTCAATTAATGAAACCATTGATGGTAACCGTATATTCATTTGAGAAAAGTACCCATTCTAAAGAAATCTGAGAGTGATCAAGAGAATCCATCCTATTCTCACAAAACTTAAGTTGACGGAAGTGGTCTGAACCATTTTCCATAATCGCTTGAAGAAGATGCATTTTATAAGATATAACATTTATTAATTGTATCTGTATGCTACTATCTCCAATTCTTTAATATGGTAAAGTAATACCAAAACTTTTAATTTTGCATTATCACAATTTATTTATTATTCTTGAAAAAACATTAGTACGCTTTTATTATTAAAAAGAGCTATCATATGAAATTATAAGCCGAATTAAACTCGATTTTGTTAGCGAGCAGCGCATGCATATCATTTTTGTCACTAATTTTGCGCCAATGTTGCAATATCTTGAGCTTTTGATTAACTTTTCTCAATTTTGAAAATTCTGTGGTGCTTATTATTAAATTTGAAACAAAATAGCCTAGGCTTAAATTCGATTCCTCATTTATTAACAACTTTACTCCATTATAAATAATTAAATTGTTAATTAAAAAAATCTCTGAACACCTGAAGGCTTATCATGTTGAAGATTCAGATTCAACAACTCAAAATACATATGAATTATCCATAAAACCTTTGGGTGCCCACACTATCATATACACACATTGCAATATCTTTAAATCAATAATATTTCATTGAGATTTGGATAAACAGTTCACAGGGTGGTCACAGTGGTTGTGTTAGTTGCCCTCTAAGATATCTAGACTTCACACGACTAGACTTTTGTTTGTGCAGTTGGTTCAAAAATGCGATATTCAAAATAAAAGACAACACCCAGGATGCATTAACGATGTTGCAGCCGTTATTAAAGAAAAACCTTACGAAGCAGAAAATGTTTAGAGGATAAACAATATGATTAAAATAAGTAGATGTAAGACATTTTGTTTATTTGTAGTTACGCTATAACTAAAAAATAAATGAGAATTAGATAAGAACATATGATTTTTTTTTAAATTATTTTTACGTGTAGAATACACTCCTGGAGTGTCATCCGTTCCTCCCGACTCACTCTATATATTAAAAATAATTTAGGCAACCAAATAGTATGGCTTTTACTTTATTGTCGGGTTAATTTATTTTCCTGTAATCGATTAGCATTCTATACTAGTTTAAATAATTCAATTAGACAAGGATAGTATCGAATCGGTGTAGGTTTCAAGAAGCAAAATAACTTACATTATTTATCAACACTATTTTAAGTATAAATAAAAATTTTATTCAGCGGCTAATTAACGAGCTCTTACGATTTGTTAATTCTACAAAAGAATTTGTTATTCTTCACAGTAAAATTTTGATATGTCATAACCTTAAAATACGGGCCGGTTTGTATACGAGTCAAAAAACCATAATTTGCTACTATCGCCAGCCTTAAAAAAACGATATTTTCATACATACTTACCAAATCATTTTCGAGTAGTACATTTTTATTTTCCTAATAGAGTGTTTCTTTTTTACATGACAATCAATCTCTTCACGAAAATCTAAATAAACAATTTTTCATTGAACGCTCCGAGCAACTAAGTAAGATATTCGGGAGCTGAAATATACATTTTTGCCTTTCGCTCCGGCACGAAATCGGGTCATTAGGAACTGCGAACTGGCATATTTATTCTAGGCGATTTAATCTTTTAATGAGGAGTAAAAGTATTTATTCAATTTATTTATTCGAATCTTTTATTAACGTTATTGTCATGTTTTTAGTTTCGTATGTTTTTTAAGGGCTGCTACCACTCATCTTCCATATGTATTCAGTGCGTGTCTAGAGCGTGTCCAGATGAGCCAAAATACGCGCGAAGATCCTCACAAGTATGAATTCGTAGTAACTACGATCACTTCCGTCTACATGTAACAAATATAACTAGCGTACTTTTCGCCAGACTCTCGATTCGCGATAAATACGTGCGTACAATGCGCCTTCTAAGATGATGTGTGAGGACATCTCGTCCTCTTCTTCACGTATTGTATCTATTGGTTCTTCATTAAAGATGCCCATTGTGTGCTTAACAATAACCTGCTATGCATGTGGCCTGCAATGTAAAGGGTGTTTTTTATAGAGGTATAGAACTTTAAGTTGGCAATACTTTCTTAACTGGCGGCCATTTTGTCAGCTGTCAAGTGATTTATGTTTAGTTTGGTTTGGTATTTCAACATGAATAGACTGACGCCTGAACAACGCTTCCAAATTGTGCAAATTTATTTTGAAAATCATGATTCTGTTCGAAATACGTATCGCGCACTACGTCTATTTTACGGTCAACATAATCGTCCATCAGAGCAATTAATTCGATTAACTATGGAACGTTTTCGCACCACGTTTACTCTAAATGATAATACGCATCCACAGAGACGTCGTACAGTGCGTACAGAAGAAGTCATTGGTGCTGTAGAGCGTAGCGTAGAGGAAGACCCGAATCAGTCTATCCGCCATCGTGCCCAGGAATTGGATGTGTATCCATTCACTTTATGGAAGATTTTGCGGAAAGATCTTGGTTTGCGTGCTTACAAAATCCAAGAATTGAAGCGACACGATCACCTAGCAAGGCGTAGATTCGGTGAATGGGCCCAAAACAAAATTGCCGTTGATCCCGATTTTCATAAGCGAATTTTGTTTAGCGATGAAGCTCACTTTTGTTTGAATGGATACGTCCATAAACAACTTACCCCTTTTGGGTAGACTCCTATTCCTCGCCTACTTGATTTAAATTCAGGTAAGTGCCAGTCATTTGTTTATATTTTTTGTCCCCCATTTCAAAGGACAATGTTCAGAAATTGCTTACCTTATCAACAAAAGGTTTGATGCAGAACGTCAAAAAATCAATATTTAAAAATCCGAGTTTATAATTAGGTTATGAGACGTTTTCATTTCGATTGGTTAATTTAAGCTATCGTTTTTATTGCATCAAACAATCCAGAATGCTGTGATTTCGCGAAATCACGCACGACGATCATTTGTTTTTTGCGATTTTCCTCATACTTTCCATTTCATGATTTCCTGAGATATCTTACGCTATTTTCAAAACTTAAAAAAATAGGTCTACGCCCACATAAAATTTATTGCAAGTGGGTTTTTAGGGTTTTTAATCAAGTTGTGGGTATTGACTTCTAGCAAAATCGAATTATTCATTCATTGCACACACACAACTACCTTTTAAGGAAACTAGACACTTATATATGTATTTGGAGTGATGATAATCCTCAAGTGCATGTTGAGACACCGTTACATCCAGAAAAACTGTCTGTTTGGTGTGCTTTATGGGCTGGTGGAATCATTGGTCCGTACTTCTTTAAAAACGATGCTGGTCAGAACGTTACAGTCAATGGTGACCGCTATAGAGCCATGATTACTGACTTTTTCGTTCATCAATTGAACAACCATGATGTGCAGGAGCTGTAGATTCAACAAGACGGCGCAACATGTCACACAGCTCGTGCCACAATTGATTTATTGAAGGAAACGTTTGATAACCGCATAGTTTCACGTTTCGGACCCGTGAATTGGCCTCCAAGATCGTGCGACTTAACGCCGCTAGACTATTTTCTGTGGGGATATGTGAACTCGCTAGTCTACGCCGATAAGCCCGAAACGATTGATCACTTGGAGGACAACATTCGCCCCGTTATTGCCGATGTACGGCCACAAATGTTGGAAAAAGTCATCGAAAATTGGACCTCCAGATTAGACTACGTCCGAGCCAGCCGTGGCGCTCATATGCCAGAAGTCATATTTAAATTTTAATGCCAGAAGGTTATCATTCGAATAAAGTAAATTTCATGTCAATTTAAAAAATTCATCTTTGTTTTATTCCATTTAAAAGTTCTATACCTCTATAAAAAACACCCTTTAGTTCTAGTAAGTCTAAGATTTATCCACCAGGATAACCACTCACGAATATCAGCTTTCGTAACTCCAAACACTGGTTCTGGTCCAATAAATGTAGTAGCAGACCCTTGTCTTAGGTTTAAGGATGGTAATGCTATCAAAAATAAGTTTTTTCAATCATCAATAAGTTGCAGGTAAGTATCTCTGAAGTTAAACTAACTGATATCCATTCCTAAACTGCACTTTATTTTCTTCGTTAATACTTATTCAGAAGAGTCCTTCTTTATGAATGACACTATATAGGTTAATAGTACACAATAGTATTTTCTTTGACACTGGCTTTAATAATAGATGGATTAAATAAATATATGCTGCCTTCCTTGCAACTCTGGTTCAAGTCTAGGATGAATTTCGTATCTGAGCGCAACGCATTGCTCCAAAATGTTTTTATGAGTTACAAGTAGTGTAACATATATATATATATATATATATATATATATATATATATATATATATATATATATATATATATATATCAATCTTTGTTAGCTACATTGTGGTATTTACGGAAAGCCTAAATTTTGGTGATGATCTGTCAAATAGGATACACTTTCGCGGACCTCCATTTCATTCATCCCCAAATTTTCTCCCGTCGACAAGGACATCTTGCAGGTCGCAATCGATTCCTGGGGTCCATATGGACCATTTTGGGAATCAATGCCATAATGCAACGCTACACGCTGCTATTTTATCCTCGTTCTATAATAATTATAAATTTTAAGATTTTAAAACTAGCTTATTACTTTTGAGAAAATCGACTTTATAAAACACACCAAAAATATGAAGAAAGAAAGTTGTCCCTCTGGCTCCTTTCACATTAGAAAACTCATAAAGCCTATGTCAAAATAAATATTTTCTTTGTCTTTTTTGATTTTCCGGATAACTTCAATACATAGAAATTAGGTAATTCTCCAGGATATAATAAATCTTACACATGTCAACACAGAGACTGTACATCACGTACGGTTTCCTAGAGCATCCTCGAATAAACATTAATATTAAAGGACGAAAGCCAGATTGTAAATATTTCTCTTCACTTCCACTGGATACCTCATAAAACTAGCTAGGTTCTAGATTGTTTTTTATTGAGCTATTTGGACTTATACAGAATATAAGCGACTGTTTAGTAAAATCATTGACTTTATCTAGTTTTTAAACTATTCAAATTATTTTCGCATAAAATGTGGCTTATAAATTATTACCAGACTGTTGGTACGGTAATGAGGACAAGATGCAATCATAGTACACAGAATTGCACCATTCGCCAGATGAAATGATTTTCATGAATTTTTAATTGAATCAGTCGCTGCACCCACATCACACAAAATTAAAAATATATGCCCCAATAAATAAAATAAAACTAGGCTGCAGATTAAAAATGAATTATTTTAATACAAACAATTTATTCATTAAAGTTCCTTTCACGTAGGGTCACAAGTAAGAATTGAAATCAATAAAGTAGCAATAAACCATTGGCAATACATGGCTGTAAAATTATAATTCGGACAATAAATATTGCTTGAGCTTGACGCCACACTCCACGCAAATCCTTATCGACTGCGTGATAATTGTTTTATCCTAAATTATGAATATGTCATGAAATTTTACTTTGCAAAAGTGTTCCTAATTCCAAGGCAAGGACCATAGTACTAAAAGTACACGATGGGCTTGTTCATCAGATGCCTGTAAGTACTGTTCGAAATATAGTTTCATTATATGCCAAAATGACAGGAATCAGTCAATCAATAAGCAATAGACTTCTTAGTGAAAGAAAAAATTGAAATAGTGTGAAGTTGTCCAAGATAAGTCCTGGTAGAACCTTGTAAGAAGTTAGTGAACTAACCAGAACTGTAACAAGAAGAAAAATGCATTCCTTTTATTTTAATAATAAGATCCCAACAATAAGTAACGCTTTATTAGCTATAAGTGAAGACGATAGTTGTATCAAAAGTGGGAAAAAAATTGGAGAGGAAACTAGACGAATTTAATTTTTTTGGTAGAAGTAGAATAGAAAATCAGTTTTAGTAGATAGAGAGAAGTAATATGTTGGAGAAAACAACAAAAATTTATGAATAAGTTATTATAGTTCTAAAATTTACCAAAACGAATGAAGTTAATATCATATTAGGGGACTTTAACGCGAAAGTTGATAAGCAAGCTATGGAAAACGTGATTGGAACCTTTGGTTTTTGATCAAGAAATGATAGAGTGGATCTCCTTATTTAGTTCTGTTGGGAGAAAGACGTGGTAAATATGAACACATATTTTGAATTACCTCATCAAAGATTTTATACGTGGATTTCTCCAGCTGATAATCCTCAAAAAATTATAATAAATCAGAGTGATTATATTACTATTAATCCTATCAAAGCAGTTAAAATCTACCTTGGGGTTGACGAACCTTCTTACCATAATCTTCTCTTTGCCCGGATCAAACTGCACTTCAAACGACTACAAAGGAAGAAATATCACGAACATATAGATATACAGAAACTAAAAAACGAAAATATAAACAGCGAAGTAAAAAATCGAATCGACAACAAAATTATCAAAGATATTTCAAAACGAATAATCGAAGATGAAAGCATAGCATGGAATATAATAAAAAATATATGCACAACCATGGTATAAAAGACACTAAAAAACTAAATCCAGAAAAAAATCAACAGAAAATATAGTGGAAGACGAACGATATATTGCATCTCGTGAAAGAACGAAGACAATTCCGAAATAAAAATGAAAAAGAAAATACAAAAGCATCAATAGAATAATAGAAAATAAAATGTCAAAAATGCACAAGAACGGTGGCTTAAAAGGAAAGGTGTCCAGATGGAAACTTAAAAAATGGTGCGAATACATGGGAGAGCTTTGCAATGATAATGTATTATTAGAGATTTTGAGAACTGAAAATAAAAACGAGTGAAGTTAGAAAGGTAATAGCAAAATTGAAACAAAAAAACGGTAGAATAGGACTTATTGCCTGACCTCCTCGATCTTCCAACCGAACGTCGTTGGATTTTTACCTGTGGTATACACCTCAAAACTTTGGTGTATTCCACTCCGGTCGATAGTAGGGAAGAACTTTTATACAGAATCACATTTCATTGTGATCAAATAAGGAATTATCTTGAGTTAATATGGCGTGTACAACAGTCCTCAATTCGTCGTGCCCGCGAGTTTATCAGATTTCATGGAGCCCCTGTTGAACCCTCTTACGAAATTTTTAACTAAGCACTGACTTTACCTTTTTATTGAAACTATGGTAACAGAGGAAAATTCCTCTTTTTCATATTCAACCCGACGGAAGTCAGTGAAATAAGAGTGTAAAAAAATTGCGTTCTTTCGAAAACGGTTAGGATTAGTGACATGACTGAAGAGTACTTAATTTTTAGTCAAAGTTAAAGGTATGCAAAAAACGTTATTCAAAGTTCTTATCATACCGGGCGTAAAAAGATTGCGGTCGTGAGTGTTACAGCTAGTCAGTTCTTGCAACTGTGAGTAATTCACAACACTTTCTTGGATAATGATTTGAAGGGTTTTACATGGGATATATCACACTAAAAAAAATTGAAATATACCTGGTGGTTCAATAATTATGTGTAAAAAACTTGATTCCATTGCAGCTCTTTGGAAGCCCATATCTCCGAAGATGAGGACTGTACGAAAAAAGTTTATATGAACTTATAGTATTCCTTTTGCGTATTTTTTTCATATACGGGAGATTTACCATATTTTCCCGGACATCCTGTATACAAAATAAGGGGTTCATTAGAATGAAGTTTAAAAGGAAATGGACTATAGCATACCCATTCAAAATGTAATTGATTTGGTAGAGAAATTTCGAAATTATAAAAAAACAAGAAATAATGAATCTTCTTAATATATGCATGAAAGTAAATTACTTTGAATTCGATGATGTAATTTACACCAGTAAAGAAGGTCTAATATGGAAAACCCACTTAGTCCTTTATTGACAGACAATGTATTAATTTGTTTCACTGAAACAGAAAGCCAATCTAATAGTTTCCCGTAGTATATTAATAAAATATTTATTCGAGTACGAAGTTTATTATAAAAAGGAAAACAAACAATTCAATTAATTTTCTTTAGTTAAGGATCAGAGAGAAAACAATAAACAAAATTTTTCAGTTATTCATAAACTTTCTTACACAAATACTATTAATAATTTATGCCTTTCAATTCAATATAAATTAGCTGTTTTTTTCAGGATGATTCAAAATTTAATAGTACCTCCATTAAAAAAAATAGATATCAATTATCGTTATAACTCTAAGATAACAGATAAAATATTAAAAAAGGATTTATAAAAAATTTATTGATATGTTGTACGCTACAGGCTCAAAATAACTTTAAACTAATTATTTTATCGTATACTAGAGCCAATATAGGTTACTTTTTAAAAGTAAAACATTAAAATAGTATACAAAACCGATAATTCTATAGGCAAATTAAAAAAAAAACAAAAAGAAAACTTCAATTACAAAGATTATAATAGTTATAAGTCCAATACATCAAAAAGGAAGAGGATTGGTGGATATTAATAAGCAGCTAGATCAACAAATAATAAATTTACGTTCATATTTCCACAGGTTAGCGAACTCTTCCATACTACATCGAGCAATATAAGAGGCAGTCGATTCAACAGCTGAGGGAACAGGATATTGTTTTTCACCACCAAACAGACCAAAAGAAGTTACAAGTCTGGCTAAGTAAGCCACTTCATGGACGGCATCCAAATGGGGTCAATCAGAACAATGTAGACAACTTAGCGTCAAACTAGTGGTTGATTTCAGAACAGATGTCTCCCAAAATGGAGGGCTTTTTGTTGGCTATCTAAGACCAAGTTATTCCGGCGAAAAACTATCCAAAATTCATCATCAGAGATCCCTCAATAGAAAACGACCAATGTAGATATGGCTGTCGAACATCAGAGACAGTTCAGCGCATAACTGGAGAATACCAAGCATTTGCCACAACGAAGTATAAGAAAAGACGACTCAGCTGCTACGATACTCCACCAAAAGTTAGCAGATGAGTTAAATCTATTGCAGGTAGGAAAAGTGCCTTATTACAAATAAAACAAGAAGTCTAATCTTGGGAACGACTTCAAGCAATATTGGTGCCGAACGGTTGTAAAATGTCTAGGCGAACTACACTAATTGACATTGCTATAACTAACAACAACATAATAAGGCCAAAATACAACGAAAGATCGCCAAATACAGAGATCTGGAGGTGCAAATTGGAAGACAATGGCCAATGAACAGCGTCCAAACGATTCCCATAATTCTATCAACAACTGGAGTGGTACCAAAGAACCTCTTGCAGAATATCAAGAGACTGGTCCTTAGTGAGCATCTGTATAAGCCAATTCAGAATGCGGTTCTCTTTACATCCGCGCGGGCCGTCGGAAAGTTTGTGGGAAATACAGTAGACTATGTTACCTAGGACCTAATAACATGGATAGGGTCCCCACAGAACTCCATACTTTTGGTATCTTTGTATACCTGGTATGAGTCAATATTCCCGGGAGGGAGTGCAAAGCCGTTCGGCTTGAAAATCATAATAATAAGTCTAACAGGAAGAATCTACCAGAAGAGAATAAAATAATATTATTCTATTTATGTGATAAACTTTGTCATTGTAGGATGTAGTTGTAATAAACACCTGGTTCAAATTACAAAAAATGAAGCTATTTACATCACTAAAACATACAGAAACTTGTAGGGTCAGAAACTATACTCATTACATTCTTATACATTAATGATATAGAAATTCCATTATCTTCGTTAAGGTACATGAGTGACTTCACATTGAGTCTGACCAAGAGAAAGCTGGTACAAAAAGAACAAACTGGTAAAATAAATAAAAGCATGCTTAATAAAAAATTGTAAAATTTAGCTAGAAACGCAGAAATCAACGAAAATATCGCTGGCATGAGAAATGGGAGAATTTTACAGAAGCACATCAGTCCCATAAAATTGGAAAAAAAGAGTGGATGACACAAAAAAAAAGCTTATTGACGACAAAAGGAAATTAAAGTGAATAATACAGCAAAATATAAGGAGACAAAAAAGAAAATTAGTAATAAATAGAAGTAGGTAACAAAAGAACAGTATACAGTGACAGGAATGTCACGGATTATCTAAAAAATTTTTTTTAATGTATATAAAAATGCCAAAGAATTTATTGGTATGAACAAGGAGAAATGCGAAGGTATCGTATGTGTGTGTGTGTGTGTGTGTGTGTGTGTGTGTGTGTGTTCTTAAAAAAGTGAAAGAGGTGGGAAGAGTACATATACGAATTATTTTGTAACGATAGAGGAAACAACGATTAGGCAGGGACAAGAAATTGAATATGCCTTTAAAAATGCCCATAGCATGGAAACTCGTGGGATATTATTTGATTTTAATGTTTTTATTAAAAGATGTCGCGATGTTAACGTTGGTCTGTATTTGTATTTCATTGCCTTCGACGATGTGTACCATAGAAATCTCTTTTTATTCTCAGAAGCAAAAATATCGAAAAACATACAATAAATCTCATTGCATATCTTTATTATAATCAGAAATCAAAAAATTGCTTAAAAGAAGAATATTCGAAAGGTACATTGTCTCCAGTGTTTATAATATCTACTTTAAAGAAATATTTTATTAAGCTCCTTTAAATAACATCATATATTCTGATACTGTGATTATTGTCAGCAATATATAAAATCTGCAAACGGTGTTGGAAAGAGTTAACACCTGCAGGAATTTTTATGATATTAACGTAAATTGTATGAAATCTAACTTATTCAATATACATCAGCCACTTGTTGATAAAATAATCAAATACGAATATTTAGGAACGACTGTAAATCATAAACATGATCACATCGAAGAAATCAAGAAAATATGGGGGATGGCAAAAGCAATTTTTGTGAAAGTGAAACTCTTCCTCACTAACAAAGCCTTGAGTTTGGGAATGAGATCACGGATGGTGTAGCGTAACTTTATCAAGAGAATCGAGTCATTTCAAATGTGGGTATATAGAAGGCTGCTTAAAATATTCTCGGTAGACAAAATAAGCCGTAGTAAACAAAAAAGGGAACTAGAGTATTTTGATCATATCATGAGGGAATCAAAATATGTAGTGAAAGAAAAGAGATCTGTTGGTCGAAGAAGAGATTGTTGGCTGAAGAACTTTCAAAAGTTGTTCAATGTACATTTATAGATCTCTTTAGAGCAGCAGTATTGGTATAATGATTGTCAATCTTTGTAAATAGACTCTGACTATTCATTTGTTACAATGTAAATTTTACCGACTGAAAATAAAAGTTTAAAACTGAACTTCCTTAAATATTTGGAAATAAACAAACTGAAAAATAAGGATATTTTACTAAATGATCAAATCGATTTAAATAATACCCCATTGTGAAACGTATTCCACTAATATTTTATGAGCAACAATAATGTTAAAAGTACTTGGAAAACACATAACTTAGACAAGTAAAAAATATAGTAATAAACTTTGTTCATTCGGAGTGCAACATCTGAAGGAGTTACAGTGTAGCAAAATTTGTCATGTTATAAGTTTTAATATGCTTAATTTGAAAATAGTGGAAATATTATGTGAAATTTATGTTTTACATAATACAAGTACACGAATATGTTCTTAGTAATATGGAGATTGCTAAGAAAGTTCCAAGATATGTCCGTGTTTTTATTATTTTCAAAAATATTTAACTTTACATTTAATATACTACCTTATACTCTTAAACAGTTTGGAAAAAATCTCTCATTTTTCTGGTTAGACTACCGCACAGGTTTCGTAGGTAATACTCAGTCAGCAACTCGTTATCAGTATGGAAATGTCATCCTTTTAATTGATTTGTGTAGACAAATCAAAATCATAGGGTATAGGGTTGGAACCATAGTAGAAATTCTCCATAGTTTGTAGTTTAA
Source organism: Diaprepes abbreviatus (assembly GCA_034092305.1). Classification (NCBI taxonomy): domain Eukaryota; kingdom Metazoa; phylum Arthropoda; class Insecta; order Coleoptera; family Curculionidae; genus Diaprepes; species Diaprepes abbreviatus. The sequence continues at coordinate 17,605,354 of JASJET010000200.1, read as the reverse complement.
ATCCTACAAAAGCTCAATTGTTCGTTGTATTCGATGTGAGGAAACGGAGTCGTGGGGAAAATGCCAGTGTCCAAAATGCAATTAATTGAGTGAAACTGTACTCTATATACTACTTTGTTGTTACATGGTTTGACTTTCTAGAACAATCCATTCAATAGCGAGAAGTTTTCACAGCAGATGGGGTATTTTCATCTTCAAATAGCTATAGTCTATATTTAGATTTTGATTGAACATCGTAATGAAGCAGCCTTGTTTCATCGGTTGAGATGATCACTTTACTCCTACTCCTTTTCTCATCGGCGAATATATCTTATAATAGCAGCAAAAACATTTTTTTTTCCAATATAAACAAATTAAAATTATTAAAATCAATATCACATACGCAATTCAACAATACGCGAGGAATATGGAATGCAGGATATAGTAAGATGGGGACGGAAGCGCAGAAGAGCCTGGAATGAGCACGTAGGAAGAATGGCGCAAAATAGGATAGCGCGAATCGCCCGAGATGGAACACCGGAAACCAGAAGACCAATAGGTAGACCACCGAAAAGATGGAGAGAGTCCTGGATTTCAACATAAAATGAGATGAATGATTGAGTTGGAAAAAACAGGCTGTAAGCCTATAACAAGAGGTAGAAGAAGAAGAAAATCAATATTACTCCGAAGACCAACACTACTTGTCCTTTCATCTTGATTTTGTCTTGGGGTCCTTAGGAGTTATCTAGTATCAATAATTTCTTGTTTTTACAAGGTAATACGACACAATACCAAGTTAAAATTATCCCTCAGTTCAAGATATGTTGTCACCGTGTATCTCGAAACTTTCATAGGAACCAGATAGCGAATAAATACTACTATAAGATCCTAGTATGTTACGGACTTACTTTTAAAGGTGCGTATAAATATATCGATTCGAGTGCGTGACACGCTCGTGACAAGCTTGCCGCTAGACTCCTTTGAATATTGCCGCCTTCTATTGATATCGAACGCCTTCGGCGGCAGGCCTCAAATGAGGTAATAAATACGTTTGGGATGCAAGAAGTCATTTTTATCATATTTCTATTGTTTGTGAGCAGCGTGACCGAAACTCGCAAGGATCCATTTTCTGTCGGTTTTTTGGTGTACACTCAAAGGATTTTTTAGCTAGTAGGACGGCTTAATGGCATGCTCTTTCGAAAAAATTACTTTGCAAGGAGATTCAGTCCTCGGTGTTGATTAAAGAAAATACGTCGAATTTAAAAGAGAGGTAAAAAAATCCAAAATTTGTAAAGTGAAAATTGCCTCAGAAAAATTGTTGCAGCCAGCGAGAAGAAAATTTTGAGATTTGTCAAATGGAAATCGATTGCTGAAAATATATTTCTCATTTAGAAATTACTGGTCTTATTTTCTTCAATAAATACTCAAAATCTAACGGAGATATTTTGGTGAAATTCTTGTAATGTCCCCTATTATGTTACAACTTTAAATTTGTTAAAAGTTCTAATCTTGATAATTTCTTTTACAAGGTAGTGCGCTATTATCGCCGAGGTTTTCGTTTTTTATTTAATAAACTCGATGACAATAAAACCCCACTGCATAAAAGTAACAAAGCTACCATTTGTTCTTTATAGTCAATATTTCCGATTTATAAAAAGAAACAGCTTTAAACCTGCTACGAGACTGATTGGATCACAAATTTCAGTATCGGTAATACAAAACGCATATTATCGAATTTTACAAATACTGTCTCTACGCTTTGTTGGTTTTCACTGCTCAGACGCTTTTAAAATTTCCTTTGACACCGGCTGCCAAAGGCAAAAGTTTCATGATAAATTTGCGCGATGTGCTGTCTTCAATCGAACATTTGCAAGTGCCCGGCAGGCTTGTAACGGGCGTGTCGCACGCTCGGCTCGCCATATTTATACACACCTTAAGATATTAGAGAACCTTGTAAACGCTAGCCCATGATTTTCTCCCATCTCCACCACGTTCAAAGTTTCTATCTTATCCTACTTTTACTTATCAAGCCTTCTGAGACACATGACAATTTCGGTGCCAAAATTATCTAAATTACTTCTTCATGTGTCGTATTTTTAAAATAATATCGAAATTATCCCACGTGAGTAGAAAACAGCCTAAAATCGAACAACAGAAGTTAAAATGACAAGAAAGGTTTTTAAATTAGGACCAAAAAGCGGGTCACGATAACTATAATTTATAAGCTGTGTGACTGAAAATCTGTGATGTTTATTTTAAATATTTTCTAATACTCTTTTCAGTTTATTCATTAAGCAAGTCTTCATTTAAACATAAAATGTATTTTACCAGAATTTAATCTTATTTCATATACGAAGAAAAAACAGAATGTATCGAGATTGTAGTAACGAAACTCCCCAGATTCCAAACATTACACGTTTCTCTATTGGTTATAATTCACCTGACTGACGGTATACGTTTTCTAGATAGAGAAGCAGCTTTAATCTAGGGATTTCTTGTCAGTCTGTTTCGTCTGAAAGCATTGATTTCTATTGGAATTCTTTCGAAAGGGTAAAAAGTTTTTAAATTAACTTTCATCGGCAGATACGTGCGAGATTTGTGGAGAAAAACATATTTGAAGTTTGATCTGATTGTTTTTTCAATCTTTTTTTGGGGTTACTGCGCTTTATTTCGAAATATAAAGGGACGCCTACGTACATTTTATAGATAAATAAAATAAAAAAAGGCTACTTAAGGCTAACTTATTATTGTATTTGTTTTATAATAAAAAAAAATGCCACTGCGAACATATGCAAAATTTAGACAAGTTGACTCATGTTGATAGTATTGTTATGTGACGCTTTTTACGTATAGGGGATGAGGGGAGCAGGTCGTGCTCTACAGATCTATTTTGATTATGGCAGCGGAACATCGGTCAGTGGATATTTCTCGTGCAGCGTGTCATCGGTCAAATACTCAGCGTAGGGGTGTCGGTTTGACGGTATCTACTTATATTCGGGATATCCTTGCTCTCTGAACTGATCAACGGTTTGACTGTTTGGAGGTCAAAACATTCACTCGATGGTCGGTTCTCGGGCGCCACCCTCGGGATTCATGTGGTCGAGGGCCCACTTATGCACCGGGCAGCTTGTTACAGTGGAGAAATAGCAAACTAAGGGTCAATTGTGCGTATTAGTGTTGGCTGCTGGGTGCCGGCTGCCAATTGCTACATGTAATGGTAAAAATGGGACTAGGTAATGAAATAAACGATTATAAAACATCCTGCATCCTGTATTCAGTTATATTTTTCATTGGATACCAAAAGTAGATAATATACTTACAGTTGGGTGTATAAAATACAATTATATAAGAGAAACTTACCGAAGCGATCGGTTCGACACGGGTGCGGTCTCGTTTACAACATGGCGACCGTGACAGGACCTAAGGCAGCAAGGGTTGCCTGGATTGCTGGTTTATAGCAATGGTCCTGTAAAATACCCTAAAAGCGTCCGCATCTGCAGTTTCATCAGGAAACACTTTCTATACATGCGGGATCTAACGATCTCATCTGCATACAAAGTATTTGCCTTGGCGGGGTGATGTCGCAGATACCGGCACGCTCAGAATCTGGTTTATAGATTCCGACGCATAAAGGTTTAAATATGAATATGCAGTTGTAGAAAGTGTACCAAAGGTGTCTGGGGAAAGCTCCGACGGACCCATTGATGAGTTCTCCATCGGTAGCTAGGACGAAACACCTTTTTTAGGATCTAAAATTAGATTGTGATGACCCGATTGCTTCGACAAGGGGGCGGTCTCGTTTACAACAAAGTAAATCCTTTAAGCAACTTATATTAGACAACATATGAAATTTAATGATAGCGGCGCCATCTCCTGGCATTCCACGCAATCTGAATTTATATTCTCAAAGTGGTTACTTCAGGGTTTCGTTCCCGAATTACCATAATAAACATTTTGAATCATTCTTTTGACGTCAGTTGACTATTTTTTTTATACACCAAATATACACTATAATAAACTTTTTTTACATAACACAATGTCTATATACAATGAAAGTATAGTAATTAGAATATGAACTTACATAATCTATCCTTGAATCAATAATAAATCAATAAAATATTTAAACAATGCTAACACACTTCATCATATTCTCAGAAAGTGTCCAGCACTCTACAGACTGTACAGATGCATTTTCAGGACATTTAATAACTCTAAAGTCAGACAAGTTCAAGTTACGAAGCTCGGGGTAAGGAGATTGTAAAAGACCTGTGATGGACCAATAAAAAGAATTCTCGGATTTGTATTGTTTGGCTTATTATTATTATTATACAATGTTTTGTAACTACTGATAAACATTTATTTGCTTTTCTATAATTGCACATTGTTAAATTTGTACTTTGCCGCATGTTTTAATTAATTCAACAAGTTATCAAAACACTCGCGTGCTGCTAACAAATTGCCTGAAATTAAATTTCAATCTAAATTAAATCCTTTACAGAAAGAAAATATTATTTCATATCTGTAATTTAGCTTGAAACTGTATATGAATATTACTCTAATTAAAAGCTTTTCCATCAACGTTCCCATTTTTGTCTTAAATGCATAAAAGCTATGTCGAAGTTAAATTTTAAATTGTTAAATAATTAGTGGCTCTATTATTTTAAAGAACTTTTAATGTCTAACATAAACTGCATATAATAACATTTAACATAAATAGCAATTATTCTAGTTAATTTTATTTAGATGTCCAACAATTTGTAATCTTTCAAATCGGACCTCAAATATATCATTCTAACCAGGAAATATTACCAGATGGTAAATCGACATAGTTAAAGAAAATAAACAGTTATTAATTTAAATATTCTCCTACGTACGTGTTGCTCTATTACTTATTAACCGACTTCTAAAAGAAGGAGGTTCTCAATTCGTCGAATATGTATGTTTTTTTTGTGTATCTACACAGATTACTCCGGAACGGCGGCACCGATTTGAATGAAGTTTTTTACGTTATGTTCAGGAAGTTGCTGTAGTAGTCCCATATTTTTTTGGACGAAATTAGTGCCGTAAAATCTAAGATGGTGCTGACAATATGGCGGCCAAAAAAATTATTAATATATATAATTTTGACGGATTTTCTCCAAAATTGGTATGGGAAAATTTTCGGGGTTGTACCCATATGGCGGATCCAATACGACGGACAAAAACATAAATTTTGTCCGATTTTCTCCAAGATTGGTACTGGGGAGTTTTCGGGGTCCCACATGTCGAATCTAAAATCATTTTTAAAAAATTCAATATGGCGGATCCAATATGGCGGACAAAACATCAATTTTGTTCGATTTTCCCCAAAATTGATATGGGGGAGTTTTCGGGGTCATACATAACGAATCTGAAATTATTTTTAAAAAATTCAATAAGGCGTATCCAATATGGGGGATAAAAAATAAGTTTTGTCCAATTTTTGCCAAAATTGATATGGGGGAGTTTTTGGAATCACTCATTATGAATCTGACATTATTTAAAAAAAAATTGAATATGGCAGATCCAAGATGGCGGATTACATATCTCGATTTTGTCTAAAATCAGTATTGGAGGATTTTTTTAGCGTTAATTACGAATTTAAAATATTTTTTGAAGAACGCAATCTGGCGGATTCAACATGGCATTTTCTCCAAAACTGATATAGGGGATTTTTGAGGGTGTAAGTTACGAATTTAATAGTATTTTTTTCAGGATTCAATATGGCGGACTAAAAATTTTAAATTTTTTGATTTTGTTCAAATGTGGGACAGAATCGTTTTTGAGGATGTAAATAGCGAATATAAAATTATTTTAACAAAATCTAATATGTTAGAGGCAATATGACGGTTTAGAAATTTTGAATTCTGGATTTCATCTAAAATTGGTACTAGGGGGCTTTAAAGGGTTTGGATTTGCATTACATTAAGACGTTAAAACTATTTTTTTGAAATGCGATATGACGGATCCAATATAGTAAGCTGAAAATTTTACCTTATTCGCATTTTATCAGATTTGGGATTAGAGTGTTTTCGGGGTCGTGTATTACGAATATGAAGTTAATTTTTTATAATATTAGGTTGACAAGGGAGTGGGGGAGTGAAAATTTTAAGTTTTCCGATTTTGCCTAAAATTGATATTGCGGGGTTCTTGGAGCGTATACAAACTCAATATGCACTATAAAATATATCGAGCTAAGAAATTTGCGTCTCAAGTTCTTTAAATATCAATATTGGAAAGTTTTAAGGTCTATATTACCAATCTAAAATTAATTTAAAATTTAAAATAGTGGATTTACTATGACAGACTAAATATTTGTTTGATACAATTTGACCGGTTTTTGTAGAACTCTAAGAATCAAAAAATTTTTAGTGGTTCATTTTAGGATGATTTCAACTTAGGATAAAATGGATACTTTTTTGCCACCTTGGAGTTATTGCGAGGTACACTAATCTCGATTAGTACTTAGTTCAACTAATTTATGGATATCATAATGAACTCAAAACTAAAAATCGAAAAATAAAATTTTTATAAAAAAAATTGAACCGACTTCTAAAAGTGCACTAAAAAGTGTAAAATAACTATAAATTTCTATATGAAATATAAATTTTTGAGGTTGGCGCCAAGTTATTTCTAAATAAAACAAATAACTACTAATATATACAAATTATGGTAAGAAGGCAATTACAAACAAAATATTGTTAATCTGTTTATACAAATCCCATTTTGTCAGGTATTAGTTCGGCGCTGACTTCAAAAATTTCAATTTCATATAGAAATTTATAGTTATTTTTCACTTTTTAGCGCACTTTTAGAAGTCGATTCAATTTTTTTATAAAAATTTTATTTTTAATAGTCTAGTGTAGTGGACTCCAAACGATGCGCTGCGACCCGCAAGGGGGGTCGTCTTGGCATTTTTGAGGGTTACCTCTCATCAAATTTTAAAAACCGAAATTAAATTTAAAATTTAAAGTTGGCTGATAAAATGTTAATATTTGATTACTCTTGACAAGACTTGAGATATCCGACGTAATCAGTGGAGGCTAGTATAAGCATCTCCCCTTACGATAGAAAAATCTAGCAAAATTAAGTTGTTTTTTTACTACTGATTCAGTTTTTATACTTATATTTTTTAAAAGCACTTGTAAAATAAATTTCTATAAAATATTATTTTAAATTCTGTTTACAGTAAACAAAAAATAATTCTTGAACGGCATAGACTGCTGACTAGTTTATCACATGGTATAGTGCTATTCAAAATTTTAAAGTTGGACAGGGTCAAAACGACATGAACAATAAGCGATTTTTTTTAAATTAAATATTTAAAAGTTGTTTCAATAGGAAGGTTTGTATATTTATATACCTCAAGCGCAATTATATTATATTCACTATTAAAACAGTTTGGTAAGTTATTTCTGACGGAAAAACGGCATTATTCTTTTGGGGGTAGGTCCACAGTGACCTGCTTATTTATACAGTATTTGTTGGGTATCGTGGGGGATGGGGAATTGGGAATAAACGGTATCTATACTGATTTCTCGAAGGCGTTTGACGGGGTACGTCACGGATTGCTTATCCATAAATTGCGGACTTTAGGCTTTGAACATAATAAAAAAAAATGCTGAGAAAGTCATAAATTTTATCCAGATTTTATTCTAAATAGGTCAGGGGTGGAATATAAACATCAACTCTCGTATATGTGAGAAAGAAATATCTAATCTTTATTTACTATACTATACAATGTGTATGTAAACATAAAATCCTAATTGACTAAATAACTTACTCAAATTACCAATTAAATTTTATTCCTAATTACGTTTCATAGGTACAGTTATTTAATAAATTTAAATATAGTCAGTTAATTAAGAGAAACATTACCTTATGCTTGCTAATTAGTATTTTGACTAAAATAAATATCGTTTTAACAATATATAAATGTGTCTTTCTAATTTTGTAGTAGGAAATAAAGAAAATTAGTGTTTATAGCTGCTGCAGTGATAATAATATTAAATTATGTACATATATAATATGTAAAAGTAAAATAATTTTTCATAAATCCTTTTAGTTTAATAATATGGAAGTTTATATACTAAATACATGAAATGGGGCATTTATGGGTATAACCCGTGCACCGAGAGTTTACTATCATCCATTATTCTCAAAGGAATACTAGAAAAAATATATCTACCAAACAATGATAGAAACAACTCACGTTTTGTTCAATAGTGCCAAACTTTGTTACTAGAGTAATAATTTGATAATTTAATTAATTTTTTATTTTATGTTTTATGAAGTATTTTGTAATACAAATGAGTTTCAGTATATCTGAGAATCTCAGCGTTCTCAAATAGCTTAGAAAAAAATGGAACTAAAGTATCCCGACTATTCAACGTAACGAAAGGTTTAAAATGTTGCATCATTCCTCCCTATTTCAAAATATGTTAATAAATCACTTTTAAAGTGGAATCAGAAAGGTTATGGAGTGAAAATTCCTCTAGACACCACGGTAATATATTAAATATCAACAAGAGATAAAGAGGATCTCTGGTATATAAACTGAAAGCTTTTGAAGAGTTTGAATTATCAATGAAAGTGGAGGAGATCATAAAAATGAAGGTACGTCGGTATCGAAGGAATAGAGGGACTAAATTGGTATTGGGTGGGATATCTGGACGAATATGAGAGACACCAATATCCAAAAGATAGCAAACGGCTAGGAAGGAGACGATGAACATTTTTTAATTCACGTTATCCAAATTTACTAAATTTTAAAAAAATGCTTAAGTACTGCTTACATAATATCTGTACATAAAAATAAATTGTTCTTCCACTAAATTGTGTAGATTCTGGCCCTGTTTGTTTATGCATAAAATTAAAATTTATTGTTAAGTATTGAAAAGAAAAGCTCAAAAAAAATAGAAAGTCACATTTAAAATAGAAGATTAAATACCGCAAGAATGGTTGGAAGCCGAAAAACTATTTTTATTCTGTATAAATATGTTTACAAACGGTGTAATTAAAATATTTATTTTTCAAGTTATTTACAAAATATATACTTCAAATTTACAGTAAAATTTAATTAAAATTATTTTCTCTTAAATTTTCATTTTTGTCCTTGTACGGAAGCAAAAGCGTTAAAGTCTTTTTTTCTCCAGAGTACAGGACTAAGTAGTTACTTATATAATAATTAATAAGGCCATTTAAACTGCTAAAACATTTTTCGTTGCTCTTTTCTTTTCCCAAGGCTATAAAATTATCCCGTTCTCTTTTCCGAATATTTAAATGAAAAATTTTTGAATCTTGAATTACGGACAGTGTTCCCAAGTTGAAGTTTTTAGATGGTCTTATAATGAACGTTCCGTTCTGTTTATTTTTCAAAAGTTTTTCAGCGGTTTCTCTGCTGACATCTTTGTAAAAACCTTCGGTGGATTCTTTAATCAACTCTGAAAAAGTTATTTTATAAATCAGTTTTTTCAGATAAAAAGATAATTGCCTAAAAAATCAGTAGCAGCTCGTCGATTTCATAAAAATGATCAAGCAATATTTCTTAATAAGAGAAAATTTATTATCATTAACAATACCTATATATATATATATATATATATATATATATATATATATATATATATATATATATGAATAGTTTGATTATTCCGGGTTTCAATCCGTTCGTTCAAAAAATCGTTTTCACGACGTTTCGCCAAAATCTCATTTGGCATTTTCAAGTGCGGTTCGTCCCGTTACTCGCTGAGAATTGATGGTGGCCACTGATGAATTTCGAGTTTTGTTTAGCTGCCTCGCTTCCTGATTGGATGAGCGGCTTCGCTGGCTCTTCCCCTCTGCCGAGTGAGAAATATTTTGTTCTTGTATACAGGTTTTTTATTAATGTTTTCCATGTAGTTGAAAAATTTATAGCATCGTCTCATTTATTTAGCTGTCCCGCTTTGTCGATTTCTAGGGCCTCTCTTATGACGCGTACCTTGTATTTCTCTACTGGTTCTATTTCTTTGGTTTTTTCAAAATCGATGGTATATCCGGTTGTTTAGTGATGTTGAAATAGGCCTGAAGTTGTCTGTTTGTTTTTGAGGCTATTTTTATGTTCTTGATTCTTGCTGATATGCGCCTGTTTGTTTGTCCTATATGTCTCTGGGATTTCCCAGGATGTTGGTTATTGTTTTTTGTGGTTTAAATATGAGCTATATGTTGTTTTTCTTAAGATTCTTCCAATTCTGTCTGTAATTCTTTTTATGCATGGTATTATGGCTTTGTTCCTTGTTTGATCTTGGTCTTTGGTCATTCCTCTCAAAATCAGGCAAAAGTCAACACACTAGTATCAAGATCTCTCCGCCTAACAGAACTTGACACAAAACAAGACGAAATAAGACACATTTCTACAGCTCTAGAACGGAATGGTTTCTCACAATCAGATATAAAGAAAGCCATAAAAAAACAAGAGAAGACAACAACAAAGACCAAGATCAAACAAGGAACAAAGCCATATATAATTATATGTATATATATATATATATATATATATATATATATATATATATATATATGTGTGTGTGTGTGTGTGTGTGTGTGTGTGTGTGTGTGTGTGTGTGTGTGTGTGTGTGTTAAGAAAAAATCCTAGATCTTGGGATAGCGATCTTAGAGCTCAATGAAACTCTGTTTTTTACTAGCGCCAAGCTTTCGGAAGTATATTGTTTTCTTCTTTTGGTCTTCAATAAAGAACAGACTTAATTTTAAATATTAAATAAAATGGTATTAAGTAAAGAAATGAATCAAAATTCACACACTTACGTGAAAAGTGAGGTAATATTTCTTCCTTAAATTGGTAAATGAGCAAATCCATGAGGAAAATTGTTAATTTTTTTATATTGGGTTTCAAGTTAGTAATATCGATCTTGATTCTGGTGGCAAATATGAATTTAAAAACATCATTTTATACATTAAAATCTTAAACTTAATTTGTGTCTAAGCTATTATTTTAATGTTTTATTAATATTTAATTATTTAGGATTCTATGAGTTTTATAATGTTAGGAAAAATATTTTTATTATTATATTATCTGTAAAATACTTATTAAAAAACTAATTACTGAAAAATTTTCTAAAAGTGAGTACATCCCAAAGTGATATGCTATTATTGGGGAAAAGAAAGAGGCGCAATGAAGTGAGTTGTTGACCATCATGGAGAAATTGAGAAATTAAGTCTATACATACAGTAGAGTAGATTACACTGAGGTGTACGCAGAGTATGTTAGGTTAGGTTAAAAAGGTGCAGTTAATAGGAACTCTCCACTGCGACCCTAGGCTGTTATGATTTATACCTCTTGATAGTTGGTTCAATAGACTTATCTCCTTAACGAAGCTGCAGTTGCGTTTGTAATACGTTCTTTTCTAATATGTTTTTATTGTCAAATATTGAGTACCGGTTGTTCCAACTGCTGAGCAAACACACAGTATGTGTTTAGATAATTTCTTATCCGCTATGCTTAACAGGTATTTAGAACTCCATCAGCCGATTTTATGCCTGCAATACCTTACTTTGCAGCACAGCCTTATATTACCAGAACCTTGAGCTAAACCCTATTATTTTCCACTAAGGTGTTCAGGTCAGATGCTTGGTAGTATTACGGGCATTCATATTACGCCTTAGCAAAAATAGGTTTATTTATTTCTTGCACAAATAATTTAATTATATTTTTGCTGTCATCTTTCTTTATTGTTGTGATATCTTTTAGTTATTTTCAACTGTTAAAAATTACTACAAATGCCGTTTATAACAATTATTACTAAAATTATTATTTTTATCGGTTGGCATGTTATACTTTTTTCAATAATGCAATTAGACCAAGATGGTATATAATGAGTATATTCACTGATAAATAGAAAACTCGCACTATTTATGCATACTATTACAAATAAAAATTATTAAGTAGTTCACCAACCACACAAAATCTGTATGTTGCAAGATACGCCTAAAGCTGGCTCCGATCCAATATAATTTTTGAGGAATTAAATTGGTGTGACTTTTTCTCTCAATCTTTTCTTGCAATACAATATTTTGCAATTGTATGAATTAAATTCAGGCGTCAGGAGATCTGACTGTCTAAGATTTTGAATGTTTTGTCAGTAAGTTGCCGATTTTCTATCAGCTTAGCATAAAATGTAAGAACAAATACCTGCTGTAAATGTATCAATGCTGTCTTAATCCTTTACTTTTAAGTCAACCTCAAATAATTCAGCGCCTACGCTTTCTTTGGTTTTAGAACCATAAGTTTTATAGAAGCATTAATGGAAAGATATCATCATTATCCAAACCTTTGAATCCACTGCTAAACATAGGCCATCATCCTATATCTCAGTTTGTAAGAATTTTCTACGGTTGGATCCAGTTACTAGCATATCTCTCGATTTCATCAGATTATTGAGCAGATAGTCTTCCTCTGCTATGTTGGTCTTCTCTTGGACGCCACTTAAGCCAGTCTCTTTGTCTATCTTAAGTTTACCATTTAGCTTATCTGACTTCTCCATTTCCATGTGAGATAACATATCTTCTCTACAATATCATCCACTTCTTCTTTAAGTCTTAATTCTTCATTTCTAACATGGTCCCTGACAGACAAGTCCAATGTTGATATTTTCATTCAGCATTGTGCAATTCTTAATTTACTAATAATCACAACTCTTGAGATCAAGATTTCTTACGTCACAACAGGTAGAATGTACTTATTGTATTACTTTCTTTTGAGACATATTGGAAAACCACCCTCAAACATATCAACTCAATTTACTGTAAGTTATGCAAGAGATAGAAATTTTTCTATTCAACCCGTAAAGCCACTTGTCTTTTGCTATTATCAATTCATGATCCACGTATGGATACTTCTCCACAAACTCAGTAACGTTGCAGACATTTTGCAGTTACTACAGCATTGTTCTCATTTCCTCAAGGAAAGTTATTGTCTGTCTATGATTATGCCTCTTTTTTTCTAGTCAAGTCTCTTAAAAGCGTACTCTAAAACTTTGATAAAGAATTTAAGCGAAATAGTGTCTCTATGTTATGCCTCGTCTAAGTGACATGTAGTTGGTGTTCTCGTGCATCGAAAAAGGAATCCTCGAAACAATTTAGTTCCTTGTTGATACATTAATAGCTACTATTAGATATAATCTGCTTATAGTCCATTTTTCTTCCCTTTGAAGATAAATAGGAGGGAGAGGTAGGAATTTAATTACTGGCTTCGATCTGTTGTATAATGCATCTGTTAAGTAGAAGTAAAAAGAGAAAATTCAATCTTATCCGCTAAACACCATCACACCCTGATTTTTTGGCATAATTAAGGTAACACAAGAAGAAATTTTAATATTATGAAAATTGAGTACAATTGTAAATATTATAAAGAGAGGCGATGTGGAGTCACATATAACCCGTAGCTAATATTAAGCATATATTAATCTAATATGAAAACTTTTGATTATAGTAAATAATAGGTGCGAGTCGACCGTAAAACTGGGATATTCAATCTTTGTACAACTCAGCGACAAACTCATAATCATCACTGATTCTTTAAGTGCTCTAGAAATTATCTAATAGCCAACACCCAATTATCACCTCCTTCACATGGATACTCAACTTAACTTCCTTTTCTCCTCCACTTTAAAAAATACCTTAAATCTGCCTTTACCTTCGCATAAATAGTTTAACTCAAATATCTATTTAATCATCCAAAATCTCTCCCAGACAGGAAGGGGCAACTTAGGGAGGTCCAACAAACGTAGAGAAATCAAAACCCTGTCATTATTTCCACTTTCCCCAACTAAATCACAAGGCGAATACAAGACACTCTAGAGGACTTGCTCTCAGCTATATCAAACTTACCGATTACTATCTTTTAAAGGGCGAAATTCCCTCCACAAGTTTCTCTCATATTACAGTGGAATAAAAAATTGCCAAGCAACTTCATCATTTTTTACGAGTGAAATTTATGACATAAAATCTAACTTCTAACCAAAAAAGTATCTGCTGAAAATCAAATAATGAATCAATCAATACGGGGTAAAAAAAAATTGAAATCACGGACTAAAATATGTTCCTATTTTTTTATGGATATATTTTTTAAACCTTTTTATAGATAGTGCCAGTAAGAGCATTATTTAACAATTAGAGTTGAGGATAGAGACATAGAAAATTGTATTTTTGCTAGATTATATAAATACTTTTCAAAAAATCAATGCAACCTCTCCAGTTCAAAAATATATTAGACTAAAACGTGGTTGTTAAACTTACAGTGTCTTTATTTTTGTGTGTTTTTACTGCGTGTCGATTAAGTTGTATCTTGAATCATTATCAAGTATAAACAGAATATTTTGTCTCACGGCTATGAGCTTATAAAGGGACTGCGTCCATTGAAGCGTTTTCACTTCACTATCCACATCTCAATGATTTGAAGTTACAAAGTATTGGTTGCCTGAGCTTGGATATCTCAATAGTGGGCTTACTGACGATTCCGTTATTATTTTTAATGTAAGCTGTTTCTATAAATTTTGTTCTTTTCACGTTTGGTTTCATACATATTGCCGCAGTTTCAGACCATTTTTAAATAATGTTGTTTATCCTAGGTGTGTTCTGCAGTACCAGATTTCGACATTTTCCCTTTTTGTGTATGAGTTTTATGTTCCTTATTTTTAACTTCTAGAGGACGCTTGGTTTGTCCAATATACATTTAACCACATTCACATGGAACTTTATAAACATCTAATTGAAGTGTCGTAAAATCAAACAAAAATAAAGACAATACAAGTGCGACAAACAAATTTTAGCCAATCTTCAACATTATCTACAACTTTCAAGCAAACGTCAAAAAATATTAGGTTAGATTCTTCTTCGTCAAGTGCCTTCTCCATTGCGGAGGTTGGCAATCATAATAGCTATTTTAATTTTTGAGGCAGTTGCTCTAAATAGTTGTTTTGAACTGCATCCAAATCATTCCCTTAGGTTTTTTAGCCATGAAATTCGTCGTCGTCCCACGCCTCTTCTGCCACTTATTTTGCCCTGGATTATGAAGCGTAAGATGCTTTTCTCCTCGCATAATGTGTCCGAAATATTGCAGTTTTCTCTGTTTTACTGTTATCTCGACTTCCTTTTCTTTCCCTATTCTTCTCAACACTTCGGCGTTCGTAACTCGATCCACTCACGAAATCCTCTGAATTCTTCTATAGGTCCACATTTCAAAAGAGTTAAGTCTTCTCATTGCCTCTCGATTCCAGTGTCCATGCTTCCATTCCATAATATAGAACACTATATACGTAACATTTAGTCAGTCGTATTTTCAGGGCTAACGTTAGATCTTTGCTGCAGATAACCTTTTTCATTCTAATAAAGTTGGCACGTGCTTTCTCGATTCTGGTTTTTATTTCGACGGTATATTCATTATTTTCTGTTATTAGGGTTCCCAAGTAAGTGTACTTCTTAACTCTTTCTATATGCTGGCCTCCTACCATTAGTGTTTCATTATTATTGGTGTTATTTTTACTAATTATCATGAACTTGGTCTTTTTCGTGTTAGGAGAAAGTCCATATTCTCCACTAACTTTTAATATTTTATTCATTATCTTTTCTAGGTCTTTCAGACTATCAGCTATTATTACGGTGTCATCTGCATACTTAATATTGTTGATTAAAACTCCGTTTACTTTTATCTCTGCTGTTTCAGATTCAAGACTTTCCAATATGACCTCTTCAGAATAAGCGTTAAATAGTAAAGGTGACAATATACACCCTTGTCTGACTCCCCGTTGTATTTCCACATCTCCGGATATTTCCTGTCCAAATCTTACTGCCGCTCGCTGATTGTAATACAGATTTGATATCAATCTTAAATCCCTTTCATCCAAATTTATGCTTCTGAGAATCTCTATCAGTTTGTCATGTTTGACAAAGTTAGATTACATACCTAAAATTTTTAAATGAAGGAACAAATGTTTTTCTTTTATTAGAAACCTACGAGCCGCTACTGAAAACCTTATAAAAATTATATCTCAAGATTTTAACTTTTAGTAAAAAATTCTTTAATTTATCTTTCTTATTTTAGGACATAATGACTTTGGAACTTTGACGTCGTTTATAATTTTTATTTTTTAACTTTTCCTGCTAATTTTTTTACTTTAAAAAATTTAATTTTTCCGATAATGTGGATAAAAAAGATTAATATTTTTAATATTAACATTAAATAAATAAAAAGAATTAAAGTCGAATTATGTCAAATCAACTCACAAAGAAATTTTTGTACAAGCCAAATGTTTAAAAAATCATATTTTAGAGACAATTAATAATAAATAAAGTACTAACCGCAATGTATATCCCTTATGTCTTCCTTTTCCTTATTGCAACAACAAAAAAAGCACATTTTATAAACACCGTCAAATATTTCACTAGAAACTCTGGCAACAAGATTCGCAAAAACACGGAAAAATACCTTAAAACACATACACATCTGCTTCGAAGTATGGTTCATATTGTTTCATATTCTTTTTACACCACGACTGTAACTGGTCGCCTATAAAATGCAAGTAGATGCAACTTTTAGTGCTAGGAAATAGAAACAGTATTGTGCCATATGGATACTGAAGGGTGTAAGCTTTTTTAGTATATTATGATTGTTAGAGGACAGAAATTTTGCGCCACTGGTTCAATTATTGTTTAAGTACTTGTGAAGTTATTTATGCAAAGTATACAGAGTATCGCTAAAAGATCTGTATAAAAAGCTAATGTAAATATGAAGATTTAGCCCAACTTATTACTCTATAAGTTTCCGAAATACGGGGTGTCAAAGTTATAATTGTTTAAAACTTTTTAGTAAATATTTAGCCTAATAATAGCCTGGTTTATACTAAATTCTTTGTCGACTTCAAAATCTTCATAATATGTGTGTATATTAAATTTCTAACTAAAAATTCCTATTCATTGACATTTTTTATTCAAAAAAATTATAAGTATGTGTCTCTAGCAGCCGTTTCTGAGATATTCAAATTAAATATTTTATTGAGTAAGAATAAGAAATTTTGAGCGTGTTTAAGGGACAACAGGTCAACAACAATAAAAATTCACATAGAAACTAGCTAACAATGACAATAATGTGAGTATGAACTAACAAAGAGCAATAAGAATAAAACACAAAGTCAACGGAGAAAGTTGAACTGCACACTTTCCGACATCTCTGCAACCAAACGCACAGTATCTACTGGATTTTGTTTTCATGCACACAATTCTTCTGTGGTATTTACAGGTCTACAGTATAGTATCTGTTTAAGAATTCCCCATAAAAAGTAATCCATAGGCGTTAAATCTGATCAATGGGATGGCCAATTTGCAGGACCATCATTTCGTTTGCCAATATATTGAATTTAAATGATTTCTAGCATATTTTGTCTAGTAATCAGGGGAAAGTCGGTCAATAATCCCAGTCCATATGTTAATTTTAAATTCATGTTGATAATGAACAACTTATATTGCATTAGTGTTTTCATCATCATTAGAATGTTCTTTATAAAAAGAACCCTGCTCAGAGCTTATAGAAATCCGATTTTCGTCAAAATGGCTGGTATTGTGTGTATTTTGGCCCCTTTATTATGAGTCTCAGTAGACACGAAGCCTGAAAACCCCAAATTTTTTCAAATCTCACTAGAGTATACTAGAGTTTTTGGGGTCGGCGAATCCGAATCCGAGGTGGATTAACCTCCAACACGTCAGAATGAAGGTCATTTCAAGGTCAAATCAAGATAAACCTTGGGGAAAATCGGAAAAAAATTACATGAATGTTTTTGAGTTGCTAAATCTAAATGTCATTTTCTTGACCCTTCAAGGTAATCTGGAAGACCATAACCTTTCCAGCAGAAGCTTGCACTTTGAATTTGAAAGAAGAGTCAGGCTGTTTTTATTCCATAATACGACTTTTAGTTCCAGTAATATGTCAGACCCATATTTTTTCTTTTGCTATGAATCGACCGAGAATGTCTGGTCTGTTTTCTCTAAACCTAGCTAAAAGAAGCTTTGAAATCACTACTTGAGTTCTTTTTTTGGGTATTGTTATCATCTGGAGACAACTTTTTTACATCTAACTATATTGTAAAAATGTCTTGTGTTATGACAAATAATGCACCCTATCATTGTTTTATTGAATCGTAAAAATTACTAGATTTTACCTGCATGAAGTTATACTGTTCCTAAATTCATGGGACCCCAACACAGTCACTTAATCTCCAAAAATATTCCTGAAGTCCTCGGAAATTTGAGTCGAAGTCATGCTTTTTTGCTGCTATTTGTTCGATATAGCTCTGCTCTTTAAATTTTAATTCTTTTCAATGTAAATATTGTATTATTTGAATTTTTTTGTAATATAAAATGCTGCTAGTTTACGACTTGGATTGAAATTATCATGAACATTTCAGTATCTATGGATGTTGTACAGTTCTTCTTCTGGCGTTGCTGAAATACTTGTTTATTTTTTTTCTCGTTGTGTCCTTAGGGATCCATTTTAATTCAGAAAATAATTTTAAAATTCTCATGTATTAAAGTGAAAGTATTTGTTTCATTAATCAGAATCCTTTTAAAAATACAATATTTTAAATCTAAAGGAAGACAAAAAGCCTTAGGGGATTCCACCCTCATAAATAAGCGTATACATGGAAAGTTATCTTGAAGTCGTAGAAGACTTGTTGCATCAGGAAGTTCATCGAAATCAAGTACGGAGGATGAGGTCGATAAAGTGAAGACAATGATGTTTGAAAATCGTTGTGCAAGAGAGATTGCCACAACCTTTAGCAGCCATATTAGAGTTTACGTAATCGCCTTCGTGGCAAACGGCTATACTTGAAATCAGTGGCGACTCTAGAGTAGTGCCACAGTGGCATGACACAATTTAATTTTTTCTGAATTATTTTTACTTTAAACTTTTCCGAATATTCCATATTAATAAACTGAACGTATGGCAACAGAGCAACAGTTTAAAAACGTGGATTTTTAATAATCAGTAACATAATATTGTGCCGTATATTCATATGGTACAGTGAAAAGACGAATATCTAACGGCTTTTGTATGTGAGTGAGAAAGATGGAACTATGCATTAATATTTTCCGTATAAAACTTTGATCAGATTTTTGCGAGGTGGTAAATAAATGAAATGAACAATGATAAAGTCTTTATTCATATATATATATATATATATATATATATATATATATATATATATAAATATATATATATATATATATATATATATATATATATATATATATATATATATATATGTATATATATATATATATATATATATATAATGAAAAAAGAGAGCGGTATCAAACATAGTAATCAAAATAAAATATATATTTGGTGTAAAGAAACTGTGTAACAATATTTGTGGAAATATATGTGGTGATAATGATAAATGTTAGAAAAATAACAGATAAATAACATATAACAAAAGATTACATGCGATTTATGTTCGGACCTGTTAAGGTAGGAATACTGTTTTAATTTCTCTTTAAAGGCCGAGAGAGCTTATAGCTTTGTGTCGCTAGGGAGCTTATTGTAAGTTTCCATAGCGTTATAAATAAAGCAATATTGAAATTGAGCGAAATTATATCGAGGAACCACGAATAGATTACAATGATGAGTGCTCATAGCGTGAACATCCTAGCCAAGTATAAGGTTTTCATATCATCACCATCAGGTTCTTTATGTGAGGTAATCTTATGAACCAGCACTAAGAGATTTAACTGGAAACGTCCCTCCAAACCACGAGATTAAAAAAAAATTGGAGGTAAGCATTCTGAAAACATTGAAAGATAGCTTTGTCATTGTGAAGAAGAGCTGGCCAATAAACTATGCTACAATAAGATATGTTAGATAATATCAAAGACTCAGTTGATTTTAACTTAATAGCCGTGTCCAAAATATCTTTGATACAATAAAGTATTTGAAACTTTATAATGGATTTTGTAATAGAAACATGATATTGAAAACGTAAGTATTATCTATGATTACACCGAGATTATTGGAAAAAACGAGGGGTTTTAAAATAATGTTGTAAGCAAAATTTATAATAGTTCAAAGTCATTTATTGGTGCCGGCGTATTGATGAGAAAACAATACTTAATAAATTTGCAAAAGTCAGAAATACAATTGGACCGATAATGTTACCCTGTGCAACCCTTTTAGATATAGACACAAGAAAAGCAGTTGTTAAAATAGACTCTCTGAAAATTGTTACTAAAATAATTTTTAAAGAAATGTGGAGCATTATCTCCTATACCGAAAAATTTAGTTTTATTTAAAGAAGGTTGTGGTCTAGGGTATTAATTGCTTTACTCTAATCCTAAAGAATTTAAGAAGTATTTTGGCACTTATTATATGCACGGAATAAATCGTCAGTAATTTTTAAGAGAGCAGTATTTTTACTAGGATTACCTCTAAAACTGGACTGGACAGGATATGGTGTTAATTTACAAAATTTAATAATTCTGACAAGAATTAGAAGATACTGATAGATTGGACGTGAGAAAAATTCGGGGATTTTGAAGTTTTTCCGACAATGAGGAAATTTATTTGAAGACAGGCATCGATTGAGAATTAGGTAATCATTCGTATTAATTAGGAAAAACGACTTTTTTGAAAAAAATTCCCTTTCTTACCTGTTATTTCAAGAACATAGAACTCGATTCTCACCTTGATTCTTCACTATTTATCTTCACTTTCCCGGAAAACTCTTTCGTATTTATTTTCAAAGAAACTAGTTAAAATATATTGTATGTAATATATTTCAATTATTTTTGCACAAATTTTGGCAAACCATTTTAAAAAAAACCTTGTATTTTTAACGAAAAATGAAAAATACGTCTCAGAAACGCCATTAACCGTCATAATATCCAAGCTAATCATCAGATTCGCGAAAAAAGGCTCAACGTTGCCAGATGCAAGATATTTTCGTGATATAAACCATAAAATTTGTCCATTTGAATCAACAACATAGTTTAATTTTTTTAATGTTTAATACAGTATATGCGTAAAAATATTCTTATGCACTCAAAAATTTTGACTGGTTTTGGTTAGTTCAGATTTAGCTTGATTTTGGTTAATTTTGAAAACGGAAACTAACCTGAACTAATCTAAATTGACCTATATTTATACTTTCCTGGTATAAACTATCAAATTTATCCATTACAGTTAACAACATAGTTTAATGCTTGTAATGTATTAAAAAGGGTAAAATTAATCTTAACAATCCAAAGTTTTTTGTTAGTTCTGGTTTTACAGCTTTCGCTTGGTTTTGGCTAGCTTGAAAAATTGAAACTAACCTAAACTGACCTAGATTTATTAATTTAAAATGTTATTGTTCAGCAGAGACTACATGGGGGCGGGACAATCTCTGCCAGAAAAGGATATTAGGAAAGGTTTCGGTTGGTTCAGGTTAGTTTCAGTTTTTCAAATTAAACAAAATGAAGCTACACCTCTGCTAACTAGAAATAATCAAAAAGAACTAACCAAAAATGTTGAATGGTTAAAATTCATTTTACCCTTTTTTATACATTACCAACATTACACTATGTTGTAAGAGAAAAATATGTGAATTTCAAAGAAATCGTATTTGCAATCTGGCAACAGTGCCTATAGCAACACTCACGCCACCTTTATGTGAACTATGCAAGCTGTTATTTTAATGGTGGGGGCCGTTTTGTTTTTATTTATTTTGATTTGTTTCTTGCAAATTTTCCTGATTTTTCCGATAAAAAAAGTGAATATTTTTGAATTTTTATATAATACAGTCGCTTCTATCAGAGTGGAATTTGTGGTAGTAAAAAAGTTTAATGATTTAGTGTGCAAAATTGAGCCTAAAGTGAATAGTGATTTTCCCTATTTTCCGCAAAATTGAAGAAAAATTATGAAAAACCGAGGTCAGTATCGTATTGTATGACCTCGAAATAAAGGGCAAATATCAAAATTTTTTCAAAAAAAAAAAAACGTCATTTTCCCAGTTTTTAGTCAAAACGAATTGTTACCGAGAATTGTTTTGATGTTGGTGCCATCAAGACTGGTCGCATTAGCTCTTATTCCGTTTATTATTTTATCAAGCTCTGCTGAGGCAACAGGGGTAAATGAAAATTATTCTGAATATAAAACCATCTCATTCGTTTTATTATCAGAATCACAAATGATGGAAATGTTATTAAACAAATCGTATAAGAAACATACTTGTAACCGGGCGAGAGGTGACATTAGTTTGCTATTTTGGCGTTCGAATTTGTTTGGTTTGCACTTGAAGAGTCTAAAAAATATTTTAATTGATAGTTATTGTTCGTTTTAGTATTTATTGCGTATTTACCGAGATATTTACATAATATTTATTTTTCTTTTTTTTTTCTACTAAAAGTCACTTTATTGGTCACTATGACTACAACCAAATTAGTTTTTTGAAGAACTTTTTAGTGCGCTCTCTTTGAAGAAAAATCTTGAAAGAAAATAATCTATATAGCGATTGTCTGATTTAAAAGTTGAAAAGAAAAGTGGAAATAGAGGAAAGTCACACTCTTGAAAATTGAATAAAAATATATAGTTAATCTAAAAATAGTTCGCTGTGAGAAAATACATAAATTGTTTTGTTTTGTGTGTGTGTTACCCGTCTTGGTAAAAACGTTTTTAAATCTAAATGTTTTTTTTTTAAGTGTCAATGACTTTTTGGTTTGTCGAACTTGAATTACCATAATGAATAAAGTGTTTCACGATGACAAATATCATAAAAAATTCAGGGAATTTAAGACCGCCCAAGAAAAGTACTCCAATGAAAAGGTAAAAACTTAGAATCTAAGAGTAAGAAAAGTCTATTTTTACAAAAGTATCAAAGTTAGTACTTACTTCATAATTCCAACAGTTTGCCGTAGTTTTTATTGCCTTGGCATGGAATAATCTTTGATTTTGATAAACAAGTCCCGTACCGCTGGTGGTATTCCGTACACACGCCGTGTTATTTGATATATCTTCTTTATTAAGTGCAGTCGCATCAGTATTATGAAATTTTTATCCACTTTTTTTGTTCGCTACGTTCCTGTAAAGAACATTTGCATCCTCATAAAAATGTATGAGTGCTTTTTAATTATTTATTTTGTTTCTCTTTGAGTTTATATCCGAGATGGGAATAAATTATATTGTCTTGTGCAGACTCTCATGTTAAAAATTGCAAAGGTTGTTATTAGAATAAAAATTTTAAAATGTAGAAATGAACATTGCTTAAAATTCTCTGCACGGGCACACACGTTTAGCTTATCTAAGATATATAAACATAGTTTAATATGATAAGAGAACAATTTTTCGAGATTAAGGTTTATTCAGGTGTATTTGTTGCCAGAGAGAAAAAATACAAACAAAAAGAGAATATTGTTAATTAGTTTTAAAAAGATGTAGTTATGGTTGGTTCATATTTTTAAAAATTAACAACTAACAGCAATAATTTAAATTAAAAATTTTCATATGCAAGTTGAATGATACAGTTTACTTTCATCTGCTTATAGTCTCAACCAAAAGTTAAGACAAATCATCTTCAGGAAATGTTTAAAAAGGAACTACTATGTTTTATACCACTAAATTTATTTAGAAAACAGTGACTGCAGTTTCAACCTACAGAGTCATTTTCAAACTGAATTACGAAGGTAGACTAAGTATTCAACATAGAAACTTGAGAAAATTTAACAATAAATAAAAACTAACTGAAAAATTACGTTATTACAAAGGAGAGGTACTAAATTTTAGAAACTAATTATTATTTGGCGACAAATAACGGGGAAAATCCAAGTTCTGTCTGGTCATTAAGCAAATTTACATTTTTATTTTTACTATGTTTATATATTTCTAAAGATTCAAGAATATTTGACTTTTGGCCCTTTGTTGAGTAATGTAATATGTCAGTGTTGCTTAAATTAGGAAAACTGTGGTTGTGTTCTAAGCAATGGTTGGCAAAGCTCGAGTCTGTTTTTTGTAGTCTATATGATAGGTAGTGCTCTGAAAAACGAGTTTTAAAGCTTCTACCACTTTGTCCAATATACAAGCTATCACACTCCGAACATTTTAACTTATAAACTCCTGATTTATCAAATTTATTAATTTTATCTTTAGCATTGTAAAAGATAGTGGACAGATTGTGTTGAGATTTAAAGGCTACTTTCAGGTTATGTTTGGAAAGAGTATTACCGATGTTTTCTGATAGGGTACCACAGTATGACAAAGATATATAAAATGAACTATCTTTATCATTTTTTATTTTGGGATATATTGAATTAAATGTTAGTTTGTTGGCAAAAAATGTTTGATATTGCAATCCTTTCAATGATATTTAGTTCCTCTTGAAGATCTTCTTTAGAGGTAGGCAAAGAGAATGTTCTATGTATCATTGAATTGTATGCAGCCATTTTGAGTTGTAAGGGGTGAAGAGTCATTAGATATAGTATTACCTGTAAACGTTGGTTTTCTAAAAATTTTAAAATTATACTGGTTATTGAGGTGAGATATGGTGATATCTACAAAATTTATTTTATGGTTAATTTTAGTTTCCAGAGTAAATTGAATTTTTGGATGGCAATTATTAATGTATTGTAAGAATTTTTGAAGCTGTCTTGTAATGCTTTTAAAACATGCTAGAACATCATTCACATATCTGTACCAAAATTGAACATGGTTTTTGCTTAAAAGGGAATTAAGAATTTTGTTTTCTATGTTTGACATGAAAATGTCTGCTAGGAGAGGGCTAAGAGGAGAACCCATTGGTAGGCCTGAATTTTGTAAATAAAATTTGTTATTAAATTGGAAATAGGTTTGTGATAGGCAAAGTTCAAAAGAGGACAAGATTTCAGTAGTAACTATTAAATCCAATAGACTCGAGGTTTGCCAACCATTTCTTATAACACAACCACAGTTTTTCTAATTTAAGCAACAAGAAAGGGCCAAAAGTTAAATATTCTTGAATCTTTAGAAATATATAAACCTAGTAAAAATAAAAATGTAAATTTGCTTAATGACCAGACAGAACTTGGGTTTTTCCCGTTATTTGTTGTTGCCAAATAATAATTAGTTCCCAAAATTTAGTACCTCCCCTTTGTAATAATGTAATTTTTCAGGTAATTTTATTTATTTTTAAATTTTCTCAAGTTTCTGTATTGAATACTTAGTCTACCTTTGTAATTCAGTTTGAAAATGACTCTGTGAGTTGAAACTGCAGTCACTGTTTTCTAAATAAATTTAGTGGTATAAAACATAGTAGTTCTTTTTTAAACATTTCCCGAAGATGATTAACTCCACATAGTAACGGCTACCAGCATCAACTTTTTAAGAAAAATCAATTAACAATTACAAAGTTAGTCAACTTCTTAGCTTAATTTTTAAAGTCGGCCTAATTCGTGTCCTTTTCCAAATGTTTTCGGCTAAACAACAGATCAACATAGAAAAATAATATTATAAAAAAATAAAAATGTATCATAAAATAGTTGAAACACTTTAGAATAAAGTTAGTTAAACAACCACAATTGAAAAGCAAAAAAAATTATATCTTATTTTGAGGTTAGAACGTCAATGGATGATTTTGATTGGTCATCCTCAATTTGTGAAGTATAAACGATGCATTTTTATTCAATAGTGTTTTAGTTTAGTGGAAATTTTAGTGTTAATTGTTAATTTTCGAAAGTCTGAATCCACAACTACGTACTAACAGCATTGCCGAAAGTTCTAGAGAACTACAGTTCAGCAATATTTTTTTTCCTGATAGAGGCCTTGATTAAGGTGACTAGCAGAAGCTCATTTAGTAGGTTTTTGTTTTAGTATTGTTTTTCTTTTATCACATTGAGTAGCAAAAACTATAAATTAGTGCGTGAAATCACCAAATGCATAATCTTGAAAATAAACAAACTAAAATTGTATTCCTTTACATTTTAAATTTAGCTTAGTGAAATTTCTCGCTACACAAAGTTAATACACACCATCTTTTCGTCTTTTGCTATCTGGGATGCAATTAAAAAGGAACAGGTACGTACTCACCCATTATTATATTGTCGGAGTTCACAATGATTGGATTTTCATGTCACAGTTCGACAAATGAACTGCAATTGACATTCAGTATCATGTACAAGACTACCTTTCGGATATCATAATCTCATAATTCATTATTTGATTACCGATTATTTACTGTATATTTGAAACAAAAAATTTCTGTGTGCAATCACAGATTTACATTTTATGCAGTTTAAAGTATATTTTAATACGAATGTCCACTTATACACAGGATAATTTAGCAAAACATCTTACTCGTTGGCAGACCAAGAATGCTAATTAGATTAAAATAAATATAAACTGTCTGTTTCACACTTTATTCCTTTAAAATATAAACGTATTTTCACATAAAATATAAGGCTAAACACCGCATAGACAGCTAACTTGGGGCGTGATGCCAAAAATACCATAAATATGGTATTCTTACCATAATTTTCACCTCGGTACGATAACACAGCACGATGTGAAACTTGAATATTGAATAAGAATAGCTACTTCTTGCAGATTTTGGGTCGCCGAATTTGATCAGGTTTTTTAAATACCCTAACCTAAATGTGTAAAAAACGCGATTTTGGCCTATATTTGAGGTTAAGTATCATCACGACATTTTTTTATCAAAAAACTTTTGCTTTAAAGCTTAGTGGTCACGAAAGGTGAAGGTTTTCAAATTTTGAAAAATCGTGCAACTTGAAATTTTCAAAATTAAATATCTCAAGAAAAAGAAAGATATTTGAGCAAACTTAGTGGCATTTGAACGAGTAAGAGTTATATTTTAAGATACTATACATAGTTTTTTGAGAAACAATGTCGCGATGATACATAACCACAAATCTATGCCAAAATCGCGTTTTTTGCACTTTTAGCGAATTGAGCAACCAAAAATCTACAAGAAATTACTATTTCTATTCAATATAAAAATTTCACGTCGTGCTGTGTTATCCTTAATTTACCATTATGGTACTCTACATCATAATTTGAAGATAGGAGGGATATATTTATGTTTTCATTATTTCTACTAGATTTGAAAGATTCTTTTACTTTACTATATAATGGTTTAGTGATCATCTCAGGGAAATGAAAGAGGGGCTTAAATTTTTGGCCTATATAAATTTAAAAAATCCTACCCGAGGACATATGTACAGAATGTCGCAAATCCTACAGAAAGGAGATTGCCACAACCAAAAAAAAAACGCTCATGATACCTAGCTATCTTCTTCCTCAAATCCACAGTCAGCAATGTGGAATATTGTAAATCAATATAAAACAAAAATAACTGTCCCGCAAAATTCTTTGATCTTTAATGCCACATCTTTTAACAAATTCTTTACTTCTATAGCTAAACAGGTTGTTAACAATCTACCTAACTCTACAAAAACTTACAGCGACTACCTATCTATCCCAAATGAAAATGGTAGTTTTGTTTCCCATTCTGTTTCATTTAATTACATAAGAGATCTTTTACCTTTTCTAAAAAATAGCAGTAGCAAAGACTATTTAAAAGTTAACATGAAAATGGTCAAAACAGTAAAAAATGTAATTGTATATCCTTTAACTAATCTGATAAATCAAGCTATCGCACAAAGTAGCTTTCCGAATTGCCTAAAAACAGCTAAAGTAATGCCTATCTTGAAAAAAGGCTCTGTCGCGGACCTCTCCAACTACCGACCAATTTCGGTTCTGCCTATCATATCAAAAGTTTTCGAAACTGTGTTAAAATCCCAAGTCTGTGAATATTTTGAGTCAAACATTTTTGTCTTCCAAAATCAGTTTGAGTTTAGACACCAGAAGTCGACTGCCATGGCTATTAACTGCTTGACATATATGCGAAAGTTTTGAGAGGGGTTTCGACATCTTTGTCTCTTGCCTTGATTTGACCAAGGCTTTCCACTGTGTGCCACATGAAATCATGATTTCCAAATTTAAGTTTTATAACTTTAAATTGTCTAGAATTGACATGGTTAAATATTACTTATTTGATCGAAAACAGTTTGTTTCTTTTAAAGATTTTTATAAACAACAGGGCAATCAAGTACTGAGTTCCTCAGGGTTCCGTAATTGGCCCAACCCTCTTTCTTGTGTACATTAATGATCTGGTAAACCATGATGATCAGCAAAATTTGATAGTCTTTGCAGATGATACTACGTTCTTTTCAACTTATCATCCATCACAAATCGAGGACTCTGGTATCATGGAAACACAAAAAGCATCTCGGAATGGTTTTTAGTAAATAAACTTTCTCTTAATTCGGGAAAAATACACAATACCAATTTCTCTTTAAGATATAGTAACACAAACATCAACGAATTGGTGTCAAGCTACATAAACCAAGTCAAGTTTCTTAGTGTTTATCTTGACAATAGACTAACATGGGAAAGTCAGGTTATCCATTTAAGCGCATTTAAGCATAATTGTCAAAATTAATATACTTAATTAGAAACCTACCTTTAACCCTTTCGTTGAGCATACTTATGTCAGATTATCATGGCTTATTTGAAGTAAATATGGCTTATTCAATTATTGTCTGGGGCACTCTGCCCACCCAAATAAGATCTTTGCGCTCCAACGTAAGTGCTTAGGATAATTCTTAGTTCAATTTTCAAAGAAATCTGCAGGAGTTGTTCCCGAAGGCTGAGCATACTTACACTTCCGTGCATATATATATATATATATATATATATATATATATATATATATATATATATATATATATATATATATATTACAAGACTTGGTCTACATAAAGGAGAACTTGTCATCTTTTCAAACCCATTCGGATTTCCACAAATATCCAACTTGAAACAATGCAGACATAGTTCCTGGCTACCATAGTCCTCGCAAGAACTTCAGGTGCGTAGTATTATCGTGTTAAATTCTTTAATGCCCTCCCTACTACTTTTAGAAGTGTTAATTTAAAATCATTTAAGATTAGAATTAAAAAATATTTGATCTTAAAAAAATTTATCTCTTTTGATGATTATTTCCAGAATGACTTTAGCGATCTTAATATAAATTAAGAAATAATCGAAGTAAATTGGTATTTGCCATATCAAATAATAATAAAGGTTTTTATACCTAGGGTTAAACACTAAATTTTTGTATAAGTGTTGTAAAGTTTAAATTTTTTGTATTTATTTTAATCTACATTTTATTATTTACATAAGTGTATTTATTTTATTGTCTGACTTGTAAAAATGCACTGTATTATTTATTATGAATAAACTAAACTAAAATAAACTATATAAGTTATACCACAACGCTGAATTTTAAGGCAAAAAAAATTTGTGGTTTATTGAGATTTCAATTTCAATGAAAAAATAAGGTATGCCAATAAAAACAATATACAGATTATTCACCACGCTTTTTTGGGATACTCTGTATAAGCTTAACTATTTTTAAAAAATCGCATTAATATTCAGCCAATCAAATTGTCGATCGATATAAGAATAAAGCCGCAGTCGAACCCAGTGCTACTAAATGGACACACTGTATTAAAAACTTTAATTTTGTATAAAGCCACAAAGCACCTATTGAAAATAAAGGCGAACACGATACTCTCAATTTGAAGATAAATAAATGCTTCTTCGAAACATGCCACCAGACATAGTGTGTTCCATTTAAAAAGAATATAATTCAAAAATTTAATGTTTAAATAATAATCTTGGACACCCTGTATATGAAAAACTAAATGTTGGACGAATGTGAAATAAAATAATCCCAGCGGAGACTTTTTATAAATTTTTACGAACAATTTCAATAGAAAAAATTCAGTGGCTATATTAAAAAAAATTAAAGTTACACGTCACGCCTTTTTGGGACACCCTTTATAAGCAAGGTTATTTTTAAAATGTACCTTTTTTAACCCCATTAACGTTCCGCCTATCAAATTTTTTATCGCCATAACGATATAGTTGCATTCGTATTTAAGTCGAATCTCAGGTATGCCGGCGTAAATGACAAATAGATATTTTAGGTTGAAAGGAGCTAACTCAACTATGAGAGCAGCTTGTTATAGGAAAGGACCATGAGCTCATATAGCTCGCACCTAGCGGCCAGAATGACAAGTAATTTCTCATCTTCATATATTCTATGCTATATTGGAATATATAATAAAGATACAGTTAAAATTTGATAATGATTCGTTTACTAGTTCCTCGGATTTTTGCAAAAGATTATAACATATTTTAATTTTTTCCCGGATTTCTTAATACCTAAATGTATAAACCACATTACTATCATATTTTCTTCAACCAAATTGCGTTGGATTATTTTAATTTTCCCCATTAATAATCCCTACGGAAACATGTTGAATTTCACTAATTTTAACTAGACCACAATCCTAGCGGATTTATTATAACTATAACGACTGTTTCACAGTCGTTGGTTCGTTAGCGGTACGTTTGAAATTACCCAATTATAGCCCCCTAATTCACAAACGCTTTGCTGGAATTTCATTTGCTATTTCTAATAATTAAAAGTCTCTGTTAAAGAATTTTTAAATTTGATTTATAATTTTTAATAATCATAAATAGTTTAGGAAAAATTTTTGTGCTTTTGTTTTTCTCTTATTAAAATAATTTTAATCATAAATTTTTGGTGTGTTTTGTTTATTCGTCCGTTAATAGGATTAGAACCAATTTTTAAAGCCAAAAAAATGATAAATACTCTATGCGGCGATCCCCCCCCCTCCCAAGAGCTTTGATTTCAGGAAAATAGATCCGATTTTGCCTCTTATACTATAGTTTATTCAAGAACTAAAGAGAGTAATAAATCATTTTTTACCCTTTTTTTTCTTCGCAAAATACCCGTGTTCCTTATTCTGGTGTCTTTGGCAAAACCTGTTAGACATATATGTTTTTCATAGGAACGGGTTAGATATTTTTATAATCAAAAATACCGGTCTATAATAATGGACCATTTGGATTAGATAACAATAGATATTTGGATGTGTGAAGTGTTAAAAAGGATTTTAATCCCTGTCATAGGCGTCGGAAAGAGATTTATTTTATCACTAAATATTTATGGCATAGAATATTATTTCGGTAACAAACTTAAAATAAAAAGTTTTTATAATATTATTTTACTTCTTATGATTTTTTAATAATTCACATACATTAGAAAATATAGATAATTTTGACATATTTAACACAAATCACAACTATACTTTTATTATTTTTAATTTTGGCCTAGAAACCGTTTTAGGCGCATTCAGAATAAAACGTAACCTTTTTCTCTCAAAAAATTTTAAGTTATAATTTAAATACTTACAAAATACCCATTGTCAAAAATACAAGAAGTTAAACATATATATAAAAATAAATTCGTCCATATAATGTGATAATTTTTTTGGGCTATCGGTCATTTTATTATTAATTAAAAACATTTTTAGGACATTTGACGTTTCAGCTTATTTATTTCTTGAAACATCTGCAGAATTACAATTAAACACTAAAAAGGGATTCAAATGTAATTAACTTTTATATATTAAAAATATTTAAATAATAAATTGTGTTTATGTTGGTAAACATTACGTATCTAACTCGTAATTCAAGTCAGTGAAACTATCTTCGTCCAAATTAATTATAATTGGTTTCTCTATCTCATGGATCATAAGATCGAGTTTCCAGATTTTCTATTATTCTTTTATTATATGGATTTTTCCAAATTTTTTGCAGTAACTTTATTCCAAAAAAAACTTTCAAATTTCTGTTAAATTACTAATTTTGTAAGTGGTTTTATTTCTAGCAACTCTACCTTTTACTTGAGAGAGATATTTCCTTCGCCTACGGACATTTTCCGGACGATCTATAAGAACAGATTTCCTATCTGGTTTTTCCCCGCAAAAAGTTCTCTGAACAATTTCCAGAGCTCAGTTCTTTTAATTTCTGGTAAATCCCGATCTTCATTGATTTTAGTTAGAATTTTGTCGACGGTTGGGATCTGCTTCTCATAATAAGATGTATCTACAACTCCTTTTATTGCAGTTTACATCTCTTCTTCCAACGAGGTTTTTCGTCTACCCGTGATCGAATGTGACTTGGGATTACTAACACTTCCAGTCGTTTTTTTCTCCTTCAGTATTCTGTACATAGTAAATTTTTCAACTCCTGTCATGTTGGAACATATCTCATCAGAACTTTTAACATTATTATCTAGATTATTGATATTTTAAGACACCATAAACATTCATGGTAATAAGTTTTTCGTTGAGGAAAAAATGCCCTGGTTTAACGATTTTGGAATAAATATAGATGTGGAAGCCATGTCTTTTGGGTATCTCACTAATCTCATATAATATATAAAAACAAACACAAACAAGATAAATCACTATGGACACACTGTAAGGTGTACTTTGCTCACTGATAGAAATTAAATTGAACTATCAGAAACTCTATTGTTGCAGTAAATTTATAAAACCTTATAATGTTTAAATATAATTAAATACAATTAGATTCACGGCAGTTCTCAGTTACCTGCGGCACTGGAGCAGGTAAGTTGGAGGTTTCGGTAACAGTTTTATTACTGTCTTTAGTTCCTGAATAGAGTAAAGGAATGTGTATGTTTGCGATCGTCCCTCCCCTTCTCAAGAGCTTTGAGTTCAGGAAAATAGAACCGATTCTGCCTTTATATTAGGAATGTGTATGCTGCTAGCATTCCCCTCCCGTTGGCAACTTGTTTTTTCTTGGGATAGCCACTCCCCCGAAGAGCTTTGAGTTCAGGAAAATAGACACGATTCTACCTCTTTTACTAGGAATGTGTATGCTGAACTCATCCTCCCCCCCCTGTCGACAACTTGTTTTTCTTGTGATCGCCCCCCCCCCTCTCTCGAAGAACTTCAAATTCAGGAAAATAGACCAGACCTTGCCTTTTACTCTAGAAATATGAATGTTGCTGATGCCCCCCCCCCCCCGTCGACAACTTGCTTTCGCTTGCCATACTGTACTTTTGTGATATCACCGCCCCCCCTCCCCAAAAAAAAAAGAGAGGCTGGATCCGCCCCTGTTCTCGTCTGGCTTTTTTTACCGGAAACATTGTATCTAAGACGAGCATGATGGACATTTTATCCAGTCCTCTTAACGTAGTTGTAGCATTGGTGTAGAGTTCGGGTGCAAGCCAACTTTCTCCAATTTTTAATATGAGCTACTAATTTTTCCTCGTGCTCTTTTGAAAAAATTGTAAGCTTCCCAAATGGTACCGTAAGCTTCCAGGTTAATAGATATTGTCTGAGTGTTATTGATGGGATGTTGCAATTCGTTGCGGATTCATTAATTCCCATCACCTTCCGTTGAACTCTTCTATATGAGGTAGTGTGTGAAAAAGCTGAATTTTCCACATGCGGACTTTACTGGTCACACTGTATATATATGTATATATATATATATATATATATATATATATATATATATATATATATATATATATATATATATATATATTCTCGAATACAATTCACACTGTATAACTCTGTGATGGCACGTATCTCGTAAATTTTAACGGCTGTGCGTTCTACCTAACTCAAAAATAATTAATTTACTTACTTAGCAAAACAAAACATAAATATAAAACTTTAGAACAAGTTTAAATACTCCCATTATTTATTTAAAAACTAGTCTATTTACCCGGAGAAAAAAGTCGGGTCCCAACGTGAACTCTCTCGGAGATAAAATGGAACTGTAAACGGCAGCGTTAATTAAAAGTACGCAAGGTAAAAATTTAATGAGAGTTTTAAATTACCTTTATTTTAGCGCGTTATGTTAAAAAATAAGGATAGTTTGACGCAGATGTTCATTTTATAAATGGTTTAAACGTATCAGGAGAGAGAGATGTTTTAAAAGCAAAGTTTTAAATTGTATTGCATTGGAAGTCGAGCAAACCAGGCGTCTTCCAGGGAAATCGAATTCTAAGGACAGTCTGCTACGCTGGTATTTGTTTAAAGGCGTAAAAAAGTAACAAAAAGCTGTTTTAAGCGAACAGAGCAGAGTTGGAAGCTGGAGCGGCACCAGTTAGCAAAGTGCCGAGCTAGCCTCTATGCCGTCGAGTAGGGGTGGATATTTATTTAATGGGCGCCACCGAGTTTTGGCCAGGTGAACTCGGAAACTCACCCCATGTTGTTGCTCGGGCCTAGCGTCCAACCCAGCTCTATATATTGCTGCTCCAAAATAACAAAATATAAAAAAGGTAACACACTGCAAAACTGACAAGAAGTTGCGGGATAAATGAAACTCGAAGATGTTAAAAAGCACGAAATGTGTATATTAATACTCTAAAATTGTTTATGATCTGCTAGACTTCTTCTAGCTCTGATGGTGGACTTTAGCCAGAGGGTGGATCTGGACTGTTCTTATTACCAGAGGGTGGATCTGGACTATTCTTATGCTCAGAGGGTGGATTTGGACTATTCTTATGCCTAGAGGGTGGATCTGGACTGTTCTTATGCCCAGAGGGTTGATCTGGATTGTTCTTATGTCCAGAGGGTGGATCTGAACTATATTTATGCCCAGAAGGTGGATCTGGACTGTTCTCATGCCCAGATGGTAGATCTGGACTATTTTTATGCCCACAGAGTAGGACCCCGATTTTCTGGGGTCAGACTGATTCCTGGTAATAATGCCAAGGGGCTGACAAAACACCTGTTACCAGGGAGTATCTCGATAACTAGCCAAAAAATACTAAATCCACAAATCACCATAACGCTATCGAAGTACATAAAATAAAATTTACCATCAAAATCCGCAGGATGGCGACAATAAATCGGGATGGGAATTTCTCGACTCAACAATGGAAAACTTCACAGGAAAAGTAGGATTGACAGTTAAATTCTCGCCATTTTATAGGAAGCCCGAAACCTGCGCTATAAGAGTGTATTTTTACCTCAACATAGGACGCGAGACAATAGGGACCTTAAACAAGTAGCAAATCGACAAAAGAATAACAGCTTAAAATAGTGGGCTTAAACAGCATTGTTAACTAATAAGTCGTTGACATTTCCGACTCAAAATGAAATAGAACTTCCTTGTTGATCCCTAAAATAGAAACCGAGAATTTTCCCTCAGCCGTTAGCAGCACGGTTTTAGTTACTCACCCAAATTTCCTCCCAAAATGCAACGGGCTAAATGAATGCAAATTTGCCTAAAAGTCAGCTGAAAAGGGTCACATAATCCCCAACAAAAAATGTAAACAAACCCTTGAAAATACTTCAAATAAAAATTCGGAAAACTGTAACTAAAATAGATAAATGTAACAATTTAATCTGAAATAATCAGCAAAAAAAAAATGATATCTTATAAAAAGGTAAATAACAACATTCTATTTAAATATAAACAACCTAAAACAGTGACGTAGAGTCGCCGACCTAAAAATACAAGTTATGAAAGGATTTTAATTAGGGCTGTATTTCTTATAGGCAAATTACTGAAAGATAAAGAAAATAATTAAGTTAGGAAGAAACTTTGTAAGGGAGTGAAATTTGGAATGGCTCGAAAAGCAATAGGACCAAAAAATGCAACGAATATTAGGCTGTTATACGAAGGAGAAATGAGAATTGCTTATTTGCAAAAAGAAGGTAAAATGAACCAAATTAACCATAGTAAATTTAAGATAAATTTTTAATCGTGACAGGTCAAACACCCAATATTTGTTATTTGTTATTCGATCTATATGTATATTTTTTGATTGGATTAGATTAGAGAAAGTAACCTGCTAAAAGACAATATCGATTATAAAGGAAGCAGTATAATTATAGAGGCCTAACCCTTCTCAGTTTATAGAGATGTGACACACGGAGAATGCGTCTCACTGTACCTGTTCACCCTATTTTTGAAAAATCTTTTCAGAAAACCGAACTGAAGGATCTGTGGTTTCCTAACGATATGATCTTGTTAGCTGGTAGGGATGAAAACTTAGCCCAAATATTAACTCATGTCGAGAAAGCCTCTGGAAAAAAGTGAACATGTTCAAATCTATATGTCATAATGAGCCAAATATCATAATTATATAACATTAATTTAAGGAAACGTTGGTGGGTATGTACAGGGGCGGATCCAGCCTCTCTCTTTGGGGGGGGGGGGGGCGGTGATATCTCAAAAGTACAGTTTGGCAAGGAAAAAAAGTTGTCAACGGGGGAGGGGGGGGGGGGTGCGAGCAGCATACTCATTCCTAATATAAACGGCAGAATGGGTTCTATTTTCTTGAACTAAAAGCTCTTGGGAGGGGGGGGGGGTGATCGCAAGCATACACATTCCTATACTCTATTCAAGAACTAGAGAGAGTAATAAAACTGTTACCGAAACCTTCATCGTACCTGTTCCAGTGCCGCAGGTAACTGAGAACTGCCGTAAATCTAATTATATTTCATTAGATTTAAATATATTTTATAAATTTACTGCAACATAAAATTTCTGATAGTTTACTTTAATTCTGTCAGTGAGTAAAGTACACCTTACAGTTTGTTGCTTTCACCTCTATGTGTATTAAAAAATCGTTAAACCAGGGCATTTTTTCCTCAACGAAAAACTTATTACGATGAATGTTTATGATGTCTTAAGATATTGAGATGTGTTCCAACATGACAGGAGTTGGAAAATCTACTATATACCGAATACTGAAGGAGAAAAAAACGACTGGAATTGTTAATACTCCCAAACCATATTCGATTACAGGCAGAACGAAAAACCTCGTTGGAAGAAGAGATGAAAACTGCAATAAAAGGAGTTGTACATACATTTTATTATGAGAAGCAGATCCCAACCGTCTACAAAATTCTAATTAAAATCAATGAAGATCGCGATTTACCTGAAATTAAAAGAACTGATCTCTGGAAATTGCTCAGAGAACTTAATTTTTGCTGGGAAAAACCAGATAGAAAATCTGTTCCTATAAATCGTCCGGAAACTGTTCGTTGAAGAAGTAAATATATCTTTCAAGTAAAAGATAGAGTTGCTTGAAATAACACAATTAGTAATTTAACTAAACTTTTGAAAGATGTTTATTAATAAAGTTACTGCGGAAAATTGGGGAAAATCCATATAATAAAAGAATAAAACAAAATGTGAGAACTCGATCTCATGATCGGTGAGATAGAGGAACATTGACTTTGATTAGGAATAAGATACGTAATGTTTACTAGTGTAAACACAATTTAT
Source organism: Diaprepes abbreviatus (assembly GCA_034092305.1). Classification (NCBI taxonomy): domain Eukaryota; kingdom Metazoa; phylum Arthropoda; class Insecta; order Coleoptera; family Curculionidae; genus Diaprepes; species Diaprepes abbreviatus. Next base: position 17,568,129 of record JASJET010000200.1, on the reverse strand, counting down.
TATTTGAATTTTTGTTTTTGTTGTATTTTATTGTTTAATGTTGTTTATGTTTTTTTTATTTTTTTATATATTTTTATTTTAGTGTGTCCCACTCTTTAATTTTATAAATATTTAATTCCAATTAGCCGTAAGTTTTTAATTATTTTGTTATTGTATTTGTGTCTTTTTCTTAAGCGTGTAGAATTAACATGTTTATCTTATTTTTTTGGGGCTATCGTATTTCCATATAGTGTAGTAGTAAGTAAATTAAGTTAAGATATCAGTACAATAGAAATAAAAAAGTAGGTCTAATTTTGATTACAACATATAAAAAGTAATTACATTTGAATCCCTTTTTAGTGTTTACTTGTAATTCTGAAGATGGTTTAAGAAATAAATAAACTGAAACGTCAAATACCCTAAAAATATTTTTAATTAATAATAAAATGACTGATAAGCCCCAAAAATATTTTAATATTATATGGACGAATTTATTTTTTTATATATGTTTAACTTTTTGTATTTTTGATAATGGATATTTTGTAAGTATTTAAATAATAACTTCGAATTTTTTGAGAGAATAAGGCTACGTTTTAGTCCATTATTATAAACCGGTATTTTTGTGTATAAAATTTCTAACCCATTCTTATGAAAAATATATATGTCTAACAGATTTTGCTAAAGACACCGGACTAAAGAACACAGGTAGTTTGCGAAGAGAAAAAAGGGTAAAAATGGTTTATTACTCACTCTAGTTCTTAAATAAACTGTAGTATAAGAGGAAAAATCGGGTCCATTTTCCTAAACTCAAAGCTCTTGGGGGGGGGGGGCGTCTGGGTATGTATAGAGATAGGTCAAAGAGTGAACTAGGATAGACCTAAGAACTATCAAAATGGATGGAGACGTTAATGAGTGGAATTCAAAGGTTAAATGTCTGGGCCTGACAATGGGTAATAAACGTCTCTTGAATAAGCACAAAAAAAAAGGAAATCAATAAGACCCTGATGCTCTGTAGAAACTTCGTGGGAAAAAGCTGGGACAAAAGCCCCACTAGATAAAGCGCTCCAACTTTCTAAGCGTCCTAAGGGAAATAGGACTGGAGAACCTACTCTAATCGGCAAGGTATATCTAATGACTTGGCAGCATATCTATTAAGTCTCAGGGTACCTATCCCCAATTCTACCTACACACACACACACACACACACACACACACACATATACGCAAGAACAATTGAGAAACAAAATAGTAACTCTAAGAGATTGAGAACAAAACTAATAGATAATACAAAGAATTAAAGTAACTGACATAACGGAAGGAGTGAAACAACTGAAATAAAATTATGCAGATACCTCGAATTTAAGATCGAAGATGGAACAAGCGCGTACTGCACTGAAGAGCATGAACAGACAAAAGTTCGAGAGGATAACCAATTATGAGATAGTGTGATTACCTTAAGGGTTACTCGTTTATCTTGGATAAGAGAAAGATGTCGCACTTTAAGGGAGTCCAATGCTCAATAATAGGCTACAGAAGGCTGAAAGAAGAAGAAAAGAACCGATTTATTCTTAACTTAAGTTTTAACAATGAAGCCCATGATGTTGTCAAAACGTCGACGAAGAGAAAACTAGAATTTATAAAGAATATCAGCTTTTTAGTTTATAAAAAGACCCATACAAATTCTCTTCTTTTAAAACCTTTTTGAAATTAGTGTAGAAGTAAAATTACACTGATCGACAAAATTGAACTGTTGGTTAATTAAATTAATTAAAATGGCTGTTTGTAATGGAATATTTTGATTTCAAATTTTTTTGTAACGGATAAAGTTTTTTGTAAAACGAAATTAAAAAGTTGATAGTGCTGTAAAGTAAGTAGTTTTATTTAATTAACTTACATATATTAGTCTAAATTAAAATGTAGTTATTAAAGACTTTTTACTGTATTTCTTCTTTTCATTTATATACGACACGGAAACAATTGAGAGCCATCTGGAAATTATACAAAATTACTGAATTGATTGTTCTCATTATTTTCCTCGGAACTGGTCTCGTGTGACATCTTTCAGTTGGCGAAACCTTTTAAGAATACGTGTTCCATTCCATTTTTTCTACAATGTATAATAAAAAGTATTTAATAGGATTAAGCAACATTTTGTAACATTCAACCTTTAAACCCCAAAGTTATATATAGTTCCAAAGCCTCGTTCTAAAAGCATCCAGCGTTCATTATAGCCCATTTTTAAAGTTTACGTGTAGCGAAAATTAAAGTTAACAGTCTATTAAGGAAATGGCATTTAGACTGAAAGTTGCAGCAGAGTTTAGTCTCCCTAAGCCTTTAAAGTTTGCTTTCCTCTTGAACAACTCAGCTTATCTGTAATATAGGAGTTTAAAACAATACCCCTTAAAAAGTTGTCTTGAGTGGCAACTCACCTGCAGCTAAAAGAGCCAACAAAACAAAAAAGGACTTTTATTAAAAATTCTTTTTAAATTGTCGGAAATGACAAAGGGTAATATTTTATTAAAGTATTCTTTTGTCTTGTGATTTTTAATATTTTATTTTTGAAATATACGGGAGACAAGGGTTAAAGGTTTTTTCTAATTTTAAATAATGAAAAAGTTGTGACGTCTAATAAATACTATGTTGATGACGTGTAATATTCCTCATTTATAAGTTTGCAAACTAGCCTGAACTTACCAGGAAAAAGAGAAGGTTAGGGAGAAAAAAATACTGTTTCATTAAAATAGTTTTTGTTTCAACAAATTTTCTACATTAGGTAAATAAAATGAGATAAATATTAGAAAAGAATTTAAAATGACCTAAAAGTAATAATTTAACCACATATATTTATTATTTACTTAGAGGAAGTAAATGTTCAAGCATCATGGTTATTTTATTTTTGGTAAATTAAATTATTAAATTACTAAGATTAGGTACTCTGCTCGTATGTAACACATTAATATAGTTTTAAAATTATACCTAAATTTAGTTTATCTTTTTATTAATAGATACTTTCATTCTAATGTATATTTTTTATCATTTTCTTTTCTTCATTTTCATCTCCTGGGCATAAGTCTTACGGCTAATACAAGCGGGGTTGGCCACACTCTGTGAGTCTAATACTGTATCGCCTTTCATCCGGTATCGTAACAAAATATGAAATATGCAAAGAAACAATTCTTGCAAACCTAAAGCTACGCGTGGCATTAAACCGAAGAAACTAAGAGTGATTTCAGTAACCCTGCGAACATCAGCACGAGGTACATTCAGGATCAAGATTCTGCTAAATTGACCATATGGAAAGGTAAATGATTTGTGCAGGTTTTTCATTTTACTTTTTACTACAACAAAATACAATGCACTATATATTTTTCAAATTTTTCGTTTCAATAAATTTATTCTCGAAAATTAAAAACAGAATTGACACTCTCGCACAGTTATATTACTTTCTTTTAAATAATAACACATCTGACAGTGTCTATTATTTTTTTAAATAGCTCCCCTAATATTCTAATCCTCCTTCTTCGTCCACTATTTTGGTATGTTGTATCTCCTCTCTTCAGTGCTTCAACGGTCTTCCTGGAGGTTTCTTTCCAATGCTTTACCAGTCTATTGTACATTCATCCTATGTTATCTTGTTCCCTCAGATCTTCATTTCGTATCTTGTGAGCTGAAAATTTTTCAGCATAAAGTCTTTTTACCTTCGAAGAAAATGACAGCGCTTCACCAAAAATTAAATGCATATCAGCATACTCTGCATAAGAATATTCGTATTTTTTTTTATTTTAAAATTGTTTTTACAGGAAGGCTGTTTTGACAAGTTCCGTCAATAGTAATTCATTATGTAGGTACTAATAATAACAATCTGATTTTTACCTGTTTGTGTTTAGCATTAGTAACTTTTGACTCTTTCGTGTAAAAACCGATTTGTCTCAAAAATCGCCATTTTTATTGAAATAAATTAAAAGTATATCTTTTGAAGAGGAACCACCAAATTATTTAAAAAATGAGTTTTCAACTTTATAAAATGACACTTGTCTAAAATTAGGCCCAAGTGTGGCTGCAAGTCCGTTCATGACTTCTCTGACAATCTAAAACATCTACTGTAGTATGGTTTATTGAGTCTTCATGGCCTCAATAAAATATTAAAATTTCATTAAATTATACAAGTCGGTTCAAAAGTTAGAGGAGATTAGGTAAATCTAGGTATCCTTTTAGGGCTCTGTATCTCCGTTAAGGGATACTTTAGGATTTATTTTTTCTATGACAAAGTAGTTTTATGTCGACTCTCTAGTATGCTCCCGAGAAATTAGGAGGTATTTACCAGACACCCAAATTTTCTATTTTAGAACAATTTTAAAATAAATAGGTATTTATTGTGAACTCTATTAAGTTTACCTGACAAGTAAACTTTGTTTATTAATACAAATAATACAAATATCATACGCAAAATGAAAATGAACGACGAAATGATCTAACATTGTCGGCAACTTCATCGGATTTAAAGCTGAAACCTATTTAGGGATTCTGGTCGCCTAAATTTTATTCTTTTCCCTACCATTATTATAAAATTAATGATATTTGTAACACCGCATTAAATTCGTATTCTTTAAGTCTTCTCCAAAGTAGTAGCATCAGTTGTTTCTGGGATACAGCCGCTCTGTTACCTTAACTGATCATGCTGTAGAATAATGAAATTTACTACTTAAAAATTTTAAGATCTTTTTAGGTATTAAGAAAGTTTAATCATTTAAGCATTTAGTCGGGTCTCGTTTTCACAGTGATAATTTCTTGTATTGGTGCTTTTCATACGAACAATCATTATGGAAATTACCATCCTGCGTCAAGTACTAGAGATGCTATAGAATTTGAAACATACTAATTTAGTTGATTTTGAATAATTGCTCTTCGAATAACAATCCTACACTGTTAAAAATAACCTTAAATTTAATGCAAATTTAAAGCCTATTCCACATTAAATTTAATAATTTTGTACCTAAAATCGTGAATAATTTAAATTTACTTGAAATCAATTCATTCAAATATCAGTCCGTTATACATTAAATTTGATTAAATTGTATATTAAATTTCAATAAAGTAACTGGAAAGATATTTTAACTTTCTGTACATTAAAATTAATTCACATGTACCTTAACATTAAAGGGATTTACATTAATATTCATGGTACATTGCATGAGATCCCAGGAGATGGCGCAACTTATATTGAACTTTTTATTTAGTATGATATAAGTTGCTTAAAGGATTCAATTTTATTATGATGGGGTGTACATGTCTGCCAGTAGTGACGGAAAGTAATGAGTTCGAAACCGGTCTACAGATGATGGTACCCTACAGATGGTAAAAATTTCCACCTTTTCCTGGTAGCAGAATTTTTTGACCTCATATTAATGTTAGTGCATCAAATATGTGATAATATATCTAAAATTCAATGAACACTGGCTGCATAGTTAATGTACATAGTCACCTTAAAAAGTAATGATCACAACTTGTGTAATGTATGATTACATAAAATTTAATGGAATTAATTAATTTAGATTAATGCAAATTATTAAATTTGTTGCATTACATTAAACAGATTTAATAAACGTTTATGACATTTGCTTTCAGCACATTTACCTAAAATTTAATGCACTTCCTTTTTACAGTGTAACTAACGTACACTGTTAAAAATAGCCTTAAATTTAATGCAAATTTAATGTCCATTCTTCATTAAATTTAGTGATTTTGTACCTAAAATTGTGAATAATTTACATTTACTTTGAATTTAAAGCAATTCATTCAAATATCAGTTTGTTGTACATTAAATTTGATTAAATGGTATCCTAAATTTCAATAAAGTAACTGAAAAGATATTTCAACTTTCTGTATGTTAAAATTAATTCACATACACCTTAACGTTAAGGTATTTACATTATTATTCATGGTACATTGTATGAGATCCCTGGAGATGGCGCGACTTGTATTGAACTTTTTATTTAGTTTGATATACGTTGCTTAAGGGACTCAATTTTCTTATGATGAGGTATACATGTTTGCTGGTACTGACGGAAACAAATGAATTCAAAATCGGTCTACAGATGACAGTACACTACCTATGGGAAAAATGTCCACCTTTTCCTTGCAGCAGAATTTTATGACCTCAAGGTAATGTGGGTGCATTAAATCTAATGTATAATGATATTAAATTTATTGGAATAAATTAATTTAGATTAATGCAAATTATTAAATTTAATGCATTTCCTTTTTACAATGTAGAAAAAAATGAAATTTAGAAATCTAGCCGCACTTTTGATTTTCACCGTATATTTAAAGTATAGTTGGTAATGACACATTAAAATACCACTTGTTTTTGCGAACCCTTGTCATTAGGTCTACTATTTTAACACTCCATAAACGATGACCTAGATAAAAACCGGGATCGTCGAAATAATTTCCACAAGTCACTGACACCAACTTAAATAAGCTCGTCCATTCCCTAAAAAAAACATCCGGTTCCATTTTCCGCAAAAGATAAGACAAACTTTATGGAAACTTCGATAAACATCTGTTTCTGTTCTAAAAGGTCCTTTCGCTTTTTTCGCAAAAAAACAATTTTCTGGACGGCCTCTTTTCCATTACATGAATAGTTTCAACCATAAAATTGAGTGTGATAAGATGTTTAGGAGTTATTCTGGCAAAATAAGGATTGTTTAATGAGATGCTCCTTAATAGTACGATATAATTTTGCTCAGTAGGATGCTGAAATAACAATTGTATTTTCTAGATAATATTTTTTCTAATTTTGACCTAAAAGTGACACTTTTTAAAACCGATGAGATTTTTGAACGTCTTACTTTTTCTAGTTGGGGAATAGAAAAAATGTCCCAACTAGTTATGAAATATTTCTTTTATCACTTGCTATGTTCCAAAGAAATTAAAAAATAAATAATAAGTATTATTTAATTATTTTTAAAAGATAATAATACAATTAAGCTGGTACAATTCCCGATTCAAAAGGTTGAATATATATATATATATATATATATATATATATATATATATATATATATATATATATATATATATTTGAAAAAGTTGTTTTATTCTCCTTACGACCGTTAAGAAAGGGGACAGACAGTATATTCTCTGCGAATTCCACTCTCGTTCACTCTCCATACTAGTTTCGACCACCTAATGGTCTCATCAGTGGAGCTGTAACGAACCGAGAGTAAAATGCACAGAAAACAAATGTCTACTTAAAATCCCCATATCGTAAAATATCGGCAGGATATTACCTGCAGAACTTGATGCCGGACTGCTATCTTAAACAGTACAAACGAACATCTGAATATACCCCGGAGCGGTAGGAAATTTATTAAAAATAAACAAATTCACGGTCTATATATTTGAAAAAGTTATTTTATTCTCCTTACGACCGTTAAGAAAGGGGACAGACAGTATATTCTCTGCGAATTCCACTCTCGTTCACTCTCCATACTAGTTTCGACCACCTAATGGTCTCATCAGTGGAGCTGTAACGAACCGAGAGTAAAATGCACAGAAAACAAATGTCTACTTAAAATCCCCATATCGTAAAATATCGGCAGGATATTACCTGCAGAACTTGATGCCGGACTGCTATCTTAAACAGTACAAACGAACATCTGAATATACCCCGGAGCGGTAGGAAATTTATTAAAAATAAACAAATTCACGGTCTATATATTTGAAAAAGTTGTTTTATTCTCCTTACGACCGTTAAGAAAGGGGACAGACAGTATATTCTCTGCGAATTCCACTCTCTGCAGGTAATATCCTGCCGATATTTTACGATATGGGGATTTTAAGTAGACATTTGTTTTCTGTGCATTTTACTCTCGGTTCGTTACAGCTCCACTGATGAGACCATTAGGTGGTCGAAACTAGTATGGAGAGTGAACGAGAGTGGAATTCGCAGAGAATATACTGTCTGTCCCCTTTCTTAACGGTCGTAAGGAGAATAAAACAACTTTTTCAAATATATAGACCGTGAATTTGTTTATTTTTAATAAATTTCCTACCGCTCCGGGGTATATTCAGATGTTCGTTTGTACTGTTTAAGATAGCAGTCCGGCATCAAGTTCTGCAGGTAATATCCTGCCGATATTTTACGATATGGGGATTTTAAGTAGACATTTGTTTTCTGTGCATTTTACTCTCGGTTCGTTACAGCTCCACTGATGAGACCATTAGGTGGTCGAAACTAGTATGGAGAGTGAACGAGAGTGGAATTCGCAGAGAATATACTGTCTGTCCCCTTTCTTAACGGTCGTAAGGAGAATAAAACAACTTTTTCAAATATATAGACCGTGAATTTGTTTATTTTTAATAAATTTCCTACCGCTCCGGGGTATATTCAGATGTTCGTTTGTACTGTTTAAGATAGCAGTCCGGCATCAAGTTCTGCAGGTAATATCCTGCCGATATTTTACGATATGGGGATTTTAAGTAGACATTTGTTTTCTGTGCATTTTACTCTCGGTTCGTTACAGCTCCACTGATGAGACCATTAGGTGGTCGAAACTAGTATGGAGAGTGAACGAGAGTGGAATTCGCAGAGAATATACTGTCTGTCCCCTTTCTTAACGGTCGTAAGGAGAATAAAACAACTTTTTCAAATATATAGACCGTGAATTTGTTTATTTTTAATAAATTTCCTACCGCTCCGGGGTATATTCAGATGTTCGTTTGTACTGTTTAAGATAGCAGTCCGGCATCAAGTTCTGCAGGTAATATCCTGCCGATATTTTACGATATGGGGATTTTAAGTAGACATTTGTTTTCTGTGCATTTTACTCTCGGTTCGTTACAGCTCCACTGATGAGACCATTAGGTGGTCGAAACTAGTATGGAGAGTGAACGAGAGTGGAATTCGCAGAGAATATACTGTCTGTCCCCTTTCTTAACGGTCGTAAGGAGAATAAAACAACTTTTTCAAATGTATAGACCGTGAATTTGTTTATTTTTAATAGATTTCCTACCGCTCCGGGGTATATTCAGATGTTCGTTTGTACTGTTTAAGATAGCAGTCCGGCATCAAGTTCTGCAGGTAATATCCTGCCGATATTTTACGATATGGGGATTTTAAGTAGACATTTGTTTTCTGTGCATTTTACTCTCGGTTCGTTACAGCTCCACTGATGAGACCATTAGGTGGTCGAAACTAGTATGGAGAGTGAACGAGAGTGGAATTCGCAGAGAATATACTGTCTGTCCCCTTTCTTAACGGTCGTAAGGAGAATAAAACAACTTTTTCAAATATATAGACCGTGAATTTGTTTATTTTTAATATATATATATATATATATATATATATATATATATATATATATATGTATATATATATATATATATATATATATATATATATATATATATATATATATCTATATATGTATATATATATATATATATATATATATATATATATATATATATATATATATATATATATATCTATATATGTATATATATATATATATATATATATATATATATATATATATATATATATATATATATATATAGGCTGAAACCAGGCCGAAAATTTAGTTAAAGTTATAACAAAGAGAGAAAACATAAATTAAACTACAGGTCATGTAAAAGTGCGTATAAATATGGCGATACGAGCGTGTGACGAGTATGCTACGAACTTCCTGCGAGAGTCCTTTGAAATTTGCCGACTTGTGTTGTTATCGAGGGCCATCGTCGGCGGGTTTCAAAGGAGGTAATAAATGCAGTTGGGTCACAAGAAGTAAATATTTTTATAGTTTTCTTGTTTTCGAGTAGCTCGATCGATAATCGCAGCGATCCAATTTCTGTCAGTTTTTTGGGGCGAACTTAAAGCATTTTTTTATCTAGTGGGACGGGTTTATGACACGCTCTTTTGAAAAAATTTACTTTGCAGTAAGACTGAAGACACGAGATTTTCTTATTTCTTATGTTCAATTTAGTGGAGACCTGCAGATAATTCCAAAATTTGTCAGTTATAGACAAAAATTTTAGAAAAGAAAAGAATGTGTGAAATAAACTTGGTTCAGAAAAGAGACACAGACCAGCGAGAAGAAAATTTTGAGCGCGTCTGCCTTCTGGAGATGGGCTGCTGAAAATATATTTCTCTTTTGGAAATGACTGCTTCTATTTTATTTAACATATATTCAAAATGTAACAAAGAGATTTTGATGAAATTTCTGTATTACCCGCTGATATGTTGGAACTATAAATTTGCTGAAAGTTTGAATCCAGACTATTTTTTTATACAAGGTACTGCGCTATTATCGCCCATATTTTCGTTTTTTGTTTGATATACTTTTTTACGGTAAAACACCACTGCATAAAACTTACCAAGCAGTCGTTTGTTCTTCATTGTCAGACAAAGTATAACAATTATATGCACAAGAGATTTATGCAACTGTGATAAACCAAAGGCATAGCAATTATCGGAACATATTTCATAAATAATTTGGCTTTCCGAATTCGGATAAAATAAGGGGTAGATATTGTATATGTCTGAAGTATGTATTTGAGGAAACAGAAGTATACTTAAAAGATAATTAGGTTTAAAAGTACACATTTTAATTGGGCAATTAACAGTAGTGACATTTTTAAGTATAATTCAGATGTGTATAAGTATAAAGCCTTGCTATGTTATTGTCTTACAACTCCAAAACTTTGTATAGATGTTTTGAACTTAAAATCCAAGACAATACTTTCAAATGTGCATAATTCACTTGTTAAATCAAGAACATTGATGTGGGTGCGTAGTTTGTTTTCGAAATATGCTGACATAACGGGACTTAGCGAATTTACAACTTACGGGCGAATTAAGGAAAGGAAAAATGAAACGGTGTGCGAGCCTAAACCGTCTACGAGAAGAACAAAATTATACGTATGCTTCAAAACCAGACTAAGAAGATACGTTCAAGAATAATATCTTAGAAGATAAAAAACAAGTCTTGATAAAATTTTGAAAGTTGTGAAAGAAGACGAGAGTGTGCCTGGCATGAGAAAAACCAATCTGTAGAAAGTGCTGACAAAAATTAATTTCTATTAGGGAAAGTCAACATGGAGATGATACAGAGGAAATACTATTTTAGAGAAGACAGTATTTGCGGGACATTAGAAAAGATCACAGGGAAGGCAAAAACATTTTTTATCTGGATGTAATATGTCTCAAAAAATGTATGAAGATAAGAAATATCAGAATCGACCAATAAAGCATTGGAAATATCATTTTGACATCGACAAACAAAACAGCAGCGACTTTTAGTCGCCAGCGCATCCTATGCAATATTTGTAATATTCTTGCTTCTTCCATTGTAAAAGCTATGTTTAAGTATTGTTTTGTCTATAATAAATTGCAATAAGAGTAAAAAGCTTATAAGAAATTTAACACTAAAAGTATATATATATATATATATATATATATATATATATATATATATATATATATATATATATATATATATTTCTTTTTTTTTTCGTGAAGCATTCTTAGAAGGTTTGTCGACAGGTTTAAAACCCTTACTCGGTAAGGGCCGTAAATTCATTATAACTCATATTAGAGGTGTTAATGGAGTTATGGGAGTTTTGCTGCAGTTCGAATTGAAATCTACCAAAGATTACCATGAATAAATGACGGCGGATATCTTTCAAACATATTTTTTTCAAATGATACAGATTCTGGAGAGGTGTGTTATAGTTTTTGATACTGCCAGTTATCATTTTAGACTGGTGGAAAAGTTGCTAATAACATAGTTGAAAAAAGTGATATTACAGATTGGTTATCAAAAAAACATATTCCCTTTATCAACGATTTGCTAAAGAAAGAACCTTTAAGAATTACGAACTAGAAAGAAAGACAATTTAAGAAACATGTAGTAGACGAAGTAGACTAAAGAACATGGAAATGTTATGCTTCGAACACCACCATACCATTGTTGATTAAAATCCATTGAAATTATGTTGGAAAAATGTTTCTTTTTTGAATATAACTGATCCTATTTTCGTAGGTGGATCGAGTTACGAACGCCGAGGTGTTGAGAAGAATGGGGAAAGAAAAAGAAGTCGAGATAATAGTAAAACAGAGAAAACTGCAATATTTTGGACACATTATGCGGGAAGAAAAGTACAGCATCTTACGGCTCATAATCCAAGGCAAAATAAGTGGCAGAAGAGGCGTAGGACGACGACGAATTTCATGGCTAAAAAACCTAAGGGAAAGGTTTGGATGCAGTTCAAAACAACTATTTAGAGCAACTGGCTCAAAAATTAAAATAGATATTATGATTGCCAACCTCCGCAATAGAGAAGGCACTTGAAGAAGAAGGTCCTATTTTATTTAAAAACTATTTAAAATCGCTAGGAAACATTCTGGTAAAATTTTTGTATTGTCCGTTAATATGTTGGAAATTTAAATCGTTTAAAAGTTCCAATCCTGACCGTTTTATTTAACGAACTTGATGATAATATGATGACGATAAACCCCCCTGCATAAAATTTGCGTGGCAAGCTGAACTTCAATCAAAACTTAATTTTTTTTTCTTTACCTTTTATTAGTTTACATCTCCCAGACGCTATAAATCTCTTTTGGCGCCGGGTGCCCAAGACGAGGATTTGAACCGGCAAATTTCAAAGAGGTTTGTTGCAAGCTCGTCGCATACTCGTCACGGGCGCGTCACGCGCTCTTCTCGCCATATTCATAGGCACCTTAAAATGGTTGACGGGTTCAAAGTATTTTTTTGCGATTGCCAGCGAAACGTGACCTTCTAGCGGAAAATATTCTATACAAAAGTTGTTGATAATAAAAAAATCTAAAACTTTTTACAAATAATTTTTCAATATAACTTTAAATTTTCCAAGAAAATAACAAAAAACTGATTTTTTGTTTTGGCATATTCATATTTTAACCGCTTAAAAAAAAAACAAAAAAAACTTTTCCGATCATGAATTTTTTGATATTTATTATGTTTTTCAATTTTGTTAACAGTTATGACAATAATGAATTAAAATTGACATAATTTATCTTGATATTATATTGCTAAAGGTGCATGAATTTAGATGGAAAAACTTGGAGAAAATATCCAGCATAAATAAGAAATTGATCAAAAATCGTGAATATGAGTGTGATCACAAATTTTATAAAATTGTGAATTCGAAAAGTCATATTAGAAAAGTACTCGGACCAGGTATTTATAGAAGGTTTAAGCCCCCCCCCCCCTACTGTGGGCAGAGTGAGCGGGAACTAAGATGGACCGGGCCAAAAATCTCGTCGACTTCACTTTGTAGTAGTAGTCTACTGGGAGCTATTCACCAATTCCATTCTATTGAAGCTGTGTTTTATATAGTGTACTTTAGAAGACTACGAAGACGCTTTTTTTCAAACCTGTGAGATAAAACAATCTGTACTTTTACTAACCTTTACCTTCAGAAAAACATTACCATCAGCATCTTAATATTAACTTAACAATTTTCTTTAATTATTAATAATGTTTAATATTACAGAAAACTAGTTGAACATCTCTTTCTCATTTTATACCAGTAGGGACAATTTTTAATATATTTTGGAATTAGCAATATCTTATACAAAGTCTCCAAAAAATATATGGGATCCAAATTTTAGTACTGATTAAAATTTGTGTACGATGAAAAATTTAATTTGGGATATCTGAATTTTTCTGAAAATACATAGTTCTAGATTACCAATTTCAAGAAAAAGGAAAATGCATTTTCTTTGGCAGAATGATATTTCATTCCAAAGAATAACCGTCATAATAAATTTTCGTCCCCCAAATCACTGACATAAAAAGATTTTAGAACTTTTAGCTTTTCTATCCCTGCATCAATCTGATTGCGAGTAGTCCCATTCCAGTTTGAAAGAAAGATACTATGAAGGGATGATAGAATAGTTTTATACTAAATAAAACTTTGGTTCGGCTAGTAAATATAATAAACGTAGACCGCTACTATAGAATGGAATTGGAATGTTTTCGTAATGTCAAGAAAGATCAGAATCGAAGAATCACGAAAGATAATGTGAATTATTAATTTTTTAACCGAACATTGGTGAGTTTTAATACGCTTTATAAAAAATGTAATAATTTTTATTTTAAAGAAGTGTTCAGTCATATAAACCAAATTAAATTAACATATCGAAGATCACTGGCAAGGCACTGACCAATGACGATATTTTTGTTGTTTTTAACACCAATTAGCTTTTAATTAGTCTTGTGCAACAAAAGAAATTCAACATTCTGAAGTTTGAATGTCCTTTATTAAAATAAGAAAAAATCACATCTTCTGCTAAATAAAGAAACAAATTTGTATATAACAAAAATCAAAATCTAAATGTAAGTAATTGGTGCAATGTGATTTCTAGAATTCTTCTCTTAATATTTTTTCTATTTTAGGAGTCAGATCAGATAATGACAGTAACAACAAATCAGAAACATGTTGCTCAATTAGAGATGTGCGATATTTATTTTTTACATAATTAAGATTTGAAGAATAAGCAGGTTTTAGAGCAGGCCGATCGTGCGTAGATCATATATTTAGTTTAACCCAACTTAATGAAAAGAAGGTGGCAAGAAATAGAGAGGTTCATCTGCTTTTTGTTGACCTTACAAAAGCATATGATACGGTGCCAATCCAAAAATTATGGCACGTGATGGAGAAGTCTCCAATTAACAATACAGCGATCCAAGCCATCAAACAGCTATACGACCAAGTATTCTCCAGAATTAAGATCGGCAATAACTTATCAGAAAGCTTTCATGTAACCAAAGGCCTTCGCCAGGGATGTTGTCTATCACCAACTATCTTTAAAATCTACCTCAATGAAGCTTTAAAGAATTGGAGAAGATCATGCAGTAGAATGGGAATAGAATTAAATAATGATACCCATTTATATACGGTTCATTTTGCAGATGACCAAGTGGTACTGACCCAAGATAAAGAAGAGCTCGAATTTATGACGAGGAAACTATTTAAAGAATACGCAGAGTGGAGATTAACTGTCAACTGCAGTAAAACTAAATATATGTGTATCGGTGGAGAAGAAACAGATTTGGAAGTGGATGACAATATTATAGTAAAATCTTGTTCTGACCTTGGAACAAAGATCAGTCAAAGTGGATGAACTGAAAAAGAAATATTGGAGCGAATAACTAAAGGGAAAAAAGCTATAGGATGCCTAAACTCACTATTATGGTCAACAAACATTTCAAAGGAAAGAAAGCATCTTTTATACAATGCAATATTTAAAAGCGTTGTTTTGTATGGATGTGAAACATGGCAGATAAATAAAATTTAGAACGAAAACTGCTGGCTCTTGAAATGGACTTTTGGCGAAGATTTGCCGGAAAGTCAAGGATCGAACGGATAACCAACGAGAGAATTAGAGAGATTATCGGCGTAAAGAAAACTATTCTCGATGAAATCGAACAACGTCAGCTGGTATGGTATGGACATGTGGAGAGAATGACGGACGAACGTCTACCAAAGCAAAACCTAAAATGGACACCAAATGAAAAAATAAAAAGAGGAAGACCAAAAGTTACCTGGATTAAAGACATTAACCGAGTCATGTCCGAAAGAAACTTACTTCCAGGGGATTGGGAAGACCGAAAAGGATGGAGAATGGGAACTGGAAGGCGTAGAACGCTATGAAACCGGATTTTATAAGATTTGAAAAACCTTTCTACAAATATATGTTGATCCGAAATCAGTTAAAAACTGAAACGCCAGTCGTAAAAGACAATTTGTGCTTTGAATATTCATAATTTTTCCTTATTTTATCATGGTACTAAATGTAATGTATTTCATCTATTTTACACAAATTTTAACAAATGTAGAAAAACTTGTATTTTCATGAAAAAGCTCAAATAAATTTCTTGAACCTCAACGATACTTCTACTACTTAAAAGATATATATGTGTTGTGACATTGCCAGATATCAAATAATTCAATATAATAAACTTTTATTGAACAAAGAAATTATAAAATTTATCCATCTCATTTAACAACATATTTTGCTTTTTTTGGTAAAAACTAATCATATACAACTCGAATTTTTGGTTAGTTTAAATTAGTTTAAGTGGTTTCAGTTAGTTCAGAAACTGAAATAATTAAATCTGAAACGAACTAATTGAACTAACCTGAATTAACTGACACTGATTTAGATATATAATAAAAAATCTCATTGCCCGACAGCGACCTCGTGGAGACGGGACATTCTCTGTCAGGGAAGGATATTGGGAAAGGTTTCATTTACTGGGAAAGCGGGTTAAATATCCTGTAAAAGTAAATTTTTATTGTTCGTCCTAATTCTTCTTAAAATAGGAGATATATAGATGTTTCTTGTATTTAAAAAATTTATGAATGTTTTTGTGGTCGAAATATTTTTTCTGCAATAAATGTTCCGCTATGTAGCCCTGAAAGTATTCTTGGCGCCGACCACATCGCGGCACATACCCACCGAAATGCCTTTAAGCCTTCTTCATGTTTTGAGTGCAGGCTCTCCTATCAGGATATATGAAATTTTATGACTGATTTACAATCAAATGTCAGAAATATTCGTGTCGCAACGAGAATGAAAATAAGCCGTTTCATTTCCTTTACCTTCACTCTCAATAATTCAACTACTATTGTACCTTTTCTTGGCCAATTTGCATTCATCTATTTCAAAAATTTTGCCTTCACAAGAGCAATATCAAGCTATTAATATTTCGAAGAAAATTATGCCTAATATAAGATTAAAGGAGGGGAAAACGCAAGAACAAATATTTTCTTTAAAAGCGTTAATATTTGAGGGGAAAATTATTTGTTAAATAAAAATTAAAGAACCGGAAAATAATATGTTTTTCAGATTCTTTTCTTTAAAACCTAAATTGAAAAAAAGAATATACGTGTATTTCTCAGAAATTAATTTATGCTATGGTAACAACCCAGTTTAAGATAAGTAACGTTTCTAACCGATGTAGCCCGAGGATTTGTTTTTCAAGTTGTTTTTCTTGATTTTTTCGATTAAGAAAGTACGAATTTATGAAACTTAGAAGCTTTTGTAAGAATGGAATTTGTGGATGTAATAAAATCTCAATGATTATTGGAAAAAAATAAACCAAAAGACAATCATGTTTTTCCATGTTTTCTGAAAAACTAAGGGAAAATGTTGAAAAGAAAGGGTACAAATAGGAGGTGTTAAAAAAGTTTTCCAAAAAAAATGTCATTTACCTAGATTTTACTTAATTTAAACAATTATTATACAAATTATAACAATATCATAAGCAAAATCCAACTGACTAACTAGATGACCTAACTTCCATCTCAACTAGATCGGGTCTAAATCTTGAATCATTTTAGTGAATCTGTATATTATTAAACTTTTCCTATTTACTAATAAATCTTTTTTTTTGCAGGTAGATAGCTTATAAAAACGATTTGCAGGAGTGGGTAAGTCGTTATAAAGAATTCATTTTAACTCACAGTGATATTTGAGTGAACTAAAGGTTCATGTTTCCAAAGTGAAAGGTAGGCGATTTTTATGATTTTTGTAAAAAAATGGATAGCAAAAAAGGGTGAATAGCAAATAAGGCATTATTTTTTTAATCTTCAACCTATAAGCTTTATTACAAGAGATAGAAAAAAACTTTAAATACCAAAGATGTAGACTTTCTTCCATATCTTTTAGACTTGTTTACAAAAACAGTGACGCATCGTAAAGTTGAGGAACGAAAGAAATTTAAACTTTTTAAATAGGACACCCTATATATTCTTTGCTAGAACAAAAGCTCTTTTCCTTCTGATTTCAAAAATGTATAATAAGTTAGTTTCTGATGGCAACGTTCTCGTCGGATAAAGTCCGGAAGTCATCAGTGTTTAAAATAAATATAAAATTATCCGAGGAGTTACTGGTCGTCTTAGTAGCTATCATTGCACGTAGATAGTGAAAAGCTAATAATCTCAGAAAACTTTAAAGCCAATGACAAATTTCTGTTTAAAAACGGTGACTGAGTTTATTCCTGGTATAAAATCATAGTGAACGATAGTCGAGAGTACCTGCTTATGGATTCTCAGGTAAGCTTCTGATCTACAAACACCCCAGTCACCATAGTACGAAAGTCGGGCTATATTCGAGACGGTATACACGAACTAGTGTTGCAGTAGTGGATCATCGGCCTAAAATTTCCGTTCATTCGAAATCACAAGGAGCTTCCGATGCTCAAACTTAGCAAATTCAGGAAAGAATTTTCTTATCTATTTTGTCAAATTATTGTCCGAAATTTATTTCTAATAATATTTTCATGCCAAACGGCTTCGCACTCCCTCCAGGAAAAATTGATTTATACCAGGTATATAAAGATATCAAAACTATGAAGCTCTATGGGGACCCTTTCCACGTTATCGAGTCTTAGGTGATGTGGTCTGCTGTATTTCCCACAATTTTTTTACGGCCAGAGCGGTTTCAAGGAGAACTGCTTTTTGAATGGATTTATACAGATGATCACTTGGGCCCAGCCCCTTGATGTTCTGCAGGAGATTCTTTGGTATCACTCCAGTTGTTGATAAAATTATGAGAATCGTTTGGACGCTGTTAATTGTCCTTTATCTTCGAATTTACACCACTAGGTCCCTGTATTTGGCGATCTTCTCATTGTATTTTGGCCTAAGGTTGTTGTTGTTAGGTATAGCAATGTCAACTAATGTACTTCACCTAGAAATTTTATCTGTTAATATAATGCCTTGCCTATTATGAGCAACTGTCTGATCTGTAAGAACCGTTCGGTCCCAACGTGCCTTAGTTTGCGCTTAACACAAAAACGAAAATTTTCGAAAAAATTGAATTTCAGAAACACTACATTTTATTTCGATACAAAACTTAAGAATCCCAGTCTAAAAAACTGTTACTGCAAAAAATTCTATAAGAGCTCACGTCTAATAAAAAACAAATTAAAGTAAATATTGGCCAATTTCTCATCCAACCCAAATTCCATATACTTAATTTTTCTCATATATTAACTATCTTAAAGCCCAGCCCTCCGTGATTTTTGCATTTTTATACAAAACATTCCAAGTTAAGAGGAAAAATAATTTATTTAAAAATGTCCAATCGCTTCTCTCACAGTTCGTTCCAGTCTAATGAGGCGGGTGGCATTTCAGGCTGTCCGGGTGGTTTTGGTGGGACCTCCGCGGCCCCTCGTGGGGTCTCGCCAGACCTAACAGGATTCTATACTCGTAATGAATCTGAAATGACCCGAATAAATCAAAATACTCGATTAAATTTTAACACTTAAATTTTTCCAATGGTACCGTTTTTAAATGATATTCAAGCTTCACTTCATGGTGGGGACTACGTAATGCAGGGACAAACTCAGACCATAAATGACCAAAATCCTGATACGCAAGTCATTCATAGTTCGTATTCGTCGTTCGCGTTCAATGGACGTGAATACACGACAATATTTATTACTTACCTTAAATAATTTTTGAAGGCATTAACTATAGCAAAATAACCTAACAATAGCAAAAAACCGCACAACTAAAAAGCTGCCATATAAATACATGAAATAAATATACGCACAATAACGAACATCACAATTGAAATGTCTGATGTGACGGATAACGAAAACTGTAACTTTCAGTGTGTGACGCCATCTATTGGCTTCGAAAATTTTACAAATACTATTTTGGCAGGAATGGCAGGTTGCCCAGGGTTTGGTAATGAAATTTAGGTAAGAGACACGTTAGAGTCGTCCTAATCTGAACATGGTTGTGGCCTTGGTAAAAGTTTTAAAATTTTAATGGTCCAATTTTATTTTACCCCCAATTGCAGTAAATTTAGCTAACATAATCAACGGTGATATCTTATTTAAATTGTCGACAGACACGTGAAATTACCTATTTGTCTGCGTCAAGAGTAAATAAAGTTCGCATTTGATTGCGGGGTAATAAAATTAATGATACGTTGCGGGCATTTTGTATACTTTAGGGCCGTTTTATTTGCTGCTTTATTGACTGTGCCCAACAATACAATTTACCGTCCATTTATTAGAGGAGTAGACACGTAAACATACAAATAACAGTCAAGGCGGTTAATTGATTTAAATATTAAAAAATTAAGGGTTAAGGTTCTTTTGTAGAGAATTTATTTTTACCTAAACTGAAGAGCTAATTTTTAAATATATCCTGTGCCCGAAACAAAGGGAACTTTTGGAAAAAAACACAGAAAACATTATTTATTTATCAATATTATTTTGTTACCGTCAAAGTATTTCCCATTGGGGACAATACACAAAATGCCAACGTTTCCTCGAGTCCTCAAACAATTCTGCCTATGCTCTTTGTGGTATAGTTTTGGTATATATAAAATAGAGCTGGTCGAAAATTTCAAAATATATTTCCATTATTGCAAAATAGGAATAATTAAAAAAAAAGTTAAAAAAAAGCAGTTTCTTAATCAATTTTTTTCGACAATTTAAATTTCTCTGAAGACCTTTATATTAGAGCAAAGAAAATTTTATGGCATGATAAAATAACACGCTCAAAAACTTTAGGAGTGAATAGATAGTTTTTGCACAATAATTTTGCAATCCGATTTCGTTTACAAAAATTGATCATTTTTCAAGTTTGTCTGTGTCCAAAATATCACGTTAAGGTACTTAAATTTATTTTTGACAGATAGTAGGGAACTCGAGTTTTCCAACGCTTTTTTCGGAGTCAAAATCGGATGATTTCGACGCCTTCAGGAATTGTTTAAAGACATTGTTCATATTTTTGCTTATAAACAAATAGATTATCTCGGCCGATTTCCATTGGATTTTTTTTTGCAATACATAGTTTGAAAGTACTTGGAAAGACGCTTCTTTTCATGAAATAAAATTTCAAATCCCTCAATTGGTGTCCGAGATACAAACTGTCAAAGTTGACAGCCTGTTATGGTGAATCTATAAACAATACAGACCTGATTCTTGAACCAAAAACTTTGTCTTGCCGAGTTCTTTTTTGATACAGATATTTAGATGTTTATGTTATCGGAAACTTTAATAAAAAATGAAAAGAATATCGCCCACGCGCGTGAAAAATGAAAAAAAGAGGGGTGGGGAGTTCTTATTTTAAAATTGAATTCGAAGATTCAAAATACATATCTGAAAAAAAATTTCATTTTCTCGGCTTCTAATAGAGCGATTTTGATCATTTTTTTTAAACCGATGTACCGCGAATAATGGAGCTCAAATATCATGATGCCATGTGCCCATCATCATTTTATTATAAACAAATAAGGTTATTTATGCATCAGACTAACAGCATACTGCACCCTATAGTATTGGACTTTCCAAGCGTTGTTTATTAATATAATTAAGCATTCTAAAACGCTATATATTTATTTCAATTATTCAAATTGTTTAAACAATCATTGTTGAAACAAATTGAAAAAAAATTGGTTTTATTTATTAGAATGCCAGTTTGAGCAGATGTTTCTTACTCCTGCCCCACTACTTTCATGTTAACGGTTACATTTTAAAGCATTATGCTCTCATCTCCGAAAATATTATATCTCCAAATATTTGTAGAAGTATTGTATTCCTTATAATTTAAAAACTATTAAATTTTAATATATGATTTATATAAAATAATTATTTTATTTTTATCTGTATTTTACGAATAAAATAATTTAAAACTATTTTTTTAATTTGTTTAAACAATGATTGTTGGGACAATTTTGATAATTAAAGTAAATATATATAGTTATAGTATGCTTAATTATATTAATAAACAAAGATTCGCCTGCTAAGTCCAATACTATAGGGTGCAGTATGCTGTAAGTGTGATGCATAAATAACGTCATTTGTTTATAACAAAATGAATGCATGATGGGCACATGATATTATGACATTTGAGTTTCATTATTCGCGGTATATCGGTTTAAAAAAAATGATCATAATCACTTTATTAGAAGCCGAGAAAATGAAAATTTTTTTCAGATATGTATTTTGAATTTTCGAATTCAGTTTTAAAATGAGAGCTCCCACCCCTCTTTTTTTCATTTTTCACGCGCGTGGGCGATATTCTCATTTTTTATTAAAGTTTCCGATAACATAAACATGTCTCAAAAAAAACTTGGCAAGACAAAGTTTTTGGTTCAAGAATCGGTCTGTATTGTTTATAGATTCACCGTAATAGGCTGTCAAATTTGACAGTTTGTATCTCGGAAATCAGTTGACGGATTGGAAATTTTATTTCATTAAAAGAAGCGTCTTTCCATGTACTTTCAAACCATGTATTGCAAAAAAATATCCAATGAAAATCCGCCGAGATAATCTATTTGTTTATAGACAAAAATAACAACAATGTCTTTAAACAATTCCTGAGGGCATCCAAAGCATCCGATTTTGATTCTAAAAAAAGCGTTGGAAAACTTGAGTTCCCTACTATATGTCAAAAATAAATTTAAATACCTTAACGTGATATTTTGGACTCAGACAAACTTGAAAAATGGTCAGTTTTTGTAAACGAAATCGGATTGCAAAATTATTGTGCAAAAACTATCTATTCGATCCTAATAAATTTTTCTTTGCTCTAATATGAAGGTCCTCAGAGAAATTTAATAAAAAATTGCTTTTTATATCTTTTTCTCAATTATTACTATTTTCCAATAAGGGAAATATAATTTGGGATTTACGACCAACCCTATGTTATGGCAAATTTAATTACGAAACTTTTTTTCCTTTTCAACTTTCCTCTAAAATGAATATCTTCAAAGTTACACGAGAAAAATTTGAAAAAAAAAATTTGATTAATAAAAACAATGTTCGCCAACTTTTTGAAATGAAGCATATCAAATGTATTGTTACTCAGGTTATTCTGAAGGCTCTCATGCAAAAATCTCCATGTTCCATTTCACAGCCACCTAAAAACAGATGAGCCCTGGTCTATAGTCATTTTTTGTTTTGCTTAATTTGGATCTTTACTTTTCCTAAATGCGATTTGACTGAAATTAATGGCCAATAAAATTTTCTATAGGATATTTTTGTGAAAAAAATATTACCAATAAATACGAGAAGATGCTTAATTTTAAAAAATACCGATATTCCTAGCCTGTCATTAGATAATTCTTAGTTCAAACGCTTCGTAAAATACACTATAAAATGTCTGAATCGAGCTGAAATCCCACTCACGTTCCAATATTTCAATTTTCCAATTTGAAAAAATCTTTTACCGAGACATTTTAAACCAAATTCTATTTACAAGCGAAGGAAATGCACCGTCGCGAAATCGGAAATTTACATTAAACAGGTTCATTGAAACGAGATGTTTTCGTTATACGGGTTTTGCAGTAGGAACGATAAAATGTAAATCTTTTTTTAAGGTCTTTTGTTGTTGTAAATTTCTCCTTTCACAAAAAAAGTTTTAAAATTTGTACAAGAAGAAATATTTAGTACGATCTTTGCCCTCATAAATACTACACCGTTAGATACCAAGTCACCAACGTACCCTAACGTAATTAAGTTTTATTAACTGACTTCTAAAAGAAGGAGATTCTCAATTCGTCGACTATATATTTGTTTTTTATGTATGTACACCGATTACTCCGAAACGGCGGCACCAATTTGAATGAAATTTTTTACTGTATGTTCAGGAAGTTGCTGCGATGGTTCCATATTTTTTTGGACGAAATTGGTGCAGTAAAATCCAAAATGGCGTTGACAATATGGCAGCCAAAAAAACGGATTTTGTCCGGTTTTCTCCAAAATTGGTATGGAAGAATTTTCGGGGTCGCACACAACGAATCTGAAATTTTTTAAAAAAATTCAACATGGTGAATCCAATACGGCGGACAAAACAATTGAATTTTGTCCGATTTCCTCCAAAATTGGTGTGGGGGTGTTTTTGGGGTCACACACAACGAAACAAAATTATTTTTAAAAAATTCAGTAGCGGATCCAATATGGTGGACAAAAAAAATCAATTTTGTCGAATTTTCTCCAAAATTGTTACGGAGAAGTTTTCAAGGTTGGACATAACGAATCTAAAATTACTTTTAAAAAAATTCAATATGGCTGATCCAATATAGCGGATAAAAAATTAATTTTGTCCCATTTTTTTCAAAATTGATATATGGGACTTTTTGGGATCGCACATTACGAATGTGAAATTAGTAAAAATAAATAAATATAGCGGATCCAAGATGGCGTATTAAAGATTCTGCATCTCTCGATTTTGTCTAAAATCAGTATTGGGGGATTTTTGTTAATGTTAATTAAGAATTTAAAATATTTGTTAAAAGACTCAATCTGGGGGATTCAATATGGCATCTTATAAATTTTACGTTTTTCGATTTTCTCCAAAACTGATGTAGGGTTCATGAGGGTGTAAGTTATGAATTTAAAAGTATTTTTTCAGGATTCAATTTGGCGAATCCAATAAAGCGGGCTAAAAATTTTACATTTTTCGATTTTGTTGAAAGGTGGAATTGAATCGTTTTTGAGGATGTACATAGCGAATATAAAATTATTTTAAGAAGATCTAGTATGTCAAATGAAATATGACGGTCTAGACGTTCAGATTAGATCGGGACGTTAAAATTATTGTTTTGAAATTCAATACGATGGGTTGAAAATTTTACTTTATTCGCATTTTTTCAGATTTGGCATTAGGAGGTTTTTGGGGTCGTATATTATAAACTATTAAGTTTATATGACAGAATATAAAGGACTGAAAATTTTACATTGTACACCCGTAATTAAAACAGCGGAAAATTTTACGTTCAGATGTGTTTCCGGCCTTGAATAAAAGTTACTCCAGGGGGTCATTTGAAGGTCATATTTAAATGTAACGATGAAAATTTCCCTAATAATTAGGGATTCTTATTTAAAAAACGAAATTCACCTTGAAATAACTTTTACAAATTACATTGGTTTCAAAGTCAAGATCACAAATATATTCCTCGGATCACACCCTAATCTGTAAAGTTTTCCATAATGCGACCGGCTTCAAGATTCATTGTTACATTTAAAAATGACCTTAAAATGATCCCCGGTGTAACTTATCGCATACAAGGTCAAATACAGATCCGAATATAAAATTTTTCGCATTTTCTACTTTCGTTGTCAAAAAAGGAAATTTCCGTTTTAAAAAACAATGACATTTAAATGACCTTGAAGGTATGGTTTAAGGTCAAATGTAAGATAACCATCAAACTCCACGTTAAAAACTACCTACGTAAGTCTTACTCTTGCATTTGTATCATTGATCCAATGGAATTTCTGGGGGTTTCCATACTAGTATAATTTTGACCTTTATCTGACCCGTAGAGATCACGTTAACCTTAGACTTTAATACATATTTGAACGTAAAATTTTCCGCCCTTTCCACTGCCGATGTCAAAAATAGGGGGTTCTTATATAAAAAAATAATGTTTCTCATTCTTTTCACAAATAATACAAAGCTTTAAATTAATTAAATCAATCATCATATAAAACTTAATAAATTGTTAAAATTATTATACACAAGAGATTAACGACTATTTATAACGTTCTGAAACAGTGTACATTGATGCAGGTTGACACAAGTGAAAAATCAAAACATATAAAAGATAGTCTGCTAAAAATCGCTCGTAAATAATAGAAAAATTTAACCCTATGTAAAAAACTTATATTGCTTGGTCGCGCGAGGTGCCTGCAAGTAGACTTCCCTCCATACGCCACACGAGTGGGCGCATATATGTAAGCGGCCGAAAGTCATTTGTTTATAACCAAAATAAA
Source organism: Diaprepes abbreviatus (assembly GCA_034092305.1). Classification (NCBI taxonomy): domain Eukaryota; kingdom Metazoa; phylum Arthropoda; class Insecta; order Coleoptera; family Curculionidae; genus Diaprepes; species Diaprepes abbreviatus. The sequence continues at coordinate 17,542,357 of JASJET010000200.1, read as the reverse complement.
CAATTAAGACGTAATTGTTGCATATGGTATTTGATTGTAGCTTGTAGAAGCTGATTCAAACTTTCGATTGTTGTCAAGAAAATTGAAAAAGGTTCATTTAGTCGAAAGTTAATAGCATTCAAAAATCGAAAAATTGCATTTTTTAATTGTTTAACCTCAATTATCTCGGAAACTAAGCGTCGTACGTAAAAGTTAGTAAGGACCTTTTTTGCTTAAAATCACTCAAGGAATACGAAAATTACATTTTTAAAGGTTTAAACAATTATTTATTTCCGGACGAACTTCCATCCTAAAAATTATTGTTTAGAGACTCAAAATACATAAAATAAACTTGGATGGGTACATATAAATTAAAAGACCCCCTGGCCCCTATACTAATTGTATTTTGCTAAAAGTTTTACTTTATTACAAATGCATTTACTTCATAACAAAATAACGAAAATTAAATGACGTTTCTAAAAATAACCGTGATGCCAACATGTTTTAAACTAAAAATTCTAAAAAATAACCGTGATGCCAACATGTTTTAAACTAAGAATTCTACTGGTTATTATATTAGAATTATAAAATTACACGTATGAACACGTAAAATTAATATTCCTCGCATTTCGTCGCTTTATCGTAATGGCACTTCAAGTAAAAATCTAATTTTATAGTTTTACCCACTTAAAAAATTCCTTCTCATTTTCATGCTTCTCCACTTGCAAAAACTACCTGCAATTTTCCCAGATTAATGAGAGTTTATAATTAAACTAAGATTTTAATTACATTAAAGAGCAGCTGCACTTATTAATAAAGTATTTTGGTGGTTAATTTAAGTTAGCGATAGTAATTAGTGACTGCGTGTATAGTAATGATAATTAAATGGAAATTGCAGGTAATTTTAAAGATGGTATTAATAACCGTTAATAATAAGTTAAATTAAATAAAATTAAATGAACTTCGTTAGAAAATTAAAACATAACGAACGAAGTAATTTATATACTAAAATAAATTTAAATTTTCATAGCGTTGAACAAAGGAAAAATCATTATTTTTGCGTTTAAACTGTATTATTTATCTTGGATCTTTTCTTTTATGTCTCTTCATTTGACGATGTTACAAGACAGCCAATTTTTGGATTGTACGTAAATAAAGTGTGCAGAATTTATTATTGTTATTTAATTCACATGTGAAGATTTATCTTTCTGACAGTTACCTATATTCTTCGTAATAAAATTTAAGGTTGATAAAGCAAAATATTTTGTATTTTTTCATATCGTGAAGTAAAAGAAAGTACATGCTAAATATAATCACGATAAATATATAACTAAAATATTTAAAATTTTGTTCATTTACTTTGACTCAATTATACAATTTTTTACATCAGTTATGAAATAGACAAATTAAAATGTATTCTCACTAAGGACGATACTCTATGCGTAGGTTTGGTTTTCTTCATCGTGCTTTATGTCCTATAGCAAGCCCATTTTTCATTACAACAAAATTTTAAAAAGTCTAAAAAGGTTATAAAAAAATTCAGTGTGTGTATAAGGACTGGTCGCCTGGAACAAATTGGTGTCAGAAGTGAGATAAAATCCAGAAGAGGGGAAAGAAAAAAAAACGTGAAATAAAATACAGAAGAAGTTAGAGAAAAAAAGTTAATAGAAATGGTATGCCAGTAGAAACTAGCAAACAGAATGTAAAAATGAAAGAGCAACTTCGAACTAGTGTAAATCAGATACCGATGATGATTCAAGATATGAAGAAAAGTCAAGAAGAGATGAAGCAATAATTATAAAAAGATATGACGAAAAATCAAAACGATATGAAATATGAATTAAAGACAAGCCAAATGATATGAAACAAGAATTGATGACACTAAAAACAAGCCAAGGTAACATGGACCAAGAATTGAATAAATATATATATATATATATATATATATATATATATATATATATATATATATATATATATATATATATATATATATATATATATATATATATATATATATATATATACCGAAGTAGTGAGAAGCTTGAAAATTTTTGACTTCGAAAATGTCATTAATTTTGGCTTAACATCCTGTAGACATGTTTCGAAATTTAGATTTTATAAAGGGTGTTTTTTATAGAAGTATAGAACTTTTAAATGGAATAAAACAAAGATGAAATTTTTAAATTGACATGAAATTTACTTTATTCGAAAGATAACCTTCTGACATTATAATTTAAATATGACTTCTGGCATATGACCGCCACGGCTGGCTCGGACGTAGTCTAATTTGGAGGTCCAATTTTCGATGACTTTTTCCAACATTTGTGGCCGTATATCGGCAATAACGCGGCGAATGTTGTCCTCCAAGAGATCAATCATTTCGGGCTTATCGGCGTAGACTAGCGACTTCACATATCCCCACAGAAAATAGTCTAGCGGCGTTAAGTCGCACGATCTTGGAGGCCAATTTACGGGTCCGAAACGTGAAACTATGCGGTTACCAAACGTTTCCTTCAATAAATCAATTGTGGCACGAGCTGTGTGACATGTTGCTCCGTCTTGTTGAAACCACAGCACCTGCACATCATGGTTGTTCAATTGATGAACGAAAAAGTTAGTAATCATGGCTCTATAGCGGTCACCATTAACTGTAACGTTCTGACCAGCATCGTTTTTAAAGAAGTACGGACCAATGATTCCACCAGCCCATAAAGCACACCAAACAGTCAGTTTTTCTGGATGTAACGGTGTCTCAACATACACTTGAGGATTATCATCACTCCAAATACGGCAGTTTGTTTATTGACGTATCCATTCAAACAAAAGTGAGCTTCATCGCTAAACAAAATTCGCTTATGAAAATCGGGATCAATGGCAATCTTGTTTTGGGCCCATTCACGGAATCTACGCCTTGCTAAGTGATCGTGTGGCTTCAATTCTGGCACGAGTTGGATTTTGTAAGCACGCAAACCAAGATCTTTCCGCAAGATCTTCCATAAAGTGAATGGACACATATCCAATTCCTGTGCACGATGGCGGATAGACTGATTCGGGTCTTCCTCTACGCTAGCCTCTACAGCAGCAATGACTTCTTCTGTACGCACTGTACGACGTCTCTGTGGATGCGTATTATCATTTAGAGTAAACGTGGTGCGAAAACGTTCCATAGTTAATCGAATTAATTGCTCTGATGGACGATTATTTTGACCGTAAAATGGACGTAGTGTGCGATACGTATTTCGAACAAAACCATGATTTTTAAGATAAATTTGCACAATTTGGAAGCGTTGTTCAGGCATCAGTCTATTCATGTTAAAATGCCAAACCAAACTAAACATAAATCACTTGACAGCTGACAAAATGGCCGCCAGTTAAAAAAGTGTTGCCAACTTAAAGTTCTATACCTCTATAAAAAAACACCCTTTATAAAGAGTTGTTTCCTATGGTTCATTACAGCTGATGAAACTATTAGGTAGTCAAATGGAGAGGAGACCAGAGTTCTATTTGCACGAGTATGTATGTTATTTCCTCAAACTGCTTGAAGGAGGAAAACGGTAACTTATTAAAGTAATTCTATGGCGGTGAAGACTTCAAAATTTTAATTTTAAGGAAACTTTTCCAATGTCCCTGGTATTCGCTACAGAAATAATGGAAAAGTTGCACCAAAATTGGAACTTTCCCATCTTTAAAAAGGAAATAAACCATAACTTTTTTGTGCCTAGGTACGTCAGAGCGTTTCTGTTTTCATGAGACAGCAAATTTATTTTTTGTTGGATGTGTAATCGAAGGTATATGCCTAAGAAAGGTATATTTTCTTAACTTTTTTACAGTTAGCTGGACAAGGAAATGTTTATAAAAACATATGGATATACTAATATCAAATTGATTCATCCAGAAATAATTTAAATATGAATTAAAAACAAAAAACTCTAACCTATTTACCTGTAACTTGAAAATCTCTATGATTCTGACACTTTTTTAAATTATATGCTACCTGTATTTTATTATATGGCAGGTGAAAGGGGTAGGAAGAGTACCTTAAGTTAAATAAATAGTTTCTTTGCTTACACCAGATTGCGGTAAAAACTTGTTAGCCCATTATTAAACGATCTCAATTTATCGTTGCCAAAACAAAAGACTGTTAAACGTTGATGTATCTTACAACCCATAAAATTAAATTAAGATCAACTGTAGCAATTTAAGAAATAGTGTCGTGCATTTCGGTGCAGATGTGTTCAGCACATGTTTCTAATGTTCCAACATTCCCATAGGAAAGCCATAAGACTTTAACAATCGGAAAGGTAGACTTCTCTTATTTCAATATAACTTGAGAGTAGGAACATGTGTTTTTGATGGAGCTCTAGCTTTACGGAAAGTTTTGAAATTGTAGTCGGTTAAAACTGTAACATTAATTATGGAAATTTTGGATGGGTATAAATTAGGTATAAAATGATGAAGAGTTTTAGTCTTATGAAACTTTGATATATAGGGTGTCCGGAAAATACGTGTCTTATAATCTACTTTTAACGTCAAAATAGATCGATTTAAGCCATTTTAGTTATATCCAATAGTGCTTGGTTTAGGAGGTGAAAGACGTCAAAATTTTAAGAAAATGTTGATGGTAACTGATTTTAATGATGGTCTAATACTATAATATGACATTTTCTGGTGATTTAGCCACCGACTATAAAGTAGTACAAGTGTTATAACAGTAACGTCACTTGTAACAATTGCTTATGATTTTTTATATCACTACATTTTTATCGGATGAGCGGTTTCTCCAGGAAAAAATATTTTCAATTACATGCATACAAAAATTAACTATAATATACCTATAACAATAATTTTTCTGGTGACTTTGTTGCTATGGCTTTTAATAAGTAGACTGTTGACTGTAGAGTAAGATAAACAATTTAAATTTCTAAGCCTATTTTGGTATTAAACCTGGACAACTAAACGCACTCTGGTCTAGAAGGTTAACATGCTCCTGGTATATAGGTTTTGTGAAGGAAATGAGTGTCGAAGTGTTAAGGTTTACATGGAGAGATTTCCTAACCGCTAAATACCAAACAATCAAACATTTGCCAATATTGAGCGTCATCCCTGAGAAACAGGCAGCTTTGAGAAAAATTTTGAAGGTAGGGATCGTATTCGAACTCCTTGAACAGTCGAAAAAGAAGAGGAAATTTTGGAACGAACTGAGGAAGAACCAAGTGTTAGTACCCGCTGCTTAGAACGTGAATTGGATATTCCTAAAATTGTTGTAAATGATATTTTAGAAGAACAGTTGTTACATCCATATCACGCATGTTAAGATCCTTCAGTGTGATATTGTCTATCTATGCAGTGACTAATTAATCTTGAAAAATCACGCCCTAGTCATTAATTGATTGAATGGTCTTGACGGGCTGATCTTGTAATATTTATGAGTATATAACTTGATGGTCAAATCTATGAAAGCTGACTGATTTGTGATAGGAGATATTGATTTTTAGGAAATTCGAAGGACACCAGCCGATGAATTTATTTAGATCAGTTTATAAATGAATATGATCGGAACTAAACTTGTAAAATTTTAGATCCACGACGAAACAGATCGTGATGATGAACAGATGAAATAAAACAGGCCCTATATGAGACTCTTGAGGAGCACCCGAAAGGGCCTGTACTTCTCTTGACAGCGAATGACACACCTTCACATTCGATCATTGAGATAAGATTTAGTTCAGTTTAGATAATTCCGCGAAATTCCAATTTCAGACAATTTCTTGAGTAGCAGTAGGTAGTAAACGTTGTTCAAAGGCACTTAAAAAGTCAGTATAAATTGAGTCAACTTGATGTCCTTGTTCAATAATGTGTCTATAATTCTGATAAATTGTTAGTTACAGTGGAACATCTCTGATAAAATTCGTGCTGTTCAGGATTAATGTATCGCCTGTATATATTAAAGATTCATTAGTTAGGACTGACTCGAGAGATGGCAAATAAAATTGAAATATCTTCGGACTTAAAAATAGGCAGGAAGTAAGAGAATTTCCATGCAGTTGAGAAAAAGCTGGAATCTAATATGCAATAGAAAAAATATAGTTTGTTATATATGTAATTCTCCTTTCAGGCAGAGAATATGAAAAATATAAGTACAAACAGTTTATTTCCTGCAAATATCGCTCTGTTCCTCTCTCCATACGCGTTTCGATCACCTCATGATCTCGTCAGTGGAGCTGTATCGGACCAAGAGCAACATTAGCAGGAAATAACTGATATATGAACCATAAATTTCAAGGTATGTCGGCAGGATATTACACCTGCCGTCTACCAACTTCGATGTCAGACTGAAAAATATCGTCAGTCGAACGACATCTATGAATCAACGGAGTAAAGTGAAATTTTTAAACAATCAAAATTTCAGTAAGAAATAAAGAAATCTTTCTGCCGTATTTAAATAGTTTATTATATATGTAATTCTCCTTTTAGGCAGAGAATATGAAAAATATAAGTACAAACAGTTTATTTCCTGCAAATATCGCTCTGGTCCTCTCTCCATACGCGTTTCGATCACCTCATGACCTCGTCAGTGGAGCTGTATCGGACCGAGAGCAACATTAGCAGGAAATAACTGATATATGAACCATAAATTTCAAGGTATATCGGCAGGATATTACACCTGTCATCTACCAACTTCGATGCCAGACTGAAAAATATCGCCAGTCGAACGACATCTATGAATCAACGGAGTAAAGTGAAATTTTTAAACAATCAAAATCTCAGTAAGAAATAAAGAAATCTTTCTGCCGTATATAAATAGTTTGTTATATATATATATAATTCTCCTTTCAGGCAGAGAATATGAAAAATATAAGTACAAACAGTAAATAAATACGGCAGAAAGATTTCTTTATTTCTTACTGAAATTTTGATTGTTTAAAAATTTCACTGTACTCCGTTAGAAATATATATATATATATATATATATATATATATATATATATATATATATATATATATATATATATATATATATATAGAACTCCAGCTGCTTAACGCGGCAAAGTGAAACCAGAAATTTTGATAGAGTAAGTCTGGTTTTATTCTTCAGGAAACAGTGTCGAAAGATCAGGAATAAGATCTTCTTGTGGAAACTGTAAATATAGTTTACCTGTTAAATTTTCATCAAAAGAGATCGTCCAGATAACAATATTACCCACGATTCCAGTCCACACATTTATTTCTTGTCTATACTCAGTGTGGCCCACTTTCATCCGCTTTGTGTTTATATCCGACCGATACCAATAATTTTATTTATTGACATCACTATTAAAGCAAAATGTGGATTGGTCGGAATAATGTTTTTAATAAAAATGTGATCTCAAAAAATTGCATAAATTTTTCAAATTTTGGAAACCTTCACCTTTGTTGACCAATCCAGTTTTGCAAAATAAATTAGTTTAAATAATTTGTATAGACAAATTGTTGTAAAATGTATTACTTTTTAAATAAATATTTCCATTACATTTTACAAAAATAAATATGTTCAAAGGAGTCGTTATTACTAATATTATTTAATTGGTTTGTTCTATCAAATTTTTAAAAAAAAAACTGTCAAACTTTCTTTGTTTGAAGATTTTTCCATTGGTGGGAGACCGGTCTTCGTCCGTTGACTATAGATTCAAATTACCTTTTGTTTTTGTTTAAATATATTTAAATGTATCTGCAGAGAATTATTTGGTTTTCAACGATAATGTTCATTTTAAAGCAATTTTTTCTGAATTCATAGTCGGCCATCTTGACAGGAGTCTATGAAAATTATCTTAAAGATCTGTTGCTGGCCTTAATTACCTATTTTCTTGATTTGTTGTTAAAGCGTTTTGGCAACCTAATATTGTGGTAAAAGTTGTACTGCTTAGCTTTATGTTTATTAAGCACTGGACATGCTAGTCTGTTCCAAATTTAAGGAGCTGGACCACTCTTATCTTATCTTATCGTGTCTTTCCAGAAAACAAATTTATCTTAAAATATATTTAGCCATGGTATCTTGAAGTAACAGGCTTAATCTGATTTAGCTTATTACACCTTTTACCTGTAGGTATCTATCTATTAAAACGTACATTTTTTTTTGTATTCGGCCAATGTTTGACCAACTTTTTCTTTTGTTATATTACTATTGTAACTTTCTTCTCTTGTTAATTACTATTATAACTTCCTCATTTCTACGATGAACGTTAATTTCTGAATGTTTTGGTAATATTAAGAAGATTATAGAAGGTCAACTTTTAATTTCTGACGGCACGTATTGTGTTATGGTTTTCAACTAAGGCTACTATATTTTAGTATTTCATTTTAATTTTTCTGTGTATAACCATTTTCAACACTTATTGTAAATAAATTGTTTATTGTTCTTTTTGACATTTAATTTGCACACACGCTGTTTCTTCCTAACACAATATTTTTTAAATTTAAATTGGAATCCCTCTGAGCTTTACTATCAATAATTTAAAGGAGATGCAATTTTAATAATAATGTCGTTCACATGATTCTAAACTTTATTTGTAGGAGTAAAGTTAGAATTAATAATGTTGTTTTAGCTATAAATAGGTAGTAAGCGTAACCTGTTTTAAGGCTTAATTTTATGTTTTAATGATTTTTTTGACTTATTGATAAAGACTTACGAATCCAGAAATATACTTACAAAACACCCTATATAGTTATTTTTTAGGAAAAAATATTAAAATATGATTAATTAAAATTAATTTTAGTGACAAACTTTCTCAATTTTAATTTTGTCAGTTTATTTATAAATGACAATAAAAGAAAACTATCCTATTTAAAATAGCAAGTTCAAATGTGAGTTTAAATTTTATTTTATTTGAGAAACGAAATTCTTTTCTGCGTCGTCTTTTAAAAGTATCTTTTCTAAGGATCTGCAAAACTACTTACGAAAAGTTAGAAAGGTATTGTTTTGCTTCTAAAAAGTTTGTTTACACATTTCTAGAGATAGAAAACAACATTTATTTACTGGAAAGTTTTATTCGCAAAATTAGTTTTCTTCTATATTATTGGAAGTGCTACCTTTTTGGTGTCTACTGAAAATATTCAGATAAGAAGTTTTCAATTTGCTAATTTATACAATGAATTTACATCGCACAAGATTCTAAATAAGAGCTGTGTAATAATATTGTTTTGTATCCATAAAATATGAAGTCTGTAAAATAACTGTTTCTGAAGTTTTGGAAGTTTAACAAGTATTTTTATCAATTTTTAAACGACGTGTCAGATCTACTCTGTCGGAGATTTAGATGTATTTCTTTTTGAGATTTATAATCTCGTCTTACATTGTTTTTCAAGCGGTTAAGTCAGTGTAGGAAAGAAAAGCACATCCATCTTTGTTTCGCCACCGATTAAATTTGAAACCATTGTTATTGTTCCTCCACTGTACATTATATATTGATTAGAAACTGTCCTGAAAAAATGGTGAAAATAAATCCAAAATTTATTTAATAATTGTTGGGATTGTCCTAGTTATATAGATTATTTAAATAATTAGGAGTAACTGTTGCATCAAATAGGAAAAGCAACTTAAATATAGCCAACAAGATAACGCAGGGAAAAGCACCCATACATCAACTGAACTGGCTACTATGGAATGAAAAAGAATATAAAAAAAGAACAACAACAATATATATATATATATATATATATATATATATATATATATATATATATATATATATATATACATATATATATATATATATATATATATATATATATACACATATATATATATATATATATATATATATATATATATATATATATATATATTTATATATATATATATATATATATATATATATATATATATACATATATATATATATATATATATATATATATATATATATATATATATATATATATATATATATATATAATTCCAGAGTAGAGAGCATCACCCCATAAGGAGCAGAAACCTAGGAATTGAAAAAAAAGGAGAAAATTAGATTACTGTCCTTGAATGAAATGGGTCTCCGGAGAAAAAACAGTGGTACTCGAGCTAAATCGTATATGAAACAAAAGAATGATAACCTAAGGATGTAGAGGGCCTCCATAGAGTTAATTCTAGAACTTTAGAGAAGGTAAGGACACAGTTCTTATATAATCTCATAGACTTAAGACACAACAATCAGTTTATACTTAATAATAATTAGAGAGACTAATCGAGACGTCGTACAAACAATCAAAAATACAGGCAATACAAATCTAACAACCACAATCAATAATCATATTATGTCTCACCATAGTGTATATCTAGTATGTCACTTTCGGAGTAAATCCCCATATGTGTATTGAAGGATCTCCCCATTTTAGGGTATTTTTAATCACCTCGATCATGTCCGGGTTTATTCCTAGTCTTTTTTTATGGTACCGTCCTTTCTTGATCGGGAAGGCTCACACCTTTGGTCTCCCCAGATCTTGGATGTCACGAATAAGGCACAGAATGACCAGGCCGTCCGCATATGCACCAGCCGTTTAGTTTACTCAACAGGCTATTCCCTACAAGGCTCCACAACAAGAGTGATAGAACCCCTTCCTTTGGGCAGCCCCTGCTTGACAGTGCATTAACAGTTATATTGTTAAGCTTTGCATATATTAGTCTCTGAGTTAACATCGGTCAGATCCATGTGCCTACAATCGGTTCAGAGTCTCGTTGTTGTAGAGCGTTGCATATCGAGTTGTGAGATGTAATGCGAAAAGTCCCCAAATATCGATAAAGGCGGATCGACCATGCTACAGCGCGTTTTCGACTTTTCTAACATATCATTGTAACTCTGTGTATTTGGATTTTTCTGAAAATTGGTAATGATGTAAGAATTACTGTATCATTACTCCGTTATTGATATGTCGGTCCGCTAATATTATTAAGTTAATAGGACGGAAAAACTTGGGGTTGGTGTAGTCTATTTTTCTTTTTCCACCATGTCATTAGCATGTTCTCGAAGCTCAGGAACGAGCCGACTTGGTATAATATCCAAGGAATTTTTTACTAAAGCTGGAAATATACCATCCTTCCAGGAGACTTGAAAGGACGAAGGTTGATCGATCTTTTTATCGTTTCATATATAACTATTGTTTTAGCTATTTTGTAGTTATGATGTGCTAAGAGAATTTTTTTCAATTTCATCTTTCTATTGATTTTGAGCCTGGAAACGACACTCTTAGTAGCTCTCCTAGAGTCCCTTCTTTAACTTTCTGCAGGATGAAATAGTGCTCCAGTCTGGGCACGAAATACCATATATTTAGTGGTATGTATCAATGGAGTATTTATTTATCTTCAAATTGATACCAACTTGTGCGTCGTGTAAAACCATATATAAGCAACACTATTTTTAAAATATACCCCATTGAATCTCATTAACATTCCATCTCTCAAATTTTTATCTATATAACTTTATTGTCACGCCCAGTTTGTTGTGTGATTAGGGACGTATAGGAATCGGGAACTTTGGTTTACAGAGTTTAATTTTTAACATTCTCCTAGACTGCGGTTAGAAAAAATGGTTTATTCAACATTTAACTTCCATTCCTAAAATATTGAGCTGTACTAAAAATTAGGTTTCTACTTACAATATAGTTATACTCATTTTCAGCACTCTACATGAGGTTGTCACGAGGTTCACTGATGGTCGACCCGTTTTTGACTGGAGATTCGCTTGGGATTGGTCACTGATTGCCTCACACGGGCTTAGCAACTTTAGATTGACAAATTTTTGATTAACTGATAAACTGACTGCTTCTTACCCCAAACGCTTGCCTCCTTTTATCATATCTTGTTCTTTATCTTCAAGTCAACAATTCGCATCCTTTATAAACCTTCCTTTATCATGACCCGAAAAGCGACTTTGCTGACTTGGTGAATTTGTACGTACCAGTAAATAAATATAATATTTCATAATTGAAAGGTTATAGGTAACATGGTTTTTGTTTTAATTCAAAATGAAAAATTAAGTGAATTTGGAGACGCTTCTTCTTCTTCTTCTACCTTCTATAATAGGTTCCTGACCTATTCCTTCTTCGATTTTCCTCATTCTGGACTTAAATTATCGCTCCACCTTTTCCGCAGTCGACCTCTACTGCGTGTACCACTAGACGATTTATCTCGTGCGATCCTTACCAGTCTATCCTCTGTCATTTGGCTTATGTGTTTGTTCCATTGTGTCTTACGTTGTAGGACCCACTCACTAATGCAGTCTGTGTTGCATGATTGCCTGATGTTATCGCTTCTTTCTCTGTCTAGTAGCGTTTTTCCTGTTATTCGTCGAAGTATTCTCATTTCTGTAGTCTCCAATAGTTGTTTCGTTTTTGTCGTCTCTGGCCCTGTTTCTGAGGTGTATGTCATAATAGGTCTAATTGTGGTTTTGTAGATCCGAACCTTTGTTTCTTGTTGTAAGTGTTTGTTTCGCCAGATCACGTCGTTGAGGCAACCCGCCACTTTGTTTGCTTTGGCCACCTGCCCTCTTACTTCATCTTCGATGTTGCCATAACTAGTTATGTCGATTCCTAGATATTTGAAACTCATTTCTTGTTGTATTATTCGACCGTCTAGTTCTAGTTTGCATCGGAGGGGTTCTTTTGAGGTTGTCATACATTTAGTTTTTTCGGCTGAGATACTATATTTTGTTCCCGTAAGATTAAAGGTATTTAACAATCTCTGGAGGTCGTCTTCATTTTCGACACATATCACAGCGTCATCAGCGTAACAGACAATTTTTATTTCTGTATCACCCATTTTATATCCTCTACCAAGTCGCACCTCCTTTATTATTTCGTCCATTATCATGTTAAACAATCTCCCTGTTTAATACCGCTGTTGACTGGTATGGGTATAGATAATTTACCGTTAGTGCGAATCTGAACTTTATTGTTTGCGTATATGCTTTCGATGGTCTGAATTATATTGATAGGAATATTTCTCTTATATAGCAGGTGGATTACGTCATCTAGCTTTATACGATCGAATGCTTTTGTTAGATCTATAAAGCATGAAAATGTTGGTTTATTGTATTCTATAGATTTTTCGACTATCTGTCGTAGAATAAATACTGCATCCACGCAAGACCTTCCTGATCTAAATCCCTGCTGTTCGTCTTCCAGTGTTGTAACCGAATTAATTTTATTTTAATTACTTTCGTAACGAGTTTCAAACTTGTGTCCAGTAGATTAATACCCCTGTAGTTCCCTGGTTCTTGTTTGTCACCTTTCTTAAACATAAGCATTATTGAGCTGGTTCTCCACCTATCTGGTACCTTGCATTGTGTCAGGATTTTTCGAATGAAGCTTGTGAGTTCCTGTGTTAGTCGCTGTCCTCCGTATTTCAACAATTCGTTATGAATTCCGTCTTGTCCGGGAGACTTTCTATTTTTTCTGATATAAGAAATATCCTATTTTTTGATTCTCCCTATGTTACAATATAACGGCAATGGAATTCCGGTATACTAAAAGGACACCCACTTACAGAGACATTTTAAAGCAGTATTCAATAGTACGCCTGTGCAATATCTTCAAAATTTCCTCATTTTAATAATATAAAACTTAAAATAAATAGCACCCACCTTGTATAAGTACACGTTAAATCATGAAGCATACTAAAAGTTAATTAACTTTATTAACAGAACTTTTTGTTCCGAGTCGCATTACAGTAAAATAATAAAAAAGTTAGAAAACCAAAACTAACTCAAAACTTAATTGCTTTAACATCAAATGAACACCGGTCCCTTTTATCTAGCTATGCATATGATATTAACAAAAGTTTGTTCTATGGCGTAAGTTTCGCGAAACGAGACCAGAATGTTTATTACTCTAAAATAACTTTATTTAAGGCCTAAAAGGATAGGAGCAACGACAGTGTAAAATAGAGGGTAGAATAGAAAGGATAACGAAGGTTATTTTGAATTGTATTTGTTGGAATGGGAAATATCTCGGGTAGAATTGTTAATATCAGTTTTTGATGGAATAGATGCTATAAAATTTGATTTTAATACTATAATAAAATTGGTGAAACATACTTTTCTTTTAGTATTAGGCCGACGTATCTTAGAGATCATCTATTCTTTAGGATGGACTCTTTAAACTGACGTAGAATATCGTCTTGGCACATTATTAAGCGACAGCCCAAGTTTTTAGTGTTCGTGACGTATAAACATGGACTGTTCGTGTAAATAAATTTTGACCAATCTCCTTGCTGGTTGCCCTATGTAACAATAATTGTATCACAGCATAAATTTTCTGCTAGTTTCTGAAATTGGCGTGACTGTATTGTGTTTAAATGTAAACTCCCCTATTCTAAATAATAGTTTTAAACTATAACTTGCTACGTCACGTGAGAGAAAAGAATTATTAAAATGAAAATGAATTTTTATTAAATATTGAATATTTCTGTACAGGTGGTTATTTTTTTTAGTGTTGATCGCTCCTTCTTTTAGGGCAGTGCCTAGGCTAGCATGCCGGAGATTAGGGGGGTTATATAAATTCAAAGCGCCACCTGTTTTAGGCCCGTCGGTAAGAAGAAGCAATGATGTTATTGAAAACAGGAAATAACTATGCGATTCCAAAAACAATTAAAATCTGTATTTAACAATAAAAAAAGGGATTCTGTTTTACAACTATGTGAATTCTATCTTAAACTAAAGCAATATGTGACTGTTTTCTACCTAGATTAGAACAAAAAAAAAACAAAGAGACAATGAACAACACTACTGCAGGTATGACGTCATCTGCGTCATACGCCAAGTCGGTTTAGATGTAGGTCCAGCTTTAATTTTCACTATCGGCTAAACTGAATAACCTTACTTTTTGGGTACGGTTGAATTTTGCACTAACAAATTATCTAGTACGCCGATTAAGTCTAAAATTATGTTTACTTAAGCCTAATTAACAGTGTTGGACTATTAATATGTGAAGTGATGTTTTAAATTACCTAGTTTTACCGGTTTACAAGGTATTTTAAATGAAATTAAAAATAAAGTGTCCTGTAATTGCTCGCATAAAGTCTTATTAGTTCCCAATCACAGGAGAAAAAGGAAAGTATACATTAAAACCGGTAATTTCACTGTTTATTACGAAGTTCTAATACCTGAAAGGCTGTTTTGTCATTAAATCCAAACACTATGGAGCAGTGGTGTGTAATATGTTGGCTCTGGTAGGCAAATCTAATTTTAAACAGGATGGCAAAGTCCCGGTATAATAAGAACTGTTTGTGGCATGTACCTGATTGTCTTTAAGGGTGCACCAAGTACTTAAAGTCACAAAGATGGAGTTTAAACTTCTTAGGTGAGATCACTTTCACTAAACTGTACTTAACGAAAAACGAGTACAATAAAACTTTGTTTATCCTCAATATCTGGCAAATGATGCCTTAACGCACTAAACAATGATTTTAGCAGCAAACAGGAATAAAAGTAGTATTATACTCTGAGAAAATCAGCAAAAAAAACAGCTTTCTGGGTTTATGCCAGTTTTTACAACCAAGGCTTGACCCAGACTCTCTCCTCTGACGCTTTTTAAAAATCTCGAGAGCGCCAAGAAAAAAACCAAAGATTAACTAACTACACCCTTGATGAAAGTGGCAAAAGTGGAGTGTTTCATACATTTCTAGACACACTTGATTTTATTTACAAAACCGGTCTTTGGTGTGACAGTGGCAAAAACTTTTAGCTTTTATTTTATATGTATTAAAGAGACTACTTGATGAAAATAAGAGTTTAATTTATGGTGAACTTGTCAGCATATTGACGTAGAATTATTCCGCTTGTCGATATCCGAAATTATAGAAATCTTGTTTTTCGTGATACCTTGATTAGAATGAGATATGGTACCAACAGGCAGTGTTGCCAATTGCAGATTAGTGACTGTATTCAGAGCTACAGTTAGGTTGGCAGTTGTGGTTTCATGTTTTTTGGGCCTTTTATCGTTTATAAGGAATTAGCCCTTATTTTAAGAACGTTTCTTGTGCGAGGTGTACTTGCGTTGCTCAAACGGCTTTGTGCCGATTTAATCTTAAATCAAATATTTTTTCGTCTGGGCAGTTATAGTTTGATAATTATGTTACGTAGTTATAGTTTAAAGTTGTAACGAATATTTTCCGGATGTTTTATCACAAATGCGAAAGAACTTCTTTTCCACTGATCTTTCTTTCTTTCTCTTTTCGTCGATCTTTCTCCGATGTTTTGTCGCTCTGTCGTCGATATTTCAGCGATTCTCGTCTCTCTGCCTCTATATGTCCCATTTGTCTCCTTTCCGTCTCTTCCAAGATGGCACGGACGTCCCAGCAGAAGCTGTAATAAGCAGTCTCATTTCTGGTGCTCAATCCACCACGCGTTACCATCTTGAGGCTCCAAGGTATGGTAGAAGCTGAATCTCGCCTGGATCTATATCAAGGACATTTAAGATAAGCTGTTTTAAAATTGTACATTTTTTTATTACTTTATTGAAGTTCTGAAATATTAATGATTAAATATTAATTTACTTCAACTCATAATGATATGGTTAATATACGAAATGGAATAAATAGATCACAAAAATAGCATCAAACTTAGATGTAAGGGTTGCAGCCAAAGATAGGTTATGTAAAATAATTTTTTTGGTTTGGTTATATGCCGCTCACAAGCGTATTGTATGTTTGAAATATTTGAGATTTTTTTTTCGCTAAATATTTGTGATATATTTCCATAGATATCATGATTTATAATATATGTACAGTGTAATTTAGGGGACTGTACTTTTCTTATCAATTTTATTATCAATGTGTTTTGTACTAAACTATAAAACTCCACTGGTTAGTAACCTTTTATAATTTCAGCAAAATAAATTAACTATTCTGTTATTATTTAAACTTTGTTAAGATTTTTAAATAAACCTAATAATCTTATGTGGTCTATTTCTGTAGCTAGTTTAGACTAGATCTTTCCCACTTTAGACATTTCAGCTTTTCGTTCCCACTAGGAGGACCCAACCTTAAAGTGGGTGGCGCCTTATCTTTATCTACCATAACCCTCCCTAACTCTACGTGAGCTAATCGAATGGGCCACTTTAGGGTCCAATGATAAGTGGAGAAATAGAACCACTAGAATAATTTTTGTGAAAAAGTAAAATAGGGCCCTATTTTCTCCTGGTTCCAGTTTTTTTTTTCTTATATTAAACTTATTCAATATTTTTGAGCATTTGTAAAGACAAAATAGAGGCCCAGTATCTTAAATTATTTCGTAATACATATTCGGCTGAGCGTGGGTTCAGTGCAGTCGGAAATTTGCTTTCGTAAAAAAGGAACAGGACAATGGTAATTTGCAAACGTTGTTTTCAAAATTAGAACCCGATATTATCAAATTGTTGAAACTCCACGAATCTCAACCATGTTATTAATTTTTTATTACTTATTGATTTTGTCAATTTTATAACTGCGTTCTAACCTATCGTATTAAAATATTTTAATATTGAGTGCAATTACTGTGCGGGGGAGAGCATTGAATTTATTTTTTCTTGTACAGAGGAAGGTGGTTCACAAAAAGTTGAGAATTTTTATAACCTACACTTAGTTAAATAAAATTAGTTGACCTTGTAGTTACACAGAGCAATAATGTGGCTAGTTAAGTTTAATGATGTAATGATCTAACAAATAACATTGTAGAATTAAAAATAAAAGTTCAACATACGCTCATAAATATTTTTATCGATAAACCTACTTTGTCAAGAAAAACTTTCTTTTTCAAAATAAAAATTTACCCCACGTTTATCAATGTTCTCCCGTCCTACTTACAACTTGTTATTTTAAAATCATCTTTTTTCCTCCCACACAATCGATAACCTAATCACATCAAACTACAAAAAAAGGAAAAAAGGAGGCAATATACACAATACATTTCCGATATTTAGATTACCATAACGGGAGCGGTTTTGCCCGACCAAACTTCAAAGCCTTTTATCGATGATAATTCAATGTTTTCATGGATGCATGTCGATTTTATAAAAAAGGAAAATTTATGAGGTCATTGAATTGATGGAAAGTTTGAAAAGAAGTTTAAAAGTTTAAATATTTTTATAAGTCGGTTTTGTCGATAATGAACGTTTTTCTTCGCTTTGAATTATAATAGGAAATAGGGTCTTTTACCTGGTTTATTATATACAAAAAGTTACATATATATATATATATATATATATATATATATATATATATATATATATATATATATAAAAGACAAGATACACAACAAAAACCAAAGACAAATATCAAACAAGGAGCAAAGCCATCATCCCATGCATAAGAGGAATCACGGACAGAATTCAATCCACAAAAGCAATAGCCAACATCCTGGGAAACCCAGAAGATAAGACCAACCTTGAAAATCGTAGAGTTTAAAGCATTCAATATACAGATTACTATCAAATATACATAGGACAAACAAACAGGCGCAGGTCAGCAAGAATTCAGGAACATAAAAGTAGTCTCAAAAATAAACAGACAACTTCGGTTTTATTTCAACACTATATCAAACAACCGAACATATCATTGATTTAGAAAAAGCAAAAGATATAACATTAATAGAAAACTACAAAGTTCGCTCCATAAGAGAACCCTAAAAATCGAAAAAGTGGGACGACTCATTTAACGGGATGAGGCTTTAAATATTCCAACTATATAGAAAACAGAAAGTTAGCCAACTTAACAAAACTCGGGAGAAAACAGAGATCACCATCAGTCCTAAGCGAGTAACGAGACAAGTCTCACTTGAAAATGTCAAATGAGACTTTGGCAAAATACCATTGCTATACGTATTTTTGAAGCCGCTGCTCTGAACACCTGAGTAAGTCTACATCTAAGCCACTCTCTTAGGCTGCGAAGCCAAGAAATATGACGTTGTCCAACATTTTCCCTCTAAATTTTCCTTCAACTAGGTACAATAAGTGGTATTTTTCTCCTCTCATCCATTTTTTGTCATTTGATAGTGACTAAAATTTCTCGATCTTTGTTCGCCCCTCGTAATATTTTAACATTCGTCATCTATCCATGATATTCTGAGAATCACTCAATATATCCACGTTTCAAATGGCTCTAATTTACTTATATTGTTTTTATTTAGCGTTTACACTCCAACTCCTTAGAACAGAACTGAGGAAATGTGTCATCTGACTGATCACATTTTTAAATTCAAGTTTATGTCGTGACTGAAGAAAAGGTTTTTCATCCTTACAAATGTAGTCCATACTTTTCCTATTCTCGTTTGAATTTCATTTGTGATGTCATCGTTATTAAGAGTTATTCCTAATTAGTTTTATTTACGTACTCGTTCAACGGGATCATTATCAATGAGAAGATTACCATATACTCATTGTTTTTTTTTTGATATTATCACAAATTTGGTTTTCTTTACATTTTTCCTCACTGGTAACAACTACCCTCATCCAAAGATTCTTCTATTAGAATACAATCATCTGCGTATTATTGGGTGGTTTGCTATTAATCATTATTTCCATCTCTTCCTCCTATAGGACTTCCTTTATGATCTCCTGTGACTACGGGTTAAACAGTAAGGGCAGCAGCATGCACCCCACTTTTAAACCTCTCCTAATTTGGTTTTTGCCTCTTGTACTGTTTTCGACAACCATCATTGCTCTCGGATCTTTATGGAGGTTGGTAATTATTCTTATAGCGGGATATCCAATTGTTTTGTCTCGAGTTGGCCGTATTTAACCTTGTTGAAAGCCTTATTCTAATCCACAAAGATGCTCAGCCAGTAAGGCTGCGATATTGGCACTGAAGTCCAGTGTCGTAACTTCGTGACTGAGTACAAGGACGTACTGAATGGTATGACAAGGAACGGCTGCACAGTCAGACTCGTATGTGTTCCGGGTTACTTGGGCATACGCGGGAATGAAGAAGCAGACCGTCTAGCAAATTTGGGTTCCGCAACAGAACCGTATGGACCCCAACCAATACTACCTGTCCCAATTGCCATTGGCAAAAAGGAATTCAAATCGTTGCTGGAAACCAAATTTAGTGAATCGTATAGGGGCGTTCCTGGAACGAGATGTGCTAAGCAACATATAACTGGGCCTAGCGCACGGCGTACTAGGAAGCTTCTCTCCTTGGGAAGGAAAGAGCTGCGAATTGTGGCGGGATTGTTGACAGGACATTGTCACCTCAGGGGCCCTCTTCATAGAATCGGTGTCGAAAATGATCCGACATGTAGATGGTGTTTGGAGGAGGATGAAACTCTTGAGTAACCAGCACTCAACGGACTCAGACAGAGATATTTTGGCGATACAATTTTGTTACCGGAAGCAGTTAGGCAAGTTCAACTAACGAGGCTGCTTGGATTCGCAAATGCGATCGACCTCGAATGACCTGCAGCTATGGTAGGATACAAAGGGCCTAATAGAGGCCTAGGCATCGATGATCTAGTATCACCACCCCTTTTTCATTCATACATTCATTCATAATCTACAAAGCAGACATAAACATCTTGGGGTACATGGAAATATCTCTGAGCCAGAATCTTAAAGGCAAAAAGAGCTTTACGAGTTACAAGGTCATAGCGAAATCCTAACTGTGTTTCTCATATTTTCGTTTATAGTTTCCTATAAACTCTGTTACGGATTATTTTCAAAAATGTTTTCAATATGTGACTTATCAAACTGATTGTGCGATTATAACTTTAGGAATGGTGACAAATGTGGTAACTAGCCAATCTTGTGGAATAATGTTCGTGCACCTTACTGAATGACTCTACCAGCAAGTAGACTTTTTTCTCTTCTATTAGTTTTAGAATCTCCGCGGGCAATTCATCGGGACCAGGTGCTTTTTTATTTTTTGATTTCACTAATTTTGGGATTTCATTCTTAATTTTGGTATTGATTTATTTATACTGTTTTTTGTTTTTACACTTAGCTGCTCTTCTGAAATCCATAAGTTTCAGTCATCTATCCCTTTGGTTTATATTGTTTTTCTTTTTGCAGGCTGGTTATAGTAGAGCTTTCTTAATTGTATTCTTATGTGAGTCAATATCCTCATCCTTCTCAATTTCTCTCAGATTTAACTGGATGTTTCATTCTACCTGTTGTTCAACTGATTGTACGCTTGAGCAGCTGACATCTATTAATTATTTTTGTATTGGCTTCTGTTTTTTTTTTGAGTTATATTCGGAATTGAGCACTGGATTGTAATCTGGCTCAATATCATCTCCTCGATATGTTTTCACTGATTCAATTGTATTTTTAGACCTGTCGTTTATAGTTATATAGTCTATTTGATCTTTCGCAACGTTGTGCTTTACATCTTCAGCTGTTTATGAAGTATACAATCGTCTTTTTATTAGTTTGTAAAAGTTGTTCCTAATTATGAAATTGTGTCCATGACTAAATTGCAACATTAAGTGACATATCTCATTTCTCTAACCAAAACCATACTCTCTAACCCATTTACCAGTTTTCCCCTTTCCGATTTTTGTATTCTAGTCATCCATAATTATTGTAATGTCCCTGAATTTAATTTTTTTCGTAGTTTGCCCAATGGTGCTGTACAATTTTACTATATCCTCTTCTCTACTCTCAGTGGTTGGAGCATATACCTGGATTATGTTTAACTTTCCTTTATTGGTTATCAGTTTGAGAGCTAGAGCTCTGTTTGATATGGGAACCAAATTAACTACCGATCTATTTTATTTTAATGTCGATCATCCATTCATCTGGCTTCGCTGATCCTCAGAATATTAACTTGCATTCGACTCATCTTTTGAATTACATTGTGCAATTCACCAGCTTAAAATATTGTTCTTACATTCCATGGAGCTTCCTTGCATTCGTTTTGCTAAATGACGATTGGGTAGGGCCCTGCTGTCTAATGAGTTTCCACTCTTGTCGGATCCTGGTTTCCGATTTCCATCATCAGTATCGTTTAGCCTTACACATTTTGTCGCCACTAGGGCACATTAATATGGTTATTTTCCGTTGCCTTCCACATCACAGTGTTTTAGCCAGCACAGTCGTATAGACTGATTGTCGCCACCTATATCTGGTAGACATTCCCTTATCCGCCACCTAGAGAGTTGTCGTGAATAAGAAAATTATAATAATAAATGTATGTACATAATTTCACTTTTCATTGAATGTCAACTCTGAAATTTAGTCGTCCTAACGTGCGACGTCGAAATTGTTTACCCACAATAATCTTTCTCCACTTTGGGACATTGTTTTTGTTTGTCTGTGCGTCACATTCCCTACTCCATAATTCAAAAGTTACCCGTTGCAAATGCGGAGACCAAAATAAAATTATGCCGTCCCAAGCAGTGACCTGACCCGAGTTTAAGAAAAAACTGCCCTCCGAACCCTTAGGCGGACCAAAATTCGATTTGTCTATCCGTTAAAAGTTCATTTGTAAGTCTAAAGAATCAAGAAGTTTTTTTGTAGTTACGGAAAGTTTTAGTGTCAAGAATTGTTATTCTTATCAATAGAATATAGGAAGTAAGGGTGTTCGGAATAGAAGTTGAAAAGTTTACTTTTGAAAGTGTCTTTTTTACTGCAAAGCAATTTTTGTACTTTCTTTAATGGCTTTAGAATCGAATCGGTTATTGGAAAAGGGGAATATGTGCGAAAATTTGGGATAATTTAATTTTTATTTCCTGGCATAATTTTATCGAGTGTAAACTTTCAAGGGTATATATTTTATTAAATAGGTGTTTATTTGGAACAACATTTGTATGGCTGCCTTCAGGCACGGATCCAAGGGGGGAGGCGATGGGGGCGATCGCCCCCCCCCCCCCCCAAGAGCTTTGAATTCAGGAAAATATACCCGATTTTACATCTTATACTATAGCTTATTCAAGAACTAGAAAGAGTAATAAATCATTTGTGATCCTTTTTTTCTTCTCAAATTACCTGTGTTCTTTATCCCGGTGTGGAAAAATCTGTTAGATACATATATTTTTCATTGGAATGGATTAGAAATTTTATAATCAAAAAAACCGATCTATAATAATGGACTATTTGGGTTGGATAACAATAGATATTTGGAAATGTAAAGCGTTAAAAAGGATTTTAATCCTTGTTATAGGCGTCGGAAGGAGGTCTATTTTATCACTAGGTATTTATGGCTTGGAATATTATTTCGGTAATAAACTTAAAATATAAATTTTTTTATTATTTTATTTCTTATGATTTCCTAATAATTCACATACATTACAAAATATAGATAATTTTGACATATTTAACACAAATCACAACTGTATTTTTATTATTTTTAATTTTGGCATAAAAACCGTTTTAGGCACATTCAGACTAAAACATACCCTTATTCTCTCAAAAAATTCTAAGTTATAATTTAAATACTTACAAAATACCCATTGTCAAAAATACAAAAAGTTAAACATATAAAAAAAATAAATTTCCATATAATATTCAAATTTTTTTGGGGCTATCGGCCATTTTATTATTAATTAAAACCATTTTTGGGACATTTGACGTTTCAGTTTATTTATTTTTTAAACCATCTGCACAGTTACAATTAAATACTAAAAGGGAATTCCAATGTAATTAATTTTTATATGTTACAGTTAAAATTAGACCTACTTATTTTTATTTCTATTGCACTGACATATTAATTTAATTTATATTATTAAATGGAAATCCGATAGTCCCAAAAAAATAAAATAAACTTGTTAATTCTACACGCTTAAGAAAAAGACACAAATACAATAATAAAAGAAATTATGGTTAATTGGAATTTAATATATATAAAATTAAAGAGTGGGACACACTAAAATAAAAATATATAAAGAATAAAAAAATATATAAACAAACATTAAACAATAAAATACAACAAAAACAAAAATTTAAATAATAAATTGTGTTTACACTGGTAAACATTAAGTATCTAATTCGTAATCAAAGTTAGTGAATCTATATTCGCTTAAATTAATTAAAATTGATTCCTCTATTTCACTGATCATGAAATCGAGTTTCCACATTTTGAATTATTCTTTTATTATATGGATTTTTCCCAATTTTCCGTAGTAACTTTATTCAAAAAATCTTTCAAAAGTTCAGTTAAATTACTAATTTTGTAACTTGTGTTATTTCTAGCAACTCTACCTTTTACTTGAGAGAGATATTTGCTTCTCCAACGGAGAGTTTCCGGGCGATCTATAAGAACAGATTTCCTATCTGGTTTTTCCCAGCAAAAATTAAGTTCTCTGAGAATTTTTGAAGCTCAGTTCTTTTAAATTCAGGTAAATTCCGATCTTCATTGATTTTAGTTAGAATTTTATCGACGGTTGGGATCTGCTTCTCATAATAAAATGTATGTACAACTCCTTTTATTGCAGTTTTCGTCTCTTCTTCCAATGAGGTTTTTCGTCTGCCTGTGATCGAGTGTGGCTTGGGAGTATTAACAATTCCAGTCGTTTTTTCCTCCTTCAGTATTCGGTACATAGTAGATGTTCCAAGTCCTGTCATGTTGGAACACATCTCAACATTATTTTCTAGATATTGATATCTTAAGGCATAATAAACATTCATCGTAATAAGTTTTTCGTTGAGGAAAAAATGCCTTGGTTTAACGATTTTAGACTACATATAGAGATGGAAACCATATCTTTTAGGTATCTTACTAATCTCAAATAATATATAAAAACCAGGGCAAGCAAGATAAATCACTAAGGACACACACAGTAAAGTGTACTTTGCTCACTGACAAAAATTAAATTGAACTATCAGAAATTTTATTGTTGGAGTAAATTTATGAAGGCTTATAATATTTGAATATAATTAAATATAATAAGTTTTACCGCAGTCTTCAGTTACCTGCGGCACTGGTACAGGTACGTTGGAGGTTTCGGTAACAGTTTTATAATTCTCTCTAGTTCTTGAATAGAGTATAGGAATATGTATGCTTGCGATCGCCCCCCCCCCTCCCAAGAGCTCAGAGGTAAGATTCTGCCTTTTATATTAGGAATGTGTATGCTGCTGGCACTCCCCTCACCGTTGACAACTTGTTTTTCTTGCGATAGCCGCCCCCAAGAATTTTAAGTTCAGGAAAATAGCCCCCATTCTGCCTCTTATACTAGGAATGTGTATGTTGCTGGCATCCCCCCCCCCTCTTCAAGACCTTCAAATTCAGAAAAATAGACCCGACCCTTCCTTTTACACTATAAATGAGAATGTTTCCGGTATCGCCCCCCTCCCCCCGTCCACAACTTGCTTTCGCTTGCCATACTGTACTTTTGTGATATCACCGCCCATGGCTGCCTTACATACAGTGATCCGCAGAAAGTGCGCATCATATGGGAATAATTTTTATCTTTGAATTTAATAAACTTATTTTGTCTAAAAAAAGTCCTGCATATCCTCAAATCAAAATAACAACCATTAAGTGGTGAAAGTTTTATAGTTTACAAGGGAGGATCAAAAGTTTTAAATTACACTAAGAACAAAGTACCTTCATTTTTCATTTTGGAAAATATTTTTCTAAATAATTTTTTAGAAAAAAGATAATTCTATATAAACAATTATTTTACATATAGTTTTAAGACTTTTTAATGCTCATAAATCAGTTTGGTGTTGCCAAGTTTTTACACAATTTAGATAATTTTTTCCTTATAAAGTATGTTTCTGGCATATTCAAAAAGTAAAACATGAGGAGATCCATTCTTTTCCAGAAAATTGGCACAAATAATCGAAATTTAAAGTACTTGGAACGTAGTTCTATGAGATTGTAAAACAGCAAGCGAAAAATCACAGATAGGACAAGAATTGCCGAAAATTTTACTTTTTTTGAAATGTGCGGATTCTGCATCTCAGAAAATACTTATCTCTGTTGTTAAATATCCTTTTTTCAATGTATGATTGCTGTCGATATCATCAATATGACACATGACAGTTATAATCAAATAATCCTATATTATTAACTTTCAAATCTAATCCAAATCCAACCAATTCAAAATAATATGCATTTCAATTCCATGTATAAACAGAAATAGAACAATCCAGTGCCAAATGAACACCTCCTCTTAGCGCAACTAAATTGCAACTGTGAATTCTTCCTTGTTATCTCTGACGGAAAACAAAAGAGTAGCTGAAGCAAACTTCGCACTACACATACCAAAGAACAATTGACATAGCAAACAATGGGAACTAATTTTAACCTGGTGCTGTCCTCTACGCTTGTATAAAGCGTGTATAGCGTAGCAAAAGTTAAACAGAGAAAAAGATAAAATTTTAAATAGAAAAGTTTTGTGTAAACGTGGAATAACAGAAATGACTTCGGATCTTTACTTTAAAAGTTGCGAAAAAATTTAATTTTATTTAAAGTTTTATGGGTAATGCAATTTTTGCGAAAACTATATTCTACACTACATAAAGTAACATTTACTGTGATTCTCCTTTAGGCAGTTAAAGGAAAAATACAGAGAAAGTTCATTTTCTGTAAATACAACTCTGGTCCTCTATACGTATGCGTTTCATAGAATCATGATTTTTTTTTCATATTTAAAATTTTTTATTCAATACAAAATTTGGTATTGCATGATGCATTTCCTTATAATAATATATTTCATTTTCTTATGCGGCTTTTCAGCCCAAAGAGGAAAATAAACCAGCCTTTCGGCTGCCAGCGTTTTTAGACAGTAGGGAAGTACAAATATGTGTGAAAATATCTTGTTTTTGTTTGGACCTCGGTAATCTTCGGTCCATATTGCAGGTTATAATGCGCTTAACTTGAAAACAAAATTGGTTGGGTATCTATACAAAGTGTCTGGGAAAATGTGGAAACCTTCCGGATATGAAAACAAAACACTGAAAGAAATTCTACAAGTTCATATAAACTTTTTTTGTATAGACCTCCTCTTCGAAGATATGGGTTCTCAAAGATCTGCAATGGAATCAAATTTTTTACACATAATACTTGATCCACCAGGTCTATTTCAATTTTTTTTAATATGATGTATATCAGATAAGACCCTTCAAATTAGAAAATGTTGTGAATTACTCACAGCTGTAGGATAGGACTAGCTGTGGCACACAAGATCCCACTTTTTTTACGCCCTGTATGATAAAAATTTTGGACAGCGTTTTTTACGTACCTTTAACTATTGACTAAAAATTAAGTATTCTTTATTCATGTCGCTAATCCTAAACGTTTTCGAAAAAAAACGTCATTTCATGTACATCATATATATAGTGTTTTTCGATACATCTTTGTTCCTATCAAATGTTCAATCTTCGACTTTATAATAAAAAAAAAAATTCGACCCAAAATTGGAGTTTACCTTTTTAGTTAAAAACATCTAATCCTGTGAATTGCAGTTCGACCTAGGTTCGCGAAAAATGTACGTTTTGTTTTATAGGCAACAAAAACCAAGTATTGTTGTTGCAAACGTTGCTATGTACGAAAGAAATAAAACTTTAACATCGCTGACACCTTGACTCTGGATATTAATTTACTGGTTTTTGGATTTGGTGGTAAAATTAATTGTGAAATAATTTGAAATATGGAATACACGTTTATTAAGTAAGCAGATCAGGAAACATTTCAACGAGTTGACCAAGAAAAATGGTAGGCGATTCCATTTAGTAAGGTAATAGCATCAAATTTCTTTATAATTTTAGGACATTGTCGGAAAAGAAGTAATGATGCTGGTCGGAGAAGAACAGTACGTACGCCGCAATTAGAGGAAAATGTTTTAAACGCTGTAGATAACACTCCTTCGATGAACACTCAAGAATTATCAGCGCAGTTTAATACGCTGGAAACAATAGTACATCAAGTTTTTCAAGAACAGTTCTTATATCCATATTTTTTGAAAAAAGTGCATGAACTGATTCCTGAACATTTTCCCCATAGAATGCAGTTTGCAAACTGGCTCTTGGATCAGCAACGAAATAATGTAAACTTCATTAGCACTATTATCTTCACGAATGAAGCAGGGTTTATCAAAAATGTTATCATAAATTAACACAACTCACGTGTATGTGCTGATGAAAATCCTCATATAACTATTGTTTCGCTTCATCAACATCAGTTCCAATCAATTAATCATTGGCAATTTTTTGATTGGACTATTCGTATTGCCGGCCCAATTGAATAGAGAACTTCATTTGAAGTTCCTCTAGAAAACTTTTCACGATGTAGTAGAGCACCTACTACCTAAACCTGCTGAAACATGTGCTACATGCACGATAGGGTAATACCTCATTTCAATGAATGTGGACGCTTCTAAATAACGTCTATCCAAACCGTTGGATAGGTAGAGAAGGACCTATTGCCTGGCCTCCTCGATCTCCCGACCTAATGCCGTTGAATTTTTACCTGTGGAGACACCTCAAAACCGTGGTGTATTCCACTCCAGTCAATAGTAGGGAGAAACTTCTACGGAGAATCACGTTTCATTGTGATCAAGTAAGGAATAATGCTGAGTTAATGTGAAGGGCTTCACGAAGTCCATGTTGAACTCTTTTGCGAAGTTATTAACTAAGCAGCTAGTTTATCTTTTATTGAAACTATGGTAACGGGGGAAAATTCCACTTTTTCATATTCAACCTGACAGAAATTAGGGGACTAACAGGTTAAATAAAATGACGTTTTTTTGAAAATGGTTAAGATTAGCGACATGAACGAAAAGTGCTTAATTGTTCAATAGTTAAAGCTATGTAAAAAACGTTATTCAAAGTTCTTATCATACCGGGCGTAAAAAAATGGAGTCATAAGTGTCACAGCTAGTCCGTCCTTGCAGCTGTGAGTAATTCACGACTCTTTCTTGGATAGTAATTTGAAGGGTCTTATCACATTAAAAAAAAAGAATTATACCTGGTGGTTCAATAATTATGTATAAAAAAACTTAATTCTTTTGCAGCTCTTTGGGAGCCCATATCTCCGAGGAGGAGGTTTACAGTCAAAAAGTTTATATAAACTTGTAATATTCCTTTCACGTGTTTCTTTTTCATATCGAGAGATTTCCACATTTTCTTGGACACCCTGTATATTTCCGGGTGATTGCCAGTAGTTTTCTTGTGGGAAAAATACAGTCAAAAAACCTTCTTGATTTTGTTCAGCTATAACAATGATTATAAATTTTTTATATATTTGCTGTGAAACAGTTACTATTTGGTATCGTCCCGTCGTCGAGCTGCGTCCGACTTAATCGTGAGACATGGTTTGGCAAGGCGTGGCGAGAGAAGGATTTAAGCATTCAAAATTTAGGCCATCTTATTCAAACGTCTTCTCATCTGGCGATATGGATTATAATTCAAGTCTATATTATGCACACCCATCCAAGGGGGAGGGGAGCGGAGGGAGCAATTGTCTCCCCAAGAGCTTTTAGAATTTAAGAAAATAGACCCGATTCTGGCTCTTATACTAGAAATGGATATGCTGCTGGCTTCCATCCCCCCCACCCCCGTCGACAGCTTGTTTTTTCTTGCGATCATCTCTCTCAAGAGCAACAAATTAAAAAAAATAGACCCGACCCCGACTTTTATCCTAGAAATGGAAGTGTTGCTGGCGTTTACCCCCCCCCCCCCCATCGACAACTTGCCATACTGTCCTTTTGTGATATCACCGCCCTCCTCCCCCCAAAGAGAGATTCTGGATCCGCCCCTGCACCCATATAAGACAGGCCTAACGGTATCTTTTTTACCTCGCTTCAAGGACTGTAAAGGGGCAACTTGGGACAAGGAAAGTCGTAGGCTAGAAACCTTAACTTACCGGCACTGTGCCCAGTTATTTATGTTATGTGCCAATTATTATCTTTTATGATAAGTCGATGTCCCGCTTAACTGAAAAAATAAGTAAGTTGTATGCCAGAAGATTGATTTAGGGAATTGACCAATTTAATTTTAGCTTTTGTATATATTCGTATACTTCTGCAATCAATTGTATTATATAATAGGATGTTTTAGAGTTATTATTGTTTTAATTCTGAATTAGCATATTGTTAATTAATTTTTCATAAGTGTTCCAGGTATGATATATGGGTTTAGGCTTTTTTTTTTTGATTAACAGGACTTAATCTCTATACTGTTAAATTTGCTGTTTAAGAGGATTGGAATATTTTATGCCTCAAGAATGTGTCGTTTTTTTTTTTGCATATACCCATATTCAATGAACCGCTGGACGCCAGAGAGATTATGTAATTCATTGATTCTAGTGTATGTATCTGTTAGTGATGCGTCTTAGAAATTTCTTCTGAAGTCGATGCATATGCCGTAATCGGATTTGTGTATTATTAATTTGTTTGCTTATGAAAGACATGATCTAGAACTCATTAATGAATACAAAGCCTGCATAGCCGCAAAGATTTTATTTGCGATGTTAGTAATGCGATTTATAAACGACATCATTCAGGGTTACGCCGAGATACTTAATTTTTTTTTGTATTTTTGTTGTTGATTTTTATTGGTAAGATAATTTTATTTCTTACAAGCTTTTTAGTGGTAATGACAAATTTGGACTAAGAATAATAGGAATGTCTGGTGTATAGAAACTGTACAGGTTGGGTGACAGTACACTACTCTGTGGAACTTCCACAAATAAGATTCCGGGATCGAACAGCTGTTTTTCAAATTTAACGCTAAATGTTCTATTTTTTAGGTATGAGTTAAAAAAAGATACTAAATACAATGGGAAGTTGTGTAGTGTTAATAATTTAATAAGAAGCTATCGTACCAGGCTGTGTCGAAAGCCCGCGCTATGCCAAGAGACAGCATCACAGTATTTTGACCCCTATTTAAATATTCCAGTGAATCCAGCAGAACCTAGATCATCAAAAGCATGTCTCGCTCCAGAGACCAAATTGCTGTGCAGGAATATTTTCCATTAAATCCAATCCGTGTAATCTCAACATGACTAGGCGCTCTACCTCCTTGGTCTAGAAACTGAGTAAAGAAATCGATCTATATGCATCAGCGCTTTATGGAGTATTGTCTGCAAGATTGTATGATGATTGCATGCTTCCATTTATTTGTTATGATTAACGTTGATATCGTAGAGAGAACTTATTTTATTGCACTCACATTTCAATTTCTTTTTGAGGCGCCACAAGGAGTTGTCTCAGGTTAACAATGTGTCCCTCTAGGCCTGGTTTTTGTAAACTTCAATTCTCTCTCTAATATCATTCTGCTTTTTCACAACAGTTTCATCAGTGGGCTAGATTCTCACATTCTAGCCTCAAGAATTTGGTTTGTACTAGCGATTTATACATACCTTCTAGAGACACCCTGTATATTATAATAATATCAATATAAAGACAGATGTAAAAGTCTTTATTGACAGTGATCACAAGGTTATATACAAATTTTCAAGTAATGAAAAAAGTAAATTCGCTATTAACTGATTATTAAACTATCAATTCAAATCAAGTATAAAATACATTTATCTCCTAAG
Source organism: Diaprepes abbreviatus (assembly GCA_034092305.1). Classification (NCBI taxonomy): domain Eukaryota; kingdom Metazoa; phylum Arthropoda; class Insecta; order Coleoptera; family Curculionidae; genus Diaprepes; species Diaprepes abbreviatus. The sequence continues at coordinate 17,510,955 of JASJET010000200.1, read as the reverse complement.
TGTTTTAGAAACAATCTGAAAGCAAAAATAAATGAAAACTGATTTAAGATAATATTTGGTATAATAGAACATCACAACCATATTATTCCATCTAGCTATCTTTAATAATTTTCTCGATTCTTGATTCCCTAGTTGCAATTATTAGACGTAACGAAAACACAAAGCTTATACACTTAAGACTAGCGTCTTCTCCAGAGATAGACAAACGGGGTTCAGCAACTGGAAATGATAACACCAAACACTATGTAAACTAAACTCAACCTATTTCTGTTTTCACAGGACCCAAGTGCCTACTTGGCTTTTCTTATTCCTCAATTTATGTAAATTAATGTTTTGAGCTTGCTAAGTTATTAATCATTACACGAGGATGATTAGTTTAGAAGTGCAGAATAAAACAAAACTTAAATAATAGATATAGAGATGCTTAAAGTCTTTTAAAAAATAAATATTGATCATAAGTTGGCAAGACTTCTCAAATTTGTTTAAATAATTAAATCTTTTACTTCGCAAAAGTAAAATGTTTACTATTAATTTGGAAACAAGTGATATGCAATAAAATACTTTTTCGGAGTTGTGATGTTGAATTACACGAAGTTGGCATCAATTTCTTTTTTGAATTCTTGATTCATTTTAGGACGTTTCCCCAACACCTTAATTCAAAAACACAAGTAAAGAAATCCGAATAGATTAAAACGGAGAATTTTGTTTGCAACAACTTCATTGTTTCGCACGCACGGTGATAGATGGTGCCATCATGTTGAAACCACATCTCAATTACATTCATTCCATCCAATTGTCAAAAAAGTTTGTCACCGTATTATAATAGCGATCGACATTAACAGTCGTGAAGGCACCTGCATCATTTTTAAAAAAGGATGATCCAAAGGTTTTTTTCTATCAAAGAAACACTAGAAGAAAACAAAAGCTTGAAAGTCTTAAACCGAAGCAAGTGGAAAAACGAGATGCTTAAACTGAAATGCAAGTAAAGAAGAAGTACTTCAAATACAAAAGAAATACTTCAGTTGGTTTAAATTTTTGTGAATACCTAAATAAAGATAGAAATAAGTTGCCTGCCAAACTGGAAAAACTAAATTTTTGGATATTTTAAAAACAGAAATATATGTCTGAAGTAGAATGAAAAATAATAAAACCCCAGATCAAGATGAAATTATATTCGAGGCTCTGAAAATGAGTCGGGAAAATCTAATAATAAAAAGTTAAATCCTAGTCAACATGTGCTAAGTTCACCAAACTATCCCCTCCCGATAGTATAAGACTATCATGATCCTTATTCTCTAATCTTGAGAATTATAGATCTATTAGTCTGCAGAACTATTTATACAAGTATTTTATAAAAATTGTCAGGGCTAGATTAAAAAATAAACTTGAATTCTACCAACCCCGTCAGTAAGGCGAGCTAAATATGAAACAAATGATTATCTGCGATGCTTAAAATCATTCGCAGAAAAAATGATTGAGTACAAGAAGGGTTTGACTCTCATATTTGTTGACTTCAGGAAAGCTTTTGATAGCACAAACCTCAATACCATCTATCGACAATACATATGCAAAAATCATTTACGACATCTATAAACACACTCAGTTACCAAAATTCTTTACAACAGTCCTGGAACACTTACTTAAATGCCTGGAATAAGAGAACAGATCAATATTGATGGAGAACCATTACAGGATCTTCGGTTTGAGGACGATATGGTTCTAATGGCAAACAATTTGAAAGAGCCCAAGAGATGCTTATAGATTTTACCGTTACGTCTCAGGAGTTGAATAGCAAATAAATTATAGCAAAACAAAAATAAAGCGTAAGGGACATTTTCAGGACAGTCATACCTTTAGATCTGAATAGAAAAGCTTCCAAGCAATGTACCTTGTTATTTTCCACATATGGAGCGGAGTCTTTGAGTCTTACAAAGCTCGCGATCCTTGAACGAAAAGTCGCTAAAATAAAATGCTGAGACACAGGCGGTGAACGACACAAATTTTGAAATGGGGACCTGGTACTAACAAGAAAAGTCGAGAAAAACCACCGACGACATGGTGGATGACCACATAAGGGTATATACTAATTGGATTGCAGCCCTTCAAGACAGGAAGGTTTGGTTGCGCTTGGAAGGAAGCAACTGTGTAGCTCTGGATAATGATGATGATGGGCCCATAATCCCTCCTGTTCACCTGGTACACCAAACTGTCACTTTTTAAGATGAATTGCAAGTTTTTGCAAAGCATGTAGATTTTTTGCTAACCAGATACTCGAAATCAGGCTTTTCAAAAAGATAATTACGCACACCAAAATGAGCACGTAATTTTGAAATCGTCACTGTAATGTTTTTCAATTTTGTAGCTGTTTTTATCATAAATAAACATTCTTCCAAACTAAAACACGACATTTTTGTAAACAATTTCGAACTTTATCTTTCAATACCTTAAAATAAAGAAATTATTCACAAAAATCAATATATGCCAGATCATTTGTAATGGAAATAAACAAATTTATTTTGCATTTAATGGAAGACCTGTTTGTTCTTTGCCAACAAATAAAACTGCCTATATTTGTTTTATATTAGCGATATAAACTCATTAAAATACACAAAACCTGAATTTAAATTTAAAATATACCAAAAATTTGGAACAAAATTAATTTATTTTTTGCATTTAAATAAATTTTAGTTTCATAACATAATTAAAAAATAATTTACGGAATAAATTTACGTGTATTATACTCTCGAAATTTCCAGGGTTTAGGTTGAATTATCTGGGAGCAAATACGGCCATATTAAAGACAGAAAAATTTCAAGTTAAGCCTAATTTAAACAAAGTTTCATAAAATAACATTTACCACCGGAACCGAAAAAATATTAAGAAGTGATTTTTATTAGTCATTTGTATGTCTTTATGATTATACTATTAAGAAGTATAAGTTTGGTCTGTTGTTACGCTTATTTAATAATTTATAATTTTAGAAATTAACTGTGGTTATTAATTTCAACTTTATTTTTACACAATAAAGTTTAGAAACGAAAAAAAAACTTATTGAATGCGAGGCTACAACTATCAAAAGACATATGGTGGGGATTAAAAATTACTGTATGGCAGTTAGTAAACACAAAGTCGATATCCCCGAAAATCTGAAGGATCCTGATTTAATAAACAGATTTTTTAGATCTTCTATACTCATTTCAGGGGTACATAATAATAAACCTTTGAAATTTTATGAAAATGGTGTAAAAGATGATGTAACTCGTAATTTTAAATTTAAAGGAGTAACAGAATTCAGGGTGGCGAAGATGATCTCTAAAATAAAGTTTAAAGCGAAGGGTCACGATGGATTGAGCATTGAATTGGTGAAACTCTGCTGTCTTTTCATCCTGCCTAACCTGACACAGGTATTGAATGTATGTCTATTAAATTCTGTTTATTCAGAATGCTGAAAGATGGCTTTAGTAGTGCCATTGCCAACAGTTAGTGGTCCCTGTGAACTTCGGGATCTTCGTCCCATCAGTGTTTTGCCCCGTATGTCAAAAGTATTAGAAAAAAATAATTAATGAACAACTTATAGAGCACGTGGAGGTTAACCGAATACTGCCTGACACTCAATGTGAGTTTAGAAAAATTCACGGTTGTTCTACTGCTCTGGCAAATGTCGCTGATGATATATTTCGGACGACTGATTCAGGAGAAGTAACAGTCCTGACACTGCTCGACTTTTCGAAAGCGTTTGACACTCTGGACCTCCCATTTGCTAATGGCAATACTTCACTATATCGGTCTTAGTGATCATGCCATTTCATTTTTTAGGTGTTTTCTGAAGGGTCGAAAGCAATGCGTTAAACTGGGTGGTGAGATATCAGAGGAGCTGCCCATAAATTCTGGTGTACCGCAGAGCTCTATTGTACGTTCTTTGTGATGTTCAATCTACACTTCATGTTTACCAAGTTCCTTGAGAAGATACAAGTCGCATTGCTACGCGGATGATACCCAGGTATATTTGTCTTTTAGAAGGGAATATGTTCTTGAAGCTTGCAACCCTATTAATCAAGACCTTGTATCTTAATCCGGAAAAATGCTGTATAATGATATTTGAAAAAAAAACTGATAAAGAGATTGTTAAAAATCTTATAAATATAAAGATTGGCGATTCAGTTCTGCCAATTAAGGATAGTGTTAAAAATTTGGGTGTTGTCTTTGACAGTGTACTGCAATTTGATAAGCATGTTTCCCATTGTGTTCGGAAGGCTTATATTAGACTAAACCTTCTTTATTGTTACCGCCATGATTTGTCTATAAAACTTAAGACTTTGCTTTGTGACTCGCTGGTGCTCTCCATTTTTAGCCACGGAGATGTAATATATGGAAACTCCCTAACAACCATTCAAAAACGAATAATACAGAAAGTGCAAAACTTTTGTTTGCGACTGATTTATGGAGTTCGTAAATATTAGAGAATATCTCATAAGTTACTCGATTTAAAGTGGCTGAATATGGAGAGCAGGAGGTGGTTACGTGAGGCTTGTTTTTTATGATAAAATCATATATTATAAAAGCCTACAATATCTATACAGACGAATCATTTTTAGATCCCACGTGCATAACGTCAATATTCGTTTTCGGGGAACAATAACTCCGTCCCTGCATAAATCTACTGTTTGAACGCTCTTTTACCTACAATGTTGCTAAATTATGTAATTCTCTTCCGGATTTCTTCAACACTCTCACGCCTGTAAAATTTAGATGCGTTGTCTTCTAACACGCATTTGATAAACAAATAAGAAAATTGTAGTTTCTTTTTTTTCTTTTCAATTTTGATGAAGAAAATCCAGAATTTCTATCAGTCTATCTAACTTGGGTGTATAAGTATTGTTTCTTTTCTCTTCTATGTTTAATTATTTAGGTCTCTTTTATTTTTAAGTCTGGGTTGAGTTGATCAGGGTGGATATCACTTACGTGTTATCCACATCTGGACTTCGCCTTTTCTGTCTCTGTATTATCCTGTATATTAATTAATTATAATATGTTGTTAATTTTATGGAGCCAGAAATAAAGACCTAATTATTAATTATTATTATTATTATTATTTAGAATCGTGTGAAGGAGATTATTTTTAAATTTGCATCCCGTTAAAATAATTGACGGTAAAAATAGGGGTTACAATATAAATTTGGAAAGTGTATGGCTAAGAGAAACAATGTGTGTGCAAAATAAAAGTCAGAAAGAACAATACACAATTTGTTATAAATAAGTGTGGAAAATGATTACACACAAAAAAATTAAAATGACATGCTAAAATGTTAGAACTGTTACCTTGAAAACTACATCACAATACGTGACGTCAAAATCATAAATTAAAAGTTTTTAATGGGTATTAAAAAAAACAAAGAATTATTTTTGTACTAACTTTGTAAAATGTCAAAAAAGTAAATAAATTAACCGTTATTAATCATATTAAAATTAATAAGATATTTAGAAATTAAAGTTTATAATAGTAATAACATATATGAGTAAGTTAAAATAGTAATGAACAAGAGAAAAAAGGTTGGTCAAACATGAGCCGAATACAAAAAAAAAACAATGGTACATTTTACTAAATATACACCTGTAGGTAAATGATATAATATGATATATCAGATAAAGCCTGTTATTTCCAGAAAATATGGCTAAAGGCATTTAAAGATATTTAAGATAATTTGTCTTCTGCAAAGACACGATGAGATAAGAATAGCAAGTAGAGACAAAATTCTACAGATAAGCTTCAAATAGGTCAAAGGTAAAGTTAAAAATTAAGACTCATTCATAATTCTCCTGACGAAGTATGTTACAACTAGAGTATCCGTTCTCATATGGCTTTGGTCCCAATGTGTTTCGTAGAGTCTTTCTCACGCAAGTTCCTTCAGCATTCAGCTCAAGAATCTTAAATGACTTTAGAACTTTAGGTAAAGAAAATAGGTATTAAAGGCCACCAATAGGTGTTTAAGATAATTTTCTTGAACTCGTGTCAAAATGGCCTACCATAAATTAAGAAAAAAATTCTATAAAATGAACAATATCATTAAAAGCCAAATAAATGTGTGCTCTATAAATACATTAAAACATATTTAGACCAAAACAAAAGGTAATTTGTATCTCAGAAAAGATTATCCTCTAAACTTTGAAAAAAAAATTATAAGAACAAATAAACATACCTTATTCCTCCGCAGCTGGCGAACGAAAACGCAGAGTTCATGATTCCGGTACCTCACCACAGGAAACGCTTTCAAACAAAAGATATCTTAAAATTTTTTTAATTTAACGGAACAAACCTACCGAGTCAAAAAGGTCCCTAAACAACAAAAATAATCCAAAACTGTTTCAAACTAAATAAGTTACGTTATATATATATATATATATATATATATATATATATATATATATATATATATATATATATATATATATATGTATGAAGTAGAATGCATACAGTAAACGCAAACTTCCTTCCAACCATATCCTTTCCATGTTAGAGGTTGCACAGTTTGAACAAATTGCTAAGGAACAGTTTTTGCATGCTTCCTTCTGATCTGTCCTTTACATAGCAGGTGCATGTCGATGAATCTAGTAGAGACGAAACATGTACCTCTGTATGTAGCGGGGAGGGGAAGTTTTGACTTTCTTCTCGGTATGGTGGTACAGGTAGGCCATCATCTCGATGGTGGTGGAATAGGATAAATTGTGTTCCTTAGCAATTTGTTCAAACTGTGCAACCTCTAACACGGAAAGGATATGGTTGGAACGAAGTTTACATTTACTGTTCGCATTCTATTTCATTCATAAACGGAGCTGCATATAGTTGTACGTTTTGCTGAATGTGATTTCAGCACTACAACGGCATAATGTGGATATATCCACTGCTATTGCATCTCACACGGAGGTATCCGTGAAAGCCGCATAAACATATATATATATATATATATATATATATATATATATATATATACATATATATATATATATATATATATATATATATATATTTATATATATAAAGGATGTTTTTTATAGAGAGGTATAGAACTTTTAAATGGAATAAAACAAAGATAAATTTTTTAAATTGACATGAAATTTACTTTATTCGAAAGATAACCTTCTGGCATTATAATTTAAATATGACTTCTGGCATATGACCGCCACGGCTGGCTCGGACGTAGTCTAATCTGGAGGTCCAATTTTCGGTGACTTTTCGAACATTTGTGGCCGTATATCGGCAATAACGCGGCGAATGTTATCCTCCAAGTGATCAATCGTTTCGGGCTTATCGGCGTAGACTAGCGACTTCACATATCCCCACAGAAAATAGTCTAGCGGCGTTAAGTCGCACGATCTTGGAGGCCAATTCACGGGTCCGAAACGTGAAACTATGCGGTTACCAAACGCTTCCTTCAATAAATCAATTGTGGCACGAGCTGTGTGACATTTTACGCCGTCTTGTTGAAACCACAGCTCCTGCACATCATGGTTGTTCAATTGATGAACGAAAAAGTCAGTAATCATGGCTCTATAGCGGTCACCATTGAAGTACGGACCAATGATTCCACCAGCTCATAAAGCACACCAAACAGTCAGTTTTTTTGGATGTAACGGTGTCTCAACATACACGTGAGGATTATTATCACTCCAAATGCGGCAGTTTTGTTTATTGACGTATCCATTCAAACAAAAATGAGCTTCATCGCTAAACAAAATTCGCTTATGAAAATCAGGATCAACGGCAATCTTGTTTTGGGCCCATTCACCGAATCTACGCCTTGCTAGGTGATCGTGTGGCTTCAATTCTTGCACGAGTTGGATTTTTTAAGCACGCAAACCAAGATCTTTCCGCAAAATCTTCCATAAAGTGAATGGACACATATCCAGTTCCTGTGCACGATGGCGGATAGACTGATTCGAGTCTTCCTCTACGCTACGCTCTACAGCAGCAATGACTTCTTCTGTACGCACTGTACGACGTCTCTGTGGATCATTTAGAGTAAACGTGGTGCGAAAACGTTCCATAGTTAATCGAATTAATTGCTCTGATGGACGATTATGTTGACCGTAAAATGGTCGTAGTGAGCGATACGTATTTCAAAATAAATTTGCACAATTTGGAAGCGTTGTTCAGGCGTCAGTCTATTCATGTTGAAATGCCAAACCAAACTAAACATAAATCACTTGACAGCTGACAAAATGGCCGCCAGTTAAAAAAGTGTTGCCAACTTAAAGTTATATATCTCTATAAAAAAAACACCCTTTATATATATATATATATATATATATATATATATATATATATATATATATATATATATATATATATATATATTATTACCTTTTTTCTTGTCACCGAAACATTCTTTTGATCTTATTATTTAATTCCATGATGTGGTAAACATCATATCATAATTAATTTTCTCTAGATTCTGGTTTGGTTATTTCTCTCGTCAATGATTTTCTGTGTTAATGTCGTTATAAGATTCCCCAGAACACCACCTATCGAGTATCCTTTTAAATTATTTTTATTTTTAGGGTTGTATAAAGTTCTTTTTCCTTTTAGTTGGGTTCAACTTTCTACAAAAAACTTTACCATTATCTATTTCGCTTCGGTAATATCTCTTTGGAGACGTATTTCTTTAATTTATAATTATAAATGAATTTATATGTGTCGCCAGAGTTTCAACCAATCGTAGAGAGTTTTCCATCAAGTAATCGGACATAAAAATTATTTTTACTTAATTTACTTTTTTACGCTGGAATCTACTAGAGTGGCAACAATTTGTAATATATTTTTATTAGAGTCAAATAACCTATTACCATAATATGTACATAAAAAAAATCTGATGATGTGTTTCCTGACCGTGTCTGTGTTTATATTATTGCAACATTCATTGGTTAAATATAGAGAAATAAAACATATATGTAAGGAACTGAATAGAAAATAAAACGTTGACTGCTCCATTTTAGTATCTAAAGTCTTTCATTTTATTTGTTTCTGCATCAATAAAATAAAGAGGAATGGCAAATAATTCCAGATTGCCTTAGGCTTTACTAGAACTAAATAATATAACTTAAATGAAAGATATGGCGTGGAATCCATACAGATTACATTTTCTATGGACTGTTCTGCGAAAGAGTGTTAAGATATATATATATATATATATATATATATATATATATATATATATATATATATATATATATATATGTTTATGCGGCTTTCACGGATTCCTCCGTTTGAGATGCAATAGCAGTGGATATATCCACATTATGCCGTTGTAGTGCTGAAATCACATTCAGCAAACGTACAACTATATGCAACTCCGTGTATAAATGAAGTAAATTGCGATCAGTAAATGCAAACCTCGTTTCAATCATATCCTTTCAGTGCATTACTGATCGCAATTTACTTCATTTATACACGGAGTTGCATATAGTTGTACGTTTGCTGAATGTGATTTCAGCACTACAACGGCATAATGTGGATATATCCACTGCTATTGCATCTCAAACGGAGGAATCCGTGAAAGCCGCATAAACATATATATGCCATCCGGCGGGAGGTCGGCGAAGCCGCGTTCAGTACTGCATGCTTCCTTCCGATCTGTCCTTTGCACAGACAGGTGCATATCGGTACCCTGATGAGTCTAGTAGAGACGAAACATGTACCTCTGCCGTATCACTGTGGCGGGGAGAGTAAGTTTTTTGCTTTCTTCTCGGTATGGTGGTACAGGTGGGCCATCATTTCGATGGTGGTGGAATTGGATGGATTGTGTTTTATCGCAATTTATTCAAACTGTGCAACCTCTAACACTGAAAGGATATGATTGAAACGAGGTTTGCATTTACTGATCGCAATTTACTTCATTTATACACGGAGTTGCATATAGTTGTACGTTTGCTGAATGTGATTTCAGCACTACAACGGCATAATGTGGATATATCCACTGCTATTGCATCTCAAACGGAGGAATCCGTGAAAGCCGCATAAACATATATATGCCATCCGGCGGGAGGTCGGCGAAGCCGCGTTCAGTACTGCATGCTTCCTTCCGATCTGTCCTTTGCACAGACAGGTGCATGTCGGTACCCTGATGAGTCTAGTAGAGACGAAACATGTACCTCTGCCGTATCACTGTGGCGGGGAGGGTAAGTTTTTTGCTTTCTTCTCGGTATGGTGGTACAGGTGGGCCATCATTTCGATGGTGGTGGAATTGGATGGATTGTGTTTTATCGCAATTTATTCAAACTGTGCAACCTCTAACACTGAAAGGATATGATTGAAACGAGGTTTGCATTTACTGATCGCAATTTACTTCATATATATATATATATATATATATATATATATATATATATATATATATATATATATATCCGAACGGATAGTCGAGAGATCCACTCTGAAAATGTCTATATTGATGTAAAAAATCTAATTTTTTGTTCTAAACTATGAACCAAAAATGTTTTTGATTTTTTTAAGGTTAAAACACCGAATTTTCAAAATCTGATTACACCATCGAAAAGCTGAAAAAAAAAATAGACAAAAAACGTATATATTTTTATTAAATTTCTCCACTTCTACTTTGTTGTTGAATGTTTAAATCAGGTTATGGTTCTCCTGATTCTTTTGCTTTATATTTTTATTTTAAAGAGAGAGCGGAAAAGAATTATTTAAAAAACTAATTTTGTGTGTAGTCATAGCGATAAATAAAACGACTTTTAGTAACAAAACGTAAACAGACACTAACGTTGAAAAATAAATATTATGTAAACACCTATGTAAATGTAATTTCTCATCTTGTAACAAGCCGTTTTGCGCCTAGCAAAAATCTTGGCATCGCTGCATACTAATAATCTTAATTCATACTTCGGTCTTTCTCGTTCACATATAAGCTGTTTTAGGTGTTTTCTCTTTGCCGTTTCAATAAATAACATAATCCTGTGTTTTCGATTATAGAAAATCCGCGAATTATAAGTTGTTGCTCTGTTGCCAGACATTCAAATTATTAATATGGATAAGGAAAAAGTATTAGAAAAAGTAGAAAGTAAAAATAATTTAGAAAAAAAGGTTTTAGAAATGCCGCCACTGGTTTAATATGGTTTAAGGGAAGGAAACAAGTAATATTGATTAATATACAGAAAATATTACCATTTCAAAAAGTTGTAGGAAAACTTCGATTTTTCAATGCCCTCTTTATTAAGGGCTATAAAAATAAACAAAGATATTTCATGATATATTAGGATATTACTTGCTAAACTCCAATAAAATAAGAATTTAGTCTAAATTATATCATATCCTGCAACAATAGATTTGTTAATTTTTACAGCCTGTTTATGGTAGGGTGGGGGAGAGTTTGACAGACATAAATATGTTTATTTATCTTTTCTCTCAGCTTAATTGCTTGCTGCGGCTATTTTTAGTGTTTTTAAAGGTTAAAAATCACAAAAAATGTAAAGTTTACAATTAATATTAGCAAAAAGAAGATTTAAAAACTTACTTTTATTGGTAGATATTGTTAAATATTGTTTACATATTAAAAATAACAATAAAAATAATTTAGGCAACCATATATTCATACTTTTGTGTATTCAGAAGTGACATACCGATTATCATATGCCACTCGTTTAAATAATGCAATTAGAAAAGGATAGGTTAAAATTAGAATATGTGTACCAAGAAATTAAAAATGTACTGTTTATCAACATTTTTTCAAATATAAATAAAAATATTATTACGTTATTCAGCGTTAAGCAACCAGGCCCTAGTTCTGACGTTATGCTAAGGAGTATGTTCGAAGAATTTAGTTTACCCAATTTGTTTACCAAGATTAACAAGTTAAAAAAAAAACTGTTAAAGGACCCCGCACCAATCAAATGGAAATTGGATTCCTGTCAAATTCGTCGAAAATTCAGTATATTGTAGGTCTAGATGTCCTGATCAAATGTTGCTATGGGCACAAAGTCCAAAAGTTAATAGTTTTCAAGATATAGAGGGATGAGTTGCGTCCCCACCAACCAAATGGGAATTGGATCCCGGTCAAATTCGTTGAAAATTCAGTATGTCGTAGGTCTAGATGTAGATGTCCTGATCAAAAGTTCTTATGGGTACAAAGTTCAAAAGTTAATAGTTTTCGAGATACAGAGGGGTGAGTTCCGCCCGATCCACCACTTACATAGGCAAGGCATAAGGGTCAATTTTCTCTATCTCTTTCTATCTTGTGAACTTGTTTGGCTAACGTAAGCGAATGTAAATGTACAATACTTATTATATATATATATATATATATATATATATATATATATATATATATATATATATATATATATATATATATATATATATATATGTTTATGCAGCTTTCACGGATACCTCCGTGGCAGTGGATATATCCACATTATGCCGTTGTAGTGCTGAAATCACATTCAGCAAACGTACAACTATATGCAGCTCCGTATATGAATGAAGTAAAATGCGAACAGTAAATGCAAACTTCTCTCCATCATATCCTTTCTGTGTTAGAGGTTGCACAGTTAGAATAAATTGTTATAGAACGCAATTTATCCTATTCCACCACCAAACACAATTTATCTTATTCCACCACCATCGAGATGATGGCCTACCTGTACCACCATACCGAGAAGAAAGTCAAAACTTACCCTCCCCGCCACAGTGATACGGCAGAGGTACTCTACTAGACTCATCAGGGTACCGACATCACCTGGCTGTGCAAAGGACAGATTGGAAGGAAGCATGCAAATACTGAACGCGGCTTCGCCGACCTCCCGCCGGATGGCGTAAATATGTTTATGCAGCTTTCACGAATTCCTCCATGTGAGATGCAACAACAGTGGATATATCCACATTATGAGTCTAGGAGAGACGAAACACGTACCTCTGCCGTATCACTGTGGCGGGGAGGGTAAGTTTTGACTTTCTTCTCGGTATGGTGGTAGAGGTAGGCCATCATTTCGATGATGGTGGAATAGGATAAATTGCGTTCTATAACAATTTATTCTAACTGTGCAACCTCTAACACACACACACACACACACATATATATATATATATATATATATATATATATATATATATATATATATGTATGTATGTATGCAAGTATGTGGTGTATGTAACGTAAAAAATTGCAAACTATGTACCAAAATATTGAAATCTCCTAATCATAAAAAAATAGTTTAGTCGATAGGTTTAGGATAATGAAGGAGATCACCAATTGTAACCTTAACTATAACCTTTAGATCAAGGATCAAGGTCAAACATTGTCAAGACGCCCTTTTAAGTGCTGTATTATGTATAAAATACTATCGCGCAACCTCCACGTGGTATACATCGGGTAATGCTAATGCCGACGGTTCATAAAATCATTTGTAAAAATCCGTATTCAAAAATTATGGCACTGGTGTTCCTTTGCTATGTTACCATCATCTTTTATTCAAATTAAATCGAGTATTTTAATCTATATAAGGCACTAAATTCTAACCTATTGATGATTAAAATAAAATTTAGTATCTAAATTCTGAGCTTTTGATGATTAAAAATAACATGAATAAGAAAACTACCAAAAAAAAGAGGTTAAAAATGGACTTTTGCGTTCAAAAAATCATTCAAACTAAAAGCCTCACCTTGACCATTAACCTCAAGGTCATATAAGGTTCAAATATTACGAAAATCGAAAAATATCTCAGAAAAAAAACGTTTTTATCTTATATATATACTTCATAAAAAAAGTTTTTCCATAAAAAATGACATCTTGACAATGTTTGACCTTGACCCTTGATATAAAAGCCATAGTCAAGATTACAATTGGTGATCTCCTTCATTATTCTAAACTTATCGACTGAAGTATTTTTTTATGATTACGCGATTTCAATATCTTGGTACATAGTTTGCAATGTTTTACGCTGCATATACACACACACACACACACACACACACACATATATATATATATATATATATATATATATATATATATATATATATATATATATATATATATATAGAATATATATTGTAGATTTACATTCGCTTACGTTAACGAAACAAGCTCACAAGATAGGGAGAGAGAGAGAGAGAGAGAGAGAGAAAAAGAGATAGATAGAGAAAATTGACCCTTACGCCTTGTCTATGTAAATGGTGGATCGGCCGGAACTCATCCCTCTGTATCTCAAAAACTATTAACTTTTGGACTTTGTGCCCATAGGAACTTATGATCAGGATATCTAGACCTACAACATACTGAATCTTCAGCGAATTTCACTGGGATCCAATTTCCATTTGATTGGTGCGGGTTCCTTTTTTAATTTACAATACATTTTTTTTACCACAAAATGCATTTTTTTGCAAATTTGCTTACATTATCACCTTTTTATGATTTCCAATGAATAGTATTTACATAATGTTAGGATATTACCGTAAACTCCAGTAATATTAAAGCCATTACGAAAAATACATATTTCAAATAGTATTTGTATCCATTCGATGCAACACCCACAATACTCTATCGTCGATTTACCAATAATAAACGATTTTATTCTATATTTATTAAATTTGCGTTATGCTAGAATTGCTCGGTTTTGCGGTAAACGTTAAATTTCCCATTATTAATTAAATAATAATTGCGTGTAATTCAAATTTTATTCGAAATCGTGAAACAATAATCCGATTTTAATATACCATATATTTTCTGTATTCAGTTCAATCATTATTCACTAATTTAGTTACTTTTTACTAAAATTTATTGAACTGAAAGGTTATGTTGCTAAATATACATCATTTAGCTGTCCTTCCTAGGCCAGTAGCCCAGTGGGTTTTCGTAACTATAATCGTAACGTTATAATGTAACATAAGCCTTCTGAACACAGTGGAAACATGCTTATCAAATCGCAATATACTATCAAAGAAAACACCCAGATTTTTAACACCATCCTTAATAGTGTCATAGTAATGCCCCTGATGTTAAGGGCATATAACTAACGAACTATTTGCGACCACCTAAAATGTACGGATGTTTCGTCCCGATACCGGTGGTGGACTCATCAGTGGGATCCACCGGTATCTTTCCCAGACATCCTCGTACTTTCCACAAATTTGGACCTCTATTTAAGTCCAGTTTCACCGGAAAGCGGTGGTAAGATGTTATGTTCTACAACATGCCCCCCCTAAGGCATTTGCTTTCCGGCTTTAACTATCGGACAGTCCAAGCCGTTAGAAAGCACATGCCTGAAAAGGATGTGGAATGGACATCCTAGATGGTCTTTACAAAGTAGGGTACTGGCTTTAGCACAAAGCCACGACTCGACGGCCTTCCATCTTGTCGTCCCTGCTCGGGGGCCATGTCGTAGTAATGCCCCTGATGTTAAGGGCATATAACTAACGAACTATTTGCGACCACCTAAAATGTACGGATGTTTCGTCCCAATACCGGTGGTGGACTCATCAGTATCTTTCCCAGACATCCTCGTACTTTCCACAAACTTGGACCTCTATTTAAGTCCAGTTTTGCCGGAAAGCGCTGGTAAGATGTAATGTTCAACAACAATATGGAGAACTGAATCTTTATATTTATAAAAGTTTTCTCTGTGTCAGTTTTTTTCCAAGTATCATTATCGAGCATTTCTTTGGATTAAACTACAAGGAATACTGCAATGGAATCGAGTGAATTGCTTTAAGGTCTTAATTGATAGCGTTGCAAGCTTCAAGAACATCCTCTCTTTTAAAAGACAAATATATTTGAGGCCATCCTTGTTGCTTTGCGGATTGCACCTTCCTAAGGCACTTGGTGAACACAAAGTGTAGATTGCATATAACAAGGGACTTACAATAGGGCATTGCAGTAGACCAGAATTTATGGGTAGCTCTTCTGACATCTCGCTACTATTTTTACCCCTCCAGAAAAAAACCTAAAAAATGCAATGGCATGATCATTAAGACTGATATATTGAAGTATTGCTAATAGTAATTGCTAGACTCGAGTGCCAAACGCTTTCGAAAAGTCGAGCAGTGTCAAGACTGTTACTTCTCCTTAATTGTTCTCCCGAAATATATCATCATTGACATTGGCCCGAGCAGTAGAGTAACCGTGGTTCTTTCTAAGCCCAGACTGAGTCTCAGGCAGTATTCAGTTAACTTCTACTTACTTACTCCGTGGCGTTACAACCCTGGGTGGGTTTTAGCCGACCTTACGACATGCCTCCATTCATTTCAATCTCTCGCCACCTTCATCTAGTGTTCGATGCCCATAGTTTTGAGATCTTTTGTTATATTATCTCTCCACCGGAGTCGAGGTCGTCCCAGTGGCCTTCTACCAGTCGGTGCTCCCTCCCAAGCTAGTCTTATTATTCTGTCGTCAGGAAGCCTTCTGATATGTCCTGCCCACTGGAGTCTTCTGACCTTTATTTCTTTTACTACATCTGTATCTGGGAATAGTTCTTCTAGTTCCTTGTTAGTTCTTGTTCTGTATTGTCCTGTCGTTTCATCTATCGTTGGTCTCGTGATTTTCCTCAGGATTTTTATTTCAACGACTCGTAGTCTCTCTTCGTTCGCTACCGTTAGCGTTCATGTTTCGCAACCATATATAACTATCGATTTTATAGCTATTTTGTATAGGTCCATCTTTGTTCATCTTATGAGGTGTTTCGATTTCATCAGATCTTGCAGTGCGTACAGGCATTTATTTCCTGCTTGTATTCTATTGTTTATTTCCTGTGATCCGTTGTTATCTTCGCATATTGTTGTTCCTAGGTATTTAAATTCTTTGACTAGTTCAAAGTTATATTTATCGATGGTGATATTTTGACCTATTTTGTCTCTGTTTTGGCCATTCCAACTCATGAACATGTATTTAGTTTTGTCTTCGTTGATTTGAAATCCCATCTTCTTTGCTTCCCTTTCGAACCGTATTAGAGTTTCTTTCATTTTTATTCTACTACTACCAATCATATCGACATCATCTGCAAATGCCAACAGTAGATTTGGTCCATCTTGAGGGAATATAGATGTCGGTGCTTCAATTTTCGAATTTGTGATTATATGTTCCAGCACTATGTTAAAAAGTTGTGGTGAGAGCGCATCGCCTTGCTTAAGACCGTTGTTTATTTCAAACATTTCAGAGTAGTACTGTCCCACTTTCACTTTGCACTTCAGCCCCTCCATACACATCCTTATTAGGCTGACCAGTTTTTTTGGGAAAGCCAAGCTCCTGCATTCCTGTCCATAGTCTCGTTCTGCAAATTCTATCAAAAGCCTGTTTAAAATCGATAAATATCTGATGTAGTTCACGATGGAATTCCCAGCTTTTCTCCATTATCTGTTTTATGGCAAATATCTGGTCAACAGTTGAGCGATTAGGTCTAAATCCGCATTAGTAATCCCTACAATTTCTTCTGTATATGTTTTGGTTCTTTCCAGCAGAATGTTCGACTTTATAGGTTGTGTTATTCCTCGGTAATTGCTGCATTGTTTCTTGTCGCCTTTCTTGTGGATTGGCACAATGACTCCCTCCTTCCATTCATCTGGAAGAATTTCTTCCCGCCAGACTCTTTGTATTAGTTTATGGATGGATCTGTGGAGTGCATCCCCTCCGTACTTTAGACATTCCGCTGGTATATTTTCACTGCCTGCGGCTTTATTGTTTCTTAGTTTCTTGATAGCGCGCATCACCTCTTCGTATGAAGGGCATCTGTTTTCTATTTAGGCTGTATGGATCTCTGTGTTTGGCAGAGTGCTGTCAGATTTTTCGTTGAACAGTTGGCTAAAGTATTTTTTCCAGGTTTCTAGTATTTCCTTTTTATTGGCGATAAGGTCTCCGTTCTCTCGTTCTAAGAAATTTCTTGTCCTGGGCTGGTATCCTGCCTTAATACGTGATACTCCCCTGAAGTGTTGGTTTACTCTGTAGTTGATTCGATTCTCTTCAATTTCCTTAATTATTGGCGTGTGGTATTCTCTCTTTTTTCTTTTTATCAATCCTCTTGCTGCTGTTCTTGCATATTTGTATTTTCCGACATTATTGTTTGATGGGTTCTGGAGCATGTTTCTTCTAGCCTCATTTACTTCTACGTGCTCTGTTAATTATTTTTTCAAGTATTTTTAATATACAGGGCAAAACACTAATAGGACGAAAATCCTTAAATTCACGGGGAAGACTAACTTTTAGCAATGGCACTATCAGAGTCATATTTCAACATTTTGGATAAACAAAACTTAATAGACATGCATTGAATACATGTGTCAGGTAGGGCAGGATAGTAGGACAGCAGATTTCTACTGGATCAATGCTCAACCGATCGTGACCTGTCAATTTAGACTTTATTGTAAAAATTGTCTTCCCCACCTTTAATCTATTACTACTTTAAATTCAAAAGTACGAGTTACACCATCTTTCACACCTCTTCCATGGAAATTCAAAAGTTCTTTATTACGTCCCTTTATAATTAGGATCTTTAAGATTTTCGGAGATATCAACTTTGTTACTACTAACTGCTATACTGTATTTTTTCAATTCCCACCCTATGTCTTTTGATCGTCGCAACCACGCATCCAAATATGCTCTTTTTCGTTGCGAATAATTAGAGTTATGAGGTTGTGAAGATATTTATAATATTCCCAGTGTTCACTGTTTTTTGTTCTTCTAAATTTACTTAAGGCATTATATCTAAATTTCAACAAATTTTTAATATCCTTAGTTATTCAGGGATAATTATTCCGGATGAATCTAGATTTTTTTCACGGAAGCATGAAGCTTTATTAAAGTAACTCCGTAGAAGTTAATAAATTCCACTTTATCATATATATTTTCAATATCAAATATATTCCTCCAGGAAATTGACTCCAAATCAGCCGTAAATTTTGATATATTTATGATGATTTGGTTTTTATTATTTGATAATATAAATTTACCAAAATATAAATTTATGGTCCGATATTAATAGCTCGAGGAAAGTATTACAATGTGTTAATAAAACTTCTTTTCTCTCCACTCTCCGATGTCTGTAATTTGTATAATTTTATTATTTTTTAATCAAATTGGTAAAATAATGTTGAAATAATAATAAATAAGTAATAAAAATTCAAAGTTGTTAGACTACTTTTTTTAAATCATTTATTTTTACTCCAACTTTATCAAAAATCCCCCTTAGATCTATTCAAAATACCGTTCTTTACCACCATTAACCAATTTACAACAAACGTCTCCCAACATTAACATATTTTCACCCATCAATCACGAACCCACCACGAAAAACTTCTTATACCTTCAAATATTGATCTTAATATTCAAAAAACTCACTTTTGTGTACATGTCCACCGTGTCAAAAAGACTGAAATATTAAGGTTCCCGTCAATTTTTGCCACGACTAAATCTCGGACGTTTTCTTTACAAAAGGAAGTCATAAAATGAAAAAAAAAACTGCTTTAAATATCAATACGGTTTATTTAGGTTATTATTAGGGTGTAACTTGGGTTTTAGTATTTGTTAAAAGTTAAATTATTTAAGTTAATAAATGCGTTTTATTCCTTTAAAATGCCAGAATATTGGTAAAATGGTAGATCAAGTTACGGCTAATGTATCATGATGTGGAGGCTAGAAGATTATGGTTCTAATAAATAATAATTCAAACTACCTATCTTATACAGGATGTCTGGAAAAAAAGCCAATCCATTAACCATATATTCTTTCCATCAAAAAAGAAATTTTCTCTTATAAGCATATTGTTTTATTAAAACACATATTTCATGAAAATTTGATTAAAAATAATTAACGAACAATTAGCTCCCCATTTTTTTCTAATGCACGCCTATAAGTTTGACATTCATTTTTTATAATAAACTAATATTTTATTTAACTTTATTGTCTACTAAGAAATTTCAATTAAAGTCAAAGTTTTTGCGATATTGTAATATTCTCATTATTGCCCCGTGATTTTTATTATGCTTCAACTGTATATTAATTATTCCGAATTTTTCAAAAATATACGCTTTCCTAATTTTCGTTTTTTATTTTAAGCAACACCAGAGCTATGAGCGAGAAATTTTTTTTAATTATTTTTGACACTCTGTATTTTAAATAAGAAAGGATGCCTCTCTTGTGGCTTCCATTTTCTCCCCTATTATAAGGCTCTCTGAACATTCTTCGATACAATATCAGCTCTAATATCTTTAGAAACCTGGCTCAATTTTATTAGGACTTGGGCCGTAGGGGCAGGTGGTTTTGTTATTGGGGCAATGTTACCCTTATCAGCAATTTTGATTTTTTTTTTAATTCTGGCCATTTGGAGTATTCATCCCTGACTGGATCTTTTTGTGAAGAAGGATTTATTAATGAGCTTTTGAGCTTGGAGGCGTGATTTCTATTCAAGAAAGCCTCTTTGTTATATGTTATAGGTCTTTAAGCGTTTTTCTGAGAGCTCGGCTTTTTTGGTGGCGTTTTCCTCTTTCTTTTATAAACAGGGCTTTGAGGGTGCTGCACGTCTCCTTGTCGCTGCTGGTTTTTATGAGCTCTATCCCCTGGTCAGAATGCAGAGTATCCTCTCCAGATACTCCAGACTCTTCATGCTGGTTGCCGATGTTGAGGACTCAGCATTCCTTTCTTTTTCTTGGTCTTCCATTGGAATTCGGCAAGCCCTTAAAAACAGGGCTTTGAGAGCGCTGCCCACTTCCTTATCGCTGCTGGTTTTTATGAACTCTGTTCCCTGGTCAGAAAGCAGAATATCCTCTCCAGATTCTCCAGACTTTCTTTTTCTTGGTCTTCCATACAAGTTCCACAAACCCTAGGGAAAAGGTGGTTATCTCCGACAAAGCCCAGCATGCCGTACGAAAGCTATTTAAACCGGGATGAACAAGGTGCTCCGGAGATAGCATAGAAAATATCAGATCCCCCTCTGGTCATGCAGCCCTCTGCCTTTACTTTTCCACGTTGGATTTTTATTGTGGTCCCCATTCACTTGCTTGACCACTTAAACCAAACCCCCAAGTTCCTTAGGTCACAGTTTGTTCTGATATTGTTTTTGTAGACCATTCCTTGGCGTCACTGTCCACCTCATTCCTTTCAAGACGGGAAGACAGTTACTGAGCCCCTTTACTATTGTCAAGATCTCACAGCCCATAGGGTATGGTATAGAAAAGATATTCTAATGCATATTTGTTGGAGATTTAAAATAACTGACAACCTACATGATGTTCCATTTAAAAGATATAGAAGTAGCATTGTCATTTGTCGGTTGTTGACGTAACTGACATGTGGAATGCACTCTCAAATAGAAAACTCATTATTCTGAAGTTTAAAGAAGAAAAGAGACCCCCTGTCACTGTTCGTTCGTCTTTCTTTAAACCATTCCGAAACGTTTGCCTAATCTTGTTTAATATTGAATTGAACATGCTCGTATGTAACTTATACTTCTTGCCCAAATATATTTACAATTAACATTTCGTTAAAATTATATAAAGAGAGAGATATATATTAAATCAAAATTTGAAGAACAAGAGCTAAGGCACAAGGCCTTTCGTTGCTTTATAAAAAATTGTGATTTATCAGTAAAGTCATATAGACCTGATTAGCAGCTTATGTTACTAAAATGAAATTTCTCGTAAAATTTTGACGTTGCTGGACTCCAGATTACCCTCAACCACATGCTAGGTCAAGAATACGATGGCGTGACCAAGCTGTCTTCTAATGCGGCATATAAAAATAGCAAAGAGCAGCAAAAAAAAACAAAACCTTTCAGAATCCTTTAAAGTCGACTATTCAAAGTTCAACTTTCAAGTATATATTCTCACTCGGAACTATTAAGCATATTGTAAATATCCGGTTAGAAGAACGAGGGTGCGTTCAGATTTCCAGAAGGGAATAGAAGCTTTGACAATGCAAATATCATGCAATAATAATTATAAAATATTCCCATTGATACGTGATGTATTTTAAAAAAATGTAGTTCTTGTGCAGCAACGTGTGAATATGCGACAAATTGTAAATTTACTTACACTGTTTATATGATGGCGCTAAAATTAGAATTTATAAGAAAAACGTACAAAGTACCTATACATAGTATACAAAGACGCTCTTAAATATGGGACACAGATTGAAAACCATGGAAAAAATATCATAATGATACAGATAATATATCAGTTCACGCAAAATTAATTTAAAAACAAATTTAAAAGAAAAATATGATTTATAGCCCCTTAAGAATCTATTAAATAATAACTTCTTGTATGAATTCTTCGACAAAAAAAAACTACAATATTTTATGTATTTATTCTATAAAACGCGTATATTTATGAGTTTACTTTTTTTATAGCACTTTTTATTGTTTCTAAAGGGAAATACGACATAAAAACGACGCTATAAAAATTTTATTATCTATTTAGAGTTAATACAAGAAATTCTCTAATATTTTTTTCATCGTCTAAATTTTAAATCTTAATAACTTTGAAATGGAAAATTTGGTTTGGTAAAATACAAAGGCTACTTTAAAATTTTCTGAAACATTGTATTTTTTAAAAGTTTTATGATAGAGTTCTAAAATAGTAGTAGCTATTATCTTTGATCAGCTGATCATTGGAAACTAAAGTAAGTAATTCTAAAGGTAGATCTTCCTAACAACCAATATAAAAATCAGTACTAAAATTAAAATGTTATTTTTATCTTAAGTTGTCTCGCTTTGAGTTTCTACTAATTGTATGTCGAAGATGGGATAATTGCTATCTATGATGTAAATCATTTTAATTTTGTAATTAATTAAAATTACTTATACGATATACAATACCAAAAAAAACTAACACTAAAGTTTAATAATAAATATCGAAAACCTGCAAAGAAAAATAAGAACACTCCTAACAAAAGCACACATACACCATCCTCGCAGTGCTATTAAACGTATAATGCTTCCACGACATCAAGGAGAAAGAAGATTGGTGGATATTGGTAAGCGGACTTTTCCACACTATATCGAGTAATATGCGAGGCACACGATTCAACACCGTTACCGTTGAGGGAACAGGATATTGCGTCTCACTACTGAATACACCAAGAGAAGTTACAAGACTGTCTACGGAAGCCACTTCATGGGTGGTATCCAAATAAGGTCAGTCAGGACAATATCGACAACTCAGCGTCGAACTATTGGTTGATTTCAGGGTAGATGTCTCCAGAAACAATGGGCTTTCTGTTAGCTATCCAAGACCAGATTATTCGGATGAAAAACTATCGAAAGTTCATTATCAGAGATCCCTCAATAGAAAACGACCAACGTAGCTACGGCTGTTAAACACAATCCAGCACATAACTGGAGGATGTCAAGCCTTTGCCGCAACGGAGTATAAGGAAAGATATGACTCAGCCGCTAAGATACTCCACCAAGAGTTAGCAGATAAGTTAGATTTATTGCAGGTAGGAAAAATGGCTTATTACAAATACAATCCAGAACCTTTTTGAAAACAACGAGTTCAAGTTATATTGGGACCGAACGGTACTAGTGAAATTCGAAAACAATGAGCAATAAACAACGTCCAAATGATTCCCATAATTTTATTAACAACTGGAATGATACCAAAGAACCTTCCGCAGAACATCAGGTGACTGGGTCTTAGTGAGCATCTGAACAAGCCGATTTCGAGAGCAGTTTTCCTTGCAACCGCGCAGACTATCCGAAAGGTCGCAGGAAATACAGCAGACCACGTCACATGGAAAGGGTTCCTATAGAGCTTTATACTTTTTGTATCTTTGTATACCTGGCATGAGTCAATATTTTCTGGAGGGAGTGCGAAGCCGTTTGGCTTGAAATCAATAAGTTTAATAATTTGTAAAGCACCAAAAAATTATATAAATACTCAAAATCCAGGAAAAAATAATGAAAAATAAATACGGAAAATGCAATTTTTAAACCTGGTCATAGAATCGAAGAGAGAAGCTCCTGGAATGAAGTGTGCTAACAGACCTAGCTCACAGCTGGTCAGATGTAAAGGACCCAATGAGGTCACCTTTTGTTTATTCATTCATTCATTCATTCATAATCATCACTTCACACTTGAAACGAAGGAACAGTCAAAACAATGAATTGAAAGAGGGGATTCTGCTTCAAGACAGTTTCATCTGCTGACTAGGTCAAGGCATCGGTTTTTGGGATGCGCGTGAAATAATTTCTTTGATTATCTTTAAAAAGGAAAAACGATCATCGTCGAAATAAAAAAAAGACATCTGCATTTGCCGAAAAAAAGGCATGTTTCATCAAGACAATGCACCAGTTCAGAATCCGATATCGCGATGACCAAAATCATTTCGCCCCATTATTAGAAGGCAGCAAGCGCACATTGACAAGTTGGAGAAATGGATGGTGGACCGGAAAATAAAGCGGAATCTTGATAAAACACATGCCATCATGTTTACAAGATCACGTTTTCAGTTTCCGGAAAAACGGTTTTCCATTTTCAACAATCGCATTTCCTGGCAGGATAATGCAAAATACTTGGAACTAGTTTTCGACAGGAGATTAAATTGGCTGTTAAACACCAACTACAACCTATCGAAAGTCAAAACTTCCTGGTTAGCACTTTTTTAGTTGCTACACAGAAATAGCAAAATAAATTCAAAGAACAAGATAACAATATACAAGCATTTCATCAAGTCTATACTGTCCTTTGGTGCTCACATGTGGGTCATTACAGGCAGAACAAGATTTAGGCGGTTAAAAAGGTTCCTGTAGGATCTGTGGAGTCCCATATTATATTAGAAACAACATCATCCATAGAGACCTCAAATGTGACAACTTTACAACATTCATCGAACACATTTTAACAAAATACCTTGATAAGTCACAACTATCAACAAACGAACTAACTAGATTATCGCACAACGTTATTTTAACTCTTCTCATTTACTGGCTTTAAAGCTGAATATTAATGTCATTCTCAGTACCTTAAAAAGAACGAATTATTCGAGAAGAGCGAAGGGGCAAAGTCGACTTATGAACCACAAAAGATCCTTTTTAAGTTTATGTTTAAACTTCTTCCTCACACAAGTTATTGACCAGATTTAACCCCTTCGGATTATTTTCTCTTTTCAAATCTAAAAAAAATGGCTTAGTGATAATGGGTTTGTCTGCAGTGAAAAGATGGAGTCTGCGGTTAAAAGCTATTTTGAGGAGTTCGACGATTCTTGCTATAAACAGAGTATCGAAGCTATTCAAGGTCGCTGGGAAAAGTGTATTGAGCTAAAAGGAGATAGAGATATTTTTTCCCAAATTTACCGTGATTTCTTTATTAGATCAGATACTTCTGGGACTACCCTGGTATACTGTCCTACAAACAATTTCATCATTCGTTTCGCAACCGGGTAAAAAATGATTTTACAAGTAAGTAAACATGTCATGCCAACCTCCGAGTAATATGTTTACGTAGACTGAAAATGCTCGCAGAATTTAAATAAGTTGTTTTTTCTCTCCATTGTCTCAACATTTTATGTCCCATCTATAATGCATTTTCCATTAATTTTTGGTAACGCCAAGGTAATACCCCGTATCTCAAGAGTATTAAGTTCAATATTCCTGGGGCACTTCGTATGGTCGTCACGTACGATTTTTCCGCCCCAGTTGTTAAATTACTTGGCCTCCGTCGGAGGGATGTTAGATGATATTTGTCATTTTGTTTTATTTCATTGATGTCTAGATTTGACTTGAACAATGTGTTCGTATGTTTACAAGAAAAGGGTTTTAACTTTTACAAAGTCTGCACTTTGTTTTAAAGTTTTAGTGTCAGCTTTACGATAAGTTCACGGTCTTAAATAGAGAACTTAGTTTGTTAAATTTTGTGACTGTGAATTTGCTTTATGTTTTTATATTTATACAGAGTATCCCATAATGGATTGGTAATCAAATAACTGTAGACTGCAAAGATGTAGTGTACTGTAGAGAGAAAATATTGCTCATAAAAAAATACAGAAGTATCTGGCAGTTGTTGACTATATGTAGACTAAATAAAAATACTAATTATGAATGTTTTTAATTGTTATTCTCGACAAGTCTAAATATAATTGGGAATTAATTATTTCAGCAGATTACTAATTTAATTTAAAAAGAAAATTACCATTTAACACAATTTTCATTAAATGCTCTCTAGGGAAATTATAACCAAGACCTTTTATATCCATAAACCACAACATGCTTCTCTCATTAACAATAGATAATCATTTTTAAAACTTTTGGTCGTAAAGATGTTTTACGACCTGACCTACATATAGCTCGTGACATTTCTTAAGCTGTAAATTTATGCCAAAGCAGTAGCGTGTGCCATAAAATTATTTCCAGTATGATTTTGAAAAAATTCTAAACAACTAAAAAAAAGGAATAATATTTAGCCAAAAATTAGTATTTATTTATATGTAATGAAATATCAATAAAGAAGCTTATTTTTATAAAGCCAGTAAATATTATCCAGACTTTATGTTATTAACAAAATAATAAAATAAAGGGAAAATATGACTTTCAAAGGTTTGAGAAAGCAATGTAACATTCAATGGCGGATCCAGCATTTCTCTTTGGGTGGGAGGGGCGGCGATATCACATAAGTACAGTATGGCAAGCGAAAGCAAGTTGTCGACAGGAGGGGGAGACGCCAGCAACATTCCCATTTAAGAAAGTTTGAATTCGAAGCTATTAGGGGGGGCTATCGCAAGAAGGAACAAGTTGTCAACGGGTGGGAGGGGAAGCCAGCAGCATACACATTCCTAGTATAAGAGACAGAATTGGGTCTATTTTTCTGAACTCAGAGCTCATGAGGGGGGGAAGGACGATCGCAAGAAAAAATAAGTTGTTGACGGGGGGGAGGAGAGGAGATACCAGCAGCATACACACTCCTAGTATAAGAGGCAGAATCGGGTCTATTTTCCTAAACTCAAAGCTCTTGGGGGAGGGCCATTACCCCCACTGTCCCTCATTAAATAGTTATTATTTGACGCTTATTTGCACTAATATTGTCTTTACCCGCACTGTTTATAAAATGGGTGATTAAGATTCTCATTTTTGTAGATTTCACTATATTGTTTTAAAATTCCTTTTTCAGTCACTATTTCTGGACAATAACACCTCACTCTTTCTTCAAAATATCACTTTTTTATTAGTTTATAAGATTCATGTCTTTCTGAGTCAAATATGTTTATAATTCTTACTTTATGTGCATTAATGTCCAACCTTTCACACTAATTTTTATATATTTTATCATGTTATTACACAATTATTGGCATTTTATGTCCTTTAAAAACATGATTCAAATATAAATTCTTACATACTATTAACTAATGTCTATTCTACCATCTGCAATTACCACACAAAAGCATTAATTAATTATTTATGTCTATTTTTGTTTGACAATTTCATAATCAAAAATTTATCACACCTGAGAACCGGTGTCTACCTAGACAATATATATATATATATATATATATATATATATATATATATATATATATATATATATATATATATGTTTATTTTCTTGATTCTTGAACCATAGATTATATAATTTTTCTTTATTTTGTCTTTTCTTGGGTTTAGGTTCTATATTTAATAAATACATAAAACGAATTGACGTTTCGCCCTTTATTCAAGGCATTTTCAAAATTCCTTTGTCCTAAAAATATATAATTAAAATACAGCACATAAAAAACCTATTTACATTTTCGAAAAACAAACAAGACATATAAAAACAGTAGTCAAAACTTTAAAATTTTTTTAAAAATACTTAATTTTACCGGTACGCACCTTGACATTTTGCTGCTATGTTTCTAAATAAAATTTAAATTTTACATCGTTTACTGAGGATACGTGGAATGCGAATGTGTTTTATTTTTTTAATATTTTTTATATTTTACAATGCATAAAAAACAAATAAGGTATATGTTTGGTTTTATGTTTAAGAGGATATTCCATTTTTGATTCTTATTTGACCGGATCGAATACTTAATATTTTTGTTTAAATTAGGCTTGCGTAAATGTGGCTCAAATTTCCCATATCTGTTCTGTCGTTAACAGTGTTTTTATCTTTTTTAATTTCAATCATTTCCTTTATCTGTAATTTTTGGTAATTCATATCTTTGTTTTTTATAATGGTAATGTTATAATCAAAAGTGTGTTTTTCGTCCTGTGTGTGTTTGTTTAACGCTGTTGAAGCGTTTTTTGTATATTTATGGCCATTTAATCTGTTCTTCAGTAATTGGCTCGTCATGCCTATATATTTTTTGGGACAATTTGTGCAAGGGATCGAATATATTATATTTGATTTATTCATTAGAGGAGTTTTACTTTTTAAATTTGTGAACAATGTATTTAATTTATTATGTGACCTGTGGCATACGATAATATCTTGCTTTTTTAAAATGTATTTTATTTTTTCTGACAACTCACTAGTGTACGGTAATGCCACATATTTTTGTTGTTTATGTTCTATGTTTTTTGTTTTTACGTTATTATAAAACTTATATGTTCGTTTGTCAATTATTTTGGTGATGGTCTTTTCGTTGAAATTATTATTTATTAGTGTCTCTTTTACTTTTTGCAGTATTTTTGGTCGGAATTCTGGAGACGTTAGGGAGATAGCACGATCAGATAGACCGATTATAACGCTATTTTCTTGAGTTTTTGAATGATTAGAGAAATAGTTTAGATATCTACCTGACCAAGTTGGTTTGGTGTATCATTCAGTTAAAATTTTGTTTTTTCTGCATATAAGTGTCATATCTAGAAAATTTATTTTATTATTATTCTCTGTTTCGGACGTGAACTGTAATTTCTCGTTGGAACTGTTAAACTCTTGGAGAATTTCATTTATTTTCTTTTGTGGTACGGCTGCTATGCAATCATCGACAAAACGTTTGAAAAATATTATATTAAAATTTAATTTTTCTAAAACTTTTTCCTCTAAATATTCCATTACTAACTGAGCAATGGTAGTTGAAATTGGTGATCCCATAGCACATCCATCGAGTTGTTTGTAAAAGGTATTTTCGTACTGAAAGTAATTTGTATTAAGAACGAGGTCCACGGCATCCATAAAATTATTTTTTGATAGCGATGTGTTTTTTTAAAATTTCCCATTTCTCTGCTAAAATAGTGTGGACAAGTTGATTTGGTATGTTTGTATACGTATATATATATATATATATATATATATATATATATATATATATATATATATATATGTATATTAATATTTTTGGAATTAAGTTCGCATTAAAATATGTTTTTCATTGTTTTGACTTTTCGTTCTTTATTTGGAAAATTTTCAAAAATAAATCGAGCACAGGAAATTCAGTGGAGAATGGGCCTTGGCAGTTTTCGGTAAATTCAAACATATAAATCGAACCTTTGAACATACCTAAATATAAAAATGTTCGATAGATGAGTACTTCTTGAAATATTTAAAAAAATAATATAATACAGTCTGTAGAGATAATTTAGAATATGTCGTACACTTTTTAAATTATTACAGTGGCTTTATTTCAATCGTTTTTATTTCTAGTTTTCCCCCTAATCCGTAAAATTAACCATGACTTCGTTGATAATGGTGGAATCTATTAGAAAATACATATGATTCAAGCTCTTGAGAACATCAGAACGTATCAGTTACATTATTTCAATAATCTACCTTCCCCGAAAATTTTTATAGATGAAATTAGGTGGTTTTGAAACTAGATTACTCAAACGAGATAAATTTAAGAAAATTACTTAAAATTAAATGTAAAAAAAATGTTAAATAATGTAGTACAAAGCTTTTAAAAATACACTTTCGACCTTTATTCGCACAACACTGTTTTACAAAGTAAGTTTATAGCTTTACCCATACGCCTCAAGCAACAGAGCAAAATGTTCCAGCTCTTTCTAAACTGGGTAAACCGGTAAAAGCTAATCAAATATTAACCAATTTGTCAACTACGTAGCTCCGTCTACCGAGAATCTTAACTAAATGGGCAGGTCCTAATTATTTATTTATTGTGAGTCAAATGTACGGAAGGATTTAAATTATATAATACTGTTAATCGATAAAGTGGTTCCTAAATAAGAAATGGGCTCTTAAATGAGGGTTTTTGAGTAAATTGGGTAAATATATGTTGCGAAAACGTACCATATTATATTTTAGGTCTTTGTGAGAACAATAATATAAAATTAATAATGTAGAACCCATTTCCAGTGCCATTAAGTAAACCATATTGTTTTAGGTTCTTGTAAATAATTTAAAAAGTTATTAAAAGTTCCTTGACCGAACATCGTATAACATTTTCTCCCTTTCATATAGTGAAATCCGTAAAATTCGTGTCCTGGAAGTTCGAATAGGTTAGAAGTCATCTTGATGAGTTGACATTTGGTAGTCATTTTATACAATTAAGTCTAAATTTGTATCCTATCTATGGCAAACTCGATTGAAATTATAAAATAAATATTTGATATTTTCACTTTCAAATCATTTTCAGTATAATTAGTGCATGAAAGGAAAAATTACAAAAAAAATTATATATATTAACTAGCTAGATTTGTGTCTGAACCTTTGATCTTAAATAATTTTGAATATACCTTCTGATCAAAAAGTACCAAGAATTCTTCAATAAAACAAAAACAGTTTAAAATCCAATAGACACAATAAAAAGTATAAAAGAGAAAGTAAAAGATAATGATCTAATAATAACAAAAGCAGATAAATCAAATGCAACAGTTATTTTACCAAAAGTTGAATATGTCAATAAAATAGAAGCATTTGTTCAATCCGAAAATATTACAGAAATTAAAAGCGATCCTACAAAAGTTTTTCAAACAAATTTGAAACAAACCCTGTCAAACATAACAGCCATTTTTTCAGAATTCGATAAAAAAAGAATAATCAATATGAACCCACAAGGACCAAACCTCTATGGCCTTATAAAAAATCACAAACCAGGAAATCCCATTCGCCCAGTCGTTTCATACATAAATAGCCCCACGAGAGAACTCAGTATGAAACTAAATTGATTCTTCAAATAAATAAGCAACTTTAAACCAAGTCACAGTTTAAATAATTCAGTTGATCTCGTCCAAAAACTAAAAAAACATAAAAACCCCAGATAACTCCATACTAGTTTCATTTGACATAAAAAGCATGTTTTCTAATATTCCAAGAGATGAATATTTTATACTTATCCAAGAAACCTTACAGGAACGAAATATAAATCCAATAGTTACTACTGAAATCTTGTCCTCTTTTAAACTTTGCCTATCACAAACCTATTTCCAGTTTAATAACAAATTTTATTTTACAAAATTCAGGCCTACCAATGGGTTCTCCTCTTAGCCTTCTCCTAGCAAACATTTTCATGTCAAACAGAAAACAAAATTCTTAATTCCCCTTTAAGCAAAAACCATGTGCAATTTTGGTACAGATATGTGGATGATGTTCTGGCATGTTTTAAAGGCACTACTAGACAGCTTAAAAAATTCTCACAATACATTAATAATTGCCATCCAAAAATTCAATTTACTCTGGAAACTGAAAATAACCACAAAATAAATTTTCTAGATCTCACCATATCTCACCTCAATAATCAGTGTAATTTTTAAATTTTTAGGAAACCAACGTTTACAGGTAATACTATATCTAATGTCTCTTTTCACCCCTTACAACACAAAATGACTGCATACAATTCAATGATACATAGAGCATTCTCTTTGCCTCTCTCTGAAGAAGATCTTCAAGAGGAACTAAATATCATTGAAAGGATTGCAATATCAAACAATTTCTCCCAACAAACCATAAAGAAATTAATAACTAAAAAACAAAAACAACTAACTTTTAATTCAATATATCCCAAAATAAGAAATGATAAAGATAGTTCATCTTATATATATTTGTCATACTATGGTACCCTGTGAGAAAACAAAGCTAATACTCTTTCCAAACATAACATAAAAGTAGCCTTTAAATCTCAACACAATCTGTCCACTATCCTTTACAATGCTAAAGATAAAATTAATAAATTTGATAAATCAGGATTTTATAAGTTAAAATGTTCAGAGTGTGATAGCTTGTATATTGGTCAAAATGGTAGAAGCTTTAAAACTCGCTTTTCAGAACACCGATCATATAGACTACAAAAAACAGACTCGAGCTTTGCCAATCATTGCTTAGAACACAGCCACAGTTTTCCTGATTTAAGCAACACTGACACATTACATTATTCAACAAAGGGCCAAAAGTTAAATATTCTTGAATCTTTAGAAATATATAAACATAGTAAAAATAAAAATGTAAATTTGCTTAATGACTAGACAGAACTTGGGTTTTCCCCGTTATTTGTTGTCGCCAAATAATAATTAGTTCCCAAAATTTAGTACCTCCCCTTTATAATAATGTAATTTTTCAGGTAGTTTTTATTTATTGTTAAATTTTCTCATGTTTCTGTATTGAATACTTAGTCTACCTTTGTAATTCAGTTTGAAAATGACTCTGTGAGTTGAAACTGCAGTCACTGTTTTCTCAATAAATTTAGTGGTATAAAACATAGTAGTTCCTTTTTAAACATTTCCCCAAGATGATTAACTACCACATAGTAGCAGCTACCAGCATCAAATTTTTTAAAAACAGTTCAATTATTCATCGATATTTATTTTATTTCCTTCGAAGTAATCTCCATTGCAAGCAATACCCATATTCCAACGCTTCTTCCAATCTTGAAAACACTTTTCATAGGTCGATTTTTGAATGGTTTTCAGCTCCTTCTGCGAATTCGCCTCAATTGTCTCAAAACGCTTTCCACGAAGTGGTAACTTGAGTCGTGGGAATAGGAAAGAGTCACAAGGAGTCATGTCGGGTGAATACGGAGCTTGCGGAATGGTATGAATGTTGCTTTTTTGTCAAATAGTCGCTTAAAAGATGAGATTCAAACAGTTTAATACGTTCACCTAATACTCCTTATTTACAAGATATGCTGCTTTCTCCCTGATGCTCACACGACGATCTCATAGGACAATTTTCTTAACTTTTTAGATGGTTTCGTCAGTCACACTGGTAGATGAACGAGGGAAATCATCAACCACAGCACAGCCCGCTTTAAACTCTTTTTACCACTCGTATGCTATATTTTCGACATTGTCGAGTCCCCATAGGTCATCGTTAACATTTTCAATGCTTCCGCACATGATATTTTCTTAGAAACACAAAGTTTCTCACAAACTGTTTGATCAACTAAATTGGATATTGCTAAATTCGCAGAATACAACAAATACTGACTTATTTATAAAGCACAAACTCCCGACAGATAGCGCTCGAACAGATATTTGAGCATCAGCTGACAGATGTACCAACCCAGAAAGAAAAAAGATTTTGACAATATTTCAAGCGCAGTTTGTTTGAATGGGAAATTCCGGATACTTTTTCACCAGAAGGTAAGTAATGGACACAGTTTTTTTGGTGTGTTAACTCCATAGACCTAACTTAAATTAACTGGAATCTTTGCGCAATTGTTGTTAATATTAATATATTTCCTCGACATTCCATATTCTTTCATTAATATCCTCAAGAATTCCTTTTGCAAACCACAGCTTGCACTGTATTTACGTTCACTCTTCTGAATTTACGTTATTTCCTATGTGATGCATGGAATGTAGATATGAGATTTGTTAACTTAACTGTCTGATGTAGTTTTGTCACATCTGCATATGAAATGAAATTGTAAAAGCAATAGATTTTTCTTTATGTTTAGTATTATATATGGCTAGAAGATAGTGAATTTAATTTTTACTAATTGTTTTTCCTGAATTTTCTAGCACTTTAGAAACCCCAGCACAAATGGTGGATGTCATTTTCATTGTATGGCAACTTGACCACATTTTTTTTAAAATTTGAAGTAGAGCAGATATGTCAAATTATCTAGTAGTATGAAAAAGTAAAATATTGTTTTTACTCTCTCCTAGATTGTTAAACTTTTGAATGAATGCACATGAGTTCTTTTTGAAATTTCCTTCCTTAAGATTTAAAAAAATTATCTTAGAATCATCTGGAGTTCTCATAAAGAAAAGTATCAATAAATCAACATCTCACTGATGACTACTGTTTCAATATAAGTATGATGTTCTTTAAATGCGTGTTTTTGGTTGATATTAAGATTAATTGACTTCTCTTTAATCTGGAAACTGAATTACAAGGAAAAAATGGGCAGTGCTCATTTTTTATGACAGTGTTGAACATCCAATATTGCAATCACAGAAATAGAACAGTAAATTTCACTTACAACAACAACTAATATATAGGTTTACATTAAGTTTCCTTGCTCGATATTTCTGTATACTAATTAAAGGATCTTTTCAGGAGTACCTTGTAAATTGTAATACTTTGAATGGCTATATACTAAATAAATAAATGAACTAGCTTCGTAAGGAGTATTGCCTGATCCATTCTATTGAATGCCTTAGACTCGTTACTACTAATCAATGTACACGGCAGTCATGCGAAGTAGGAGCTTGAAGCATGAATACCTTGTATACTGGTAATTTGTTTAAAGCATGCTAAGTATGCTTTTATTAGTAAAAAATTCTTATTGCAGTTGAGTAATTAATGATTTTATTTTAAAGAACACGGCCTATAAACTGTAATTTGAAATGGCTTCGAAAATACACTAAGCCATTATATCTTACCTGTGCTGCTTTTAAGCAACATGGAAATATATTTTCTTTAAAAAATAAGTAGAAGATAATTCATATAGGATGTAATAAGATGAATCTGCGAACCCTAACAAGAACACTAAATACTCCGTATCCCTGAGTCAGTTTGGTTTAAGCCTTCCCACTGCAGCCAGAGTTTTGGAATCAGAGAGCGAATTAATAACGATATGGGCAGGTGTAATGAAGGTATGAGGCAACATCTGAAAAGAGGCAGCAGCTGGAGAATACATTTTCTTGAAAGAAGAAGCAGCAAAGACATTGACAACTTCCAAATCATTGGTGTATTCTTCAAGTTCATATTCCATGATATTTGGTATAGCTGGTTCGTCCGGATAAAGAACATAATTGCTCTGAGGCAGCCAATGTTTCATTTGCAAATATTATTCGAATTTGGTATGACCTAAAATTAAAAGGTGAACTAAACCGGATATGCCCCTTTCTGGACTTTAATATGAGGTACGCATTGATGGCATGGAAATAGTATAAAAGCTATTATAAGCCAGACTCGCAGTAATGCTGCTGTTCAGTTCATTTTAGTCATTCAGTCACCAATGGCAAGCCTATTATACCATTGTGTAAGTGTAGCCTTTCGGAAATTAGATTGTTTGAGATTTTTATTTGGACTGATGTCCGTCTTAGGAATCGAAATATTCAAATCAATGCAAAGTGAGGGATGGTGACTATGCTCTGGTCCAAAAGGGACTAGAGACCCACGCGGTAAAGTGAAGTATTCAGAACTAGGTTTGGGGTATAGTCTATTTCTCTTCAATATTAGAGCAAGTGTCCTTCGTCACTCATGTTCTCTCTTGTCGCAGCAGAAGCTGCTCGGCCAACTACAATTTACTGTTCTGTAAAGTGTGGAGCTCTGTGATGACCCTTTCCATGTTATCGGGTCCTAGGTGACATGGTCTGGTGTACTTCCTACAAACTTTCGGATGGTCCGCGCGGTTGCAAGGCCCAGTTCCTTGATGTTCTGCAGGAGGTTCTTTGGTATCACTCCAGTCATTGATAAAATTATGGGAATCATTTGGACGCTGTTTATTGCCCATTGTATTCGAATCTACAGCTCTAGATCTCTATATTTGGTGATCTTCTCATTGTATTTTGGTATTAGGTTGTTGCTGTTAGGTATAGCAATGTTAATCAGTGTAGTTCGCCTAGAAATTTTATTTGTTAGTATAATGTCTGGTCTTTTATGAGCAACTCTCTGATCAGTAAGAACCATTCGGTCCTAATATTGCTTGATCTCGTTATTTTCAAGAATAGGCTCCGAGTCGTATTTGTAGTAAGACACTTTTTCTGCCTGCAATAGATTTAAATTATCTGCTAACTCTTGGTGGAGTATCTTAGCGGCTGAGTCGTGTCTTTTCTTATACTCGGTTGCGGCAAACTCTTGGCATCCTCACGTTATGTGCTGGATAATAATCTGATGTTCGACAGCCATATCTATATTGGTTGATTGCTATTGAAGGATCTCTAATGATGAACTTCCGATTGTGTTTCGTTGAAATAACCTGGTCTTGGATAACTAATAAGAAGCTTTCCGGAATTATTGTAACCACTTCTATGAAGTAAGTATCTAAACAGATATACAGGTATATACGGTATGTGTCGTGAACCTGGCTATAAACAAATTTACAATTTTTCGTTACATGTAACAAAAATTACTTGTTGTAAAAAGGTCTTAAATCTTTAACGTTTTAAATCAATGTCTCAATATCTCTGTGTAAGATTTTGCAAGGTCTTTCTTTAAGGAACGGCTATTTAAGTTTTCTTAGCGATAAATTCTACTTTGTTGCTATCCACGTAAAGCCATGCAACATTTGTTTAAAGTTATTGTTGAGTAGTAAAAGTTTATATGGTCGACGTAGGTGGATATCGACATGCAAAGGTATGAACGTCCAATGTGGAAAATGGGACAAAGGTATTATCTAATGTACGTCTTTTTACAAATCCGGCTTAACAAGAGAGCACTAACATTACTTAGTTAATATGTAAATACTTGTTAAGGATATCTTAAATATCAGCATGTTCTAAATTTAGAAACTGAATTTAGTCATTATACACTTTCGTGTCTGGTCATAAAATCTTTTCGTATCGCTTATTTGCTTAGTTAAAACTACTTCGATAAAACAGGGTTGCCCAGAAATTCTCAGGTTCCAGTAGAAAAAATTTAATTGATATCAAGTCAGGTAAACATAGTAGATATGGAATGTCGAATCTTTATTAAAATGTGGTTGTCGGACTTACATTGTCTTTATTTTTATTTATTTTTACGACATTTCGATTAGATTGTATCTCTAATCGTTATCAAATATTGTTGATAGTAAGTTAAGTTTTCATGAAAAAAGAATTATTTCAAAATGTAAAGAAAGAAATTTTAACTATAATTATCAAGAAATTGATCGGAAATTGTTAGTTAGTGAAAACGCTGCTGCTACTGCTGAACCTGCCAAAGATGAATGTCTCGATCCTAAATTGGCAGTTACCTCTGCTGTCGATCTTTTAGGTAAGCCGCCCGGAAATTAATATCAAGAAATTAATCTTGAATTGTCAAATGTTGAAGAATCAATTACTACCATCTATAACGTGAATTGGAAAGACATAGAAGGCAAACATATGACTTTTAATTTTGATGTACCTTTTGAAGTTTAGTCAAAACTCGCAGGTGCACTACGGATTGCTACTAACTTTTCCTTGATTCTAAAATACTGGATTTAATGGTAGTTCAAACTAACTTAATTTTCACACAGTTGCTATCACAACAACTGTTAAAGAAACAAAATTTTTGGGCATTTTGAGATATATGAGTCTCATAAAATTATCTTCCATTTGCCATTATTGGTCTACAAAAAGCTATATCAATTTAGTTGATTATCAGATGTTATGAATCGTAATAGAAGTAATGATATTTTAATGAAAATGAAAAATGTTTGGACGGTGATGCGGGGATAAACAGAAACACTAATTCGATTACTGCTCGAAGATGCATACACATTTTTTATATTGATGAAACCCTGATGCTATTCAGAGGAAAACTAATAATCAAACAGTATATACCCCAGAAACTCCACAAAGATGGGGTTAGCTATTTAAACTCCGTTGCAGGAATGGATAAACATGGAATATAAGAATGGATTTAAGAAAAGAGAGAGATGCAAATTGTACTGTTCCTACAAAAATAGTGTTGGACTTATTCGAAAAATTTTTAGACAATGGAAGAACTGCCATTACAGATAACTATCGTGGTTTGGAACTAGCACATAAACTTTTAGATGGCGACACTCCTTTGCTAGTTAGGCAACATTTAAATAGGAAGGGCAATTCACAAGAAATTACAAAAATTCAATTTTTTTTTGTAATTTAGTAGGTGAAATAATAGGGAAAGAGACTGAGGAGGGTTTTTGTGTAATGAAATGGAAAGATAAAATAGATGTATAGATGTTATCATTAAAACATGCATTGAAAATGGTCACTGCTAATCGTAGGACTGGACCAGTGTAGAAACCTATCGTAGTAGTAGAGTACAATGCGTCAAAAAGCCTCATCGACCTATCAAATCAGTGATTTGAGTAATAATAATAAAGTCACCCTCATGTGGGTACAGGGACATACCACGATAGAGAGGAATGAAATAGTAGGCAAGCTCGCGAGGAAAGGGGCAGAGATACCTTTTCTGGGGCCAGAGCCTTTCTGTGGAATCAGCAGCAGCGTAATGCTGGAAGAACTAAAAATAGAAGAAAAAAGCAGAAGATCCAATTATTGGACGGAACTGCAAGGATTGAGACAAACGAAGATACTTCTGGGGAACTACGACCAGAAGAGATTCAAAGAATGGATAAGCTTGAGTAAAACCCAGCTAAAAGTTCTGACAGGAGTCCTGACGGGGCATTGCCACTTGAAGGTATACTTCAAGAAACTCGGACTGGTATAAAGAAAAGAGTGCAGATTCTGTGAGGAGGGGGACGAAACCTTTATTCATATTCCTGCAGAGTGCAATGCTCTAGAAAACCCTAGGATGCGGTTCTTGGGAGCACACCAAATCTAAAAAGGGGAGCTACCCACCTTGAAACCGTCTAACATCCTGAGACTCCTGAGGGAAATAGAACTGGAGGACCTGCTCTAGCCGATAAGGTATTTCTTACGACTGAGCAGCAGTAGGGGGGTACAATAGATCTACCAGGGCGCAGTGTACAGACCCCAACTCTACGCACATACATACATACATTCTTGGAACTACTGTAGTTAACGCCCATTTAATG
The DNA here is from genome assembly GCA_034092305.1 of Diaprepes abbreviatus. Lineage (NCBI taxonomy): Eukaryota > Metazoa > Arthropoda > Insecta > Coleoptera > Curculionidae > Diaprepes > Diaprepes abbreviatus. The sequence goes on along the minus strand of JASJET010000200.1, from coordinate 17,471,980 downwards.
TACAAAAATGTTAACAATTGTTCAATTTCAATTACTGAGTTTCGGGAGATTCTTATAGAAAATATGTTATTTCCAGCTGAAAAAGAAGAGTGAGTAGTATTAATTAACGACACATCAACCCGTTGAATTTTTTAGTGACGGGACCTACAGTTTAACCTGGGTTCCAAACCACGGTCCTCGACACTCAACTAACCCCGAGTTTTCACTCTTTGTTAGTTAAGTATCTACCGACTAATGGGACTATCCTCTAATGGTCTGACAATTTTTTTTAAATAAGTTGCTGTGCACGGGGCTTGAACCCGCGCGTGGCAGTGGTCGTTCCTATCAGTCCTAGCGCCTTGACTAACCGTTCAATTTAATCTCACAGCTGAAAAAGAAGAAAATGAATGGCAACTCAGTAAAAGAAAAAAAAATCAGCGACCATCAATTAAAAAAAAAAAAGATGAACTTTCACACAAAGTCTACAAATATTGCCGCAGGAGTTACAAAAAAAAAGATGAAGGACTTAGTAGAAAAAATAAGGTTCCCAAGGTTTTTTGCTTGAACTGTTTTAGCATTTTTCACGAGTGATAATATTTTCCACAATAATAAATGCTTATAAAGTTGTCTGCAAATGATATATTAAAAAAAAATTATGTTTTCATTTTACTCCACCATGGACCGCCCACAAAATAAATTTTATATATACTTAGCTCACTGGTTTAGCGAGGTAAGTCACTCAGAACACCCTAAAGAATTACAATGAAACAAATTAGCTTTAATCCGTATCCAAATTCCAGCATTGATAAATGTTGTCAACAGGCCATTAAAGACCAATTTCTAGCATGCATTTGATTTAAATACAGTCCGGTCTGTATGGGCCGCAGTAGCCCCGTACAGAAGTAAAAATAGAGTCTCCAGGGACCGCTCTGAGGCTCACTTTAAAAAATTATTTTACAGAACCTTTTCAATATAATAGAAATTAATTATATATAACAAACAACAAGCAGGAAAATGAATATGATCCTATAAATCTGGCATTTCAATTTTAAAGATAATAAAATTTTAATGCCTACAACGCAGTCAAAGAACTTTAAAATGTTTCTGAAAAATAAAAGGATAGTTAATTTTCCATGAAAGATGCCGTAAAAATAGTATAAAAATTACGAAAATTGTAACCGCAAAACCACGCAGTCAAGAGGTGGAAAAACTTTACGATTTATCAAAAGAAAAAGAAAATAACGCTTAAGAAATTCTTGTAAAGTTTATCGTCGGAGGCGAAGTTTTGTGCCAAACACAATATTCCTATTGTATTATGGCTGAGCTCACTTCACTTGCTTTATTTCGTTGCTCTCTCATATTTAGGTCATCAAGAAAATATAATTTTCAGCGTCGCAGAACAATTTTCTAATCCAGTTTGCTGAGGTCCTACCTTTACACTTGACAAAAGTTTTCCAGGATATAAATTTTATGCTGCTATTTCTAAGTTTTAAATTATATTTCGAGAGACCGTTCGTTCGATAAATTATCTCTTTTTTAACTGGTTATGAAGCGAACTTTTTAAATCTTTAAATTTATGATGGTTATAAAATATTAACAGAAACTTTATTGGAAAAGGATAAAAAGGTAAAAATTGTAAATCGTTTTATATTATGGAAAATCAATATTAAATAACCAGATATTTCGGTTAACTTGGTAAACTTTTTAATATCAATTACTTTTAAAATCAACGATTTACAGTCTTAATTATAAGTAGATAGAGAAAATTGAACCAAATGACATTTATTAAATTTCTGCAAGTTGCAAAAGGAGCAACAATAATTCAAGTGATTCACGTCAAGTCGGTCTTAGATTCATCTCGAACACGATTACTTAAACTCAAACTCATATTGTTTTATTGTCCTAAGGAAAAATACTCATTGACAAAGCAAGTCACATGTTAAAGGTGCGAAAAAAAAATGTCTAATTAAAGTTAGCTTATAAAATGATGAACAAATACAAAATATATTATATACAACAATCTAAATTAGATGAATAATAAACTAAATGTATAAATAATAGCCTTAATAAATTAAAATTCAAAAAGTTTCTTCTATCGTAGACAATACAAACATTATAAAATAAAATAAGAGTAATCTAAAATGGATATATAAATCTTATAATTTAAAACCCTATAAACACTTCACAAGAAAAGAAGACCGAAGAATTCGCTCTCCGCTTGAAACCCTGTCCTACAAGATTTCTCTTTAGGGCCAGGCGCGGATCCAAGGGGGGGGGGCGATGGGGGCGACCGCCCCCCCCCCAAAGAGCTTTGAGTTTAGGAAAATGGACCCGATGTTTCCTCTTATACTACAGTTTATTTAAGAACTAGAGAGAGTAATAAATAATTTTTTATCCTTTTTCTCTTCGCAAACTACCTGTGTTCTTTAGTCCGGTGTCTTTAGCAAAATCAGTTAGACACATATATTTTTCATAGGAATGGGTTAGAAATTTTATAATCAAAAATACCGATCTATAATAATGGACTAAAACGTAGCCTTATTCTCTCAAAAAATTCGAAGTTATAATTTAAATATTTACAAGATATCCATTGTCAAAAATACAAAAAGGTAAACATATAGAAAAAATAAATTCGTCCATATAATATTAAAATATTTTTGGGGCTATCGGTCATTTTATTATTAATAAAAACATTTTTAGGGTATTTGACGTTTCAGTTTATTTATTTCTTAAACCATCTGCAGTATTACAATTAAACACTAAAAAGGGATTCAAATGTAATTACTTTTTTATGTTGTAAATAAAATTAGACCTTCTTATTTTTATTTCTATTGTACTGATACCTTAATTTAATTTACTTTATTATATGGAAATACGATAGCCTCAAAAAAATAAGATAAACATGTTAATTCTACACCTAAAAAAAACACAAATACAATAATAAAATAATAATAAACTTACGGCTAATTGGAATTAGATATATATAAAATTAAAGAATTGGACATACTAAAATAAAAATATATAAAAAAAACATATAAACAACATTAAATAATAAAATACAACAAAAACAAAAATTTAAATAATAAATTGAGTTTACACTAGTTAACATTACGTATATAATTCCTAATCAAAGTCAGTGAAACTATCTTCGCTCAACTTAATTATAATTGGTTCCTCTATCTCACCGATCATGAGATCGAGTTCTCACATTTCGTTTTATTCTTTTATTATATGGATTTTTTCCAATTTTCCGCAGTAACTTTATTCAAAAAAATCTTTCAAAAGTTTAGTTAAATTACTAATTTTGTTAATTGTGTTATTTCTAGCAACTCTACCTTTTAATTGAGAGAGATATTTACTTCTTCAACGGACAGTTTCCGGACTATCTATAGGAACAGATTTTCTATCTGGTTTTTCCCAGCAAAAATTAAGTTCTCTGAGCAACTTCCAGAGATCAGTTCTTTTAATTTCAGGTAAATCGCGATCTTCATTGATTTTAGTTAGAATTTTGTAGACGGTTGGGATCTGCTCCTCATAATAAAATGTATATACAACCCCTTTAATTGCAGTTTTCATTTCTTCTTCCAACGAGGTTTTTCATCTTCTTGTGATCGAATGTGGCTTGGGAGTACTAACAATTCCAGTCGTTTTTTCTCCTTCAGTTTTCCGTACATATTAGATTTTCCAACTCCTGTCATGTTGGAACACTTCTCAATAGAGCTTTTAACATTATTATCTAGATATATAATATATAAAAACAAACGCAAACAAGATAAATCACTAAGAACAAACTGTAAGGTGTAGTTTGCTCACTGACAAAAATTAAATTAAACTATCAGAATGTTTATGTTGCAGTAATATAATGAAATATAATTAGATTTACGGCAGTTCTCAGTTACCAGCGGCACTGGAGCAGGTACGTTGGAGATTTTGGTAACAGTTTTATTACTCTCTAGTTCTTGAATAGAGTATAGGAATGTATGTACTTGCGATCGCCCCCCCCCCTTCCCAAAAGCTTTGAGTTCAGGAAAATAGAACCCATTCTGCCTTTTATATTAGGAATGAATATGCTGCTTGCATTCCCCCCCCCCCCCCCCGGTTGACAACTTGCCTTTCTTGATATACTGTACTTTTGTGATATCACCGCCCCCCCCCCCCAAAGAGAGGGGCTGGATCTGCCCCTGCTTAGGGCAGCCCAAAGTCTTTCTCCAGACTAAATATTTTTCATTTCTAGCTGCAAAAGATTAAATATGTTTTACGCATTTAGATAATTAAAACATTTTTCAGTTGCGAAGTTGAGATTAGAAGAGAAAGATTGTGACACTGCCTTTATTTTTATGTATGATGGATGTCGTGGCCAAAATAAGAATGGAAGCAATTATCAATATGCCATGAGCTAGAAATAATGGTAGACAGTAATCCTTCGGTTTGATCTGCGCCCATTGAATAGGCGTTGATTACATAAACCGCGAAAAAAAACCCAACATGGAGATCTTTACAGGCAAAGTACTCTGTGTGCTCTCTCATCTAAATTATCGGATATGATACAAGTTTTTACTTAAATAAAGTGTATGCGCTTCAAATTTAAACCAACATCAATGTGAATTCCAAGAAATTTCATCTCATCACGACTTCTTAGCCTATCAGATCTAGGATACATATATAGGTAACTACAGGTGTTTGATAATACTTAGTTAATAAGTTTGCATTTCGACATACTCTAATCTAAGAAAGATCTTGATAAATACTGCTAGATATGTGATCCGAGTCAACTCCGTGACAGAAAATTGTAGTGTCATCCGCAAATAAAGGGACTCTTTCCGAATATCCAAGTGAGAAACACCTTTAATGTAAATCAAAATTAGTCAAGGAAAGAGCCTTGGGTCATACCGCTACCAATAGGAAAAGGATTCTTTTTCGGAGACAGGCACCGATTGTATACGCCCATATAAGTAGTCTTGGAACAAATCGAGGACCTAATAAAAAATTATGTTCGATCTACGATTAATCACGAACGACTAGTCAATCTGTCCATTCTATCAATTGAAAGAAAAATTAAACAAAAAAAAATGACGTTATTAAAGAGTTCAGTAAAATGCAGGCACGAAAACCTGTATTATAATAATATCTATAATAACTACTATCTCTTATGTAAGGTTACGAAATTCTACCTGTTGGTTGCTGTGCTGAATGATGGTTCGTATTTTCTTTCTTACCCATATCTATCTATCTATCTATCTATCTATCTATATATATATATATATATATATATATATATATATATATATATATATATATATATATTACAGTTTCTAGAGCGTAGAGTACACACATTGTAAATACTACAGTCATTAAATCTATATTATTTATTTTTTTGAAATGCATACCATAAATACATCAATTTTTAAGCCGATCGGGGGTCTCGTTTAGTTCAGACTAGGTCAGGGCTTTCAACGAGCTTAGTCTGCTACTGGAAGAGTTTCTGTTTGTTTTTTCAAAAAATCACTATAGCTTTGTTTATAATAATTAAAAAACCGTTTCGACTGTATTGAATATTTAAAAGGTTATATTTTTCATCACTCTTAATGATTTTGCTAAATAGTTTTCTGAACATATTAAAAACAATTATCAAAGTAGGGTGGAGGTCGCAGCATGCCTGCTCGGTGGTGGGGTTAACTGCGTGCTGACTGCACATCATTTCTCTTTTGAAGTTAAGTTAAATTTTGGAGTAATAATCGAAGCGTTTCGAATTTTACTTGAAAAATTTCGTGTTATTGTTTTTTTCGCAAATTCTACTTCTAAAATATTCGGAACTAAATAATTCGACGACTCGCCAATACTTAATTCGAGAACATCTGATTAAAAACAATATTTACGAAAAAATGATCAATATGAAAGTTATACAGTAAAATTCGACGCTCAAGTGGTATTTCTGCCACTTTAGCCTTGTGATCCGTTCTGTAATATCGTTCACTTTTGTTTGTTGTCTTATCCATTCTCTTTATCAGCTATCTTAATATCCAATATTTACCCTTCGTGTGCTCTGTGCGCTATTTCAAGATTTTAGGCATTCTTTTCTTTGTAAAACTTCACGTTATGCTGCTGTAAGCTATGTAAACGCATTTATTACATTCTTTGAATTATGGGTAGTTCAACATCTTTTACTACGTAGTTGAGCTGTACAAACGAAGAACCATACTTTCGATTTCCTGTAATTTTCCTCAGTTAATTCTAGTAGTGTTTCTTCAAATATAGTGTTTGATGCTAAGTTGTAGTTACCATTTTAGTATTGGTTTTATTCATCTTAAACCCATGATCACGATTCCTAAATGGTTTAGATATGTTTCGTCTAGATTTATTCTCTTATCAACTTCAACTTTCGAAACATAAGAGGTACCTCCTGTCGTACAGCTCTAAGTATGGCTGTCTCGAACTGTGACTAGTTGCAATGTTATATATATATATATATATATATATATATATATATATATATATATATATATATATATATATATATATATATATATTTATTAATCTTATCCGACTATCTACTTTACAGTTATACGAGGCGTTAAATATGACCCATATTTATTAGGAGGAGAACTTTCTCGTAATCAAAAAGGCCGTTTATAGTTATATATTCTAATGTTTATTCTCCTCTCTATTCTTTACTATTTGTAAGTAATCAAATAGGTTATCATCAATTTTGTTGGTAATCACTTAAATGTACAGCTTCTAAATTCGTGAAAGAAATAGGAATTATGGACCTATAGTTGTATGCCCTTTTTATGAATTATTACCATTTCCCCTACTTGCGACGTTCTTGAAATTTATTTACTCTCCAGACATCTTGATATATTCTTGCCAGTTCTTGATATATATAATTCATCTCCCGACTCCTTCAAAATTTTAGATATGATATTATTAGGCCCAGGAGCTTTATATGTCTTCATTTTCCTCAGAGCATATTTAATTTCACGTGTTCCTGTATCTGAAATTTCTTCAGATCAAACAATTTATACTTTACTTTGAGTATTATCAAGCTCACTCTTATTAGAGTTTATTTTAGTTTTGCTATACTTAGTAAAATTATATAATCTCTGCAATTACCTTGTTGTTTTCCGCCTTTGCTGGGCGTTTTGTTTTTAATTTTTAATTCTTCATTTTCATTTAGTGCTTCCATAACACACCTCATTTTATATTTTCTGATATCTCCCCTCATCTTTTCTTTAAATCGGTTATGTAGTTCTGCTAATTTTATATTGTCCGCATAGTTATTTATTTTAAATATTTTGGTATTTTTGGTATATACTTTAGAGGCAACTTTATTCAATGTATTTCTTTTTCCATTAAGAGCTGTGGTTACTCCCTAGAAATAATGATACCCAATTAAAAATATCTACTTCCAAAAATAAAATTATTTTTTCTACCTATTGGACAGATGAAACAGATTGCACAGGACCATAGTTTCCTTCCCCAACTCGAATTAATCACACAAATTACGGTTGGGCTTGCCTGTGAAGAATTTCACAACGCATTATCTGAAAGAACAAATCGAATCTCATAACTTTATTCTAATTTTTTACGCCGCAATAACATTTTAAAATTATATACGTGTATCACTGACGACAGATTTGAAGGTTAGAAATATTTATACATATAGATTTAGTTTTAAAAAAAATAATACATACTTACTTGTAATAAATTATAAAATAATAATTAATAGCTTTTATATAAAATAATCTTCTGTTTTAAATTCACTAGTATGGCCCAAATTTGTCAAAAAAAAAACAATGTAAATAGAACTCTAAACGACTACTGTCAATAAAAATAATGTTATGACTGAAGTCAAAAGAAAGTTTGTATTCATAAAACAAAATGTTTCCTTTGTCTCGGTTGGCTCTTTCTACCTTGCTCTACCCATAATGTCATATTCTTTGTAACGTATGGCTTGAATTGGAACAATAATGGTTTGTTTTTCATCCTTATACTATTTCTATTCAAATAAAAATAAACACGTTTCAAAACTATCTTTGATTTATGCGTAGATTGATAGGTAATCTCTCACTGGACCAACTGTAGGTTTCCTTTTATTTTGATTTACGCTGCCTTGAAAAATAAAGTGTGGTTGTGAATTTCTATGAAATTTAGTTTCAGTCGATATGATGAATATGTTTGTAGTAATATCCTACTAGGATAAAAGAGAACTAAAATATGAAGGTGATATTCTTAAAGACTTCAACTTGATTCGTGTAAAAAGATGAATAGTCGGCACCATCTCTTTTACGTTGCTGAGATCACTTGGTAAGCATATCAAACGTTTATATTTCAGTAATGAAAGTTATATTCCTGTAAAAAAATTGTGCATTGAAATAGGACTTAAGAAGTGTAATGATTTGTAATCCATTAGAAGGTATAAGTTGCTAGGACATCACTAGATCTGTATATATATATATATATATATATATATATATATATATATATATATATATATATATATATATATATATATATATATATATATATATATATATGTTAATATTATGTATAAAATTAATGAAAATTTTCCACTCTATAAAATTTATACTCCTATTTCTTGAGTAGGCCTTTTTGCCATAAATTATTATCTCAATTTTGGGTTGGTTATAAACTCAACTTTTTACATTTATAATTTTATGGTGGTTGTAAAATATTAACAATCTTTTATGTAAAGCCCTCGACAAATTTCATTATACAGTACAAAATTTATACATAATATCTAATAAAAGTAAAACTGCAAATGATTTTTAGGCAAAGTTGAAAACACAAGCTGTTTGAGAAAATTTAATAAACCTTTTAGAATCATAAGATAATATATCAAGAAAAGATAGTAGTAAGAAACATAAGACTTAATAAAAGGTAGACCGATATTACCGTGATCATAATACTAGGAGGTGGATAAAAAATTTTCTAACAAGCAGTTAGTTAATTAACCTGATTTAAAATAAGTTCATTTATAGTTTTTTTTTCTATTGCAACAAGTAGAAAAGTATGCTTCAGATATAAAAAATAATGTAATATGTATTAGTGCACAGTACATAAGGGATGATGCGATAACTCTGGATGACACTAAGATTTTATTTTATTTTTTTAGAATATCATAAGATTAGTTAGATTTACATCGAATAAACTGTATCCTGCACATCAAATTTTCATCATAATATGTACAATCTAAAATGTATCTAATCGCTTTATGCAGAGAATGTACGCCCATCAACATGCGTATCAAGCAGGCAAATGTGCAGATACAGCACTAGTACAGTTATCAGATATAGAAAGGACTTTTGATAATACTCCATATGATAATGGATCATTCGATGCCAGGGGGTAGTATATGAGTTCTAAATAGATGTCACAACTTCCCTCCACCACAATAGTAGAAACAAATATTGAACAATACACTATCGCCACTTCTACTACCAAACGATGTCCTTAAGGAGGAATAGCGTTCCCACCTTTGTGAAATGTACTTGTAGATTGACTTCTCTGTGATTTGACTGACGTCTGCATATTTTGTTAGGGCTATGCTGAAGATGTGGTTATAATTGCAATAGGTAAGCTTGAGAATATTCTCCGAGATATAGTTTAAAGTCACCTTTATAATATTTGCAAGGAAAGTAACCTTAACCAAAATTGATGAAAATATTATTAACTGGAAGTCATAGGTTAAATGTCATAACCCTGGATAATAACTTTCTTTGGAATATGGGAAATAGTCTACATTGCCACGAAAGCACTGATGGTCTGTAAAGGAGAAAATGGAGTAATAACTCGAATATCCTATAATGGATGAACACTAGAATAGTAAGACCAGTCATCGTATATGAGACATTGAGCTGAAGTAAAAAAAAACGAGTCTTGCCAACATGATAGCCAATCTCTCGAAAGTTCATAACTGCATGAATGAAAACGTGTCCAAACGGCGCAAAGGTAATAATTAAATATAACATCACACCTCTGCATATATTATTGGAGGGTATGGTTAAAAGACAATATATAGAATGATGAGAGATAGACTCTTATGACGAAAATATCATCTCTCATCTAGAGATCAACAAATCTGGGACATCCTTCTAGATAGAATGATAAAGAAGTTTAATTTGACAAAATGCTCAAGCAGCTATCAGTGCTCCGAGTTCTCATGTAAACAATTACAAAATGGTCTAAGAATGTTTGAAGGAACTAAACGAACTAGATAAGAACAACACGGTAGTACTCTTGTGGGTGCGTGAACACAGGATAGAAAAAAATCAAATAGTAGACTAACTCTAAAAAGGGGTTTAAATATTATTTTTAGGACCTTAATATTTTTGCTAAATTAGGAACAGTGCAATACTCGAAGAACTAAAAAACAGAAAGAAATATGAGACGCAATTATGGACTTTTGGGGAACCATAACGGGAAGAAGTTTAAAGAAATCTAAATAAAACTAATTTAAAGTTCTAACAGGACACTTTAAGAAACTTGAACTTGCGTAAAGGAAAGAATGCAGATTTTGCGAGGAAGATCTTCTGTATCTACATTCTTTTAGAATGCAATCGTATTTAATAGAAAAGGGAGATATACATAATTTGAAGTAGTTTCATATTCTGAATTAAGTAATGTAAATATATATCGATCCAGCAATCACTCTAAAGTTGCTTTATTAGCCACGCTGCCCCCAAATCCCGACTTTTTTCACGCTCTCAACCGTTTTCGATCATATTTACTAGCATTTTTAACGTATTTCACAAATTTTTTGATGCAAAACGAAAATAAATGCTTGTAGAATGATACTTTTCAAAATCTTTTTATGGAATTAAAATCGGATCCTCAATGACGCATCTAGGCGCGCTGAAAAATAGTGCACTAGAAATTTTGAATTACAATTGTATGGAAACTAATAAACTAACTGCACCTGGTTTTAGCACGTATAAAGTACATATAAATTGTTATTACTTCGCCAAGGACCAGCGCTATGACTTTAAAAATGACGAAGATATGAATTTTTGAAAAAAGGCTAAATCTGACCACCAAATTTCTTCATCACGTAATGATTTCGAGATATTTTAATCCAAAGTTTTTTTTTGACGTTTTATTTTTGGGGATAATCTAACATTACCGTGTACGAATTATCCCCTCTATATTATCTACCCATCTGCGTTGTGGCCTGCCATGATTTCGGTTCGTTTCTCGCGGTCGCCATTGCAGTAATTTACTCATCCACCTATCGGACTGTTGTCTAGCCATGTGCCCCGCCCATTGCCATTTTAGTCGTGATATGCGTTCAATAACGTCAACTACTTTGGTTCTTGATCTTATTACTTGATTTCTTATTTTATCCCGTAACGAGATTCCTAACATTTGTTTCTCCATGGAGCGTTGAGTGACCCGGAGCCTATTTGCGTTTTGTTTGGTTAGTGTTATCATTTCCATGCTGTAAGTAGCAACAGGCAAGGCACACGTGTTATACACTTTCTGTTTAAGGTTGATTGGTGTGTTTCTATCTCTTAGTACGTACTGCAACTTTCCAAAGGCAGCCCATGTCAGCCCTATTCTCCTTGTTATTTCCGCTGTTTAATTTTTTTGCCCAGTTTCATAACGTAGCCTAAATAGATGTACTCTTGGACATTGTCTATGATGTCATTTTGAATCTCTATTTGTACATTTGCGTCAGGGCTCATTAACTTAGTTTTCCCCAAGTTCATCTTAAGTCCCACTTTTCTCGCCTCTTCATTGAAATCTTGAAGCATTTGTTTTAGCTGTTCTGAGTTGCTAGACATGACAACAACATCGTCGGCGAAACGTAGATGACTAAGATAAGAACCGTCGACTCTCAAACCTTTCTCATCCTAATTTAGTTTTTTAAAGACATCTTCCAAAGCTAGCGTAAATAGTTTCGGAGAGATGATGTCTCCCTGACGCACACCTCTCATAAAGTTTGTTTTTTCGGTTTTTGTGTCTTCGTCGATTTTAACCTGTATAGTTGCATTTTTATATATGTTCTGTATGATAGTGGTATATCTGGAGTTAATTCTAGCATTATTAAGTGATTTCACGATCGCCCATGTTTCAATAGAGTCAGAGGCCTTGTGAAAATTTACAAATGCCAGGTGTATAGGAACGTTATATTCCTCGGTTTTTTCTAGGACTGTGCGTAGGGCTTGGATATGATCTATCGTACTAAATCCACGTCGAAAGCCGGCTTGCTCCACAGGCTGGTAATAGTCAAGCTTTTCAGTCAGGCGATTTGTCAATATGCAGGTGAATAGTTTATATAGGTGGTTTAATAAACTCAGAGGACGGTAGTTTTCTATATTTGTTGTGTCCCCTTTTTTGAAGAAAAGTACGACTTGTGCGTTATACCATATGCTACAGTAAATTCGATGAACTAAATTTGTATATGTAAATGTGACTGTTTTTTTTACTTCCTGAAATACTAATTACATGTCGCGCGATCGAGCGTCATTCCACACAAATCGCATTAGCAAGAAAAGGTCGATTATTTTTAAATATTTTTTTTTAAATAATGCCAACGTAATACTTTAATAAATAAACTTTACGTTTGCTGTTTATCATATTTTAAAAATTATACCTGACATTCCTTTATGGCTACATAAATTATCCCCTTTTTCGGTGAATATGATAAGAATTTTCCAAATCTCTAAATTTATGGCGGATATAAAACATAAACAGGAGTAAAACTTTACGCGAACTTATCATAAATATTTACCAGCGCATCAACTTACAAAGAAGTCTTATTCACAAAAGTGGTGAAGTACATAATTTTTACCAGTAGGTTACTAAAAAAAATATTAGATGATTCAACAACGATATATTAAATATGACGATTTCTAATATAGTTTTAATTGCATGAACTAATGAAACCCGGATATTTAATGACCCTATAAATCTGGAAATATCGAAGGCATAAATATGAAATCCTAGAGATAATTGGTTTATGAATGTTGAAGTGATTAGGATTTCAGTCATTGAATTTTCTCTCAAAATTATGTTCAAATTGAAGAATAGCTTATTTTTAAAGACCGAAATCGTCATAAGTAGGTTTCAAATTAACATTTACGGTATCTCAAAACCCTCAGCGACTAAAGTGAAATTTTTATTTTTAAGAAAATATCTAAAATATGAGAGTTAAAAGGTAACACATATTTTAAAATGTTAATTTTCTAAATAAAGGAAAAAATTAAAATCTCTATTGTGTTCTATATACAGGGTATCCAGAAATTCCTTTCATTTACTTTGTGACGCGTTTTTACGTAGGAGGGGAGCAGGTCGTGCTCTACGGATCTACTTTGATTACGGCAACGGAACATCGGTCAGTGGATATTTCTCGTGCAGACAGTCATCAGTCAAATGCTCAGCGCAGGGGTATCGGTTTGACGGTATCTACTTATATTCGGGATATTCCTGCTCTCTGAACTGATCAACGGTTTGACTACCTGAAGGTCAAAACATCCACTCGGTGGTCGGTTCTCGGGCGCCACCCTCGGGATTCATGTGGTCGAGGGCCCACTAATGCACCAGGCAGCTTGTTACAGTGGAGAAACAGCAAGCCAGGGGTCAATTGTGCATATTAGTGCTGGCTGCCGGCTGCCAATTGTTACATGTAATGTTAAAAATGGAACTAGGTAATGAAACAAACGGTTATAAAACATCCTGTATCCTGTATTCCATTTTTTTATACAAAGACATGGCCTAAAACTAACTTACAATCTAAGATGATAAAGAAATCTTTATTTTCTTACTGAAATTTTGATTGTTTAAAAATTTCACTTTACTCCGTTGATTCATAGATGTCGTTCGACTGGCGATATTTTTCAGTCTGACATCGAAGTTGGTAGTCGGCAGGTGTAATATCCTGCCGACATACCTTGAAATTTATGGTTCATATATCAGTTATTTCCTGCTAATGTTGCTCTCGGTCCGATACAGCTCCACTGACGAGATCATGAGGTGATCGAAAAGCGTATGGAGAGAGGACCAGAGCGATATTTGCAGGAAATAAACTGTTTGTACATATATTTTTCATATTCTCTGCCTGAAAGGAGAATTACATATATAACAAACTATGAAAAATTTCTATATGAATATGGGTCTGCAAATGCGTCTTAAGGGATCTATGGCCTTTTTAAGGGGGCCTTCGAACAAAGGTTTTTATTTAATATCTTTAGAACTACTTAAAGCATCGATGTGTTTTCTAGTATTTGAACTAACATCAATAAATGCTATTTTTTAATGTTAAGATTCAGCGATAAATTAAGTCAGGGACGTACCGACAGGAGGACGGTCTGGTTTATTTACCCTTATTTTTTTTTTAAATAACACTTTTTTTAGAATTCTACTTAAACACAAAACTATTTACATTAAAAAATATTCTTGTGAAAAATTACTACACTAATAGTATTAGGTATTCCTAAGAGCACTACGTGGGAAATTTTAAATGAACAAGTTACTTGCCCATACGATTTGCAAAAGGTTCAGGGTTTCAGCCTCAAGGTCTACTTCCCAGAGTTCAGTTTTGTGAATAGGTGCAGTGGAAATGCCACCAAGACTGATTTTTTTCTTAATAAATTTTTCTTTACTGGCGAAGCAGGATTTACATTTGAAGTAATCGTACATGTCATTATAACTATATGTGGTCAGGCGAGGACCCATACGTAATTCGAAGCTCGATTTCAAGACAAAACGTTAGTCCTTGGCACGAAGAAAAGGAGCCTTACATTAATCCTGCTCGAAGGACCAATGTTAGGCTCCTTTTCTTCGCTCAAAGAACCAATGATTCTGACTCCTTTTCTTTGCTCGAAGGACCAATGTTTCTTCCTTAGCTCGAAGGACCAATGTTAGTTTTGCTAACTAATGTTGGTACTAACCCTCTACATCTATGTATAGTAGAGTGGTTGTACTAACCAATTGTTTTTGTGGTAGTTGCTCATAATTATAACTACCCCTTATATTGTTACTCCATAGGTTGAAATAGATAATGTGGTGAGTAAAACCCTTTTGGTTGAATACTGATTTATTGTCGAAACTTTATATACATATATATATATATATATATATATATATATATATATATATATATAAATTAAATCTCTAACTTATTTTCCTAACGTAATAATATTTACAATAACATTGTCGAATAAGTAAAACAATTAATATGATTATTTTAGCAATTATTGATCCAGTTTTTCAACGTGCTGAATTAGCGACATGTATTGGAATACCCTCTATTGTAGAGGGGACTTTTAAAATTAAATTCTAGATGGATGTTTTGATTGCTCTATTGTTAATATACAGGGTGTTCAGATAATACATCAGGATACTTGAAGAGCTTATTTTGGAATACTGGGTCGTAATATTTTTGTATTTTATATAAGATTAAAAAATATGTATAATTTTAGATTAGACAGGCAGATATCCTGAGAGATCGAATAATAGGGCCGCATATTTTGCCTCAACTTTTAGATTCGTATATTAAGACTTTTTTGGAAATGTTTTGCCAGACTCACTTACTGGCAAAAAATGGAAATATTCTTTATGCAAGATGAGGCTCCGTCTCATTTCAGTGTTTTTATTCGAGAGCACTTAAATTGAACGTATCAAGACCGATGGATGGGCCGAAATGGGCTAATTGCTGGCCGGATCTAAATCCCCTAGACTACTTTTTTGGTGTTAAACGTAAACATCACCTACTTCTTTTTGTAACTGATAGCTGAAATAGCATAGCACCGGATTATTGTGAACAGCCGTGCAGTGAAACGTATTGAACCGTCAAAAAATACAAGTGGAAATTTAAGTAAGAATGATCACAATCATAAATATATATTCCACGAATAGCAAAGTACCTTGTTAAATGTATTTCTATTTTCTTTCGATTTTATTAAAAGAAAGTGATTATTAACAACGTATGATGATATAGATTCCAGTAAGGATGTCAAATACACGACAGACCTGTCAAAACAAGTTCAATGAATGCATTTAGTAATCTCGGCGCGTGAGTTTATTTAAGACCTCCATGACCAGTTAGAGAAATTTATGTTGATCTACTCGTCTTTAATTTGGGTTCAAATGTACGAACAAGTTTCTTAAAATGCCATGAAATGGTGAAAACCATCCAAATAATTTCTGTCGTATGTGGTGAATTCACTTTTAAATTCCAAAGGCATATTAACTTTATTTCGGGTATCAAATCGGTGATCAGGATGAATCTTGGGTCCCTCATGCTATGCGTCTTGTGTAACCCTACTTGGTATTTGCTTTAATGGAAAGTCGCGACATATGCCGTTTGTATTCCAATAGTATAGGGGGAACCAAAGAAACATTCCACGAACTGCTATTTCTGCATTACAAAGATTGTTGGGATAACTAGCAAACTCAAGATCTTTAAATATGCCAATATCCCATAAGCTATCAAACTTGTTCGTGACAGGGACAATCTTTCAATCCCAGCGCCACGTGAAAATTGGAGTTTACATTTGAAAAACTCTGGCGATGAGGAAATAAAATTATGGTCGGGTTCGTGATCTAAATATGTCAAAAAATCAGGTGATATTCTTGTAAGTAAAATAACACAACAGAGAAAATTCAGTGTAAATATTTTTGTGCTTTCCAAATAAATTTACTTTAAAAACTGCTCGATATAACATGTTTCTTTTCTTTTCGTTCTATCGTAGATAAATTATTTTGTTTTTCGGTGAGTGTGGTATAAATTTTCTAAATTTATAAATTTATGACAAAAATAAAACATAAATAAGGTAAAGTTGTATGCCAAGTAGTCATAAATTTTAAATCGCGGCATCAGCTTGGAAATCCAATTCACATATGATGTTAAATCTGGTAAAATATTTACTTCAAAATACCCTATTTTTAGAAATAAAAGAAATAAAGTATGAAAAATATGTTTCATTTAATAATGTCAATAACTTTCTGTCACCTTTATGACGTAGTTTTCGAACGTCAATACTTACCAACCTTGAGTTTTAACTTCCACAAAGGGTTGCTGAAGACCTTGTAGTCCATAATTTGTTGACTGTGTGCTTTAATTGCAATAGTATACCAAACAAATGGATTAAAACAACTGAGTTAAACTGCCAGAATAAAGAAATTTGGAAAGAGTTAACACGAACTTACAGATTCCAGTAACAAAAATCAGTTTAAAAATAAGAGTCTGAGGTACACTATAATATTAACTTTTACAGGGTGTCTCTAAAAGTCTGTGCATAACACCAGCGCAACTTTATAAAGAATACATATGCGAATCTAGCCCAATTTATCTTAGTTTCTAGAATACAGGGTGTAGGATCGAATCTATAGTTTTTGCATAATAATTTTGCAATCCGATTTCGTTTACCAAAATTGACCATTTTTCGAGTTTCTCTGTCAAAATATCACGTTAACGTATTTAAATTTATTATCGATTCTTTTTTGGAATACATGGTTTGAAAGACGTTTCTTTTCATGAAAAAAAAAATTCAAATCCGTCAATTGGTTTCCGAGATACAAACTGTCAAAGTTGACAGCCTGTTACGGTGAATCTATAAACAATGCAGACCTGATTCTCGAACCGAAAACTTCGTCTTGCCGAGCTCTTTTTTGATACAAATATATAAATATTTATGTTATCGGAAACTTTAATAAAAAATGAAAAGGATATCGCCCACGCGCGTGAAAAATGAAAAAAGAGGGGTGGGGAGCTCTCATTTTAAAATTGAATTTGAAGATTCAAAATACATATCTGAAAAAAATTTTCATTTTATCGGCTTCTAATGGAGCGAATTTGATAAATTTTTTTTAACCGATGTACCGCGAATAATGGAACTCGAATATGTGCCCATCATGCATTCATTTTGTTATAAACAAATGACGTTATTTATGCATCATACTTACAGCATACTGCACCCTATAGTATTGGACTTTCCAAGCGAATTTTCGTTTATTAATATAATTAAGAATAGTATGACGATAAATATTTACTTTAATTATCAAAATTGTTTAAATAATCATTGTTTAAATAAATTGAAAAAAAAATGGTTTTAAATTATTTTATTCGTAAAATACAGATAAAAATAAAATAGTGATTCTTTATAAATTATGTTCAAAAAGTTCAATAAAGCACTCTTAACACTAAATATTATATTTCAAACTGCTCTATACACATGTCTGTCCAAACGCCACACCAGAATTTTTCAGATCTTCTAACAGTAAAATAATCTGTGTGAGTGAGGTTCATTGTGGTTGGAAGTTTGTGCATATCCCGTATATAATTCCAAAGATTTGGCATAAAGAAAATGACCACTGGCAATTAAATATGGCAACATTCTACGCGAAATTTTTATATGCAATTCCCAGTTACCATTCCTTTCGGCAAAAATAAATTGTTTCATAATATTCACCTATACGAAAAAATTAAGAAAAATATTTGATTAATAAGTAAATATAATGGTGAAAACGACATTAATTCAAATTGAAAAATTTGTTTCCAAATGGAATTTATTTGCATGTTCATTATACATACTATGTCATGCATTTATAAAATACAATTTTTGGTAACACTGTAACCAGTATCTTTCCACAAACAGGGACACATAATAACTACAGACTAACTCTTTTTAATGCGTATTATATACCTTTAGAAAGCTAGTTTGAGCAGATGTTTCTTACTCGCATCCCACTACTTTCATGTTAACAGTTACATTTTAGGGCATCATGCTCTTATCTCCGAAAATATTATATCTCCAAATATGTGTAAAAATATTGTATTACTTATAACTTAAAAACTACTAAGTTTTCATATATGATTTATATAAAATAATTATTTTATTTTTATCTGTATTTTACGAATAAAATAATTTAAAACCAAGTTTTTTTTTCAGTTTGTTTAAACAATGATTATTTAAACAATTTTGATAATTAAAGTAAAAATATATCGTTATGGTATGCTTAATTATATTAATAAACAAAGATTCGCTTGGAAAGTCTATAGGGTGCAGTATGCTGTAAGTATGATGCATAAATAACGTCATTTGTTTATAACAAAATGAATGCATGATGGACACATGGCATTATGATATTTGAGTTCCATTATTCGCGGTACATCGGTAAAAAAAGATCAAAATCGCTCCATTAGAAACCGAGAAAATTAATTTTTTTTTCAGATATGTATTTTAAATCTTCGAATTCAATTGTAAAATAAGAGATCCCCACCCCTTTTTTTTTCATTTTTCACGCGCGTGGGTGATATTCTTTTAATTATTTATTAAAGTTTCCGATAACATAAACATTTAAATATTTGTTTCAAAAAAGAGCTCGGCCAGACAAAATTTTTGGTTCAAGAATCAGGTCTGTATTTATAGATTGACCGTAACAGGCTGTCAGCTATGACAGTTTGTATCTCGGAAACGAATTGACGGATTTGAATTTTTTTTTCACGAAAAGAAGCGTCTTTCCAAGAACTTTCAAACTATGTATCTTAAAAAAAAAAATAAAAATCCGCCGAGATAATCTATTTGTTTATAAGCAAAAATATCAACAATGTCTTTAAACAATTCCTGAGAGCGTCCAAATCATCCGATTTTGATTCTGAAAAAAGCGTTGGAAAATCTTAGTTTCTTACTATATGTCGAAAATAAATTAAAATACGTCAACGTGATATTTTGGACTCAGACAAACTTGAAAAATGTTCAATTTTTGTAAACGAAATCGGATGGCAAAATTATTGTAGAAAAACTATCGACTCGATCCTAACGAATTTTACCACGTTATTTTAATGATAGCATAAAGTTTTCTCTGCTCTAATATGAAGGTCCTCAGAGAAATTGAAATGGTCGAAAAAAATTGATTAGTAACCTGCTTTTTTTTAGCTTTTGCTTTTAATTATTGCGATTTTGCAATGGGGGAAATATATTTTGAGATTTCCAACCAACCTTATCTGATGGAAAATTATGAAACTTTTTTTCCTATTCAACTTTCCTCTAAAATGAATACCTTCAAAGTTACACGAGAGAAAAGTTGAAAAAAAACTTTTTTTTTTCGTTAATTTTATATTTTTATTAATAAAAATAATGTTGCCAACTTTTTGAAAGTACGCATATCAAAATTATCTTTATTCAGGTCATTTTGAAGGCTCTCATGCAAAAATCTTCATGTTCCAATTCACATCCACCTAAAAACAGATAAGCCCTGGTCTCATTCTCAATAGGTGTCGCTTCGAACAGCCGTTTCTGAGATAATAGAATTTAACGGTCAGATTCACTTAGAAAATTTAAGAGTTAAACCCTATCTACGAAGTAGTAGATATCTGTTGAGCTTCCATTGTCTTTATTTGTTTGTTGCATATCACGACGTTTCGGCTACTAGTTATCTCTAGCCTTTTCAAGTGAAACTAAATAAATTCTTAAGCTACAGTACTATTTATACTAAAGGTAAATATAGTGGAGTGTGACTGAGATGGCTGCAGTCATGCGTGTTACGCCAAAGTCCCTTTTATGCTGCATTTAGTTTTAATTTACAATTAAATAAAATTCTAAACAAACTATGTTTGTTTGAAGGTCATAGAGAACGACATTTCCTGCTATTAAAGTGGTCGCGCAACTTTCTCAAATTCTATGTTGCCAAATTGTCTTATTCTAGTAATACGGCCTTGATTTTATAGAGTATTCAGTCTCAATTAATCAATATTAACACTTTTTTTAATAATCAGGATTTGAATCTCGAACTTACTTTATGCGAAATTGATGTGTATGTATGTGTGTGTTAATACGCTATTAGGAAAGTGTTATTTATACTTTTCTATTAACGATTTTATTTATTATTTTTAAAATTGTAGTCATTTATAATTTGCGTTTCAATGATGTATTTATTAATATTATTGATATTATATAATGAAGTTTTGATTAAGTCTGTTAATATTTATTTCACTTAATAATTTATAATAAAGGAATATAATACCAAATATAAATCAAAATATCTAATTTTGGCCCCAAACACAACTATTAATTAGTGGAAATTTATATATATTATTTTCTATAATGAATTTATTCATTTCATAACATAATATTTAATATATAAATAATGTGAAATAAATAACTAAAGCCTAGCATTAGTACAGGTGTATTATGAAGCGAGATATCACATTTAATACAGAAAATAGACGATTTTTAAAAAATTGAGAATAAATTATTCAAAAAAATTGCCTTAAAAAGTAAAAAATAAATTAAGAACAATTTTATATCGCAACTAATTTAATAAAAGAACACTTACTTAGTTTTTTTTTTAAATCGTCACTATATAATAGAAGAGACTTTTAAAAATAAATTCTAGATGTATGTTTTGGTTGATATATTATTATTATATAGGGTGTTCGGATAATACATCGGGATACTTGGAGAGCTTATTCTACTTATAAAATAGAAATAGTAGGTACACACATATAAAGTAACTATACTGATCATATAATAAACTAAAAGTGCTCTGCTATCCGCCATTTTGAGGAGAGTTTACTTATGACAATAGTGAATTTGCTGTCGCCATATGAAAATTATACGGGCTAAATATAAGTGGTTATCTTTAACTGACAATAGATTTCAGAATTTTTATAGACACACTGACAGTCTTCTTCCGTAGTCCTTTTCGCGGTCGCAATCCCTCTCGACATACCCTCTCGAGGATAACCTATAGAACGTTCTTCTTCCGTGATGATCCTTTCTTCTATCGCAGTAACACAATATCTGTAAAAGTGACTCTTGTATACGCACTGGTAACAACACATGTTATTCGAATGATATCGACGACCCTGACCCATTCTTCTCGATCTGGCATAAGTCACTCTAATACGACAACCGCATACTTCAATTCCTTCGCAAACCTTGATGGCAACTGCAACATCTATTTTGTCTTTTTAAATAGCAAATCCAAAACGTGGGATAGTAGTACTTAACCAGGCTTCTTTAGGTTCTCCATAAGGATTAAAGACTTTCTCCAAGTCGCTCCTTCGAACTTCATCACTTATATTTGCAATATGAAGCCGATAGCCATCAAGATCTCTGTCAGGAACAGTTCTGCAAGCACAGAGGCTTTGTACATGCGCCTCTTGGCCACACTTCCAACAACGAATTCTATTTTTGCTACTAAATGTTGTGTTTTTGTTGTTCTGTGCTTTTAGTTTGTTCAAAAATTCTTACAAGTCCTTCATTAACCTCATGAAAATTTTCTCTTTGGTTTTGCGATAATTACGAGAAACGTTGACTCTTCTTATGATTATTTCTTGGTTCCTTGAGGTCTATTTGGCTATCTTAAACTGAACGGCATAAGCAAGAGCCTCGGAAATCTTCTTCAGTTGGGCCATTCTTAGAGTCTGACTTATTTCTAAGTCGTGTAAATTTTCGATAAAACTATTTAATGCCAACTCTTGTTTTATTTCTTCCGGATATGTTGGGTTAGTCAAATTTATTAGCCTCATTATATCCACCTCATATTCTTGCAGATTTTCGGTGTATTTTTGTCTTCTTTCTTGAAATTGGGCTTTATAAACTTCTTGGAGCTAGGCATCTTCAGAAAGGTAACAATAAGCTGGTAATCATTCTATTTTTCTTCGGAAATGTTGCGTAGAATCTCCATAGCTTCACCTCGTAGTGCTAGAACAAGAGCATTGCCGGTGGCGGCGGCTTCGAATTGACGCAAATAGGTATGCCCAGGTATTTTGCCACCGAAAGTAGATGGCTTCATCACCCTAGTTGCAAAAACACCATATATCTTTATTACACCTGTACTGGCTACCTTCTCGATTTCTAAATGTAATTGTATGCACCTGTTTGTGAATTTCATGTTACACATCGCCAAGTTCATCTTCTCTAATTTGCATCTGTTTCTGGATTACCGCCAATTTGTTTCGGACGGCCGATATTTGAACACACTCTATTATTTTAAAAGTTCTTTATTGTCAACTTCAATTCTTACACTTGCCAACCAATTCAACTTACTTCGACGACGTCTTTAACTATAAACTGTAAACGAAAGCCAGTCTGGACCCTTTATATACTCTTCTTCTTCCTCTTTTATTTAATACGACGTCTTGTTTTTCTACTATATTAAGCCTCCTGTAATGTTGATGTCCAACATTCGTGCTATCATTTTGGAGGTCGACCAGTGGGCTTCTAGTGTTTGGTATCTCGTTCTTAGCCCATTTTGCCCATCGATCGTCGCCCATTCTATCCCCATGGTCCTTCCAATATCTGCGCCTTGACCTTATGAACCGTACCACATCAGGCATCTTGAGCTCTTCCCTTATTTCGGAACTTCTTATTTGATCTCTTAGGATTACTCCGTTGATTGTTCTTAACGTTTTCATTTCAGCCGTTCGTAGCATACTTTTTGTTTTACATGTTTCGGCTCGAGTTTCCGATGCATAAGTTAGTACTGGTCTTATCACAGTTCTGTAGATGCATACTTTGCTCTCTGTGGACATATACTTATTTTTCCAGATTATGTCCCTCAGGCATTCTGATACTCTTGAGGCCTTGTTAGCCTGTGCTCTGACTTCCTGGTATAGATTTTTATTGCTTGATACATCAACTCCCAAGAATCTGCAAGACATGCTTTGTCTGATAGGTTGATTCTTCACCACCAATTTGCATCTGACAGGATCTTTTGAAATTACCATCGTTTCGGTCTTTTCTGTAGATATTTCCATATTTAAATTTTTTGATGTGGTCTGGAATCGGTATAGTAGTCGTTGCAGATCGTCTTCATTTTCTACTAACAGTAAGGCGTCGTCGCCAAAACATGAGATTTTTAAAGATTTTCGTCCCATTTTGTATCCTCCATTGACTTCTTTTACATTTTGAATTATCTTGTCCATAATTAAATTAAAGAGAAATGGACTCATACTGTCACCTTCTCGTATTCCCGTCATGATAGGTATTTCTTCTGTTACTCCTTGTTGTGTCTTTATGCGTGTCTTATTGGTTTTATTTAGCTCTTCAATTACCGTAATATAGTTGTGGTTAATGCCATTTTCCTGAAGTATTTGCAAGACGTCTTTAAGTCGAACTCTACCAAACACTTTTTTAAGATTCATTAGGTAGATGAAAAGAGGTTTATTGTATTCTATCGATTTTTCAATAGTCTGTCGGATAATGAAAATAGCATCAACTGTCGATCTGTTCTGTCTAAACCCGTGTTGTTCTTCACTTATTGCAATTTTACTCGTTAGTTTTGAAGTCATGATTTTTGTTAATAATTTGCTTGTTCTGTTTAGTAGTGTTATTGTTCTATAATTGTTGGGGTCGTTCTTATTTCCCTTTTTGACTCATCGACTACTCATAAGGAAATTAACAAAAGGTGAAATTAATTAAATAAACTAGGAACTCGTAGAAAATAAACTTAAAACCTTACAAACCACAAGCACAAACTAATAATATGAAATGTATAACGCTATAAAGTTCGTTGCAGTATATTAAAAATTCCCCTATATTTTTTGATTTGCTATCAGGAAAAATTATAATTCTAACAGAGATTATATCCTTACTTTCTTAGGTAAGTGAGAATATCATCGAAAAGGTGTGAAATTAGAACTTCTTTCTTAAGCGAAGAGATCATTAAATATAATATAATAAGGTTGATTTGAAAACACTTGAAATATGTATTTTTTAATGGTATAAACTATGAAATTATTTATAATTTTTTCTATGGCTCAATATTTATAAAATATATTTTAAGGTTGTTCTATCGATCGTATCATTAGTTCTGTCGGATTTAGTTTCTGTTTTCCTCCCGCATTTTCCAAAGAAATATATATTAAATTAACTGAAAAAAGATTTATAATCAAGATCTCAGCCTGAGCTTCATGAGGTTTCAAATCCTAATATATCTTATATCCTTTCAATTCATTTCCACTTTAATTAACTTCACCCCTGTTTATCAAAACATTGCCTCGGATATCTTTTAAGCAATATCGTGGCACAATTGTATTATGGATACAGTTCGTGTATCGTCGTTTATATGTGGAATAATCTTGGATTCTCAATACCGGAGCGGAGATTACAGCGAAAAGCACTATTTCATGCTGTAAATGATAAATAGTTGTTTTAATATCTTAGTTAAAGTACGGTGTGTATTTGTGGGTATTGTTTATTGTTATTATTTGTATAAGGCATGTAAAAAAGAGATAAATACACAAACAGAGTACAATCGGGAATCACCAAGCGTTCGCCCTGCAGCTCCGGATGTTTCCTTTTCATGTGAAGCCTTAGGTTGAAATATTTAGGGAAGTTCGTTTTACGTTCACCATAACTCGCAATTGTTATTACAAGCCGTATAAGTTTAACACAGAAAAAATTAATTTTACATCATTGGCAAGGTAGTAGCTTGCAACAGTAGTATTTTCACGCCAAAACCTCATAATTAAGTGAGAAAAAATTATAGCAAAATCACTAGAGTTAAGTTGAAAGTTAGTCTATGTAGCTGGGTTGAATACAAAAACCTTACGTGATTTCGTAAGGAGTTAGCTCTCAACTTCACTCGTACAGATACGCATATACAAAAAAACATACTCAAGTGACAATGTGGATAACATAAAACTTCTTAACAAAGAATAATAATAATTTTCAAAAGATGAAATAAATATAATTTACAAAATTAATTAGGTTGATATCATTAAAAATACAAAAAGTATAAAACAACGTAATTCTAAGTTTCCCTGTTATTCCGATGATGAGATTGCTAGCTGTGCAGTCTCGAACAAATCAGTCTACCACAACACTGCTAAACTGCGTAGTGGTGTGTAGGTTCTAGTGACGTATCACTGGTCATTAACTGATAACTTAATGTTCTTACCAAAAAAGTACACGCAAAAAATGAACCAAAAACAAAACGGAACTAAAAAACCTGTAGAAAGAACCAATAGGAAAAACCCGTAAGAAAAACCCGTAGGAAAAACCCGTAGGAAAAACCAGAAGGAAAAAAACATGTAGGAAAAAACCCATAAATTCGTATTTGAATTAAAAGAATTCCTTCGTTGAAACGTGCAAAACTGCTTATATTACCGTTTCCAGGTGTATTTCGGTAAAAATAACTCAAGCACACCAAACAGGTAAAAGATAAGGAAACTAATCAACTAAAGTCAATTACCGGAGAAATACAAACGATTTTCTACCCCTGTTCCAAAGAATGGACTATATCAAGATAGAAAATCTACAGCTCTTTAGTTGTCTTAAACAGGAAAAGCAAAAGTCAAGGCAAAATGACTTCGGTTTTATATCAAAGACTCATGCATGCATATAATGCTACTTTCTATGGACGCGTTCAAAATTTTGACACGTTTGAAGGAAATGATCCTGGGTAACAACAGTCGGCTCAAATAAATTCGTTAGATAAGCCGATTCAATATGCATTAATATTTTCGACTAAAAATTAAATAATTAACCCATTAGTTATTTTTAAATTAAAGAGATATATTTTCCGCTAGTCATTAGTGACGCAGAGTAAGTTACTGGCTCAAATATCCGTCTCAAAACTTATCAATTTTCTGAAAGTTTAGGGACTCTGCGGACTAGATGTCGTCCCGAATCGGCATAGGAAAGCATTGGCAGCGGTGCAAATTAGACTAGAATATAGACAAAATTAATTAAGATATGACAATTACCACAAAATGGGCTTAACTAATAAGATTAAAACAGCCCAAGATGAGATAGTGATGAGCGTAAAAATCAACACCCTTATGAAGAACTACTATCAAACAGTGACGGAAAAACCTAACCTACGAAATCGATGTTATAGATACAGTCAAATTCATGGAACAGATCAAATAAATTTCAAGAAAAGGGTAATAAGAAATGATAAAAGGAAGAATTTCACTCTAATGGTGGTCAGGAAAGCCGAGATTTAATTGTAAAAAAAAACATTAAGTTCAATTAACAATAATATAAATACAATCACTCACAATGAGTAAATACCAGACAAAACAAGATAAATGGAGATCCAACAGTGATAATCAAATACGTCATACAACCATATTTTGTAGGGTAAGAATGTAGTTAAAATTCAGGAAGATAAAACAAGCGAGCTGGGAAAGAAACTAATAAGGAAGGAGAACCAACTCAATTGTATGCTTTTATTTTAAGAATTTATTAGATCTATGTAAAGAAAAGGATATTATGTTTTCCCATAATGAGAGTATTTGCGAAAATACGGTTAAATTGACTAAATTAGCCATAATAAATCAAAATTCAAATTTGAAAAATATATTAACTCTTAATTATTACCAACAGAGCAAAGTTTACCGAATAACACACAGTATCCACAAAATTAAGCGAAAATACAAAGACGAAGGAATATTAATTTTAAAACGTTGATTCAACAAACAACCATTGACGTGACGCTGTCAGTGGGTCAGTTGTCAAATAAAGCACTTGGCGCATGCGCGAGGCATTGTAATCGATATGAATCAGGGTGTACCTAGACGTTTGTAAGGTATACTACTTACCTACCTTGTAATGATGAGAGCTAATGAATTCGAAACTGATTTACAGATGGCGGTACACTACCAATGGAAAGAGCTTCGATATTTTTCTGGTAGTTTTTTACAAGTAGTGCTTTGGATTTTTAAGTAGAACAAAGCACCCCTATCCTTGTAATAAAAGGCGTTTTCAGATGGGTTCTCTTATATATATATATATATATATATATATATATATATATATTTCCTGAAAACAAGCAAAATTCAGAAAGTAAAACATTTTTTATTTTCAATTTTTCAAGATTCAGAACTTGATTGATATTCATTCAACTTGTTGTCAACTTATACGAGCTTTAAAGTTAGACCATGTTAGTAAATTACTGGGTTAATGTTTGATAATTAACACTTCTAGAAATTATAATTTTCAACCAATAGATAATATTTTGAATTTTTTATTCTTAAAAAAAAAAACTGGATTCAGTTTTTTCAAATTAGAGCTCATAACGAATTTTGAGTAGATATTTTAGGGCGTCCAAGACATTTTACTTTGTTTGTAATTATGATCAGACTACCCAGACTTGTATTTAAAAATTTGCCACAAACGTATTTTAGGACCGCTGAAATTTATATAATATATTTATCGAACATATTTGAAAATATTGATAAAAAGCCACAAAAAAATAGTTTTTAATAACCGCCAAACCTGAAAAAAATTGTTTATGAGTGCAAGTAACAAAGGTTAACTGTAGATGTAAGAGCGAGTGAGACCGTTTATCGTCATTTGCTAGGTACTCAGCATGCTCTGCTATAATTGGCTACTAGAGGTACCACGTCACTTGGTAAATAAGTTGCTAACCTATATTCATCGACGAAAAATTTTGACATTTTTTTTTATTGTGCAGTTGTGATTGAAGTGTTCAAGAATATTTTATGAATAATTATTATCTGTCTGTTGTTACTGAGATTTTCTTAAATTTCTATGTTATTATTTTATATTATATAAATATATAAAATAAAAATATTGACAACTTGCAGATTATTAAAAATATTAATATAAATAAATAAAAACATGGATAATCTCCATTCAACAGCATCTTGTGTGTTTTGCAAAAGCAAGAATACGGATTAAATTATTGTTTTTAGTGAAACTGAAATTTAACGATTTCACGATCTGTTGAATTATTATTTCAGTATTTATAGTTTTAATTTTATTTAGAGTGATTATTATTTTAATCCGTAAATTTATGAAAGATAAATAAATAATTTATTTATGATTAAATTAGTGAAAAAAAAATTTTTCTCCAAAATTTTTTATCGATGAATCCATGTTAGCAACTTATTTGCCAAGTGACGTGGTCTCTTTAGTAGCCGATCATGGCAGAGAACGCTGAGGCCTTAGCAACTGATGATAAATGATCTTACTCGCTCTTACACCTACCGTTAACATTTGTAACTCGCACTCATAAGCAATTTTTTTCATGTCTGGCGGTTATTAAAAACTTTTTTTTTCTGGCTTTTTATCAGTATTTTCAAATATGTTTAATACATATATCATATAAATTTCAGCTGCCCTAAAATACTTTTTTGGTAAATTTTTTAAATACAAGTTCGGGTTAGTCTGGTCGTAATTTAAAACAAAATAAAATGTCTGGGACTTTTATTTTTATGTTTAATAATATGCTTACTTCATATTTATTGAAGTTTCATTAGAACTGAGAGACTTTTTCCGGCTGAAATTTTTTGCAATAATTAGATCATGCTCAGTTTGATCTGCCATTCCTTATTTCCATAGTATTCATAGTTTTACTATTCAAAATTTCTAATGCCCTAAAATACCTGCTCAAAATTCTTTATGAGCTCTCGCTCTAAATATAAAGGGTGTTTTTTATAGAGGTATAGAACTTTTAAATGGAATAAAACAAAGATGAATTTTTTAAATTGACATGAAATTTACTTTATTCGAAAGATAACCTTCTGACATTATAATTTAAATATGACTTCTGGCATATGACCGCCACGGCTGGCTCGGACGTAGTCTAATCTGGAGGTCCAATTTTCGATGACTTTTTTCAACATTTGTGGCCGTATATCGGCAATAACGAGGCCAATGTTGTCCTCCAAGTGATCAATCGTTTCGAGCTTATCGGCGTAGACTAGCGACTTCACATATCCCCACAGAAAATAGTCTAGCGGCGTTAAGTCGCACGATCTTGGAGGCCAATTCACGAGTCCGAAACGTGAAACTATGCGGTTACCAAACGTTTCCTTCAATAAATCAATTGTGGCACGAACTGTGTGACATGTTGCGCCTTCTTATTGAAACCACAGCTCCTGCACATCATGGTTGTTCAATTGATAAACGAAAAAGTCAGTAATCATGGCTCTATAGCGGTCACCATTGACTGTAACGTTCTGACCAGCATCGTTTTTAAAGAAGTACGGACCAATGATTCCACCAGCCCATAAAGCACACCAAACAGTCAGTTTTTCTGGATGTAACGGTGTCTCAACATACACTTGAGGATTATCATCACTCCAAATAAGGCAGTTTTGTTTATTGACGTATCCATTCAAACAAAAGTGAGCTTCATCGCTAAACAAAATTCGCTTATGAAATCGGGATCAACGGCAATCTTGTTTTGGGCCCATTCACCGAATCTACGCCTTGCTAGGTGATCGTGTTGCTTCAATTCTTGCACGAGTTGGATTTTGTAAGCACGCAAACCAAGATCTTTCCGCAAAATCTTCCATAAAGTGAATGGACACATATCCGATTCCTGTGCACGATGGCGGATAGACTGATTCGGGTCTTCCTCTACGCTACGCTCTACAGCAGCAATGACTTCTTCTGTACGCACTGTACGACGTCTCTGTGGATGCGTATTATCATTTAGAGTAAACGTGGTGCGAAAACGTTCCATAGTTAATCGAATTAATTGCTCTGATGGACGATTATGTTGACCGTAAAATGGAGGTAGTGCGCGATGCGTATTTCGAACAGAACCATGATTTTCAAAATAAATTTGCACAATTTGGAAGCGTTGTTCAGGCGTCAGTCTATTCATGTTGAAATGCCAAACCAAACTAAACATAAATCACTTGACAGCTGACAAAATGGCCGCCAGTTAAAAAAGTGTTGCCAACTTGAAGTTCTATACCTCGATAAAAAACACTCTTTACTTACGCTTTTGATATATTATTTTCTAATTAACAATATAAAACAAAAGTAGGCTTCAAATAATAAAAAAGCACCTTTTGATCTAAATCCTCCTAAGACAGATATTTTGATATAAATACAAATAAAGCTACTGCCAATATTTTTCCATTTATCCGATATTTTAATGTTTTTGATCTCACCGGTCCCATCGAGAAAAATATAATTTCAAGCTCGAACACACCTGTCATTAAAGCTCTCCCGGGAATACGAAATCCTCTTAACTCGAAACCGAAATGGAGAGAGAATTTTTGTGAGATGATAAACAGTTGTTTCATTAACTGTGAGGTTGTAAAGACGAATTACCTACTGAAGATTTCTCGGGGGAAAAGTAAAAATAATAAAGTTCAGGAAAAGTATAGGATCGTTAAAAAATTTATTATTTTTATGTGGTTAAGCAAATTTGGTGCCCTTTTTTTACAACAACTTGCTTGTAGTAAAAATGTTTTGTGTATCTTTAAAGCCTTTATAAAAAGATATTTTTTATATGTAAAAAAATTAACTATTAGACTATTAAACTTCTACGAAGTTCGTAGATATGCAAAGATTTCGGTTTACTCCATCGGCGTGTGTGGTTTAAGTAGGAGGAAAGTTGGTGCCTTTATTTTAGACTGATTTGTGAAGTTGTCTTATATAAAAAATGAAAGTTTAAGCATTCTTCAAGTATAGATAATAATGAGTTATTCCTCAAGCCTCTTGGGTATGTAAGATCTAAATAAGGCCTTAAAATATACCAGGGTAATCATAAAATTTGCATATATATTTGAAAATTGCCCGCTAATAGAACATCTTTATAAATTTTCCCGAGCTCTGGCTGCCTCTTCACGTCTTCTGTGTTGCAATATCATTTAGCCGAAGGTGACGTACACTGAAATTTACATCTTAAAGATATTTTTAGAAAATGCTAGTTTTTATTAATTTTCGGATAAAAACATGCTTATTATATATACTTCCAAATTTTAAATTAATTATAATGTGCAACATGAGATTTATTTCTAATCTATACTATTATATAAACAGAAAGAGGGTTTTTGTTTATCCCGAATAAACAAAAAACTACTCCATCAATCGAAATCAACGGTAATTATTTGGAACTTTGGAGACACCGAATGTTTCGATGATTTTTACATACCTCCTGTTTTCGGGTTTTAGAATATAAATATGACGTTTTTTTCGCCGGTCTCGCAGGGTTTTTTCAAAAAAAAATGTACATTTTCTCGTGTTACTTTTGTTTATTTTCCAATCAATCCCGTTACAATTTGCCATCTTCACTAAAACACATATGGATGTTCTGAACTATAACACATTTCTTTTACAGTTGCACACAATATTTTGCTAAAATATAGTGAAAAATATGAAAAATTGAGCCGGAAAACGAGACACTGCCATAGCTTAGGTTATGAGACAAATACCGCGAAATCATCTCTTTTGACACTTCCGAAAGTTTTTGTTCAAAAATTCTCTCTTAAATAAAGAACAGAAGGATTTTTTTTAAGGTATTGATAGAGACAAAATATCTCTGACATTACCAAAGAGTATATTCGACTGAACTTGTAAATTACTGAATAGACATTAAATAGTGTTTGTTTGAAGGTCATAGACAATGATGTTTCTTGCGAAATGGGGTAGATATCTGTTGGACTTCTTTATTTTTGTTGAATATCACGACGTTTCGGCTAGTAGTTATCTCTAGCCGTTTTTAAGTGAAACTAAATAAATCCTTTAGCTACATGACTATTTATACTAAAAGTAAATGCAGTAGAATGTGACTGAGATGGGTGCAGTCATGCCTGCTACGGCAAAATCCCATTTTTTTTATGCTACGTTTAGTTTTAGTTTACAATTACTAAGAAGTGGTTTCCACAATTCTCTTATATCTAAAGATGGTTTACTAAAACAACTCGGGTTCTGATGTATAACCACGATTTCTTTGAATTTCCGTTTTCTCCAATGTTGTTCTCGGTATAGTATTTTAGCTTCAGACCATTTTGTGTTGTGTCGGCAGACAAATTCGAACTTCGGTTTACAGAAAAGCCACGCACACAGGACAATACCTTAATTATTCATCTAATCACTCCAATAACACCAAACAAGGAATTATAAGAAATCTCGTAGATAGAGCCTTAACTCTCTGTAACTCCAACAAGAACTTCATGAAAGAGATAGATTACATTAAAAATGATCTGACAGCCAACGGATAGAATACCCAGTATATCTATTGGATAAATTTCTTGAACAATGCAGAAATAAGACAGTATCGACAACGAATGAAGAACGAAAACCAGTACTGAATATCCCCTATGGTAAAGGTATTTCAGAAAAGTTAGAAGGATAAGAAAACGATATAAAATCAACGTTGTTTTCAATTCAAATAACTCTCTGAGAAGTCGGCTTACTAGGTTCAAACCAACAACTCAAAGAGACATGAAGAACTGTGTATATCAGATACCATGTGAATGTGGCAATTCCTACATTGGCGAAACAAAGAAACTTCTTGACGTAAGGATCAAAGGACACCAAAAATGCATATCTCGAGGAGAAACAAAAAAATCTGGTGCCGCCAACAATGTCTGGACTCATGGACACCACATAAAATGGTCTGAAGCTAAAATACTACACCGAGAACAACATTGGAGAAAACGTAAATTCAAAGAAGCCGTGGTTATACATCAGAACCCGAGTTGTTTTAGTAAACCATTTTTAGATATAAGAGAAGTGTGGAAACCACTTCTTAGTAATAGTAAACTAAAACTAAATGCAACATAAAAAATAGGATTTTGCCATAGCAGGCATGACTGCACCCATCTCAGTCACTACTGCATTTACTTTTAGTATAAATAGTCATATAGCTAAGGGATTTATTTAGTTTCCCTTGAAAACGGCTAGAGATAACTACTAGCCGATATAGTGATATTCAACAAAAATATAGACAATGGAAGTCCAACAGATATCTACTACTTCGCAAGACATTAAATAATTTTTCTACATTATGAACTAACCTGAACTAACCTATAGTTTGTAGCATTAAGGAGAGTGGTGCAAAAATTAAAGAAATATTAACCAGAACTAACCATTACAATGCCTTACAATAACTCCTTAAACCTTTCTTAATTCCCATAAAAAAATTATTAAAAAGTGTTGTTACTTAAGTTGGACAAAATGTAGTTAAATTTTAAGCCAGTTGAACAGAATCGGGATACCAAACATAAACTAATCACAGAAGCTTTAAAGCTTGGTGCAAGAAATTGCTTGTTTTGTGACATTGCACCAAAAAACGATTTTATAAAGGAAAATATAAATCAATTATTAAAATGGGCCAGTTTTGTTACTTTAAGAACAATTTTAAAAATAATGCATTTCATGGAGATTCTAAACCATGTACCTCGTATACATATTTTAAACATTTCGAAGAAATTGTATTTTTTTGAAATATAAAAGTCG
The DNA here is from genome assembly GCA_034092305.1 of Diaprepes abbreviatus. NCBI lineage: Eukaryota > Metazoa > Arthropoda > Insecta > Coleoptera > Curculionidae > Diaprepes > Diaprepes abbreviatus. The sequence goes on along the minus strand of JASJET010000200.1, from coordinate 17,437,856 downwards.
GTAAAGGTTAAGTCAAGGATGAATTTAGGACCATATGGCCTAAACCACCTAGAATATTTTTAAATCAAAAAATGTTCTCATCATAAGGAAACATAAGAGTAATCAAACAAAATAGTTAAAATGCACGATATTCGTTTGATTACATGTACAAAGAATTCTTATAACGATTGTTTTACCTATTCAAAAAGAAAGAAAGTTTTAAATAAATCCAAAATGGTTGAAAGAGTGAATAGATTTTTCCAGCTATTATCGTATTATTTTAGTAATAAAAAAACGTATACTCAAGCCAAATCGGAAATTAAAAATACAAAATAGGATGGTTAATGCCCTCTATGAACGAAAGACTGGAATATTCGGAAATAGAATTAAGCCAAGATAGGTACTAATGGAAAATTGGATGGGAACTTCTGGCAAGGGAAGTCCGGTGGTGCTTTTTAAAAAGTCATAACGCATTTAAGGTTTGAAAATCTGTTAGAGAAGATTACATTTTCCGCATATAATCGGTTTCGTTTAAGGAGGTTTTATTTTTGATTTGTCATTTATCTTCGGGAAAGTTAAGGGAAAGTCTCTTTTATTCTACCTAAAAAAAAGGGGACTTTAGAACTATTCTGATTCAACAATTTAAATAGCGATTTTTCGTATTTTTATTATTTTTCTTGATTAATTTTTAGAAAGGTATTTAGACGTAAGACTTTCAAAATTGGATTTTATTTTACGATTCGGGTTAAAATAAAGTCCGACAAGAGCAATTATTTCAGTTATTTTGGAATTGTCTATGGATTTCATTGTAAATAGTTTCGTTTTTCTTTATTTTTGTTAAGAAGATTTAAGTGTTTTAAGAAACCTGTTTCATTTAATTTAACAAAACCCTTCCCGAGACTAACCTCGCAGATATACTGATGTGAGAGCTCAAAGACAAGAGGCCTGACTTGATTGGTTAGATAGCAGTTTTTCCTGAGTCATGACGATGTGTTTGTGGTATTGGTGAAACCAAAAAATCAGTGGTTGTTTCGTAATAAAACTGCAAGGCTTAAGCAGATTGACGAGACTTCCAAAGTGCCTTTGTAACAGTGAGATTTATTTATTGGTTTATGGTATAGCTACTAACTAAAATGAATAGCAGCAAGGTAGGCAAAACGGCCATATGCTACAAAAATAATCCGTTGGCAGAAGTTTATGATCAGAAACTCTCATACAGATTGGCGCATAGGTTAATTAATATTTTTTACATCATTCCAAAGTGATTTATCCATAAAGCAAATCCATCTCCCCACTTACACCAAATCGAGGCTACTTTTGGACCCAATCGACTAGACTATATGTCATTTCGTACGCTTACTTTGTATTACAGCATTGCTCTTATTCATTTTCAAATCGGTTTCACGGACAATCCGCTTGAAATATTATTAGATAACGAAATTTACCACTGTAAATTGATGGTATGGCTGAAAGTTCCCACAATAAATAGTCCATCTTTTATACTGATTATCTAACTATGAGATGGGCATAATATCTGAGACAACATATAGAAACTCGATTAGCCGATGAATTACCTTAAACTGACCGGTGTACTTTTTTACCAAATACCGTTAAGCATTTTAAATGTCCAGAAGGGTGGCCTTCATTCTATTCTAAAAATATTTTTAATCTTAGTAATAAAAAGCCATTCTACGAGGGTCATAAAGAATATTTAGGTTCTTGGCTTTATTACAAAATTTAACTGCACTTTTATAGCTCAAATAAAGTTTAATTTTATGTGCGATTGCATTGTGTATGCGTTTTTCGTGAAGTCTAATCATTATTAACTATCAAAATAGAACAATGTATTATGTTACTCAAATTTAGGACATACGATTCTAAAATTAATATAATTGTGTTATTAAATAATATTTTAATTATTTCGCTCGTAAGCCTAAGAAATGCGACTGCGATGTGGCCTCTTTTCTGAGTCGTTTGGCATGTTAAATCGGGGCACGTTAACAGAGCCACGACAATGTATTTTTAAATGGCGAGACATTCATATTGAGATATCTTTATTGTCATATGTCTTTAATATAAATTTTAACTAAAAGTCTTCATAATTCCCTAGATGCACATGTTATATTTATTCAGATAACTAAACACAATGAACTAGAAAAAGAATCATTCACTTTTTCTCTAAGGGACCTTCTTCTTCTTCTTCAAGTGCCTTCTCCATTGCGGAGGTTGGCAATCATAATAGCTATTTTAATTTTTGAGGCAATTGCTCTAAATAATTGTTTTGAGCTGCATCCAAACCATTCCCTTAGGTTTTTAGCCATGTAATTCGTAGTCGTCCTACGCCTCTTCTGCCACTTATTTTGCCTTGGATTATGAGCCGTAAGATGCTGTACTTTTCTCCCCGCATAATGTGTCCGAAATATTGCAGTTTTCTCTGTTTTACTGTCATCTCGACTTCCTTTTCCTTCCCCATTCTTCTCAACACCTCGGCGTTCGTAACTCGATCCACCCACGAAATTCTCTGAATTCTCCTATAGGTCCACATTTCAAAAGAGTTAAGTCTTCTCATTGCTTCTCGATTCAATGTCCATGCTTCCATTCCATAATATCGAACACTGTATACGTAACATTTAGTCAGTCGTATTTTCACGGCTAACGTTAGATCTTTGCTGCAAATAACCTTTTTCATTCTAATAAAGTTGGCACGTGCTTTCTCGATTCTGTTTTTTTTTATTTCGACGGTATAGTCATTATTTTCTGTTATTAGGGTTCCCAAGTAAGTGTACTTCTTCTATGTGCTGGCCTCCTACCATTAGGGTTTCATTATTATTGGTGTTGTTTTTACTAATTATCATGAACTTGGTCTTTTTTTTGTTAAGAGAAAGTCCATATTCTCCACTAACTCTTAATATTTTATTCATTATTTTTTCTAGGTCTTTCAAACTATCAGCTATTATTATGGTGTCATCTGCATACCCAATATTATTGATTAAAACTCCGTTTACTTTTATCCCCGCTGTTTCAGACTCAAGACTTTTCAATATGACCTCTTCAGAATAAGCGTTAAGTAGTAAAGGTGACAATATACACCCTTGTCTGACCCCTAAGGGACCTAGTTTGTGCTAATGTTCGTTTTTGTCTAGCAGCTAGTTCATGTGATCTACCATCCTTCAAAATCACCAAAATACATAGCCTCTTAGGTAGGTAAATCCATAGACACAGCGTTTCATCGATTTGTAACAAAAGTTGGAAGTGTCTTATTGAATAATCGATCTGGCTCTGAACCAATAGTATTCGGATGGATCAGAGCAATGTCAACTCAGTGAATAATATGACTGACTGACTCCGTAGCACTACAATCCAGGGTGGGTCTTGGCTGCCTCGACTATCTGCCTCCACCTGGAACGATCTTGTGCCAGCTCCCTCCATTCTTGCTGGTCAACTTCAAGGATAGCTAGATCCTTGTGGATGTTATCTCTCCATCTAAGCCTAGGTCTTCCCAGTGGTCTTTTTCCTTGTGGTGCTTCCTTCCATACCCGTTTTATTAGTCGATCGTTTTGACTCCTTTGTATATGACCTGCCCATCATAGTCTTCTGGACTTTATTTCTTGAATGATGTCAGGGCTTTGATATATTTGCGCAAGCTCTGTGTTGCTTCTCATTCTGTGACGGCCTGTTCAAGGTCTCAGTATGGGCCATATATTATGCGCAGGATTTTTCTCTCAAATCTTCTTAGCAGCTCCGTATCGTGGACTGTCAGGGTTAATGTTTCACTGGCGTAGATTGCTACTGGTCGTATTATTGTTCGATAAATTTCGGTTTTTGCCTTTTTAGTGATAAATTTTGACTTCAGCAAGGTTTGTATCGCAAATGTACATTTATTTGCTGGTGTGATGCGTTGTTTAACCTCTTCCTGCATATTATTGTTATGCCGTTATCACTACGCCCAGGTACTTGAAACCTCGCACATGCTGAGCTACAACACTAACTGTCCAAGAACTATCAAGGACAGGTTGTTCGCAAGGTCTTATCATCCATGCTGTGGTGCCTTGCAGTAAACTTTACTTTAAAAAATATGCAGAGTAAAGAGTTGATAATACCTTTGTCAAATCACAGCAATAAAAAATTAGGATCTGAAGATAGGAGAAAGAAAATGGATACCATAGGCTACAACCCATAGAAAAAGCAAAGGGGTCTTCTTAATGGAAATTTCACTCTACCTTAAACTAAAGTAATACAATCAGTGCACCTGCTGGTAACAACATTTGAAGCACAAACCCCAATTCTTACTAAATTAAATTTAGAAAAGCTCAGGGTAAACCAGACAGTAATACTCATAGAAAAAAGTTACTTAGTATATGATTGAAAGACTACAAGATCAATAACTGAATATGAGGAAGAACAAAGGGAGTAGATGTTGCTAACAGAGTAAACAGTCTAAAATGAAGCTAAATAAGACACTTTACTAGTAATCAAGCCAAATGGAATAGGAAACCATTGCATTAGGAACCATGGACTAAAACACAAGATTTGAAGAAACTTATCTTGATTGGCTAGAGAACACCTGAAAGAAGAAGTAGACTCCCTAAAAAAAAGTGCTTTTTAGGTTGTTAGATATGTCACAGTGGTTATTCCTGTGACAAACATTTTATATTTTTTCAAAACAATGAAGAACATTTGAGAAATAGGATGAGATATTTCTTTTTTTTAATTCATACATTTTTAAAATTTGTTTATGTTGTTGAGAAATATTTTTGTTCCATTCTATTTAACAAAAGGTGTAAAGTATGTCTTTTATTGAACGTAAATAATTTTAAAAGTTCAATTGATTGATGTATTTGTTTACCGAGGAAACTACTCGCATAAAAGAAAAACAAAATCAAAATAAATACGACAAATAACTTATCATTTGAAACACGTAGAAAATGGAAATAAATGTAAACAAGCCCAAATGAATGATATTGAAACTGTGACAGATGAATATTTAATTTGGGCTTCGTCAAAAGCATCTTATTATTTTATTTGGAATGTTAAATTTTAAAGTTTATGGAAATATAAAAAAGTTTATATAAAAGCATTTATTCGTAGGGTTTGTCTTTTGTTTTATTTGCGAAAATCACATATGACATGCTTTAAAAAAATAGACAAGAACTACATTACATCAAACTTAAAATATTTCATGTTTATAATAAATAAATCATTCACATTGTCAATATTTTTGATAATTCTGTCGGCCATGGCTTATTTTGTAATACCAGTTAATGTTACCCGATTATGTGTCAAAGACTAATATTATATTTGGAAAGTTAAACGAGGTTTAACATCGTACATCACTGTAATTACTAACCAGATACTAACTTTAGGTAATAAATTTCTGAAGTTTTAGTATTAGATTACCAAGAAACACACTTTATTTTCAATTACAGGGTACTTAACAATATTAATATCAATAAAGACCAAACTTTTTGAATTTTTTTCCTCGAACAGTTGCAGGGCATATATTTGTTTGGGTTTGAATTGTTAACATATGGAGACAATTTCATTTTATAAAGGTAAACTCTCGAAATTTTTTTGATGATCTCTTTCTACCTGTTTAGAAAACCAGAATCAATCAATCAATTAATCTTTATTCATGACTATACATACAATATACCATTATTATTATCATCATCATCATCACACAGCCTGTAGCGTCCACTGCTGAACATAGGCCTCCCTCAATCGTTTCCAATGTTCCCGATCTTGTGCTGATTGAATCCAGTTTGTTGCGATTCTCTTGATATCATCAGTTCACCGTGTTGGAGGTCTGCCCCTACTTCTAAATGCCTGGAACCTAGGACGACACTCTATAATGCGTTTAGTCCACCTAGCGTCTTCCATTCTCGCCACATGTCCGGGCCAAGGTCCATTTCATATGTGTTATACTTTCTATAGCATCCTTGATCCCTGTTCTAGTTCTAATAATTACATTTGGAACTCTATCTCTCAGTGTTATTCCCAACATCGACCTCTCCATGGCTCGCTGAGTCACTCTAATTTTTTCGCAGCTTTTCTTAGTGAGTGTTAAAGTTTCTGCACCGTACGTGAGCACAGGAAGCATACACTGTTCATAAACCTTTCTTTTCAAGCAAATTGGTATATTGCTTTTAAATACGTCCTTTCTCAGCTTGCCGAACGCCGCCATTATTATATGTTAATATAAAATAAACTTAATAATTGCAAAAGTACAAATTTAAAATAGTTACTATAAGAAAACAAGAGATATGGGATATTTGGATCTAGGTGTATTTCAATGTTCTCAAATTTTGATACACAATTATCCATTGAAGCTTTAAAAAGCAATTCGTCTTAAGTTTTTAGAAAGAGTGCGTTTAAACAGTGAAAATGGCATCCTTATCCGATCAGGGAGGATAATAAAGAAATTTATACCAAAATGATTATGACCATCTCTAGTCCTTGTGGTACGGTATAATATGAGTAATAGTCACGAGGTATTTTTTAGAGTTCTTTCTCATATATAAAAGGCTACACAATATATATATATATATATATATATATATATATATATATATATATATATATATATATATATATATATATATATATATTCAAAAAATTCAATTTCATATAAAAATTTCTAGTTATTTTCCGCTTTTTAGCGCACTTTTAGAAGTCGATTCAATTTTTTTATAAAAATTTTATTTTTCGATTTTTAGGTTTGAATTCATTATGATATTCATAAATTATTTGAACTAAGTGCTAATAGAGATTAGTGTACCTCGCAATGACTCCGAGGTGGCAAAAAAGTACCCATTTTATCCATAATTGTAAATCACCCTAAAATTAACCACTAAAATTCTTTAATTCTTAGAGTTCTCCAAATACCAATAAAATTGTGTCAAAGAAATATTTAGTCTGTCATAGTAAATCCACTATCTTAAATTTCAAATTAATTTTCGATTGGTAATATAGGCACCAAAACCTTTCAATATCGATATTTAAAAAATTTGAGACGTAAATTTCTTAGCCCGATATATTTTACATTGCATATTGAGTTTGTATACGCCCCAAGACCCCGCAATATTAATTTTAGATAAAACCGGAAAATGTAAAATTTTTCGTCCCTCATATTGTATCTTATCAACATAATAGTTGTAAAAAATTAACTTCATATTCGTAATACACCACCCCTCAACCCCATAATACCAAATCTGAAAAAATGCAAATAAGGTAAATTTTGTAACCCACCATATTGGATCCGCCATATAGATTTTCAAAAAAATTATTTTAACGTCTTAATCTAATCTAAATCTAAACCCTTCAAAGCCCCCTAGTACCAATTTTAGATGAAATCCAGAAATTTAAAATTTCTAAACGGTCATATTGCATCTGACATATTAGATTTTCTTAAAATAATTTTATATTCGCTATTTACATCCTCAAAAATGATTCAATTCCACATTTGAACAAAATAGAAAAATGTAAAATTTTTAGTCAGCTATATTGCGTTCGCCATATTGAATCCAGAAAAAAATACTATTAAATTCATAACTTACACCCTCAAGAACCCTCTATATCAGTTTTGGAGAAAGTCGAAAAATGTAAAACTTTTAGGACACCATATTGAATCCGCCAGATTGAGTTTTCAAAAAATATTTTAATTTCGTAATTAACACTAACAAAAATCCCCCAATACTGACTTTAGACAAAGTCGAGAGATGTAGACTCTTTAATCCTCCATCTTAAGTCCGCCATATTTATTTTTTTTAAACAATATCAAATTCGTAATGTGGTATCATATCAGTTTTGAAAAAATCGGACAAAATTAATTTTTTATCCAACATCTTGGATACGCCATATTGAATTTTTAAATATAATTTTAGATTCGTCATATGTGACTCCGAAAACTCTCCCCTCCAATTTTGGTGAAAATCGGACAAAGTTGATTTTTTTGTGCCCCATATTGGATCAGCCATATTGAATTTTTTTAAAATAATTTTTAGATTCGTTATGTGAGGCCCCGAAAACTCCCTTGTACCAATGTTGGAGAAAATCGGACAAAATCGATTTTTTTGTCCGCCATATTGGATCCGTCATATTGAATTTTTTTAAAATGTTTTGAATTCGTTATATGCAACCTCGAAAACTCCCCCAAACCAATTTCGGAGAAAATCGGACAAATTTAAATTTTTTTGTCTAGCATATTGGATCAGCCATTTTGCATTTTTTTTAAATAATTTCAGATTTGTTGGATACAACCCCGAAAATTCCTCCATACCAATTTTTGAGAAAATCGGACAAAATTAATTTTTTTGGCCGCCATATTATAAGCGCCATCTTGGATTTTACTGTAGCAATTTCGTCTAAGAAAATATGGGACCACCGCAGCAACTTCCTGAATATAACGTAAAAAATTTCATTAAAATCGGTGCAGCCGTTCCGGAGTAATCGGTCTACATACATAAAAAAATACATAATCGACCAATTGAGAACCTTCTTCTTTTAGAAGTTTCTTTTAAGCAACACAAAATCAATGTTTTATTTTTTACACAAAAAGTAGGCAATTATTTTCCATAGACAATAAAAAAAAATCATGATCTACAATATCTGTCGAAAACATAAAATTTAATTTACCCCCTGTAGAAGCTGAATTTCCAATCTCAATATCTTAATACTTGTATCTCAAAACAGTCAGGGATTGTAAATTTCCTAAGTGAATAATACTAGTCCTCGACGTAGACTATTGATGTTTTACCAGTCTGGCTCAGACTCAAAAGCGAGATTATCTGCACTGTATTCTATTTTTAGAGGATATTATACACTAAAGCCATTGTCCACTTCTTTGAACTAAATATATTGTTGCTTTAAGTTTGAACTCTAAGGGTCTTTATACGAAATTTAGTTATTATTATCGAAAGAGATTGATTAAAATAAGAATATAAATTTTCAACAGATTATTTTGTCAAAGCCACTGTTTTAAATAAGCCAGAGAAAAAAATATTGCAACATTTTTTAATTATTCAGCGACTGAGCAAAAGTACTTTGGTCGCGTGAATCTTGCATATTATGAAATAAATATAAAGACTATCAGAGCAAATCTATTAAGATCTATTAATAATCCCATAAACCTTTACGAGTTCAAGGGTTATAAATTTATGTGTAACGGATTCATGGTTCAGGAATATTGAGACTTAAGATTATTTAGTCAGCTAGTATTAGATTCTATTCTTTAGAGAGAGCGGTTACTTATCAAAGACAAGAGATAGACGTATCAAAGACTTAAAACAAATTTGTTCAGTGACACTCTTGCTAGCGTCCAAGGCTTTACTTCTCAAATTGGACAGAATACAGATGTTTGACGAATAGTAAGAGGTTGTAGGAAGTTCTTGTCCAACTAATGCCTAATAGCGTATTGTTGCGAGACCACCTTGAAATACAGAAGAGTAAATATGAGAAACATATTCTTCTTGAAAAACATGGCAGTCAAAGACAGTGTTATTGTGTTATCATTAAAATCATAGAGGCATTATCGAAAGACATTGGCAGACAAAGCAATAGATATTGGCGTAGAAAAAAATTCTTACTTGGTCAACGCATATAAAGAACTCAAATCAAGAGAAGATTAGATGGGGATTCAAGAAACACTTCCATGCCTCAACCATGAATTGAAATTCCAATTACAAAGGGTACCCATGTCACACATGTCTTCATTTACCGAAGAGGATTTACCTAACAACAGCATATTTGTGGTCCAAGCCAAAAGAGAAGCTCTATTTCATCAATGGCTGTTTACAGCTGCCTGTCTCGATAATAAATCAAACAAACTGGTTATGGCGTTGCCTACTCAGAGCTATAAACCAGCTTTTCTGAACGTCTCATAAACGGAATTCAGATCACTTTAGCAGAAGTGGTAGCAATATATCGTGCTATATAGATGTCCATAAAAATGATTTGAAATGTGTTGCGGTATTTGCAGATTCTTAAAACACAATATTTAAATTTAATAATATCTTGCCATAGTCAAAGTCGGATAAAATGTCATTAATAATGAAAAAATCTTACTAGATGCTAATGGCCAGGATATCTGGCCATGCAGGAATTTCAGGCAATTAAAAAAATAGACCAAGCAGCAAATATGGGGAGAATATGGAACATTTCATGCCCCATCAAACTGGATATTTTCCAGTCTTTGCACCCTACCTGAAAAAGAAAACAAAGGAAAAATGGATAGAAGAATGGTGATAGAGCTCAGAGCTTACAAAACGAAGTCTCATGATACATCTCAACTCAAGAGGCCCTTCCATGGTACAATAACTGTGAGTATATTAATAGAAGCCAAAAAGAGGACATGACCCCATTTAACTCTCACATTTCTTCAGGTTAGGATTAGTAAATTCCCCTTATTGCAATGCAACACAGGTACAGAAAACCTGGAATATATTTTATTTAGTTGTCCCTTAAATAAAGGAAACCTATACCAAGAACTATCCACAAGTAACTCAACAATATCTATTTCAATTAAAACTGTAATGAAACAAACAGTAATTATTTTATGCCGATTAACATGAAATGTATTCCACTAAAAGAAGGAATTAAATAATCACCTTATAGATGGATTTCAACCATGGGAAGTGAGATAATATACATCGATTTTCCCATTATTAGAAATCAAAAGAATAATCAAATAAAATCACTATAATATAATATATTCGTTTGATTACATGCACAAAGAATTCGTATAATGACTATTTTTTCCGATTGCAAGAATGTTTAATTTATATACCAATACAATGGATAGATGGATAAGCAAGTTTTTCACAGATGTTGTCGGGTTCTTTTAGTTACAGAACGACGTAGATTAGTTTGATTAACGGTTTTTTATATAGAAAAAATGAGATTAAGATGTTCCGAACTAGACCAATTCGAAAATGAAATAATCAGCATGGAATGAATGAAGTGCTCTATGAAATAGAGGACCGAGACTTCCAGCAATGGAATTTACCCTTACAGGGTACGAACTGAGATAGATACCAACTAGAACGCCGGCGGGGATTTCGGGAAGTAAAGTTAATACAAGCTTGAGCTACGTTTTGAAATTCGTTAGGGACAGTACGGTTTTCAGAACAATTCTTAGAAAATTACGTGAAGCGTATAGTCAGTGTTTGATAAGATTCTTATTTTTGTCTTTTCATTTATCTAGGGAAAGTTAAAGGAAAATCCTGTTTCATTTTACTTGGAAAAAGGGAGTCTTTAATACTGTTTGTTTAAGCAATTTAAATAACTCTTTTTCGTGTTTTACTCTGCTCTTGATTTGTTTTAGAAGGCTGTTTGAACGTATTATTTTTAAATTGGATTTTAGTTATTTTGGAATTGTAAATCAATAATAATAATAAGTTTTTCATTGCATATACCTTCGTTTTCTGTTTATTTTTGTTAATAGATTTAGGTGTTTCGAGAAAATAGTTTTGTTTAATTTTATAAGAGTCTTCAAAGCAAGAGAGATCTGATCAGCTAGATAGCAGTTTTTCCTGAGTCCTGAAATTATCTTTGTTGGTATTGGTAAGCCTATACATAACCTGTAGCTATTTAGTACGAAAACTGCTAGAGCCACGAGGGACGACTAGACTTCCGGAGCGCCCTTGTCACTGTGACATTTATTTATAGGTTTTTGAAATAGCTACTAACTAATATGGGATAGCAGTAAATCGTGGGCGAAACGATCATACGTTACCAAAATAAACAGTTCGCAGGAATCAAATGCTGTCACAAAACACTTCTAACCTTATCATCAATGAGATAAAAACAGTAATAAAATTTTTAGAAGCAAATATTATTAAATTGTATTCATCTACTTCTTTCTATTCACAAGAATTCTTAATCAGAAGCAATCTTCGGCTAATCCATTGCCCGAGAACCAGAAGAGTTTCACCTTTGTTCTGCAATCTGTCTCCATCCTTCCCCAGCATAGTGTATAGAAAGCAAAATAGAATAAATCGTTGTTTATCTAAGGAAAGTATAGCTAGTGTATGCCAGTAGATGAAGAACAAGATTAATGGAAAGAATGAACCATAGCTCTAAGTCCGTTGCCTTTAATTAGGCGATCTGACTCAAGTCAACTGGGTAAGTGCCTACATAGGTCTCACTAGAAAACTTTTCAAAACAGGAACAACAGCTAATCTACTCATTTAAACTTCCTCACAATAAAAATGCGCAACCAGTAAAAACTTTAACATAGTACATAAAATAATTACAAAATAAATTGTAGGATTTTTATGCAGCAATATGAAAATGCTTGAAAAAAAGTGTTTATATATAACAGTGATATTTTTACAATATTACATATGACTTTTACAAACGCAATCTCAAAAAACATAAATGAAATACTATGGTCAAATTTATAATTTCACCATTGCATTCCGACTTCTATTTCAACACTTGAAATAATTTAGTAGCTTAGTTCTCGCTAAAATTGACCACATCTTTAGAAATGCAACTTATAATTTAGCGAGCTTTTAGAGTAAATGAATAATTAAAACAGTTCCGTGCCTTAAGTCAGTCTTGATACTATTCATCTCATTGAAAATTTATGACGGTGCAGTTTGATAAATGTTAAGTAGACCAACAATAGCTTGATGTATTTTACAATTTCGAAGTTTTCACTGTATTTTATGTATCGTTAAAACTACGGAAAATAATAAACGGTAGCAACTTTCGGCTATAAATTTATTATAAAAGTTTTAGTACATATAAAAGTTAATGTGAAATGTAAGGGCGTATATAACGCAACCATCTATCAACATTTGAAATCATATGCTCTCGGAACGTGTATTGTACTATCGGATTTTAATCCTTTTACTCGAAGCACTGAAAAAGATTAGAGGGCTCATTTCGCTGTTTAGATAGTAAACACATAAAAAAAAATTTCTGGTCTAGGGTTCTGACTATGTTTACTATTTTTTTTGGAATCGCTGAATCCGAATACGGGGTCCATTAAATCCCATCACGTCAGGGTTTTGCCATAACCTCAAAAAACCTCAAAACTAAGACTGTTAAGGATTATTGAATGCTTTTAACCCAACACCAATACTGTTAAATCCTTAATAATCCCATGACAGAAAGACCCTATGATTCAAAGATTCCATAACCTAATAACCCTATTACTCTATAACCTCATAATCATGATACTGGAATCATGACACTCAATCTCTCATAGCAGAAGAACTTGTAGTCGCCTCAATTTCTGTAAACTACAGCTGTTGAGCTCCATGACCCAATAACCCTGTAACCTTATGGACTCTATATCCCCATAATCATGTTATTGAAGTCATTACGCTCATTTCCCTATAACAAAACAGCTTGTCATAGCCTCGATACCTTTAAATTTTTACTGCTGAACCCCATATTCCAATAAATCCATGACTCTATAACCCCTAAACCATGTTATTGAAGTCATTATATTCAATCTCTCATAGCAGAAGAACTTATGGCCTTAATTTCTTCAAACCATGTCTGCTGAACCCCATTACCTCATAATCCAATGATTTCATTAACATATTAATGGAGTTATAGAGTTATGGAGTCATGAGGTTATGAGGTTATGGGGTTATCAGGTTATAAGGTCTTTGTGTCATGGATTATAAGGGGTTTAACAGCATTGGTTTTGGGTTAACAGCGTTCAATAATACTTAATAGTCTGGGTTTTGGGGTTTTTTAAAACTATAACAAAACCCTGACGTGATAGGGTATAATGGATCGAAGATGTAGATTCAGCGACATCCAGCCTCAGGCCAATGCTGTGCATAGCCACATAAAATACTTTCTGGTCAGTGTAGGACACAACCACATAATAAAAAATCTGGCTAGTGCTGGGCACAGCCGCACAAAAAAAAATTCTGACCTGAGGTTCTGACTGTACTATATTTTTTTGGTCGCTGAAACTGAATCTGTGACCCATCACGTTAAGGTTTTGCCATAACTTCAAAAAACCCCAAAACTCAGACTATTAATTATTATTGAACGCTGTTAATTCAAAACCAATGCTGCTATTGGAACCGAGGCCGCAACAAGCTCTTCCGCTATGTGAGAATGAGTGTAGTAATTTCATTAACATAGTTATGGAGTTATAGAGTCATGAGTTCTTGGGATCAGGGGGTTATAGGGTTATTGGATCATGGATCTCAATGGTTGTAGTTTAAAGAAATTAAGATGACTACAAGTTCTTCCGCTATGAGAGATTAAGTATAATGATTTCAGTATCATGATTATGGGGTTATAGAGTCATGGGATTATGGAGTCACGACGTTATGGGGATATTGGATTATGGGGTCTTTTGATCATAAGTTTTACTGATTTAAATTTAACAGCATTGATTTTAAGTTAAAAGCGTTCAATAATGTTTACTAGCCTTAATTTTGAGATTATGTCAAAATTCTGATGTGATGGAGTTTTATGAACCCCGAATTCGGATTCAACGATCTCAAAAACATATTGTTAGAACGCCAGGCCAGAATTTTTCTACATTATATCTAAAACATTAAATCGCTCTTTCTTGTTTTAAGTGACAGGTTAATAGAAAATATTCAATAAAAATACCCGGAAAATAGTGTTTCTGTAAAACAATATATTTAACTTCAATTTCTTCGTTTCCTCAAAATTACAATATTTCTGTTCAAAGCAATTCCTTTAAAGTAAATTTTCCGAACTCCTTTGGAAGAGCGTATGTTTGGATAACAAACACGGAATGCCAGTTCTAAGAAATATATGAGAATAATTTTTCCAGTTAAGACATTTATTTTTAAAAAATTTATTTCAAACTATAAAGTGAGTGCCGAGACTTTGCTACTGACAGCGAGTTTGCTGGAAGAAATTTAGTTTTTGATCAAGCAATTTATGAACGGTTCTAAAAATCATCTGCATATAATTTTAGGGCGTTACTAAACCAGAGTGATGTAAATTTTTAAGTTAAATAAAATTAAGGCTTTTTTTACTATTTTTACATATTAAGGTATTCCTTGAGAATTTTTTCTAAAAAAAAGAAACAGTTAAAAATATTTTCCATATTTAAATCTTAATTCTAATAACTCGTCTTACGATTGCAGTTTCTAAAGTTAATGGTTTCCAATTATCCAAATATTAACATAAAATTATAATTTCGAATTTTCTTAAAACCGCTTCGATCGAATTCTCATTATTCCGACTGGAAATTATCGGAACTGAAACAATGAAACTTTTAAGGTGAAATTGCTCATTTGCATCTCAATTATAAAGGGAACCGAATGCCGTTACGAACTTAGATTGGAGTCTAATCAGGACGATATGTTTCACTTTCAGGGTTGTATTAGGGTGAATTCGTTTACTTGGTTATAATTAAAATTAATTAACGTATTAAATTTATATATATATATATATATATATATATATATATATATATATATATATATATATATATATATATATATATATATATATATATATATATATATATATTGTATTGGTAGTCCCCTTTTCTCAGGTATGATAAGTTTTTGATTATGAAAATGTCAAACAAAAAATGCAATAAATAGTTAATTAATGCATTTATGTGGTAAGTGTAGATGGTAAAACAGATATGAGTTAATCGTATGTAAGAATTTATATTTGAATCATGTTTTAAAAGGAATTAAATGTCTATAATTGTGTAATGACATGATAAAATGTAAAAATTAATGTGAAAGGTTGGACATTAGCGCATATAAAGTAAGAATAATAAACATATTTCACTCTGAAATACATGAATCTTATAAACTAATAAATAAGTGATATTCTGAACAAGGTGTGAAGTGTTATTGACCAGAAATAGTGATTAAAAAGGGAATTTTAAAACAATATAGTGAAATCTACAAAGATGAGAATCTTAATACCCATTTTATAAATAGTGCTGGTAAAGATAATATTAATGAGAATAAGCGTCAAATAATAATCATTTAGTGAAATATTGACACTATTCATCAATAATTATTATTTAAACGTTGTTAAAAATATTGTAAATGTGTAAGAATAGTATAAGAAAAGGTAGATTATAAGTTATTTTAATAAGAAACTAGAATAAAATAGTACCTAATTGTAGGTAAAACCTTGTTAACTATGATTATAATTTTAATAAAACAAGAACTATCAATTTCAGCAAGTTACAATTAAAATTTAAATGTATATGTAAAATTTTGTTAAATGTAATGAAATTTTATTTATCAATTTTATGTGCTAAATAATAACCAAAAGGAAAGTGTTGATATATCAAAATGTCAGGTAAAGCCCAAAATTTACATAAATCATAATTTATTTTCATCAAATATAACATTTAGTTCATAATCTCAATAAAATATCAAAATTTTATCATAAATTGACAATTCGAAATTTTGATTTTGTGTTTCAAAGATTCAAATTCCATCTAGTTGCCAGTTCACGTCAGATGGTCGACCAATCAGAAAAAAAAATAGAACAAAAATTTATACTGCGTGACCACTTACTACAAAAGCCAAAATTCATTTTATTTAGAAGGGTGTAGGTCTATTAGTTGTACACTAAACATCGTTACTCTTTTTCATAAAAAAATAACACAACCTCAAAATTTTCACTTGATATTTTGAAAAGTAAAAGAAGGAGTGGATATTAATTTTTAAGTTTTTCTTTATTAAAAAAAAAAAGAAAGGAAGATATCTAAAACATGGATATAAAAAATTTCTTGAGATTAAAAGGAATTTATTTAATGTGTAAGATATAGAAATTTTTGACATGCCTGAAAATAGTTTGGTAAAATAAATATACATTAACCTTATTATGACTAGTTATATTAGTAATAAAATAAATTATTTAATTTACACTGTAACAAGATCACTTTTAATAATTACGGCACAAAAGATTGGGAGATCATGGGGGTCACCTGACTGGCCAATTAGTACCTATCTATCTTTGAGGAAAGTTATTATCCAGAAATGGCCTTAACAGCCCAGAGTTGTAGCTCGGAACACTGTCTTGTTGAAGATAAATGGAATTGAAATGGGACAATGGAACATTTTCAAACAATTCTGGAATAATTTCCTCAAGGATTTCTAGGTATCTATATGCTGTGAGACCCCTTTCATATATCCTGTAGCCTCTGCGTCAGTCCAAAATAAAACACGATACACCAACCCCGAAATGCCCTTGTTGTGCCCTTTCAAAAATTAAATGGTGATTTTCTGCAGACCAATGCCTCGTGTTGTGATGATTAAAAATTTCTACACTTGGAAAGTAACATTCGTCAGATCAGATGACAAATTTGCCAAAACATTCGGTAATGCGGATTTGTTCTAAATGCCATTGACACTCAGCGCTCATCATCTTCGGGGTGTAAATGTTGCACTCTTTTAAATTTATGTGGATGGTATTTGTACTTTTTCAAAATTCTTTCAGCGTCAGATTTTGCTACACTAGCTTCTTTCTCTATTTTTCTACAGGATGATGAAGTTGTTGCTGCTGCGTATAATAACATATTTGTTTCTTTTCTCTTCCTTTCTTCTTTTACGTATGTTTTGGGACGCGGCTGAATAAAAGATCCGTGTTCAACTAGATTTCTTTTTAAACGAGCAAATATGTCTGGAAAGGGGTGCCTTCTTTCTGAATACCTAACATGAACAAAAAGGATCGCCAGATATAAGAAGTTATCCTAATGATAACGCTTTAAATACATTACCTATTGAAATAAAATTCAAAGGCTTCTTAGGGACTTTCATTGCATAGTATAAAACATACTAACATATCATACTGTTCATAATTATCATAAAGGGCCATTATAAATAAATAAAAAGTAAAACAAAAACACCTACGTAACAAAAATATTTCATAAATAATAACAACCATAACAACCGTCAAATAATTATTATTGACTCCAAATAAATACAAATCATTGTTGACTAATCTTTTTAAAACCATCTCTGCCCAGGTCCAACCTTCGACAACACAAGGGTTTCTATTTATGCTCATTATATAGATTTGGCCTTTGTTTTTGCATACGCAAATCGATTTCATGAATAACTGTTTGTTTGAACTCAATCGGCATTTCTGAATCTACTTTCGTGGGAATTACCGAACTACTTAAGATTCAGCACGAAACCTCGTTAATGCATTAACAATTTGAGTATATGTATGGAAAGACAATCAAAAACATCAATGATGATATGTTCCTTCACAGTTGACAATAATAATAATAAAATCTTTAATAACCATATGGAGATTTCGCTTTCATAAGTTATGATTGGCGTGAGTATCTTTTATCTTCGTTTTCTTTGAGACCTTATATTATTTTTATCCAGTTTATTTTCTTTCTTCTCTTTAATATACATTACTTTGTTGACCGTGTTAGTTAAAACAATTATTATTTTTTTAATAGGTTGATGTCAATTTCTCTATAGGAATTTAAGTGACATTAAAACATTTTTGTTTTTTCAATGACGTTTCGGTTAATTTTATTTAACCCATTTTCAGAGTAATTTTGTTAACTGAAGAAGAATGTGGTATTTTTGATGAAAAATTTAAGAAGTTAGAATGTGATTTTCTTACCTTAAGGGCTACATTTCTCTTTATACACAAAATAAAGGTTGCCATTAAAATTTTACCTCTAAACTAAAATTTTAATTTTGTAATTGTACGTATGGACGTTGTTTGATTACTGATATTTTACATTTTTGCATCAACAATAACTATTGATTTAATTTCCTACCGACAAGATTTTCGATTTTATTCGATTATTTTCGATTATAAGTATGGCAGTGTGGTTTTTGCGGTGTACTTAAAAGAGGTCACAGATATAATAGGACGGATTCTAAGAAGAAAAAATATCCAAACAGCTTACAAACCTCATCAAACCATAAGATCGACACTTAAAAACCCCAAGGACAAAATTTAGTTAAAGAATCGAGGGGTCTACAGTATAGCCTGCGGGTCCTGCCACAAATCATATATAGGACAGACAAACAGAAGAATATCAGCTAGACTCGAAGAACACAAGCTATCTACTAAGAACGAACAAACCACGTCGGCACTTTTTCAACACCATATCCAAACAGGACATAAAGTTGATTTTGAGTCATGCAAAGAAATTGCCAATGTTAGTAACCTCAGAACAAGACTTGTTCGCGAAGCAATAGAAATCGAAAAAAGTGGCGAACTAAACTAAAGAGACGACGCACTAAATTTGCACATAGAAATCCATCATCAAACGAACAGAAAACACCACATTAACATCGGTAAAACAGGTACAACCGGCAACGTCGGCAAGCACACGCGGCACGAAGGAGGAGTCACCACCGAACAATCTTCGGTACAACCTACGATCACGAACGATCACGAAAAATATAAAAACCCTGCGCAATCTAAGGAACCTCAGTTCACTTTCCAAACTCCGATCAGTAAGCATTGAAAATGCCAAGTGCGACCTTGGCGAAACGTCTGCAAGATCCTTCAACAGGAAACAATGACGAACGGATGAACTCCCGGATAAACAACAAAGCATATATATATATATATATATATATATATATATATATATATATATATATATACATCCTATTTTAATAAAACCAATAATATATCATCTTTTGCAAATCACATATGTCAAGTTTTCGAGAATTTATTTTTCTCTTCTTCAGTACATCTCTACAATATTAGTTATAAAGTTAGAATAACCGATAAGTATTAAGAAACCCACCAATGTGGTTTGAATATAAAACAAGTAGATATGTGGAAAACAGGGGAAAACCCACCATTAAACCTTAGCATCACAAAGAGCAAAACATCTCACTTGGCTATTTCTCTATTTTATAGTGACAGATGTAAGGTGTCTACCGGGGACAGTGGCGTGGGTGGCCTAAGTAGTGAAAGAAATAAGACCCCGTAAAACAGTGGCGTAGCCAAGTGTGAGATTTAGCAAAAATTACTTGTTTAATATATTTTTACATAATATAAGAGCAACCACAGAAAAATACTTATTCATCTGCAGATGGAATGTCCAGGAGGCTCAAATATTTGTCTTTCTCCAACTTTAAAATGTAGCTATAAATAGTACTCAAATTCTCAGTGTCGCTTTGTTTATTCATAGAGTTGTTATCTTGATTAATATGAACCATTTGCGGAAAGAACCTTTTGTAATATGAAGGAACTCTTTCGAGAATCCCAGTGCCATTCCAGTTGATGATGTAATCATGATCAAAGACACGTTCTGCCAGAGCATAACAAGGCAAACTTCTATTATTATCACTATCACTGATGGGAAGTAAGTCAGCCTTTGAGGCTTCTGGACGCCTGACCTATGTAAACTGACTGACATTTGACACAAAGAACTTTATACACGATACAGAAACAAGATCCATGGCATTATTACACATTCCCGACTTTAAGTTTTAACACTTGTTTAAGATGTACTGGGGTAGAGTTGGAATTATTAACTAACCCTGATATGCTACATTTTTCTAAAAGTAGTGTAAGGGGAGAAATAAGCACTAGTGTTTTTAGGACATCTGTAATAAACAACTTATTTCTTTTAAGTTGTGATTCATCACAATTAACTAAATAGATTATAAACTTTGATGCAACTACCCTTACGGAAATGTTATGTCTCTTTCAATAAAAATTTCTAACACTAATTAAAAAGCTTCTGTTTTAGAAGTTGATTTAGAATATCCCGAAAATTTGCCTCGTTGCTCTATACTATGAATTTTTTTAAACTCATATTCCAAATTAGTGAAAAAAGGGTAAATTATTATTTGATAAATTTATCAATATCCCTTGATAAAATAAAGATATTAACTCAATTTTTATTACGAAAGATAGCTAATAACAATGGCTAAAAACTAATTGTAGGCCTTTTGATATTCGCATTTTAAAGGGATTAAACGTTGGTCTTACGATTAATCAGTTAAAAGTAATTTTCTCTGAAAAAAATAACCATACGAACATGATTTTGGGCTTCACATATTCTGCATACGATTATCTTAAAAGTAATTTCGGCATTTTTTCAAGATTTCTTTCTTTTAGGTTGAAAAGGGTTAAAATGTGTTTTTTACTGTTTTACCAGATAATCTCCCCAGATTTTGTTCAAACTTCATTAATAATTAACGGCAATTTGTATAAAATTTATGTCATATTAATATCATAATAGAAGCAGAAGCAAAAAAGGAAATTAATTATTGCGGCGTAATGTATTATCCTCCCAAAACCGTCCCTCATTACTACCGCTGGCGAAGCTGCTACGGGTAATTGCTAGTTATAAATAATCCCGCAATATGGTTGAGACATTTTAAATTTTGTTGTCCAAATATTTGTATATGATTTTCAAAATTCCTAGAGACTTACTCTTCGGCCTACCTATTATTCACTCATATGCATTCAAGTTTCAATTACATCTTATTAGCATTCGAAATTGTAAATTAATATATATATATATATATATATATATATATATATATATATATATATATATATATATATACATATATATATATATATATATATATATATATATATATATATATATATATATATATATATATGTATATATATATATATATATATATATATATATATATATATACATACATATATATATATATATATATATATATATATATATATATATATATATATATATATATATATATAAATCGATCTGCAAATTCTGTTGCAACGTTGTTGATTTAGTCGATAAAATCAGGCAATTTTATATTTAAAAAAGAAACCTTATAAAAATATTTTCTACAATCATTCTAAAACATTATTTGTTGGTTTTTTAGCATGCAAATTTACGAAAAAATATGATATTATAAATTTAAAACATTAATGAAATAACACTTTAATTTAATTAACGGTGATATAAATAACTAATAATTGTTGGTAAATTAATTTAGTGGGGCTGATGAGATTGAGTTTGTTAGGAAACTAATATTAAGCTACTAGAAATTTGTAGCCAAGTTTGTGTCTGTTAGTAATTAGATTGATATACGACATTAAATTTAGATAAGTCTCCGAAATTTATTGTTGGCCGTTGAATTATATCACAGCGATGTCATGTGTTATTGTAAATTAAATTAACTGGATCAGGTGCCCGAAATAATATTGTCTTTCATCCCCTTGTATGATGATTTCTCAAAATACTAGCGGATTTCGGCACAAAGGAATTTTTAACGCTAATATTACGAAACCAAAATTTTTTACTATCGGTGGACTTTTATTGATCTACAAAATGTTATTTTCTTGAAACTTTGAAATTTGTATAATAATCACGTCATCATATAGATCAAATTATTTTTTCTGTATTTGAAAAATGAATGCTACCATCTGAATAGTTTTGAGCGCTATCTTTTGTGGTTTGAGCTTGGGTAACAGTATTTAGTTGTTAACACAGGTGATATGTTTATTAGAAAATGTCAAATTAGAAGAAAAAACATATATGTTATGAATTACTCTACCAGTAGTCAGGTAATACTTTATTAAATTTATACACAGTATTTTACAATTGATTTCAAACAATTAGTCTTTAAAAAACCTAGTAACAGAGGTTAGACGCAATTAAAATTCTCTTATAATTAAGTCAATTTTTTAAAATAATATTTTTTGAAACCTTTTTCTCGCCATTGTAATTTTAACGTTAATTATTTTGTATTCGGTGTATAAATTTGAAAGTTCGTTAACTTTTTGCGGATAGACGAATAATGTTTGATTATTTATGAAGATAGTCTGAAAAGTTTAAGACTTAAAAAGGAAACAAGATATTTTTTCTTCAAATTGATTTTTATGTATTAACATAGTCTCCTTGTAAGTCTACACTCTTCTTTCAGCAATGCTTCCATTTCTTTAACCTGTTCTTCTTCCTCTGTAAAATAGTTGTTTAGGTGATGTCTAAAAAAATTCGCTCGACGCTAGATCTGGTGAGTAAGAGTGTGGTCACGCATTTCGTGAATTTTCGCCATGGCAACCACTGAGGTATGAGACGGTGCACTGTTTTGATGAAACAAAATTGTTTTCATCTGCAAATGTAGCCGTTTGTCTGCAATTTCAGCTTTTCAAGTAATGACGCGTGGTATGCTCCTGTAATAGTGTTTCCCTTTTAAAGATAATCTCTTAAGATAACCATAACTATCCCAGAAAACAGTCGCCATTACTTTCTCGGAAGGAGGAATAGTGTATGCCTTTTTTGAAGCAGATTCTTCTTCCGCAGTCCACTGTTTTGAGTGTGGTTTTTATCTCTGGGGTGTACACCGTTACATCCCAGAGACAGTATGATCCCCAGTAATTTATCGGCGCCATAACTATGATTTCTTGCACCTAAAGTGGGTCAAAAGAACTTTGCAAATGTTCATCCGAATAGGTTCATTCAAAATGTGACAAACACTTTCATTAAAGATGTTGATAGTTTTTACTCTCTCTCTAACCCGATGATTATTTAGCGTCACTTAGTGAACTTAAGTGATGTTGTCGTCAGTGGTTGCAGTTTTTAGCCATCTTTTAGTCTAGTACGACCACGTTTAAATTCAGCTGCTCAAGGTTTCACGGTGATAAATAATGGTGCCTTGTCTTCGTACAGAAAGTATAACTCATCTTTAATTTACGTAGACGTATTGTCTTTCAAAAACAAATATCTAATGAGAGCTTGATACACGATTTTGTACATGTTCACAAAAACTCTAGCATCGACTCACTAAACCGACTGTCAAAGAAGAACTGCTCATACGAAATGGCTGAAATCGTTGTAAGTATATTGCACCGCATGCGTGAACACATTCTCCAACTTTGGTTGAGGTGTGCTGCCATCTTTATGTTGAGGTCGGAATCTTTTCAGAATACCTTCGTTTAACAGGGCTCTGAAAAGTGCCTATTTCCTGACCAGGTTCTTCCAGTATGTCTCATTTCTTATTTTATCTCTCTTGGTATTATTTTCTATTCTTCTTAAAAATCGGATGTCCATTGTATTCACATGTGCTTATGTCTTTCCTATCATTATCCATGTCTCACTGCTATACGTTATTATTGGTCTTATTACTTTTTCCACTATTTTCATCTGGATCTGTTTTGGGATTTTTGTTCACAGAAACATTACTCCTGCTTACTTCTTTCTCTCATTTATTTCTTGATCCATTTTTCCATCGCTTTGTATTATTGTTCCTAGATATTTATAACTCTCCACCTGTTCCACCGTTTTAGCTTTTTTTTTAGTGTCATTTATTTTCCTTTCTCCTTAAAATATCATTGTTTTGGTCTTTTTGATATTTATCTTTATATCTATCTTTGTGATTTTCCTGTTAAAAATTTGTAGATTCATTTGAAGATATTCAATGGTTTCGAACATTATTACCATATCATCCGCAAACATTATTTCACCCAAATACGTCTGTTACATTCCCCTGCATCCCTCCTTTTGTTGTTTCTTTGATTTTTTAATTTCTTTATGGCTCTGTCTAATACTTCCTAGAACAGTAATGGGTTTAGCACACAACCCTGGTTCATTCCCGTCTTTATTTCGAATTTGTTAGACTCTGAGTTGTGGTTCATACTATATTTCTGTTCTTTCTATATATCTCTTTTATTACTTATATTGCTATTTTATCTATTTGTAATTCTTATATCTCCACAACACTGCTGTATGTAACAAAGGTTATTCCCTTTCTTATCTATTCCATTTCCATTCAGTTCCTTAAATTTTTTCTTTAATATCTTCTGGTATTCCAACTCATTCAAATTTTTCAAGATAGATTTATGAAAAGAGGCTAAAAACTGGACAAAACGAAAACATATATTGATAATTTAATATTAGATCTTTATTAAAATTAAATATTAACATATACCCAATCAAAAACAAAAATCTAATCTCCTAAATAAATTATCGTAATTGTGTATTATGTAACTAATTACCAAAATATATAAAATTGATTTAAAACTTTTAGATAAACTTTTGATGAGAAAATTTACTAAATATCCTTTGTTGATACGATCGTAAAAATGATTGGCTCTTAAAAAGTTGTCCGTTGAAACCATTCACCCTAATATAAACTACTCATAATGGAAGAAACATGGCTCGGCTTCCTCATTGCAGCAAAAATCTGAACATATATAAACAAACAAGTCGTGAATATTAGTAACAATCAAATGAAATATTTTCCTAGCAACTCATAATCCGGATATCTTTATCAAATCTAGCCCGAACTAACTGAACCTAAAAAAAATGTTAATTTATTAACTAATCCAATTAAACTTAAAGTTGGCCTATACCACTCTTCATATGAAATATTTGTATAAACTCTAAACTTCAATGTTTATCCACTCGCTAAATTAAATCCAAAAATACGGGTATTCAGCGAAGTTTTCCATAAAATTAATTTAAAACTTTTAGATGGATCCCACTATCAGACCACCAAATCACTTAATTGGTGTCAAGAGGCGGCCAGACCGCGACAAAGATCAGATACCGCGGTCACGTCCACGTTATATTACTCTCTAATGCAATGAACGTGCACGTACATTTGCATAATCCACTTAATTCGCATCGATTCCCTTTGTCGGATTAACACCATCAACATTGGTGATACGTTCGATGATGTTGCAATACGAGGGTGACACAAATCCATCATCGAAGAATGTATGTAAATATATTCTCTTTATTTCATGAAGCCATTTTCTTATGCTGTATAGTCTTACCGATATATTTACGTTTTAAAACTGATTAAAAATTTGCAGCTAAACAAATTATTTTAAAAACAAAGTTCATAATTCTAAATTATCATTCACTTCAAGACGCTAAAGACTAAATACTTTTTTGTCCCTTATATCACTTATTCGAAGAATAATATTTCGTAATATTTTGTGCATATATTATCTCTTATTTATATACTTAAAACTAAAATTGTTCTGAAAAAAATCAATTATTATATTTGCGCATAATTCTTAAAAAAATTAGAAACATTTCTTGTAGATACTCCAAAATTTCATTGACTCATGATTTCATCAACAACTGCATTACACATGTTTAACCAAAACCCCCAAATCCTAGTTTTCCCCCTTTAACTCGGTTTAAACACTCTTGCAATTATATGATGATTGACAAATGTCAAAAATGACAATAGTCCTGGGACATTACCTGAAGATAAGTGTGGTTTGAGGGTTGTAGACAATGTTGAAGATTGTTTAAAATGTTGTCGGACTTGCATTGTTTTTATTTTTATTTATTTTTTTTTATTTTTACGACGTTTCGATTAGTTTGTACCTCTAATCGTTATCAAGTATTATTTTGTCTTAAGGCTACAATCTTATATAGGAACTGTATCCATTGAAGCGCCAAGTTTCATTTCACTGTACACATCTCAGTGATTTGATGTTACAAAGTAGTGGTTGGCAAAGATTAGATATTTCAATACTGAATTTAATGAGGATTTCATTATTATTTTTAAAATAAATTGTTTCTAGAAATTTTCATTTTTTTTCATGTCGGGTTCTATATATATTACCGCAGCTTCAGACTATTTTATATGGTGTTGTTTATCCCAGGCATGTTCTGCAATAACTGATTTCGGCGTTTCCCCTTTTTGTGTATGAGTTTTATCTTCCTTAATTCTAACTTTCAGTGGTCGTTAGGTTTCTTCAATATACATTTCACTACACTCAGATGGAACTTTGTAAAAATATTCTTTCTTATTGGTAGTTTTGGTTTTGTTTTTGTTAAATGAGCTCTAAGTGTATTTCCTGATTTAAAGGCTGATTTTATAACTACTGGCAATTTATTTTATTTTCTCCGAGGTTCCCTTAAAGTTCGGGATTGTGAAGAAGGAATGTATTTCTTGCTGTCCAGTGGTGGTGGTACTAAAGTTATTTGTAACATCGTTAATTAATTTTAAAGGATAACCATTCTATTGTAAATCGGACTTAATGTTTGCTAACTCTTGTTCCAATGGATTGGTATTATTACATATAGATATTACGCAATTATAGAGGTTGCGTATAATTCCCTGTTTTGTTACAACAGAATGTTTAGAACTATGGAAGGGCAAGTTGGTCATTTTCTTCTTTTTTCATGGTAAATTTAATTGTAGGTCGAATGGTGTATTTCAAGAAATCAGTTCTTGAACATTGCCCTTCCATGCGTTGGAGGTATCATCGATATATCTCTACCAGACATTCGGTTTCACTGATGCGTTAAAATTAAGGAATATAAAACTCATATACAAAAAGGAGAAACGTCAAGATCAGGTATTGCAGAACACGTCTGGAATAAACAACACCATATGAAATGGCATGAAGCTGCAACAGCATATATGGAACCCAACATAAAAAAAAGTTATAGAAGCATCTTACATTAATAATAATTAAGGAATGTTCAGTAAACCCAGTGTTGAGATACCTAATCCTTGGCAACCACTACTTTGTAACATCAAATCATTGAGGTATGTACAGTGAAGCGAAGCTATATAAGCTCGCAGACTTAAGACAAAATATTCAAGAAATAAACAAAAACAAAGACAATGCAAGTCCGACAACCACATTTTAGTCGATCGGTGTAGTTCTGAACTTAATATATGTATTGTTTAGCATTGGCTGCATTTTCTAGAGAGACGCTGGTACTGTAAATTTATTGTCTCTTATTTAAAGTACCATTATTTTCAATTTTTCAAAATGGGCAAGGGCATATATTTTTTATGTATGCTTATTCAAAGTACCATTCTTTTCAATTCCAATAGTCAAGGGCAGATATTGTTTGTATATTTCTTATGCTTAGTATAAACTTTTCTAACTTTGCCGATAATCTTCTATTAGTTTGGTCGACGCATGTTATACTACAGGTGTAGCATGTAATTTTGAACATTCCTTGATTATCCAGATTGATTTTATCCTTTCGGTCTCCTAGACATGAATCTATTATGTTCTGTGATTTATAGGTTCAACGTATATTTTGTTGCCAGAGAAATCCATTGAATCTACTTTTGGTGTATGGAAATATGGTAAACGATTTTTAGTTGTTTTTCTTAATTCTTTATTTAGAAAATATGGTTTTGCATCCATTTTATTTGAGAGCTTTTTCTAAATGTTGTTTTTATATTCTTTTCCGTGGTTATCGCTTAGACGACGGATTTTGAGATTGCCAGTATATGAAATTTATTAGGAAGGGTTTTCTGAAGCATTGTTACGTTTTTATTTTTGCTGTTTAATTTCCTATCTAAAATAGTAATTTTTACGCTTACCTCCTTCATCATTTATGTGTTTTGTTTTTTGTTTTGGGAACAACGCTGGTAGTATATCTTGTTTATTAGAATTTGGTTCACAATTATGGTATTATAATTGATGGTCATTGTTTGGTAGTCTTTGTCGTTGTTATGTTTAGTTCGTAAGGCTTACCTCCTTTGTACCTAAAACATAGAAAGGTATTAGTCTTGTACAGAGTGGCTCGGTATGGAATATTTAGTTAGAAATTCTTAATTTAAATTGTATTTTGCGGTTATTGTTACCTTCATCGAGAGATCTCGAGTGAGTAGATAATCGTTTGGCTGCGGGATCGACACATTTCTGAGTGGAATCTCGACTATGGGAGATTCTTTTAAGCTAAAAACGGAATAACTATCTTAGTGTCAAATAAAAATAAACTTTAAGGTTAAAATCTACTCGACTTTTCTTGCGAGACGGTTTTACTTCAACAAAGCCTTTTTTATTGGTATAAATTTTTTAAACGTACCACAATTTTCCTAGTTAATTGCTAATAAAATTTCTTGTAATAATTTTAAAATTTCGTATTTTTATTTTTCATTGTTTTGAAGGCTTATCAGTTGTCATTAACGTCAATATACAGATTCCTGTATCTTTTCCCGCCTTGGACGTTTTTTTTTTGGGGAGAAGAAAAAAATCATAGAGTGATAAGGACACTTTCCTTGCAGAGTTGCACCTGGGAAGGTCACTTAGCAGTTTTGCTAGATTTTAATGTAAAAGATTCGGGTCCTTGACCAAATTTATAGTAAAAGGTTACTTTGTGTACTTTTAAAAGCTGCGTGCTGATTTGGTTTGGTCAGTTCAGGACACAAACCCAATGTGAAATTTTTCTATTTTTTCTTTTCCACCACAAAAAGGCGACCTAACATCACTGGTAAGTCTTTGTTTTAATTTTTGTTTTAATTCTTAAGTATTAATAATTGTAGGTATGTTTAAAAAAAAAGGAATAAGATTAAACGTAGCCGTCCTCACTCGTAACCTAAAAAATTGAGTTCTTTCTAAGTCCATCTTTTGTTTTAGGCCTTTTTTTGTTTTCTGTTTCTCTCTTGTTTTCCTTTTGTCGTTTCTACCCCTATTGCCCCCATTTGGATCGTCATCGGGGCCTTCTTGCGGATATCTCTAAGGCACCTGCCTTGCATGCTGCGCATCCACACCACACCGAGTGATCCAGAGCCTCAACATCAGGACATAAAGAAGCCGCCATTAATCTGGTTTTATGTGTCTGTATCGTTTCAGGGAATTATAGACTTTTAACTGGCCTAAATTTTGCCTTCGGTACAACCTATAAATTTAAAGACATCATAGTGTTTTCTTTTCTTTTGTATATATAATTATTTAAATAATCAGTGTACCTACCTCTTTAAAAACTATTGTGTTTTCTCATGTGGTACAACTATCGTGCGACTATATGCAGTTGATATCTCCACTTATGTAAAGAGCACATCTGTAAACTCCAGTAAACAGGCCTATTTACCCGGGCAGAGTGCACTCAGTAATTATCACTTTATACATATATTTATTATTCACCATAAATCACATTTTCATAGTTAATACCACTGCCAAAGATAATTGACTAAAATATAATTATTTTTGTTAAATTAATCATTGAAAGTGTAAATTGTCAAAAACCACCTGCTTAAACAGCTGGTTGTCATAGGCTTACTCTTTTAACCAGAGAAGCGCTGGGCCACACTTAGCTGAATTTACACCGTGAAACGTAAATATAGATACTTGTTTTTGAAATTTTTTGGGTGTTTTCTTGGCGTTAAATTAGATTTCCTGTTTTGTTTCTAGATCGGTCTCTGCCTTAATCTTTAGGGCACCAAACAGGTGGCGCATTTTACCTCGACCACTCTCCGTTCCTTTGGCAGCTAGCTGGATGAGCCCTAAAAGGTAGAGACTATTACAGAGCCACCTGATTAAATAAAAAAAAAATAAAGTAGACTAGCAGACATCAAAAAGTCTTTATTTATCTAACAAGACTTAAACTTATTAATTTACAACAATCTATTTTCTTTCATTATTACAAATTTAGCATCTTCTTCCACGATTTTTTTTATATTTGAAGAAAAGAATATATCGCCTAGAAGCATTCAAAATATAGGAGAATCCTAACAATAGATTTGGTAAATGGGATCTCAAATCGAGAAGGATTAAATCGAGTAAAAAAAGCCATTGAAAGAGATGTGTAAAAGAGAAAAAACTGCTGTTTATACACATATACAATATTAGCAGCAATTGAGAGTTGTATCAAAACGATCATAGAATTTAAGACCCGAGAAAGCAAAGATTAGGTAGTAAACAATTTGCACATACTGCATCTCTAAGTGCATCCCTCGTATTATTACAGTCTTGTCTTACCAGTAAATAATATCAGGAGATAACTGACGTACAGGTATATTGAGTCTATGTGTCGAACATGGCTTTGCTTATCAACATACTAATTCTAATATGACGTTGTATGCGAGTAATCAAATTGTCTATCTTTATGTGATCTATTCCGATGGGTAGAACGTGTGCACAGCTAGAAATTACCATACGGTTAATTAAGTTCCACAGACAGTACCGTAAATCTAAATAAAACTTTAAATTGGAACAATATATTAAAGTGAGTTATGATACCGTGAAAATTTCGTTACTCTAGGGAATTTTTATTTAAATTTAACTTATTTTTATAAGTATGAACATCTCTGAACTTATATACAGAAGCATTTGATTAAAATACATGGTGCTAAAAAAAAAAGCGATGTATCCTATTTTCAAGGATTGGAAAAGACATATATATATATATATATATATATATATATATATATATATATATATATATATATATATATGTTTATGCGGCTTTTACGGATTCCTCCGTGTGAGATGCAATAGCAGTGAAAATATCCACATTATGCCGTTGTAGTGCTGAAATCACATTCAGCAAACGTACAACTATATGCAACTCCGTGAATAGATGAATTAAAATGCGAACAGTAATTGCAAACTTCGTTCCATCATATCCTTTCCGTGTTAGAGGTTGCACAGTTTGAATGAATTGCTACAGAACACAATTCATCCTATTACACCACCATCGAGATGATGGCCTACCTGTACCACCACATCGAGAAGAAAGTCGAAACTTACCCTCCCCGCTGAAGTGATACGTCTCTACTAGACTTATCAGGGTACCGACATGCACCTGGCTGTGCAAAGGACAGATCGAAAGGAAGCATGCAAATACTGAATGCGGTTTCGCCGACCTCCCGCCGGATGGCGTATACATGTTTATGCGACTTTTCACAGATTCCTCTGTGTGAGTTGCAATAGCAGTGGATACATCCACATTACTTTACTTATATACGGAGTTGCATATAGTTATACGTTTGCTGAATGTGATTTCAGCACTACAATGGCATAATGTGGATGTATTCACACAAAGGAATCTGTGAAAAGTCGCATAAACATATATACGCCATCCGGCGGGGGGTCGGCGAAACCGCATTCAGTATTTGCATGCATGCTTCCTTTCGATTTGTCCTTTGCACAGCCAGGTGCATGTCGGTACCCTGATGAGTCTAGTAGAGACGAAACATGTGCCTCTGCCTTATCACTGTGGCGGGGAGGGTAAGTTTTGACTTTCTTCTCGGTTTGGTGGTACAGATAGGCCATCATCTCGATGGTGGTGGAAATGGATGGATTGTGTTTTGTAGCAATCTAGTCAAATTGTGCAACCTCTAACACGGAAAGGATATGATGGAACGAAGTTTGCATTTACTGTTCGCATTTTACTATATATATATATATATATATATATATATATATATATATATATATATATATATATATATATATTTCTTTTCCTTTAAATCTTGCTTTTATTGTTACATTTCTTATGCTAGGGTTTTTTACTTTTATTGCATTTTATTACAGATAAAACAATATTTAGACATAGCCTTTAGAGGGGAAGAAGCAATAATATCACAAATTACAAATATTGCATAGGATGCCTTGGCGACAAGGAATTGTTGCTGTTTTGTTTGTCGCTGTCAAAATGATATTTTCATTGCTTTATTTGTCGATTCTTTAGTTTTCTTATTAATATGCCACATTTAAGCGATTTAGTATGTATTACTTTAGCCAGTGAGGGTTGCAAATAAGAAGATATTGCGCGGAGAGTGCGTATCCACCAATTGACTGTTTCTCGTATAGTAAAGCGATACAGGGAAACTAGAGAATATAAAAGGCGCCCTGGTCAAAGGCGAAAAAGATGTACAATGCCAAGAGATCACCAATATTTGAGAATTCAATATTTGCAAAAAATTGCACACTTACAGCTCCGCACCTCAAAAATGAATTACTACGTGTCAAAACAGTAATAAGAAAACTTAAAGAGGTCGGTTTAAATCCAAAACGTCCTGTTGAGTTCCTAAGCTTCTTCCACGTCACAAAACTGAGCGGTTACAATTTGCAAGAGCTCATGCTAACTGGCCTAAAGCCAATTGGGGAAAAGTTCTTCTCGCAGATGAAACCAAGATACAATTATGGAAGCCAGATAGACGTGGTAAAGTATACAGACGGTCTGGAGAACGTTTTGGAAAGTGTAATCTTAAACAAACCTTAAGCTTTGGTGGCGGGTCTATTGTGCTATGGAGTGGCATTAGCTGGGATAGTCGTGCGGAACTTAAACTGAATTCCAGAATGAATGCTGACTGGTACATACACACAGGTGCGGATCCAGCCTCTCTCTTTGGGAGGGGGGGCGGCGATATCACACAAGTACAGCATGGCAAGAAAAACAAGTTATTAATGGGGGGGGGGTGCCAGCAGCATACACGTTCCTAATATAAAAGGAAAAATCGGTTCTATTATCCTGAACTCAAAACCCTTGGGAGGGGGTAGGAATACACATTTCTATACTCTATTCAAGAACTAGAGAGGATAATAAAACTGTTACGGAAACTTCCACCCTACCTGCTCCAGTACCGCAGGTAACTGAGGACTGCCATAAATCTAATTATATTTCATTATATTTAAATATTATAAGCTTTTATAAGTTTACTACAACAATAATAGTTCAATTTAATTTCTGTTAGTGAGCAAAGTAAACCTTTCAGTGTGTCCTTCGTGATTTATCTTGTTTGCGCTTATTTTTATATATTATTTGAGATTAGTGAGATACCCATAAGCTATGGCTTCCACCTCTATATTTATTCTAAAATCATTAAACCAGGGCATTTTTTCCTCAACGAAAAACTTATTAAGATGAATATTTATGATGCCTTAAGATATTAATGTCTAAATAATAATATTAAAAGCTCTGTTGAGATGTGTTCCGACATGACAGGAGTTGGAAAATCTACTATGTACCAAATACTAAAGGAGAAAAAAACGACTGGAATTGTTAGTACTCCCAAGCCACATTCGATCACAGGCAGATGAAAAACCTCGCTGGAAGAAGAGATGAAAACTACAATGAAAGCGGTTGTACATACATTTTATTATGAGAAGCAGATCCCAACCGTCAAAAAAATTCTTACTAAAATCAATGATGATCGGGATTTACCTGAAACTAAAAGAACTGACCTCTGTAAATTGCTCAGAGAACTTAATTTTTGCTGGGAAAAACCAGATAAGAAATCTGTTTTAATAGATCGTCCGGAAAATGTCCGTTGGAGACGGAAATATCTCTCTCACGTAAAAGGTAGAGTTGCTAGAAATAACACAACTTACAAAACTAGTAATTTAACTGAACTTTTGAAAGATTTTTTTATATAAAGTTACTGCAGACAATGTGGAAAAATCCACATAATAAAAGAATAGAAGAAAATGTGGAAACTTGATCTCATGATCGGTGAGATAAAATGTTTTTACTTAATAATAAAATGACCGATAGCCCCAAAAATATCTTAATATTATATGGACGAATTTATTTTTTATATATGTTTAACTTTTTGTATTTTTGACAATGGGTATTTCGTAAGTATTTAAATTATAACTTAGAATTTTTTGAGAGAATAAGGTTACGTTTTAGTCTGAATGTGCCTAAAACGGTTTCTATGATAAAATTAAAAATACTGTTGTGATTTGTGTTAAATATGTCAAAATTATCTACATTTTGTAATGTATGTGAATTGTTAAGAAATTATAAGAAATGAAACAATATTATAAAAACTTTTATTTTAAGTTTATTACTGAAATAATATTTTATGTCATAAATACTTAGTGATAAAATAAACCTCCTTCCGACGCCTATAACAAGGATTAAAATCATTTTTAACACTTCACACTTCCAAATATCTATTGCTATCCTATCCAAATAGTCCATTATTATAGACTGGTATTTTTGATTATAAAATTTCTAACCCATTCCTATGAAAAATATATGTGTCTAACAGATTTTGTTAAAGACACCGGACTAAAGAACACAGGTAGTTTGCGAAGAGAAAAATGGTAAAAAATGATTTATTATTCTCTCTAGTTCTTGAATAAACTTTAGTATAAGAGGCAAATCGGGTTTATTTTCCTAAACTCAAAACTCTTGGGGGGAGGGGCGATGGCCCCCACCGCCCCCCCCCCCTTGGATCTGCGCCTGCATACACAACATCCTTGAAGAGCATGTTTTACCTTATGCCCACTTCATTGGATACGATGAATTCGTGTTAATGCATTATAATGCCCTTGCACATGCCGTAAGAACAGTAGTCCAGTATTTTGTAGCTGTTGGGATTGTGACTCTAGATTAGCCACCAATGAGTCCTGATACAAATCCCTAAGAGCATTTATGGGACATCTCAAAGCGAAGTATACGGGCATGAAATCCAGATTCTAACTCAACTACACAGGAATAATGCAGGCTATAGCTAGAGCTAGAGAGAAATACTAAGTACTAAACGGTTTGATATTGTGTTAAAAAGTTGTTATATTATAGTCATTCTTGTTCTTTCCAATTAAATGTTATAAAGAAACTCAGGCTATTTCATTAAATCCTCTTTCAATCTATTGTAAGGTTCAATATATAAATTGATTTCGATTAATATACGTATAGTACTCTGGCACAAGACATTTAACAATAAAAAATACATAACAAATTATCATAAAGAAAAACAAAAATAAAGTGTGCAATATTTTTGTCTGTGGGTGTATTTGAAACAGCCAATCATATGAAACTCTTTTGGATCATCCTCTAGACAAGAAGATGGAGTTTCACTTAATATTTCACTGTTAATCGTAAAAATGGGACAACTACACACAAATTGGTGAAGAATTAACCTTACCGTTAGTAAAAGGCATATAAAAATCAATTCTTCTTCATAAAAGTACATCAGGCATCATCAGGAAAATTACTTTCCAACGAATAATTGATGAAATGGGTAAAGATGTTGAAATATCATGAGATTTTTTGAAAACATGCAAATTTTTCTTTCAGCTCGATGAGTCAACGTTACCAACTCACAAAGTACCACTCTTATACCTAGAATTGAAGGAAGAAGAAAAATTTGCATTGTTCTTGATAAAAATTTGGAACCCAATACAAAGAAATAATCGATATTTATTACTATGAGTCATTTTTTTAAGAGAAAAAAATTCCCCTTCATGATATTTTATCAATGGCTATTGATGGTGTCTCAGCAATGACAATACGTCACAAGAATTTCATAGCGCATTTGAAATATGCAGTACTACATGTACTTGCTGTAAATTATGTTATTCATCATCAGAATTATTAGTGAAGATATGTGTACTCGCAGAATACATATACATATATTCAATTACATGAATATCTCAGATAATCTGACAATTTCTGATAATGGCTTAATCTAGTTGTCTATTGGCTACTTTAGGATATTTTATTTTAATTGTTTATATTAATTTTATTGCAAATTTAATTCTCTGCAAGCTTACGAAAAATTTAAGTCATATATATATATATATATATATATATATATATATATATATATATATATATATATATATATATATATATATATATATATATATATATATATGTTATGTCGGAGGGACTCAGCACATACACGGGATGCCCGAAAACCTTCGATTACATATATATATATATATATATATATATATATATATATATATATATATATATATATATATATATATATATATATATATATACTAGCGACCCGCCCCAGCTTCGCACGGGTGCAATGCTGATACTAAATACACTACAGAAAAACTGTGACTATTTATTTTATTTTTACAACAATTATTACATCGGCCTCCGACGCGCTATTTATAGGCACGCTGCCGCCGCCCCGGTCGGCCAGTACCGCCGCAAGCGCTACTTCCCGCAATTTTAAATCTGTAATATCTTCGAAAATATTCATTTAAATCTTGTGCTGTAAAGGACCATATAGATCTATATTAAATCAACAATGTATTTAAGCTATTTAATTGGATAAGGATTAATGCTGTATTGGTTAAAATCGCTTCAAAATTTGCCATTATTTGTCGTAAAAAGTAAATGACAAAAAAATGTTATTGTGGGATATCCATGAGAGATAGACATATACCATCGCGGAGTTTTCTGTAGACCTTTTCAATGTGTACAAATAATTAGTACATTATTTTGATAAATCTCGTAGGGTTCAGCCTGCGTTTGCAATGTAAGCGGAAAAAAATATGATAATTAACGACATCACATTAGAAACCTCAAAAATAACAGTATTTCTCCACTATTTAATGGATGTTATTATACATATAGACCTTCCTCTTGAATCACTCTATCTATTGAAAAAAACCGCATCAAAATCCGGTGCGTAGTTTTAAAGATTTAAGCATACAAAGGGACATAGGGACAGAGAAAGCGACTTTGTTTTATACTATGTAGTGATATATGATCCACAATTTTTCAATAGATACTTTTTAACAATCATATTTTTTTACATACGCCATTATTCTTCGAAAATAAAATAATAATAAATATAAAATAAAAGAAAAGAGTTATTTTCAAGTTTTATTGAAAAAAATTCTGAACACGAGTAAGCCACAATTGAACCACAAATAGGTATCAGATCACACCTAAACAACCGGAAATGCATATCCATCCATTCAATCTATACTAATCTATCCTCATAACCTAATTGCAACATTCCGATGTCGAATAGGCCTTACATCAATTTATTGAACGCATATAGGAACGTCATCAATGAAAATGGAACATATTGAGATTGCAATTTGCCGCATGATCAGTCTGTTCGACCGATTATAATAGTAGCTGAAGTTATTTGTATTATTGGCCATTGAATTAATATTTTTACACCAAAAGAAGCATCAAGATCAGCTGATTAATAGCTTCCATAGGACAATCAAGGAAAATATTAACGTATTAATTGTAAAATTTGATACAAATTCAATAATTAATAAAATTTCTTTAAATATAATAGGCTATTTACTGTAAATAAGCAAAGGGAATGCAACAATAGATTGATGATTTTTAAATTTTTTGCCAAAGATGAAAAAATTAAAATTGAAACTACTAAACAGCACCAAAAATCAAATAGTACTAGGTAGAAAATGTTTCATTTCTTAATCAGCCTGAAGTCTACAATAAAAATATTTGTAGATCTAAAATTAGCAGAATTGTGGAAAGGAAAATGATTAGACAAAAAAGAACAGCCCTTTCTGAAATTCCAGTTTTTTTTTTCCTCGAACAGTGTAAAATTCGTTTCACACAAATGTAAGAAAGGATCCATTAAAATCAAAATCCTCAAAGAGAGATCACAAACAAATTGACATAGCCAAAGATTAACAAATTTGAGGTTCGCGGACGACATAGTTTTGTTTTCCGATAATGTCAAGGAGATATGTACAATGTTACATGAACTTCAGCAAGTATGCACCAATATGGGTCTTAAAATAAACATATCGAAAACAAAATTTATAACCAATCTGGTACCTAGTGGAAATATCAATATTGGAGACAACGAAGTAGAGCTTGTGGAAAAATACATATACCTTGGCACGAAATAAATATCACAAGAAATAATCAAACATGCAAGCTACGGAGAAGAGTAAATCTCGCATGGGCAGCCTATGGAAAACTTAAAGACATCTTTAAAAGCGATATACCAATTTCTTTAAAACGTAAAGCATTTGACCAATGTGTGTTACCGGTTATGACCTACGGTGCCGAAACTTTGACATTGACAACAGCAACTTCTAAAACGCTGCAAATAGCTCAGACGAAGATGAAAAGGTCAATGTTAGATATATCGCTGCGTGACCGAGTTAAAAATGAAGACCTGAGACGAAAGACAGGAATTACCGAGGTAATTTCCCGAATTGCCACACTCAAATGAAACTGGACCGGACATGTCGCCCGAATCAGTAATGGAAGGTGGACGAAGAGATTACTCGAGTGGAGGCCGAGATTAGACAAAAAAAGTAGAGGAAGACCCCCTACTCGTTGGACTGACGATCTCAAGAGAATTGCAGCAAATTGGTTGCAAATTGCTCAAGATAAAGCTCAATGGACAAGAATAAGGGAGGCCTATATCCAGCAGTGGACGCAAAGAGCTGGATGAAGAAGAAGAAAAAGAATCAGCTTTTACTAGAAACTAAAACTACAATATTCTAGGCAGAAATGTTTGGGATAACTAACGGTAGACAATTGATATTGGATGTAGAATCTAAAAGTAAATACTTTATTATTTTGATTCACGTTAAAATGTTTCCTTTATAGAAATCTATATAATGAAATTGAGGTGCTAAAAATACCACTTATGGGAGCAGACCTGCATCTATATTCAAAACCCGAAACTGCCACTTACAAGCAAATCATAGACAATAGATGGAAGAGACCTGCCAGATTTGTTATTTATGAACAGCAAATAAAAAGTGTCTCAACAAGATTGGATTGTAGACTGTATATTGCGAATGGGTGGTAATATAAGCCCAGAATGTTTAGCCTTTTTCGAAATCTATTATTTTTCTGGGTGGTAAGTGCTTTATTGAAGGTAGGAGGTGATTGAAAGCAAATGACTATTACAATAATATTTTTTTAGACTAGAATGCAAAATGTATTACTGAAGTTATCTGACACTGCTATAATTCGAATAATTCACTTGAAAAATAGAAGATATCGTTGAAAATTATTTACTGAATATCACACCAAAGCCACTTTAGAAACTTTCACATTGAAAAGAAACCTCAATCTGAAAACCATCAAAATGGATGGGAACTTTATTGAGTGGAAGATATAATAAATTTCTCTGGAACAATCATAGAAAAGAAGTAGTCAACAAGGCTTTTGATGGTATGCAGAAATTTTGTGAGAACACGCTGGGATACAAACTCAAAAATCCTGCAGAGGATGTACACTGCAATAGTGACACCAGTCATCACATATGGGGCAGCTGATCTAGAGTAAAAGAATCAGTCTGGTCAATACGAGAGCCAGCCTCTCGATAGACTGGCCTATACGTGTATAACTGGGGCAGTGAAAAACAGCCCAACGACCGCCATGGAAGGAATTTTAAACCTTACACCTCTATATTTACTTGTGGAGAGTATGGCGAACAGGACAATTTATAGGATGATGAGAGATGAGGTCATAAAACGGAGGGCCAATTTCTCATCCGGGAGTCAATTAATCTGTGACATATCCCAAGATGAATTGAAAACATTTCAACCTAAAGTCAAGTCACAAAGACCGAAACACCATTGAAAAACTTTAAAAGAAATCCATCAAATGGTATACAGATGGTTTCAAAACAATGAAGGGATCTGATATAGGAGTATCTGGACGCGGCATCAGATACTACGAAAGCTTGGGTGAGTTACCAAGTATTTTCCATGCCATTAGGAAATGTATTCACTTCATCAAAGAAAAAAACTATCGCAGACAGGAAATTATCATCATGTCGGATAGTCTAGTAGCGATCAGTTCTCAAGTAGTCAGCTTCAAAATGGTCTGCCTAAAGGAATTAAATGATTTGAATAAGAATAATAAGGTCACCCTCATATGGGTACCAGGACACACCGGGGTAGAGGGGAATGAAATAGTAAACAGGCTCGCGAGAAAAGGGACTGAGACACCATTTATGGGGCTCGAGCAATTCTGTGGAATCAGTAGCAGTGTAATGCTGGAAGAGATAAAAGGAGAGAAATAGAGCATGACATCCAATTATTGGATTGAGATAAGCGGAGATACTTTTTGAGAATTACAATCAGAAGAGATTCAAGGAATGGATAAGCCTAAGTAAGAACTAACTAAAAGTTGTCTCAGGAATCCTGATGGAGCATTGTTGCCTGAAGGGACATCTAACTCGGATTGTCAGAAAGAAAAGAGTGCAGATTCTGCGAAGAACAGGACGAAACCTCTATTCGCATCCTTTCAGAGTGCATCGCTTTAGAAAACCCTACAATGCGGTTCTTAGGAGCATAGCAAATAGAAGAAAGGGAGCTATCTACTTTAAAGCCATTCAACACCCTAAGGTTCCTAAGGGAAATGGAACTGGAGGACCTACTTTAGCAGGCAAGGTATTTCTTATGACTTGGCAGCAGTAAATCCCCAATTTTACGCACATATATCATAGATAGCATAGTCATACAGTTCAGCAACCTGGTCCATGATAAATTTTGAAAATTCTGATTCCCTATATATCATGACAGTATGATAAGCATATTTTTGTGATTCCCAATATAGCTCAATAACACTTTCAAAAATTCCAGTAAATAATCTGAAAATATCAGTTCATTTCTGAAAAAATAAAAAGAAATTAAACTACCGTATGCCTAATTAAAAGTATGAAAAGTGTTTCCTGGAATCCCGTTACAAATAACCAGATTATTCTAACCAACAAGCCCTGAGAAAATTAAATCATAAAGTGTCCTAAAATATCACGCTAGCTAAGAATTCGCTCCATATGCCCAGCAAAATGTAAATTAGCTTCATTGAAATAACGTCATCATCATATATTTGGCGCGCTATGCATGTTGCCAACGGGATCTCTTCATTAAATTAAAATTGCAGTTTTATATCTGCGCTTGTTTACACCCAATTTTGAGCATATATGGTGGCTGGGCAAGCGCGACTCTTGCCGGCTGTTATATTTCTAAAAAGCTTCGTGCTAAACACGATATGAAAACAGCGATGTTTCTGGACTTCAGTAACAAAATTTATGATGGAGAAAATGGAACTATTTAGATCAGGATGGGGTAAAAATGAGAATCTAAAAATAAAATTTTTAAAGGATTAGATGTTTCACAGTATTTATTACAAATTTATGTACAGCAAATTCATTGATGAAATTACCGTAATTGATATCATGTTTTTCATTTCAAAAAATTTCAGATTTAAAAAAATTCAAAAATTTAATTATTCAAGAGATCACAAAATGATATAAGACACGTCAGAAATCAATGTATTTTATAAAATCACATATATATATATATATATATATATATATATATATATATATATATATATAACAACAAACAAACCAAGAACATAAAATCCTTTGATAAATAAATAAATTCATTTCGAACCAGAGGCAGCAAAACATCAATTAAAAACATTTTAAGACTAGCTTTATTTTTTTTAATTATATTCTTTTTTCAAAATATTTGGAAGATGATACAGTTTTAACCCATATAAGTTGGATTTTTTTCATATAATGCAATGCGGTGTTAGGGAAACTTTAAAGTACCTCGATTCTTATTGCTGTACTGATGATAATTGCACTTGACTTGAAAGAAATAAATGAGGCAATACTTGGAGCATATAAGTCGAGCTGCCCCTTACAAACAAGCAAAACTTGTAGGGCTGTATCTTAGTGGAATGACCATCTGTCAGATCTAAGATCCAAAATTCGCAGACTTTTTAATAGGGATAAGCGTGACTGAGGACTCTGACAGAGTTACTTACAACTTACAACAAGGAGAAAGCTAAAAGAAACAGTTTCAAGAAATTTTGTGAAGCCGTTCAAACTACACCTGCCGCAGCTAAAGTACACAAAGTCATGGCGACGGGTAGGGTCGATAGCTTCACGGAGAACGAGGAGGAATGGAGGAAAGACTCTTATCCAACGCTCACTCGAATGATGTAACAGACCATCGCATAGGCAATGAACAATTTTCATCCATTTAAAACCCCAGGAGTTAATGGAAAATCACGGTCCTGCTCCAACGAGGACAGGAAGAGGTTTTACCATACATAGTATGCATCAGTCACAGTAGCCTGACACTGGGCTATATACAAAAAATATGGAGAAGGGCCAGAGTCACCTTCATTCCGAAAGCGGGAAGAACATTACGCACCATAAATCCCTGCGACCAATCAATCTCACATCGTTTATTTTAAAAAAGATTGGAGAAAGCAGTAGCTGATTATATCAGAACAGAAATTCTTGAATAAACGGCACTACATGCATATCACGTGGGTAGGTCTACGGAAACTGCACTAATGCAATTAATAGATGAGATTCAAGAAGCACTGAACAGTAAAAAAACTGTAATATGTGCCTTTCTTGATACAGAAGCAGCTTTTGACAACACTCCATATGAGGCAGTCAAAAAATCACTCGACGACAGAAGAATGGACGAAATGATATCCAAATGGATAGCAAGACTTCTCTCTACTAGAATAGCAGAGACAGAGATAGGACCGGACACTATAGCCACCTGTACCACCAGAGGATGCCCTCAGGAGGAAGTAGCCTCTCCGCCTGTGTGGAACTTAATTATAGATCGACTCCTCTGTGATCTAACTGACCTCGGCTCAAATACACTGGGGAACGGTGTCAGATGATGGGACTAAACATCAACCCCACCAAAACTACCCTAGTAGCCTTCAGAAGGAAAAGAAACGTCAATCTGAAAATCATCAAAATGGATGGGAATGTTATTGAGTGAAAGTCAGACGTTAAAAATCTGGGACTGACCCTAGATAACAAACTCCTATGGAAGAAGCACGATAAAGAAGTAATCAACAAGGTTACACAAGCCTTGATAGTCTGTAGCAAATTTGCGGGGAAAAGATGGGGCACAAATCCAAAAATCCTACAGTAGATGTGCACTGCCATAGTGAGACCAATCATCACATTTGGGCAATGATCTGGAACAAAGGAAGCAGTCTGACTAACACGACAGCTAATATCTCAAAAGTTCAAAGACTGGCACGTGCATATATAACTAGGTCGCAGTGTACACACCCAATTCCACGTATATATATATATATATATATATATATATATATATATATATATATATATATATATATATATATATATTTATATATACCACCCCATAATATGAAGTTTTCTAGTGGGTTATTGGCCGGCCATAAATAGTGTAAGTGTTATAATGGTAACGTGACTTGTCAATATCGCTTCTGATTTTTTATGTCATCAGCATTATGACAACCTAGATATTTCTATTAGATTAACGGAAATTTGCATTGGATAAGCAATTTCGCCAGGAAAAAAAATACGTGCATACACCAAATAACTCCAATAATAAACAATAACTGAAACAACAAGTTTTCGAACGGTTTCGTTGCTATAGTATTTAATAATTTGACTATTGACAAATTACCAACACTGTCTAAGAAGTCGCCTAAAGTAAGAAAAACATTCTAAATTTCAAAACCTTTTTTACTATTAAACTTGGACAACTACACGCACTCCGAAAAGGTTGACATATTTCTGGTGTATGAGTTTTGTGAAGGCAATGGACATCAAAGTGTTAGGGTATACATGGAGAGATTTTCTAACCGCCAAATATCAAATCATGAAACATTTGCCAATGTTGAGCGTCATCTCCGAGAAACGGGCAGTTTCGAGAAAAAAATTGAAGGTAATGGCCGTATTCAACAGTAGAAA
This sequence comes from Diaprepes abbreviatus, assembly GCA_034092305.1. NCBI lineage: Eukaryota > Metazoa > Arthropoda > Insecta > Coleoptera > Curculionidae > Diaprepes > Diaprepes abbreviatus. Next base: position 17,393,787 of record JASJET010000200.1, on the reverse strand, counting down.
AAGAAGAAACTTTGGAAATAGTTGAAAAGAACCAAGTGTTAGTACCCGCCACTTAGAACGTAAGTTGGATATCCCTAAAACAAACAGTAGTTATATTCATATCACGTCCAAAAGTTTCAGAAACTTTTACCAATTGATCCCCTCATGCGCCTTACATTTTGTGAGTTTATTCGAAACAAACGAATTCGTGATCCAAATTTTGATAGAAAAAGTTTGTTTGCTGACGAGGCGTGCTTTTTACAACATCTGGAATCACCAACCTGTGCAACGAACATTTTTATGCGGATGAAAATCAATATTCATCATTACACTTGCACACTATCAGCATAACAAAGTTAGTTTAAATTTCTTTCGGTTGGTAAAACTACATACAAACTGTGCTTTTTCTGGTTAACCATAAGACAATTTTTCATTCATCCGTCAGTAAACTCTTTTCCTAGCAATTTTGCAGCTCATCGCGGTTGTCAGTCCCCGCAGCAGGTAAAGTATCATCGGCATATAATGCTATGCAATTGGTATTAATATGATCAAGAAAATCATTAATAAATTAAATGAAGATCAAGGGGCCTCACCCCTGTAGACTCCATAGTCAATATTGTGCACAGCTGAATTACTGATCTTAGTCTAAGCGGCGACCTCCGAAAAACAACGTTTATCCGGGATAAGTAGCAAAATATATTTTTCTATCTTCCGGATATTATTTAAACAATAAACCACCAGTCTGGCGCTTTTTTTTGTAAAATTGATATAAAAAACGTAAATGTATTTATTTTTTATTTGATAGCGTAGTAGAAAATAAGAATTTAAGTCTGGCATCTCTATTTTTGATATAACTGTTTGCCAGGCCACTCAATCGTTACATTTTCTGTATAAGATATAAGAAAAAATTAATCGTCATAATTCTTGTTTTTTTTTATTCCTCTTTTGATAATAAAATTGGTCTGGTAAATTAATACTTGAACAAAATTTTGCCATACCAAAATTGAGAAGGTCGTTTGCTGCCACTTTTTAAGCGCGATTTTTTTTTTGTTTTTAGCAAATTGACATTCAACTGGCAAAAATGTCAATATAAAGCTAATGTTTTATATCTTTATTATTTATATTAATTAATTTTTCATTGAATAAGAAAAATGAAATGTTTTGTATGTACTGATAAAAATGTAAAAATATTATCCTTTACGCATGATGTATTCAAAAACTGTTTTTTATATATTGAAATAAGAAAAAAAATCATTTTAAATACGGTGGTCTAATATTAATACCTTAGATACAAAATTCTGCAGGGTATTATTTGAAATGTTATCGCCAATTAGTTGGTATGAAAAAAATCATCGGTTGACAAATTTAATCAGTCGTTACAACAAGTCATTACAAATAATAATAAATCTATTAATTTTGAATAAATAAACTATGTCTTAATAATTTTATGGTAATCAAAATAATTATATAGTTGTGTATCTGGTTTATATTTATTGTATCTAACATGAATATTTTTTACATTTAATATTTACATTTAATAATTTTAGGCTGAATTAAATAATTCTCAAGATTTTGGAACCAATTTTGCTGATCCATCAAAAATACTGCCATCATTACAATCATCAGATAAATTTGTTGATAAAGTATCCTTGAATAACGATCAAGTAGAAACAGAGCCTTCTTGCAATAACATAAATAGATTGGTAAATTAGGTTTATAACTGACACAAACTCTTCAATCGGTAGTGGAATAGTATTTCCGTTTTCAAATGTATATCGTTTTAATGTTGTTATAATTTTTTTACCCGAAACAATGTACCTCATCTACTACACTGTAGTCTGAGAAAGAAGAAAATATTTTATCGGAATCAATACTTTTTGATTCAACGCCTATAAGAGATAGTATTTAAAAGAATTTGACGGATTAATAGTAATTCAAAACGATTAAAAATCAAATCTTTTTTAATAAATTTTTATTCTTTTGTTTAATCATAGCTACTCTGTTATATTAGAAATACTTAAAATTATTAAGAAATTTAAAATTGACATGATAAATATAAATCTCTCTTAAGACGTAACCGGAACGACCTCCTTAACCTTGTTTTTTCAAGATTTTGGTCAAGTATTAACCTACCAGACCAACTTTATTCAAAAGAGCAATTGAAAACAACAATTTTGACATTTAACTTTTTCTTTTATCTTATATAGAAAATGTATCGATCGAATAAATATTTTAAGGGTGGTCTGGCAAACAGTTGTGTCAAAAATAGGGATGCCAGACTTAAATTTTTATTTTATACTGATCATAGGCTATCAAAAAAAATCTACACCAGAAAATTAATTTAAAAAAAAATTAGACAAGTTACAAAGCGCCAGACCGGTGGTTTATTGTTTAAATAATATCCAGAAAATTGAAAAATATATTTGGCTACTTATTCCGGATAACCAACCTTTTCGGCGGTCGCCGCTTAGACTATCTTTACATATATTTTCCTGCTATGAAGATAGGAGCTCAGCAATTGCCTCTAAAGCCTTGGGAATACAGTTTTCTTTACATAATATCTATATCCGAGGTATAAAACGAGCTTAAAAGTCGGAAGAAACGTGTGCTAACTTATTTTCCCTTATCGAGGACCTCATAGACAGAATCCATGAAGTTGCGAGTCGCATTCTCCGTCTACTTCCCATTTTGTTTATTAGTGACAATGTTATATTTCTTTAATAAAAAGAATTTTCGTGTTCCTTTCTAAATTGAAATGGTTGAAATTGGTTCGTAAAGATAGTCGCTAGAAATTCGCCAGCATTAAGAAAGAAATTGATTCAGACACAGCTTTATATGAAAAATAGTATGACAATATTTTATCATGAAAGGTGTTACGAATCCACCTATAAATTGAAAAAGATAGAATTTACGTACATGACTTTTGACCTGTTTTACTCCAACAAAGCTTCAGTATTTGCCATAAAATACGTTTTGTGAAAGCAAATATGGCAACTACAATGGATTTTTTAATTAAGGCAGAATTTGATGTTGACGCCGAGCCGTGTGATGTTGACTTAGTTCAATAAAAGTTTCATTGGAAGTGTTGTTTACTGTGAAAAACACCGTTTTTATCTTTTAGGTTTGTTTCAATTTGTGTTTCGTTTTATAAAAAATAATTTTATAGGTGTTGACTACCAAACAATAAAATGTTTTTTAGTTTTGTGGTATGGGTCAAGTATCTTTTATTACTTTAAAATTTTATAAATAGTTATATCGGCTTCTGTTACAAAACATACAACTTAGGCGAAGGAGGTCCAGTCATTGCTCATGTTTAGTAAAAAGCATTAGATTACAGGGGGCGGATCCAAGGGGGGGAGGAACGATCGCCCACCCCAAGAGCTTTGAATTAAAAATAGACCCTTCTACTTGCTGCATTAGGAACATTGATGTCGCTAACTCCTTCCCCCCGTGGATAACTTGCGCTTGCTATGAATAGAGAGAGTAGGTAATTTTGATCTTTTCTTTGTCTTGTGATTTCACCCCCCCCCCCTCCTAAAGAGATAATCTGGATCTGCCCCTGTTAAATCATAATGAAAACCAATTTTTTTATTATAATTTATGTCGTAATTTATACAATCGCTGAATTTCGATTAACTTTACCGTATAAATTTTTGAGAATTAAAAAAAATGTAAAAATTTGTACAGAGACTTCTAGGAAATCACAATTTTGGCACTTTTCTTTGAATAATATTACCATTTGTCGATTAGATGAAGTTAAAAAAATTAAAAAGTAGCTTTTTAAAACATGGCTTACTGTAAGGCCTATTAAAATAACATTACAAAAAAATTAAGTAGAGGTTAAGATTAACCTGCATTAAAATGGAGATAAAATAGTTGGCAACGTGGCATGAAAGCGCATTTCAGATCTTTGAATAAATTTAATATGGAAACTTCGCCAAAATGACACATTGATATTTGAAATAATATAAATTAATTATAATATGAAGTTTCTACATTCGATACAAGGAGCGCCATTTCTCGTTCAACCAAAGTAACATGTATTTCGAAGCTCCCTGATGAGTATGTAAACCAAATTTTTGCGCTGTTGATCACTTCTTTTCGAGTAGTATGATGTTACATGTTGTGTGTTCATGGTACTTCGTACGAGCTCGTAAGATGAAACAGAGAAGCGCGTTAAAGTTTTATGTTTGGCTTAACAAATTTTTCGTAGATACTTTTTTTATGATGCAACAAATATATAGTGATTAGGCTGTATATTGCATTATAAACTTACGGATATACATTATAAATCACTAATACAGTATGTGTATCATACCCAAAAAACGATAACGATAAGTATATACCGTAAAATATTATATTTCAAAAATATTTTTGTACGCTCGCACACAGATACTGCTCTACTCAGAAATAGCCGAAAACTAACAAAAAGGTTGAATCCTTTATGTGCCTTACGTATATGAAAGAAATACAAATAGAAACAGTTGTTGGTATAGATAAAATAACTACCTATCTCATAATAAGCGACCATCTCGTAATCACCTCCATTACCTAGATATAGATATAAATCTAATAAAATATTTTTTTTCAGATGCATATGGGAACCATTTAGTCTATCCTGAAAAATGGATATCCTATTTTTAAGGTAAGAAAAATACAAACTTGTTTATATAATACAAATTTTAAAATTCTAAGAAAAAGTTATCACTGCAAAAATTTGTATAGAAAATTCTGCTTATTGTCTCTATATCCTCTCCATATATATCACCGCAAACTCGTATACTGTTTATAAATTTTCATTAATAACGAAATAATAATAATAATACATTTGCTATAATAACATCATTGCAACTCAACAGAAAGGATGCACGAGGGGAGCAATGGGATGCAAGGAACCATTGATTGTTGACTCTATCATATGTAGCCTGTACCAACCGAAGAAACCTCTTTGCTGCCTACGTGTATTATAAGAAGGCTTTCGACTCGGTGCCACATGAGTGGCTCAAAACGATATTGAGAATGTATAGAGTCGATAATAATTTTGTTTCCTTTTTGGAACGCATCATGTCAACCTGGAGAACTAGGATCCAATTGCAAGTGCCATCCAGCGACACCATCGAAACTAACACAATTCCAATACTAAGGGGAATATTTCAGGGCTATTTACTTAGCTCATAATAGACCAGACATTATACTAATAGATAAAATTTCTAGGCAAAGTACACTAATCGACATTGCTGTACCTAACAACAACAACCTAAGATCAAAATACAACGAGAATATGGCCAAATACAGAGATTTGAAGGTGTAAATCCGAAGACAATGGGCAATAAACAGCGTTCAAATGATCCCCATAATACTGTCACCAACTGGAGTGATACCAAAGAACCCCCCTGCAAAACATGAAGGGACTAGGTCTTAGTGAGCATCTGTATAAACCGATTCAGAAAGCAGTTTTCCTTGCAACTGCGCGAACCGTCCGAAGTTCGTAAGAAATACAGCAGACCACATCACCTAGGACCCGATAACATGGAAAGGGTTCCTACAGAGCTTCATACTTTTGGTATCTTTGTATATCTGGTATGAGCCAATATTCCCTGGAGGGAGTGCGAATCTGTTTGGCTTGTAAATCAAAAGCGAAATAATAATAAGAATATATCTGCTATTCCACAAAAGTTTACAAAAAAAAAACAAATCAAAATAAAGCCATAAAATATGATTAAAAGTCCCCTAGCAGCATTATAGGCATTATATTAAAAAATTAAGGTAAAAAATTGTATACTACAGGTTTTTTTTAAAAGTTTAATGGTTTATATAACATTAATCTGCAAATTATATAACTCCACCTTATAATTTCTCGTAGCAGAACACAATTACCCTCTATCGGTAAGTTCCCGTGGCTAAAGTAATTTTGACTACTGCATAATTAAGTTTACTGGTAATACTAAAACGTAAATATCTCAAAAACCATAAGAATTTGAGCTATTGCTATAGTTTCCTGAAAATTATAAACTTCTTTAAATGTTTCTCAAATTTTAGTTTCACTAGTTTCAGAAATCTTTCTGTTTCTTTTTCACTTTTTGACTTATTTTTGGCTGTGAAATTAGATTTGTAACAACTTGTTGAACAGGCAGATCTTAAAAAAGGATTAAATACAATCGACCACTTCTCTACTCTGTTTATTGATAGAAAAAAGATAGAAGTATAACTTACCGATGCATTTAGCCTCTTTTGACTTTATAAAAGCTGTTGATCTTGTTAAATCTTGGTCGTTTTTGAGGTCACTGACGAATTCAAAAGAAGATTAAAGGTACATAAAAATCATTGAAAACATTTATAAAAGACAACTACACAGATCAGAATGAATGAAACTAATACGATCGGTAGAATAGTACTAAAAGGAGAATAATTTCATAGAGATAGGTCTCTACTAAATTGTTTTTAATGGCTCTTGAGGATGACATCAACATTGATAATACTGGATTAACTTGTCTTAGATTTACAGAAGATATAGTTCTTACAAAAATATTGACGAATGAAACATATTCGCACGAAAATATTTACGAGCTAATTACATTTTTAGCCGAGATGAAATTTTTGAAGTTACTGTATTTGTCAAAACATTCAAAGCACGTATACTGTTAAAAATGTCAAATTTTGCCAGATGGCACCTGTCAAGGCCTATGTTGCCAATTACCAAAATATGGTTTGATATTTTGGGGCAATTCCTGTGATATTAATACAATTTTGATTCTGCAAAAAAGATGTTTACGATGAATTTTTGCAATGAAACAACAAGACAGTTGTAGGACTATGTTTATTAGTAACAATATTTCAACGGTTATAGGTATGTACATTTTGGATTCGGTGATGTTTATTGTTGATAACAGGAATCTTTTTGAGGGTGCATCTATTAAGCATAACTACATTACTAGAAATAAAACAAATCTGCTTTCTAATAAATATAACTTTAGTTTTTTGCAGAAAAATGTCGAGTTTTCTATAATAAAAGTTTTTAATTCTTTACCTGAAAATGTACATTTACTACCGAGAAATAGATTAAAGTGTGTCCTGAAAATCTTTTTATGTAAAAAAGCCTTCTATACGTTGAAAGAGTTTTATGAGTGTGATAAAGGCAGTATTGTCTCGAATTAGAATTTTTGTTGTTGGCTGTATTATTAAATTTGAAATGTATGTATGTGTACTTGTTATTTAATTTTTGTCTCATTTATAATATTTATAATATTGCCCTTTATCTTAATTTTTAGTTGTTTTGTTTTTACTGCATTAACTTGATAGAATTATTCAAGAAAGATATATAAAACTATATAATTATTGTTAAAGTTTTTTATTTTTTTTTTATCTATAGCTGAGAATGAACTATAATTTTTATTATGATGTTTATTACAGTAATGATATTTTTTGACATTGTTCCATGCCCTTATGGGTTTTTTTGTAAGTAATACTTATTGGGATAAATAAAGACTTATCTATCTATCTATCTATCTATCTATACGGATACTCTCGTATAGGCTTCTAGACAAGTAAATGGAACTTATTTTCGATTCAATCAACCAAAATTCAGGTCTCTATTATTAAACCACTGTACCAAGACAGTCTTAGATTTAAATTAAAATTATTCTACATATACAATATAAAACCAGGCAAGAACATATTTCAAATTGTTTATAATCCAGTCTTGTATATCTTTGCCAACTAAATTTCGATATTAAATTCTGGTCTCAAAGTTCAGCCTAGCGAGACTCATTTAAAACGAAAACATGGCTTCGTTATATACCATGCAATATTAGTATTGCCTCTAATAATAACAATTGTATATTTGCGAAGGTAATATTGGGGTGAACAGATATGAATAAAGTTTGAATATAAGCGCTTTGTTAAGCGCTAAATTAGGACCATACTGTACCTCTAAATGTCTTTACTTATTTAGTAAAATAGCTTATATTTGACGATACCTCATTGGAATAGTAGAGTTCTTGTTCCGCTCGGCTTGATTTGTTTAGGTATATATTTATAAAATCGATGGATTCTGCCGACAATGGATTATGATTTATGTCAATAACCTGATTCTACGTTAAAATCCTCTCTCCAAAACGATAGAATATTTTGTTTAATATCAGTTTCAGTTAGTCCAAAACTGAATTTTCACCTGGTACCGACCAAATTACGAATGAGACGCTAAAGTATGGAGGCCCCAGCATTATCACAGAACTCACTGTTCACTATTTCAAAAAATACTCCGCACAACGTCAGTACCCAACGAATAGCGGAAAAGCATCACAATTCCGATCCACAAAAGAGGATCAAAGAAACAACCCGAAAACTACAGGGGAATCAGCCTACTGAATAGTTCAGCCAAATTGTTAACCAAAATACTGTCACAACGGATCGTAGACAAGTTAGGGGCGTGCGAAAAACAGCAGGGCTTCCGGAATAACCGCTCTACTATCGACGGTATATTTATTATCAGACAGCTGGTTGAAAAATCTATCGAATACGATAAACCACTGTTCATTTGTTTTGTAGACTTTCCACAAGCGTTCGACCGAGTCAAACTGGAACACATAACAGAATTACTGGGAAGAAAACAAATAAACGAAGCAATGATACGCACAATATACGAAATGAATTCCAAAAACACCATGGTAATTAAAACAAATAACACTCTAACAGAGGAAATCCCTCTATCCATAGGAATAAGACAGGGTGAAAGCCTAAGTTCAACACTTTTCAATGTAATCATGGACGAAATCATTGATGAGGTAAAAAGCACAAATATTGGGTACCCAATGGGACACAACACCGTTTAGATTATATGCTTTGCAGACGATGTTGCCTTGACAGCAGATAGCGAGGACAACTTACAAAGAATGCTTTTCCATCTCAATCGAACAGCCAAATAGTATAATATGAAGATATCTGTGGAGAAAACCAAAGCAATGGTAATAGCAAAAGAACCGGTAAGATGCAAACTAATGGTTGATGACAAACATATCGAACAGTTTGGGAAGTTTAAATACCTAGGAGCACATATAACAAGTAACAGGGCAGTAACGGAAGAAGTACGCACACAGGCCAACAAAGCGGCCATGATATCAGGCCAACTAAGAGACATAATCTGGAACAATAAACATATGACGGTTGAGAGCAAAGCAAGAATTTACAAGGTCTGTGTAAGACCGATACTGACCTACGGCGCAGAAATAAGAAATGAAACCACAAAGACAAAACAAATTACGAGAACCACAGAAATTAAAACGCTGAGAATGATCACGGGAACAAGTTTCAGAGAAAGAATAAGAGACGCAAAAATACGCGAGGACAGCGGAGTGGGGGATGTTGTAAAGTTGGTTCGAAATCGTCGTAGTGGAACGAATGGACGATGACAGACTAGCAAAAACAGTGATGAGAGAGAAACCAAACACCAAACGGCCGCCTGGACGGCCCCACAAAAGATGGAGAGACAGCTGGATTTCGACTTCAAACGAGGATCGATGAGGCATTGTATAGATAACAGAACTTGGTTCTACCTAGCAGAAGAAGAAGACAAAACTGAATCGACATAATCTGTTTTGAGTAAGGAGACGAATAGCATCACAAAATGCGGAATTACTTATAACAATCAATGTCACACCCCGATAACAATACACTTTCAATCTGTTCAGCAATATTCCGGAATTCAGACAGTTGCTCCCTTGCGTGAGATTGCAAAATATTACGAAAAGGGATGTCCATCATTTAGCGTTTTCATGAAATCTATTCTTTTCTAGGAGGAAGTGCCTTCTTTCTTTGGGCGTCAAGATGACAGCCTTCAGAAATTTAAATCTGTTGCAGAACAGTGCTGTGCATACGCATAGCAAGTGTTTCGCTGTCTCGGTTTTACGATCGTAGAAACGGCCCCTTTTTTGAGACGGTATTTCAGAGGGCAGTGTCCTGTGAAAAAAATTGTTATTACTCCCTTTTTGGGAGATCAAGAAATGTATCGATCCATTGTGCGAAAAACTGTAATTAGGAAGAATCTGAAAATTTGACAGTGTACTAACGTGCATGGGGGACAGCCGGCTAAAATATTTTCAAGATGGCGGCACTTCCAGTTATACCGGAAGTAGATGTCAACTTGCTTATTTTAAATGGAATATCCTATATATTATCGCATTTTTGATTTCTACGTAAAATTATAGACATATTTTATTTATAATGTCCTATACTTAAGTCCCACCATTTTGGATATATTTAAATTTTTACGTTAAAAATGACATTTGCGGATTAAAACTCAACTATAAATTTTCTCTACAAAGAAGTCTTTATTATTTAGTTTATGTTAGTTTTCTTGTAGACAAAGATCGAGTTTAGTAGTCTATTTATGATATTTTGAAAATTATTAGTACAGATTGGTCAAAAAAGAAGAATAAATATTTTAGGTCAAAAATTTGTCGAAAGTCAATTTTAAATAGAAAGTACTTATTTTTATAATATATCATGTCAAGCATTTAAAATAAGGGTAACTTTGTATAAGGTTGCCTATTCCAAAAATTTGTAATTTTCCAAATATTGGCAATTTAACATTTCTCTATTGCAAAAATGCTATACGGCATTTAAATTTTGTTATTAGTTGGCCATGACGGCGAAGCGTGGCGAAAATAAAACAACCGAACCCTAAAGAATTGTCACTATTTCTTACCATTTGACATTCATGAATAGTAATCATGCCGGTGCGATTAAATTACACACACGAAGATTATTTAAACTTATTTATTATTTATGGAGAATGTGATAAACTTATGCCACGGAAACAAGAGCATACACTAAGAAGACAAAGCAGAAAATGAGAACCCCCGAAATGAAAGTACTGAGATCAATGCTGAACATGTCAATCAGAGCTGACAAATACCTTAATCAGAGAAAAATGTGCAGGACGTGGTCAAATGGACAAAAGAAAGAAAAAAAAGATTGGAAAGAACACGTTGAGAGAATGAGTGAAGAGAAACTAGCCAAAGTTTGTATGTATGGACGACCAAGAGGAAGAAGATTACCTGGACGACCACCAAAGAGATGGGCCCAGAGCTGTTTCTTTTCATCAGCAGAATAAGGCGGGTGTAGATAGAATGACAAACAGGGATATCCCTAGTCAACGTAGAAGAAGAAGAAGTGATAGAGTTATTTCAAGAACATGCGATACATTTGCGATCCGATATCCGAAGAAACAGAAACCAACATCACCAACTGTTAAAAAGATTATAAAAAACTTCAAGAACTTTGGATCTATAAAAACTGAAAGAAGTACAAATAAACAAGTTGTTAATAAAATAAAGTTATAAAAATTATTTGAGTAAATGTTCAAATTGACGCCCTTGAACTTCCAAACATTTTTCGCACCTAATCAGGAACTCTTCTTATTGAATGAGGATTAAGTTCTTCAAACGTCATTCTGACGCGCTGCATGCAATCTTCCATAGTGCTTAATGCGGTGTTGTATGCTTTTTTTTGATTTTCCCCCAAATAAAAAAATCAAGTACTGTTAGGTCGAGGGAGCGAGGTGGCTAAAGATGGAGCCTATTCTTATCTATCCATTGATCATAGAATAAGTTTTGCAGATGATTGTTAACTAAATGAGTATTATGTGAAGACGCCTCATCATGTTGATAGGATAGATTTTTATGATCAGACAGCGTCAAGTTATCTAAATAGTTCACTTTCAAATTTCTCAATATGTCGAAGTAGTGCACATCTATAAGTCAGAAAACGTATTTTGTATCTAAAAGTCTTCAAAAATGGCTAACATCCCATTCAGAGTATCTAAGTAGGATTCTAGGGCGACGACGCCGTCATTTCTTATAGCACAATACACGTTAAATTGCCGAGACTCTTGAAAATTTAATAACCTAAATGGATGTACGTTTGAGTCACTCCAATGGTGGGAATGTCGTCGATTAAACAATCAATTTTTTGTGAATTTGGCTTCGTCTGACCAAATAATATTTTCCAAAAAACCAGCACTCCTTGTAACCGAAGTAAAATAAATTGACAGAACTCTACTCTTCGTGGAAAATCAGTGCTTTTTAAATGTTGTCCTATGGAATATATATGAAAATTGTGTTTCCATAAAATCCTCAAAACTGATGTTTGAGATAATCCAGACTCTAATGCTACTTGCCTTGTAGATATTGTTGGATATGCGACAAAATATCCTAAAATTGTAGTTTCAATATTTTCATTGTTAATGACTAGTTTATTTCTATTTCTTTTTAATTTTATGGATCCTAAGTTCTTTTCTTTTAACAGTTGGTGGTGTTATTTTCTGTTTCTGCGAATATCGGATCGCGAATGTATAGCATGTTCTTGAAATAACTGTACCACATTCTCCATAAATAATAAATAAGTTTAAATAATCTTCGTGCATGTAATTTAATCGTTCCTTCATGATTATTGTTAATGAATGTCAAATGGCAAGAAATAGTGACAATTCTGTAGGGTTCGATAACAAAACTTAAAAGCCGTATAGCATTTTTACAGTATCAAAATGTTGAATTGCAATATTTTGAAAACTACAAATTTTTGCATTAGACAACCTGATACAAAGTTCCCCTTATTTTTAATGTTTAATATGATAAGATAATAAAAATAGGTGCTTTTTATTTGAAAAAATTGAGTTTTGACGATTTTTTAAATATAATTTTTTTTTCTTCTTTTTTGACCATTATTTACTACTAATTTTCACAATATGATAAAAAGACTACTAAAGTCAATATTTGTCTATAATAACACTAAATCAAATTAAATAATAAAGATTTTCTTATAGGAAAAATTTATAGTTAAGTTTTGGTTCGCAAACGTTATTTTTGACATGAAAATTTAAAAATGTCCAAAACGGTGAGACTTAAGTACTTATAGAATATTATACATGAAATATGTCTAGAATTTTACGTATAAATCAAAAATGCAATAATATATAGGGTGTTCCATTCAAAATAAGCAACTTGACATCTTCTTCTGGTATAAACGGAAGTGTCGCCATCTTGAAAATATTTTAGCCGGCTGTCCCCCATACACGCTAATATACTGTCAAATTTTCAGATTCTTCCTAATTATAGTTTTCCCACAATCGATCGATTAAGTTCCCGGAGAATCAACCTGAATAGTTTTGGAGTTCCTCTTTTATGTGGTGGTTTCCTTGCCAATTGCTTTAGGGCTTGCCTACAATCCCACGTCAACTTGGACTGTGTTACATTTAAATTTCGTTTTAAAACATTTAACCTGAATTATCGCCATTAATAGTTTCATAATTTAAATATTTGGGGCTTACCTTAACATTAAGCAACTTGTTACTGATAATTATTGTTATTTTATAAAAGTTATATGGTTTTAAAGGAGTTATCTACCTTATAAGCACTATCGTTTGCATGAAGAGCGCTCTACGGAATTTTACTATACTAAACCTTTTCCTATGCTTCAGAAAAGCGTTTGACGTCATTGGTTGAATATTGCTTTTCTGGAGAATTCCCGTAGGACGAAAGAATGTAAAAGAGTATTAGATATAAGAATATTCCTCATTCTATACTATTTATCGTTCTGCTCTATTTATTGATTCGAAAAGTGCATAAATTGATTAGCTGTAAATTCATATCGTGTATGATTGGTTGCATATCGTTAATGTCATTTCCAACCGTTATTTTACAAGGCATGTGCGGCATCCAGTTATTTTTTTATGCATTTAATTTAGCTTTGGTTTTTGGCAAAAATCGTTCTCTTTTTCAAAGAGACCGTTGTCATGGTGTGTAAGTCATCATACAGGAAGAGATTTTGCGAGCGAACAGTTCGCTCGTAGACGCCATACAGTGAGATTTGAAAATGGTGAATGAGATTTCACCGAAACGTCAGCTGCCTTACAGTCCTGAGAGGGACTCAGCACATATACGGGATGCCCGAAAACCTTCGATTACATATATATATATATATATATATATATATATATATATATATATATATATATATATATATATATATATATATATATATTTCAGAAAGTAAAGTTATTACCATGTCGGATCTCTTTAACCTAAGTTTTTGAACATTTTTTACAAATTTGCCTTTCGATCAGAATACTCGGAGATTTTATCAGATTCGAAAGGTTAAAACTTTGGTAGAAGCTCGCAAGTACAAAATTCGCAATTCAAAATGTATGCGTTGTTGCCAAATCTCATTTAATATCTAGAAACTAAATATTATTAATGATATAACTTTTAAGAACTTTTTATATGCTCATAGTACAACTGTAAACATCACTTTCTTGGAATATTTTTTTAAACTAAGGTCCATATACTTTCATCATATGCTTCTTATGTCTCCACCCTCCCTCTGTGACAACATTAAGCATCCTTAAAATAATAAGAACGCATCTGCACATTCTTAGTGAAGAAAATAAATTTAATTATGAAATTTAGAATGCCTTTTCTCAATATCTTGATGAACGTGTCATCATAAACAAGTATTGAACAAAGAGCCCTTTTATTTTAGACTGTTAATTCGCTAAATGGCATATAAATTTTATATCTAATAATGTACTTTACGAGGAAACGTCGTTTTCGTTCTCTTTCATGAATTTTCATTACCCACAAATGGTAAAAAACAGATTTCCATAATTTTAATATAAATTTAAGAAGGACGTCTAAGGGCGTCAGGTAAATCCGGCGCCCTATTAAGGCTGTATAAATTTCGTCCCTCGTGGTGGCATTATTCAGCTTTCCGAGATTATGAAATCGTTTTTTGGGACCTCTAATATTGTTTGTTTAATTTCCAAACATGTAATATAAAGTTAATAATATTGGTATATGAGATACGCATCATTTAATAAAAATACAACCATAGGGATGCTCAATATATTGAACATTTTCGAAAAGTTTTACCTTTTAGCTCTCGAGTCACGTTTTCTGAAAATGTGTATATATTTAACGGTCTCACGAGGTACTTGAATTTTAATTATATTGAAAAACACATTATTTTAATGAATCTTAGACATTTTTATTAATAAATACAAAGTAATTATTTATATTCCCGTAATGATAACATTTTTTGTATGAAACAAGTAATTTAAAAATGAGCTGCTGTAAATCAAGATACTCATATTATTTATAAACTTAACTAAGGCCTACGATAACATCCCTATAACTAACCTATGGGAGCGACGACGAATACAATTAAAGGGTGTTTTTTATAGAGGTATAGAACTTTAAGTTGGCAACACTTTTTTAACTGGCCGCCATTTTGTCAGCTGTCAAGTGATTTATGTTTAGTTTGGTTTGGCATTTCAACATGAATAGACTGACGCCTGAACAACGCTTCCAAATTGTGCAAATTTATTTTGAAAATCATGGTTCTCTTCGAAATACGTATCGCGCACTACGTCCATTTTACGGTCAACATAGTCGTCCATCAGAGCAATTAATTCGATTAACTATGGAACGTTTTCGCACCACGTTTACTCTAAATGATAATACGCATCCACAGAGATGTCGTACAGTGCGTACAGAAGAAGTCATTGGTGCTGTAGAGCGTAGCGTAGAGGAAGACCCGAATCAGTCTATCCGCCATCATGCACAGGAATTGGATATGTGTCCATTCACTTTATGGAAGATTTTGCGGAAAAATCTTGGTTTGCGTGCTTACAAAATCCAACTCGTGCAAGAATTAAAGCCCCACGATCACCTAGCAAGGCGTAGATTCGGTGAATGGGTCCAAAACAAGATTGCCGTTGATCCCGATTTTCATAAGCGAATTTTGTTTAGCGATGAAGCTCACTTTTGTTTGAATGGATACGTCAATAAACAAAACTGCCGTATTTGGAGTGATGATAATCCTCAAGTGTATGTTCAGACACCTTTACATCCAGAAAAACTGACTGTTTGGTGTGTTTTATGGAATCATTGATCCATACTTCTTTAAAAACGATGCTGGTCAGAACGTTACAGTCAATGGTGACCGCTATAGAGCTATGATTACTGACTTTTTCGTTCATCAATTGAACAACCATGATGTGCAGGAGCTGTGGTTTCAACAAGATGGCGCAACATGTCACACAGCTCGTGCCACAATTGATTTATTGAAGGAAACGTTTGGTAACCGCATAGTTTTACGTTTCGGACCCGTGAATTGGCCTCCAAGATCGTGCGACTTAACGCCGCTAGACTATTTTCTATGGGGATATGTGAAGTCGCTAGTCTACGCCGATAAGCCCGAAACGATTGATCACTTGGAGGACAACGTTCGCCGCGTTATTGCCGATATACGGACACAAATGTTGGAAAAAGCCATCGAAAATTGGACTTCCAGATTAGACTACGCCCGAGCGAGCCGTGGCGGTCATATGTCAGAAGTCATATTTAAATTATAATGCCAGAAGGTTATCTTTCGAATAAAGTACATTTCATGTCAATTTAAAAAATTCATTTTTGTTTTATTCCATTTAAAAATTCTATACCTCTATGAAAAACACCCTTTATAAACCATATACTTATTAGAGCTGTACAAAATCTATCTACAGATTCAATTTCAAAAATCGAAATGAAAAACAAGATATTGAAATTCTTCAAAATCAACAAAGATTTAAGAGGGGAATAATAGATCTACCCACAATATTTAAGGTATATGTGAAGATATTTTTATCAAAATGGAAGCATGAATGTTAGTCATATATTTAAGATCGTCTTTGTCTCCTGCTAGTACTCTTTGATCATCGGCAAACTGATATATGTGAAGATAGCGTTGTCAAAACGGAAGTAGGAATTTTAGAGAATGGGCATACAGTTAACATATATCAGTATATCGATGATCAAACAGTACTAGCAGGAGACAAAGAAGATCTTGAATATATGGCAAGAAAACTATAAGAAACCTATGGGGAATTGGGTCTCTCAATAAACATTGAAAAAACCAAATAATAAGAGTAACCTTCAGATTAGTGATAATACAGAAGTAGAAAGATGCGACGATTACAGATTTTTAGGAGTCACCTTTGATAAAAAGGAACAGATAATAAAGAAATTCGTGCAAAAATTATTAAAGCTAAAAAAGTAATAGAATGCCTAAATGAGAGAGTGTAGAGCAAATATATTAACAAAAAACGAAAATATAATATCTACAAGACAATGAAAAAAACTATTTAATTTACTGGGCTAGGACTTCAAAACTTACGGAAGGAAATAAAAACCCAGTGTACGCTGTAGTAATCGATGCTTGAAGAAGGTCAGCAGGAATATCCCAGACACAGAGAATAAGAAAAATATGAAATCAGACGTCAAGACAGGTGAAAATCAAAGTTACGGTCATAAAAGATATGGCAAGAAAACAATTAACCTGGTACCATCATATACAACGAATGGCTGACTCACGACTGTTCAAATAAACCATGAGTTGGTACATATATTATATATACATATATATATATATATATATATATATATATATATATATATATATATATATATATATATATAATATTCCAAACTAGGGTTATTGGGGAAGCAGTCCAGTGTTTAAATTTGTAGACCTTGGTAAGGAAAAACCCTTTTTTTGATTCTGGTAAGCTTTCGAGAATTTATTTATCTCTTCTTCAAAACATCTCTACAATTATTAATTAAACAGTTAGAATATTAACCTAACCTATAATTATTAAGTAACTCACCAATACGGTTTCAATATGAAACAAGTATTTATTTGAAAAACTGGGGGGAAAACCCAACATTAGCACTTTTTAATTATATTTAGAGGGATATTTTGATAGGATTGGAAAAAAATTCTAGAAAACACGAAAACCGCCAAACATTTTACTATTTCATCATTTTGTAGTGAAAAATGTCATGTGTCAACCGAGCAGTAGCTCGATGGCCTAAGTAGTTGAGGAAAATACGGATCCGTAAACAGTGGCGTAGTTAAATATGAGATTTTGCAAAAATTGAATATAAATTTTAAAAATTACTTGTTTGGTATTTTTTACATAATATGATAATTTAATGCTGAAAATTATTTTTTTGGAGATGGACTGTCCAGAAGGCTCAAATATTTTTCTTTTTTCAACTTTAAAATATAACTGTAAATGGCACTCCGACTCTCGGTGTCACTGTTTTTATTCATAGTGTTGCTACCTTGGTTAACATGCACCATTTCAAGGAAGAACCTTTTGTGATATGCAGGAACTCTTTTCAGAATCTCAGTGCTATCCCAGTTAATAATATGATCCTAATGAAAAACATGTTCAGCCAGAGCACAAGAGGGCAAATCTCTATTAGTATCACTACGATGGGAAGTGAGTCTGATCTCATTCAGCTACAACGGTGTCTTAGTTTTCGAATAAATTTTAGAGAGACTAAGTAATTGTTTTCTAGCTATTTTGATATCTGTGTTTTTAAAAATATTCATCAACCTGTCAGTAAAATTTTCTATATGAGGAAGTGTGTGGGAAAACTTAATTTGTACTGTTACATTTGAATCAATGTTGGCTGGATCTAAAGACTGAGTATATAAAAGAGACGGTTGAGAAGGTATTTCAAAGATGTTTTTGGAATATTATATTTGGTGTGATATGTGATATGAGATTGATTTTAGATCTCATAGGATGGTATGAATGGTAGCTAATGAATCTATTAAACTAAATGGTATAGAAAAACTATACTGTTTTAATAGAGTAGTATTACTTAATAATTATAGGTTAGGTTAATATCCTAACTATTTAATAAATAATTGTAGAGATGTCCTGAAGAAGAGATAAATAAATTCTCGAAAGCTTGACGGTATTAATAAAGGGTTTATTCCTTAACAAGGCCTATAAATTTAAACTATATATATATATATATATATATATATATATATATATATATATATATATATATATATATATACAGGGTGAGTCAACGATTGGATGAAGTAAGTTTGTGCCTTTTCGGTGAAATTTACAAAGAAACTATATTTATTGTTTGATACAGTTTATTTTTACGCAGATTTTAAAAATATTTAGGACTCTACAGGGTGAGCCAAAAAACTAGGACAGCATAAAGTTGTATTTTTTTAAATCGAACACCCTATAAACGAATCGTATTTTCGATTTAGCTTATAATTTTAAATCTTTTTTATTAAGGGTTTACTATAACAAAACTTTATAGTTTCTGAGATAATTAAGTTTAAAGAAAAAAAATCACATTTTCAAGCATCAATTCAATCCTAAATAACGTTTTTAATTTTGTGACAAATATATTCAAATTTGGAATTTAGCAAGGCCAAGGACAAGTTAACATAATTTTTACCTAATATTTGCAATAAAAGCTACAGGGTTTTGAACACATCGGCTCAAATTTGAACAAGTTTAAATGAATAAATATCTTTTTTTTTAAATGGTACACCCTGTATATTTTCATGTTATTTAATAGAGTAATAAAAACCCTAAAAGTTTTGTTCAATATATCCTATACCTATTTATAATAGTTTTTGAGATATTTCAGTTTTTCTTATTATCCATACTTTTTTACAGAAATAGTCTTCATTATCATAGTAGCCATGGCAAAAACAATGTAAAAGAACATTTTTCTGTGTGTCAAATTTATAACCGCAATCGCTTCTTTTGGTTTTTATGTAGTGTAGTTTGTTTTTTTTGCATTCATCTTATATTGTAAAATGAAATTTCCAAAGAATGAGTTAATAGATATGATTTATACAATAGGAGAGGCTCAAAAAAATTGCCTTCTTGCTCAAAGAATTTACAAAATGAAGTATCCTGATCGACGCCAGCCTAATACCCATACTTTTCAAAACTTAATGCAAAGATTTGATTCTTCTGGTACTGTTGATTATCCAAAACGTAAATTGGTCAACAAACCAGTAACTAATGAAGAAAAAGAACTACAAGTATTGTTAAATGTTCAAGAAAATCCTTATATTGGTAGCCGTCAGTTAGCAGCATTATGTGAAACATCACAATCCGCCGCTAATCGTACTACCAAGAAATATAGGTATCATCCATATCACATGGAATTACACCAAGAATTGCATGGACAGGATTTTGAAAGTCGTGTAAACTTTTGTCGTACAATAAATGCGGAGATTCAATTAAATCCAAATTTATTATGCAAGGTAATGTTTAGTGATGAAGCTACTTTTAGAAGTAACGGTGCCGTAAATAGACGCAACATGCATTATTTTGCCACAGAAAACCCATTTTGGATTAGAGAGGTGCAACATCAAAACCACTGATCTGATTATTGGACCCCACTTTTTTAATGAACCACTAAATGGCCATAGTTACCTGAACTTTCTACAAGAAGAACTACCCCAACTGCTTCAAGGTCTCGATAGGGATGAGCTCGACAGTATGTGGTTCCAGCACGATGGTGCGCCTCCGCATTACCATCGTGAAGTTCGTGCGTTTTTGGACCAACGATATCCGCAAAAATGGATTGGACATGGGGGTTTCATTGAGTGGCCACCAAAGTCTTGCGACATCACCCCATTAGATTTCTTCCTATGGGGTTATATTAAAAATAAGGTGTATGTTAATCCACCAACAACAGTGGAAGATATGCGAAACAGGATTAGAGATACCTATAGAACAATAACGCCACTAATTTTGTCCAGGGTTCGAGAAAATCTGCAAAAAAGACTAAATTTGTGCATTGCACAAGAGGGTCGTTTATTCGAACACTTATTAAAAAGAAATAATTAATCTCAGTATTTAATAGGTAATTTTTTTGTTTCAATTTAGTATAAAAGTAAATATGTATTGTTGTGTTAATTTTTTCACATTATGTTTAATTAAACTATTGCCGTTGTAATATAACGAATAATGTATTTCATCATATTTAACCACATTATGTTTGTTTCTGTAGTTTCTTTTTATTATTTTACATGGCTACTATGATAATGAAGACTATTTCTGTAAAAAAGTATGAAAAATAAGAAAAACTGAAATATCTCAAAAACTATTATAAATAGGTATAGGATATATTAAACAAAACTTTTAGGGTTTTTATTACTCTATTAAATAACATGAAAATATACAGGGTGTACCATTTAAAAAAAAAGATATTTATTCATTTAAACTTGTTCAAATTTGAGCCGATGTGTTCAACACCCTGTAGCTTTTATTGCAAATATGAGGTAAAAATTATGTTAACTTGCCCTTGGCCTTGCTAAATTCCAAATTTGAATATATTTGTCACAAAATTGAAAACGTTATTTAGGATTGAATTGATGCTTGAAAATGTGACTTTTTTTCTTTAAACTTGATTATCTCAGAAACTATAAAGTTTTGTTATAGTAAACCCTTAATAAAAAAGATTTAAAATTATAAGCTAAATCGAAAATACGATTCGTATATAGGGTGTTCTATTTAAAAAAATACAACTTTATGCTGTCCTAGTTTTTTGGCTCACCCTGTAGAGTCCTAAATATTTTTAAAATCTGCGTAAAAATAAACTGTATCAAACAATAAATATAGTTTCTTTGTTAATTTCACCAAAAAGGCACAAACCTACTTCATCCAATCGTTGACTCACCCTGTATATATATATATATATATATATATATATATATATATATATATATATATTTAAACTATATATATATATATATATATATATATATATATATATATATATATATATATATATATATATATATATATATATATAGAAAAGCTATAACTTTCGCGGCCGAAAGAATGGTTTTCGCCTCTTTTTGTGCAGATTTCCTCTTTGTAACCTCATGTTTCATCCACATCGTGAGCAATCGCGGCATTCATCTTGCTGATAGCTTTTTCATGTCCACCTTCATTTTTCTGCCATCCATCACCATATCATGGTTTTGGTCAATCATTTCAACAGGGCGCTCAGAACGTTCAGCGTCTGTTGTGCTCATATGGCCACTCGAAAAATTTTGAAACCACAGCTGTTCTAATCGAAAGTACACAGTCAACTAAATGTTTATCAAACTTCTGTTTAGTCTCATGAGGCATTTTGCCTTTCATAAAGTAATATTTAATCAACATACGAAATTCTTTTTCGTCTATTTTTAGAGAATGACTCGACTTCCTCGATTCAGATGAATGTCAAACACAAAGAAATAGACCGAGCCTTGTGAAACTTGGTGTGTTCATCTAAGACACTACTAACTGAAAATAACCTCGATACGCACCATTAGTGCGATCTCGCTGACTTTGCATGGACTTTTCAAACCGCCCTCGTATATCTATAGATTTGGGTAGAATTTAGAAATGAAATAACATATTGGATAAATATAATCTTCAGTTAAAGTCAAGTGCAAAATACATTTTCCAAATTGAACGGTGCATTTCATATAAATAATGCATAAATGAGTAAAACACTCTGTATTTTACTAGAAAAAGCAGCAGTCCGATAAAGTGTACGTCATCCTCAAGAATAAATGCCTCTTGCTTTTTGAATAAAAAATTTTAAGTTAGAAAATTTAAAATGGCAATTTCTAATTTGAAAATAGCTACATTTTGCCTTTAAAACAGACTTTTTGCGAAACTCAGTTTAAAAATTACCATAAAAAACGGTAATCCGTTTTTGTATGTCTTCAAATTTTTCGCGGATTAAGACCTGTCTCTCGTTTTCAAGATTTAGGCGTATTTACTTAACTGAAAGCAAGATTATAAAATTATTATTGAAAAGTTTGAAAAATAATGCAGACGTTTTAATAATGTTAAATAATTTGGTTTTTGCTTTACGCAAATCGAAGCGGCTAGACACAGGAGGTTTCAGTTTTGTGTTTTAAGTTTCGTTAAAAATCAGCAGTAACCCTTTTTCAGATAGATGTATGGTGTGATGTCCCAGTGCCTTTCTTATATTTTGGCTCCTGTGTCATAGCTAAGTTTATACTACTCTATAATTTAGACGAGATTTCTGGTTGACTTGGCATTAGAACAGACCCTGTCTTCTCTCTCACTTTGAATCATGCAGGGTTTGTTGAAGTTGTAGGTTTATAGTATCGTATCACTCTTTGTCTCCAATAATGGGTTTATTATGATGCCTTTAATGATGTGTCTTGTGATAGCATCTTAGACTCCTACAAATGGAATATTTTGGTAGCATATTAGTTCTATAAACCTATATTTAAACCTCACTGATAGTCTGATCGATCCTTGGCTCGTGCAGTTTTAGTGATAAACAACTACCAATGTCACAAACACAACTTCAAGATTCAAAAAAAGTTGCTAGACAAATCCGAACTCTTGTTTTGGAGTTCCCACATCAGCCATTATTTTAACATTAATGTGGTACACTAATTTTGAAAATCTAACATTAAATAAGTCTCTAAAGATTAATAAAGGAAAAGAATAAAAATTCGGAAAATAGCTCTTTAAATTATTTAAAGAAAATAGCCACTTATTTCCGCATAAAATAAAACAGAATTTTTCCTTAAATCTTGCGAACATAAAGGGGAAAAAATTAAAAACAAAAGCCTTCTCGTTTTGAAACGTACCATCTCTAACGAGTTTCAAATCGTATCTCCGGATTTCCCACGGTGATTCCAGTTAGTACCTATCTGGCCTCGATTCATTCCCGAATGTTTCGATCTTTCGTTCGTAGAAGGCACTATGTTGGAGATTTAATTCCATATGTGGCCTAAGTTATTAAATTATACAGTCATTATACGAATTTTTTGTACATGTAATCAAACGAATATATTGCATTATAGTGATTTTATTTGATTATTCTTTTGTTTCCTTATAATGAAAGAATTGTTAAATTTCAAAACATTCTAGTTAGTTTAGGCCGTATGTTGCTAAATTCACGCTTCAACGGTTTTCATCATTTACCAAGGGTACAATTTATTCGACATATATGGCTTATAAACTCCCATAAAATGTTTAAGTTTATGGTTTCAGAAAAAGAGATAAACGACTCAAATGTAATAAAACTGGCTAAGTTTGAAAATTGATTTATTAAGTATTAAGGTGATAATATAAAATATATACTTTATCAGTTCCCATGGTTAAAATTTATCTACAGAGTGATTATCTAATTCCTCCTTTTAGTGGAATTTACTTTACGATAAACAATATTTAATAAGATTAATCATATTGAATGTCCGAAAACAGGTCGAGTTCACCAGATTTTGTTTTGTTCCAGCCTGTATGCCCCCATTCTCGCCTTGGCCTGGATTATTATATCAAAAAGGGTTTTCATGGGCGTTTCTCATGACTTCCATAACACACAGGCAGGCTAGCATTTAGAGTTTAGAGAGTTCTAAAGTGACTTGTCTCTGAATAGCTTATGTTTACCTTACAACCAACCCAGAGAAAATCATAGGTTTTACCACTACCATGTACATGGTATGATATTATTCTCCAAATTCTACACAGCATTATTTTTTCTCTCAAGATTGCCATTTAACTATTGGTTATAGTTAATGTTCGACTAGTTTGAGTTCCAAGTAATATTTGTATTCAGGATAAATCCTAGATACTTGACTCTCTGACTCACGTGCAGTTGTGTATCAAAGATTGTTGGTAATTCTCACTCGTCAATATTTCATCTTTTAGTGTGAGATATAAGAGTGTTTTTTTTAGGATTTAGCCATGTTATTCCCTGTTTAACCCTCAGTCATCAGACCCCATAGAAGATGAGATGGAACCTCTCCTTATGGGATGGGAAAACATAACTTGAAGAACTCTTTCACAGGTATATTTTTGATAAAGTTATCAATAAATTAAATTTATTTATAGGTTTTTTATGACCAGTACATTTCAAAAATCAAATATGGCATTAGCTCCTCAGTAACACCAAAAAAAAAAAAAGAAAAAATAAATGCTGCAATTAGCTGCCGAGTGGCATTAAACTTTTTTTTCGACCGAATCTATTGTGATGTATCTCTTCATTTAAAAACTGGTAAATCAACTTGTGTGATTTTAAAAATTCGCTGCGTTTTAGTAAACGTAAATTGGAGCAAAAAATGGCGTTCTCTAAAAAACCGTATAATGGAACTGATAGTCAAAGGTCCAATGACACACAAAGGAATATGATTTGCCAGGCATGTTTAGTCATTTGCATAGTCACATTTATTTGAAAATTTATGGATCAAAATGCATTCGCTTTTTTAAAGAGCATTTAATTACAACAAATACGAGAGAGGGTATTTAAATTTATCATCAATCTTTGTTGTAATTTACATTATTAGACGAATTAGACTGATCAGTTAAAGTTATTACTATTTTGAATTCTCAATTATTGGCCCTAGAACATTTGTTGCCAACCAATGAATTGTGGTCCATAAGTGAGTTGGTTTGGCTTTTTTCGGTTCACAATTTTAAAAAACAAAATTATTTTAACTGGTGTTGGCCTTTGCTGATGATATCGATACAGTGGCTCATTCAACAAGAGACATGCGAGAGGTATTTTTACAACTCGAGGAAGAAGCAGGTAATATGGGTCTCCGAGTAAATGAAGAAAAAACTAAATACATGGTAGTAACCAAGAATCCAAGACCTCGAATCGGGCAGAATATATCACTGAATGAACACAACTTCGAAGTGGTTAGGGAATTCAAGTACCTAGGGGCGGTAATCACAGACGACAATCGAGTTGAAAAACTCTCAGCGAGAATAGCGGCAGCAAATAGGGCATTATACTCCCTCACAACATTATTGAGATCTAAACTGTTAAAAAGACAATCCAAACTAACTCTGTACAGGTCAATTATTCGCCCGGTAGTTACTTATGGCAGTGAAACTTGGACCCTCAATAAACGGGAAATAAATAAATTACTCATATTTGAACGAAATGTTCTTAGAATGATATTTGGTCCCCAAAGAGATGAAACAACAGGAAATTGGAGAAGACGCCACAATGCTGAATTGGCGACAATGTATGGCAGTGAAAACATAGTCCGTTGTATAAAAGCCAATAGAATAAGATGGGCAGACTATGTGGTAAGATCAGGGGACCACAGATTATTGAAAACAGTATTCTTTGAGAGACCAGATGGTAGAAGATCAATAGGTCGTCCCAGGAAAAGATGGAAGGATGCCGTCGAAGCTGATTTGTATAGGATTGGAGTCCAGCAGTGGGAAATGGAAGCACAAGACCGTAGGATATGGAGGACGATAGTGGATACGGCTAAGACTCACCCGGAGTTGTAAGACCAGGAAGAAGAAGAAGAAGAAGAAGAAAGGTACATGATCAAATGTTAATAAATTATTTATGTTTGTAACGTTCGAAAGATGCGACTTAATCAGTGGATAGCTAACGCACCCATCTCTTCTTATGTCTAGCGCAATTAAACCAGGGCAAGCTAGCCGGGTAGCTCGCAGCGATCGCAATAATCCGTTTCCTCTCAGAGAAAAGGACAGCTTGACGTTTCTTCGAGTTGAAAATAATCAAAAAAGTACTCTCGATATATAGGATGTTAATTTAAAAACTTCCCACCATTAATATCTCCTTTTAAGTAAATAATATTAAAAATCGAAAATACACGCTTATTTTATTTTCAAGGAAGACACTTTTAAAGAATACTTGATGCTTTCATGGAACAACTTTCTAGGAGAGATAGATACTATCCTTAAAATCTTAAATAAGAACAGGGGTCAAGTGACATTAAAGCCCTTTCATTCTCTTTCCAATATTACACTAATTTATTAGTTTCTGAGTGGTATTTTCAAAGAAATGGGATACCTAAACAGACTTAACTGCAATAAAATTTATAGTTTTTATTATTAATTATTTCAAACATACTTACTAAGTTGATTTTCTTTTTACCAGATTAATTTAGATATGATTAAATGACATGAGTTCTAATCCTTGAACAAGAACAGAGTCTAGTCTAGATGTATGATTTTTTATTGGGTGGTTATTTTACATTTACATGAAATTTTCAGTTTACTAAGGAAAGAGAATTTTCAGAAATAGAATGGAAAAGTTTGACTTACCCACTATCTTATAAGCTGTTAAAAATGTTGTTAATTGTGTTCTAAACCGTAACAAAGGTTGTTTTCTAGCTGCTCTTTAACATTTCGGAAACCTTCAAAGGAAACTGACTGGCATGAGGATATAATTTGTATTTTAAGATCATCAATATCAGTAAGTTGTGTTTGATAAACAGTGGATTTAAGGTATTCCCAATGAAAGAAATCAAAGGAGTTAAATCCGGTGACCTTGAAGGCCATTTAATTGCTCCTTTCTTGCAAGCCATCTCTTTGGGTATCTTTCATTTAACCACTGTAGGACGAAAAGAAGATAATGAGGTGCAACACCGCTCTG
Source organism: Diaprepes abbreviatus (assembly GCA_034092305.1). Classification (NCBI taxonomy): domain Eukaryota; kingdom Metazoa; phylum Arthropoda; class Insecta; order Coleoptera; family Curculionidae; genus Diaprepes; species Diaprepes abbreviatus. The sequence continues at coordinate 17,366,527 of JASJET010000200.1, read as the reverse complement.
TTGGAAATGCAACAGATCTTCCAGTAAAACTAAATTACCTGCTGCAATAATTTGAGTCTGGTCACTTAGAAGAGGATCGATGATAGTCTCTTCAAACATATTAAGGTTCAGATCGCCTGTTAAGTTTTCTTCAATAAATAAAAGATCAATAATGGCATTTCCGAGAATACCATCCCAAAAATAAACTTTTTGTTGCCATTGTATATACCCTTCTCGAAAAATATGAGAGGGTTTTCCTCAGTTTAAGAGCGACACTTCTGTTTATTTACATCGTCATTTGAAAAAAATTTACATTCTTCGCTGAAACAGATATTTGACAGAAGATTGGGGATGGAATGCGAATTTTATAAAAACAGGTTTGTAGTTCTCCCTGCAATGTAAATACGCCATCATGGATGGATGCAGCACTTTCACCCCAAAATGTTACTTCAAACGTGAGGTAGGAATGGAAAAAGAAAAATGTACCGACTTTAAATTGCCAAACGATACAATACCGTTTAATTACCTATTTTTTTTTGAAATTAAATGAAAAAATGATAAAAATAATAAAAAGTATGGGTTCTAGGACAGAGATCTGTGGCACCCCATGGCTGACAGTTTGTTGCTAAGTTACTTTTTATTTACTATGACATGTCGTTTAAGTTTAAATAGATAAGATTTTATAAATTTTAAAGGGGCATTCTTCATTCCATAAAAATAACAATTTCTTTAGTAGAATATAATGGTCCACGCAACGAGGGCCTTGAACAAGTCACACAACCTAATTACTGTATGCATTCTGAATTTCGGACCATCAACTATATATTTCAGCACACTCCGAATTGCCTGATTTGTGCATTTCCCTTCCCTGAAACCAAACTGACCTGTGCACAATAACTTATTATTTTCAAAATAATTATACAGTCTATTTTTAAACCCTTTTTCAATAATTTTCCCAAAAAGCTTAATTATTGAGATGATCTTTAGCATTTTTAACATATCTGTAGGAAAATTACCACTCAAAAAACACTTATTCATAAAAACTGTAAAATATGAAAGTATAATGTCCATTGCTACCTTTACTGTTCGTCCTATAAATATCAAACGAATTGGATTTTTTTATTGAGGCAATTGCATCCAGTATTCCTTTTTCTGTAATGGGTCATAAGGAAAAACTTCTGGTTGGTTTCAATATCTTATTTGTTGTTAACAGGTTATGAGCATTTTTATTAAAATTCGGTACAGAATCAATTTCCTTTCCAGCAATGTAAATAAAATAGATGTAAAAATTATCTGATGTAATATTTTGTGATATCATACAATTTAATCATTTTTTGATCCTTTAAAAATCTATTTGCCTCCAGCTATCTCTACTTACATTATTTGATTGGGACAAAAAAGTAGCTTTCGCGTCGCGTTTTCAGACCATCTTTATAACCCTTTTTAAGACTTTTAAAAATTCAAGAACATTATTATAGCTAAAAAATTGAGTCATATACACTTTAAATCATCATTGTACCATTTTACTAGAAATTTATGTCGAGATATGTCAATTTTTTTCTTTTTAAATATAACAATTAGAAAACAAAAAATATTCTTCCCTAATATATTTTTTTAATAAATCATTTAATTTTCCTGAGCATCTGGACTACATCCTCCATAATAGAACTGATCTAATTTTCACGGTGGCGAACAAAAGGTCAGATTGAACAGTAGCTCAGCGGCATTGTCCACTTGCTGGTAATTTGCCGCCATTGTATTCGGTCTATATCGGCGTTTATCTCTTACGGAGCATAACACGAAAGAATCCATTGTCTATTGGTAATTACCTCTCTCGTTGTCGAGACGCTTCGAGAAGTTATTTACACTCGAAATAATTCTCGAACACTATTCTGTAATTATCTTTAAGTACTTGTTTTATGTTTAATAAAAAAATCATAACTAACATTTGAAAGTTAAAATTTCGGTAGATTTTTTAATTGTATTCTCGAGGTTACTGTCATAAATGTTTCATAATATCACAACATTAGATGAAAAAAAAACAAAAAAACTACCGTATAGAGAGCACATATATATATAAATATATATATATATATATATATATATATATATATATATATATATAATCAAATCAAATTTTGTCGGTGAACAACAGTGAGATGTTCTTTCCGCAATATGCCCCCCTCAAGGCAATAATATATATATATATATATATATATATATATATATATATATATATATATAACGTAGATTTTCACGGATGATGTTACGTGTACTGGTGTTTTTCCAGTTTTTCGTCGATCTCTCCGTACACTGTCTCAAAAACAACACATATTTTTCCTATGAAAACATCGCAAACCTTTTTATGAAATATTTCGAAACAGAAGCCCTAAGAAAAACCAAAACAAAACCATCCCTCTGGAAACGTTACGTGGATGACATTTTCATCGTATGGTCACACGGAAAATCCAACCTAGCTACATTTTTAGAGGAACTAAACAGCATTCATCACCGCATACAGTTCACACTGGAGGTCGAAGTAAACAAGCAGCTACCGTTCCTTGACCTACTAATAAGCAGAAAAGATGACCTAAGTATCGATTATACGGTCTACAGAAAACCTACACACACAAACAGATACCTGAACGCCGAATCTCACCACCATCCATCACAGTTACAATCAGTCGCCAACACACTGATGTCCCGATCCTTGCGACTAACCAAACTCACAAACCACCAAGAAGAACTCAACAACATCACAATAGCTCTAAAACAAAACAACTACAAAGAACACAATATCAAAATAACCATAAAAACGGAACACAAATGCAATAGCAGAGAAAAAGAAAATGACAAATCTAAACCGAAAACCACACTGCCATACATAAGAGGCGTAACAGACGTAATTGCCACACACAACAATACGCAAATTATTCGGTAATCCAAAAGACATAATACCACTGAAAAACTAAGGAGTGTACAGCATTCCATGTATAGACTGTGAAAAGGAATACATCGGTCAAACAAACAGAAGAATTTCCACCAGAGTCCAGGAACATAAAAATAGCATAAAGAATAAGCAAACCACATCAGCTTGATTCCAACATCATCAGGAGACAGGACATACTATAAATTTCCAGGAAACCAAACAGATCGCACCCATAAAGCATTATACAACGCGCATCATCAGAGAAGCTCTCAAACTAGAAAATACTAAAAACCTTAACAAGAGGAATGATGCAAAAAACATCCCAAAAACATGGAAAACTGTATTTAAAACTCAACTAAAAACAAGTCATCAAAGAAATCGGACAGCTAACCGAGAGGAGGCCAAGACCCAGGGAAGCGGGGAAAGCAACCACGCAAAACCAAGGTATAACCTGCACAAGCGCCAAACTATAAAAAGGCCGACACAGGACCAGCACGCTCATTCCAAGCCGAGCAGCCGTCTAGGAAGCATCACTTGAAAATGCCTGCTGAAATATTGGGGAAACGTCGTTCTATTGACGAACGGATTGAAAACCGGAAAAACACCAGTACACACATGTATATATATATATATATATATATATATATATATATATATATATATCATCATCATCATTTTCAGCTATTATCTACCATTTCTAAATTATGGTGCAGCGTCCCTTATTAAGTTGTTATTATGATGTTCCTTTATAGTTATTTATTATTATTATTTTTCTTGTTTTGTTGTTATTACTATTACGTGTTCTTATAATCATTACTCATTTGTGCCCAACTCTTTCTATCGATGGTTAATCGGGACCAAGTTGTTCCTACCACTTTCCTGATGTCATAGTCCCATCTAATGTTAGGGCGTCTCTGTGGCCTCTTTGCGTTTCTGGGATACCACATAGTTGTTCTTGTGGTCCATCTGTTGTCAGTTCTTCTTGCTACATGACCTGCCCATTGCCATTTAAGGGATTTTATTCTTTGGACGACATCTGTCACCTGGGTCATTCGTCGTATCCAATCTATTCGTTTGCGATCCCTTTTTTGTTATCCCTAGCATATATCTTTCCATGGATCTTTGAGCTACTTGGAGTTTCGTAATTATTTCGCTCTTCAATGTCCAAGTTTCCAACCATATGTCATGATCGGTAATATGCATTGATTAAACGCTCTTTTCTTAAGGTAAAGTGGCATTCTGGATTTGAAGATGATGGAGTTTCGTCCGAATGCTGACCATGCCAGTTTGATTCTTCTGTTAATTTCTGGAAGTAGTGAACCCGACTTGTGTATAGGTTGACCCAGGTATACATATTCATCTACTACTTCCAGCGTGGTTTCGTTTATCCTTATTTCAATGTCTCTTATTAGATCATTGCACATTACTTTTGTTTTTGCTAGGTTCATCTTTAAGCCAACTCTATTACTGGCAATGTTCAGATCATTAATTTGTTCCTGCAGTTCTTCAGGATTTTTAGCAATCAGAACGATGTCATCAACGAATCTTAAGTGGTTTAGATATTCACCGTCTATACATAGACCTTTATTTTCCCAGTCTATTTTGCGGAAGATACTTTCTAGAGTTGCTGTAAATAGCTTGGGGGATATTGCGTCACCTTGTCGGACTCCTTTCTGAGTTGGAAATTCTGGGGTATCTTTGTATACATTTACTCTAGCTGTGGCCTCTCTATATATGTTGGCTAGCATTTCTACGTAAGGCTTATCCACTCCCTGGTCGACTAGAGCTTCTATAACTGCTCTTGGGTATATTGAGTCGAATGCCTTTTCAAAGTCTACGAAAGCTAATGTCAGTGGCAGATCATATTCTTTTGTTCGACTCATAATTTCTCGTAGTGTTTGAATATGATCCATTGTGCTGAAGCCACTTCTAAAGCCTGCTTGTTCTCGAGGTTGAGCAGCATCAAGTGTGTTCTGTATTCTGTTGTTAATTATTTTTGTGAATATTTTGTATATTACTGGTAGCAAGCTAATTGGTCTGTAATTTTTAAGGTCCTCTTTGCTACCTTTCTTGTGGATTAGGATTATATTAGCGCTATTCCACTGTCTCGGAATGCCTCTTGCTTTTAGGCAGTTTGTGTATATGTTGGCTAAGATTTTCCAAGTTGAGTTTCCGGCGTATTTTATGAGTTCAGATGTGACACCGTCATTCCCAGCTGCCTTGCCGTTCTTCATGCTCCTAAGAGCTGCTTCTACTTCCTCCACAAGAACTTCTGGAACATCTTCTTGTGCTGTAGTTGTCTCTTCCTCTACTTCCTGATGTGCCGGTATTTTGTATAAGTCCTCATAGAATTTGGTTATGATTTTTATTATTTCATCCCTGTTTGTTATTCTTTCATTTCCGTTTACCAGTGCTATTACTTGTTTCTTACCGATGGTTAATGCGCTTTTTGTCTTCTTATAGCTCTTATGATTTTCGATTGCATCTTCCACAAGCCTCTCGTTATAGGATTTTATATCTTCTGCAATCTTCTTTCTTATCGTTTTGCACAGCTCCCTGTATTCTATTCGGTTTATGTTCGAGCTGATTTTCATTTGTCTTCATTGTTTTAGAAAAGCTCTCGTTTCATCGGAGAGTTTTCTATTGTGGTTACGTGGTTGTGGTCCTCCAATTTCCTTGGCGCAGTTTAGGATCGTTTCCATCAAGTGTGAGCCATCTGTTGCGTCTTGTAGTTTTTCATTAATTAGGTATATATATATATATATATATATATATATATATATATATATATATATATATATATATATATATATATATATATATATATATATATATATATATATTGTGAAGTATATTTTTTGTTATTTTTTTCTTGGACATTCAATGATATATTTTTGTGGGTTTATAGTCCGTTAAATAATTAAATCTAAATATAATAGTGTTGGTGTACTTTCCATATTTTACATTTTTTATATATAATTGATGTTTCGGTAATTTATTTTACCTTCTTCAGAATTTACATATTGAATTATTTAGAACATATTGAATATTTACCTTGAACAAAAATTTACCAGTAACACTGCACACCGTGTACACATAAATTAAATTTAATATTACGTTACATTAAGAAATAAGTTTTCATAAAATAACAGTATAAAAATGACCATGTGGGTCATATTGAAGTTAGAGAAGTACTGAAAGAACCAGATGGGATTTTTTTTTGTAAGGTAATAAAGATTGTTCTGACTATTCAGGGTTTAAGGGATCTAGTCCAAAAGTGATTTTAAAATGACGTTTTTTAGTAGTTATTTTATAATATTGTAATATATTCTGTTAAGTTGCTTGGTATCTACCTTAGCGTTTATTGCATGTTTATTTTTTTGTAACGCTACCATTTTCAGAATTTCTCTTTTTGTGTGTGGTTTTCAGTTTTTAAAATTTTGACCCTCTCAAAATTAAAGGAATGGTGGTTTTTCATGCTATGTATTGTTAACGCCGTTTTATTTCTTTTTTGTCATATTTATGTCCGTTTATTCGGGTTTTTAAGTGTTGGCTTGTTAGTCCTATGTATTCACCATTACAATCTTTGCATGGAATACTGTAAACGACATGTGTTTTTTTTATCTTTTATCATTTCAGATTTTAGTTTGTTAAAACATTTTTTTATGAGGTTGTGACAGTTACATCATGTTTCTTAAAAGCATTTTGGAGTTGTTCGGAGAGTGTCCGGGATATATGGAAGTGATATGTATTTTTCGTTTTCCTGTTTTGTATTAGTATGTGGTGAGTTTTCGTTATAAAATTTATAGATTCCTTTTTTTTAAATATTGTTTATTAGATTTTCGGGATAGTAGTTCACTTTTAAGGCTTCTTTTGCCTTTTAAATGGCCTGGCTTCGATATTCAGGATCTGCTAGTTTAATGCTGCGATCTGCGAGGTCTATACCAACCGTTTTTGTGAGATAAAGAGTGTTGGGATTTAAAATGTAAATAAAGAGAAAGAAAATAAAATCAATTTTCTTGATCTAACTTTATACCATATTAACAATACCTTAAAAAGAGAAAGGTATACTAAAAAACATGGTCCTTCAGATATTTACATTTTAAATCCCAACACCCACTATCTCACAAAAAAATGTTGTTATAGGCTTCGCAGATCGCAGTATTAAACTACCAGATCCTGAATACCGAAACAAGGCCATTTAAAAGGCAATAGATGCCTTAAGAATGAATTGCTATACCGACATAATATTCACTCAATTATTTAAGTGGATATTTATATTCGATAATAAAATACATTTTATAAATATGATTAAATTCTCTCCACTTGCTCCCCATTAGTTTTTATGTGTAAATTTAAAAAAAAATTGAAAAAATCAGAAGAATTATGATTTTTTTAATTAAATCGGTGATTTTTGATAAAAAAAAATCAAGATCTACCCAACCCTAACGATCAGTAACAATATATCTTTCTTAATACATACACTTCACGACACAACTACTACCTTGAATATAATTTCCTGATATAGTTGATTAGGGGTTAGTGCAGGCCATCCATCTCGTAAGAACAGAAAACCCTTATCTGTCACCAACGCCCGAATTGGATATGTTACCTGAAGAAGAAAGATACATAAAATACCTACAATTAACAGAGTTTTATTTTTAAATAAATTATATATTCTAAGGAAAAAGAAAAAAAAAGAGTAAAAAATTTTAGACATTTAATCATTTTCTTATCTTTTATTCTGGACAAAGTCTGAAAAATATATAAAAAAGAGGAAGATGCTAATTAGCGAAGACGCAAATAATAGAATGCTCGGAAGTAAGGGTATAAAATTTGCCAAGATGAATTTATTTAAAATTTCTTTTGTAAGAGCTCAAAAAGGCTAAAGAATGATAATTCATAATTTTTCTGAAGGGCCTAATTATTTTATTTAACAAAGCTATTGTCTAATTAAGCCTAAAATTTTTACTTTTTATTGCTTAAAAAGGCATAGTTAAAAGTTACCGTATTTTTTTTTGAAGAATTGAATTGGCACGTTTGATTTTTTTAATTTAAAAGAATATGAATTGAAGTGTGAGAAAGTTTATTAACATGGAAATAAAAAACATGGATGTTTAAGGAGGGAAATTTTATATACTACTGGTTTTATTTACTTCAAATTGAAAATACCAACGAGAGCATAAAATGGTCGTTTTCATTGGCAACTGGTTACTGTTTAGACAAGTTCGGGGTTATTTTAAAACGTAAAATTATAATTTACTTTCCTACACTCTTAAAAATAGTTTGCTATAGTTGACTTGTTTTTTTTTTAGTTTGTGCATTTAGGCTAGCCAAATTAAACTAAAAAAAAGTTATATATGTTTTAGATACGAAAAATTTTTCCTTTGACATTATTGCGAGCGGGAATATGACGTATGAGGTCCTTCATTGGTCGAATTAAGGTCGATCAGTTGTTCAAGCTATCGTACCCCAAAGACCTAGTTATGTTTTGCCGGTTTCTTATGAAGTTTGAAGAAAAGAAATTATCTTTTAAGTCCAGTACGCCTATCGAGCTTCAACTCGAACTCTCTTTTTAGACACAAGCTGACTAAAACTCCTTCTTTGTTGTTTTTATTTTTGTAAAGCAATTAGTTTTCTCTTGCTGAGTTTTCAATCGTTCACTTTTTTGATAATAATTGTATTTCTTGTTATTCTTTACAGGTCAGTAATGTATCGATACTTAAAAGGGCCTAAACCAAATTTAACAATTTTATAATTAAAATTAGTAAAATATTGTAGTTGAGCATATCACTCTCGACCATTTTTAACAATTAGAAATCTGATATGTTTACCTAAAGTTCCTGCCGTTTATGTTCACTAGGAAACCAATATAAAATCACCAATAACGAAATGTGGGAAGCTCAAATTAACCGTCTATGGTCCGAAGCTTAATTTTGAAAATAAATATTCCAATTTTCGATACGGTTGGCATTGGATCACCATTTTGGGTAATTATTTCGATCAGGTAAAATCAAGGAAAACGACTTTTTTATTTTCGACACTTACCCCCTATTTTAAGATCGCAAAAACACGATTCTCGTCTCGGGTTTTCACTATTTTTCCTTTCTTCTCCGGAAAACCCCGGGAAACACTACGTTTCACTTCATAAAAACACTTCTTTTTTGAAAAAAACACAGAAATTCATGTCTATTTTGAATTGTTTTAATTAAAATACTTTGTATGTTATACATTTCAACTAGTTCTGTACAAATTTAAAAAACAAAAAAGTAAAAATACGTTTCCTGAACGTCATCGTTTTTTGTATTAGTTACTGAAAACGCCAAATATCCACTTCGAAGTTCCCAGATGTAAAATACTTTCGTGGTATTTTAATTCTTTAAAAAATATAAACTTATACATCTCAGTCAACATCATAGTTTAATTTATGTAATATACAGGATATCACACGATGAAGTGCCTCGACCCAAAAATAGCGAAGTTCATCTTGTATCATCGTTAATATGAATTAGCAAAATTTCATTCTTTTGAGCAAATTAGTATCTCTTAAGTGTTGCACAAAAGATATTAAATAAGGGTGAACGTTATGTTTCAACAGGCCACCAACAAATAGTCATTTTCGTAATCACAAAAAGTCAGAAAACGTGGAAAAACGGTTGAACGGACACAACCTTAGAAACAGAAATTTCACTTGTCAGGTGTTTGTCACCTATTCATTGAATTCGTTCTTAATCGTATTATTGTATAAAGCCGATTTATGGAGTTGCCAGATCTAACAGTTTATCATACTATTTAGAAACATTAATATTTCATGTAAATAAATGAGACTAACATAATAATTATAGGGCCTAATATTCAAAAACTATTATAATTTTTCATTGTAGCTGTAAGTTTTTTCTAAATATCATAGCAAATATATTACTATAAGAGTAAATTTATTCCATGAAAATTAAACATAAAAAAGGTACAGAACTGACATACTTTTCCCTTATGTTTAGCCAAAATCTACTAACTCTGACATATTATTAGCGTTTTGTTTTTGTACACAAACTGTATTCATTTCTCTTTAGATCCATGGTTTTTAATGGAATGATACGTTTTTGAGTAGAAATAATAGTTTTTGAATAAAATGAGGGAAACTGATTTCTCTCTGTTAATTGCCAATAAAAAATATTTGCCAAACAATATTCAAGATACTAAATAAAATTTATATAAAAAAATTGCGCTAAAAAGTGAAAAATAACTATAAATTTTTATATGAAATTGAACTTTTTGAAGTCGGTGCCAAACTAATATCTGACAAAATCTGATTTGTATAAACAGATTAAAAATACATTATTTGTAATTGCTTTCTTACAATAATTTGTATATATTAGTAGTTATTTACTTCAAAAAGTCGGTTCAATTTTTTTATAAAAATTTTATTTTTCTATTTTTAGTTTTAGAATTCATTATGAGATCCATAAATTATTTGAACTAAGTACTAATCGAGATTAGTGTACCTTGCAATGACTCCAAGGTAGCAAAAAAGTACCCATTTTATCCAATGATGTAAATCACCTTAAAATGAACCACTAAAAATTCTTTAGTTCTTAGAGTTTTACATATACCAGTAAAATTGTGTCAAATAAATATTTAGTCTGTCATAGTAAATCCACTATCTTAAATTTCAAATTAATTTTGGATTGGTAATATAGGCCCCCAAAACCTTCCAATATCGATGTTTAAAGAACCTGAGATGTAAATTTCTTAGCTCGATATATTTTATACTGCATATTGAGTTTGTATACGCGTCAAGAACCCCACAATATCAATTTTAGACAATATCGAAATACGTAAAATTTTCTGTTCCTCATATTGTATCTTATCAACCTAGTAGTAAAAAATTAACTTCATATTCGTAATACACGACCCCAAAAACCCTCTAATACCAAATCTGAAAAAATGCTAGTAAGGTAAAATTTTCAACCCACCATATTGCATGCCCTACATTGAATTTCAAAAAAATTATTTTAAGTCATAATCTAATCTAAATCTAAACCCTTCAAAGCCCCCTAGTACCAATTTTGGGTGAAATCCGAAAGTTTTAAATTTCTAGACTTATATTCGCTATTTACATCCTCCAAAACAATTTAGTCCCACCTTTCAACAAAATCGAAAAATGTAAAATTTTTAGTCCGCTATCTTGGATTTGCCATATCGAATCCTGGAAAAACACTTTTAAATTCATAATTTACCCTGTATCAGGAGGAAATCGAAAAATGAAAAATTTTTAGGACACCATATTAAATCTGCCAGATTGAGTTTTTCAAAAAATATTTTAAATTCATAATTAACACTAGCAAAAATATCCCAATACTGATTTTAGACAAAAATCGGGAGATGTAGAATATTTATTCCGCCATCTTAGATCCGCCATATTGATTTTTTTTTAAATAATTGTAGATTAGTTATGTACGACCCTGAAAACTCCCTCTTACCAATTGAATTTTTTAAAAATATTTTGGATCCATTATGTGCGACCCCGAAAACTCCCCCACACCAATTTTGGAGAAAATCGGACAAAATTAAATTTTTTTGTCCGCCATATTGGATCCGCCATATTGAATTTTTTAAAAATAATTTTAGATTCGTTGTGTATGACCCCAAGAATTCCCCTACACGAATTTTGGAGAAAATCATACAAAATTAATTTTTTTGGCTGCTATGTTGTCAGCGCCATCTTGGATATTACTGCACCTACTTCGTCCAAAAAAATGTGGGACTACCGCAGCAACTTCCTGAACATAACGTAAAAAATTTCATTCAAATCGGTGCCGCCGTTCCGCAGTAATCGGTATACAAACATAAAAAAAAATATACATACTCGACGAATTGAGAACCTCCTTTTAGAAGTCGGTTAAAAAAGGAATTATTTTGTATCCTCTGAAAGAATAATTTCCAAAAAGAATTTAATTGTTTTTTCAAAATCTAATATTTCTTAGTTATATTGATAACCTGTCAATTTACCCAGTCACTTTCTAAATTACAATTAGTGCACTGACAAAAATTATTCAGAATTTCTTAATACTGAAAAATTTATTTAGTGTTTCACTAATTCCTATTTTTGTATTTAATATTTGCGACTTGTTGTTTTTTTTTTTCAAATTTGGTTAATACTAATAGAATAATATTGTGTTATAAATGGTTAAACTTTCTTTCTAAAATTTTTAATGGTCTCATTAAAAAGCATCTAATAGTATTACCCAAAATTAAGGCATTTGAAAACGGTAAATACGATCATTAATAATAAAACAAAGCCTCGATTGTTTTATTTGAACAAAGCTATTACGTGATTAATTGTTGTCACCCGTAAGGAATCCAGGGGGAATACCGTTAAATTCCTAAATTCGGAAATAAATGGCATTTTCCTTTCAAATCTTAGCACCGAATTGTACTAAGGAAATTCAACTAAGCTTGCATTTTACAAGCATTATCTTTGTGTCACCAACGGTCAAAAGTGGTCGGATATATAACTCAGTAGCGTAGATAACGCTTTGTAGTTAAATTTTATGCGCCTAGTAAAACTCCTGTATGTATCAAAATTTATAGCGTGCATAAAAGTAAAATTACTGTTAATCAGGTAGGTATAAGAAATAGACTTGTAATGATATTTCTCCTGAGATAGCATAGAATCTGTTTTGGTTGTATGTCATACATTCTCTCTGTAGTAAAATGATGTTACAAATTAGATAATAGATACATGATTATCAAAGAAAAATTAATATTTTATTTTCGATTTTCAATAAAATATATAAAATTTTCACTGAACAAATTAAATGTTTTGTTCATTGACTGTTAATTTTTCTTATAGAATAATGCATAAATCTAATTATAGAATTTATTTAAACCTTTTTATGATTTTGAATTCGTTTTTTCTGCATCTAACAGACGTTAATGAACTTCAACAGATCATTAGTGAATTAGAAAATAAGCTTTCATCTGGATGGGGTAGAATAGGTATGCAATACTTAACCCTCCTAAAAATATTTTAAGTGTTTTGTCTGATGTCATTAATATGTCATTTACTAGTGGTGCCTTCCCCACATGTTTTAACAAAGCAAATATTATTTCTCCTTTCAAGGATGGACATAGGGACCATTCATCTAATTTTCGCCCTATTGCTCTTTTACCTACCTTATACAAGCTTAGTGAAAAGTTAGTTAAGTCTGGAGCGAAGATATTCTTAAGGAAGTAATGGTACTATATTTTCATTTGTAGAATCATCATATTTTAGACCTATTGAAAAAGAATTCGCTGCTGTTGTCTTCTGCGATTTGTCAAAGGCGTTCGATTGTGTGAAATATGCGGTACTGCTTGATAAATTAGAGACCTACGGCTTCAAGAGTGTAGCGCATCAATAGTTTGCCTCCCACTTAGAAGATAGAATGCAGTATTACATTTAGAGGTTAATTTAGAGGTCGTATTGTTAGGGTTCTATCTTGGGCCCCATTCTATTTCTTTATTGGGTCTAGTTGCTTTGTAATGTAGCATCCTAGATATTTGAATTGGGTAACTCTCCCAATGTTTTGTTTATTTATCTATAGGGAAGCATTGGCGTTGGGTTGGCGGCTGAATATCATAAATTTTATCTTAGTGTCATTCATTTTTAGATCCATTTCCCGTCCTGACTGAACCAATTGCTGTGGGCCGTGGTATTCGACAAGGAGATTCCCTGAACCCTCTTCTTTTCAACATCATTATCGACGAAGTAATAAGAAATGTACGTTTATTGAAAGGATACAGAATGGGCGACCAGGAAATTACTGTTCAGTAGTGGTCATTTTACACATTTGCTTAATTATATTTTCCTTTCAGTTAGTTTTTTCAATCCTTTTAAAATACATATATGTACTTCCAATATTTATTTTAAAAATTGTTCTATTATTACAGCAAATTGGGGTATGAATGTAACTTAAACTATTATTTTCCCTGGCGAAACCGATCATTCAATGAAAATTTTTCAAGAGGTAGAAAGCCTTCAAATACATGCGATTATCCGATAGCAATATCTAAGTTGTTATAACGTTGACATAAGAAATCAGAAGAGATGTTTACCAGTGACGTTACTTTATAACCGGTCACTATATCACTAAAAAACGTCTTGTTATAGACACCAAAGACCAAAATCACTAAATTCAATTACCACCTTTTAAAAAACTTGGGAAAACTCAATATTTTCTTCAAATTTTGACATCTTATAACACCTAAACGAAGCATTATCGGATTTAACTAAGTTAGCTTAAATCGACCTATTTTGACGTCAAAAGTCACACGTATTTTCCGGTCACCCCGTGCAACAAAATTTTTTAGAAAAATTGAGAATTATTATCTGAAAATTGTTGCCAGAAAAAAACTACATTTTGAAAATGATCCCCATTGACCTGAGTATATATACAAAACTAAGGTAATCTAAAATTAAATATTGTGGATTGTTATATTGCCAAAGATTTCCTAGATCCACTACTGACTCTGGCCGGTGACCTCAACTCCAATGCATGACCTATCGTTTCCACATAATTTGACGATTCCCGAACTTTGCACAGCATTACTTCTGCAACAGCTGCCTCGGCAATATATTTTACCCATGAAACCCCAACATCCTCAATGGGGTAATAAAACAAATACTGAGATAAAGGTTTTTGCTTGCTTATTGACCTTGTGGAAATATGAATTTGTGCAAAAAAGCAAATTTAAGGTTTATATTTTATATTAAGGAAAAAACAAATACGAAAAAAAGGATGACAGTTGAGTTCTTTTTTATCAGTAATATTGCTGTAATATATCACCTAATCCCAGGTTAGGAGAAGTTACAAGTGGATGGATATTAGCTATCATTCACCGCGATCGTTCAGCCCATTGTGGCTCATGCTTATTTAGATTTCTCCCAACAGATTTACTATTTAATGAAGCCAATTTTTGTATTGGGTCATTACTTTCAGGTCAGCTGTTAAAAGAGTGTTTTGGCCGAATGTCTGTTTTGCTTAAATGCTTAAATGAACAGTATATATGTATTCTCTTATTGGTATTTACAAAAAAAATTCAACCAAAATTAAGCAGATGGTATTTTAAAGGGATTACGAAAAAAACTATGAAGGGCACTAGAAAAGTTTTCACCCTAATGATGGAACAAAATATTTAAGTCATCTATTCTGCAACTACTTTATTGATGAAATGTTTTTCACTGGCCTTAAAATTGGCTCATTTTCTTCCTCTGAGGTTCTTTTTCAAATGAATGAATGAAAGGAAGTCAGGTAGAGCCAAATCTGGACTATAGTACGGTGGATGGTCCGGCTCAAAGGCATAATACTCGCGGGGAATGGGTTGTTGTGAACTTCGATGTTATTGTGGAGGAGGATATTTTTGAATAATAACGGTAGGTAATTTTTTTAAAAGATTTTAATAGCGTAGTGTCCCTCGGATCTCCTCAGCTGACGATTGCTAATTTTGCTTCTGTATCTCAGTTATGTACTCAAGTCTTATTGCCTCTCACATTTATATTACGAGTTTTTAGGTCATAATTTTATAACCAATTCCATATTTAGTAATAAAGTTTTTTGTTATTTAGTTGTTATTTCCTATTTTTATTAGTAGTTAGTTGAGTTTTTAGCTGTTTGTAATTTTTGTATTTTTTTTTTCAATAATAGAATGCTTAATTAATTAACATTTATTCAAAGTTATTGAAAATGAAGTAAGAAGGTTTGTAAATATATAAAGTCAGTTAACTTTTACCAGACTACATTTATTCCATGGAAAATAGACCCTTCGTCAGTAACAAAAATGTAACATTGGTTTTTTTGCTGGAATGTGTTCATTTCGACATCCTATAAAACATATCTCGATGGTAACTCTGAAAGACCGTTGCAAAAAAAAATGGCGGACAAAAATGGTTAGGTTTTTGGGTTTTTTAAGATTATTTCGTAAAGCAAAAGTTGTATCGAAAAATGTTTCAAACAAAAGTTGTAGAAAATTAAAATACTTATCCATTCGTGTAAGTTATAGGTGGCGCCACTAGTTATTGAGATATATATTTTTTTTCGACAAAATTTACGATTTGGTTTAAAAAAAACATTTATTAACAAATTAACGATTTAAAATTTACCATAAATATAGGTATTATTATTCAAAAAAAGTATGTTACACCCGGAATCTGTGATTTTTTATTTTCCGAGAGATTCGATGTCAAAATTAAAAATTCAACCTCAATTTTCCGCTTTCCTAATTAAGATACAATGCTCAATTTTAATGAAAACTGTTTGTATTGTTTTATATTTTGAAAATCTAATAAAAAAATATTTTTTTCAATCGTGGGCCGAGAAATTTTGCAAAAATCCATTTTTTGCACCAAAAAAATTGCGATAACTTTTCACCGGATGGAGATAAATTTTTTTTATGAATGATGTATCATCTTTGATCTCAAAAAAAAAAATTTTGGATGAAAAAAACTTTTTTTTTTAAATTCATAATGACGTGGCAAATGAATATTAAGGGTTCAAATTTGCAGAAGATGCTTTTTAATACTTGTACTTTACCTGTGAATTTTTTGGATCCAAGAAATACACTTCCATACGATCTGTGAACCTTCGAAAATTAGGCCGAATCTAATCGAAAATAGCTGCTGCAGGCCGCTGTCGGCGGGCTGCAATAGTTCAGGCGCATTATTCATTGGCACTTCAAGGAAACTTATGCATCATAAGTAATATTTAAAATATTGATGTTGTTTTATTCATTTATATGATAGTAATAATTTGTTTAGTTATATTAATTATTAATTTGTTTATTAACAAAATTTCTACAAAAAATGAGAAAATCATACAAATATTCAATTATATATTACATATTCTACTGTTTTTTCCTTTATATTATTATTATTATTATCTAACAGTTTATTAACAAAAATTTTACAAAAAATTATAGAGAAAATCATACAAATATTCAATTATATATTACATATGCTGTTTTTTTCCTTTATATTATTATACATCTGCTTCTAGCGTGCCAAATATATATATATATATATATATATATATATATATATATATATATATGACATATTCAAACGACAATATTCAAGAACCATTGTCTCGACTTAACTGAAAACTTCAGACTTCAGGATTGATATAGTTATATGAAATTTTATCAGAAACATTTTTAAGGTTTATATACACAAAAATTTGTTTTTTTTTCAAGGTATTTATTTTGTTATTATAATTGTCTTACTATAAAACAAAAATTATCATCAGATAATTAATATGAAAGCACGCTTAATCACTTAATCGGAAATAAATGTACATCGTGTTGCTTGAGACAACAGGCAGAGATCGAAAGGTCCGACTGCTACCCAGCAGGTCTTGTGGTTTCAATAAGATAGCATGTATCTGATTTATGGTGATTTAGATGAACAAATATTATTTTCGGTTAGTTTACGCTTAAAACATTTAGACAGGGTATTTGAAAAAGCATCTGCCAAAAACACAGCAAGATTGTATGTATGTCATACTCTAGGAGCAATTGAGAGATTTATAGAAAGATCTGGAATTCTCCAAGACTTTCCCGAGTGTTTGATGGTGTACGTTATAGATGTATAAGCTAATAACTAATTTATGTCGTTAAAGTATCAGGTTTGTGAAAAACAAAGGCTAATATCAACTTGCATGTGAACTTCCTAGAGAGGACGAGCTCTGAATAGGACCGTATATACAATATTGAGAATATGTCAAGTGTGATTTAAGATAAGCCATCGAGAACTAGTTAGAGAACGTTAGAACTTTAAGAAGATCATCCTCTACTTTGATTTCAAGAGACCGCTGTACAAGTATTAAATCAACTCATACTGAGTGGTAAATCTGCACCTCGAGTGGAAGAGGTGGTGGAGATTAAAATAGGAACAATTTAATGAAATATCAGGTGTTTTGGGGCATTTGCATATTCAAATTTTATCACATTTTGGTTTTAAAGATAGTACTCTTATATAATACGAAATCGTGGAAAAAGTTATAACACTAGTTTTTCATAAAAAAGTACCTTCACCGGGTTGAGTGAATGGTGTGATTTACAGTGCGATCGCACAACAAAACAGGTTCAAAAATAGTATATATATATATATATATATATATATATATATATATATATATATATATATATATATATAAATATGTAGATAAGTTTTTGTCCGTGTAATTTAAAATAAAATAGAATAAAATATTGGCGAAACGGACGTGAAAATTTGTCAATCTACATGATTCTCGTATTAAAAAGTGCGGAGCACTCCAAAGTATGGAATAACTCCGGGTCCGACAGATGGCGACAGCGCTGTTTCGTCCTAATATGGGAAGATGGTTTGTACCGACTGCGGTGGCCTGACGAGTCCCATATTAGGACGAAACAGCGCTGTCGCCATCTGTCGGACCCGGAGTTATTCCATACTTTGGAGTGCTCCGCACTTTTTAATACGAGAAGATTGACAAATTTTCACGTCCGCTTCGCCAATATTTTATTCTATTTTATATACATATATATATATATATATATATATATATATATATATATATATATATATATATATATATATATAGCAGCCCAATTTGGTCCACTTCTGGTCATAGGCCTCCTCTAGTCTCATTTCAACCAATTTTCTACAATTTCTACTTGTTTTCCTCTTTATGTTGTCTATCCATCCTTTTGCGGGCCTTCCGATACTTCTTTTAGACGGCCTAGGCCTTCATTGCAATATATGTTTTGTCCATCTTGTATAGTCTTGACGTGTCCTACCCAGGTCCGGTTCAAAGTAGTAGTAGAAATGCGTTTTGTCACATCCTGCACTTTCGTGCATCTTCTTACTTCTTCGATTCTTATTCGGTCACTTAGTAATATTTCCAGTATGATTCTTTTCATTGCTCGCTGAGTAGTACGCAGTTTATTGGTTGCTTTAACTGTTAGTGTAGTTATTTCCATTCCATGGGTCATTACTGGTAGAACGCATGAGCCAAATACTCTTCTTTTTAAATTAATGGGAACGTTAGGGTTTTTAAGAACGTATTCCCATCTTCCAACTGCCCTTGATATTCTTATTCTTTTATTTATATCCCCTTGTTGATTTTTTCCTCAAGTATAATTAGATGGCCTTAATACACATATTTCTCGACTCTTTGTATTTCGTTGTTTCCTATATATAATGGCGTATCTTCTGGAGATATTATTCTGGCTTTTGCAAGGTTCATGTTTAATCTTAATTTCTCTGAAGCACTTTTCAACTCAGAGAGCATTTCCAGTAACTTATCTAGATCTTTACTTATACTACGTGATCCTCGAAACGTACATGGCTGAGATATCTACCATCGATGCTAATGCCCTTATGTTCCCAGTTTAGTTGTTTAAAGACTTCTTCCAGTGTTTAGGGGAAATCGTATCTCTTTGTCTTACCCTTCGACCAATATGTCTCTTCTGTTTTTCTAGGTCCTCTGTTATCTCTACTTACAGTGTAGCCTTATTGTAAATATATTTCAGAAGATTTCCCTATCTAGAGTCAATCCTTGCATTATCCGTTGCTTGAAATAAGCCTTGCTATAATCAACAAATGCTAGGTGGATTTGAATATTATATGCACTTTTCGATTTGTATTTTGATGTTCTGTATTTGTCTTACTTACTTACATACTTCGTGGCGTTACAACCCTGGGTGCGTTTTAACCGACTTTACGACATGCTTCCATTCATTTCGATCTCTCGCAACCTCCATCCAGTGTTCGATGTCCATAGTTTGGAGATATTTTGTTATATTTTCTCTCCACCGGAGTCGGGGCCGTCCCAGTGGCCTTCTCCCTGTCGTTGCTTCCTCCCAAGCTAGTCTTATTATTCTGTCGTCAGGAAGCCTTCTGATATGTCCTACCCACTGGAGTCTTCTGGCCTTTATTTCTTTTACTACATCTGTATCTCGGAATAGATCGTCTAGTTCCTTGTTAGTTCTTGTTCTGTATTGTCCTGTCGTTTCATCTATCGTTGGTCCCGAGATTTTCCTCAAGATTTTTCTTTCAAAGACTCGTAGTCTCTCTTCGTTCGCTACCGTTAGCGTCCATGTTTCGCAACCATATATAACTATCGATCTTATAGCTATTTTGTAGAGGTCCATCTTTGTTCGTCTTGTGAAGTGTTTCGATTTCATCAGATCTTGCAGTACGTACCGGCATCTATTTCCTGCTTGTATTCTATTGTTTATTTCCTGTGATCCGTTGTTATCTTCGCATATTGTTCTTCCTAGGTATTTAAATTCTTTGACTCGTTCAAAGTTATATTCATATATGGTGATGTTTTGACCTATTCTATCTCTGTTTCGGCCATTCCGACTCATGAACATGTATTTAGTTTTGTCCTCGTTGATTTGAAGTCACATTTTCTTTGCTTCCCTTTTGAACCGTATTAGTTTCTTTCATTTTTATTCTACTACTACCAATCATATCGACATCATCTACAAATGCCAACAGTAGATTTGGTCCATCTTGATGGAATATAGATGTCGGTGCTTCAATTTTCGAATTTTTGATTATATATTCCAGCGCTATTTTAAAAAGTTGTGGTGAGAGCGCATCTCCTTGCTTAAGACCGTTGTTTATTTCAAACATTTCAGAGTAATACCTGCTCTGCTGTACTAAAACTCTTTCGAAATCCTGCATAAACACATCACCAGAAAAGATAATAATAAGTTCAAATATAATTGTCATTCGGGCTTTTCAAGACTCTATTTTTATTAAATGATGCTTATCTCATAATACAAATCTTTTTGCATGTTTAGTCCAAAAGAACATTTTACAACTTAAAACTAAAACAGTTAAAAATTTAGTTTTTAATTTTTCCTCTTTCGCTCCAGATACAAAGAAAGACATGAAAACAAACAAAATCGGAAAAAAGTACTTGACTACAGATGTAAATTCGCCCGATTGTAATCTTTTTAAGGAAACAAAAGACCCTGAGGATTACGAACAACGGTGCTTTGATCATCGAAGATTAGCTTGTTCCACAGGGTGGATTACTGCCTAAGAAATTACCCATTGCCCTAAAATTAACGCTATACTGGTTTTGCAGGGATTAGAGGCGGTCAAACAGAAAAAGCATTATATGCTTTTGTAATTAGTTAGAGAAAGGCGATTTTCTAATAGGGTGATTTTAATGGTCACTTTATTAAAACACGCAAAAAAATCTGCAGTGGGATTAAATATCAAAGTGGAAATTTTCAGCAACGAAACTAAAGAGAAAATAAAATATAGCCACAATATATTTTAATAAAAAGCACGATACATGCATAATTTAAGGAAGTTAAAATAAGTCATTTTATTCATAAGATTTATTATAATTTCTGAAAATTTACAACATAACAAAATTACTGCATGCATTTTACAGACACTGTTAAAAATAATCTTAAATTTAATGTACATTCTACATTAAATTTAATGATTTTGTACTTTTAACCGTGAATAATTTACATTTACTTTGAATTTAAAACAAATTCATTGAACTATCAGTTCGTTGTATTTTAAATTTGATTAAATGGTATCTTAAATTTCAATAAAATAACTGAAAAGATATTTCAACTCTCTGTACATTAAAATTAACTCACATGTACCTTAACATTAAAGGAATTTACATTAATATTTATGGTACATTGAGCAATATTCCGGGAGATGGCGTAACTTGTATTGAACTTTTTATTTAATATAATATAATTTGCTTAAAGCACTCAATTTTCTTGTATGATTACATTAAATTTAATGAGATACATAAATTTAGATTAATGTACAAGTTATTAGATTTAATGAATTACATCAATTGAATTTAAGAAACGGTTTATGAAATTTGCTTCCAGCACATTTACCTTAAATTTAATGCATTTTCTTTTTACAGTGTACAGTTTTCACTTATATAGTAGAGGTCGAGAAAAAACGTGATCTTTGGGAACTTTATAACAAATAACTTTACTATAAAAGTATTAAAATTAAGGTATAACTAGACGCTCCTAGAATGGGGTGTGCCAAGAAACATATAAGTAACTCGATGTATAAATTGTGTCAGGAGGAGGATGAAACTGTTGAAAATGTCCTGAGCAAGTGTCCAGTATTTAACGGATTGGGGCAGAGACATTTCGAAGATATAATTTTTGTCACCGGAAGCCTTTAGGCAATTTCAATCAACGAGGCTGCTTAGATTCGCAAGGGCGATCGGCTTTGAATTACTTGAAGCCGTGGTGGAATGTAAAGGACCCAACGAGGCCTAGACATCGATAATCAAGTCACTGCATTTTATTCTGTTATTCATTTATTCAAAACATGAATTTTTTCGAAAAATTTAAATTCAAAATATCTATTATAGTAACTAGCACACTATAACACCTTTTTTAGGAGGGCTCTCTGGCAGGAAAGTTTTCTTGTTAACGGATGGTCTGACAATAAAGGAGATATTTTGATTTTATGCGTCAGCGGACGTACATTCAAGAATAAAAAAATATTGATTGTTGTTCATTTGATAAGCATATTATCTTAACACTATGCACGAAATTTCAAGTCAATTGATTTAAAACTGTATGGGTTTTGCTTCTGGCAAGTTCTAAAAAAAGCATTTAAAGTTTTAGTTAGCATTCAGCATGAGAAATTTTTTATACCTGCAGCACACATTTTACCTTCTATATTGATGTTCTCTTCTTTCTCTTCCTTTTAGCTTGATACAAGGCTTAATCTGGCCTCTTTTGCTGTGTCGCTTATCGGTTGTTTAGAAAACTGTATCCGCATCGCATGGAGTTGCAAGGGAATAAATGTTTGTTACGACTTATAGTTATTTTATTCTCATTAACTTAAAATATGTCATTCTATATATGGGTCCAAACTATTGCAATGTAAGTTTCTATCTATAGATATAGAATCTGTATTCTTATTTTTGGTCTTGTATATATATATATATATATATATATATATATATATATATATATATATATATATATATATATATATATATTTGTTTTATAAAACATAAACACAAACAATTTAGGGAGACATAATACAAAAACCGTCGTACCCTCGTTAATATTTTTAAATAAATATGTCAAAGAAACTTTATTTTTGTTTATTTCACTTGTTATCGGAATCACCAAGGGAGCGTTCTTTGTAAACTGAGCATTTTTTTTTATTCTAAGGAAACAAAAGAATATGTTTATAAAATTGCTACAATGCGATAATTATTTGTACAAGACTCTTGAATGTGTACCATTTTTTCACCTATTCAACAAAAATAACAAAAAATAAAATGTAAGAAGTGGCTAAAAGAGCAAGAAGGATTTTTTTCCATTGTCACAGACAGGAACATTTATTATATGAAAACGTAGAATAGTTTGATTAACTTATTTTTGCATAAAAATTATTAATTTACGATTCCCGGGCCAAATTAGGTACGGACGAAAAATTGAAACTTTTGCGAACGGAACTACCCCATGGGATATGTCATGAAGTAACATTCGATTGGTGGAGAGATCGCAAGGTGGTACTTTCACGAATGAACGGGGGAGTTTCCAAGGTTTGTAAAGTTAGGTGTTGTTTTCAAAAAACAATTAATAGCAATTATCGTTGAAAATAATGGTTCTTGGGTTTAGACCGTGTCAAATTGGAATTATCCGAGGTTTCGCCTACGGTTGCACAAGGCATATTCAGGGATCTTTACCCCACGAGATTAAAATACTGAATGATCATCGAGAAGCAACAGCCCGGTATTTATACTCGACGGGTGCTTAGCGAACCATAATCCAGCGTTACAATCGATTTCCATGTGTGATGTACATTGGAATCTGCATCTCTATTAATATTATTTGAATATTTGCAAATTTCGATCGATTCTCTAATTTTACCTTTAAAGAAATCAGACACTGATGCCTAGCACCTTAGTTCCTTTTACACCAAAAGTGTGACCTGCTGCTGTTCAGTTACTACAGATTGTACAACTTGTTTCTTTTTTTATACATCTTTCATATTCCTTAAGCCTAGTAGATATAGACCTACATATACTTTACCACAAGAGCAAGGTATATTGTAAATGCCTTTTATTTGAAATAGAATTGCGTCCTTTGGATACTTCAAACATTGTCCAAGTTTCTTACATGTGTTGGAAATTGTTCAAATTTTTGATTTTCGGAGTAATCTGGCAATCTTGCCGGCAGTTCCGTGTATGTGAGGTAAGACAACACTCTTCATAGAGGTACATTTATGACATTTTGTTGAGGAATTGGGTTTTATATTTAATAATAGCACGTTTTATATCTTCAGCGCAATATCCGTTGCCTCTCAGAGCATTAGTCAGTTTTTCTGTGTCTGATTTCGGTGATTGTTCGTCGCATATTGAAATTTCTTTTTATGACTAAATTGGTTTTTACTTATTTTTGTTATATAGATTTAAGTGTTTTGAGAAATTTGTTTAGATTAATTTGAAAAAAACCTAATATGAGAAAAAAAAGAGAGAATTATAGTACAGTATAATCCATTCACAAGAGTTTATTTTACAAAGTCATAATAGGTACATCTGATTATCTCTATATTCTCAATTGAGAATGTAAAAAATATTTTAACTTTAGGAAAGGCATTAAATGCTATTTATTTATAACATTATTTAATATTATATTAACATGTTTAATTAAACTTAGACTATTTGTAATATATTTTTTGTTTTCTGTGGCTACAGCGATTAAGGCTCACAATTTTAGGAAAATGAATAATTTTAAAAGTCTGAATATCTCAAAGTAGTGTAGTATTAACGGAGTATGAGTACTTTTTTTTAATGTCAATAACAACCATGTCCCTTTTTATATTCCATTTTGTACTAATGGTATTTACCGAATTTTAGTTAATTTTTTCAACTACCTTTCGCATTTTTAACTTTTTTTAGATTTTAGCGAGACGTCAACGTATCTCGCCATTATTCGGTATTTTTGTACTCATCTCCGAGAATATAGACCTATTTACCATTTACCGGGTTTAATGGAATTAATTTTAACGTGAAAGGTCGTTTCTGTCGGGATTAATTTATTATTATCAATTATTTGTGTAAAATCTAAGTTTCAACACAAATTAGTGGTTGTTGGTGAAGTCCCGCCAAACCTACTGACTAGAAGGAAAACTCAAGCCGACTCACTTTTTTTTTCGCTCGCAGAGATAGATAGAGATAGGAGGGGAATGAGTGAAGCTCAGAGTTAATTATCTCATCAAGGCAAACACTTTTAAGCCAATTAGGAAGAGATTCTCAAGTATCCTTGACTCTTGGTTAACTTTTTTTCAGTACTGTTTTCTGCAAATCAAGTTCAGAATTATTTTACTTTCCTTTATCAGGTCTGGGATTTATTTGTCAAAATCGGACTTTCATAACTTTACAGCCAACACGAAGCTGACTATTAGTCGTAATGTCAATTTGGATTATCTCCACTTTGTCAAATTCTGGTAATTATGTTTAAGTGAGAAAGCGTTTTTCGGGAACACTAAACCCTTCAGGACTGGCAAGAAATCTTTTGTTGTTTAGCCCTTCCGAGCACTACACTCGACTCGTAGCTCTTCCTAAACCGAACGTACAACCGCTTCAAATTATTGGCAAGACCTTTACTAAACAAGATTTAGTTTCCGAATCGCGAATTATTTACCTTTTTGAATATTAAGTAATTCCTGCGCGTCACTAACCCTACTTTTTCATTAACAGCAACCTCCTAAACAGCAAACCGTCATGTCCTTAATAACCCCGCTGCTTTTTCTCTTTTACAGCAGTGGTGACGTCGCACTCTGAATTTGGGGAAACACCGAGTCAAAGCGCCGCCATCACGCTGTTTATTGTTTGGATTTCCCCGTTTCGGCAATCAAAGAATTGTAGTTTGAGCACTGTATGCCGTATTATTTACATTATTTTATTTATTTTGGGAGCTTGGGACATATTAAATATGAAATTTAATATTTTGTCTTAAAATTAGCGTGTATTCACAACAGTAGATAAAGGACATTGTTATAAAAATAAATGTTTTTCAACAGTCCATAAATTAAAAGAAAAATACAGAGATATCCATAATTTTATTTGTTAGATTCCCCATTTAATTCTTATCTCCTTCTTTTACGTTAACAAAATCTTAGCCTTCCCGCGTCTTAAATATCATAGTTTTTTTTTCAAAAAACTGAAACTGGCTTTTATAAGAAAGGGGTCCTAAAGAATGTGACTCTTTTCTTTAAGTTCCGTTAGAATATGGTTTCTTGTCTCAAAGAAAATATTCATCAATCACAGTTATATGTTTTCAAGACCATTTACAATATTTAAATTTACCCCTGAAAAAAGAACCGATAATGCCTTGGGAAAAGCAAGGCTTTTTTCCGTTTAGGGATATATTATTTTCACCCCTTTAATATAAATCCTTTTTATATAGACATATTTCAAATTTGAGCGTGTTAAGTATTTTCAGCGAAAAGCAAAAATATCATCAATATTAATAGAGAAAAAACTGCCAAATTAGCAAATTTGGAGTGCTTACTCCTATATTTCTGTAATGTATGCATGGGGGAGTTTCCAGCAAGTTGGCATTAATATATGAAGACCCATATCATTTTTAAAATTTATTGACCCCTGCTGAAAGCATTTTTAGCCGACGTACATAATTTATACTTTCCCCGTGTTGAGCCCTCGCTTGAATTTTTAAACAAGCACCTAAATTGACCTTTGTTTCTATTATCACATATTAACACGGAATTGTTTTTTAGTCTACACCGTTGTTTATTGTATTCAAATATTTACAGGACTGTATTACCTTGTTGGTGCGTTACATAAACCTATATAGATGAAAATAATTTATTTCTAAATGTAGTTTAAATATGATGGAATAAAATTTTACATCGTCCAATCTTATACCTAAAAAGTAATATTTAATTTACCCAGAAATGAAGTTAGAATTGAGAAATATTAAACATTGATTTAACTACCTGTAAAACAGAATAAAATTATACAAATTTATTATAATGCCACTACAGAGCATTTATGTACTTGTTTAATTGTACAGTGTCGTATAAAAATCGAAGTATATACTAAAATAAATTATTTTTGACAAAAAAAAAGCTTCAAAAAAATGACGAGGGAAGGTTGAAAATAAATTACAAACTATTTTAAATTACAATTAGTTTATTAATTATTGATTTAAATTAACTGTATATATATATATATATATATATATATATATATATATATATATATATATATATATAAAGGGTGTTTTTTATAGAGGTATAGAACTTTTAAATGGAATAAAACAAAGATGAATTTTTTAAATTGACATGAAATTTACTTTATTCGGCCACGGCTGGCTCGGACGTAGTCTAATCTGGAGGTTCAATTTTCGATGACTTTTTCCAACATTTGTGGCCGTATATCGGCAATAACGCGGCGAATGTTGTCCTCCAAGTGATCAATCGTTTCGGACTTATCGGCGTAGACTAGCGACTTTACATATCCCCACAGAAAACAGTCTAGCGGCGTTAAGTCGCACGATCTTGGAGAGGCCAATTCACAGGTCCGAAACGTGAAACTATGCGGTTACCAAACGTTTCCTTCAATAAATCAATTGTGGCACGAGCTGTGTGACATGTTGCGCCGTCTTGTTGAAACCACAGCTCCTGCACATCATGGTTGTTCAATTGATGAACGAAAAAGTCAGTAATCATGGCTCTATAGCGGTCACCATTGACTGTAACGTTCTGGCCAGCATCGTTTTTAAAGAAGTACGGACCAATGATTCCACCAGCCCATACAGCATACCAAACAGTCGGTTTTTCTGGATGTAACGGTGTCTCAACATACACTTGAGGATTATCATCACTCCAAATACGTTTTGGGCCCATTCACCGAATCTACGCCTTGCTAGGTGATCGTGTGGCTTCAATTCTTGCACCAGTTGGATTTTGTAAGCACGCAAACCAAGATCTTTCCGCAAAATCTTCCATAAAGTGGATGGACACATATCCAATTCTTGTACACGATGGCGGATAGACTGATTCGGGTCTTCCTGTACGCTACGCTCTACAGCAGCAATGACTTCTTCTGTAAGCACTGTACGACGTCTCTGTGGATGCGTTTTATCATTTAGAGTAAACGTGGTGTGAAAACGTTCCATAGTTAATCGAATTAATTGCTCTGAGGGACAATTATGTTGACCCTAAAATGAACGTAGTGCGCGATACGTATTTCGAAGAGAACCATGATTTTCAAAATAAATTTGCACAATTTGGAAGCGTTGTTCAGGCGTCAGTCTATTCATGTTGAAATTTCAAACGAAACTAAACATAAATCACTTGACAGCTGACAAAATGGCCGCCGGTTAAAAAAGTGTTGCCAACTTAAAGTTTTATACCTCTATAAAAAACACCCTTTATATATATATATATATATATATATATATATATATATATATATATATATATATATATATATATATATATATGTCTTTTTAACAATCACAATATTATATATTAAGAATTCTTTAAAATTGGAGTGATATATATATATATATATATATATATATATATATATATATATATATACATACATACATACATACATACATACATACATACATACATACATACAATCTCTATACAACAACGAAAAACTAAGGGCGAAGTGAGATGATGAGTAATGATGAAAATTTTATTATGAGAATAGGAAAAACAGACTCATTTCTTACGCAAGCAAGACAGTAGACACAAACATCCTGAAAATATCTAAGCCATATTGTGTCTTTTACAAAGAACGTCTAAAATTTATTATACAATCTAATAAATCTATTAACAATGAGCTTCATTTTAAAAATACATCTTTTTGCCTAACTTTTAATTCACAATTAGAGGTAATTATTTTTTAATCACACCGTTTTCCATGTTATGTTGCGTACTACTTTAAACTTATTACAAAACACCCCAATTATGCCATTTTGCATTGTGTTCCATTATATAGATGAATGGTGAGTTGTTTAGTGCACGGGCTGTATTATAATTATATAGGTGATTATATTTAAGGGATGACTGTACTGCTGTGAAATAAAGTAATTAAATATAATTTGGATAGTTTATTAATTGTTTTAATATTTTTGGTGTCTTTAACGTCAGTAAAAAGATTATTGTGCATTTAATAAACTGCCAGTTTGAATGACTCATGTTAGTTTCTAGATAGCCCCGATTTCTCCATTTTCGATTTACACAGAATGTTCAAATAAAGCAGCAGTCGAGAATTCAGTACTTCCTGAGCTACAGCCAGTCAAAGTTAATTTTTTTTCTTAACTGAACTTGCTGTTATTTTTTAATTTATCAATTTGATGTTTGGTACAGGGATTACGATTAATGACTTTTTTCATCCTTTTGTCAAAATGTTTCTCTGACGTGCTACCAAAGGTCACTTAACCTGAAATTCTAATATAATTTTTCACATATTGTTTTCGTTTTGACAGTTATGAGAAAAAAATTATGACATTTAAAGATAAAAGATTCTCTAATATACACCGTTTAGACACAAATTGAATGTGGGGGATAGTCAACATTATTACGTGAATAGTTTTAGCTAATTCCCAAGCTTCTAAATTGGCATGACTATTATGATTATCCATTACAAACAGAACGGGTTTTCGGCTGTAGGCTTTGAGTGCTGTGTAAAATGTTTTAACCACAGAATGAATATGTTTTTGTTTGTCCAACCATTATGTGTTCAGGCGTAAATAGCTCCTGGTGGTCCATCTTTTTCCAGTAGGGGCGAGGGGCGAGTGGCGTGGAAATATACAAAGTGGTGATAGGAACAATCATGAAGCGCTCAAGGCACATATTACTCTAACATTTTTTCCCTCTCCCAAGATGTCACTGATCCAACACGTTTTTATCCTTTAGGTGCAATAATTTTTTCAGTTTCTTGTACTGTGGTGACACCAGACTCATCCATATTGTAAATTTGTGTTTAACTTTAGCTGTCTCTAGAATTCAAAAAAAAAAAAACGTTTTTTTTTCCACTCTGTTAAATCCAAGTATTCTGTTAATACTTGTGGCTTCGGGTTTTCTGATACTAAAATCTGGATGTTGCTGCAAAAATCCGTATAAGACATCTTTACCAGCAAGTTTGTTGACTTCATTAAATCGATTTGACACACGGAACTCCACAGCCAAGTCGTAACATATTTTACAAAACTGAGATTTTGTTAAGCCGTAATACATATTCGACATTTGACGAAGATGATCGGCCAGCTGTTTTTCTTGTTCGTCATTGAACACTGCACCGCTTTCTAACTTTGGAGGACAACTGTACTTATCATTATTCGCTTTAGCTAATCTGTATCGTTTTTTTAGGGTATCCCTGTGGCTTTAGCTACTTTGTACACAGATATGCCACCGTTTTGAAGGGTTTGATGGCATTTTCTAATGTTTCTACAGTCCAAGAAGCTTTTGACGTCGTACGGGGTCTTTTTCGTGGCATCTGGAAAGGTTTATTAAGTCATGTAAGTCAGTGAAAATTTAATAAACTGCAATGGGGTAGTGGG
This sequence comes from Diaprepes abbreviatus, assembly GCA_034092305.1. Taxonomy (NCBI): domain Eukaryota; kingdom Metazoa; phylum Arthropoda; class Insecta; order Coleoptera; family Curculionidae; genus Diaprepes; species Diaprepes abbreviatus. The sequence goes on along the minus strand of JASJET010000200.1, from coordinate 17,336,022 downwards.
AGCAAAATTCTAATAATGCGGGTAATGGGAGCCATGACTAGCTCTCATTACCCGCATATCAACCACTTCAAAATTTAAAATATAATAAAAACACGTTATTCTCAGTAGCAATTTGAGAAGCAGTACCGTAAATTAGATAGATGTGGTGATATATTTAGCGAATATAATACAATATGAATTTATTTTAGCATTTACCTTGAAAGATGATATTTATAATTTTTTATAACCACGGAGCCAAAAACACACTTCCGTCTCGTGCGACTGATCGCGGGACACTAGGGGGCCACCCGCTGGCGGCATACATTTCCGAACATTGCCGAGCACACCTGAGCGCCATTTGCACGAATACGATCATTGAATAAGTCTAACCACACCGCTCTTTTTACCCGCTGGCTTTGATTCCCCCACGCTACCCTACTGGTACCTCTACAAGAATGCGCGTACATGCCAGTGCTTTTATATGAATATAGCAATAAGCCCATTCAATATCCCCGTTGAACTTCTTTACCCGTACCACAAGACCAGAAAATTAAACATTTGGCCATTTATTTTACACTATTAGTGTACACAGCCAAACAAAACTACCACCGCTTAGAAAACACTGATCTAGGTTAATTTTTATATCTTTTTTGCTGATTGTTACAAGTAATTTTCTCTTTCCATCTTCGTCCTCTTAAGCAACTCTAACCATTACTTGCAAATGACTTTTTCATAAAAAAAAAATGCATTATCATGCGAAAAAATATAAATAAGCTGTTTTAATTTTCAGTGAAATCTGTATTCTGATTATTGTGTGATATTAATAAATAGTTTTTTATTGATATCGCCAGTAAAACATTTTTCAATTTTTTCTGTAAATACCTAGAAAATTCGAAGACAATTTATTATTTTAATAAAATATGTCAGATAATATTTGCTTTTCGCGTATTATTTCCTGAACTATTTTAATAATGTTATAACCCTGTGCATTCTCCAATACTTTGTTACAAAAGAAACTTATACCAAAATACTGCGGGCGCATTGTCGGTTATCTGACGTGACAGACGTGACGGATATTGACTGGGATATAATATTAGAGGCATTTTCGGCATTTTATACCTCTTTGGAATCTTTCATTCACGTATAAGTAAGCAAAAATGTTACCGCTAGGATTTTATATGTGTATCTAGCTTTTATACGAGAACTCATTCCTACCGAATATACCACCGCTTTCGAAAATTTATTAAAATATAGAAATGCCCACAAGAAGAGTAAATAAAACTTTTATACAAATTTTAATGCGGCTTTTAGCCTAATTTTAAAAGTATATACACTGATAATATTGGAGTGAATTAAGCTGGCGACGGGTGTTTTCCAAAGAGTTGCTCTCTTACCAATTACCGTAGTGGATTCTCGCTTTCGAAGCTTCAACTCTACATTCATTACTGTGTTGGGCAGTTGAGGTTGTTGAAATAGAACGCCACCCGCGCAAATTGCAAGAGGTACCTTCCAAATAGTAATGCAAATGCTATATGGGAATCTTTTTACAAAAAAACATACCCTTCGATGGCTATTACCTACAAATATACAGTATGGGTGAAGTCAAATAGCACCCCTAGGTATTGGTCTGCACAAGGATTGTAGGCTACAAATCATATACAGTAACCCTTCCAAATTTATGGTCAGAATCCACTTTTACAAATCTATTCTTTGCCAAGCTTACTTATTTAACTTTTCAGACAGTATCCTGAAAATGTTCAGACTGTATTCTGAGAGTATTTAGATCACTCCGTTAGTTCTCAGACATGTAGAGTATTCCGACAATTCTGAAACAGAACTCCTACAGTTCTCAGACAGATGTCCTACAGTTCTCAGACAGGCTGGTCTAGAGCTAAAAAAAATAGATACGTCTAAGTCACAAGTGATTTTAATCTTAAACTCTAACAACGTATATTTTTATGACTAATTTTAACTTATCGTAATAAAATGTTTGAAAAATCCTCAAAACAATATTGGTAACAATTTCTTAAATAAGCCCAAAATTGCAACTGATAAATTTTACTGTATCACTAAAACTCTTACCAGAAACTCATTCCACTAATATGAAATCAAATAGTACAACTTGGAAAATATTTTAAAATTATTAAACTAAAAGAAGTAATTACCTCTTTGATATTAATCGCCTTTCTTACATAAAGAAATATTGTATATTAGAAAGACAAACTGAATTGATCACCATCTTGAACAACTTTCTTTTTTGCTGGCCAAGTTAACGACAAAAGCTCAAGAATGCGTTTTTCATATTTTATCTCTAACCGCCAGTAAAATTTGAATCTTTATTTGATGTTACCAACTTTGCCAAACTTACAGGTATTACCAAAGGCTAAATAAACATTATTTATTACATTTCCTTAATAGCATCTTTATGAGAAAATTATATATTAATAAATCTAAACAACAGTCAAATTTTTCAAATTAAGAGAAACTGTTTGTTAGAAATTGTTCCAAGTTACCTTAACCAATTTGGGTGCACTAAAATACATGCACAATCCGGCCACTATGTCTGTTTTGAAATCATCAGCTTGCAGATATCCCTATCGCCATGGAAGTAATCTTAAACCTCACACCTCTATATATAGTTCTAGAGAATATGGCGAAGACGATAATTTATAGAATGATGAAAGATGGGGTCATAAAACGAAAGCACAACCTCTTATCCAGAAATCAATAAATCTGGGATATGTCCCAAGACGAAATGAAAAGAAATTCAACTATGTAAAAAACTTCAGCACAAAATTGAGTAACAAGAACGAATGAGACCGAAACATCATTGAAAAACTCAGCAATAAATCCATTATATCGTATACAGACGGCTCCATAACAATGGAGGGAATTGGACTAGGAGTGTATAGACCTGGCACTAGATACTACAAAAGCTTGGGTAGATCACCAAGCATTTTTCAGGCAGAAATATATGCCATTAGGATATGTGTTCAATTCAACAAGGAAAAAAACTATAATAGCCAAGAGATTATCATCATGCCGGATAGTCAAGCAGCCATCAATGCGCTGAGCTCCCAAGTTATCAGCTCCAAGATGATTTGGGAAAGCATAGAGGAATTAAATGACGAATAAGAATAATAAAGTGATCCTCATGTGGGAACTGGGTGGATAGAAGGGAATAAAATAGTAGAGAGGCTCGCGAGGAAAGGGACTGAGGCACGATTTCTGAGGCCAAAGCTTTTTTGTAGCATCAGTAGCAGAGTAATTCTGGAAGAACTAAAGATAAAAGAAGAAAGCAGGAGATCCAATTATTGGACAGAGCTGTAAGGAACGAGACAAGCGAAGATATTTCTTGGAAATTGCGACTAGGAGAGATTCAAAGAATGCATAAGCTTAAGTAAAAACCAACTGAGAATTCTGACAGGAGTCCTGAGGGGATATTACCACCTAAAGGGGCACCTCAAAAAACTCGGACTGGTAGAAAGAGACGAATGCAGATTCTGTGAGGAAGAGAACAAAACCTTTATTCATATCTTTTGAGAGTGCAGTGCTCAAGAAAAACCAAGGATGCTTTTCTTGAGAACACACCAAATCGAAGAAGAGGAGCTACCTACCTTGAACCCGTCCAAAATTCTAAGGTTTCTGAGGGACGTAGGATTGGAGGACCTGCTGTAGCCGATAAAGTAACTCTTACGACTGGGCAGCAGTAGGGGGGCACAATAAATCTACCAGGTCGCAATGTATAGACCCCAACTCTACGCATATTAATACATACATGGTACAATTATTACTGATTTAACAAATTGACGAGACATTACAACGTCATGGTCAAGTCTGACCACTCGGAAATTTGATATGCTCTAGACTCTCCTATATTATATATATATATATATATATATATATATATATATATATATATATATATATATATATATATATATATATATTTATATATAAATAAATAAATATATATATATATATATATATATATATATATATATATATAAAGGATTTTATCTATCTCTTCATTTATATCCTTTAAAAAATAATTTAGACACAGAATTGTAAAGGTAAATGTACTGAAAGATTATATTTCCGTTATCTCAATATACCTACTCTCTAAAATTAGTCCACCAATTTGGGGCCAGTGAATAAATGAAACCAGATCGTATGGCGGCAAGCAAGCTCGTTTATTCAATTACCGTTGGTTTTTGTCGGCAATTACGTCGGACGTAAACGAAAGATAAACTGAAGGTTCTAAAGATCAGCTCTTGTATTGCGGTATCAGCAAATAAATTTCCACTTAGAAAAATTAGCTTGAAGAAGTAAATAAATAGAGTATAGAAGGAAATGGGTCAGTATTTTTGCGAAAATAGTACATTAAGTTTTGGAAACTGCTAGGTAATAAAAATATACATTTGAAAGTAAAATATTTGTTTTCACAAACCAATAAATATATGTTTTTACCAGCATCCAAATAGATTGGATATCATTTATTTTTGCACAATAGAAATATTTTAAATACTTATTTAGTATTTTTTCTTACACACTAAGTTAAAACTGAATTAGAAAAGCCAGAGAAAAAAAGAAAAAAATAAAGTCAACATTTAGGTGTTTATTGACCTGACGTTTAATTTATTAATTAGTCAGTATATAATTGTATAGTTTCTATTTGTATTGATACTGTAAATAAGAGATATTTTGTTGACTATGTTTCAGCAATTTCAGAAAATTAAAAAGTGACATTCCAAAAAAACAGAAAATCAAATGTTGTCTACCAAATACCCTGCAAGGATTGTCCATCGAATTATATCGGCCAAACTAGTCAGTATCTGCAAAATCGTCTATATGGACATAAATGTGACAAAAAAAATATTACAGCCCTAAAAAAATACGAAATGAAACACAAGCACACCTTTGATTATGAAAATACAAAAATCTTGAAAAGTGAAACTAACAAAGGAAAACGAGAATTTTACGAAATGATTGCAATAAAAAAAAATCCGAATGCCGTAAACGATAAAACAGACATCAATAATCTAAATCAAATTTATTTCAACATATTAAAATAAACCAATATAAGGGAATTTCTAAAATAAATAAAACAATAAATAAAAATAATTCTCCGCTTTCAATTCTTCTAAATTGAATCACGATATTTTTTCAGAAAGATATCACTTCAATTAAAAAACCCAAACTTTTTACGCCACTTAAATTACCTAAAACATATACCATCTGGGTTCCACATTCAATCAAGTCAAGGCAGTTATAGGGTTAAAAATATAGTGTCCATTCTTCTAACTGGACTTTTAAAAATAATTTTGAAAAGTGAGTATACAAAAGAGTGAGTGATTACAATTGGTTTGTGATGTAATTAATTTTTGTTTAAAACAAAAATCTCTGTTCTTAATGGTAAGTTTTTAACTTCTTATTCCATATATAATAATATTAAAAATGTACATTTTTGTAGCATCCGCCGAAACCCTCAGTTGAAAAAGATTCGAAAGAATCGAAACGTCCTGAAAAATAAAAATATATATACAATAAGTATGACTACTTTATATATGTAGTTTCAATTTAAAAATGAACCATATTCCCAAGAAAATAACCAACTAAATATATATATATATATATATATATATATATATATATATATATATATATATATATATATGTGACTTTGGGTTGCAGAGTTTTTAAGCCTCTTTCGGCGCCATATTGGACCTGCCATCTTGAATAATGAAATTTCTCCCCAGCAAAGGAAGGAACTAGAATTGGAAGCCCTGTTTGAAATCATTTAGATACTAAAATGGAACATAGCAAAAAATTTTGGGGTAAATATAAGTTTTCATCCCAGTGAAGCGTGATATTAGATTCGCCATCTTGGATTTTGTTCAAGTAGGCACTCGACATATGAGTTGTCACGGTTCAATTTTGCGCTTAAGCTCACTTTGGCTAATTTATTTAATTTAACTTTATTTTGCAAATTCGTTATGGGTAACACAGTATCACTTTCCTTGAGTATTTCCTAGGAATTCTTTGAAGAAAAGCATTTCATCAAGTACAGTTTCTATTCATTTTATTTACCATTATTTTGTCCTACTTTGGTATTTCACTACAATGTGCTTAGGTACTTAGGTTAAATTAAATAACTTAGCCAAAGTGAGCTTAAGTGCAAAATTGAACCGTGACGCAATTTATGTCCTAATGACCATTTTAGGAGCCTCAATTTCTGAAATTATTTTAAGACTAAAAGTTCTTATAGAGGATAGTCCTAAGAGGTTCCATTAGGAAGATACAGGGTATTGAATATTTTAAGAAACCTTGGAGTCATTGTTTTAAAATTTTATATGAATTTACAGCTCATTAGATCATTTTTTTTACGCTCAAATGAAATGCATTGTCTTTAATCAGTAGCTTAAAAAGTGAATATAAATGATATATTTAAAAATAAGTAGTATGCCACTGAATTTTTCCTGATTTAACTACTTTTTCAACATTGTCGATCTAAACTATACAAAAAGTTTTTCTATGACATTTTAATAAAGTCAGCTCTTTTAGAGAAAAATTGAAAATTATGTATTCGTGTTTTGACCATATTAAGACAGGCTCAATAATGTTTTATTAGCCACAAGTGTTTACAAAATATTTAATTTTTTAATTTTCCCTAAATCTAGTGAACAAAAATTCGAAAATCAGTATTCCTGTTGTCTTTTTTTTTTTAATTAAACATCCTGTATTTTTCTAACAAAACTACACGGCGCCATGCACTATAAAAACTGAGGTACTTTTGGCAATTTTCAAAATTGCGACTACCATCGCATATTTAGTTGTACTTTCAGAATTTTCTTTGAAAAACTTAATGATAGCTGAGATGTTGAATAAATTTTCTTTTCAAAATTGTCATGTTCTTTGTAACATCGGAATCCCATTTGGAGGGTAAAAACAAAAGACCCAAACCAATTTAAAATTTACTCACTGTCATTTCTTATAAAATATATACTCTTTCTTTTAAAAACTATTGCTGAAAAAAAGGACCTGAAATGGCGTAAAATACAACAAGGAAGAATCCTTAGAAAGATTATGCGAGAATAACCATCTTCAAAACGCAATATTAACTGTTTATTGATATGTCAACTGATAACATATTGAGCTGCTTTGAACGTGAGAGAAAAAACGACCAAAGCAAATAACTTGTAATTAGTAAAAGGTATTATACATTATATTGTTTTGAAATGGTTCTAGCTTAACTGGAATAAAAATAAAAAATGTATTAATTAAAGAAACAAATATAAATTTAAAATATTAGATGACAATGTCGTGGCTTGGCAACTCTCTGTTAAAATAATCGGCTTATATTTTTTAACAAACACAGTAAAATTGAAAATTAAATGTATTATTTTTACTTAAATTCCTAGTGATTTATTCTGTCCGTGAACTGAGTTTATTTTTATACTTAGGATATGAAAATAAGATCATTAAGAAAACCTGAAAAACAACTTTGAAGCAAAAAGTATAGGCGGAAACATGAAGAAAAAATAAGCATGTCAAGAAATAAATAAAGCCGACAAAGGAACAGTATATGAACTCTCAACATTTGACATTTCCAAAGGAAAATATTTTTCTGAAAATTTTTAAATAAGTTTAATGGGTATGGATATTTTAATATTCCGAAGAACATAAAAAACTCTTTATTTGTGGTATGTTAGTTAAATAAATCGTTTAATGTTATACATTCTTACATTTGTAAGATTACTATTAATTATCTCTATTCATTTTTTTTTAATTGAAATTTGAATTTAATGATCTTATTGTCGGACATTACATACATTATAAGATTCAATTGTGCAGACCCCTAAAATTTAATTCATGAAAAATTGGCCCTCAAATTTTTTCTTCACAAAAAATAACTAATTTCAATTTTAACACTGCTGCATCAAATTTTTTTTATTCCTCAATGTATTTATGTGGGAATACACCTTTTTAGCGACTATAACTAAATTTTTGGTTTTCGTTAAAGTATTGTGGAACTTCAACATATCATCGTTAAGTGTTTTAAATAAAACTGGTACACAAAAAATGGAGTAATGATAATTTGTGGGTAGCTGGAAGTCATTTTGGAAATAATTTGCTGCGTAAAACCAGTATTCGAGGTCAAAATTACTCTGTTACATCAGAATTTTGAGATTTTTTAAAAAATCAAATTTTCAGTAAAAAATAAAGAAATCTTTCTGCCGTATTTAAATAGTTTGTTATATATGTAAACTCTCCTTTCAGGCAGAGAATATGCAATATATATATATATATATATATATATATATATATATATATATATAACAGTTTATTTCCTGCAAATAACGATCTGGTTCCCTCTCTATACGCGTTTCGATCTCCTCATGATATCGTCAGTGTAGCTGTATCGGAACGAGAGCAACATTAGCAGGAAACAACTGATATAAGAAATATAAATTTCAAGGTATGTCGGCAGGATATTGCAGCTGCCATCTACCGACCTCGATGTCAGACTGAAAAATATCACCAGTCGAACGACATCTATGAATCATTGGAGTAATGTGAAATTTTTTAAAAAATCAAAATTTCAGTAAGAATTAATATTTGTAGGAAATAAACTGTTTATATATATATATATATATATATATATATATATATATATATATATATATATATATATATATATATATATATATATATATATATATATATATATATATATTTCATGTTCTCTGCCTGAAAGGAGAATTTACATATATAACAAAGGATTTTGAGATATTTGGGATTATATAGTCGAAAAACATGGGTTTTTTGACTAATTTGAGATTATGTGCAAAATGCACAGATATTAAGCTATGATTTTTTCTTAGAAAGTTACAGACATTTTATTTACAAGTTAATAAGTCCTTAGAGTCCAATATCGTCTTTTGCAAATTCCTCTCCTCCATTTTGAATCCACTCGTACTCCTAGACCCCAAAAACCCCCAAGTACAAATTTTTGAGAGAACCCTATATATGGGTGAGTACTCACTAGCTTGTTTTAAATAGTAACAGTAGTAGTTAATGTCACAACTAGACAAAAAGAGCAAAAACATTTAGTGCATCCTGTACATAATGTCAAAAGTAGCCAAAAAAATCATTATTCGATCGAATTTAGGTTGGTAATGATCTCCAACTGCCCAACAGAAAAACCTTGTAGACTTTTGTAATTTTCCCAAAAAAATTGCAAACAACTAAAATTAATCCATAAATCTAATTTTTACCATTTCCATTTATTTTTCCCATATTTTCTGGCCCAATATGTTTTTTTCTTTAAAAAATTTTATATATTTAATACAGAAGTATTTTTTGATTTCACATAAATTTTTTAAAAATATGTGGCAATTATATTATGTAGTTAAACAGAAAAGTAATTTGGTGTTTTAAAATGAAAATTATCTAGAGAATGCTTAGATCCTCACAAATTACCAGTAAATGGCAATGATATGATATCCTCTTTTTCCTGTGCACATTTGTTATGCCCTTATTGCATCTGCGAAATAAAATTAAAATTACAATTTTGGGAATTATCCCAAAAGCACTTTGTATTGAAAGTATCAAAATTAAATCATAAAACAAATAATTTTGGAAATTTACTATTGATTTATTTTTAGCAGAAATAAATAAATAGTTAAATTTTGCATGTGTGGCATTCCGCCTTAAACGTTCCCAGTAATGGACACAAGCGCAAAATCATAGTATTTCAGTTAATTCAATATCTCATTGACCTTTTTTACTCGCACCACACGACTAGAAAATTGTTCCGATCATTGATTTTACACCATGAGTACATATAGCCAAATAAGTAAACCAATTTATTCAATTTTTTCAAAATAGTTATTGCGTTATAGGTTTTTAGTGGTTTTGTAAACAATATATCTTCTTTAATGGAATTCTTAAAAACACATCTAACGTAGATGATAAACAATACTGCCGCGTTTGCTACATCGGTCAACTCGTCAAGCTGAATAGCGAAATAATTTATTTTTATTCTTTTTAAAAGTTCACTTTCCACATCATTTGCCAAATCATTAATTTTCCGTGACACTGTGTTGTTTGATAAGAGAACAAGGACAATTTTCTTTGCCGCTTTTTCTTCAAGCACTCACTTCATGATGTCTTTAGCATCCGGTCCATTTAAATTTTCTGCCACTGCCTCGAGAGCCATTTTACTATCCTCGTTGAAATCTGTTTAGAAAACAAGAAACACTAAACTTTTTATTACCTGCCAATTTTCTTTTAAAATACTCAACAGGTTTTTCCTTATGATCCGTATATCTGTTTTAAGGTGTCTACGTAGAAAAGATTGTTGTAAACTGCTGTTGGCCAGAATTTCATTACCGAATACACAAAGCGGTTTAGGTTCTGACTCCTCCCCGGTAAAATAAAAATCCATTTATAAATAGATACTGTCATATTTTCATTTCCTTCTTTTTCACTCTGTTCACCTATTTTTCTTTGACCACGTCAATAGAAAGGTTAAAAAAATATATATAGAAACGTCTGCTGGACATGATAATACAATTTCAAAAAAATCTGTCTTGCATCTCTCGCTGGGATGCGTCAGGTGAAATACTCTACATATTTTATCAGTACAACCAATTCAAAAGCTCCCATGTATTAAATACTTTCTCTATCTGTCCTTTTGATGATTAAAACAGCTGGTAAATAAATGGTCTGTCTGGTTAGCCCGCTGGAAAATTTTGACATATATCAATCGTTAACCAAATTTATATTCACTATCAACGTCATAATTAATTGATTCAAATAAAAATCTATAGCTTTAGCGAAGGCCAGTTAAAACATTTTTTAGGACAATTCCAAATGTAAATACCATTTACTGCAATTTCTAGCGAGATAATACACAAATCAAACAGTCGGCGTAAATACCTTTTTTCTTTATTTTTAACGTCATTTGGGCCATAAATTTTCATCTCTATCTAGCAATAAAATTCTTCCCAATGCGAATTAAATGAAAAATAGCATGAACAATCCGGTTAAATATAAAACGGGGTAATTTATGTGCTTAAAAACATTAAAAGAATAATTATTAAGCATCCGAACAAAAATATTTCTATAAAAATTTAGTTAGAATCGTTTCCATAAGGTTGGTGTGAAATCCTACATTCTATTTATTTTTTCTTGAGTCTAAATAAACCATTTCATATTTAATATCTCCTTTCAAGTAACATCTTTGCACTACCTCTTTTTTTTTACACCGCTGATTTATAGGAATATTTTCAATATGTAGTGTTGCTAAGAAATCCAATTCTATTTTATTTTCGAACATTTCCAGATCTAAACCGCATTAAAAATTTATGGGAAAAAGTAAAAAATGTTTCCAAAAAATAGTTATTGGGAAGTAAAACACATCGTCTGAAAAATATTATTCAAAATATTTTTGCCTTAGTACCACGATGTTGTCGTCAAGTGGTAAATAATAATGGATATTATTATCCCCAGACTTATCCGAACGACTTTTGCATTCCCTTCAAGGAATATTCACTCGTCTGAGATATATTCAGATATCATACGGAAGAAGCTCGACGGGGCCCTTTTCCATGTTGTCACGTCATAGGTGATATTACAGTCCTTTACATTGCTCATAAACTTCCGGATGATTTGAGCTATTCTATGTAGTACTGCCCTATACAGGTGTTGGCTAAGGCTAGTCTCTTGATATTAAATAGAAGGCTATTTGGTATTACACCTGTTACTGATTATGAGGATCTTCCGGAGGCAACTTATACTTCACTGTGTGCGAATTTGTACATACAGATCTCCGCACTACATGATCTTTTCATTATGCTTGTCCCTTAGATGGCGACTTATGTTGGTGTTGCTCACTTGAACTATTTATCTATTAAAATGAGGTCTTGGTTGTTATGTGCAAATATATATGCCTTTCCATGTCGTTATGCCTTGGGTGATGTTATGTTCCATTGCATTACCCATAAACATTCGGACAGTTCGAGTGGTCTTAGGTACGACTTCCTTACCACTCCCTTGATATTAAGCAAAAAACTATTCGAAACTACCCTGGTTTTTAACAGAATTATTGAAATCATGCGGATGCTACATACATATATTATTTAAAAAGACTTTTACTTTTTAAAACCAATTTTGTCGGCAATACACTCATTTTTCCAACAAACGAACTATTTTAATGCATTAATATTCGTTCTTTTTGTTCATTTAACAAATCGATCATTTTTATTAAAATATATTCTCTTTGTGCGTTTTTAATTGAAATGCGAATAAAAACGGCAAAAACTCTAAATGATCATTTTGGTTTGTTAGTAATGTAATTATTAATGTCCGAATAAATTGAGAGTTTAAAACAAAAATTTCCCTCTTATGTATAGCTATATTTTTAAAAATTATGAGGTTGCTTGTTAAATAATCTAAAAAAAAAATCATCGAATTCAAATTGCAGGTACGTTCCAATGAAAATCAGAAGACAATTATTAAAGAAAACTGCACTTATTTTCTAGTTTTTCTTAGAAACATTTTAATCCTCTAAGAGCTTTTTTTTCTTGAAAAAGCAACCTGTATCTTATTTATAATAGATACTGCAATCCATGATGATTGTCGCAGTAATTTTTACTCATTGCGATATTTTTAAGAACAAATTTTCAATTTTAAAATATTTCTCTAAACTATTAGCGAAAATTATTCTGAATATTCCAGGAATATTTACTCAACACATTACTTTATATGATTTACAATTCCTTTAATATGTAAAATGATTAGTAAAAAAATGCCTTGTCAAAGATTCTTTTTTATAGAGTCAAACAACTCTATGCGCGCGTGTTGTCCAGTTTTTTTTAATGAAATTTCCTTTATAAACCACTTTAATCCTTTTTCTCTTAGTGCAGTGCAAAAACAAATTGACCACACATTAAACAGAGTATAAAAATAAGTAATATTATACAGAACGAAAGCAGTGACAAAGCTAAAATTTTGTTTGTCGATTTTTTTATATAACTTTAGATAGAATTCAAATATTTTAAAGAAATTTTATAATCGGAAATTTCTTGAAATGGGGAAATACATTTTTGTTTATAGTTTTGCGGTTATTTATGGAGGGAGTTATCTGCGATATTGTTCGTATCGTTAAAACTTTATAACTGCTTTGCACCGTATTCATATTCCTATCTGCTCTACATAAAATATATGTAGTTTGTAAATATCGCTTCAAACAAGCATTCACGAGATATTTGGTTTAAAAATTTCCAAAGCGACTAATTTTAAAACAATAAAAAATATCACGGTAATTTTTGTTTCTCTAATTGGAGTAAAGCGGATAGAAAATTAATTTTTTTTAAAGTGCTTTTAATTCATTAAATTATACTGGCAATAAATTACTAAAATTAATGACTTTTTAATAAATAAACATAGCTTGGTGTGTAGGTAAACAGGTAGGTACGTATGTAGGTAGGTATATAGGTAGGTAAGTAGGTAGGTAGGTAGGTAAGTAGGTAGGTAGATAGGTAGGTAAGTAGGTAGGTAGGTAGGTAGGTAAGTAGGTAGGCGTTTATACGCAAGCGTCGTCCACTCTCAGATGCTTTATGGCGCACCGGCCTGGTATGAAGCTTCTCGAAATCAAACTCTTATGTCAAGACTCAACAGCTTACAAAGAAATATCGCCATTAGAGTAACGTGCTCTTATAGGACCATATCCTTAGATGGTGTGGAAGTCATAGCAGGTATTCCTCCAATAAACCTGCTGATTATTGAAAGACGAGAGAAATACACAGGAATTGATAAAAATACTCCGTGGGAAAATCTGATGACCAGATGGCAAGAACACTGGACCAACTCTACCAAGGGACGGTGGACATACTCCCTGATTCCTATCATCCATAGATGGATAAGTAGAAATCACGGTGAGGTAGACTACTTTATTACACAGGCTCTATCAGGACACGGATGCTTTAGGAAGTATCTGTTCGACCGTAGAAGGTCAATGACAAGCAGCTGTGATTACTGCAAGGAGGAGGACGATGTTCAGCATACATTCTTCAAGTGCTGTAGATGGGAAGCAAGCCGTGAGGACTACCATAGTCGCACAGGAAGAATTTTTAATCCCCTCAACATAATGGAATCTCTGTTGGGAAACGAAGAAACCTGGAGCTACGCCTATGGTACCATCAGATACATCATCAAAACCAAAGAAAAAGAACAGAGACTGACCAGACATGTGCCTTAACTTCGTATTTAAGGGAATTGTGATATTTCAACCTGTGATAATGCTGCGAACTGTGATAAATTATTATAATATGAATGTATGTGTTCTGTTTTCTTACTGAGTCATATCCGTCTAGTCTTTCGTTATGAAATGAGAACTGAGTGACGTTAACAAACTAAAACCCTACAAGGTGCCATTATTTGAGTGAATATTGGACGGCTTCTGCCTTTGAAGTAATGCGAGAGCGGTTTCCGGGGGAAGAAGGGAGAACAAGGGGGGGGTTTAATGGGTATACTCATCTGAGGAGTCCCACACTATCAGCCCTCCGCACTGCGCGGCTGGTGGGCATAAAGCCTTTCCCCTCCTACAGAAAAAAATGAAGGTAAGTAGGTAGGTAGGTAGCTAGGTAGGTAGGTAGGTAGGTAGGTAGGTAGATAGATAGGTAGGTATATTCCGGGACCTAATTATATCCCAGCTGAAGTTTTTAAATACGTAGCTCTGATAAAATCATACTACACTGTAAACGTTTTTAATATAATGGCAAAAAATTGAACCCGATTTGGTTATTGTAATAAACAATTCTTAGTATCATAGTCAACGCCGAGAAAAAATTCCAACTTCTACGTCTAAAAAGGCGGAGATATGCTAATGGCTCCTCTCAAAAAACAATAAATTTGACAAAACAATGCTTAAAGTGCAGTTGCTAGATTTAGTGAGTACCATTGTGTAGTTAACACAATCGAATTAGTATGGGCACAAATAAAGAGTAAAGTGACACGGAAAACCAAAACATTCAAATTAGCAAGGGTCAAATTATTATTGAGCTCAGAAGGAAAATGCTCCGGACGCCTCTCACAGGAGCAGGTAAGCAACAAACATTAGACTAATATGTATAAACTACGTTAAGGGGACCTAAAATGCTTATAAAATATTTTGAAATGACCCTCCATTGTAAGCAAAATGTAGGAAGAGTGCAAAGTATTGGGTGCTTTGTTAAGACTTAATTACCTGGAAACCGAAGGTTTCACTGAATAACCTTGAACTACCAGCAGCCGCGGCTAACGACAAACAAAGGAAAATTAGTAGGACTTTCAGTCCAGGGTGGTTTTAGTCGGTAAAAATCCAATATTATCTTTCACACTTTGTAAAGGTGCCTATGCGATATTTACACTCGGGGAAAAACTACATGGGTTGATAGAAATGTGAGGAAATAGATTTAACTTAAAAAAAATATTTTGGTATTCCCACGAAATTTTATCATTTATTACTTTTTGAAATGCACACGCCACTTGAATCGATTCCACCGATGGCGCACAACCCGGGGCACTCTTTATGCGAGCGATAAGTCATTGACAGAAATTATGAACTTTAGTTATATATAATATAAAGGAGAAAGCATTACATTTTTGTTAAAGTTTATTGATATCTCTACAACTTATTGATATTATCTGGTACTATATCTAATTATTGAAAAAGTAGTATATAATACATATATTTTATACAGATTTATTCAAAAAGTAAACTTGATAAAAAAATATTTTTCATTCCGTCGAAAAAGCCAACAAAGATCATCCTAATATAAAGCAATCCGACATAAATAAAGCAGTAATTTCCGTAAGTACGTTTTTCATATTCATCCCATGCAGAAAACTACGCTTCAAGCGAAACTGCAAAAAGTGCTCTAACAAATCACCTCCGTGTACATATTTATTTAAAATGGGAAAACAAATAAAACAGTCAGGCTCACACCAGAAACGAAGTATGAAAATTGCGAACGTAAATTTTCCTACACGATGACTTTCTGTCGGAAAAACAAACATTGAAAATGTCAAGCACTACCAAATAAAATGTATCAAAGTTTAGCCGACCGGAGGAAATGCGAAAATCGTGTATTTTTCCCGATTAGATTTGGTGCCATATCCAAAATTCCGTACGTTCTATATATTTCTTGTATTAAATTTAAAAATCGTAGCGTGAAATTGAAAAAATTACCACGTGATCCTCTTTTTGTGGTTGTCGAAATATTGAAACACGTACTTTCGTTATATTGATTTTAAAAATAAATTTAGATATTTAAATAAATGAGATGAGAATTGAATTTTTCCTTCTTGTTGCAATTTATCCGAATTTCTTTTATTCTCATTTGGTGAGCTAACATCGTGTGTCACATTTGTCCTGCTTACACCTTTATAGTTTACTTATTAAAAGTAAGATTTAACCAAAGTTTGATAAAAGTTATGTAACCTAAGAAAGATAAAAAAGATGTAAAATTAGAGTTGTTCTATAGGCATAAGTGGGTCTTTTATACATAATATTAGTAAATAGTATTCAAAAAGAGCCACTTTATATACTATTCTACAAATTTATTAAGCATACGTAGCGAACGTTCCACGATTCTGAGTGGACATTACTATATATAATCGTGAAAACCGACTTTAAGGCGATATTCACATGTAAATTTCTGCTATATACAGAACTTATACTTGAACATGTTTTTAGCAAAATTAGCACCATTAAGTAAGTACTCTTTCTATTCAAAAGTTTAACATAAAGAATCGAAATTACCATATTACGTACAAGACGAACAGGTTGTGTGTGAACATGAAAAGTATTGAATGCAAGTAGGAAAGAATATATATTAAATTGAAAAGTCTGTTCCCTATTGTTACGACTTAGAGTTTCGGGTTGATTGATGATTACAATAATCTTATATCTATCTACCAGCCATAGCTTCGCAGGAGACGATTTATTGACCTCTTTTTATCAATTTTTAAAAGACAAATACAATTATTGTGGTCTATCTTTAAAAGATGTACTTATTGAGACCTACCAACTCAGTTTGTCATTTGATGTATCTCAATAGGTTTAGTCAACTTTAGCCAGGAAAGTACCCATTCCTTACTTTGAAAACATTGCAATTAATTATATATTTATTAAGATATTATATTTATAATAATATATACCTAAACTTTCTTCAAAAAACACCCTAAACAATGATCAAAATACTGTAGATAATAAAAGCTTTCGACAATATCTTACCGCAGCTCAACATGTTGCGAACACTACAAGATCGTGGTCCTAGTACTGATAATTCAAATTTTCTTTTTTTTTAAGTTTTTGTAAGACGACACTTAGTTTTGTAAATGTAAAAAATAAGAAAAATTTGCTGAACATGTCTCTATCTATCTAGTAATATTAAATTTTAGTATTTAACTTTCAAATTGTTACTTTTAATAGTTTTAAATTATTACAGAATTTAAGATTAGAAAAAATTAACTAAGGATTATAAATAAATATTAATAGTTACTCACTTGATTTTTGATAAAATAAGTATAATAACACCAGTTTCTCTATACATCAGGATTTCCACACCTTTTGAGTGTTACATAATAACTTCAGTTAAAAATTTATGTATATATATATATATATATATATATATATATATATATATATATATATATATATATATAAAATAAACAGTTTCACGATCTATGTATTTGGAAAAGTTATTTTATTCTCCTTACGACGGTTAAGAAAGGAGACAGACAGTATATTCTCTGCGAACTTCACTCTAGTTCTCTCTTCATACTAGTTTCGACCACCTAATGGTCTCATCAGTGGTGCCGTAATGAACCGAGAGCCAAATGCAAAGAAAACAGCTGTCTAGTTAAAATCTCCATATCGTAAAATATCGGCAGGATGTTACCCGCAGAACTTGATGCCAGACTGTTATCTTGAACAGTACAAACGAATATTTG
The DNA here is from genome assembly GCA_034092305.1 of Diaprepes abbreviatus. NCBI lineage: Eukaryota > Metazoa > Arthropoda > Insecta > Coleoptera > Curculionidae > Diaprepes > Diaprepes abbreviatus. The sequence goes on along the minus strand of JASJET010000200.1, from coordinate 17,318,040 downwards.
GATATAACCTGGAGCGGTACGATATTATTCCGATATATATATATATATATATATATATATATATATATATATATATATATATATATATATATATATATATATATATATATATAATATCATTTTTCTTTATTTTGTCTTTTCTTGGGTTTAGGTTCTATATTTAATAAATACATAAAACGATTGACGTTTCGCCCTTTATTCAAGGCATTTTCAAAATTCCTTCCTGCTTGATATTTTGCTGTTCTGTTTCTAAATTCATTTAGGGCGAAACGTCAATCGTTTTATGTATTTATTAAATATAGAACCTAAACCCAAGAAAAGACAAAATGAAGAAAAATGATATAATCTATGGTTCAAGAATCAAGAAAATATATATATATATATATATATATATATATATATATATATATATATGTATATATATATATATATATATATATATATATATATATATATCGGAATTTTGGTTTTCTTGGGGGTAGAATCCGTTTTATTAATTTTACTCAATATGTTTTAATTATTATGCATATAAATTGACGTTTCGATCACACTTGACCTTCTTCAGAATGAGTTTATGTTAACTTATATATTATAAAGTTTTCACAAGAAGTACACAAACTACATATTGGTAACACGTGCTTTGCTTTTAATGCCACATCTTTATTTGAACAATTCAAATGAAGTAGATTTGTTTAGGCTAAATAAAAAACATTTTTTCATGCGGTATAATTAAGGTTACCAAAAATGCAACAGTATTTAAATTTTTAAAAAAATATTTAATTTTACCGGTACATACCTTCATATTTTGTTACTCTTAATAATGACATTCAATCTTCTATTGAGGATACCTGGAATGCGAGTATGTTTTATTTTTTATATATTTTTTATATTTTACAATGCACAAAAAAAAACAAAAAAACCTGCACATTTACATTTATCTCTAAGAAGATATTCAATTTTTGATTCTTATTAACAGGATCGAATACTTAATATTTTGGTTTAAATTAGGCTGGTGTAAATGAGAAATAATTGCTTTCAACGGGTCAGATTCCTTATAACACTTTTCAAGCCATTGTTGAATTGTAGCGATATTTTTTCCCATCAAATAATAGTGTTTTATCAACGGACGAGACTCATTTTTTCCAGTGTTTCGAAAATATCAAAACATGCACCACTAAAAGTTCAATAACTCGATTACTAATAGTCGAAATGTCATCAAATTATAACATGTATCGTTTGAAGGTTGGTGATAAATAAAAATCATATGGATAAAATATTTTTGAAGTCTAGACAGTTTTAATGTTAGTTCTCACACAGCTGTAATATAACTCTTTGAAGCCTGGATTTATTGATATCATTCAATTAATCTGTTGAAAACACTTTAGCAAGGCTGTACTTTGTTGATAATTATAAAAATTTGACAGATAGCTTATATGCTACTAAAAGTGCATTAATTCAACAGGTAATTATTCCAAAAAAAATATTTGCATTTGATTTTTCCTCACACAATTTAAATAATTTTGTATAATTAATTAATTCCAAAACGAATTATTAATTAAAAAAAAATTATTATCCCAAAAACGAAATTATTTTGATAAAAAAGTTTAAGACGGCCTTTCTAATTTACCTCTAAATAAATACTGTGAAGTTTAAGTACGTCGCTAATACCTCAGGATCGTTCGCATCTAATGCAAAACAGTTTTAAAGTAGGTCTCGTCCTTACCCTGAAATAATATTTAAATCCTTGGGTCGGAATTATCACGAATTCATAAGTTTAAGTCCGAAGAAGGAATTTTAGAATAAGAGTTATGCAATTAAGGAGAACAGAAAAGTGCTTAAAAGTGTACGAGAAAGGTTTGTCAATTAGGAAACACGTGGAGACGGTACAAGAATTTCCAAATTTGAAATAAAACGGATAATTCGTGAAGAAAATAATTGGTAGCTTGATACTACAGTTGTGAATCTGCAAATTTGCATTGTAATCAACAATGGCACAGGCCTGTGCAATTAAAGAAAAGAGCTCTGTCTACTCCTCCGAGACAATGAGTTGGTCGAAACGCATATGGACGCAGGGCCAGAGTTGTATTTGCAGGAAATAAACTGTTTGCATATATTCTTTCCTTTATCTGTTTGAAAAGATAAGACATGTAGGCGATTATTTAAACACAGCAGATTTATTTTATTTCCTACTGAAATTTTGATTTTTAAAAATTTCGTGCTACTCCGATGAATATAGATGTCATTTGACCAACGATATTTTTCAGTCTGGTATTGAATTCGGCAGGTTTTTAATATCCTACCGACATGTTTCGGAATTTATTTTTTATATAGAAGTTGTTTCCTGGGAATGTTCCTCTCTGTTCAATACAGCTCCACTGGCGAGACTATGAGGCGGTGGAAAAGGGGATAGAGAGAGGACCAGAATTGTATGTGCAGGAAATATACTGTTTGTTTATGTTCTTTCCCTTACCTGATTGAAAGGAGAATACATATAGGCAATTATTTAAACACAACAGATTTATTAAATTTCTTACCGAAAATTTTAATTTTTAAAAATGTATCCTATTTGTTGTTGTAATTTGGTCAATTTTTCCTTGTAGAGTTGCCGAGAGTAGTCTATATACTTCTGTAGATTTATATGTCTAGAGGCAATTCATGAATTTCCTCTTTCCAGAATTGTCCAAGTTTACATTGAGTCAAAGGTCTTATAGTATTAATATTGGCTGAAATGTGGATTTATAACTATTTGTAAATTTTAATAATTTATAACAGGTTGAGTTTTCGCAATAACAATTGCAAATTAAAAGAGATGAGAAGGGCTGTAGAAAAATCAACGTTAAAATACCAAGAAAAATAAGTGCTGTCCACATTTTCCATAAAGAATTGTGACGGAAAACATGATTACTTTTACATGCATAAAAAAATTAGAGAAACTGCAGGATTAAACTATAAGAAATAGAACAAGAACCTCAAAAATAAAAATGGATATTTGGTTCTAGATAAATATAAGATAAATTAATCAGATATTGAGAATATATCGATGAGGTCTTTGAAAATAAAAAACGATGTACATGAAGCTTAACAAATATAACAGTTCCATCAATAACAGCAAGTAGAAAAGGTCAAATTATTCGGAAGGAGTAGAAAAATTACTGGCCCTGATGAAATTCAGTAAGATATACTAAAAATATTAGATAAATAGGAGATTTACTTATTAAATCAACTGTTCAATACTATATACGATATTAGTTTTATCTCATCTGACTGATTGAAATCACCTTTTATCCGTATTTCGAAGAAAAAAAAGTCTAAAAAGTTCGCTGATCACCGTACTATATCTCTGATGATCCATCTCTTGATAATATTTATGCGAATTATATACCAAAAAATATAAAAGAAAGGTGGAAAACTGTTAGCAGATACTCAGTTTGGTTTTCATAAAGAGTGGGGCCCAAGAGAGGCAGACTTCACTATTCGGGTACAGATATGAAGATGCCGAGATGTTAACAGCGATGCCTTCTTACTCTTCGTAGACTTAAATAAGGCCTGTGATAGGGTGCAACATGCAACCGTTACTGTTCAACTTGTATTACGAAGCTGTATTCAAAAATCTTTATTTGATTATTTGAAAGGAATGCAAATAAACGGAATTATAACAAATATTATTAGATGATAGAGTCTTGATGACAAATAACATAGAAGACCTTGAAAGTATTTTTGACAGCATGGAGGATTGCAGAAATAGTTTGGTCTCAAACTGAATATCAAGAAAACCAAGTTAATGATCATCAGCAAACAATAAATAATGCACAGCTCTCGATAGACGAGGATAGAGTGGAAAGAATAGACAAGATAAAATATTTAGGACAGATATTTAGCAAGCAAAACTGGAACTATTAAAAAAAAAATAAAATCGTGAATTGAGACTGCAAGGAGTACCTTTACATGAAAAAAAAAGTATCGTGTTGACGTGATCTTAAATTAAAATTGAGAAAGAATGATCCACTGTTACGTATTCTTTGTTATGCTTTATAAGGTTGAATCGTGGACACTCACAGAAAACACTTTAAAGAGGCTTAACGTTTTTGAACTCTGGGCATACGGGTGACTATTCGAGATAAGCTGAATGGACTGTGCTGCCAATATCGAAGTAATGAACAAATCATCAATACCATAAACATCAGCAAAGTTTCCTATTTTGGCCACGTAATGAGGCACCAAGAAAAATATAACATTCTACATCTGGAATTACAGGACAAGAAAATGAGAAAACAAGAAACAGGAAGAAGGTGAACTTTTGGGCTGGAGAATATAAGACGTTGCAAAACAACAGAATTATTTAGAGCTGCTGTCAACAAGGGAAAATTCATCAACATTCTTTAAATGAATACGGTAATATAAGAAGAAGAAGAAAATCAGTAATATCATAATTTAGATGATGACTATTAGAAAAGAAATTAGAGAGATCTTGGATTTGAATAGCACAACCGATGAAATTGCACCCAGAAAGACGAGATATAAAATTAATCTTAGTTTGCATTCTTAGTTAGGTTTGCTTTTCCTAAGCTAAAAATTTCTTAAATAAATGTTTTGGCATAGCAGACAAATAACTTTAATGGTAATAATTATTTATATAGATAGTTGGATTACATTAAAATACTGACTAAAAAACCTCTATTTTCTTTTTCTCGTTAATACAATAAATGTATTATCTAATTTAAGAAGTAAAATTGAAATTATAAATTCATTTTCCTTCTTTAAAGCTTAGATTGAATCACTAACCCTCTTACATCTCTCGCGCAACATTTTAAGTAATCCCGTGTCCCCTAGAGGATATCTTTCTTATAAAAGACGGTTTAAGCCTTAGAAACCATTATTCTTACCGCTAAAGTTTTCTATTTCTTATTCTCCTCTACTGATAAAGTCGAACTTCTATTTGAACAAATGCACAGGATTTTGGTGTAGGATTTTTCTATTCTCGTACATACGATTTTTTAAGTTAAGACGAAAATAGAGTATATATCTAGAGTTTTTGTTTGTAAAAAAAGAAAAACCAATTTTCGCCCAAATCGTTTTATGCGCAACACAAAATTCTCATTGACAGAAGAAAATTTCGTATAGTTAGGGAGCCCAGTAGGTTTTTGTAGTCGATAAAGAGACATGGATCCAAGTTTTTATATGTATTTAGATCCCCTAATTACGAATATTGAGGGTGGATTTTCGAAAATTGATAATTTGTTATAAACAAAAAATTGGTAATAATTTAAAAAATTGCTTTTTGTAAAATAAAAATTAAATACATATTTTTCTTTAGATCCTAAACAAAAAGTATCTCTCATGGCTTTTCGCCCGATGCATAGGTTTTAAGTTAAACATCGTTAAACACAAGTTCCTGAGTAGCGTTGGTCTTACGCAGATAACTGATCGTCCCACAAGGACAACAAAAACAACATCTATTTTAATTGATTACATCTGATCATCGGATGTGGATATTGTGGCTGGAAGTGGGGTATTGCCAGTAGATTTTAGTGATCATGATTTGATGTATTGTGTGAGTGTGTGAGATTAAATATTTTGAAGCCGTAGCTGAAGTATAAAACGGTTAGAAATTTTATATCTTTAAATTATGATCAATTTCAGTCAGATCTGAGGTCAATTCTTTGGAAAAATATATATTTTGTTGACAATATTAATGACAAAGTAAGTTTTTTCTGCGAAAATATCAATAAACTCATGGATTTGCATGTTACCTATCGTATTACAAAAAAATATGCTCCATTGTTTATAGATAAACTGCGAGCTATGAAAAAAGATATAGACAAATCCCCTAGTAAATATAAAAAGTATTAGAAATATGTTTACAATAGCTACTAAACGAAAAAAAAAATTATACAGACAAAATAAATAATAAGAATTTAAAAGAGTTGTAGTTACAATTGAGGTTACTTCATTTGAAAAGTAATAAAAATAGTTCCATATCTGACCAAAATGCCAATGTTGAGTCTATTAATAATCATTTTAGAAACTCCGTGCCTAGTTTTTCGATAGATAAAGACGTAATTTCTTTTTATAAACAAAATAAAACTTCTCATTCAGAGAATGAAATGGAGGTAATAAACGCGATTTCTTGTATAAAAACGACAGATATTGGTGTTGATGGTATTAATATTCTCATTCTGAATCTGCGCATTCCTTTTCTTGTACCTTATATTAAGCATGTTATAAAATATTGCATTATTAATTCCGTATTTCCAGATAAATGGAAGGAGGCATTGGTGACTCCGCTTCCTAAAACTTCCTTGGTAGATTCTGTAAAACAACTAAGACCTATAAGTGTTTTACCTACACTCTCTAAAATTCTGGAGAGAATATTACATAAGCAACTATCTGACTACTTTAAAAAGAAAAAAAATTCATCCCTGTGAACCAGTTTGGATTCACAAGAGCCCATGGATGTAGTACTGCTTTGTTGACTATTACGGATGACATTCTAGGGTCTCGGGATAAACGCAAATTGACATTGCTGGTTCTGTTGAATTTCAGCAAAGCTTTTGATACACTTAATCATTATATTATTAATTCAATTTTCGAATACGTTAATTTGTCTGACAGAGCAGTTCGATTGATGGCAGAGCACTTGTCAGGAAGACGTCAGGCTGTTCGCTATAAAGATAAAAAATCTTTTTATAAGGCTGTTACTAGGGCAGTTTCGTAGGGTTCTGTTTTGGGGCCACTCTTGTTCAGTGTATATACATCTAGATCTGTCGTTTATATGCCGACGATACTCAGATTTATTTGTATTTTTTTTTTGCAGAAGAAAGTATGCAGGCAGTTGCAGCGTTGAATCCTGATTTATCTAATTTTTGTAATTTTGCAAAATTTTATAACCTTATATTAAACTCCACAGTGTTAATCTTTGGCAGGAACAACGATAAAGAATATTTTCTAAACAACTTTTCTACCTCTCTCCGAGTCAATAACTTTCCACTACAATTCAAAACCTTGGCAAGAAACTTGGTACTTCACATGGACCAGGATCTTAGATTAGTCGATCACATTAATTTATGCTTGCAGAAAGCTTATATAAATTTGAAACTTGTATCAGCATCGCCACGTCCCCTAGAGATCAGAAAATGTGATGCCTTAGTATTTTCTCATTTTAACTATTGTGCACTATTACTGCACAAGTAACTAACAGAATTCAAAAGGTATAAATTTCATGTATACATCTTATATTTGGATTACGAAAGTTTGAGAGGATTGGGGACTCCGATGGGCGACCTTTATGGCTAGGGATGAATGATCGTCGCCGCCTACATCTCCTCTCCTTGTGTCACAATATATTAATAAATAAATCTCCATCTAACTTGTATAATAAAATACGTTTTCGTAATGATATTCATAATATAAATATTAGATTTATGGGCAAACTTACAATACCAGCCCACAATAGGATCTTATTCGAACGGTCTTTCTCTTATCAAATTGCATAAGAGCTAAACTGGTTTTCGGAAAATCTTGTTGAAATATCAAGAAGTACATTTAGAGAGATTGATGCTTCGGAATGTCTCGGGGTTTAATCCATAGAGTTTTATGAACTTTTTGTGATTATTATCAAATTGTACAATTAGATGAATTAAGGTATCGATAATATTAAATTTGATGAATTTTTGTGATACAGTATATTGATAAATTTTTAATTACAACAAATGTTCTTAGTAATGTAAAATTAAATTTAAAGTTGTTGTTTATTATGAAAATATTTTTATTTGTTTATTTGGATCATACTCTCTTAGTTATTAATTATCATAATTAGGTTAGTTTTTGGGTTAGTTGAACAGTCGTCAGCTGTTTGTATCTGCCGAACTGAACCTCGCCCTTTTGTACATCGTATGTAGGACAATGCATTGTGATTGTAATATATTTTAATAGATGTGCAAATATTGGTCTTTATTATTATTGTTGTAAGATTTACAAGCCAAACGGCTTCGCACTCCCTCCAAGAAATATTGACTCATACCAGGTACACAAAGATGCCAAAAGTATGAAGCTCTGTGGGAACCCTTTCCATGTTATCGAGTCCTAGGTGACGTGGTCTGCGTCCTTCCCACGAAGTTTCGGACGGATCGCGCGGTTGCAAGGAGAATTGCTTTCTGCATCGGCTTGTACAGATGCTCACTAAGGCCCAGTCCCTTGATGTTTTGCAAGAGGTTCTTTGGTATCACTCCGGTTGTTGACAGTATTATGGGAATCGTTTGGCGCTGTTCATTTCCTACTGTCTTCCGATTAGCACCTCCAGATCTCTGTATTTGGCGATCTTCTCGTTGTATTTTGACCTTAGGTTGTTGTTGTTAGGTACAGCGATGTCGATTAGTGTAGTTCGCCTAGAAATTTTATCTATTAGTATAATAACTGGTCTATTATGAGCAACTGTCTGATCCGTCAGATCCGTTCGGTCCCAATATATCTTGAACTGTTTGTTCTCAAAACTAGGCTCTGGATTGTATTTATAAGGCACTTTTCCTACCTGTAATAGGTTCAACTTTTCTACTAACTCTTGGTGGAGAATCTTAGCGGCTGAGTCATATCTTTCCTTATACTCGGTTGCGGCAAACGCTTGGCATCCCCCAGTTATGTGCTGGATTGTGTCTGGTGTTCGATAGCCATATCTACATTGGTCATTTTCTATTGAGGGATCTTTAATGAGGAACTTCCGATAGTTCTTCGTCGGAATAACCTGATCTTGGATAGCTAACAAGAAGCTCTTCGTTTCCGGAAACATCCGTCCTGAAATCAGCCAGTAGTTCGACGCTGAGTTGTCGATATTGTCATGCTTAACCTCATTTGGATGCCGTCCATGAAGTGACTTCTGTAGCCAGGTTCGTAGCTTCTCTTGGTCTGTTTGGTGGTGAGAAGTAATATCTTGTTCCCTCAACTGTAGCGGCATATTGCTCGATGTAGTGTGGAAGAGTCCGCTAACCTGTGGAAATATGAACGTAAGTTAATTATTTGTTGATCGAGCTGCTTACCAATATCCACCATTCCTCTTCCTCCTTGGTATCTTGGAAGCATTGTGCGTTCAATAGAACTCCGAGGGTGATGTTTTTGTGCTTTCGTTAGGAGCGTCCTTATTTTCCTTTGCAGGTTTTGGATGTCCGTCCTGCTCCATTTTACATATCCGAAAGAGTAGCTTAGCGCAGACCAAGCATAGGTGTTGAGCGTCTTAAACAAATTTCTACTATTTAAGTTAGTTCGTGATACCCGCCTTACCCTCCTGACAAACTCGGTTGTCAATTCGGCTTTCATAGTGCCATGATCAATTCTTTTAGCCTGTTTCACACCTAGATATTTGTATGTTTGGTCTGCTTCCATTGCAGCTATAGTTTCACCATTCTGCATTTCAAAATCCCCCGGTTGTATCTTCCCTTTAACGATGTTCAAAATACGGCACTTGTCAAGTCCAAATTGCATTCCGATATCCCCGGAGAACTCCTCTACAATTTTAAGCATTTGTTCCAGATGGTTTCTGATAGCAGCCATCAGTATAGAAGATGATTCACTCTGACTACCTCTTCGTTGTTATTTCTAATACTAAAGCCGTATCTGGTGGAGTTCAAATGGCGTGATAGTGGGTTCATTGCAAGGCAGAACCACAATGGGCTAAGTGAATCGCCTTGAAGTATTCCTCTTCGTATCGGAATGGTGTTAGTTTCGATAGTGTCGCTGGATGGCACTTGCAATTAGATCGTAGTTCTCCAGGTTGACATGATGCGTTCTAAAAAGTAAACGAAATTATTATTGACCCTATACATTCTCAATATAGTTTTGAGCCACTCATGTGGCACTGAGCCGAAGGCCTTCTTATGATCCACGTAGGCCGCAAAGAGGTTTTTTCGATTGGTATGGGCTTGGTTACATATAACAGAGTCAACAATCAATTGTTGCTTGCATCTCATTGCTCCCCTCGTGCATCCTTTCTGTTGAGTTGCATTGTTGTTATTTTGCTCACAATGTGTATAGATGCGTTGGGTCATGCAGGAGGTGATCACCTTATACAGCGTGGGAAGAAAGGTGATTAGCCTATACTTAGCTGGGTCATGTGTATTGTGTTGATACTTTGGTAGGAGGTACGTAATACCTTCGGTAAAGAATAATGTAATTTTTGCTGGGTCAAGAAAAACATCATTAATAAGATTAGCCAGCTCACGGTGCATACACCAGAACTTTTTGAGCCAGTAGTTCTGTATCCTGTCGAGACCTGGAGCTTTCCAGTTATGGGATTCCTTGATTTTTCTTGAAATTTCCTCGGTGATAAATGGCTCAAACTGCATCTGGCTGTAGTCTTGGCAGATTTGGTGTTCTTCATTGATCCAACCAGCTGCGATGTTACAATTGGCTGGTGTGGAAAGTTGGTTTCCCCAGAACTCTTCTACCTGCTCTCTATTGGGATATCTATTATCTGCCATATTAGGTGGAGAGTTCAGCTTACGGTAGAAAATCTTTTGTGATCGTTGTTATTTTTATTATTTGAAAAATATCATTTTTTGCCACTTTCAACATGAATAACTTTTGAGTCAAGAAATATTTTCAAATTTTGCGTCCAGCTATTGATAGTTTAAGTCCAGAACTATAAGTTGGGATTAACCACAACGCAAAAATCTAATGTTTTATTGCTTCTTGATGCTATAAACCAATCGCGTTTCATGGATTACAATTTCCTCGCCGCTGCTACTTACAGGCGTCCATCTAATGCCCATAATCCATTATAGCTGTCGCTGATCGTTGCATTAATAATTTAGCATGCATCTATTTCTATTTATTAATTATAAGCATTTATCATAAAATAAACAATACAATAGCACAACAAACTTCAGTTATTTTAATTAGTTTTGGTGAATTGTAATAATTTTTTGTAATTTTTTAACTTTCCATATATTTTTTTTCATACGATATAAAGCATTGAGCGTGATACATGATTTTCAAACTTAATAAACTTTCTGGTGAAAAAGTTAACATAGTTTTGTAGTAAATGTGCTATTTAAATAATCCGGAAGCTGTTTATAATTTTTCAGCACGTGCCCAGGATTCCGTGTGATGTAGTTGAAAATTTCTTTTGTACGATATTTTCTCGCAAATAATACATTTGTTAGTATTTATTGCTCAACTATTAGAGCATCTCATTGATAATTGCGGTGATAATAATTCTTGACTAAGCTTAACTATTTTACGTTCCATAACATTATCATTACTTAGATCACTATTTTCTCTTTTAAGATTTTTAAACTCTCTAAGGTTTTCTTATGTGTGTATTTTTTTCAGCACTCGTTGGTCATGTGATATTTTAAAAAATCTAAAAACTACATCAATCGCATTCAATAATCAATAATCTTATATTGAATTATTGCTTATTTAAAATTGTTCGAATCAAATACAATGTTTGAAGTATAAAGTTTGTTAGAAAGTAATTTTACCATCCTTGACTGTTACATCTAAGCAACAAAACACAATGTCCCGATGCAAATCAGCAACGTCGCGTATTCGACATATACCTTAGTCAGTACTCATTAAATTTATGCCTTTTTATTTTATTGACAAATAACAAACAAATCAATGTTAAAAAATAATCTTTTTTGTATTTATTCATATTCCTACCCTCAACAACTTTCGTATATAAAGCATTGAGCGCATCAGTAGTGCTCTTGGACGAAAGTACAGGCAGTAGTGTTATTAACAAATTGCAACCTGATTAGTTATTAGTTCTAGAAAATATTAATACGGTCATAACTGTTCTAATCGCGGAGTCTCAGCTTAAAAATACTGTCTAATTGATGTAATAATAATAAAATGTTGACAATAGACTACTGCAGTACGATATTGTATTTTATTCATTATTTCACATTTTAAATAGGGATTATAATTATTATGCAGAACAAACATTAACTCGAAACCATATTTATAATAACTGACTTTCCTTACGTATTGTTTATTTTATGAATGAATTCTTATTATTAACAAATAAGAAGGGACATATATTAAAATATTTTTAATAATTGTGAAAGCTGTAATGGATTATGTGCACTAGGTGAGCGCCTGAATGTAGACTTCTATTGTTCTTCATATATGGCGGCAAGTACGTTATAACTGATAAAACGCTATTTATTTATAGGATTTAAAAGCATTGCGATTAATCACAGTTTGTAGTTCTTTACTTAGACCATTGAATAAATAACCTTACACTTTTACGATTTTGCGAAAGCGAGAGCAGACAATACCTTATAGCAGTGGTCTCAAGTCATAGGTTAAATTAGGTAACTAGAATACATTGAAGATATGTTGTTTTTGCCGAAGGGCTGTGCATTGTTGTCATATTTCGAAGAAATATTCAAACACTAAGATTTTACCATATCATAAATGTAGCACTGCGATCATTATTTTAGGTCCATATTATACTACAGAGACTTTTTTTTTCTTAAAGAACAAATATATATCGAAGAAAAGGAAAGATATTTGAGCAAACTCAGCGGTACATAAAAAAGTAAGACTTTGAGAAAAAAAATGTCGCGATCATATAAAACCACTTGTTTGCACTTTTAGAATATTTGAAAAACCTATTATGATTTAGCAATTTAGTTACCCAAAATCTATAAGAAATGACTAACTTCCTTCGCCATCTTTTGTTCTTTCCTCGTACGAAAAAAAGTGTAAATATAAGCTTTTCGCCATTAATTAAATCAAACCACTAACCAAACACATCACCTTTATTACATCTTTCTCCCGGCTCAAAAAAATCTTAACACTCCAGCCTAGCAAAAAGCAGCTGATATATCTATTAAGAATCCACTTTTTCGTTTTTATCGTGTTTTCCCACTTCCAGATAAATTTCAAAAAATATCGCTTTCTTTTTCCTTCCATACAGCTTATAAATCATCAGCAGGGGTTTGACTTGAACAAATTATCTCTTGACTATTTGAAACGATTGTTTATTTTAGTTTTAAAATGTCGTTGCTTAAGGAAAAATACACCATTTTTCAAGCGTATTTTATGGTAGTAACAAAACTTTTACCGATGATGAGTTACTAGATGGTAATTAACTAATGACAAAAATTTGGATTTATTGGTGAGATTATTTAATACAATTTACACGACAGGAACCATCCCCCGAGAAATGTTAACATCAACATTCATATGTTTACCAAAGAAAGCAAATTCAAAAGAATGCAGTGACTATCGAACAATCAGTCTCATGTCACATACTTTGAAAACTCTTTTAAAAATTATACACGCTAGAATACATTTCAAATTGGAGCTGGATATTAGTGACACACAGTTTGGCTTCCGGAACGGGGTGGGTACAAGAGAAGCATTATTTGCTTTTAATGTGCTTACTCAAAGATGCTTGGATTCAATCAGGACCTCTATGTCTGCTTCCTAGATTACAACAAAGCTTTTGATAGGGTCAAACATGACAAACTGATAGAGATTCTCAGAAGCAAAAATTTGGATGAAAGAGATTTAAGGTTGATTTCAAATCTGTATTACAATCAGCGAGCGGCAGGAAAAATTGGACAGGAAATATCCGGAGATGTGGAAATACAAAGGGGAGTCAGACAAGGGTGTATATTGTCACCTTTACTATTTAACGCTTATTCTGAAGAGGTCATATTGGAGAGTCTTGAATCTGAAACAGCAGGGATAAAAGTAAACGGAGTTTTAATCAACAATATTAGGTATGCAGATCACAGCGTAATAATAGCTGATAGTTTGAAAGACCTAGAAGAAATAATGAATAAAATATTAAGAGTTAGTGGAGAATACGGACTCTCTCTTAACACGAAAAAGACCAAGTTCATGATAATTAGTAAAAACAACACCAATAATAATGAAACCCTAATGGTAGGAGGCCAGCACATAGAAAGAGTTAAGAAGTACACTTACTTGGGACCCCTAATAACAGAAAATAATAACTATACCGTCGAAATAAAAACCAGAATCGAGAAAGCACGTGCCAACTTTATTAGAATGAAAAAGGTTATCTGCAGCAAAGATCTAACGTTAGCCCTGAAAATACGACTGACTAAATGTTACGTATACAGTGTTCTATATTATGGAATGGAAGCATGGACACTGAATCGAGAGGCAATGAGAAGACTTAACTCTTTTGAAATGTGGACATATAGAAGAATTCAGAGGATTTCGTGGGTGGATCGAGTTACGATCGCCGAAGTGTTGAGAAGAATGGGGAAAGAAAAGGAAGTCGAGATAACAGTAAAACAGAGAAAACTGCAATATTTCGGACACATTATGAGGGGAGAAAAGTACAGCATCTTACGGCTCATAATCCAAGGCAAAATAAGTGGCAGAAGAGGCGTAGGACGACGACGAATTTCATGGCTAAAAAACCTAAGGGAATGGTTTGGATGCAGTTCAATATAACTATTTAGAGCAACTGCCTCAAAATTAAGATAGCTATTATGATTGCCAACCTCCGCAGTGGAGAAGGCACTTGAAGAAGAAGAATTAACTAAATTTTATTTGGTTATTTGGTCACATATCGATTCATTAGTAAACATTTCGCATTTGTATGTTCTTTTAAATAAGCACTACTAGCAGACCCTGTCATATTATATTAAAATAAAGCAACCACTGTTGACCAAGGGTAAAGTCAAAGATTTGGATTAAATACCATTTAATTGGTATGATTAAATCAGCAAACTATTACAAGTTCAATTGTCGCGTTTTCGATTGATTTCATATTGTTGATTCTACATCCAAGTTACATACTGTAGAGTGAAAAATTGTGTACAAGTATTGAAACACAACCTTCGAAATATGAATTACCTTGATATATGAAACTATCTACTGTTGGTTATTGGAAAAGGAAGATTATAATTTATGTGATATTGTTAATCATGAAAAGGTTTCTCTTGATTGTTTATATGTATTATCCTTTCAGACAGAGAATTGAAAAGAACATATACAAACATTTCCTGCAAATGTCACTCTGGTATTCTCCATACGCGTTTCGACCACCTTATGGTTTTGTCAGTGGAGCTGCATCGAGTCGAGAGCAACATTTGCGGAAAACAACTGCTATATAAAATATAAATTCCGAAACATGTCGGTAGGATATTAAAAACTTGCCATCTGCCTACTTCGATATTAGACGGAAAAACGTCCCCAGTAGAACGACATCTATGAATCACCGGAGTAGTGTGAAATTAAAAAAAAAATTGTTGTTGTTTATTGTAAAATGAAGACTTTGATTGATTCAAGAATTAAAAGAAATGATGGGTAAAGATAAGTAATCTAAAACAATCCATATGCAATGCCATAAAATTTACACTCTGACGAGTAGTATTGCTGTAGCTAATATACAGTACGAAATAGAACAAGCCAGTACATCTATGATTAGTCCACTTCGTGCTAGAGCGCGAGTAACTGAGTCAGTTTTTTGTTTTGAAAAAATATTGTTTATTTTTTTTTTGAGGGGGGGGGGAGGTCAAGCAAGTCAAGAGGCTGAAAATAAGAAATCGCAGAATGTTCGGCGTAAAATTTATCAAAATTCTATTCTAAAAATAGCTCGGACTTGTTCTGATAATATAGCACGTTGCTATTGCTCGCATTAAGTATGAATATGATTTAATTGCTACTGAGGCTAAGTATCGTTATATTTATTATAATTCCTTTTTGAGACCCACCACGGGGGGAAAATTGATCGTCCTGAAGATGATTCTAGTACTTTGGCGATGGAAGAAATATTTTATATATACATTTTTCTTGGAATAATTAAAAGATATTTGCAAAAATCCAGCTATAAATAATAGAACAATTAAGTCAAGACTAGAGTTAAAGTATGGTAATGAAATTATTAACGTTTATCTGTTTTATTGACAATCCGCAATATATTCTAAAGAAAGCTTGTTATGATAATAGGAAACAAAATGAAAAAGAAAAACGATTGAATATACTAAAAACTGCGGCAGCAATCATTTGACAGGATATTCAATCTACAGTATTTGATAATAACAATTTTTCCCCACCTAGTGAAAAGATTAACAGTGATATTCGGATTGAATAATTTTAAAGAATAAACGATTTAAATCAGAGCATTTAAAATTAATATGTACAACTATCAGAAACTGTATTATAACTATTGTTTAGCAAAAATGTTCCAAAATAACGGAGAAAGTATATAGACCCTGCACCAGGCACTAAGAAAGCTTGGGTAGATCACCAAGCATTTTTAAGACATAAATACATGAATACATGCCATTAGGATGTGTATTCAATTTAATAAGAAGAAAAACTATCACGCCCAAACGATTATCATCATGACGGATAGTCAAGCAGCCATCAGTGCGCTGAGCTCTTAAGTTATCAATTCCAAGATGGTCTGGAAATGCCTGGAGAAACTGAATGATTTGCGTAAGAAGAATAAAATCATCCTCATGTGGGTACCGGGACATACCGGTATGTGGAATCAGTAGCAGCGTAACACTTAAAGAACTAAAGATAGAAGAAGAAAGCAGGAGACCCAGTTATTGGATGGAGCTGCAAGGATTGAGACAAGCGAATATACTTCTGGGGAACTACGACCAGGAGAGATTCAAAAAATGCATAAGTATGAGTAAAAACCAACTCAGAGTTCTGACAGGGGTCCTGACGGGACATTGCCACCTGAAACGACACCTCAAGAAACTCGGACTGGTAGAAAGAGGAAAGTGTAGATTCTGTAAGGAGAAGGACGAAACCTCTATTCATATCCTTGCAGAGTGCAGCACTCTAGAAAACCCTAGATTCTTGGAAACACACCAAATCGAAGAAAGGGAGCTACCTACCTTTGAAGCCGTCCAACATCCTTAGATTCTTGAGGAACATAAGACTGGAGGACATGCTCTAGCCGATAAGGTAGCTCTTATGACTGAGCAGCAGTAGGGGGGCACACTAGATCCACCAGGTCGCAGTGTACAGACCCACAACTCTACGCACATACATACATGACTAGTGTTCGACCTAGGTCTTTTAAACCAAGATTGCAATTAAATCTTTGAATTTTCTTTTATCGACTATTTGGATCAAAATATCTTATACAGATTTTTTCGCCCGTTGGTTTATGTACATCCTATAATGATACTATAATATATTTTTTTTTTTTTTTTTTTTATAAATAAAAGTGCTAACAGTACTTTTATACAATTACAATCTGGTCCATAGGACCAATGAGCAATTTACTTTTATCCCTAAAATACTAGAGTTCACTCAGTCTAAAGTTTACCCATCAGTAGTCCTTTAGGTTCTGTCTATTTATTGCATTATTTCTTCACATGCATTACTAGTCTTTTCACTGATCACACTAACTCGAAAGGTTTTGTTCTTTTAAGTCTCCGCACTATCTGTGAATTGTCAAGGAGCTGGATAGCCTCGGGATTCACATGTTGATGGAGTCGATCTTCATGACTCCTGGCGAACTTCTTGATTACGTTATCAACGGTGTCCATCTTAAGGTCCCTGTGGATATCTCCGTTCCTTATGTACCATGGGGCATTAACTATGTTCCGCAGTACTCTGTTTTGAAATCGTTGTATTATGTCCCTGTTGCTCTGTTTGGTACATCCCCATATCTGTATACCATAAGTCCATACTGGTTTCAATATTTGCTCATATATGAGTAGCTTGTTATGTAGTGACAGAGTGGTGTTTCGTCCAATTAGCCAGTACATTTTTTTGTATTTTATTCCCAGTTCTACTCTTTTCTTTTTAACGTGAGCTCTCCAGCGAAGCTTGGCGTCTAACGTAATACCCAAATACTTAGCATTATTTGAGTATGGAATTTGTTTGTTATTTAAACTAACTGGAACATATTGCACGTTTTTGTTTGTAAAGTTAACATGGGTTGATTTTGTTTCGTTCAATTTAATACGCCATTTCTTTGTCCAATCATAGATTTTATTTACAGCTGTTTACTATAATATATGATGCAGCAGCAGTTTTTGATCGTCCACATTATATCTTACCACCACAAAATTGGCACATTTATTCAATATATTAAAGATAATGCTGATATAAATATGTTTTCTTTAGATGTTCATAATACGCGCCACCTAATGGGAATCAGTCAAATTATTACTCCGAAAGATTCAGTTACAGCAGAAGAGCCCATACCACGAATAAATATAGTCCTTTGCAAAAGATTTCATTGTAAAAGCTCATATGCCAATACGAGTCTATAAAAATGATGGTGTTGTAGTATATATTAAAGTAGCTGTGTAAAATTTTACCATTTTTAAGCAGTACGGTACTGTCTAATAAAACTTAATTACAACAGATCGTGAAGTATGCCTTCTAGGGAACCTGGTTAAAAAAATACGTCAAGTACACTACCTCATAGATGGGGCGGAAATGTGTGCATATTATATAGAATACGACTTCTCTAACTTTTGGAATTGGTCTTTCAAAGGAAAAAGTATCAGAAAAATTATTGTAGAGAACTGCATCTGAATCTATAACTTTTGCCCGATCTATTTTTGCGATAATACCGTTTACGAGGAAAATGCGAAAACCCGATCAGTTTGACCTTGAATAAAATTTTTAGTAGACGTAGGATCGATGGGGACTTTTGATGTTTTTTTTTGTAATAGCCCATTTAAGATCTATACCAGTTTTAAGTTCTATGCCAATTTTTGCCAAGTTACCACTTTTTTTGTCTATTTTGAATAGACTGACTAGCTATAGCTAAGTATAGTATAAACCTTGGCGACTTGATCAATAAAAAAATCTCTTTGCTGACTAGTCGAAGTTTGAGGTGTTTGAGTTTAAAAGACATTAATTTGTTAGCCACTGCAAAATTTGTCAGTGGTTCTATTATGGTAAGAAGATGTTTTGAAGAAGACGCAAAAGGCGATTTAATAACATCCTTGCACTTCATGCCTTTCTATCTAGAACTCGCTCTATTAGCCCTAACTTTTCTTTACAATAGATCAACGATCTGAAAAATTATACTGTCAATATTGACAAACAGTAAATCGAAAGAAAGAGAAACAAAACAATAAACAAGATTCTGCTGGCACAAAATCCTTTATGCAATCCGATTGAGCTTCTGGAAGTTGTGTTCAATATATTTAAATCACTAGTCTCTAAAATTAAATTGAACCTGAAGCTCTAGCACAATATGCCATCCATTTACTATACCATAAATTATAATGCTATATAAGTGTTTTTTAAATTCATGGCATTTAAAATTTTAAATTTAAGTTCAGCTATAAAAGTTACGAACTGACCTTTCCCCACAATACAATTTCGTCGATTCGTAGGTCTCCACACAATACATTTAGCATAAAAATATTTAAATTTATGTACGCCCTAAAAAGTTTTTATTTATTCCCAGAAGCAGAAGCTTGTTGTAAGCCCTAAACAGCTTAAAATATCAATATTTGTTACTGGAGGGAAATCTGCAAGATTAAAGCTAAATAATGTTTCGTCCAAATTTATCTCTTTCCTTTTCTGAAACAGTTTCTCTTTCTCCAAGAGTTCCGGGTTAAAACAAATTAACTGACCAGTTTGAATAAACTTCTTTATTCTATAAATTAGTAAATGACTATGTTTTAAACTAATTTGGGACCTGATATAATATTATAATATATCCCAGAATAATCTTATATATAATAAAATTAGTTAAGGCAATGGCTCTACCTTATTTTCGAACGTTTTTTCTAATAGCGTGTTTACCGTAGAGGCTGGTGAAGCACAGCTTCCCCTAAATAAAAATAGAAGAAAATAATAAATAGATATTTTTATTCGCAAACAAATAAAATGAAAAATTTTATTTGGCACTGGACGGGCAACACCATTTTGCAATTATATCAGCACTTCAGCTGTATAGTGATATATTATATTAAATTCTGAATTTGCCCCCCGAAATGCACTGAAAAGGCCCGATAGCGCGCTCGTCACGGGATCAGTAGGGGTATTGTAGAAAATGTGGAAATCAAACAGCTTATTGTTATTATTTATTGCCATTATGTGGGCGTGTTTAGTTACATATATATTATCATTTTTCCTTTACTTTTGAGGGATATATGTAAGTATCTTTTGTGCTTAAATTGACTTAAATAATTAGTGCAGACTACGAATGTGTCTTTTGAAAACTGATGGTAAGTGGTATTGAAATTTTTCGTTTTAAATTAGTAGGTAGTAGCAGGGGCGGATCCAGCCTCTTTCTTTGGGGGGGGGGGCAGTGATATCACAAAAGTACAGTATGTCAAGCGCAAGCGAAAGTAGGTTGCCGATGGGGGGGGGGGAGACACCAGAAACATTCCATTTTCTAGTGTAAAAGGCAGGGTCGAGTCTATTTTTCTGAATTTGAAGCTTTTGGAGAGGGGGAGGGTGACAGCAGCATACACATTCCTAGTATAAGAGGCAGAATCGGGTCTGTTTCCCTGAACTCAAAGCTCTTCGGAAGGGGGGGGGGCTATCTCAAGCATACACATTCCTATACTCTCTTCAAAAACTAGAGAGAGTAATAAAACTGTTACCGAGACCTCCAACGTACCTGCTCCAATGCCACAGGTAACGGAGGACTGCCGTAAATCTAATTATATTTAAATATTATAAGCTTTTACAAATTTACTGCAACCATGAAATTTCTGATAGTTCAATTTCTTTTCTGTCAGTGAGCAAAGTACACCTTACAGTGTGTCCTTTGTTTGCGCTTGTTTTTATATATTATTTGAGATTAGTGGGATATCCAAAAGATATCTCTTCCACCTCTATATTTATTCCAAAATCGTTAAACCAAGGCATTTTTTCCTCAACGAAAAACTTATTGAGATGAATGTTTATGTTGCATTAAGATATCAATATGTAGATAATAATGTTAAAAGCTCTATTGAGATGTGTTCCAACATGACAGGAGTTGGAAAATTTACTATGTATCGAATACTGAAGGAGAAAAAAAAACGATTGGAATTGTTAGTACTCCCAAGCCCAATTCGATCACAGGCAGACGAAAAACCTCGTTGGAAGAAGAGATAAAAACTGCAATAAAAGGAGTTGTACATACATTTTATTATGAGAAACAGATCCCAACCGTCGACAAAATTCTAACTAAAATCAGCGAAGATCGGGATTTACCTGAAATTAAAAGAACTGAGCTCTGGAAATTGTTCAGAGAACTTAATTTTTGGTGGGAAAAACCAGATAGGAAATCTGTTCTTATAGATCGTCCGGAAGCTGTCCGTTGGAGAAGGAAATATCTCTCTCAAGTAAAAGGTTGAGTTGCTAGAAATAACACAACTTACAAAACTAGTAATTTAACTGAAATATTGAAAGATTTTTTTGAATAAAGTTACTGCGGAAAATTGGAAAAAATCCATATAATAAAAGAATAAAACAAAATGTGAGAACTCGATCTCATGATCGGTGAGATAAAGGAACCAATTATAATTAATTTAAGTGAAGATAGGTTCAGTGAACTTTGATTACGAATTTGTTACGCCATGTTTACCTACACTGGTACAGAATTTATTATTTAAGTTTTTGTTTTTGTTGTATTTAATTGTTTAATGTGGTTTACATATTTTTTATATATTTTTATTTTAGTGTGTCCTACTTTTGGATTTTATATATTTAATTCCATTTAGCCGTATTTTTTATTATTTTATTATTTCATTTGTGTCTATTTCTTAAGCGTGTAAATTAACATGATTATTTTATTTTTTTGGGGCTATCGGATTTCCATATAATAAAATAAATTAAATTAAGATGTCAGTGCAATAAAAATAAAAATAAGTAGGTCTAATTTTAACTATAACATATAAAAATTAATTACATTTGAATCCCTTTTTAGTGTTTAATTGTAACTGTGCAGATGGTTTAAAAAATAAATAAACTCAAACGTCAAATGTCCTAAAAATGGTCTTAATTAATAATAAAATGACCGAGAGCCCCAAAAAAATTTTAATATTATATGGACGAATTTATTTTTTTATATATGTTTAACTTCTTGTATTTTTGACAATGGGTATTTTATAAGTATTTAAATTATAACTTGGATTTTTTTGAGAAGAAAAGATCACGTTTTAGTCTGAATGAGCCTAAAACAGTTTCTATGCCAAAATTAAAAATACTAAAAATTTAGTTCTAATTTGTGTTGAATATGTTAAAATTATCTATATTTTCTAATGCATGTGACTTACTAAGGAATCATAAGAAATAAAATAATATTAAAAAAACTTTTTATTTTAAGTTTGTTACTGAAATAATATTCTATGCCATAAATACATAGTGACAATAAATCTCCTTCCGACGCCTATGACAAGGATTAAAATCCTTTTTAACACTTTACACTTCCAAATATCTATTGTTATCCAACCCAAATAGTCCATTATTATAGACCGATTTTGCAAAAGACACCAGACTAAAGAACACAGGTAGATTGCGAAGAAAATAAAGGGTAAAAAATGATTTATTACTTTCTCTAGTTCTTGAATAAACTATAGTATAAGAGACAAAATCGGGTCTATTTTCCTTAACTCAAATGTCTTGGGGGGAAGGGGCGATCGCCCCCACCGCCCCCCTTGTATCCGCGCCTGAGTAGTAGTACGATGAATGTAGTCAGTAAAGCACTTTTGATTTAAAACTGATTAATTACCGAAACTTATGGTGTATATATACAAATTAAATTTCTAACCTATTTTTTTAACGTAATAATATTTACAATGACACTGTGGAATAAGCAAAACAATTAATATGATTATTTTAGCAATTATTGACTTAGTTTTTAACGTGCTGATTTAACGACATCTGTTGGAATACTGGGTCGTAATATTTTTGTATTTTATGTATAATTTTAGCTTAGACATTCTGGTTTCCATACCAAGATCGTCTTGCTGTGGCCTTTTTGGTTTTTCTTTTGATAATTTTAAAAAGGATCAATACAGCTCCTAATAATATTATTAACGTTGCCATTATGGTACTGATGATGACGAAGTGGTGGTATATTTTAGTCCAGTTGATGGTCTCAAGTACATCTTTAATCTCTAACTCATTTTGTTTGATTTTACCGAGCTGATTTGATGCATCTATAATGGGTTCTTCTTGAAGGTTCCAGATGGAGGCTGAGGTAACTGAGGTTACATTGATTTTAACTGGTTTGACAAATGTGCCAAAACCATTGCTGTTTCTGTTCTTTTAGGGGTTAGGATATTTCTCTTTGTCTTTATGAGACACCTTTGAGATATCACTAATATTCCTGTCTGGTTTAGTGTAACATCTTTCTTTGCTGTTTAGTTGTTTCCAGATAACTAATTCTATGGGGTTTTGTCGAATTTGGCAAACATTTTTATCTATAATACAATTAGGACTGTTTTCTACATTTCTAGTGGTCGTAGGCGCGCATAAATATACATTTTGATCAATATGTGTACATTCCCTGAATTCGGTTTCTGTTGGTTTGAAATACAGCTGAGGGTTGCAGTCAAGTGCTAATATTTCATTTGGCACATCTAGAATTCGGTATGTTTTGTTTGTAATTTTCAGTGGAATGAAAGTTGATTTGAAGAGTAGAAATTCGTCGATTTCTGTCAAGATGAAGCAGCCATACACGTGAATATGCAAGGAACTTTGTTGGGTTCTAGTTTGTAAAAGTTGATACGACACGATCCTAATATTTGTTGGAAGCTTCTTTGATTCAGATGTAATACTTTCTTCAATATGTGGGGGCGATATAAGTTCGAGTATATTTCGTCTATGACAATGAACATCGAGTAGTTTTTTGTAATAGTCCATTATCTCAGATGTATGTTTAATTTGTTTTCATCAATAACCTTATACCATTTGTCCATTTGATTTATTGTTTCCATGTCTTGATTGATTTTTTGACAAAATCTCTCAAAATAGTTATTGATTCTGGTTTCTGTATCATTAAAACTGGCAAGTGCTTGCAATATGAACTTTGTTTGATAATTTGAGGCTTTAACTAGCTCCTTCTAATTTTTGTCTTGTTCTTCAATATCACTATAAACTTCATCACTGACTCCAAAGAGGGATGTTAGTACTTTTCCCACTAGTCTCCTTTTGGCTCGTTTGGACATAACATTTTGCATTCCTTTGTTTATCCGTTCCAATTGCTCAGCTTTTTCTTGTAAATGCTGTATTAACGAAGTACACTGGATGTTCATCTTTAATACTTTCGCCTTCTCACAGACAGCAACTACCTCTTCCATAGCCTGATTGATGTTAGTTGTGTCGTTCAAAATACCTCTATCAATTTTAACCTTTCCTATATGTTTTGTCAGCCTGGCCAGGGATAGTATATTGCATAGTTCTGTGCGGTTGCCTGTTCTAGTGTAGTGACAAATAAGATAGCTATTAGGGTAACTATCCATTGATTATTTTTTTTTATTTTGTGGAAAATTTTTTTGGTTGATGCTGTATAGATGTTTGGGCGTCAAATTGTAATGGAATTAATTTATTTAGAGGTTTTCTCAAGAGAGTGTCATCGGCTCTTTTGACAATATTAAAAATTTAACAAAGGAAACAAAATTTTAGAATGACCAAAAATGTAAGTGGTTGGCTAGCTGTCTAAATACATGTCTCTTATTTTGTTAATAATATCTCTGATTTTTTCGGTCATGACTTTTATTTGCTCCCCATACCTCCACCCTTCAACAGTTTTCCCTTTGCAAAGGTCTAGATACGCCACTGATATATGCAATAATTTTGAATTTTGATATATGTTTTTAACTAAAGATAAGCTGTGTAAAACAAGCTTTAGATTTGCATTTAATGTTTAAGTTACTTTTTGTTTAATTTATTTGAATAACCTTTAACAAATATATATATATATATATATATATATATATATATATATATATATATATATATATAACATCAGTTTATAACGTTCTACACAGTCTTCTGATTTCCAGTCTCCATTGATCTCGGTTTTTCCATAGGTTTTCATCCATTTCTCTTCTCTTTATCCACTCCTTCTCTCCAACTTAGTCTGGGTCTACCTCTTTTCTTCTTCCCTGTGGTGCCCAATTTAAAACTTTTTTTGGAAGTCTAGTATCGTTCATTCGCTGAACATGTCTGACCATCTAAGTTGGTTGATTTTAATATTTTCTGTTATCTTGTGCTTAACGCCCATAATTTCTGAGATTCTTTGATTTCTGACTCAGTCCATTCTGGATTTTCCAGCCGCTCTTCTCTAATAATCCATTTCTGTAGCTTCTAGTGTTCTTAGAGTTCTTTCTTTCAATGGCCATACTTCACTTCCATAGGTGACAATGCTTTTAACAATACTATTAAAGATTTTGTGTTTGTTTTCTTTGGATATTGTTTTATCCCACAATATACTGTTCAACTGTCTAATAGCTTGTCGTCCCTGGTTGTTTCTATGCTTGATTTCTTCGTCATAACTAACCTGAACTAACCTTTTACAACATTTTTAAAATTGTTATCTTTCACTCTGCTGTTGTTATGGAGTCATTCCATATTCAATCATATTAGGGTTGAGACCATAATATTTTGTGTTTCCACAGTAATTTGCTTATTTATTGTAACCACGAAGTACAAAATTGCTGATTTTTTAGGGCCCCCTTTTTCTTTAATAACTTTTGAAATTTGCAAAAAATGATGAATTTTCCGACATCAAACACATATTTTTCCGAATAGTAATGACATGACTCATTTGTAAGCCTTTCATACTATCTACCTTATGTGGTACCAGCAGTTTTCCCAAACGAATTTTTTAAGAAAAAATAAATTTTCAAAAATATGTCTTTAACAATTATTTATATTTTAATTAATTGTAAGATTTAGTCAAAATAAGATTATGGGTTATCAGAATACTTAAATGGGCGTATGATATCCTTTAAATTATCTGGATATATAATTATACTGCTGAACGAATTATAATTTTAATGCTATAATTGATAAAACAGTAAAGAATAAACAAATGTGTAGAATAATTTTTTATACAATTTTTGATTTAGGATTTGCTATATGAATTTTTGGAAGACAGGAGATATTAATGACGTCGCATGTATACAAAACATATCTGAAGCTGACGCAAATAAGCCGGTCAGTGCCGCTATACTGAATAGAGAATTGAAGCGAGTCTGCCGTCGACTTGGAGCAGTGAACAATTGGATTCTTCTTTATTTAATACTACTCTACCTATTATGACTTTTATATAGTCTTTGTACATTGTCCGACCTATACTTTGACATGAGCCTTTTCCTTTTACCTTAATTTTAAAATCGTGTCTTGGATACAATATGTGAAATAAATTCTTTAGGTTTTTATACTATAACAGCAATTTTCAACCTGTGGTGCGCATCCCCCATAGAGAGACGTCGTGTAACAACGACGGGGGATTAATTTTAGTAGTTGTAAGGATCTATTGAACTAGCGATATTATATCGAGTTCGAAGAAAAAATTTTTAATAGATACTTCAAAGCCATTGAACACAATTCAGATTTACTTTACAATATATAAGATAAATTGGTTCATGAGCCTCGCAGAGAGCAAATATGTTCCAAAATATGATAAATTTTACAATAAACAGCAAAAGCTGATGTTAAAATTAGCCTTTACTTATTTAAAATACATTATTAAAACGTTCAACTCACTCGTTAAGGATTGATTTTGAGCTCCAACTCTAATAAATCAAAAATCTTAATAAACGGCAATTAATATATGTTATCCTAAGTTCTTTTGTGGGGTTAAAAGTATTTTTTCATTAAAATGTGCAAAACTTCTTAAATCTCCGTCTTCGTGCTTATGCAAGTAAAAATAACTAAAAAACGGTAAAACAGGTAAAAAATAAAGTAACTAAACAAATAAACTCAATAACCGGACCAATTTTAACTATTTTTCACCCCAAAATCCCAAATAATTACTGAAACAAATCGAGATGATAAACTTCTTTAGTTCAGATTGAATATTTATGGAAAGTTTATAACTAGAGTAACACGGAGAGAAGCATTGAGAGGGGCCAAAATTAAACTAGAACATGGGGAAAAATTAATTAAGGTATTATGATTACTACACAATGGATTCAAATAATAAGATCAAAACAGTCCAAAATACGATAATGAAAAAAACAACACCTTCAAAAGCAACTTGTATCAAATTTGACAGTGACAAAAAACCTTACTATATCATAAAAAATGCAAAATTTACGAAACTGATCTAAGAAATTTCAAGAAACTATCATACGTAAGAATGAAAGGAAAAATTACATTCGGAGAGTAGACAAGAAAACCGAGATATTAGTAGAGGGAAATAACAGTAAATTCAACATCAATAGAAATAAATACAACCACCCGCAGTCTAGTGAATGTCAAGCAAAACAACATAAACAGGGGTCAAACAATGATAGTCAAATGTAATAAAAGCCTTGTAGTGAAAAAATATGATCAAAAATCAGGAAGATTAAATAACAAGCTGAGAAAGAAATTTACAAAAAAGCAGAACTCCGGAGATTTGTAGTATAACCAAAACTGCAACCAATCCACAAAGGAAGTAAACTATTTGTCATTCAAAAAATTTACGAGGAAAAATCATATTCCATCTAACGATAACGAGAGTATTTGCGAAAGGAAGTAAAATTAATTGAATTAGCCGTTGTAAACTTAGACTAAAATTAGAACCGTAACAAGAATCATCGATGCACTCTTGTTCAGATAAACCACATGAAAATTGAAATGAATTAGTTTCATTTTGATCGTCATAAAATTTTGAAGTTACTGTAAATAAAACGTCCATATAGATATGTCTGATAGCACATAGCAATGCCAGTGTTGCCAGCTTCTACCCCCGTAGTTACACTCCAAAAAATGTTATTTATGATTAAAACTGGTAGGAAATTCGATTAGCAAATATTGAAAGATTGAGAAAAACTGATTGCGAATAATTTTTTTGATTTTTTTTAATCTTTTAAAATATAATTTTTGAAAAATTTATGGTCCGCTATAAAATGCGTTATCAGCTCTTATTCTCGGATAAACTGTTCTAGAGTAATGCTCATTTATTTCAGTAGATCAGAGTGTGAGAAAAAACCATGGTTTTAAGGAAATTTCAAAATTTTCGTTTTTTTTCGGTTTTTTTTAACTTTAACAAAAATTGAAAATCACGCGAAAAAATGTTTATAATTTAATTTTTTTTGGAATAATTTAACATAGATAACCGAATTATAACTGTATATAAAATGTTTACATGGAAGAGATTTACAATTACAATAATTAACGACCTTTAGGAATAATAGGTTAGAAGCTTAAAACTCTTACGTTGAATTCTTTTAGCAATTTCTGTTAATAAATTTTTTCCCAAAGTCATGTCATGTGAAGGGTTTCCTAGATCTACCGCCCCGCACTCTTAACTGATCACGCTGTATATCAAGAACATGCTTCCTGACGTTTACAACAATCTTGAGAGGGCCTGGACCTTTATTTAACACCCTCGTGTCGTAAGTTCTTTATTATTATGCTTGGGCGTCGCCCTTCTTTCCGCCGAAGTAAACTTTTAAGGAATATTATGTTGCTTTAAGTTCAGGTTTATTTGCTGGGGTGTTTTCATCACGGTAGACCGGTCCGGAAGCAAATGCCGTTTTTCAATTTTACGAATAGCGATAAAAGGATTTTAAAGGATATAAAAGCACAGGGTTAAATCGTTATAAAGTTAAGTGTAAATGGGTAAGGTATTAAAAAATAAACTTTCCACTTTTAAATAAATCTGACCTGATTATTTTTAGTGGTTAAAAAAACTCTGGTAGTCATAGAAAAAATTACTTTATTTGCCAAAATTTCTACATTATTATTTAACCCTTATAATTTCCAAGGGTAGTGCTACATCTGGCTAGACAATGAAGCTTCTTCAGACTTGAATGAATGAATGAATGAAAAAGGGGTGGTGATACTAGATCATCGATGCCTAGGCCTCCATTGGGCTCTTTATAGCCCACTATAGCTGCAAGTTATTCGAGGTCGATCGCCTTTGCGAATTCAAGCAGCCTCGTTAGTTGAACTTGCCTAACTGCTTCCGGTAACAAAATTGTATGTTCGAAATATCTCTGTCTCAGTTTGTTGATTGCTGGGCACTCTCTGAGGATGTGGACAGCAGTTTCATCCTCCTCCAAACACCATCTGCAGTCAGGTCGTCGTCGACACCGATTCTATGAAGATGGCCCCTGAAATGACAATGGTTTGTCAACAATTCCACCACAATTCTCAGCTCTTTCCTTCCCAAGGAGATAAGCTCCTTAGTACGCCGTGCGCCAGGCCCAGCTATATGTTCCTCAGCAGATCTCATTCCAGGAGCTCCCCTCCACGATTCAATAAATTTGTTTTCCAACAACGATTTTAATTCTCTTTTGCCGATAGCAAATGGAACAGGTAGTATTGGTTGGAGTCCATTCGGTTCAGTTGTCGAACCCAATTTTGCCAGACGGTATGGTTCCTTATTCCCGCGTATGCCCGGGTGACCCGGAACCCATACGAGTCTGACTGTGCAGCCTTGTCATGCCATTTAGTACGTCTTTGCACTCAGACACTAGTCTCAAAGTTACAACACTGAACTGCAGTGCCAATATCGCAGCCTTACTATCTGAGCATATATTTATTACCCTATTCCTGTCTATATCCTTCTCGTAAAGATGGGCACACTGCAGAATAGCATAAATTTTCGCTGTGAAGATTGTTGAACGTTGTCCGAGAGGGTAGTACTCTCTGACTTCTGTGTTCTTGTCTAATACTCCGACTCCGGCTCTTTCATCTTGTCGAAATCCATCAAGATCCATTTTTCGGAAGATTTGTTCTCCCTCTCAATCCTCTCTACTTGGCAGAAATATATCCAAAAAGCAATTGGGTTTCAAAGCGGCGGCATGTAATCTGTCCGCATAGAGAGTGAAGGATACCTTTCCACCACGCTTGCCGAGACACCTGAGTAGTCGCCCATTCCAATTTCAAGACGTCCCAGGCAACTGAGACGATAAACAGTTTTCAGGACCTCGTTTTCTATGTATAAGTGAAGTGGAGGCAGGCCTGTGTATACAAACTGGCATCATCCAGTTCACTCAACAGGCTATCCACCACACGACTCCACAGCAAAGGAGATAGCACTCCTCCCTGTGGACAGCCCCTTCTTGACAATGCTTTAATAGTTACATTGTTAAGCCCAGTATATATTATTCTCTGAGTTAACATTGCTCTGATCAATGCGAGTAGTGTCGGTTCAGAGCCTGGTCGTTGTAGAACATTGCATATCGAATCGTGAGATGTGTTGTCGAATGTCCCCTCGATATCGATAAAGGTAACTAAGGCAGATTGTACACCCAACAGACCGTTTTCGACTCTTGTGACGAATCGATGTAGCGCAGTATCTGTGGATTTTCCTGCCTGATAGGAAAATTGCAAAAGGTGTAAGGTATTTTGCAGAGGCGGGATGCTGAGGGCATGCTTTCTACGATTCTTGTATTTTCTCTGGGCAGTTTTATATTCTTCCTAGCACATTTCAGTTAGATATTTTAGCGGTGGTTCTCAATTTGATAGTTCCACCAGCATATTTTGATGTTTATGGGCGTTCGTTGTATTTGACAGCTAGGCTCAAATGAACCTCGAAGTGCATCATTGATTTGTTCGGTAGCTATTTCCAAATCAGCTTCATCACGGTATCTCGATAAGAACCCTATGACTCTGCTCACCAGTTCCCCCCGAAAGAGGTCCCAGTTTGTTGTTCTAGGGTTTCGGTATTCCGCTACGGCTGCGTCTTGTTCAACGTCAATTTCAAATAGGATGTGTCGGCGATCTGATAACGAGACCTTTGAACCAACTTCCCACTTCTTCACCAAGTTCTACATATTTTAAGAACAAATAGATCTATAGCAGACTCTCCTCTTCTTGTAATAAAAGTAGACGTGTTCCCTCTGTTAGTAAATTCCAGGTTGTTGATACTGAGGAAGCCCAGTAAATCTCCTCTGATAACGAGACCTTTGAACCAACTTCCCACTTCTTCACCAAGTTCTACATATTTTGAGTACAAATAGATCTATAGCAGACTCTCCTCTTCTTGTAATAAAAGTAGACGTGTTCCCTCTGTTAGTAAATTCCAGGTTGTTGATACTGAGGAAGCCCAGTAAATCTCCTCCTCTGGGATTGATGTTCTTGCACACCCATAAAATGTGATGTGCGTTTGAATCGCAGCCCAACAGAAGTGGTAAGTGTAGCACCTCGCAATATTTTACTATGTCCATCACCTCGCGTAGGGGACTTTCTCGTTCCACGGGAAAGTATGCTGATGCCACAACACACAGATTTAAGAGAGATTCTCACCACTACCAGATCTCTACTACTGAGTCCTAGTAGAGGGAAGTACTCCAGCTGTTGTTGAATTATTCGTCTTATGCAACTAAACAATTTGTTTCTATATTTAACTTTTATGACTTATATTAACCACAAATAACAATCTTCACGGAAATACCTTTACTTAGAAAATCCGCAAGAAGCCTTATAATACTACTAGTTTATAATGGATTTCTAAAAAGTAAAAGTGTCCACTGAAAAAGTTTTAAAGAAACTCTTGTACAGATATACCCACGCCATGCAACTGAATAATTAGTTTTCATACTTACTTTCCAAGAATCTAAACAAATAAACATAAACTTGAGAACAACATACAACTTCTTGAAATTTTGCTCTTAGAAAGTAGGACGACACCCAACCATAACAATAAAGAAAGTTCAATCCGAAGACGTTAAAAAAGGTTTAGACCTTCCTAGGGATTGCACAAGGGTCAGAATGGATTTCAGCAAGATAAATCTAGAGTATTTTAGCAATGAGGAATATTTGCGTTATGTCTATGAACATTTTTGTGAGTAGTGGGTGTTGGAGTTTATTGTCTTTACGCATAATGTTATATCTACATATTTAAGTCAGTTAAAAATAGTAGAGGAATCTATAATTCCAGCAATTTAGTTAATAATGATAATTCTGCGTAGGGAACGAGGTTGTGCAAAATGAGATAATTGAGTTTTGTTATTGAATAAAACCCATATTTTCATGGAATAAGAAAAATATTCTGAGCTCAATTAATCTTTAGTAATCAATATTTTTACTACATAGCAACTAAAGAAAATTTCTTAAGAAACTTGAATACAATTAATACTCAAAACGAAAAGGTATCCTACATGGCGCGAAGAAGTAAGGAATAACACTGAATTTACTAGTAACAAAATTAATCCTTAAATTATATCTATACTATTATACAGGGTGTCAAAATTTTCATTTGTATACTCTGAAGGGAGATTCTACATATGCAAACATAAAAGAAAAATTTCATATGAATCTAGGTCCGCAAATGCGTCATAAGGGAGTTATGACCGTTGAAATTTAGCCCAAAAACATGGATTTTTACTTAATGCCTTGCGATTGTTTATTATTTTAATATTAACACAAAACTACTTTCGCTTCAAAGGGCACTGTAGAAATCTTTTAGTAGTTCCTGATTAGTAGGTCAAAAGTGTCAATGGTCGTTAAGTCTAAAAACATCATGGTTCAAAGGTATAGGTCACTGAGTTTGCACTATTCTGTATTTGAAAGCCTGTACATATGTTACTGCAGCCTTTTTTATGTCCATAAAATGACCTCCGCCAATGTGGTTCAGAAGATAGAGGACAAAATTTCATCTTCGGTGATAAACTGGACCTTGCTCTCAAGGTGAAAGGTCAAGCTCTGCTCAAGGTGAAATTAGGATCGAATGATACTTAATCTTTTTGATATCTGGAATAATGATGTCTGCCAAAGTTAGAAAGATTATCTAGCGAAAGATGTTGTCTTTATCTTCAAGGACGAATTTTAAATCTAGCTTAAGGTCAACGTTCAAGGTTGGCTCAAGGCTAGATCTAGTTTAAATGAGGACTTATATTTTTTAACCAGAAAATATGAAAATCAAAATGTTTTGACTTTAGATATAATCTTGTCGTTGGCAGTTAGAGATAGTCAGTCAGATAAAGCATGATCAAATAGATATATGACGTTTGATATTATAAAACTATATGCCTACACTCATCTATATAGATTACTCATATCTATTCCAAGTCAAAAACAGGGATGTCATGATGATGTAATCATCTCCATTGGCCACTTCTTTTCAGAATATCATCTATTTTAACTCTGTGTTGTATAACATTAGGAGTGGGCGATCTTAATAGCATTTATTGAGCAAGCTTCACCAGCTAACCACTATTAAACTCCACAATCTAACTGCCAAAAGCAAAATCATATCTAAAATAAAAGATTTTGATTTTCATATTTTCGAATTAAAAAATGTAACTACTCATTTAAACCAGATTTCACCTTAGGCCGATCTTGAACGTTGACCTTGAGCAAGATATAGAATCCGTCAGCGAAGATAAAGATAAAAATCTTTCGCTCGAACCTCTTTCTAGCCTTGGCGGACATCATTGTTCCAGACATCAAAAAGATTGGTTATTATTCAATCCCAATTTGACATTGAGCGGATGTTGATCTATGACCTTGAAAATGCGGTCAAGTTTGTTGACGAAAATGAAAATCTTGTCTTTAAGCTTCTGTACATCGTCATCTTCATGCGACCGCAGCTTTGTAAAGGTGGGTACTTTTCTACAAAGTATGAGGCTGCAAGATGTAACGCAACTGATAGAACCTATCGTCAACATGAGCATGACGATCAGAACAAACCGGACTAACTCGATTATGTTGGAGGTAAGTTAATATCCGGAAAAAATCGCTGATGTCATCTGTGTTGCAAACAAGTATTGTTTTGCATCTGACATATTAAATCAGGATAGAAACTGGGTACCACATACCAACTGTGCGAACTGCTGTAACATGTTAACAACATATCACAAAAAGAAGGACTATTTGAATTCAAAATACTTAGCACCTGTCATATGGAGCTTGCCAGAATCAAGAGAGGATTATTTTTTTTGCATGGCCGTCACTCATAAATTTAATATGAAAAATGGATCTAAAATCCAGAATATTTGTACACGTAAAGTGGTTCCAGCTGTCTCAATTCCAAGGAATTGTGGTGATGCGGACAATAGTGCCGTAGAAATAGAATATAGATGCGAAGTAAATATGGAGTTTAGTTGAGAAGAACTGGAGAAATTAAGTTCAAGCCACGAAGAGCAGGAAAGAGAAATAAAATGACTCAACAATTTACACAAGGAGAATTAAGTAACTTGGGAAAAGAGTTAGAATTATGAAAAGAAATGTACTTCTTGCTTCAAGGTTGAAATAGAAGAATCTCCTAGAAAAAGGTATAAATATTTTAGTTTATAGGAACAAAGAGCAGAAATTGGGATCATTTTTCACCCAGGATAAACCACAGGAATTGGTATATTGCAACAACATCGCCGAGCTAATGAATAGTTTGAAAGCTGGTATTTATAAACCAGAAGAGTTGCCTCTCAAAGAGTCTTACGAAAACATTAAAATCGTTCTAGAAAAAAATAACATATTCGGAGCATCAGTGGAGGATTTGTGGCAATCTTAAAATTACTGGAATTGTTCTAGGGATGCAGAGCCAAAATAATAAATACCCCTACTTCTTATGCCTTTTTGACAGTATGAATCAAGCAAATCACTACAAAAAGCCAAATGGCCAAAACGAAAGTCACTGTGGCCTAAATCATCACACTCAAATTTTTATTCCTAAACTGCACCTAAAACTTAATGAAACAATTCGTGAAGGCCTTGGAT
Organism: Diaprepes abbreviatus; assembly: GCA_034092305.1. NCBI lineage: Eukaryota > Metazoa > Arthropoda > Insecta > Coleoptera > Curculionidae > Diaprepes > Diaprepes abbreviatus. Next base: position 17,283,297 of record JASJET010000200.1, on the reverse strand, counting down.
AAAACTGGAAACAGTTTCAAATATATAGCGCTGAAAATGCCCAATTTTCGATTTTTTTGCAGAGCTGTGTTATTGAACATTACCACCTATTGCCAAATCATGTCTAGTCTTGTATTTACCCTCTTTACAAACTTTAATATTTGGTTAGCTCTTACAACGGAACGTATAATGTGTAATTTTACATTACTTATATTAAAAAAATAAAATATTTATATAAAAACTAAAAATATGGTTTCCTAGTAGAGTCAGAAATCTAAAAATATTATATTATGTTCTGTTCATCGCATTTTTCAAATTTTAAAAATTTTATTGACAAAAGACTCCAATAAATCCCTATTTCACTACCATGGTCTAACATTAAAATCGATCCTAGTTAATAGTAGAAGATTTAAACCGACAAATACAACATGTCAAACAATTTCTGAATCTTATAAATATAATAATATAAAATTGTTTGTGTGTATTACCGATAAGTCAAAAATTGAAAATTTTCTATATGTTCGGGAGACAGCTATTCCTCTTAACGACTCCAATCATTCACATTTTTATCCTTAATTTTCCTATGTAGCCGTTTATTTCTTGACATATGTAATATAAATTATAATAATCGCAGAACATAAGCTCTAAGTCTTAAACCTTCTTAGTGATTCTTGCTTCATAAATATTTTTAAGTCATATCTCTATACCTAATATTAATATATCTATTATATATGTTATTTCCATCAATTTCAGACGTAAAAATTTTAATATAACTTTTAGAAAGAACATTTAAAATAATAAGCTTCTCTACGCCTTTGTATTTGGAGACAGACTTTTCTTTGGTATAATATACGTGGGTTAAGAATGTAATATACTTTTTTAAGTTTACAGGTCACTGATGGCCCCTCTCAAAAAAATGATGTGGGTAGTAAGATATAATTTATTACAAAATTATGATGGGCCACCCGTATTTTATTCGTTACATTCTTAGGTCACAAATTTCTCTCAAAGGAGTACATTTTCCCTTGATCTCATTTTTATAGATATTAACCTGCCCCTACATATTCTCAAATCTATTTTTTACTTTATGTTATGAAATTCGTACATAAAGTTGAGATTTTTGCTGGCACTTCAGAAATCCTTGGAAGGAAAAATAACGTATTTTAATATTTTCTTTCTCGAAAGTTATTACATTTACTTTCAAATATACACTAAACGAAAATTGTTTTGATTTAGGGTATGTTTTCTATTTATTATTGAAAACCCATTTAAAAGTTAATGTTTTATAGAGATAGGAATTGTTTAAAGTTATTATTAAAATTGATGGTTTAAGTATCTGCCCTCAATTGTTTATAGATTCGCCCTAAACGCCTGTCAACTTCGACAACTTGTATCTCGTTAAGCGATTGACAATTTTTTTTTACAAAATAACCATCTTTCCGAGTACTTTCAAACCATGTTTTCAGAGAAATTTTTCGATAGAAATTCATGAAGATATTCAAAAAATTTAAATATAACCTTAAACAATTCCTGAGCAGAGCCTAATTATTCGATTTTAATTTAGAGAAAAACCCTTGAAAGCTTGAGATCTCTAGAATATGTGAAAAAAATTACAATTATGTGACTTTTTGATTTACGACTTAATCTAATTTGAAAATTTTTCCATTGGATTGCAAAATTATTATGCAAAAAGTATCGAACCGATTTTAAGAAAATTTAGTAAATTGTTTGATTATAATATGAAGTTTTATTTGCCCAAATATGAAGGTCCTCAGAGAAATGTAAGTGGCCCAAAAACAATCGCTTAAAAAAAACTAGTTTTTTGGCTTGTTTTTTGATTTTTACTATTTTGCAAGGGTAATAAATTTTAAGATTTTTAGCCAACACTGCCTTGTGGAAAATTTAATTGCAAAACTTTTTTTCCTTACAGCTTTTCTGTAAAATGAATACTTTCAAAGTTATGCGGATGAAAAGAGAAAAAAAAAGCCTTTTGTCACTTTTGGTTAAATAAATAAACGGAGCGGTATTTTTTGAGAGGGAGCATATCTCAATTATTGTTATAGCCATTATTCTGGAGGGTTTGCAGCAAAAAATAACTGGCCCCGTTTCAACAGCCAATCAAGCACAGATTAGCTCCGTCTACACTGCAGTCCGTAAGAACAACTTCTGTGTAGACCACTGACCTCTACTATGGACCCCTACTCTTGTCGGCTGCTAAAGCCAAAAATGGCAAATCATGGGCGAAGAAATGCGTTTCTGCACATGAGGCGCCAGTCATATTTTTGGACGTTGATCAGATAAGGGCATGCGCATAAGAGACTTCCTATTATCGATCGGTTGTTTCGTAGCGCCATCCGTAAACAGCACAGTATCAGCTCAACGCCATTTTTGTGTTTATTTTTGCTTTGTGTGTTGCGTGCAATTTAAACGGATTTATAGCGTTTTAAGTGATTTATTTTATTTGTTTTTGTGTTTTTATTTAATATAATGGAATGTGAACATATTTTATTTTTTTTATTTTCCTTTTTCTCTATTGGGTAAAAAATAGTATTGCTTTACAACGTTTTTGGATTTATAGTGTTTTCGAATAACATTAACATGTAGTATGATATATTTTTAGCACTTTCCAAATGATTACCAAAAGATAAACTGAACTTTTAAGCAATCAATTATTTTTAAAAAATTTGAAAATTCGCACCAAACCATAGAATAGTTTATTCTATAATATGAAATAAGTACATTCATCAATATGTCAAGAAATGGTACAATTTCTCCATCTATTCCATTACTTACATAAATAAAAACATACATCCTCAAAATGAAGTTGGAATATTTTAAAACATACATATATAACTTACAATAATTATAATGCATTATTATTTTGTTATATACATAAAATATTTCAGTACAAGGTTTATATTTTAGCCAGAATCGGCTATTGGCTCTATAATTTCTAAGCTGTGTTTGAATTATTTTTTCAAATTGTTAACGATTTTTTTCCAGTTGCTAATTTGCACAATGTCCATATTCTTGCATAACTTCATCCACCTTATATTTAACCGATGTTTCCACCCAGCTCAAATGTTTTTTTTTTTGTTCTGCAGCCATTCTATGATTTATTATTTTGTATGTCTGAATATTGAGGACATGACGTTAAAAAGCGTTGTTCTGGTTTTGGAAGTAAATTCAGATTAGTTATGTCCATACTCATTTTATGAAATTGTCATGATTAATGTGGTCATGACAATCCCCACTTTGAAATCGTCAAATTAAAAATTCATTAATATGTTAACAAAACCAAAATATTACGAAATAAGTTAGACAAATGTGAATTTCTTTTGTTGGTATATTTTTTTATTCACCCCCAGCAATGACCTTGTTCACTTATTTTATTTGAAATAACGTTTTCATCATTTTGTCGAAAAAATTAATACGATAAGAATATATATGCTCCGTTCACCATTACGGCAGAAACATATTATTATATAAAATTATTTTTAAATCCTGCCTATCCGTCGACAAACCTAAATCGTATCAATATTTTCTTAAAAAATGAAAAAAAAAGATAAGGAAAAGAAGGTCATTATTTTTTAATAATTAGAGAATAAATTGCCGGACCTTAAAAATGTTAATTATTCACTCCCACCGTACAACAAGAAAGTTAACACACACAGACGGAAAGTATAAGAAATGACTAAACTAACTCCCATCGGTAGACACAGACCGGATTATTCCCTTCTGCTTCAGATATTATTTGTGCCCATATGATGTGACTCCCAGAACAAGAAAGTTACATGACATCGACTTTTTTAATAAAGATTGCAACTATGGTTGCAACTTTGATAACTTGCTTGATTTAGACACTATTTATGACTAATTGAACTAACTAAATAGATTTTCGAAGTTTGGTCCTGTCGATGGTCACCTGATCATTTTGTAGTGCGCATGCCGACATCTAATCTACGACGTTTACATTTTATTGTCGTAAATTGCCGCTTTTTGGATTAAACTTTGCGGATCTATAAATATTTTATCTATGGTGTAGACCGGGCTGATCTACAAACTGCCGTCGCATGATGACGACGCCTACAGGCCCGTTTTCTCATCTCGACTAGCCGCCGATACTGAGGATTTGACTCCCTGCATAATACATTGTTTTTACATGTTTGCCATGACGGCATGAAGGCCATGATCAACTTCATTGCTCACAGTTAACTACGTAGAAATGCCCTGGATGCAAAGACATGAAAACAATCGTTTCCGGAACAATATCTCGATCAAATACGACATACTAACGAGTATAAAAACGAAAAAATTTCTTTCTTACTGGATCATGTGATTATAGGGTTATGACATTATGGAATTTGAGGGTTATAAGTTCATTGGGTTATGGAATTAAGAGGTTAAAGATCACAGCTGTTTCAAACATACTAAATTTCGTAGTTTGAATGCTCAAGGGTTTTGGGATTTTGGGGTTCTGTAGTTTGTTGAGGGTGTTTATTTTAATGTTTTTGAGTTTTATCATTTTTAGAAAATTTTTTGGATTAGAAAAAAAAACTGGCGTGATATAGTATTATATTTGCATTCTTTGTGAACTCCTTTTACCACAGAATATTCTAAATACATTGGGTCAATTCTTGACCGATTTTAGTAATTAATAAATATAGTTATCAACACAACAAGTAACGTAGCAATTATTATATCACCAAGTTATGAAGAATATTTGAAAGGTAAACAATGAAGAAAACAATTTTAAATCATATAACCTTATCTCATGTCTTTACTCCAACTTTTATATATAACAGTTGCCAATGCTGTGTACAATTTTAACGACAGCAGAACAAATAAACACGAAACCTAGAACAAAATATTTTTTAGGAAAATTTTACTCTTGGGAAGTACGGTGACACCCAACTATAACAATAAAGAATGTTCAATACAGCGATGTTAAAAAAGGTTCAGGTCCTTCTAAGGGTAGTGTAAGGGTCAAAAAGGATTTCTGTAGGTTAAATCTCGAGAAGCTTACGAATAGGAATTATTTATGTTTTGTGAATATGTGCGTGTTTTCGAAAGATATTTCGACTTCATGTACCTACCTAAACCGTATTTTTAAATATGTTTAATAAATAATTGTGCAAAATTTTAAGAATGTTATACCTTGATATATGAAACAAAAAGAAAAAGGATACCATTCAATTAAACCAATATTCCAGACTCACTTTTGAGTTAATATAATACCCGATTTGTTAATTTAAATTAGCTAGCCATTTATATTATGAGAACTGACATCACTGGAGTTGCTAGACGTCAAACACATCCATTGTAAAATTTGACATTTTGAACAGTATATCTATTTAGAACGTTTTGACATATGGACTATTGTGTTGTTTACAGTAACTTGAAAACTTCATCTCGGCAAAAAAAAAGGAATTAATTAGTTTATCTCAACAAGAGTGCATCAATGAACTTAATGATACTAGGCAACAAATTTTAGTTTATTTGTTGTATGCTATATGAAAAAGGCATTTTTTTGTTAATTTTGGAGCGCTGAACATAAAAATGATAATAAAATTAAAAACTTAGCGACATTTTTTTTATTTGATTTTTAACAAAATAATGAATAACATTTTTATAAAAAAAATTTAGCCAACTTCTAAAAGTGCGCTAAAAAGTGAAAAATAACTATAAATTTCTACATGAAATTGAAATTTTTGAAGTCGGCGCCAAACTAATACCTGACACAATAGGATTCGCATAAAGCGATTAACAATAGTTTATTTGTAATTGATTTCTTACCATAATTTGTATATATTAATAGTTATTTGTTTCATTTAGAAATAACTTGGCGCCGACTTCAAAAATTTCATATATAAATTTTGTTATTTTTCACTTTTTAGCGCACTTTTAGAAGTCGGTTCAATTTTTTTTATTAAAATTTTATTTTTCAATTTTTAGTTTTGAGTTCATTATGATATCCATAAATTATTTGAACTAAGTATTAATCGAGATTAGTGTACCTCGCAATGATTCCAAGGTGGCAAAAAAGTACCCATTTTATCCAAAGTTTTAATTACCCTAAAATGAACCACTAAAAATTCTTTGGTTCTTAGAGTTCTACAAATGCCAATGAAATTGTATCAAACAAATATTTAGTCTGTCATAGTAAATCCACTATCTTAAATTTTAAATTAGTTTTAGATTGGTAATATCGATATTTAAAGAACTTGAGATGTAAATTTCTTAGCTCAATATATTTTATACTGGATATTGCGTTGTATACGCTACAAGAACCCGCCAATATCAATTTTAAGCAAAATCGGAAAACGTAAAATTTTCATTCTCTCATATTATATCTTGTCAACCTAATATTGTAAAAAATTAACTTCATATTCGTAATACACGACTCCGAAAAAACCCTAACACCAAATCTGATAAAATGCGAAAGAGATAATATTTTCAACTAACTATATTGGATCCGCCTTATTGAATTTCAAAAAAATAATTTTAGCGTCTTAATGTAATCTAAATCTAAACCCTTCCCTAGTACCAATTTTAGATGAAATTCAGAAATTCAAAATTTTTAGACCGTCATATTGACTCTGACATATTAGATTTTCTTAAAATAATTTTATATTCGCTATTTATATCCTTAAAAACGATTCAGTCCCACATTTGAACAAAATCGAAAAAAGTAAAATTTTTGTCCGCCATATTAAATTCTGAAAAAAATACTATTAAATTCGTAACTTACCCCCTCAAGAATCCCTTATATTAGTTTTGCCATGGATGCCATGTTGAATCAGCCAGATTGAGTAACAAAAATCCCCCAATACTAATTTTAGAAACAATCGAAAGATGTAGACCAGTAATCCGTCATCTTGGATCAGCCATATTCATTTTCTTTTTTAAATAATGTCAAATTCTTAATGTGCGATCCCAAAAATTCCCCCATATCAATTTTGAAAAAAATCGAAAAAAATTTATTTTTTACTCCCATATTGGATACGCCATATTGAATTTTTTAAAAATAGTTTCAGATTCGTTATGTATAACTCCGAAAACTGTCCCATACCAAATTTCGAGAAAATCGAACAAAATTGATGTTTTCGTCCGCCATATTGGATCCGTCATATTGAATCTTTTAAAAATGATTTTTAGGTTCGTCATGTGCGACCCCACAAACTCCCCAGTACCAATTTTGGAAAAAATCGGACAAAATTGATTTTTTTTATCCGCCATATTGGATCCACCATATTGAATTTTTTAAAAATAATTTTAGATTCGTTCCGTACAATCGTAGAATCCCGAAAATTTCTCCATACCAATTTTGGAGAAAATCCGACAAAAATATTTTTTTTTGGCCGCCATACTGTCAGCGCCATCTTGGATTTTATTGCACCAATTTCATCCAAAAAAATATGGGACCACCGCAGTAACTTCCTGAATATAACGTAGAAAATTTCATTCAAATCGATGTACATAAATAAAAAAACATACATACTCGACGAATTGAGAACCTGCTCCTTTTAGAAGTCGGTTAAAAATACAAACTTTTACTCTAGTAGAGATACTAAATATCCTATCTTTTTGTTTTTCTTTTATTTCTGGAGCATCTCTAACAAGAGGCCAATAGTAGTCGGCAAGCATGAAAGCATTCCACTTTCCCTGGTACCTTTTCTTCATTGTTGATATATCTTGATGGAAGCATTAGCCATGCCCATCACTTACAGCTCCGCAGTTGTCATGAAAAAAGTCCAGATGTGAGTGAAGGAAATGGATCTTTAGAGACATATTACAACCCATTTTTTGATACGATGACAGCATATTTTCAACAAGAGTAAAGTAATTGTGAACTTTTTTATTTCCGAAGGAATTTATGTCCACGATGCGAAAGTCATTCCAAGCATTTTTTTCAATATCTTACAGAGTGTTGTCAAAATGATTGTCTTTCAGAATATTTCAAATCTGTGGTCCAACAAAAATACCTTTTTTAATTATTGCTTCACTTAGCCTTGGGAATTTCTGACGCAGTTACTGAAAAGCTGGCCCATCTGTATTCAGTGCCTTAACAAAATTTATCATTAGGCCCAATTTGATATGGAATGGTGGCAACAAGTCTACTATGTTGTTCATTCTTGTCACCTGGTTCTAATGATTGTCGAACGAACCAATCTTTTCTCATGTAATGAAGTGCCTTTGCCCGACTGTCCCATTTACACAAAAAACAGCAAAATTTGGTGCAACCTAGGTGCAACCCAAGCAAAAGTGCAACCACCTAAGTCGCCACAGATCTGCCATTGGTCCTCATTCTTTCATGTAAATCCCATACACTGCTTACAAAAATTATAGTTTTTTGAATGAGTAAAGTTTACTCGAATTCACTTTACATAAAGATTTCTCAATTCTAATACCCACGAGCTGCCACAGGACTTATTGTGGGATTAAATGCATTCTAGGCATTAGTAAAACCGACGTATAAAATATATTGCATGAAGCAATATTTTCGTTTTATCCTTCATAATTTGACAATCGCTTAGAACAAGGCCCCTGTCAATTGGTGCAAGGAAATTCTCAAACAATACGAAAGCGGTGCTTCAAAAAATATTAAAACAAGTAACGAGTCTTGTATATATTCGTAAAATTCCAAAAGTAAACAGCAGTCGACCAAATGTTCTTTAATGATAAGTCGAAATAAGCAAAAATTGCTCTCGCATGAACCACTTCAAAGCAAATGGTGATCGTTTTTTTCGGAAAAATTGACATTGCTTTTATAAAATCATAGAACTGTTACTTCTACATTTGTTTGCCAAAAGTCTCGAGTAAATTGAGAAAAACAAACCGGATACGACGTATTATTCTTCACCATGACCGTATGAGCTGTTTCACGTTATCTCAAAGAAGTGACTTTTGGACACTGAAAACGTGAAATTAATCAAATTTCCATCATACAACCCTGTTTTGACATTCAATGTTTTTTTTTGTTCCCGTTAAGTCCCTTGAAGAAGCGGTTGGTGTTTGAGGATACCATATTCACAGAGGTAAAAATATTATTCAGATTTTCAATGATAAACATTTTTTTTTGTTTATGAATCCCAAATATAAGCGGCTATAATTCCTCTTCAAATACTGTTATTAGTGAAAATTTAAAAAAAAAAATAAATTGCTGGCTACAGGATATAAAATTCACAAAATATAATTTCTCCAAATACCCTTTACACAACTTTAATGATTTTCACAAATGTTAGTTGTATCTCCTTCAAGTCATAAAGCAATCGATCATCTACCTCTCACGCAATGTCATTTTTGATTTGACACGATGTGGACATATTGCTGACTTCTGTTAAGATGGCATCAGTTGAATTATTAGGATTTCTAAGGTTAAAATCTTACTGTTAAGCTTGGAAAATCCATCTCTCATGAAATAAATTGACACGAGGTTTTAACTGTAATCGACTTGATGTTACCGAATTAGATTTTGTTTATTCAGATTTGATATTAAGATTAATTTAATAAATATAGTAATTTTTGTTAACTAAATAACAATATTTAAAAGGAAAAAAATAAATATAATTTCCTATTATTTTTAAAAATACCTCCTGATAACCTACTATTTAGGGTAATACACCTAGTGAATAATCTTCTATAAATTTAAAGTCAAAGACAAAGCAACTATTTCTAGTATTTGGATTTGTGAAGATTTTAAACTGAAATCTGATGATGCAAAATATCACTCTAATGAAGAAGCTTAGTATGTTCTTGACTAAAATGTGGCCGGACTTGCATTGTCTTTATTTTTATTTATTTTTACGACGTTTCGATTAGGTTGTATCTCTAATCGTTATCAAGTATAAACTGAATGTTTTGTCTTAAGACAACGAGCTTATATAGGGACTGTGTCCATTGAAGCGTAACGTTTCGCTTCACTGTACACACCTCAATGATTTGATGTTACAAAGCAGTGGTTGTCAAAGATTAGGTATCTCAACACTCGGTTTACTGAAGATTCCATTATTGTTTTTAATGTAAGCTGCTTCTAGAAATGTTCTTTTTTTCATGTTGGGTTCCATATATATTGCCGCAGCCTCAGACCATTTTATATGGTGTTGTTTATCCCAGGAGTGTTCTGCAATACCTGATCTCGACGTTTCCCCTTTTTGTGTATGAATTTTATGTTCCTTAATTCTAACTTCTAGCGGTCGTTTGGTTTCTCCAATATACATTTCACCACACTCACATGGAACTTTGTAAACACATTCTTTCTTATCGGTAGTTTTAGGTTTTGTTTTTGGTAAATGAGCTCTAAGGGTATTTCCTGATTTAAAGGCTGTTTTTATATTATAACTACTGGCAATTCGTCTTATTTTCTCTGACGTTCCCTTAATGTACGGAATTGTGAAGAAGGAATGTGTTTCTTGCTGTCCAGTGTTCGTTGTTGTAAAATTATTTATAACATCGTCAATTAGTTTTAAAGGGTAACCATTCTGTTGTAAATCGGATTTAATATATATATATATATATATATATATATATATATATATATATATATATATATAAGAGGAAGCAAATATTAATCGGATTTAATATATATATATATATATATATATATATATATATATATATATATATATATATATATATATATATATATATATATAAGAGGTTCCAAATATTAAATCCAATTTACAACAGAATGGTTACCCTTTAAAACTAATTGACGATGTTATAAATAATTTTAGAACAACGAACACTGGACAGCAAGAAACATATTCCTTCTTCACAATTCCGTACATTAAGGGAACGTCGGAGAAAATAAGACGAATTGCCAGTAGTTATAATACAAAAACAGCCTTTAAATCGGGAAATACCCTTAGAGCTCATTTACCAAAAACAAAACCTAAAACTACAGATAAGGAAGAATGTGTTTACAAAGTTCCATGTGAGTGTGGTGAAATGTATATTGGAGAAACCAAATGACCGCTAGAAGTTAGAATTAAGGAACATAAAACTCATACACAAAAAGGGGGAACATCGATATCAGGTATTGTAGAACACTCCTGGGATAAACAACACCATATAAAATGGTCTGAGGCTGCGGCAATATATATGGAACCCAATATGAAAAAAAGAAAATTTATAGAAACAGCTTATATTAAAAACAATAATGGAATCTTCAGTAAACCGAGTGTTGAGATACCTAATCTTTGGCAACCACTACTTTGTAACATCAAATCATTGAGGTGTGTACAATGAAGCGAAACGTTGCGCTTCAATGGACACAGTCCCTATATAAACTCGTAGTCTTAAGACAAAACATTCAGTTTATACTTGATAACGATTAGAGATACAACCTAATCGAAACGTCGTAAAAATAAATAAAATAAAGACAATGCAAGTCCGGCCACATTTTAGTCATTCTTCAACATTGTCTACAACCTTCAAACAAACGTTAGTATGTTCTTGTAATCCCATATCATCAAATCTTTAAATAAAAAACATAACATTATATAGAAAATATCAGCCTTCAATTTTCACAATTTCACCTGGAAATAGATAAATATATTACTTGAGTATGAATGAAAAGTGAATTAACTAATAAAATGAAAAATATTATTTTGACACACAACTTTTTTGTTTCTGCTTTGCGCAATATGTCTTCTGTTGTATAGCTGTGTTGACAGTTTTAGAACTCTCAGAAAAGAATGATTGGTTTTCTCAGCATGTTTCTTTGAATACAAAAAAAAAACGTAAATGAATAAGCAATAACGCAAAAATAATCCGATTAGCGTTAATCGAAATACACTAGTCATTAATTAACTCACTTTTCTAATATTCACTTCCTGGTCAATAAAAGTAATTAGCTCTTAGGTTCCCGGGGATTGCATTCATTTGATGAAGATGGAATTGTAATAGGTCTGACAGTTGTTATCTGCTGAATGGCTGACTTGATGCTGCATATGGTGGAAACGAAATCAGAGTAGGACTGGCAGTAGCTGACTATTTTTGTGGTGTTACATATGATGTGGATGGAATCGTTGCTGAACTTTCAATAGCATGTTTAAGAGACTGGTGAGTCTGTGTATTACCTAAAATGGATGGATTTGTGGACATTATGTGGATGCTCTGTAACTGGCTACTATGGGTTATGATTTGATGTGGATTAAGCCGTAATACGGTTGACATTAGCTGGCTGCCGAATGACAGGCTGCTGTTGTGTATTATGTGATATGGACTGAGCAATAGTATCCGTACCCATAGAACTGGCTTCCTCATCAATAGCAATGACATCATCATCAAAAGAAATTGAAGGGTTTATATGGAATATTCCCGTTGTTTTAAAGCCTAAAACTCTTTTTTCTAAACATGCTACTCTCATATAAACTTTATTAAAAAGTTCTGCAATATCATACGGTTTTTGTCAAATTTTTTGATTTCATATACATATCACCCTCTTTGTTGTAAGTTCTTTTAAGGGGGAAATAAAAAATAGAGTCAAGGGGTTATAGACGATGTAATGAATGTGGTGGAATGATAAGCTTTATGACTGGGTTTTCTTTTACCATTTCCCAAGTTTCTAGAGTAGAATGAATATTGTTATTATCCAACACTAGTAAAACTGGTCTTTTTGCAGTAGGTTTGCTTTATTTTATAAAATGTCGTGGCCCTAAAATAAATATATTGTATTGTCGTTTGTCCAACCATTATGACAACATGTGTAAACAGCTCCTGGCGGTCCATCTCTTTCCAGTGACGTTGTCGAGGAAAAATTGAAAGAGAGGAAATAAAAGATCCTGAAGTGCTCATAGCACATATTGCGTTGACTGTTTTACCTCTTTCCCATGATGTAATAGCTCCAACGCGTTTCTGTCTTTTGGGGGCTATAATTTTCTCAGTTTCTTGGATAGTAGTCACACCAGTATCATCTACGTTGTAAATTATTTAGGGTTCAAGTTATATTTCATCATTAGTTTTTCCAAATTATCAAGAAAAAACGTGTTACTTCAATCTCGTTAAATCCGAGTTTTCTATTGATTCTCATGACCTCGGGCCTTCTGATACTCAGATCAGGATGTCGCTGTAAGAAACCAGACAGCCAATCTTTGCTAGCAATTTTACAGATTTTATTAAACCTCTTTGCACCACCTAGTCTTTCAGCTATGGTGTAATATGTTTTACAGAGTGGTTCTTTCATAAGTCCATAAAATTTCTGTGGCATCGTACAAAGATGATCAGTCAGAACTGTTTCTTGCTGAAAAGCGAAAACAGGATGTTTCCCAACTTTAGAGAACATTTGTAACTACTACCATTAGCTTTAGCTAAATTGTATTGCTTCTTCCAGGTGCTGCAAGGTCTACCAACTTGCTGAGATACTTTGTACATCGAAATGTCTCCTCTTGTGATTCCATTCTGTAATGAATTTACTCTCCCAGAAGCATTTCTCTTTTACGCGGCATCTGGTACAAAAATAAAAATGCCTAAACCAAAAAATCTACTAAAAAACATTATGAACTATCACGGGGTAACGGGAGCTATGTCCGGTAATAAGAGTTATGAAGGATCCCGTTACTTGCAAACGATCATATTGAGAAATAATAATACAAATATTTTATTCAACTTTCGATCGCAATTTACCGAAGTACATTGGAAGAAGGCAGATTTAGATACATAATTAATATAAACAGTACAATCAGCATATATCCCCATGTTTACCTGGAGGCTGACAATCCGTAATTTTTTGTTAGCGCGGGGCGAAGAACCAACCACCGTCCCTTGTAACTCAACGCTGGACATTAATAAGTCGGGCGCGTTCGTCGAACTTTCCCGGTGATTGGCTAATATAAAAGTATAAGTTCCGTTCAAACGCCCTTGCTCTCATTACCCTACCACCCTCATTACCCCGCGATCCCCTACATTTATAATTTGCATTTAATATAACCAATGTTTTCGAAATTTTAGCGCTACCATTTTGAGAAACAGAGGAGGACATTACTTACTAATGTAAAAATATGGAAAAAAGGTTCAACATTTCTATAACTACTTAGCCGTAAATTCCAGTCGAGTAAACTTACCTATGCACCAATTTAAAACGTTGAACTTGAAACTTAAAAAATTATTTGATAACTTGTTTCCATCATCTCTCCTTCAATGTCAATCCTAGAATAAAATAATATAGAATATAATTTATTTTTCAGAAAATTTTCTGTCGATCTCTGTTTCAATTTTTGAAATATGCAAATTTGCTTTGCAAAATAGAAAAGTGTGGGAAAGAAGTGGGGAAAAAAGACATATGTCCAAATGAATGCAAACAAGTTTATGCCTAGCCAATATTTCCAGTCTTTAAGCTCACTGAATTTTTCATTTCGACAAATAAATTCCCCCTGGAATGGTCTCGATTGGTCAAATAATTTTTTCACAACAATTTGTTAATTTTGCTGTCTGTGCGAATACTGTATAGTAAACAAATGTTCGCAAAATGCTTAATAATAAATTTATGAGAGTTTCAATTTTTTTACATATATAAAACTGCACAGGCTTCCAAACTGTGTCAGATTTTTTCAGATCGAACAATTGGGAAAACCTTGGGAATTTTTTAAAAATTACCTGCTTATAATGATAAAGAATTGAGTAGCTTTGCTATAACACAAATATCGGACGAAAGTACTCAAATAGACGCTTTATCTACCGAAAAACACGTCCCAGTTCGATTAACAGCATATGTGATTTTTAAATGAAATATAAGCCTCAACAAGTGGCAGCGATGACGTTAAAACTGAAACTGAAAATTGCAGTTTGTAACCTGTTCATTATCTTGACTTCTATCCAAACGATTTGGCGGCTGATTTTTTTACAGATATGTCGTCAATCCAGACGAACTTTTTTTATACTCAAAAGTGCAGATTATATACGTCAGGTCATAAGCTACTTGTGGTATTAAGATTTTTTTACAAGAAATATAACTTTGGCGTTTTATTAATATTAAATATTATACTGGTCTTGATAATGGCGAATAAAAAGGGTTTATGGGAACCATATATGAATATTTCAAATAAAATACCTTGGTTTGTTACTCCTGCCCCTTACTTTATTGCGATTATATAACTTATGATAAGTACATGTATTTATTTCTTGTATAGTGTATTTAACACATATATCAAAGTAACCTATTCTTATCCAATGCATATCGAGGCTCTTCCTCAGTTATGGTGGTAAATCTTCCTTTCAGATGACAAACCTAATTTAAAAAGTATCTACATATAGAGCTTTCTTTCCACATAAAAAATAAACCTTTTATTTTACGTAATAAAATCTGGGGACCGCCTATCTAAAGTTAAAGTTGAAATAACCATATAAATAAACATAAACGTAAAGTAACTTTTTTTCCGAAATGTTGTTGTTAAGATAAAGGCTGACATCCGGCTATACTATAAAAAAAACTCTCAATACAATGACTTTGAAGAGAGACCCGAACCTTTTTGGAGGTAAAAGAAATAGTATAAAAAATTCCCATATGTAGGAAAAAGAATTAAAATTTCTATTTTTTCTGCTATTCTTGTTATATTAAATTAACATTTTGGTTTGTGATATGGGTATTATTTAGAAAGTACTATCTAGCTGAATAACTTTAGAGGTATTGCTAAACATAGGTCTCACAACGTAATTTCTGCCCTTGTGTGAACTGGTAAAGCTAATATTATGAAAAGTAATTTGTATATATCCATGATAGAAAAATTAGCACTTATAGTTTTCGACATATTTGCATTATTTTATTACCAACAAAGATAACTATTTGGTTGGTAAATTGTGTCTGTTTTTCTTCTTTAGATGCCTGTCCACTACTATTGCATATTGGGGATCACATTTCCATTGACTTTCCGTTCTATTGCCATGTGAACTACATCTCCAATGTGTCTTAAGCTCGTTTATTCCCATACATTTCCTAACCAGGACATTTGTTTTCAGTCTACCCCACGTTTACCTTCTATTTTTTTCCTCTGTAATTGATTAGAGAAGTTGCTGTTGGAATTCTTCATTAATGTCCAAAATATGCTGCTTTTTTCCTCTTTATCTCAATGTTATTTCCCGGTAGTCAATTTTATTTTCCAATCTCTTCTTATTCTTCTAAGAATCTCATTGTTTGTCATTTGATCAGCCCATAATACTCTAAGCATTCCTCGATAGATCCAGATTTTAAATGCTTCCAGTTTATTTTTTGACGATACTTTCATCGTTCATGTTTCTGTAGCATGAAGCAAAACCAACCATATATAACATCTAACATAGCGCATTCTCATGTTTTTATTTGTATCCCTGCTAGTAACGATACCCCTATTTTCATAAAGGATCTAGGAGCGATATCAGTTCCGCATTTAATTTCTCTGTCATTGTGTCACACATCGTGTAACCAACTTCCCAGATATTTGTGGCGTTTTACTTACTTCAATGCTACTCCGTTTATTAACAGCTGTGTATTCACATACGACATTTTTCATCTGCTATCATGAACTAGCTGTTTTTAATTCTAAGGCCACAGCTTAAACTGATATCGTTTAGCTGGTTAATCATTTGCAGCAAGTCTTCGATGTTATCTGTATGTGCCGAGTTGTCAGTGTATCTGATGATATTAATAAATACATCATTCACTTTAATTAGAATTTTCCTATCATCAAACGCCTAAATAAAAATGGCTCCCAGGTAAAGGTGAACTGACACCACTGCCTATTTCAACATCTTTGATTGTGAAATCGTTTATTTTTAAGTGTGATATTTAATGCTAGTACAAGTTCTGAATACACAGGACATCCTGATCATCAACATGTGCTTTTCTCAATATATTAGTTTTGTACACTGAACTCCATCAAAGGCCTTTCCACAATCAACAAATTAAAAAAGGATGCTATATTGACCATCTCGGCAGTTCTGGAGCAATATACGCACTCCGAAAAAATGCTTCATGTATCCCCGTTCAACTTTTAAACTCAAATTCAGTTATGTAAGACTTTGATGAATATGTTTAGTATGAAGCTTATTAAGCTGATTAGTCGATGTTTGTTACAGTTTCTTGTCTTTCTTTTCTTAGGGAACAAAATGAAGGTTGATTTTATCCAGTCTAAGGGTTATTTACTCTCGTTATGTATTTTATTATAGGAGAGTTCAGATCAGATCAGACTAATAGTTTCAGCTGGGAATCCATCAAGTTCAATTGTTCATTGGTTTAAGATTATATCATTGCACTGGCAATTTCTTCACTTGTTATTGCTAGACTTGTTACGGAATTATTTTAACCATTATTATCTCTAATATCTGTTCTTTCATCACCCTGAGAAAGTTTTTCATTTATTATTTCCAAATCTTGTCTTTCTCTTCAATTTACGCAATTATTTCATTTTAATCATTGGCAAGTACTGCGAGAGTTCTGGTTTTGTGTATTCCAGCCCCTTCTTCCAGTTTCTTAAGTTCTCCAAGATTGTCATATTTCTTTGAAGAGATTCTATCATTTTCAACTCTTCTTATAGCCAACTTCAATCATTGAGTTCAGTGTTCTCATACTCTCATCCAATTTTTCTATGAGATTGTCTTTCGTTACCCTAGTTTATTTTGCGTTCGAGTATTTAAAGTGATGTGTAAAGTTTTTTCACAAGAGATTGACCTCAGATAATGTTTTGAGCTGAGTATTTTTCATTGTAATTCGGTTTTATTATCTCATTTTTAATAATTTCTGATGTCAGTGGTCATATTTGGCTTGGTTTTTTTTTTGAGATAGCTTTAGTCTGCACGTAATCCGATAATACGTTCGCAGAATGGATGGAATTGCACAAACTCTTTTTATTGAAAAACATAACATTTTTTTTGAAAATCATGGTTCTTGGGTTTAGACCGTGTCAAATTGGAATTATCCGAAATTTCTGCTACGATGGCGCGTGGCTTCTTCAGAGATCTTTACTCTACGAGAATAGAATACTGAATCATTCAGTGTTCTAATCTCGTGCAATCGTAGGACAAACGTCGAATAATAATTTCAATTTAACACGGTCTGAACTCAAGAAATATGATTTTCAATTTGACCAAAGCCGTCAAAGCTTTCGTTCTTTATTAGAATATGTTATTGATCAAAATGATTACGAACGTTGTTATTAGCTCTATCTTAAGGTGACCTTCAAGTATAAAGTGTTCTGGGATTAACGAAAACCAGGCATTTGTAATTTTAAAGTTTCCTTTTTAGTAAAAATGTACCTCTGATATTTCTTTCGGGTCCCAAGGACCAACAACTTCATCTACACCTATGTTACCGACACTTGCATTGAAATCCCTCTGAGTAAGTGTGTCAATAATAATTTTACGTTTAACAGAATAATATAAGTACTTATTTCTATCAATAGTTGTAACATCTATACGATGACTAAACTATCAATATTTATTGTGGACAAGAAATTTTTCGATTGATAATGCTTACAGATTCGGCATTTAAATGCCATTAAAATATGGAACCCTCGACCTATGAATCATACTCGAAAGATTTTTAGCAGATTTGGTTCACTACAACTGAATGGACGATAAGCATAAAGAAACAAGAGACTAACACTACTAGGGTAGCAGTTAGTATTTCTAAAATAACATACAAAAACAAGTGTTTTATCATTGAAAATGATTGTATTGTTTTTCAGAATATTTTCCACCATGATCAATATACTTTTGCATTCGTTTAAAATAATCTGAGTAGCATTTATGTCACTGTGAAATGATATCTCAAAAGTTGTTTCGGAACGAATCAACCCCCTTTTCAGGCGTAAAACATCGTTGACCACGCAATCTGTGCTTCATGCCCAAAAACGTAAAGAAATTATTGGGTACCAAATCATTGCTATGCGGAGGATGATCTAATAATTCAACGTTTTGAGTATTCAAAAAGGTATTTGTTTAAGCCGATGTGTTACAGCGACCAAATGGTTGTGTACCATTCAGAATTGACCGTTCTATGATTCTCTAAAGACATGGTGAGGTTCTCCGAAAAAACAGGCGACGATTTGCTACAAACTGCTGTATACGCGAGCAACTTCGGCTCATTGTGGCTCATCATGGAAGACTCAGACGGTCAACAGCTGTTTACTTTCGGACTCTTACGTACCGATCTAATACTCGTCACTTGTCATGATTTTTTAAATGTTTTTTGAAGCACTGTGATCGTTTGAATTTATTTAACCTGCAATATCCAGTGATGTCTGTAGGTGCTTTATCTCCATATAAAGTAGTTCATCGAGGCACTTGTGTTGAAATAAATCATATCAAAACTTGTGAAAAATAATTGCAAGAAAATATTCCATAATTGATTCCAATTTTTACTGATAAGAAATTTTGAAGTTTCTACAAATAAACACAAATATTATCTGTATATCAAAACGTTTTAAATATGTATGGATATATCAGGTAGCACCTAGCAATGTCAGTTGTATCAATTTCCGAAATATAACCAGCCACCCGTGTATAAAATAATTGTGCTTTTAAATTAACGTTATTTCTAAACGTTCGACAATCAAAAATGAATTAAAATATTAAAATGACTCTATAGTATTTGCTATTTACCATATTTGCAAGCTCGTGTAACCAGATATGGTAATATGCCGGTAGTTGCAAAGCAATTGACGAAGCAATTCGGGAAGTGTATCAGGCGACGAATCTCCATAACAAAGTATCCGTGGAACCTGAATATCTTTCAGAGAATCTAAGAAGCATTGTAAATGCCATCAACTACATCGAATAGTTGATAAATGGCTTTTGTTACAAAAAAAACCTTTAAAGCTTCTGTTGGGTTTTAAAGCACAATATTTTTTTCTATTCATTTAACTAATATGATATTTATGTATACATATGTGTAAAATAGAATAATAATATCATGTAAATTTGAAATATTACGTAAAAATCACCCAAAGATATCATTTCTTGCAATAGTCATTCTTCTTTGATTCATATAAATCACCAATTAGTACCTAAAGACTAACAATCTAAACTTACCCTTTGAATGATAACTCCATAACCAATCAAGGGCACTTTGGGGAACAGGATTATCAACATGTGGTTATTCTCAACAATTCCCTAACTTTACAATATCCTGACGTAATTAGTAAACTTAATTAATCAACAGGTAAAGAGGTTTAGTCCACCATATAAACAGGATTATCGGTTTAATATTTTGAGATTAAGTTAAGAAGATAAAAAGGTGTCTTAGGAAGGACAATATGGTATTTATAAAATTCTATTAAAAAGTTTAAAATTCTTACCCTTCAATTTTCTTTTTAAAGTTTAGATCTGAAGTTTGCACGACATGATTATTATTATTTATTTTCTCTTTAACTTTAACCAATTATTTGTTTTTTATTTTATTTCATGTATTTGTTTACACTAAGTTATTAACAGGTTGTACACCGAAGAAATCAAGAAATTGTCAGATTTTGTATTTCAGTGTATATTTGAAATTATTACAATCGGCCAAGCGCTTTCGGTCTCTCTATCGGACCATCCTCAGGGCTCAGACCTTGTCAAAGGGCACACCTCAATCCTGCCAGTTTGAGAAAAGTCGCGAGCATAGCCTCCACACACAACAAGATGTATACAATTAAAAAAAAAACCTCTAGAAACATTTAAAATCAAAACTAAAACTAGAACATTCAATACACTGTGCACATTGACATTAATGTCATCTTGTTCTGTGTTGAGGCTACGCTCCCGACTTTTCTCAAACTGGCAGGGTTGAGGTGTGCCCTTTGACAAGGCCCTGAGGATGGTCCGATAGAGAGACCAAAAGCGCTTGGCCGATTGTAATAATTTCAAATATACACTGAAATACAAAATCCGTCAATTTCTTTGTTTACACTGCCGTACAGGATCAAAGTCCCTATTACTGGACAGCATAGTGTTACTTAAATCCTAGATATTAAATGTGTAATACAGGTACTACAGTAAGTGTAACATAGTCTAAATATTTATAATAAATTAATTTTGAAAATAATGTGATTATAGATTTGTGATTCCAAATTTGTCTTTCAGACAATCATGAAGGGAATACATAGAGTATATTGGGGAGAAAAATAATATATTAGTACTGGAAATCTAGTTACACCTGAAATACAAAAAAAACATATTTTTTGGGAGCATATCAAATTCCAAAACCTTGGTATTAATCAGTCTATACAAAAAGAGCACTCCAACCCAGTTTGGACTCTTCTTTAGAGTAATGTAATTTAATCTTGCCAATAGGCCTTCTCAAGAAGTAATATCCTGTTGATGGAATCTGTTTCATGGTTAAAAAGTCTTAAAAATCAATATTGGAATTTCTCAAATTTTTCAGGTAATTATATGAAACCAGATAGAAATATAATGCGCTTATGACCCAGATAGAGTCAAACTCTTGAATGGTTCTTACCTGAAAGAGCAGTGTTCAGTAAGATCTTGATAATAAATCATTAATATGATAGATAATCATTAATATGATAGATAATCATTAATATGATAGATAAATGTAAAACTCCAGTCAAGCAAGTATTCCAGATCTCTAATAATATGCCTTTGAAAAGCGCGATTGATCCCATAATCATGCAGGATTAGAATTTTGCTTCTTAAACATGATATAACATGATACTTACCTATGTTAAGAGGCAGTTTGGTATTTGGACACCAAATATTTGACTTTAGCAGATATATTTTGAAATCTAAAAATCTCAGAATTTGAGACAAGTCATATTAATATTTATTCATATGCACAGGCCATATCGAGGCTAGATTCAAGACCTTTTAGTTGCGGGAGAAGTTACCATCTAGCCACCATACTATCAATGAACCAGATTATCAGAGTTAAAATTTTAACTGACCATTTGGTTATTTACTTATTAATAAAATATTTTTTTTTAATTTCAGGTAAATGTGCTGCCCTACTAAATCTCGAGGAGTTATATTTTCTGTAAGTAGCAACTAAAAGTAAATCAACAAGGTATTTATGTAAACATTATTATATCACTACTAGGGATCATACTTGCAATCTTCGTGGTTCTCTTAATTTTTTTTTATTACTTTTAGTTTCTGAAATGTGTTTTATCTTCTTCTTCTTCGAGTGTCATGTGCTATACCGCACGTCGGCGACCATTTGTCCATCTCATGTTCACATTATAACTAGAATGCCCTCCTCAGCCTGTCTAAATATGGTTGCGGCGTCTGATATACCACACCAGTTTCTTATATTGCGGAGTTAAGAGTATTTTCGACCTGGCCCCCGTCTGCCTTCAATTTTTTCCTGTAGTATTAACCTTGGTATGGAGTTGCGAGGACCTCTCAGTATATGCCCTAGATATGTCACTTTTCGTTGCTTTACAGTATCCAATAGTTGTCTTTCTACGACAGTTCCTCGTAGAATTTCATCATTCGTTATGTGAGTAGTCCAGGGGATACGCAGTAGTCGGCGGAGTGTCCACAATTCAAAAGCTTCGATCCGATTCAGCATCCCAGCCTTAGGTGACCAAGTTTGAGCATCATATAGTAGAATAGGCTATACATAACATTGAACCACACGTATTCGGGTGTGTAGTGGCATATTTCTGTGAAGGAGAAGATTCTTAAGTTTAAAGAAAGTTGCTTTTGCACGGCCAATTCTTCCCTTCACTTCTTTGTCACATTCCCACTTTTCATTCAGAGTAGCGCCAAGATACGTGAACCATGCGACACGTTCAATATTTTCTCCGTTGATGTTAAGAGGAGTGATGTACTGATGCCTACTAATCAACATCATTTTTGTTTTGCCGGTATTAATATGCAGCCCGAACTGTTCACCTCACAATTTTTTTTTAATATTGATTGGAGATCTTCAAAGTTGTTAGCTAAGACTGCCGTATCATCTGCATAGCGAATATTGTTTATTGGGATGCCATTGACTTTGATACCTCGCGTTTCATTTTCTAATGCTAACTGAAATATTTTCTCAACCTAAATATTAAACAGAAGAGGCGACAGTTCACATCCCTGCCGGACTCCCTTTAGTATATTAAAGGTCTCTATTGACAGATCGCCCTCAATACGGATCTCAGCTAACTGTTCCCAAAGTTCTCTGCTTATTCTAATATCTTTATCATCGATACCGATCTCCTGTAATCTTTCCTACAGTGGCTCGTGCTTTACGTTGTCAAAAGTTTTCTGATAGTCAATAAAGCAGATGAAAACATCTTGCCTTTGGTCATAGCACTTTTGCACAAGAAATTTCATTGAGAAGAGAGCTTCTCTAGTGCCAAGTCTCTTGATAAAGCCAAACTGTGTATCGCCACTCATATCCTCACACTTTCTGTATATTCTTGAATGGACCACTCGAAGGAACTTTTTAAGAGCGTGGCTCATCAAGCTTATGAGTCTGTAGTCTTCACACTTCTTGAAGTTTGTTTTCTTTGGAATAGCAATGAACGTAGACTTTAACCAATTCACTGGGATTTGCCCAGAGTCATATATCACGTTAAAGAGATATGTAAGTTGTTTAATATCGACTTGCTTTAAAACTTCTGCATATATATCGTCATGACCTGCATTTTAACCATTCTTAATACAGTTCGTTGCGTACCTGACTTCAGATTCAAGAGTTTTTGGACCACTCATGTTTTCAGTGTCATTCATCGGGGCATCTGTTCGTTGATCACTGAACAAAGTCTCCGCATAGTTCTTCCAAGTTTCCTTTAATTTGTCGGTATCCAATATCGGTCTTCCTTGTCTATTTCTTATTGACGGCAATGCTGTTGTTCTATTTGTTCCGGTTATTTCCTTGATTTTTCTATGGAAATTAAAGAAGTCGTGCAGCTGATGAAGCCTTTCAGCCTTGTCACATTGTTCCTGAGTCCATTTCTGCTTAGCTTCCCTTATTTTTCTTTTGACAGTGTGATTCAGTTCCTTATATGATAAATGCTGGTTTTTAACAACGTGTTTTATATCTCCGTAAAATTTGTCTAATTGTTGGTTTATAAGGATGGTATTTAATATCTTTTAAAACATCACAAACAGTTGATTTTGGAATATTGAGCTCAGTGTCAGCAGTTCTTGTAGACGACGTCTGATTCTTAAAAATATTTCTATTACGATTCTCGTTTCCTTTTTGTACAGAAATGGTGACGAAGGGGGGGTTATCATTGCAATCTTTGCAAGTGTTGGAAAAGGAGATTTCATATCCACCCAGCTTTCAGTGGCATCTCTTGTTATTAGTGAGCGAGGAGATGACAGATAGATCTGAACCTCTGTTTCGCCGAGTTATAGAAGATGATTTATTTTTCATATTTTTGTGTGTAAAATGCTTATGGTATTTACAAATATCAAATAGTGAATCTTCTTCATCAAACTCATCAGATGTGTTATATCTGAGTGTAGGTAAGCTGTTATGTTCCCGTACGTAGGTATCTAAGTAACCAATTACTTTGCCTTTGGTCGCAGCATCTTTGAAATGCTTGACGTTAAATTTGAGGTTCAGAGTAGTTGAATGGTGCAATGCTCTACGTTATCAAATCTTCTTCCTAGTTGTTTTTTTATCTCACCTTTAAACTGTACAAACATTTCACTTATAGGCTTCATATTTTCTATTGCTCCTTGGACGCAACTGACTAGTAGAATAAATTTTTGTACCATTACGTAGTTATCTCCCGAAATTTCTTTTGTTAACTTCTTAATGGGTCTAATAATTCCAAATCGATTATTTTTGTCAGATCGTACATTCCTAGTTTCAAAGCAGAACGCGAAATATCTGAACGATGTCGATTTGTCGACGATATATCGGCGATGTATCGCTCATCTAAACATTGATGATTATGAGCTAAACAGCGATGTTTTGCAAATATCGATGTATCGTTTGCATCCCTAATCGCTGCTTTTCATGATTTTTGCTTTACATTTAATTTAAGAAACAGAATATATTATTGTCAGTGATGCTTTTAGACATCAACAACATACATTAGCAGCAGGCGGGCATTTTGTAATGCCCTCGAGCTTTTCGCGGCCTATATATCGCTATTGTAGTTCTACATGACAAAAGGAACACATTTGGAAATAGTGCAGAAAATGCAGAAGATGTATACATGTCTTTCCTGTAATATCTAAAAAGACATTTATTTTAACTAGACATGTTTCTCATTAAAATGTGCACTGGAATATCTAATTTACGTCGAGTTCTTTTGTACAACGTAGAATATGTATTTAAGATAAATGAAAATGAAGAAGTGTGTCAAATATGAATCCTGTCTGGTTTTTTATATTTTTAATATGAACATTTTTATTTATGACACTTCAGAAAGAGACAAATCCTTTAAATTTCACTTGGTAATAAGATTATTCAACGAAATGAGTACACTGTGTTTTTAAGCTTAAATTCTATTAGGTTAAAATTGAGTGTACAATTAGTATGGACTCACGCAACTATTTACGTTTTGTTTTACAGACTTATTAGGTAAAAGAGGGATCATAAAAACTTGAAATTTAATTATTAAGAATTGGTACTTTCTGAAGGACAAGACATTCCCAAAAAATCGCTTAGAAATGGCAGTATGTGACTGTGGCGTTTTAGTCCTTAGAATAATTTTTCTGAGATCTCGTAATCAACGATCTCTATGAAGTAATTTTTTTCGTAAAAGTGAGGAGTGAAAAATCTGAAAAAAGAACACACTTCTTGTATTCAAGTCATTATAATTATTAGTATTTTTTAACAAGAAGAAGTGGCCAAGTTTTATAAAGAAATATTAATAATTGCAACTAAAGGCGCCAAATGGTCATAGATATAACAAAATTCTCTCTCTCTAATAATTGCTACGACTTAAATATAAAAAGTGTAAGTTTTTTCCTAATTTTTCAAATGATCTCTTTTTTCGACATTTTCCCATTTTTAGAGAAAGAATTACTTCATATCCGTAATCAACGATCTCAAAAACATTTAAAAAAAATTGGTACTATGTACTTAAACGCCATAGTCACACTGGTATTTCTAAGTGACTTTTTGGAGAAGGCTAGCTCACCTATTTTGCTTCAGAAAGTATCATTCTAGTCTGGAGAATAAAATATAAAATGTGTGAGGATCTACACTAACTGTGCATTCACTTTTGACCTAATCCAAATTCATTTATTTCAAAGTTTAGAAAACTCTTTGAATGGTAAAACTTTTACAAATGATAATGACCTTAGATCGCACTTGGTCCAGTTTTTACTCATAAGGACCGACATTTTCATGAGAGCGAAATCATAAAGCTGCAAAAAAGATGGAGAAAGTTCATTGAAGAAAATGGAAAATATGTAAATGAATAAAGTCTATTCCTTGTATAAGAAAAGTGAGTTGTTTAAATTGAAAATCATGGTTCTTGGGTTTAGGAATTATTATCCGTCGTTTTGCCTACGATTGCACGAGGCATCTTCAGGGATCTTTACTCCACGAGATTAGAACATTGAATGATTATTTAGGAGCTACAGCCCGGTATTTATACCCGACTGATGTTTAGCGAACCGTGGTCTAGCGTTATAATCGATTTCCACGTGTGATGTAGACTGTAACCCACATCTCTATTAATATTATTTGGATATTTACGATTTGCGATTGATTCTCTAATTTTACATTTAAAAATTCTGACATATTACGAAACAACAGCATGAACTCCACCCATCCAGAATTAATTAAAGCATGTCTGATTTCCACATATTTTATTTTTCAAGGAACTAGCTACGAGTAGTCTTCTGGAGCGGCTATGAGATCTCCGCTATCACCTGCGGTAGCTAACATCTTCATGGGAGCATAAAAAACGCCTTGTCTTCTGCTCCTCTAAAACTTAAATTTTGGTGCAGATAAGCAGATAATACGTTCATAGTTTGGCCGCATGGCGCAGATAACCTCCATAATTTCCTGGATCATCTAAATCAACACCACCCTAGCATAAAATGAAAACTATGGAAAATGAATCAAATGGTACCCTTCCCTTTCTTGATGTGCTAGTACAAAGGAAAGAGAATGGCAAATTAAGAGATTCTGTGTACAGAAAACCAACACATATAAATCGATATGTTAATGCAACGTCATACCATCATCCTTCTCAAAAACAATCCGTCATTAACTCTTCGGTACATAGAGCACTATCAATATGTGACGAACAATCACTAAAATGAGAAACAGAACAACTGACTAATACTTTGAAAGGCAGCGGATATTGCGCTGAAGATATAAGACGTTCTATTAATAAATATTAAAACTTAACTCCTCAACAAAATGTCATAAATGAACCTCCTATGGACAGTGTTATCTTACCACACATAAACGGAACCACCGACAAGACTGCCAGATGGCTTCGAAAATCAAACATTTAGACAATTTTCAACACATGTAAGATAGTTGGACAATGTTTGAAGTCTCCAAAGGACACAGTTCTATTTCAAACAGAAGGCGTTTACAAAATATCTTGCTCTTGTGGTAAAGTGTATGTAGGTGAAACAGGACGGTCTATATCCACTAGGTTTAGGGAAGATGAAAGATGCATAAAAAAGAAACAAATCGTATTATCTACAGTAGCTGAACACCAGCATTGCTCAGGTCACACTTTTAATGTAAAGGAAACTAAGGTGCTAGCATCAGTGCCTGGTTTCTTTAAACGTAAAATTAGAGAATTAATCGAAATTTGTAAATATCCAAATAATATTCATAGAGATGCGAGTTACAGTCTACCTCACACGTGTATGTGTAACGCTGAATGACGGTTGACTGAGCACCAATCGGTATAAATACTGGGCTGTTGCTGCTCTAATCTCGTGGAGTAAGGAGCCCTGAAGATGCCTCGTGCAATCATAGGTGAAACGATCTAAACCCAAGAACCATGATTTTTAACTTGACCAAACCTGTGAAAACTTTCTTTCTTTATGAGTTGTTTAAATGTTACTTACCTATACTTAAAAATATAGTTATAACTATATGAATTTAAAAGCTGGGCCTATAATAATCAATTTTTAAGGTCATCTGGAGCCAAAAGTCTTTTTTAATAACAGTTTTGGCTATAAATTTTTTTTTATCAGAATGATAAAATATCCATTTTTCCACAATTTTACCTAAATCAATCAAAAATCAATTTCCACAAGATTTGTGCACGTTACTTTTCGCACTTCCACAATTTTGGATAATATGCTATTTATTGTATTTTTAGTAACATAATTCTTATGGAAATGACAAACATTCTTGTCAAAATATAGAAATTAGACAAAAATTTAATCTGCGATTTAAGTATTGGAAAGAATATTTTCTGGCATCCTAAAAAGCATATCTCGATGTTAACAATGGTAACTCTGTTCTGACAAAATGCTGTACCAAGAATGGTCAGTTTCTTCGGCTTTTTCAGTTGATCTCGAAAACTATAAATTGTATGAAAACAAGTTTTAAACAAAAGTTTTCGATATTTGAATTACCTATCGATTCATATATATAAAGTTATAGGTGGCGCCCCTAGTTACTGAGATATAATTTTTTTTCACAAAAAATTACATTTTTTTGGTTTAAAATAAAACCATATTTATTTACAAACTGTTGGAAATTTATTCCAAATAAAGGCTTTCTTTTAATATTTTTGTTAATATAGTTTATATTTTGTATTTAATTACTAATAGTTAAATATCTTTAGTTATATATTATATTTGATTTAATGTCTTTATTGAGACAAATAATTCCTAGAAATAACACCTTTATTGATCAAATGAGAAAAGTAGGTAGTTATTTACTAAATTGTCAAAAAAAAAGTGGTTTACTAACTGTTGGTGACAAAAATTTGCCAATAAAAAGTCTATCTCGTAATATTTTGCGAATACACAGAAGATAAAACCCAAGTGGTTTTTTAATGGTGTTTAAGTGACACGTATTATTTTTTCAGCGAATTTTTTGGCCAATTGTTGCACAATTATATTCTTAGCACCAGCTTAGTGGTGCCTTCGCAAATATATTGATTTGTTAATACATAATTTTTCTGAACTATTGAAGCAGATGTTGAATCTCCCTCAACTTGGAAATTACAACACAAACTATTGTCTCGAAGTTATATATAGAAATCATCTATTTAAAAAGTATCCTAACCCGACATCTGTTTGATTAATATTTTCTGAGAAAATCTACTTCAAAGTTGAAAGTTTGATCTTGATTTTCCGCTCTCCTAATATACAGCTACCATTCTTACAGCATATTGTTAAAAATGACGTATGTTTTTAAGATCTATTACTTTTAAAATTTATTTTCAATTTTATGCCGAGAAATTTTGAAAAAAATAATTTTTGGACCACAAAAATTGCAACAACTTTTTCCCTTGTGAATCCAAAATCTTTTTAATGTTCTCATTAGATTTATATGCATCATTTCCGATCTCTGGAAAAAAAAATTATCATGAAATGAAAAATTATTATTTTTTAAAAATTCGAAATATCGGGGCTAAAATATTAAGGGATTAAACTTAGGGAAGATATTGTTGAATACTTGTACTTCACCTGGGAATTTTTTCGTCGCATAAAAGACACCCCTCTAAGGTCTGTGGATCACCGAAAAGCGACCAGAATCTCTCCGATGATTTTCACATTGTGTAGGTCCAAGTAGTGACCGGGGGGCCTGGCTACAGGTACTGGGTCTATACATAGTGATTTTGGAGCATGTTTTGTCAACTTGTCAGTTTTACTACATATAATAATACTTTTCGCAAACCACAGGTAAACGTAAAATTTCTCCTATTATTTTGTTTGCTTCCAACAGTTATAATTACACTATCTTTTTCATAAAGATAACAAACGTTGAATAAATTGGGTTTTTTAATGAACAAAAATTCTGCTTGAAATCAGCATCGCTTAAATTGGAATCTTTGCCTCCAACAAATGCTGCCGCGAAACAACAGATTTTTCGGGTTTATATGCAAGTACATCCTTAGTTGGGGAAAACACATTTAGTGACAGATTGGGGCTGGAAAAAATCTGACATTGGTTTACGACTGGTATATTCAACTGAGTTAATTATTTTGAATAAATTAATTAATACTTTCGTGCTCTTTTGCAGATTAGAGTACATTAATAACAAATGTACATATAAAAATCATGCATTAAAATGAACTGATTTCTGTGAACGTCAATGTGACAATTATTTAAAAAATATTACGCTTAAGGTAGATTGATTGCGACAATGATAAAAATGACAGTGATATTAAGATAACGATGTAAATGATCAGAGCAATGCTGAAATGGGCGATGATAATGATGAAATGACTACGAAAAAGAGAAGATTAAATGATGATTAATATATGTTATACTTTTTTACATGTATTTTTTTGTAAAAACTTTGATTTTAATAATGAATGATTAATACAATAATAAACTTTCAACTGTGAACTCAATTTTCTCAGAAAATATTATTCACACAGATTCTGGACTTGAAATGGATAACATCTATACATGTCGTGAATTTTGAAACAATAGTATGTAAATAAATATGATTTTCTTTTAAGCTAAAAAAAACGTCATTTTTTGCGACAAAAAAAGTATATCTCGATAACTAAAGGGTGTTTTTTTATAGAGGTATAGAACTTTAAGTTGGCAACACTTTTTTAACTGGCGGCCATTTTGTCAGCTGTCAAGTGATTTATGTTTAGTTTGGTTTGGCATTTCAACATGAATAGACTGAGGCCTGAATAACGCTTCCAAATTGTGCAAATTTATTTTGAAAATCATGGTTCTGTTCGAAATACGTATCGAGCATTACGTCCATTTTACGGTCAACATAATCGTCCATCAGAGCAATTAATTCGATTAACTATGGAACGTTTTCGCACCACGTTTACTCTAAATGATAATAAGCATCCACAGAGACGTCGTACAGTGCATACAGAAGAAGTCATTGTTGCTGTTGAGCATAGCGTAGAGGAAGACCCGAATCAGTCTATCCGCCATCGTGCACAGGAATTGGATATGTGTCCATTCACTTTATGGAAGATTTTGCGGAAAGATCTTGGTTTGCGTGCTTACAAAATCCAACTCATGCAAGAATTGAAGCCACACGATCACCTAGCAAGGCGTAGATTCGGTGAATGGGCCCAAAACAACATTGCCGTTGATCCCGATTTTCATAAGCGAATTTTGTTTAGCGATGAAGGTCACTTTTGTTTGAATGGATACGTCAATAAACAAAACTTCCGTATTTGGAGTGATGATAATCCTCAAGTGTATGTTGAGACACCGTTACTTCTTCTTCTTCTTCTTCTTTCTTTGGTTTAGACGAAACGCCTGTTTTCCCTCACCACTCTGTCCACTATACATTCAAGTTGTCGCTCCATCGCTTTCGGGGGCGTCCTGTACTCCTACGTCCCGCTGGTGACTTATCACGTGTGACTCTCACAATTCTTCGGTCGTCCATCCTGTCAATGTGCCCATTCCATTCCACCTTTCTGTTCAGCACCCAGTCGTTTATGTTTTCCACCTTGCACCTCTCTCTTACATTTTCACTCCTTTCTCTATCGTACAGTGTTTTTCCTGTTATCCTGCGCAGCACCCTCATTTCAGTTGTTTCTAAAATCTGTTTGGTTTTTGATGTATCGGGGCGAGTTTCAGCCGTATATGTCATAATTGGCCTAATTACTGCTTTATATATTCTGGATTTAGTTTCTGTTCCGATGTTTTTATTTCGCCATATAGTATCGTTCAGACACCCCGCTATTCTTGTCGCTTTTTGTGTTTGTTCCCTCACCTCAGTCTCGACATCACCAAATCCCGAGATTGATATTCCTAAATATTTAAACTTCATCTCCTGTTGTATAATTTTGCCATCAACTTCCAATTTACATCTCAATGGTATTTTTGACGTTGTCATGCATTTTGTTTTTAAGGCTGATATGGTCATATTGAATGATTTTGCTGTGCAGTTGAATCTGTGTAACAGTCGCTGCAGATCATCTTCGTTTTCTGCCAGCAAAACTGCATCATCAGCATAGCATAAGATATTAACGTCCCGATCTCCCATCCTATATCCTCTCAACACACGTACTGCTTTTATTATCTCGTCCATTATGATGTTAAATAGAAGAGGACTTAAAGAGTCCCCTTGTCGGATGCCACATCCCACAGGTATTGGTTTGGTGAGATTTCCGTTTATTTTGGCTCGGATTTGATTGGCTGTGTATATATTTTCAATAGTTTTTATTATATTGCGATTTGTCTATTGTATAGGAGATGTATGATATCTCTCAATTGCACACGGTCGAAAGCCTTCACCAGGTCGATGAAGCACATATAAGCCGGTTTGTTGTATTCAATCGATTTTTCTGTTACTTGTCTTATGACAAAAACTGCATCTGTGCATGATCTTCCTGATCTGAAGCCTTGTTGTTCCTCTGCCAATGTAGTTAAGCTGTTAATTTTAGCCGTTATTATCTTTGTGGTAAATTTCAGGGTGGTATTTAAGAGATTTATTCCTCTGTAATTCGATGGTATTTTTTTGTCTCCCTTTTTAAACATAAGAATGGTCGTGCTAGTGCGCCATTCGTCCGGTATTTTGTGTTGATGGAGAATTTTTTGAATCAGTTTTGTCAATTCTTGTGTAAGGCGTTGGCCACCGTATTTGAGTAGTTCATTCGGGATGCCATCATGTCCTGCGCTCTTCCTGTTCTTCAGCTTCTGGAGTGCCGCACTAACCTCCATGGTTCCAATTTCAATGTCTTCGTTTATCACTATTTCAGGTGTGCTAAGTTCAGTCTCGATGTTATCTGCTCTGAACAGTTCGCTTAGGTAGTCTATCCACTTTTCATTGGTAATGTGATTTGTTTCTACCAGCTCATTGACTTCTTTTCTTTGTGTTCGAATTAGTCGCCAGATTTGTTTTTGAAGCCCATAGAAGTCATTCTCCATTCGCTTAGAAAATGCTTCCCAGTGTTGATCTTTTATCTGTCTTACGCGTGTTGTCGTTTCGTTTCTAATTCTTCGGTATATTTCATATGATTCCGGTGTTCTTTGTGTCCTATAATTAAGATATGCTTTTCTTTTCTCCTTACATTTGTCTTTGATTTCCTAACAAAACCAAGGGGTTTTTGCGGCTTTTCCACTTCTATGTGGGATTCTTGTTCCTAAGGCCTCGCTGGCGGCTTCTTTTATGTTTTTCTGTACTTTTTCCCAGCTGGTATTAATGCTATCTTGTCCGTTTATTTGATTAATCTCAATCTTTCCTTCGAGTCTCGTTTCGTACAGTTTTCTTATCGATGTGTCCCATAGTGCTTCTATATTGATCTTTTCCTGCTGTAAAGGTAGTTCTTGGTTTTTCCTTGGTGTAAGTTTCAAATTGATTTTCCCGAGTAGTAAGCTGTGATCGCTTCCCACATCAGCAGAGTTCAGTGTCCTGACATCAAGGATTTGGCTTGGGTGGAGGTGTCTATTAGTGACGATATAATCAATTATTGACTTAAATCCTCTAGTGTTAGTGAATGTGAATTTATATTGGTCTTTATGATCGAAGAAGGTGTTGTTAATTCGCAGCTCATTAAGCGTGCAGAGGTTGATCATTAGCTCTCCATTATCGTTTAACATGTCTTCGTTAAACCTTTGTTTAACCCCAGGTATTGCATTGTTTCCAATGCGGGCGTTAAAGTCTCCCAAAATTATTAGTGATTGGTCTTGTGATAGTGACTGGATAGTGTCCTGGAGCTGGTCGTAGAATGATTCCCTTTCTTGCTTTGATTTATTGTCTTCGGGGGCATAGATTGATATTATATTTAGTTTTTGGTTTTCTGTTTCAAGTTTAACGGTCAGAATTCTTGGGGAGATGTAACCACATTCACGTATACTCCCTTGATATTTCTTATGTACTGCTAATGCCACTCCTTCTTTTGCTCTCTCATGTTTGTCTACCCCGCTGTATATTACTAGGTAGTCATCGTATTGTTTTTGGCCTTTCCCCTTCTTTTTGGTTTCCTGTAGGGCGCCTATGTCGATTTTATGATGTTTTAGTTCATTTAGTGTTTCCTGGTCTTTGTTGTTGAATGATCTTATATTCCATGTAGCAATTCGTATTGCACTTTTCCTATTCCAAATCGTTAACCTTTTTCTTGCGTGGGTCGTCATCTGTGAATCCGTCCTGTTCCGAGGCAGAGTGTTGGTTCTGTGAGCCTGCAATCTTTTTTTACCCCAGATAGGGAGCTAACCTGGTCTGGGAACCTTCCTCCTTTTTCCGGGCTTAGGACCGGCAACATGACCGTTGAGCTACTCAGACACCGTTACATCCAGAAAAACTGACTGTTTGGTGTGCTTTATGGGCTGGTGGAATCATTGGTCCGTACTTCTTTAAAAACGATGGTCAGAACGTTACAGTCAATGGTGACTGCTATAGAGCCATGATTACTGACTTTTTCGTTCATCAATTGAACAACCATGATGTGCAGGAGCTGTGGTTTCAACAAGACGGCGCAACATGTCACATAGCTCGTGCCACAATTGATTTATTGAAGGAAATGTTTGGTAACCGCATAGTTTCACGTTTCGGACCCGTAAATTGGCCTCCAAGATCGTGCAACTTAACGCCGCTAGACTATTTTCTGTGGGGATATGTGAAGTCGCTAGTCTACGCCGATAAGCCCGAAACGATTGATCACTTGGAGGACAACATTCGCCGCGTTATTGCCGATATACGGCCATAAATGTTAGAAAAAGTCATCGAAAATTGGACCTCCAGATTAGACTACGTCCGAGCCAGCTGTGGCGGTCATATGCCAGAAGTCATATTTAAATTATAATGCCAGAAGGTTATTTTTCGAATAAAGTAAGTTTAATGTCAATTTAAAAAATTCATCTTTGTTTTATTCCATTTAAAAGTTCTATACCTCTTTAAAAAACACCCTTTAGAAGCGCTACCTATAACTTTATATATACTATATATAATCAATAGATCATTCAATTATCTACAACTTTTATTTGAAATTTTTTCTTAAGTAACCTTTAGTTTTCGAAATAAACTAGAAAATCCGAAAAAGATGACCATTTTTGGTCTGCCATTTTGTTAGCACAGAGTTGCCAATGTTAACATCGATATAGGTTATTTAGGAAGCCGAAATATACACTTTCTAATAATAAAATCGCAGGTTACATTTTTTTTCTCTACAAAAGTCTGATTTCCATGGAGTGTTTCCGCTTTATTATCATAAATTATTTTTTGTTAACTTGTTTAGATATTTTTGACATATTAATCCGAAAAAGGGATTCTGATTTAAATTTATATTATTTAATTTTTCAAATCTCTTTTGTTTGTATGTCCTACAATGTATAGCTTCCCCTGATGGATTAAAATGTTAAAAGATAAATTTATTTCAATTTTTAAACCCAAATCGATCTCACGTTAAAAATGTGCCGACTCATTACAGCTTCAACATCGTTTCTCTGTGCGGACACCCAAAATGTTTTCATTGAAAAAACGATCCAGTTGCGACAGCTGTGTTCATTATCCAAATATTTAAAATATTAGACACCAGGGAAATTGTGTTGAAAATGTCGAAATATATTGTGCATTTAGTAAAACCCAAAAATAATTTATTTCCAAAAGTTTCCTTTTTCGCTTTTAAAATCACCGTTATAAATTCGAAAGTGACAAGTTTAATAAATTTGTAGTGAAAACCCGATGTGATTAGTCAAAATTCAAATAATATACCAAAAAATAAAATACATAATCAATAACGCTACAAAGTAGCGGATAAAGGTAAGGTTTTGGGTAAGGGTCATTGAAAAAAGCACATATCTTAAAAAAGACCCTACAGTAAAGGCAAAAATGGATGACCTAAGAAAAAGTTGGAAAGAGTTTTATGCTTTTTTGTGAAACTTTTCAGTCCCCGCATATCCCTTGAAAAATGCCAGGGTTACGTGTGAAAAACGTTCGGCCTCATCGGACAGGTCAACCTTAATGTTTTCCCGGGTGTAGTTTTATAGAAAATTTATTTGTTGCGTATTTTCTTTTACTTGTGTTTTATAAGAAGTTGATAAAATATTGCGTGTTCGTTTTATTTATTGCCTTAAGAAACTTTATGATCAAATAGAGGATTTATTCGCCTTTGTTAAATTTCCAAAATGTTATTTTTTATTGCTGAAAAAAGCTCTTTCGTTTAAAGCCGATTACACAACAATTTACAAAAAAAAAATTAATCTGGTATTTTTAGTTGATCGGTTATATCTGGTGTTAATTTTGACTGGGTGTGGTATATTAAAAACACCAACTGTAGATTCATATAAAATATCGACAATGGTGCTGTTATATGCTATTTGACATATCCATTGTAAAATTTGACATTTTAGATAGTATATGTATACATTAACTTTAAAATTTCTTATCGGCCAAAAATGGAATTAACTAGTGAATATTTTCGTGCGATTATTTTTCGAAACTTTCGACGTGCATTGATGAACCTAATTTTTCTATGAGCACGTATCAAGACCACTCTGTATCATAACTGCCGTTCGCTCACGTACGAGTAACAGTACGATCGTTTAAAATCGGTTGTATATATTGCATCAATGCTGTGCGTTAACTGATATTGAAAATTCGCGGAGTGTCATACGGGGAAACTGAGGCAACTCTGGGCATTAGTTACACCAACGCATATAATATATTGAATAA
Source organism: Diaprepes abbreviatus (assembly GCA_034092305.1). Lineage (NCBI taxonomy): Eukaryota > Metazoa > Arthropoda > Insecta > Coleoptera > Curculionidae > Diaprepes > Diaprepes abbreviatus. Next base: position 17,246,693 of record JASJET010000200.1, on the reverse strand, counting down.
ACATTTGGCAGTAAAGAAATTATGTTTGCATTGAATCCCACATAATTTGAAAATTGTTCAAAAAAGGATATGTGTCTATTGGAACAAAAAAGTATTCATCGAAAAAACCCCGCTCAGAACTTATGGAAATCCGATTGTCATTAGAATAGTTCTTATTGTAGTATGTTGTGTATTTTGGTCCCCTGATTAAAAGTCTCAATGGACACGAAGCACGAAAACCCAACGTTTTCGAATATCCGATAATTATTATCATTACATCAAGGCATAATTAGATCGACATTATATCTATGAAGTATCAACGAGTCTCACTAGGATATACTAGGGATTTTGGTGTCGATTAATTTACATCACGTCAGGATTAAGGCCATTTGAGGGTCAAGTCTATAGGAACCGGTGAAAAAAACTAAAAAAAAAATCACATGAATGTTTTTTGAGTCGCTGGATCCAAAGGGTCTAGCAAATAACATATATTTGCTTGATCCTACAAGATCACTCAAAAGTAATTTCAAGGTCATTTTAACCTTGATAATCGCCAGGTGCCTGTTACACCATGCAAGCCTAGGCCCGTTCTGTTCGGGATTTCTAAAGATCTTGCCGTTTTAGGATTAGTTCAAGGTCAAACTTGGATAATTTGAAAAAAATCATATATAGGTTGCTGAGGTAGCTGATTCAGAATCCGGGTTCCCTTATGTGTATAAGGTCAAATTTAGAAAATACAGTTTGGGATGATATAAAATTGGAACTGAAGGAACCTCTACATGAAATTGTGAAATCAAACAAACCTCACATTGAAATTCAGTTATCTGAAAACCTTGTAGTTGAACTGATTGGGATATTTCTCAGCGATACCGAACACCTATACATGAATTTTTTAAAATTCTGAAAAGACCTTGAAATTACTTTCGGGTGGCCTTGCAGGGTCAAAAAATAACAAAATCGGCTTCAGCGACTCAAAAATTATTCATGGAACTTTTTTCAGATTTTTTCAACGGTTTCTTCTTGATTTGAACCTTAAATAACCATGATCCTGATGTGATGAAGGCTAACCAACCGAGGATTTGGAATCAGCGACCCCAAATATCCTAGTATAACCTAGTGAGACTCGCTGATACTTCATAGATAAAATGTCGACCTAATTATTATTTTCAGTTGACGAGGGAGCGGATTTCCATAAGCTCTGAGTAGAGTCCTCTATACAGCATAACCATCCCAGTGAGAGGAATAAGATAATAAAAATATGGTTAGATAGTAGGGCTGCGACACTGACACTGAAGTCTAGTGTCGTAATTTTGCGACTGGTGTCTATTGGGTCACCCGGGTTTAAATGAAAATGAGGTGGCGGATTGTCTAGCAAAATGAGATTTGCGATTAAACCATATGAACCTGAACTAATTCTACCTGATTCAATTATAGGCAAAAGAGAATTAAAATGGGTTGCTGGAACGTTAAATTATTCAATCGCGGATAGAGGCCCCTGGAATGAAGGGTGCCAAGGAATATATAACTGCCTAACGCACGGTTTCCTAGGGAGCTTCTCTGCCTAGGAAGGAAAAAACCGCGCAGTAGGACTGTTGACGGAACATTACAATCTAAGGGACTATTTTAATAGGATTGGTCTCATAGAAGACCCGTACGCGATGGTGTCTGGAGGAGGATGAAATTGTTGGCTATGTCCTTAGAGAGTGACCAGTACTCAATGAACTGAGGCAAAGAGATTTTGGAGATACAATTTTGTCACCGGAAACCATTACACCAGTACAACGAGGATGCTTAGATTCGTAAAAGCAATCGGTTTCGAATGATCTGCAGCCATTGTAAAGCGTCCATCGAAGCCTAGGCATTGGTGAACAAGGATCACCACCTTGTTTTCATTCATTTATTCATGCTCAAAAAAATACAATTGCGGTACTACAGAAACATTTATAAGGTCGTATTTGGAGCCTTGGATCCATTTGTATGAGCCTAAAAATTAACAGCATTCGACTATGGATCTTTTATGATGAATCAAAAGCAATGAAATTTGCTCGCGCACGAAGTACTTCGAAGAGAGAATGAGAACCTCTCATTTCATAAAAACTGGCCAAGCCGCAACTAATCCTTTAGAAAATCATTAATTGTGGATAACGAAACGGAAACGAGGTATCATTCTCCACATGATAATACGATCTCTGATACATCGGCTCAAACAAGTAACTTTTTAAGCACTCAAACGTAAAATTCATGGATCATGTTCCATACAGTCATGATTTTGTATCCAATGTTTTCTTCTTGTTGCCATATATGCAGACCAAACTTCGTGGTCATCGATTTTCTACGCCAAAAGTGACGATTGATGAATTCAAAATCCATCCAGTTGCACTTGTTACATACCAGCATTACTCTAAATTATTTAAGTCATTGGTTTCTAATAACATTGATCAACAGTGGGTGTGTCACAAGAATTCTGGTAATCATCTTTTGACTATCTATCCTCGTTAGTAAAATGCAATTATTTTTTTTCATCACCCTTAGTTTTCGTGTGGTAAGGTCAAGTTAATTTTTGATCTTATAACGACAAACGCATGTAAAAGGTGACAAGATAACAGTGATTATATACTTTTCTTTGTTGTTTTTGTTTCAGTTGTTTTGGTTTTAATCAATCATGAAAGAATGTGATAGAGGTTTTGTCCTCTTTCCCACAGAATCTACATTCTTCTCTTTTTGATAATTCGAGTTTCTTGAGGTGTCTCTTCAGGTGGCAACGCGACGTCAGGATTCCTAAGAAAAGAAAAGTTGGCTTTCGCTTAGACTTATCCATTCTTAAATCTCCTCTAGTCGTAGTTCCTAAAAAGTATCTTGCTTATCTCATTCCTTGTAAAACCTAAAAATGGTATTTCAAACCCATTTCTCCCGAGCTTGTCTACTATTTAATTCCTCTCTACCCCTCTGCGTCTCAGTACCCACATGAGGGTGATCTTACTATTCTTTCTCAATTCATTTGGTTTTTCTAGGCAAGCCCAGATCATCTTGGAGCTGGTAACTTGAGAACTCAGTACACTGATGGCGGCTTAACTATCAGACATGTTCCTGTTCGCGATAGTTTTTTCCTTGTGGAAGTGAATACATTTCCTAACGGCATGTATTTCCACCTGAAAGATACTTAATGACTTACCCAATCTTTCATGGTGTCTAGTATCTGGTCCATATACTATCTGCATAATTGCTTACTTACTATTAATGAACAGAACTTAATTAATGAAAATACCAAAAAACGAAATATGGCTGTGAATAATTAGATAAGTAGATTAGATATTTGTTTAATGTTCAAGATCCAATTGTATCTATAGAATTATGTGTTAACTTAACGCGTAATATTTATTTTTATTAATCATAGATCATAACGAAACTTTTAAGTAACGGAAGAATTTTCCCAGTTTTTCGTACATCATCTACTTTTGTGTTCCTTTTTAATACAAGACCTTTTCAATAGTCCTAATCCAAACTTTTCTTACGACGAACGCTTTGTTGCTAAATCGATTATGTATATTTTGTTTCAGAAATTCTTTGTAAAGGCGTTATCTTTTTATCTTTTATAGTAAATATTATTTCCATGTCTTTCTTCATTATTTTTTCTCGAAGATTACAACATTAATAGGCAGGGTTGAAACTTTAAGGGGAATAAATTCGAAAACAAAAAGAAAACCATTTTACAGAAAATTTCAGAAATACGCCAATTTGATTGAAGTATGCAAAGTTTGTGTAATGAAACAAGATCGATTTTACCAAAAAAATTTATTACAGATATTTGATGTTTTTAAATCATAGAGGGGCCTAGTAAATGATAAATACGTAAAAAGCTAGTGTCAGATCGGCTCTGTTTTCTTGTAGACAACGGCCAAAAATCGAAAAATTTGATTTTTTGCACGTAAAATTTTACGATGATATTTTAGAGAAAAGTTGTATTGGTGAGAGTTGTAGATATTGAGGTATTGAAGTCCCATATAATTAAAGCTTATAACTATATTAAATTTCTAATCGCACATCAAAATTTCTAACCTAATATTCAGTTTTATCTACGTTAACTCCTATTCACTCTAGGCTAAATCTAATTTACTTATTCTAAATATCTGATCATAAGCATTTTAGGCCATTACCCGAAGTTCATTAATAGTGTGTAACAGAATATTTATCTTAAAAAATAAGATAAGAAGTGAATTTAGATTGAGACCACACTTGCTTATTATTTATACATTTTATGCCCTAAAACAAATCGTGTGACAAAAACAATATCTGAATAAAGATAAAAAGTCAATCATCCCCAAGTTCGAAAGCGTGAAAAATTTCCCTTTAAAATACTTTTTTGTCACTGTGACATATAAAAGCTCTTTACAATAAAATGATCTCTACATTTGGTACATGTTTTTCTCTCTTACTAAAATGTAATTCGACATGTTTTTTTTATGATAGAATTTGGAAAGAATATAAACTCCAACATAATATAGTTAAATATACAAACAAGTAAATTGACAGTTTAATAAAAAGACTTCTTAATATCAGTAGCAGTAAACTAGTAAACTTTAATACTAAGAACTCCATGCTGAGATTTTTCTCTGGCATGGCATGAGCTTAAAATACTCATATTAACTTACTTGATTCCTTAAACTTTTATTTCAATAAGTCTTGCTTATCCATAGTTTCAAACAAGAATATAAGAGCTTTTAATTCTTAACGAATGTCAAAATTGATCATTCTTTTTACATTATTCTCAGAGACGGGGAGCTCTGTTTTCAATGAATTACAGTTGATTGGGGTCTATTCAGAATGATTACAAATGGATTCACTTGGTAACGTACTTTTGGCTCACCCTATAAGTGACCGGTAAAATTTAATACTAAGAACGCCACTACAGCCGTTTTGTCATTATCAAGCGGAGATATCAAGTTGCTCTATTACGTTGGTATAGGTGTAAATTTCTTGTGTTTTTATATCGGCTCAATACCCTATTGCACTATGTTCTTACACTAAACTTGCCGCTCAAAAAAATAGACAGATTTTTTTATTTACATGAAATAGACCAAAAATTTTTGAAAATGTCTTAAATAAAGGGCGAAACGTCAATTGTTTGCATTTTCTGTTAAATAAAGAACCTAAACCCAAAAAAAGACAAAATAAAGTAAAAATGATATAATCTATGTTTCAAGAATCAAGAAAATATATATATATATATATATATATATATATATATATATATATATATATATATATATATATATATATGTTATGTCGGATATTCTTCGTTCGCTCGTAGACGCCATACAGTGAGCTTTGAAAATGGTGAATGAGATTTCACCGAAACGTCAGCTGCCTTACAGTCCTGAGAGGGACTCAGCACATACACGGGATGCCCGAAAACCTTCGATTACATATATTATATATATATATATATATATATATATATATATATATATATATATATATATATATATATATATGAGGCAATCTTAGTCAACCGGAGATCCCTTGCTCCCCACAATTGTACTAACTTTTAAAAGTCCAGCAAGGACTTAAAATGTATTTTTTTCATGTAGTTTCTGAAGCCGAGTGGCGTTTTTCAATTCTCAACGTGGCTGATACAATATGGTGGCTGAATACAATTGCTTTGGGCAGAAATTATTTCCCATAAATGAACGCATCAGGCTAAAAATTTGCTTACAAGCCATAAAATATGAGTTAGGCAGATCCAATATGGCGGCCGTATAGGCCATTTTAATATCTGTTGTTGCTCTTTAAATAAATGAATACGTGAAAATAATGTTCCTTAATTGGTCTTAAATAAGAGAAAATTATGTCTTTAATTATATTCGTTTCTTTATAATATTCAAAACCCGCTTATTTATTAAAATTGTTCATGCCTTTAATAAAATATAATAAAAAACCCTAAGTGACGCATAAATAATATTTATAAAGACAAACATATTTATTATGGATTCTAGTCGAGTACAAAAGGGTGAACCTGAAGTAAGAAAGTTACCTTTAATTATTGGAAAATGATTAAGACGAAAACTTTATTCAGTAGATTTCAGCCTGTCAAATTATATTCCGGAGTTAGGTTCAATAAAATTCTTCTTAGATTTTAAATTTATCGATGAAATATATATTAATTAGTGATAAAATTTATGTGAGAGTTTACGGCAACTTTATTTTAAAAATCTTTAGAGGCAATTAAATATCAAAAGAAAAATATATTGAAATGTGAGAAAATAAAATCGCCATGCGAGAAAACGCATTAAAAATACAGTAAGTAGGGTCTAGACGTAAACATGCTAAAGACCAAATTTATTGGAGGCAGGCAACAAGACCTTATATCAGAAAATTAACAGTTTATAAAATACTAGGAAAGCTATTCATATCTGGAAGTGGAAATTAAAAACGACGGTACCTTAGTAAGGACAGTCAGAGAAAGGAACATATTAGGCAGAAGACCAATTGTAATTATGAGTGGTATATTTGGGGACCAACAAATATCAAGAACACATACACAAAGAATATATAACACCATAATATAATATACAGTTATAAAATAGCAAATATAAGATATGATAGAATCAGAGAAATCATGGATGACATTAGGATACGACAATTCAGGAAATACGGATATGTACAAACAATGAGAGAGGAGATAGAAAAGGAAATAGGATCGAGAGAGCTAGAAAAAGAAAAGTAGAGAGCATTGGAGAGTGGAAATTGAAATATTTCGTGTTTCCAACATGTCCAGAAATCAACTTTTTGAAATCCAGATCAGGACAGAAAGCCCATGTACTACAATGGATTTTCCAATCTTATCATTTTTCAAAAATATAAACCAACCTCATATTGGGAGCGAAAAGGAGGGCAATTAAACTTACTCATCCAGACTTTAGAAGCGATAGCTTACAACTGCTCAAAATAATTTTCTTACAAAACTCATACCAGCTCTTTATGATCAATAAATTCATATACAGCACACAGTATGATATATCAGAGAAAATTTTTGAAGGGGCAAGCCAATCTTCATTAATACATATACAAACAACTCATTTATCACTACCGGTTCAACAATGTACCAACATGTCGCTTCCCTTTATAGAGAATTTAACTCCTAGACTTAAAAAGTTTTCCAAAATGGAATCTCGATTAAAATTGCGACCAAAGAAATTAAAACAATCATATTACCTACTGTAAAACAAAAACACCTGTCTCACTGAAAGAAAATGGAAACATCATTTATAAGATTCCATGCCTAAATTGTGACCAAGTTTATATAGGCCAAACTTTCAAAAATCTTTCAGGTAGAATAAGTTTCCATAAAAGCGATTGTAACAGAGGGGTATTTTGTTGTGCTCTTGCGGAGCATGTTTAAACTAAGGGTCATGTGATGAACTTTGAGAGATCGAAAATCGTAGCAAAAGAAAAAAACAGTTTTCCTAGAAATGGTTCCCATAAACAACGAAGCACTTTCCATCAACAAAAGAGGAGACATAGAAAATCTCAGCATAATATATAACTACTTGCTACAACAAGGAAACAATGAAAATCGGTCCCCCAATGTTCATTCTTCTCAGTCGGATACCTTTTGGTTACTGTTCTGAATGTTATTATCACACTTGTTCAACTGCGTGCGGAGTTCGCTTTTCTTGATTTCTAAATTGCATTACGCTTTGACAGTTATGACTAATTTAAGTCATAATCTCCATTTTTCATCTGCTTCTCATTTAATAACATTATACTTTACAAGAACTGTTGAAAATCATGGTTCTTGTGTTTAGGCCGTGTCAAATTGGAATTATTATTCGACGTTTCGCCTGCGAATGCGCGACGCATCTTCAGTGATCTTTACTCTACGAGATTAGAACACTGAATGAATTTAATCGTATATAAATAAGCAAAATGTCAAGGAAAATCAATAAATAAAAAAAACAAAAAAATTTGCCTTAAATAAAGGGCGAAACGTCAAATTGTTTTTGATTTTTTATTAAATAAAGAACCGAAATCCAAGAAAAGGCAAAATAAAAACAAAATGATATAATCTATGGTTCAAGAATTTGAAAAATATAATATATATATATATATATATATATATATATATATATATATATATATATATATATATATATGAAGTTAAATGCGAACAGTAAATGCAAACTTCTCTCCATCATACCCTTTTTGTGTTAGAGGTTGCACAGTTAGAATAAATTGTAATAAAACGCAATTTATCCCATTCCATCACCATTGAGATAATGGCCCACCTGTACCACCATACCGAGAAGAAAGTCAAAACTTACCCTCCCCGCCACTGTGATTCGGCAGAGGTACATGTTTCGACTCTACTAGACTCATCAGTGTACCGACATGCACCTGGCTGTGCAAAGGACAGATCGGAAGGAAGCATGCAAATACTGAACGCGGCTTCGCCGACTTCCCGCCGGATGGCGTATATATGTTTATGCGGCTTTCACGGATTCCCCCGTGTGAGATGCAATAACAGTGGATATATCCACATTATGCCGTTGTAGTGCTGAAATCCCATTCAGCAAACATACAACTATATGCAGCTCCGTATTTGAATGAAGTAAAATGCGAACAGTAAATGCAAACTTCTCTCCATCATATCCTTTCTGTGTTAGAGGTTGCACAGTTAGAATAAATTGTAATAAAACGCAATTTATCCCATTCCACCACCATTGAGATGATGGCCCACCTGTACCACCATACCGAGAAGAAAGTTTACTTCATTCAAATACGGAGCTGCATATAGTTGTATGTTTGCTGAATGTGATTTCAGCACTACAACGGCATAATGTGGATATATCCACTGCTATTGCATCTCACACGGGGGAATCCGTGAAAGCCGCATAAACACATATACGCCATCCGGCGGGAAGTCGGCGAAGCCGCGTTCAATATTTGCATGCTTCCTTCCGATCTGTCCTTTGCACAGCCAGGTGCATGTCGGTACACTGATGAGTCTAGTAGAGACGAAACATGTACCTCTGCCGAATCACAGTGGCGGGGAGGGTAAGTTTTGACTTTCTTCTCGGTATGGTGGTACAGGTGGGCCATCATCTCAATGGTGGTGGAATGGGATAAATTGCGTTTTATTACAATTTATTTTAACTGTGCAACCTCTAACACAGAAAGGATATGATGGAGAGAAGTTTGCATTTGCTGTTCGCATTTTACTTCATTCATACGCGGAGCTGCATATAGTTGTATGTTTGCTGAATGTGATTTCAGCACTACAACGGCATAATGTGGATATATCCACTGCTATTGCATCTCACACGGGGGAATCCGTGAAAGCCGCATAAACATATATATATATATATATATATATATATATATATATATATATATATATATATACACACTTAATTACTAATAAACTAATAAATACCTTCTTCAGCGTTTTTTGAAATTCTATTATGCGAGTAAAGGGGTAAAAAGCGACTCAATTCCTTTCATCCTAAGAAGAATAGCTGGGCATATCAAAATAGAAAAGGATAAATAAATAAATGGCCTCAAATTCGAATTCGACGCGAGCAAAGCCGCGAGCATCAACTGGTGCTAAATAAAAAGAGTTATTTTCCAAAACCGAACAAATATCGGAGTAATTACTGGCTCTTTACCGCAACTTAAATGAAAACAAATTATTTTTTCACTTCTCCATTTCCTTCTGTTAATCCAAGTGAAGCTTTAATGGGAAAGAATAATTAAAGGGGCCACAAAGGAAAAATAAAATCCCAAATTGATTCCGGGAAGATAAAGTACATAACAAGCATAGATTATTCAGGCGTAGATCAAAGCCGATAGAAAAAGAAGAAAAAACAAAAACGGCGTTCACGAATAATTTTGCATAGAGCTCAACCTACTTTCGCCATTATTTTCTTAGAGGCGGAAATTAATTATTTAGTACCGCTCATAAGAGTAAACGGTACATAATGAGGTAAAGTACATTATTTTTACGTAAAAGCTTTAATACTTTATTAGGAAACTTGTCTATAAGCCTGTAGGCGATAAACGAACTAACTTAAATTTCAATTAGATAAATAAAACCGTCAAGCATGCAGTTTGGAGCGCCTAAGGTTCGGTAGACTTGTTTTAGTTTGATTATGAATTTTTGCTCCATAGACCAATTTAGACATTTTCACTTCACCCAATTTAGTTTCATGAAGAAAGATGGAAATAATAGAGTTCTGCAGTATGGAGCCTAATTTAAATTTTCGCAATTATAATAATAATCTTACTACAAAAAGGGTAATAATAATATGCTGTTAATAGTTCCGAAATGCGAAAAGGAAAATTTTGGCCATCACTAGTTTTAAAAGCAATCTAAATTTTAAAAGCGTCTTGTTTAATAAATTTTTCGAAATTCTAATGAAGAGGGCCCGAATTAAGTTGACGCCACACTACAACAAAACTCCACATCTTTATGGACTCCCGAAGATACATAAACAAGCCATGCCGTTACGACCTATCACAAGTTCCTGAAACTTTCTGACTTCTGAGCTTGCCAAGTTCCTTCTTCCAATCTTGAGACCATTACAAGGAGATAAATCGTCCAGGATCAAGAACTCGCAACATTTCGTAAACATTATATGTGAAATAGAAATACAATCGGTAACTTGGACTTCTGGCAACAAAGCAACAGCTTTAAACGCGCGGATTGTGCCATTTATTGATACGGCACAGCGGAAAGACGAAGATCTAAGGAAGCTTATATATGAGCGAGAAAGATGCAACTATGTTTTAATGTTTTCCATATTCGGCTGTGACGAAATTTGTGCCTGGCTTTAAATTGCTGAAATGCTGTTAAACAAATCGAATAAAGATCACACTTGTTGCTGAATAAGAAGTAATATTAGTTTTTTTATTTTGGTCTTCGTGTTTGTTTTGTTGTCACTTGACTGCTCTTAAAAATAATATTTTATTTTAAGTTTAGCCTTGGTTGTTTTTTTGCACATTGGTCGAGATACCTCCTTATTATTTGTGGGTGTTTGTTTTCGTTTCGTTACTAAAAGTCGTTCTATTTACCTCTATGACTACAAAATATAGTTATTTTCTTAAAGACCTCTTTTAGTGCGCTCTGTTTAACGGAAAAACACACTAGAAGAATCAAGATGGTCATAAAACTATTTAATTTATCTAACCGGGTGCGAAGAAACACATAAAATGTTTTGTGTTTAACTTTTAAAATAAGGAGGTTCTAAATTCGATCGTATTTTTTATGTATGTACATCAATAACTCCGGAACGGCGACACCGATTTGAGTATAAATTTTTGCGTTATGTTCAAGTAGTTACTGCTGTTGTCTTATTATATCATTTTGACCATAATTAATTCAGCGAAATCCAAAATGGCGCTTATAATATGGTAGACAAAATAATAAATTTTGTCTGATTTTCTCTAAAATTAGTACTGCGGAGTTTTCAAGGTCGCACATAAGGAATCCAGAATGATTTTTAAAAAATTGGATAAGGCGGATAAAATGCAATGACCTTAAAATCTTTCGACTTGGTCTGAAATTGATATAGGAGGATTTTTGAATGTATAAATTACGAATTTAAAATTAATTTAAAAAAAATCAATATGGCTTTCTGTTTTTTTTTTCAAAATAATAGGAGTTTGTGCGAGCATAAATAACAAATTTGACAATATTTAAAAAGAATATAGGTAATTTGTACTTAAGATAATAAGGACTCCAGAATCCTTTAAGACATATATGTATATAAATTTGTATCTTGTATATTTGGAATTCGAAAGGAATTGGCTCCTGAACTTTACCCACGTATGCTACAGATAATATATTTTTTTAAATATAAAATCTAGTCAGGCGCAGATCCAAGGGGGGGCGGTGGAGGCGATCGCCCCCCCCCCCCAAGAGTTTTGAGTTCAGGAAAATAATCCCTATTTTGCCTCTTATACTAGTTTATTCAAGAACTAGAGAGGGTAATAAATAATTTTTTACCATTTTTTATTCGCAAACTACCTGTGTTTTTTAGTCCGGTGTCTTTGACAAAATCTGTTAGACAAATATATTTTTCATAGGAATGGATTAGAAATTTTATAATCAAAAATACCGTTCAATAATAGTGAACTATTTGGGTTGGATAACAATAGATATTTGGAAATGTAAAGTGTTAAAAATGATTTTAATCCTTGTCATAGGCGTCGGAAGGAGGTTTATTTTATCACTAAGTATTTATGGCATAAAATATTATTTCGGTAATAAACTTAAAATAAAAAGTTTTTATAATATTATTTTATTTCTTATGATTTTTTAATAATTCACATACATTACAAAATGTAGATAATTTTGACATTTAACACAAATCACAACTGTATTTTATTTTTATAATTTTTAATTTTGTCATAGAAACCGTTTTAGGCACATTCAGACTAAAACGTAGCTTTACTCTCTCAAAAAATTCTAAGTTAAAATTTAAATACTTACAAAATACCCGTTGTCAAAAATACACAAAGTTAAACATATATAAAAAAAATAAATTCGTCCATATAAAATTAAAATATTTTTGGGGCTATCGGTCATTTTATTATTAATTAAAAACATTTTTAGAACATTTAACGTTTTAGTTTATTTATTTCTTAAACCATCTGCAGAATTACAAATAAATACTAAAAAGGAATTCAAATGTAATTAGTTTGTATATATTACAGTTAAAATTGGACCTACTTATTTTTATTTCTATTGTACTGATTTAATTTACTTTATTACATGGAAATCCGATAGCCCCAAAAAAATAAAATAATCTTGTTAATTCTACACGCTTAAGAAAATGATAGCAATACAAGAATAAAACAACAAAAAACGTACGGCTAATTGGAATTAAATACATATAAAATTAAAGAGTGAGACACACTAAAATAAAAATATATAAAAGAATACAAAAAAAGTATATAAACAACATAAACAATAAAAACAACAAAAACAAAAATTTAAATATGAAATTGTGTTTATACTGGTAAATATTACATATCTAATTCCTAATCAAAGTCAGTGAAGCTATCTTCGCGCAAATAAATTATAATTGGTTCCTTTATCTCATCGATCATGAGATCGAGTTTCCACATTTTGTTTTATTCTTTTATTATATGGAATTTTACCAATTTTCCACAATAATTTTATTCAAAAAAATCTTTTAAAAGTTCAGTTAAATTACTAATTTTGTCAGTTGTGTTATTTCTAGCAACTCTACCTTTTACTTGAGAGAGATATTTCCTTCTGCAATGGACAGTTTCCGGACGATCTATAAAAACCACTCTCTATCTGGTTTTTTCCAGCAAAAATTAAATTCTCCGAGCAATTTCCAAAGTTCAATTCTTGTAATTTCAGGTAAATCGCGATCTTCATTGATTTTAGTTAGAATTTTGTCGACGGCTTTGATTTGTTTCTCATAATAAAATGTATATACAAAGCCTTTTATTGCAGTTTTTGTCTCTTCTTCCAACGAGGTTATTCGTCTGCCTGTGATCGATTGTGGCTTGGGAGTATTAACAATTCCAGTCGCACTCCCCCACCTCCGTTGACAACATGTTTTTCTTGCGATAGCCCTCCCTCCAAGAGCTTTGAGTTCGTGAATATAAAACCGATTCTGCTTCTTATACTTGGAATGTGTATGTTGCTGGTATCCCTCCCCCCCTGTCGGCAACTTCTTTTTTCTTTTGGCGCCCTCCCCCCTCTTTAAAAGCTTCAAATTCAGAAAAAGAGACCCGACTTAGCCTTTGACCCCCTCACCCTTAGTTTCGCTTGCCATACTGTACTTTTGTGATATCACCGCCCCCGCTCCTCAAAAGAGAGAGGCTGGATCCGCCCCTGAATCTAGTGCTATTACCTTTGAATTAAAAATAAAATTCATATGAATAGCCATAAATTTCACAAAAATTTTCTAAGAATGATTTCGATTACCCGACGCAATATTCTTTAGAATGCATGGAAATAATTGTGAAATCACATTAATTTATAGTAAACTTTTGTCCAGTTCCAATAAAAATGAAAACATAATATTGCAGATTGTCAAACAAAAACAATTATTTCTCTTATTTAATTCTAGAGCATTTCTTGGCAACTGTTACCTACCTTCCTTAACAAATATTTAGTGTAGAGTTCAAGACATATTTATTTTATTAAATTTTATACCTTCATACCATCGTTGCATGCAAAACTATTAAAAGTTGATTAAATTTTCTACTCACGGTATATGATCGCTAGTTACTTGATAAAAAGGACCATTTTAAGATCTTGAATGTCTGGCACAAGCAACATAAAGTGTGGAAGCCTGTACGTGCTCAACTGCCTAAAACGTTCATGATCTTTTCGTATAAAGCCCTTGAAATTACCTATTTAAGAGCTCGTTTCAGTAATTTTTCCTTGATATATCGAGTTGGGATTTTTTTAAAATTTTACAAGGATGCTATATTAGGCTTGGAGCACGCAAAGACTAAAAAAGATAAATACATAGTTTTACTTGATAAGGAACTAAAAACTATATAGGGTTAAAATCTTTACAGAATCATACAAAGTCCCTACATAATCTTTAAATTGAATATATATATATATATATATATATATATATATATATATATATATATATATATATATATATATATATATATATATATATATATTGTTGTAAAATAGCACTTCAAAAAATTAAAATTTGGAGCAACACTCCGCTTTTGCGGTATATAGGGCGAGAAGCTTCGCTGTTTAACCCCGTCTATGGTTGACTCGGGTAAACAGCGAACCCCGAAAGTATAAATACCGCCGTAACAGTACGATCACCCTCTTAATCGACCAGACACCGTGGGAGCGCACAAGTATAACTTTATCCGCTGGTCTTGATATCGGGCTTCTGCCGCTAATTCAATATTTCACGCTGTACCGCTGATATTGACTCGTGAGCGCCACAGAAGAAATTTGAAATAATCGCTAAATACGTCGTGGTTAGGGAAATTAACTAAAACCAGGTACCAGGCAAAGGCAGCCCAATCTGCCAAGGGTAAGAAAAAAGGGATGACTAAACCCCCTTTTTGCAAATCATCCGTCAAAGTCCTGCTACCCTGGTCTGATAGTTCTTTTCGTGGTACGGCTAACCTGTTGTATCCATAATTGTTGGTGCAACAGGGACAAACCACCATTAGAATATCCGCGGCATAATTGGCAAGATTACTAACATCTTTATCAAGATAAAAAACCTTTTTTACATATAACTACAAAGCCTTTTTTCTTTAAACTAACTTGTCATTAACTTTATTTTAAATTTTTGTAACCTTTCTGGGAACAAACTTTTTCTTAATTTTTTTAAAACCACTTTTTACTAATTTAAATTAACAAGCCTTAGAGTCATTAATAATATTTATTAATTTAAAATTGTAATGGTACAATTTAAATTATATTTTAGTTAAATAGACAAATCTTAGGGGAGGGACCCGCTAGATTGTCTAAAATACATAAAAAAAAAACTTTCCATTCTCTGGAATATTTTATTTTGTTCAATAAGGGTCAAGTTAGCATACGTTGGTGTAGCAACTTCGACCCTATTGACGCTTTTAAACTTTCCGTTTGTGGTACGGAAATTTCCGATGACGAAACAGGCTTGAGTCATTTGTATGACTAATATATTTTTCTGTAAAATTCCACTGAGTGGGATTTAGCAGTTAAATTTTTTGAAAAAACTGTACCATCAATCCTCTAACTTTGTTATTATATTGTTTTGCTGAAAACACAGCAATTGTATTATTTTTGTAAAGGAAATATTTTTTTTCCTATTTTAATAGAAACATTATTTAATAATAGTTATAGACAATTCAGATTTATTGGCTATATATTAATACTGATTGAGACATTAACATAATTAGTGAAATTTAACACTAATTAGAACAACCCCGGACTTGACAATTTTTGGGAATTCTTTTTATTTTACGTTTTATTTTTATTTTGGTTAAAACAAATTATTTTGTTTTAAACATTAGAATCGATTTTTAGTTCTTTATTTATTTTTATTTTTATTATTTAACAATTAACGTTAAATAATTATTGAAACTTAAACGAGCCAGTAGAACTGAATTAGTTCAGCTGGACGAGTCTCTATTTATTTATTAATTATTTTTAACAATTAAGTTAGATATGTCATAAGACCTGAGTCTTTATTTTTAAACATTCTGCTCTTAAGCAGTAAATAAACAAGTAAAACTTAATTAATTTTATAACAAAGTCTTTTCTGTAAATGTGTAATTAACACATCCTACTTTATTTTAAACAAATTAATAGTAAATAAAACCATAATATCAAAATTCACCTTAACAAATTTTATACCTGTAATAGATTCTAGGAATCTATTGTTCATTCATACTGTTAAAGGATCACAGTAATCCTTCTAATTTTAAATTTTATTTTTAAGAAATCTATGTTCCAATTATTGTGTAAAAGGATCACGGTGACGTGATTTCCTTTAATATTAAATAATTAGTAATAATAAACACTTAAGGTCGACCTAATAACAAAATAACATCAAAGGCCTAAAAAAGTATATAAACACGGACTTTTAAATATTTTTATTAAATTACAGACAGACAATTCTTCCAAATTTTAAATCGACTTAGACTTTAATTTATAACAACAACAATAAAAAAAAAATCTGCAGTAATTTCAACATTATTTCCCGCTTTTCTATTTTCTGGAAAAGCCCAAATAGTCACTTTCAATAATAAACAAACAATAGCCCTCCTTGCTTACAAACATCAGATAGATAATATTTCTTAGAAATATTATCGAACAATTTTTAACTGATCAGTTTTTGAAATAAATAAACAAATTTTCTTTCTTTATTATGTCCACTCATTTTTCTAGTTTCAAGTCCGTGTCCAATGAGGCGGGTGGCTTTCGCAGCTCCCCGGGTGGATACGGAGGGTCCTCTGCATCGACAATAGTCGGTGCCGAAAGAGGCACGGCATTTTTACAACCCTTGAAACCAATTAACAACAAAACGTTAGACAATAACAATAGTAACAGTGAAGAATCAATTAAATTTGGTTCGATTAAACATTTGATAAACCATTTTGAACACATTAGCTTAGATAAGATAAATAGTTATAGACAACATAGGGACAATCTTATTAGTTATAAACATTCTGTAAGTTTACCGACTCATTTATTATTTGATGACAAGCGAGCTGCGTCGTCTCCGGTGTTTCCCTACTTAAATAAAAATATTGTCGTTCGGAAAAGTTTGCTTCCGGAAACGGGGTTAGGAAAACCTTTCTTGCCTACGCCTGGAACTATTAGACCAAGTGTATTAAAGGGAAATACGCCTGATAGGTGTGAAAAGGTGCCTCAGAGGTCGGAACGTTTTCCGACGTCGACGCCTCTGGGTGTCACCGAAGTTTCTCCGATTCCTTTGAGACCATCATCAATTAACGTTACGAATCGGAGGACCACATCAAGCAGAGTATCTCCGAACATCCTGGAAAAAATAGCAACTTTGCAAAATCTTACCCTTGGAGATACGAAACCGACTTTGTATCCGTCCAAAACGCAATCTAATAAAACTTATTCCTATGCTTCATACATAATTAGACGACATGGCATCCCTGGTGGGGATAAACACGTTGGAGAGTACCCTGATGATGGTCAGACTGAGTCCGAAACGTCGGAAAATTTTTCGAGTTCGGACTCATTCGATTCAGAATACGACACAGTATATAATAGTAGCGTAGAGAGTATTATAACTAATACCTCCAAAAACTATCAAAATATAATTAATATTAACAAGCAAGACAGCGTGTTGCCGCGAGCATCCGATCGCCCGGCGAACCCGTCTAGACAGCAAGCTTGTCACCACAAAAAGTCAAAAAAGCGAAAATCGAAATCTCGCAAACATTTAGAACCAAATATAACTCCGGAAACTGATAAACTCAGGGCTAGGGAGTTGGAGATAAATATGGAGAACGCAAAAACCATGGCGTTATTAGCAAAACACCTCGAAAAAACGGTATCAACCAGCAAAACACCGCTGAGAGCTAGTTTTTCAGGTGAGGATTTTGAGGATCCATATATTTATCTCTACAACATTGAACAATGGGTAAAGGAGAACAACCTCCAACCCACCGAGACTTTATATTATGCCAGGGAGAAGCTATACGGCAAGGCCAGAACCTGGTACGAACCGTACAAGCCCTATATAAAGGATTACGGTACGTTTGCCCAAAAGTTAATTGATAAATTTTCTAGTATTGAAAACATCGCAGATTTACAAACAGAATTGTACGGGGTGAAACAGAAACCCAACGAATCTGCAGAAACATTCATATTACACAAACACGCACTATTTATGCGATTAGATCCTACGGGAGACTTAAACACATTTTTGCAAATATTATTAACTCAATTATTACCCGCCATTAGATCTCGCCTGCGAGGTTGCCGGATTGAGTCTTTAGAAAGACTAACCACGTTGGCGCGCGTAATAGAGAAAGATATCAAGGAAGAGATTAAGAGCCATTTGATCCCACAAAATAAACCACCCATACCCGATAAGTCGAAACCAGCGGAAATAACACATAAACTTCAACAACAATCACAAAATAAATTTTCAAACATTACATCCCGTCCTTCAAGACGAGATTTTACTTATAAACCTTCTAATCAAAATTTCCAAAGACCTCCTGAAAGGAATTACCAGCCTTCAGGAAGGAACCTTAGAAATGTTAGAAGATCGACAGCCAGAAACCTCTGCCCAGAAAAAAATAATTCGCGAATTTATAAAACACGGGGAACTAGTTTATCGAAAGCATCCGTCGGGAGACAAAATAGTAGTGCCAAAACGCCAAATCGATAAGGTAATCTACAATTATCACGACGTAGACGAAGCGGCACATCCCGGTGTCGAGGAAACATACAAAAATATTTCGCTTATTTTTTGGTGGAGAAGACAAAAGGAAAGCATTGAGAAGTATGTAAAGAATTGCATAGTCTGTTCCATATGTAAAACACAACAAAAGCAACCACGGGCACCATTACGTGCCCACAGTCCTAAATTGCCCTTCCAGATGGTATCTCTGGACATTTTGGGACCATATGATCCTCCAGCTGCGAAAACCGGAGCTAGATACATTGTCTTAGCGGAGGACGTATTTTCTAAATGGGTCGAAGCTAAGGCATACGTGCAGGTGGATTCGAGTATAATTCAAAATTTTTTAGAATCTGAAATAATCTGCCGGTACGGAATTCCGAAAATCCTAATTTCTGACCAATCACCGATTTTTACGTCCAACCGGATTAAAAGATTTTGCAGAACACACGAAATTGAGCAAAAGTTTTCGGCTATTTACCACCAGCAGGCAAATCCCGTCGAACGCAGAGTTCAGGAACTCAAGAAGGTACTGAGAGTACTAATCATGAGACGGCGGGCAAGCGCCTGGGAAGAATTGCTTCCAAAAGCGTTGCGTGTACTTCGTGGTAGAGTATGCCGGGCAACTGGAGAAACTCCTGCCTCTATTATTCTAGGGTATGAACTTAATATGCCCGGAGAATGGAGACGAAATTGGCCTGTACAAAGGAAAATTTATAAAAAAGAAGAACGAACACGAAAATTAAGAGAGACGGCCATTAAACAACGTAAATATCAATTAAAGGAATACCACGATGAATCCGAGCCCAGAGTAGAATTTAAGGTCGGAGATCTCGTTAACACAAAAGCACGGTCGAGAAAGTCTCACGCTTTTGCGCCAGTCTGGATCGGACCGTGTAAAATAATTAAAGTAAATAGTGACACCACTTACGACATAGAGTTCGAAGATAAAACATATAACGTGCATCTTGACGATATACGACCCGCTCCTATTGGAAATGTATTGAATCTCGACAGAGATGAAGATTTGACGTCGGAGTCGGATATCTCCGACTTTGAAGTAGCGGAAGAATTACCGAGAGAAATAGCCGACTCAGAGGAGTCAGGTTTAGAAACAGAATTAAGGGTAAAATCGGATGTTCCCACTGAAACTGCACTCGAATCTATTCCCGCGCGAACCACATTAGAGCCTCAAAACGAATCGGGAGAAAATGTGATTAATTTCTCAGAAGACACTGAAATACCAGAACACCTCCAGGATCTATCGAGGGAAGTAGAGGAGGTAGCAGTAAATGCAGGAAAAATCTCTAGGAGTCGGGAATTCTTCAACTCTCGGTTCAGGGATTTTGATCTGCTAACTCCAGTATACCAGAAGCGCATTTAGGACTGTGAGCCCGTCTAAAGGGGGGGGGTGTTGTAAAATAGCACTTCAAAAAATTAAAATTTGGAGCAACACTCCGCTTTTGCGGTATATAGGGCGAGAAGCTTCGCTGTTTAACCCCGTCTATGGTTGACTCGGGTAAACAGCGAACCCCGAAAGTATAAATACCGCCGTAACAGTACGATCACCCTCTTAATCGACCAGACACCGTGGGAGCGCACAAGTATAACTTTATCCGCTGGTCTTGATATCGGGCTTCTGCCGCTAATTCAATATTTCACGCTGTACCGCTGATATTGACTCGTGAGCGCCACAGAAGAAATTTGAAATAATCGCTAAATACGTCGTGGTTAGGGAAATTAACTAAAACCAGGTACCAGGCAAAGGCAGCCCAATCTGCCAAGGGTAAGAAAAAAGGGATGACTAAACCCCCTTTTTGCAAATCATCCGTCAAAGTCCTGCTACCCTGGTCTGATAGTTCTTTTCGTGGTACGGCTAACCTGTTGTATCCATAATTGTTGGTGCAACAGGGACAAACCACCATTAGAATATCCGCGGCATAATTGGCAAGATTTCTAACATCTTTATCAAGATAAAAAACCTTTTTTACATATAACAACAAAGCCTTTTTTCTTTAAACTAACTTGTCATTAACTTTATTTTAAATTTTTGTAACCTTTCTGGGAACAAACTTTTTCTTAATTTTTTTAAAACCACTTTTTACTAATTTAAATTAACAAGCCTTAGAGTCATTAATAATATTTATTAATTTAAAATTGTAATGGTACAATTTAAATTATATTTTAGTTAAATAGACAAATCTTAGGGGAGGGACCCGCTAGATTGTCTAAAATACATAAAAAAAAAACTTTCCATTCTCTGGAATATTTTATTTTGTTCAATAAGGGTCAAGTTAGCATACGTTGGTGTAGCAACTTCGACCCTATTGACGCTTTTAAACTTTCCGTTTGTGGTACGGAAATTTCCGATGACGAAACAGGCTTGAGTCATTTGTATGACTAATATATTTTTCTGTAAAATTCCACTGAGTGGGATTTAGCAGTTAAATTTTTTGAAAAAACTGTACCATCAATCCTCTAACTTTGTTATTATATTGTTTTGCTGAAAACACAGCAATTGTATTATTTTTGTAAAGGAAATATTTTTTTTCCTATTTTAATAGAAACATTATTTAATAATAGTTATAGACAATTCAGATTTATTGGCTATATATTAATACTGATTGAGACATTAACATAATTAGTGAAATTTAACACTAATTAGAACAACCCCGGACTTGACAATTTTTGGGAATTCTTTTTATTTTACGTTTTATTTTTATTTTGGTTAAAACAAATTATTTTGTTTTAAACATTAGAATCGATTTTTAGTTCTTTATTTATTTTTATTTTTATTATTTAACAATTAACGTTAAATAATTATTGAAACTTAAACGAGCCAGTAGAACTGAATTAGTTCAGCTGGACGAGTCTCTATTTATTTATTAATTATTTTTAACAATTAAGTTAGATATGTCATAAGACCTGAGTCTTTATTTTTAAACATTCTGCTCTTAAGCAGTAAATAAACAAGTAAAACTTAATTAATTTTATAACAAAGTCTTTTCTGTAAATGTGTAATTAACACATCCTACTTTATTTTAAACAAATTAATAGTAAATAAAACCATAATATCAAAATTCACCTTAACAAATTTTATACCTGTAATAGATTCTAGGAATCTATTGTTCATTCATACTGTTAAAGGATCACAGTAATCCTTCTAATTTTAAATTTTATTTTTAAGAAATCTATGTTCCAATTATTGTGTAAAAGGATCACGGTGACGTGATTTCCTTTAATATTAAATAATTAGTAATAATAAACACTTAAGGTCGACCTAATAACAAAATAACATCAAAGGCCTAAAAAAGTATATAAACACGGACTTTTAAATATTTTTATTAAATTACAGACAGACAATTCTTCCAAATTTTAAATCGACTTAGACTTTAATTTATAACAACAACAATAAAAAAAAAATCTGCAGTAATTTCAACATTATTTCCCGCTTTTCTATTTTCTGGAAAAGCCCAAATAGTCACTTTCAATAATAAACAAACAATAGCCCTCCTTGCTTACAAACATCAGATAGATAATATTTCTTAGAAATATTATCGAACAATTTTTAACTGATCAGTTTTTGAAATAAATAAACAAATTTTCTTTCTTTATTATGTCCACTCATTTTTCTAGTTTCAAGTCCGTGTCCAATGAGGCGGGTGGCTTTCGCAGCTCCCCGGGTGGATACGGAGGGTCCTCTGCATCGACAATAGTCGGTGCCGAAAGAGGCACGGCATTTTTACAACCCTTGAAACCAATTAACAACAAAACGTTAGACAATAACAATAGTAACAGTGAAGAATCAATTAAATTTGGTTCGATTAAACATTTGATAAACCATTTTGAACACATTAGCTTAGATAAGATAAATAGTTATAGACAACATAGGGACAATCTTATTAGTTATAAACATTCTGTAAGTTTACCGACTCATTTATTATTTGATGACAAGCGAGCTGCGTCGTCTCCGGTGTTTCCCTACTTAAATAAAAATATTGTCGTTCGGAAAAGTTTGCTTCCGGAAACGGGGTTAGGAAAACCTTTCTTGCCTACGCCTGGAACTATTAGACCAAGTGTATTAAAGGGAAATACGCCTGATAGGTGTGAAAAGGTGCCTCAGAGGTCGGAACGTTTTCCGACGTCGACGCCTCTGGGTGTCACCGAAGTTTCTCCGATTCCTTTGAGATCATCATCAATTAACGTTACGAATCGGAGGACCACATCAAGCAGAGTATCTCCGAACATCCTGGAAAAA
Source organism: Diaprepes abbreviatus (assembly GCA_034092305.1). Taxonomy (NCBI): domain Eukaryota; kingdom Metazoa; phylum Arthropoda; class Insecta; order Coleoptera; family Curculionidae; genus Diaprepes; species Diaprepes abbreviatus. The sequence goes on along the minus strand of JASJET010000200.1, from coordinate 17,223,551 downwards.
ATAGCAACTTTGCAAAATCTTACCCTTGGAGATACGAAACCGACTTTGTATCCGTCCAAAACGCAATCTAATAAAACTTATTCCTATGCTTCATACATAATTAGACGACAATATATATATATATATATATATATATATATATATATATATATATATATATATATATATATATATATATATATATATATATATATATATATATATATTTCATATATTTTATTGTAACTGTGCAACCTCTAACACAGAAAGGATATGATGGAGAGAAGTTTATATATATATATATATATATATATATATATATATATATATATATATATTGTAATATTTTCTTAGGTATAGGTTTTTCCATTAGAGAAACAAAGGACAACAATTTTTCTGACGTTTCAATCTACATGGTGAGTTTCTTCAAAGAGCTGGTATATTTAATTTAAATCTACAAAATTACAAATTTTTTCTTAATTAACATATATCACAGTAATTACACATTACATTTATATTTTCAATTCAATCAAAATTATTAAAAGTAAAACAGATTTTACAAAAGTCTTAAAGTTTACAATTTAGAACAATACAATAGGTTAAAATGGTGTTATAAAATAGTACGTACCTTGAAAGTAGTTTTGTGTATATGTTAAAAATAAATTCAATTATGGTACTTGGTATGCAATTGATATGGATAGATTTCTTTTTATATCAATTACATACCAAGTATTATAATTGAAATTATTTTTAATATACACACAAAACTACTTTCAATGTATGTACTATTTTATAATTTTCACTACACATTACATTTATATTTTCAATTTAATCAAAATTAATAAAAGTAAAATAGATTTTACAACAGTCTTAAAGTTTAAAATTTAAAACGATACAACAGGTTAAAATGGTGATATAAAATAGTACATACATTGAAAGTAGTTCTGTGTGTATGTTAAAAATAAATTCAATTATGGTACTTGGTATGCAATTGATATGGATAGATTTCTTTTTATATCAATTGCATACCAAGTATTATAACTGAAATTATTTTTAATATACACACAAAACTACTTTCAATGTATGTACTATTTTATAATTTTCACTACACATTACATTTATATTTTCAATTTAATCAAAATTAATAAAAGTAAAATAGATTTTACAACAGTCTTAAAGTTTAAAATTTAAAACAATACAACAGGTTAAAATGGTGTTATAAAATAGTACATACCTTGAAAGTAGTTCTGTGTGTATGTTAAAAATAAATTCAAATATGGTACTTGGTATGCAATTGATATGGATAGATTTCTTTTTATATCAATTACATACCAAGTATTATAATTGAAATTATTTTTAATATACACACAAAACTACTTTCAATGTATGTACTATTTTATAATTTTCACTACACATTACATTTATATTTTCAATTTAATCAAAATTAATAAAAGTAAAATAGATTTTACAACAGTCTTAAGGTTTAAAATTTAAAACGATACAACAGGTTAAAATGGTGATATAAAATAGTACATACCTTGAAAGTAGTTCTGTGTGTATGTTAAAAATAAATTCAATTATGGTACTTGGTATGCAATTGATATGGATAGATTTCTTTTTATATCAATTGCATACCAAGTATTATAACTGAAATTATTTTTAATATACACACAAAACTACTTTCAATGTATGTACTATTTTATAATTTTCACTACACATTACATTTATATTTTCAATTTAATCAAAATTAATAAAAGTAAAATAGATTTTACAACAGTCTTAAAGTTTAAAATTTAAAACAATACAACAGGTTAAAATGGTGTTATAAAATAGTACATACCTTGAAAGTAGTTCTGTGTGTATGTTAAAAATAAATTCAATTATGGTACTTGGTATGCAATTGATATGGATAGATTTCTTCTTATATCAATTGCATACCAAGAATTATAATTGTATTTATTTTTAATATACACACAAAACTACTTTCAAGGTATGTACTACTTTATAATTTTTACTATTTTAACCTGTTGTATTGTTTTAAATTTTAAACTTTAAGACTGTTGTAAAATCTGTTTTATTTTTATTAATTTTAATTAAATTGAAAATTTAAATGTAATGTGTAATTACTGTGATATATGTTTATTATGAAAAAATTTGTAATTTTGTAGATTTAAAATAAATATACCAGCTCTTTGAAGAAGTTCATTATGTAGAGCGAAACGTCAGAAAAACTGTTGTCCTTTGTTTCTCTAATGGAAAAACCTATACCCAAGGAAATATTACAAAAAAATATTTAACAAAAGGTTTAAGATACAAAAATATATATATATATATATATATATATATATATATATACGGGACAATCAGAGGCTCATTTTAAAGCTTAGAGCGTCTACTTTCAAATGCCGAATGCGCTTTCGAAAAATCCAATATGGCGGCCGGGAGCCGGAGAAAAATCGAGTGTCTACAAAAAAAGCTTGTAAAAATAAAGAATTGGCACCCGATCGTATTGTTTTTGGCTCAAATTGTAGCTGATAAATGCCCCTAAAGAGCTGGTGTAGTAGGTTGACAAAATCCAACATGGCCGATCCAATATGGCGGTCAAAAATTCAATATGGTGGCTGAATTTTTGAAAATCAACCGATTTGAAATAAATTTGGTATAAGCTGATTTTTGTGATCGCTGATCACGAATCCGAGGTCGGATTTGCAAAATTCAAGATGGCAGATCCCAATTTGGGATCGTATTTTTTGAATTTCAGCAGATTTCCACCAAATTTGGTATTCGGGGTTTTCGGAGTTTGTTTATCACGAATCCGGGGTCAAGCTTGTCAAATTCAAGATGGCGGATCAAAAATGACATTTTTGAAAATCAACCGATTTTTTACGAGGGTCTTTGGGATCGCTGATCACGAATCCAAAGTCAGTTTATCAAAATTCAAAATGGTGGACCCAATTTGTCCTGAAACTCTATAATCCAATCCTGTATATTAGTTCGGCAATCTTGAATTTCGAAAATTCTCGGATTCATGATCAGCGACCCCAAAAATCTCCGTATACCAAATTTGGTGCAAAGCGGTTGATTTTCAAAAAATACATCCACCATATTGGATTCACCATTTTGAATTTTGCAACCTCAGATTCGTGATCAACGACCTCAAAAACCCACCTATGCCAAATTTGGTTCAAATCGGTTGATTTTTAAAAATTGGGCCACCATATTGAATTTTTACTACCACATCAACTTTTTAGGAGCGTCCATTAGCTACAATTTGAGCCAAAAAAGCGTTAAAATGAACTATTGGTTTCTTCTAATTTTTGTCGTAACTCTAATCCGGTTGATTCGGATTGGCCCATGTATATATATATATATATATATATATATATATATATATATATATATATATATATATATATATATATATATATATATATATAGAGAGAGAGAGAGAGAGAGAGAGAGAGAGAGAGAGAGAGAGAAAGAGAAAGAGAAAGAGAGAAAGAGAGAAAGAGAGAGAGAGAGAGAGAGAGACACGAGCCAACAAGACACGAATAGCGACATCTCGACGGATCACTCAATAACACAAGAGCAAAGCAAATCAACAATATTCTATAAAATCGCCATATCATGGCACGACGGTAAATTAAAAAAGAAATATCAAAACTCCATGCACGAAACATGTTACCCAAAGGATAGAGGTCGCATCATTCGGCACCGACGAGCATGGTGTAGCACGAACGATCTTCTCATGAGCACAATTGCGATATGATGGGTTGTACCAGATGCAATGGCCTGATGATTCCCTAGATTAAAAATTAATATTTATATTATTAGTGATATAAAACATTTAATTGCTTATTCATCTGTAGCTTAGCTTTAAGAGGTTAAGCGAGTTTAACATAACATAGGCGTAGAATCTACTTGAATAAAGGATTGGTTAATATTATGCCTAGTTTATCATTATGATGATTTCTTTTATATTCTTCTAATAAAGCTGCTCCCCTTCTTTTGAGTTTACCAAGAGAAACTGTACTTATTAATTCATTAGTTTTGTATAGAGAATTATTGACATTTTTATTTTTTTTTATTATGTTATTGTACAGGTTTATATACACAACTTGGGATAATTTGTTCTCATTTGTATTATTTTTATCATGTTAGATATTACGAATTTTTAAAAATATTTCACATGTAATAATTTTTATGTTTGAACTTGTGGAACTAAAGATATGAATGTATCTTATTAAGTAATTTTTCTTTCATTTTCAATTTGTAAGAATTATGTTATTTTAATTCAAACTAATATTATTACTCTAATCTCTTCTTGTGTTTTATTCACAATTTTATTAGACTGAAAGTCTTCATTATTTCGAAGTTTTGTTTTATTTATTTCTTCAGTTGCAATCAATTATAGAGAAGAGTATATACACGGGGATAAGAATTTAAATCGTTTCACACATTGCAGGGGTCGCCTCCAGCAGCATTTGGCATGATTTGTAATGGAATCGGTAACTGAAAAAAGAAAAAAAATTTTTGTGCAACATATAACAAGGAACCGTTGAAAAAATAATTCATCCAAAAAAAAAACGTAATTTTTGAGAAAATCGCGTTTGTATTTTTTTTTGAAAAATGACTGCCATATTGTTAGTTAAAAAATTTTCGGTTTTCAGATTTTTTGATGAGAGTTTTTTATGACTCATATAACCCAACTCAAAAGAGAAAATTGAATTTTATCGATATATTATCAAAATACACAATTAGTACAGACCGTTTAGAGACACTCTGTATAAGGACATTTAAATGTAAACGTATCTAATAGCTCCAAACTATTTACTCTAGAAACCTAAGTTTTCTTTTTCAAATCAAAAGTTTTTTAGAACCTAATCAGCTTATTTTATAATAAATTAGTATGTTAATTTCCTTCTAAAAAGGAAAAAAAAAAGGAAACCAACTTAAAAAAAAGTTAAGGCTGATTAAAACAAAGTTGCGCCCTCTTCGATAACCCAAATGAAATTTCTGTGAACGGGAGCAGAAACTTAGCAAGTAAAAGATTTACTTTCATAGGTTTTCTGACGGCACAGATTTAAATTTCATCACAAAAAGGATTTGAACCGTCGGATCTTATATCTTGATCTAGATTTAGTATCAGGACTTTGTCGCGGATTGTCTGAAACCAGCTTCATAAGTTTTTGCGATTTTTGGTGGTTTCCTTTAACATTGCTTTTTAGAGGTGACTCTTATATAGAAGCTATAAAGTTTAAAGACTTTTTATCGTTCGTTGAATTTAAGCTACCTATTTTTTTTATATTTAAAATTGGGGTCATATTTTTTTTTACATTTTCCGTACATAATGTTTGCTAAAATGATAATCAGTAGATTTTTTTTGATCCTTAATTTATTTCGAAGGTATATAAGTCCAAAATTCTCAATCTATGCAAATATCACAAAACAAAAAAAAAATTAGAAACATTAGTTAATTGGTCGAAACGTCTGTGAGGTTAATTCGATAGTGTCGTCCCCAATGATGGTGCTAACATGTAATATATAAAGTGAAGACGGGAGAAGGTTAATTGTACTGGTTTTATTATATTTATAAATTTCTATGGCCGCTAAGATATTAAGTTTTTCACTTTTGGGTTCGTGTGCAAAATTTTAATATTGTTAACATCTGGGAAACTGTGGTCTGTTTCTATGTTAGCGAAATTTGAATTATGTTTTTTCAATAAAAATGCATCTTGTGTTCTTTAAATCTTGTATTGAAATTTCTGTTTGTCCTAAATAACAGCTATTTCAATCCAATAATTTAATTTTAAAATCCTGAGTTTTGTAATTAGAAATTTTTTTATTTGGCATTAAACATATGTGGTAGTTTTTATGACGATTTAAATGCGATATTTAAAATCTATTTTGTTGAGACATACGCCATTCTATCTGAAATAGGTCCAAAATATGTAAGGCTGGTGTATTGAGCGCTATTTTTATTTATGTTAGGTGAGTATATTTGGTTGAGTGTAGTTTTTTTTAATTTTATTTATTAAATTGATACTTCATTATAACCAATATTTAATGCGATTTGTTTTAATGTAATAAGTTTTTTGTCTCGTTAGTGTTTATTAAAGGGATAGTCAATGCTCTGTGTATCATATACTTGTATGCTGCATATAACAGGGTGTATTGAGTGCTGTGGGATAGTGGAGTCAGTGAAAAAAGTTTTCTGTAAATGTCATAGGAAATGCCATTGTTTATATTTGTAATGGTAATATCTAAGAAATAAATTTTATTATCTACTTCCTTTTCTATTGTAAATTTTATTTTGTTTTACATATTACTGAGATATTTTATTATATCTTCTAGTTTGGTTCCATTACCTGTAAAGCAAGCAAGCATGCTGTCAATATATATGTACCAGAAACAAATGTTTTTTGAAAAATTTGTTCTGAAATAATTTTCTATGAAATTGGTCATAAAATTTTCTGCCATCAGAGGATTAGGGGAGAGCCCACCGCTAGCACTCCTATTTGTTTGTATAATTAGTTATTATGCTAAAAGTAGTTTTCAGAAATGAAAAGATCAAAGACTAATAAATATCACTCTTTGATTATTGATAATTAAACCACATTATCTCATTTTTACGACAACAACTGCATTCCTTCTCAGTCCATTATTTGTTATAGACGAGCAATATAACTCCTTATCTGTTGGTGAGTACTTGCTATCTGGCTACAGTCACTAAAAGATGTTCTCGGCTAATGGTATATTTGGAAACAGGACAGCTTTCGGATGAATTAATACCCCCGTGTGATTTATGGGGTCAAAAAGGAATCAAACGCGATGAATCCGTCAATAGAAGTAGTTAGTTTTGAAGAAATAGGTAGTACTCCTATTAAAAATGGCAAAATTTCAAGAACATGGAATAAACCTTGCATAGAAACAAGGAACAAAAAACTGTCATAAAGCTTCAAAACTTGGATAATAGCGTGCTGAAACTCAAGTAAAACTTGAATAAATGACTTCTATGCATTAAATGTTGGACAAAACTTGAAATAACTTATATAGTTTTAAATATTGGTATATACTTTAAAAAGCTGTTTTGTGGTTGAAAAAGCTGGCCACTGAAAGAAAAGGAAAATAACGGGGTTCAGTATTATGGAAATTATTTAAAAGTATATTGCACGTATAATAGAAATAATTTAATTTATTGAACTATACGACTATAATGAAAAATATAAAATATAGGTATCTGATCTTGGTGTAGATTGATCAAATTAAATAATAAAATACACAGGTGATCACTGCTCTTTAACAGTTCTTCGCGACAGTTAGAAGGAACAATCGCTTAGTAAATGGTTGAATTCGCCTAAAATATCGATATTCGACTTATCAAAATTCATATTTCAAGAGATTTTTAAATTCATGTCCTAATTACTGGACGACGTATTCCCAAAATTCAATATTATTCACACAAAGCTGCAACGGAAACAGATAATAATTTATAAATATCCAAGAACGGTTAAGATACTTATATAAAAAAAAACCGCTTGAACGTTTAACTCCAGTTAAGAACAATGCCGATAGATGGCGGGAGGCATACAATCTTTTGCGAAATTACAAGTTTAAAGTGAACAGGCGTAAAAATAAAAAGAGACTGCTATAATATATATATATATATATATATATATATATATATATATATATATATATATATACTTGTGTGGTCAATTTCTTGGACTCTAGGTTTATATATTTTATTTAGAAGGTTTTCAGTCCCTTTTTTTTGTATAATTAAAATATATTATATTTTAACTGTAAAAAGAAAGGGATATATATATATATATATATATATATATATATATATATATATATATATATATATATATATATATAGGACTTTAATTATTAAACCTTCTATATTTTGTCAAATCTGAAAACTAAACTTTGTAGAGAATTTTCTTGAGCAAATGTTATAAATCTTCGTCACGTTTTTTGACTTTCTCTTTTAAGAGGTAATTGTCATGTAATTGTTAACTCGGCAGCTTTTTTAAAGATTTTAGTAAAAATTATAATAACTATTGATACAAATTAACATAAACGAAAATATGAATCTTCTAAACTAAACTCACCAATTTATATTTTGGAAAAAATTGGGATAATTCCAGATATAATGTTTTATGTTGTAAAACGCTTAACTTGAAAAATATATTTTAACCCGCTCAAAGGAAAGCGGATGGTACAGGAGACATTTAAGATTATGATTATTTATGGTTATGCCGCAATTATATCATATCTTGCACTGCACTTTATATTTCGCGACACACTTGCGGTATGCCGACATAAGAGTTTTGTGAGTTATGAGAAGATTAAGGATGTTGTTTTTAATTTATTTGTTTTTGTGAAAACTTGTCTCGTTTTTTACTTTTATATGTAATAATTTTTAACATAATTAAAAAAACAAATAAATTTGAAAAGCTTTAAAGTCAAGACAAAGTAATACAAAAGTAGAATAAATTACGCAGGTCTACAAAAAATATATGATTCTTGTTGGGCAGCTGAGAATCATTTCCGAAGTAATTTGTTACGTAGAGTCCGAACTCAAGGTCAAAATAAGCCCATCACGGTAGGATTTTGAGATATTTGAGGTTATGTACTTGAAAAATGTCTTTTTTGCTACTTTTGAGGTTATGTGCAGGCTGTACTAAACTTTTTTGGTATTTTTTTTTTGCAGTTGCAACATTTAATATCTCTCTTGATCTTTAAAATAACCTATTGAGCGGTACCGATGATTTACGGCCATTTTAAATACAGGCTAGTAAATTTTTAGAGATCAATATAATTTTTTGTAAATTTCGATTTGCCATTTTGAATCCACCATCCAAAAATAAAAATTTCTTATCTGACATAGCATTTGTAACCAGCGACTCCAGAAACCCTCAAGTGAATCTATCTCATTTTTTGTAAATTTTGAGGCGCAACTTTGAATCCGCCATCTTGAAAATGAAAATTGAAATTTTTTGTTTCTTCATACTGGTAGTGAGCTACCTCAAGTGCAAATTTTCGTAAGAATTAACAACAGAAAAATGTATACCTCAACTGGTTAATGTGAATGCTGATGACGCTGCTAAGATATATTTTTTAACTTAAAATGATCGTAATATTGCAAAAAAAAAATCTAGTTCATATCCCCAAATATCTCAAAATCCAACATGATGTGTCAATTCTGACCTTGGATTCTGACTTTACGCAGAAAATTACTTCGAATATGACTTCCAGCTGCCGACCAAGAAATCTTATAGACCTATGTTATCGAATCATAACACAGGTCAACAACATTTTATAGCACGGACTCCAACATTCACATCCGAGGCAATTTGGTACGCTGAATTCTATTCTGGTAGCAGAATTGCTCCATCATCTCAGAATTTGGAGATATTCTAACTGTGCGAATTGGTCATTATAAGACATTTTCAGAAACCAGTAGTGCTGGTAGGTAAACTTACTATTCAAAATCCATCATGCAAATCGTTAAGTACAACTCTTTCCGTTCAATTTCTATTTTAGAACATGAGGATATGATTTTTTTACCAAAATAGTGTAGATTGAAGTTTGTGTTAAACTGCGAGGCTCTTAGAGTTAAAGTTACCTATCTTCGTTTTAGAGTTGATAAAACTTGACACTCATTCTTGATCTTTATCTCGATCTTAACATCAATGGTCAACACTGGATTTAAGTTCGTTTTTCAACCAATTATAGTCTGCTTCTCGAAAGACAAGCAGTCGAATTCTATAGACCAACTGCCAAACCCACTGCTAAAACCACATAGAATATATTAGAATCAGTTAGAATATTTGAATATTCTCACGTGATGGTGCAGTTATGGGTAATATTATGTATTAAAGCTGAACGTGAATCGTTAGTTCTTCATTTAGTACAATCTTCATTCTTCTATATCACAAGTTTCATGATATATTTGGATAGTTGATGACTTTTTCTTCTTGGATATACCTGTGCCTTGTCTAACACAAGGTATGATGCAGAAATAGCAATCATTAATATGATTTGAAAGCTCTCTCCAGATCATTGGAATATCAAACCGCATATATCGTTTTTTACTGTTTATCCAGTTTCTCACACTTAAAGCACTGTTTGCCTGGATCCCCAGTATTTTAACCGAAATAAAGCTGACATACATTTTTTATCAATGGGGGCATAGACCACTTCTGAGACACAAAAATTGCTTCACCACAAACATAACAGAAGTGATCTGGATTGTTTACACATTTTCGAGACATCTTACAATCTCAACTATTCGATTCGACTCACTAACTTCGACTGACTATGTCCAAATATGGCTACTATATTTTTAAAGAATATTCGAGAATCTTCTATTCAATTCCATAATATTCGCAATAGTGGAGTTTGTCATTTTTTGTATAAAGAGGCTGTTCAGTACAAAGCAGATATAAAAGTCGATTTAAATGTGATGAAATGGCTATCTCCCTTATTTTTAGCCCTGGGGGGTTGGGACTTCGTTAATGGGGGGGTCATACCTGGATATCCCCTATGCGGTGTTGCCGAGTTGTGCAAAATTTTAAGTGAATCATATATTTGGCAACGTCGCATCCCTCTATTGTTATAACAACACAAATATACCTCGTGCATTCTTGTGATTACATTGTTAATATATTGGGAGACATGACACAATGTATCTCTAAAACTTGAACTAATATTAAAAAGATAAGTTTAGTTTCACATAAACTTAATGTATGCTTAAAATCATATGTTTTTCATAAATTCTAAATAAATAATTTAGTAACTAAAAAGAAAAACTGTTTTTTTTTTTTCATCTGTTTACAGTGGTGTTCCCCATTTAGATCAAAAACCAAGAAAAAAGAAAATAATATAGCAACTTATAACATTAAAATCTTACATACTTTATCAATTTTTCTTGAAAATGACAAAGTAAAGATGAAAGAAGCTCCTTTCATTCATTTATTTTCAATTTTCTTCAAAGCTATTTCACTTTTAAGTTTGGTTCATATAAATACTCTTCCTAAATAAGTATTTTTAGTAACAAAAATCTTTCTAAAAGTTTTAAAAAACATGTTTTAATGGAATAGCTTAAACCTGGCAAAGAGATGGAGAATTAAATGATCCACTATTGCTCTTATACCAGAATCTTATGTATACAGGGTGAGAATTTTAAATTGTTAAAAGGCGGTATTAGAAAAATGACGTGGAATATTTTGATAAAAGACCGAGTGGACTAACAGACATTTACCCGCTGTCCACATATTTAATGAAGGGTAACAAATATAGAATATTAAATGAAAAGATTTTTTTTCGAAATTTTGATTCTTTGTCCGAAAATTACTAAAATATTTGCACTTGCTCTTTTAAATGCCTAATTAAAATTCTTAAAAAATAAGAAAAATTTAAATCTAGCATTATATATATTTTAAATTTAAATAGCTGGTCCTGCTGAGAATTACTTATGTAATGTATGTGTCAACGGTTTATTAAAATCCAATTTGACCTCTATAGATTTTTTATGGGGGTTTATAAATAATAAAATTATGACTACACTGCCAACCACACCAAAAAAATATGAAGTACCGGATTTGACAAACAACTTCCCTAATAAGGGCAGAAGGCTTAAGCAAAATTTCTCGATGATGTTGAAGCTCGACATTCATGACACATCTCCATTAAGGCTGTTAATTAAAATATCGAATTTCTGATATGTCGATATTTTGAAACATATCAATAGAAGAATTCGACATGTCAACAAAAAATCATACATTATTTTGGAACATTACATGAATCGATACTCATATCAACTTTCTTAAAATATTTCCAAAGGATTAAGCAATTTTCTGCAGAAGACATATAACATTTCGCTATTTTTCACCAATTAAATTAACTGAACTGAATTAAATATTCATGTTTTATTTACACAACAAAGTATCATTAACGTAACTTCTCGTCTCGACTTCGATAATCTATCATAAACAATGAAGACTACATTCGACTAAAAATAACCCGTTTTAAAAAATATCGACAACGATATCTTCATTTCACTATCGAAATATTCTCCTATAAAAACATTAGTGATAAATATTCACATTTCCAAAAAATAATATCGATATTTTGATATTTCAACAGTTTTATCTGATTTGAAGTAATTTTTGGTTTTCACGATGGCGTTACGTTTGGCGATCATGGTTAAAAATTATTAATTTTTTTTGTATTCATTCGTTCTTTGCAAGTTTAAATAATGTTATAAATACTTTTAAGATGAGGAATAAATATTATGTACGTTGTTGTAAGAGAAACTACTGAAACAGTCAGACGGTACGAGCCAGTTAAACAACAGACGCACCGTGATATGACTGATAGCTCGAATATTTTCAGTTTGTCTCCAATGTAATTTTTTTTATTATATTACTACGATTAGGCACTTTAAACCGTCCAAATTAAATTAAAACTCAAGAGATTCTCAGCAAGAAGTTTATTTATACTTATTCAATTATAAACTTAATACCAAAGGGTGTATCCTAGCCGTCTATATTGAATTATGGTAAAAGTGGTGATTCTATTTTGACTTATTATTTTTGCTTCGGAACATATTAAAATTGCGCCTGTTCTTATTAGATTGAAGTTGCTTTGTTTAATAGCAATTAGTATCAATAAAACTAGGCGTTTATAGTAACCAGTGGTCGCAAATGCTGATTAAAATATATTTTATTTTTATGATTATTTACGCTTATTGGACCGTTACTACTCTTAGCTATCTATAAACTCAATAGTTTGAAGCAGTATATTATTTTGAATTAATTATTTGCTTAATTAATACTAATTAGTTATTTATTAATATTTCATTCCTTTATAATACTTCAAAATTGTTTCAGTTCTTGAGCTTTTCCTTTAATTTTATGATCACCTTCTATATTATTTTTTGTATGTGTAGTATAAGATCCTAAACTTAGAAAGAAAAGTATTTTATAATTGATTATGATATATTGTTTATTTAACGAAAGTTGAATAACAAATTATTTTGCTTTTTTAATTTAATTTTTAGAGGTGTATTTACCTTTTAGGCTTCCTTCCTTTTCGTGGATTTAGTTTTCAATATTTCAGCACTGATGTTTCCCTAGTACCTACACACCATTAGACGGTTAAGCAATGTTGCAGCCGGATTTATACGAGACAATAGAGCAAGTAATCTCACCATCGGAATAATGGACAAATATGGTATATTATGTTCTAATGTAAATAGTAACAACCTAAACATTTTAGAAATTAAAGTTTATCCTTCTCTCCTTGCATAATTTTCCGGTGTTCTCTCCCATGACCATGGATTTTACAGGATTTGTATTATGTTTTGGCGCTAGTAGGTACTACAGTTGGGAGGTACTACAATTTGTAATATATCATCACTTATATATAGGATTGAATTTAAAAGCTAATTCCTAACGACATCATGCAAGGTTTTTACATCCAATCTTGCTACAGATGTAATAGCATCCTAAACAATCCACCTCTAGCTTGGTATATTTGCTCCCTGACGAGGATACTAACTTTCAACTAGACCCTGGTGATTTTGCTTTATTATTTACTTTGGTAATTCTCTATTATTGAATTTATGATCATTAACTGTGAGGTTTTGGTGTAAATTATCAGCTTAGCAACTTGAAGGTCGCCGAGTGGTGGGGTCACGAATCAGCACTGTTTACTTGCATCTAGGAATTGTTAAGTAAAAGCTCGTTAACCCAGCGTGCTTATAATGTTCGACGTCTGAACATTCCCTTTTATACATGACGTATTTGATATTTTAGAAATGTATATATATATATATATATATATATATATATATATATATATATATATATATATATATATATATATATATATATATATATATATATATATATATATATATATATATATATATATTTAAATATATATAATAAGCCCCGTGCTCTAACTGTAATAGAGAAGCTAAATAAAAATAACAAATAACAAAATAAACATTGATGGTAAACGAAGAATGCAGAATAATTAATATATTATTGATTTTCTAAAATAAAGTATTTAGTTTGTTTAAGTATTTGGATATTTAATATATTTTTTTATATAGTTCAGTGATAGGTCCGAACTTATGTGTTCTAGAGGATATCGATTTTTACTTTGTGTCAAAGATTATTCCATTCAACATGGAGTGTCCCTGAACAAACAGTTTATTAAACCCGAATGACCCTAAACTAACCTAAATAAGGAAACCCAAATAAACAGAGCAATACTAAAGAAAAACAATCCCATAATCCCATAAATCGGATTGGCTAATCCCCGGGCCTCCCTAGATAAATGCAAAAGTCCAAAGTTGCCGAACTTTTGTTTTTATTTAAAAGCGATCTCATGCTGCACGACATTATCTAACTCGGACTTAAACTATCCGTAACGTTTTTCGATTTTCGTTCGGTTTTAAATTAGGAACGACGCCAACTTTGTTTCAAAATTAAGTTTCCAGCCGCACATTCTTTAGGATAATAGTTTGGTTATTGTTCTGGTTTCGGAAGGAATTTTCCTTAGTTTGATTTGAATAATGTTTGTAGGGCATCTTTTCTACTTAATATTCAGAAACTACTTTTTAAATAATTTTAAATTCGTTTTATGGTTGTAGGATAAAACAAATATTTAACATTTGTAAAAAATATATGAAGCTGTAAGGGTATGTTCAAAATTTAGGACTTTATAGCAGTAATCGGCAAAAAAAAAATATAATTAACTATTATTCGCATAATTATTAATTATCAACACCAAATTATCAATTAGTCTGTCAATTAATAATTTCGCAACTAGATATATCAATTAATAAAATAATTAGAGTTTTTTTCTTAAATTATCAAAAAGTTATTGGAAATCTCAATTTTAAATTTATTTGTGTAATTGGTAATTTTATTCCTGCAATTATGACTGAAGTAATTCATAATTTAATTTTTGAAATTATCGATTGACTAAGTAAATAAATCATTAGAGAATAAAGTTACCCATTACCAGAGTAATTTAAAATTTCAGTTTTGAAATTACCTATTACAAAAGTTATTAAAAATTGAATTTTACAAATTACTAGATTATTAATGGGTACTTTTTCGGAATTAAATTTAAAAATAATGTATTTTTTCGCAAATAATGCAACACCATATAAAATAGCAACTAGTATCATTTTAGCTACCTGTGTGTGCAATGTCTTAATTTTTTAACTTATTAAATACCTATGTCTTAATTATTAAGAATTTTTTTAAATGCATTTTTGTTACGACAGACTAACCGTAATTGATGACGACTATATAATAGTCGAAACGTCTTATTTATGTATTTTATGTCTATTAAATGAATCCATAACCTTCTGGAGAAAATTAAAAACTAAGAATATATTGCCAAGTTTCAAGAATCCTATAGGGGAAAATTTTTAACCACTAATTCGATATATTCTTTTTTCTTCGGCTTTCTGTTCCGTCGAGGGAATTTATTTCCTTCAAAATATTTAATAGTTTTTCTCTCACAAACGTTTCGACCTTATTATTAGTCTTCCTCAGTGTGTTTTCTATAACAATAGCAACTCCCAAAACATAAATACATAAATATTAAAAATTTTTCACAAAAGATCGTCACATTTTCAAAAGTTATTTACAATGAAAGTTCTCAAAACATAACAATTTAACATGTATTGCTATTTTAAGATTAGGAATAACTGTTATGTGTTATTCCGTATTAATGTTTTGGGAATTGCTATTGTTATAGAAAACACACTGATGAAGACCAATCATAAAGTCAAAACATTTGTGACAGAAAAATAATAAAACATCTAGAAGGAAATAAATTAATCTTTTATTCCCTGTCCGAACCAATAAAGAAAAAAGTTTGTCTAATATATATATATATATATATATATATATATATATATATATATATATATATATATATATATATATATATATATATAATTTATTTTTGTATCTTAAACCTTTTGTTAAATATTTTTTTCTAATATTTTCTTGGGTATAGGTTTTTCATTAGAGAAACAAAGGACAACAATTTTCTTTCTGACGTTTCGCTCTACATGGCGAGCTTCTTCAAAAGAGCTTGGTATATTTATTTTACATCTTGAAAGTAGTTTTGTGTGTAACACACAAAACTACTTTCAAGATGTAAAATAAATATACCAAGCTCTTTTGAAGAAGCTCGCCATGTAGAGCGAAACGTCAGAAAGAAAATTGTTGTCCTTTGTTTCTCTAATGAAAAACCTATACCCAAGAAAATATTAGAAAAAAAAAAATATATATATATATATATATATATATATATATATATATATATATATATAATTTTTTCTTTACTTTGTCTTTTCTTGGGTTTGGATAAACAATTGATGTTTCACCCTTAATATAAGCCATTTTCAAAATTTTTTGTTTATTTTCTTTTCTAAAAATATTTTTTATATAATCAGTAACATTCATACAAAAACAGATTTACAATTTTAAAAGACAAACAACACTTTAAAGCACTATTTTAATTTTTTAAAAACTACTTAATTTTACCAGGACACACCTTTACATCGTCTATTTAGGTACTGAGGATTCGTGGAATGCGAGTGTGTTTTATTTTTTATATATTTTTTATATTTTAAATTTAATTTTAGGTTTAAGAGGATATTCAATTTTTTTATGTTTATTAACAGGATTGAATATTTAATATTTTTGTTTAAGTTCGGCTGGTGTAAATGTGGCTCAAATGTCCTATATCCGTTCTGTCATTAACAGTGTTTTTATATTTTTTAATTTCTATCATTTCCTTTTTCCGTAATTTTTTGTAATTCATATCTTTGTTTTTAATTATAGTACTGTTATAATCAAAAGTATATTTTTCGTCCTGTGTGTGTTTGTTTAACGCTATTAAGGCGGTTTTCGTATATTTATGACCATTCAATCTGTTCTTTAGTAATTGGCTCGTCATGCCTATATATTTTTTGAAACAATTTGTACAAGGGATCGAATATACTACATTTGATTTATTCATGAGAGGAGTTTTACTTTTTAAATTAGTGTACAGTGTATTTAATTTATTATGAGACCTGTGGCATACGATAATATCATGTTTTCTTAAAATGTGTTTTATTTTTTCTGACAGCTCACTAGTGTAAGGTATATATATATATATATATATATATATATATATATATATATATATATATATATATATATATATATATATATATATATATATATGCTGTGTGTGCTAAGAATTTGTTTGCGAAATATTAACCATTAGTAAATAGTATTATTGTTTTTAATTTCATATTTTGATGGATATTTCAAATATTTAAGTTTTGCATTGGTTTTAAATTTTCATGCATCAAAATGAATTTTCCTTACAAATCATAAGACCTGCTACCTTACATTAAAAATGACTATATAGCTATGTATTGTAGACAAGAATCCCTTTAATATATATTCGAAATATTGTTTTTAATACTTTTCTCGTGTCAAGAGTATATTTAAAGAAATGCTGCTTAAATAAAATAACTTGTTACAAGACATAAAGTATAGCGTGATTGTCGCCACATATCAAAATGAGCATGATTGGTTTATTGAGAAATGCGTCGAAGAGCGGGTAATACATATTATGCGCCCCCTGTTTTATCACACTTTAGCATAAGTTGAAGATTCTTCTAGAGAACTTTTTTATGCCTATAACAACTTTGGCCAGAGATACCATATAGATAGGCAAGTTAGAAATAAATAGAAGTATGAAGGAACAGGTATCTCAATAAACTGTACTGATAGAGTTGCAAACAAAAAAGCAGTATACAAACAAGTAGACATTTCTGCGAAGTGTAAAGTGTTCAATATTTATTTTACCCAAATTACCTAACTTTAACCGGCACACTTTAATTGAAAATGCACCTTTTTTGAGATAGCTTTATAACAACTATGTCAAAGGTAAAATGTGAAAATTAGCATTTACGTTGGCTAAAAACACGTTCGTATTTTAAATGTTTTTAATGAAACCGTGTAACGGAAAAACTCGCTCGGTATAGAGCCAAAAATAACAAAATAAAAACAAACGGCTTTGTTTCATTTTCGCACCTCAAATTTAAATTAGTTTTCCAATTCATAGGTTTTTCTCCTGGTATTATTAAACTCAGGATAGCATGGTGTTTTTTTTTTTCAGATAAAAGTCTCCCAAATATATATATATATATATATATATATATATATATATATATATATATATATATATATATATATATATATATATATATATATATATGCTTCTTTGTAAATTCCGATGACCAAATACCGCTGTTTGCAAGCTGTACGATTATATCTTTCTGCTTTCACTGTTATTAAACGGGCAAAGTTCAGTGATATTCGTTTAGGGTTATATTGTGAACTAAGCTAGCAAAATACACGCCATGAGAAGCTACTGGCTGTGGAACTATTTTTATAGAAATTATAATTTTTTCAGCAAATCAAATTCATGATTTATCCCTTGATCGACAATAAATTGACAGAGATTTAATAGAGTTAATGCGAACAATTTATCTAATTTAATTCCTTATTTCTTTGTTTCTAGAAAAGTAGGCAAGTAGGAAATATTCACTGGTGCTGGGGAAGGTGTGGTGTTTGATTCTAGGCAAATAAAGTGCTAGCTTTTATCTTCTATGATTAATTGGCTGTTTGGCTGGAGTGCATGTGGATCACTGTAGTGATCACAAATTGATAGGGTAGATTTGAACGCAAAAGTACAGTATGGCAAGCGAAAGCAAATTGTCGACGGCGGGGGGGGGGGGGGGGGAGAGACACCAGCATCATTCCCATTTCTAGTGTAAAAGGCAGGGCAGTATCTATTTTTCTGAATTTGAAGCTCTTGGAGAGGGGGAGGCGATCACAAGAAAAAACAAGTTGTCGACAAGGGGATAGGATGCGAGCAGCGTACACAATCTTAGTATAAGAGACAAAATTGGGTCTATTTTCCTGAGGTGGCTATCGCAAGAAAAACAAGTTGTTGCCAACAGCATACACATTCCTAATATAAAAGGCAGAATCGGTTCTGTTTTCCGGAACTCAAAACTCTTGAGAAGGGGAGGGACGATCGCAAGCATATACATTCCTATACTCTATTCAAGAACTAGAGAGAGTATTAAAACTGTTACCGAAACCTCCAACGTACCTGCTCCGGTGCCGCAGGTAACTGACTACCGTAAATTTAATTTTATTTAAATATTATAAACTTTTATAAATTTACTGCAACAATAAAATTTCTGATAGTTCAATTTAATTTCTGTCAGTGAGCAAAGTACACCTTATAGTATGTTCTTAGTGATTTATCTTGTTTGTGCTTGTTTTCATATATTATTTGATATTAGTGAGACACCCAAAATATAAGGATTTCACATCTATATTTATTTCAAAATCGTTAAACCAGGCCGTTTTTACTTATTACGATGAATGTTTATGATGCCTTAAGATATCAATATCTAGATAGTACTGTTAAAAGCTCTGTTGAGATGTGTTCCAACATGACAGGAATTGGAAAATCTACTATATACTGAAGGAGAAGAAAACGACTAGAATTGTTAGTACCTCGTTGGAAGAAGAGATGTAAACTGCAATAAAAGGAGTTGTACATACATTTTATTATGAGACGCAGATCTCAACCGTCGACAAAATTCTAACTAAGATCAATGAAAATCGGGATTTACCTGAAATTAAAAGAACTAAGCTCTGGAAATTGCTCAGAGAACTTAATTTTTGCTGGGAAAAACCAGATAGGAAATATGTTCTTATAGATCGTCCGGAAAATGTCCGTTGGAGAAGGAAATATTTCCCTCAAGTAAAAGGTAGAGTTGTTAGAAATAACACAACTTACAAAATAAGTAATTTAACTGAAGTTTTGAAAGATTTTTTTGAACAAAGTTACTGTTGAAAATTGGGAAAAATCCATATAATAAAGGAATAAAAGAAAATGTGAAAACTCGATCGGAGAGATAAAGGAACCAATTATAATTAATTTGAGCGAAGATTGCTTCACTGACTTTGATTACGAATTAGATACGTAATGTTTATCAGCGTAAACACAATTTATTATTTAAATGTTCTGTAAATAAAATTAATTATATTTGAATACCTTCTTAGTGTTTAATTGTAATTCTGCAAATGGTTTAAGAAATAAATAAACTGAAACATCAAATATCCTAAAAATGTTCTTAATTAATAATAAAATGACCGATAGCCCCAAAAAATTTTAATATTATATGGACGAATTTATTTTTTTATATATGTTTAACTTCTTGTATTTTTGATATTGGGTATTTTATAAGTATTTAAATTATAACTATAATATAAATTTTTTAGAGAAAAAGTCTACGTTTTAGTCTGAATGTGCCTAAAACGTTTTCTCTGCCAAAATTAAAAATGATAAAAATACAGTTGTAATTTGTGTTAAATATGTCAGAATTATCTATATTTTCTAATGTATGTGAATTTAAGAAATCAGAAAAAATAAAATAATATTACAATAGCTTTTTATTTTAAGTTTATTACCAAAATAATATTCTATGTCATAAATACTTAGTGATAAAATAAGCCTCCTTCCGACGCCTATGATAAGGATTAAAATCATTTTTAACACTTCACACATCCAAATATCTATTGTTATCCAACCCAAATAGTCCATTATTATAGACCGGTATTTTTGATTATAAAATTTCTAACTCATTCCTATGAAAAATATGTGTGTCTAACAGATTTTGCCAAAGACACCGGACTTAAGAACACAGCTAATTTGCGAAGAAAAAAAGGGTAAAATATGATTTATTACTCCCTCTGGTTCTTGAATAGACTATACACCAATCGAATGTGGTGATTAAAGATCAAAATAATGAATATTAAAATTTATACACATGTGTAGTAAGCAGTATAGGCGTCACATACTCTCGGAATTTATTAAAAATTTAATTTATAACGACGTAACATTGCTAATAAATAAGGCATCGGTTTGGAATCTATACCATTTTATTTCAAATTTAATGACGACAGTATTTTCAAAATTGAAATGATTTGTTACTCTCTCTATTTCTTGAATAAACTATAGTATAAGAGGCAAAATCGGAAAAAATTTTCCTGAACTCAAAGATCTTGAGGGGGGGGGGGGGCGATCGCCCCCACCGCCCCCCTCCCCTTGGATCCGCTCCTGTATACACATATATTTTCTGTTTTTCTTGAACCATTCAATATACGTATCAATATGTTTTTTTTTTGTATTCTTGGGATTAGGTTCATACGTGTTTTGACGTTTCGCCTTTTGTTTATGGCATTTCCAAAAAGTTTTCTTTAACAGTTTTTTTGGTCAATTAACCTAAAATTTAAAAAACACAAAGTATGTTTAAAATCCCACACATTAACAGATAAAGTTAAAAGGCAATTCAAAAATTTTTTTTTTAAAAACCTATTTTACAATTAAACACTTTATATGATTTTTAAAATATTTAAATTTTCACAAAAATATGTAGTTACGCATCTTGAGCTTGGTATGTCTATTTCGATACTGAAAAATACAATGTACTGATTGTGGTATGGGAAAATCAATTATTTTTATTGCATTATTTTTTGAATCATTACTTATGGAGTTTTTTTTAATTAAAACTGATAACATATAAATGTTCTAAGAGGATATTTCCATCTATTAATTTTAAGAGGGTATATCAATTTTTAATAAGATTTGTGTAAATGTGGCTTAGGTTACTTATATCATGTCTGTTGTTTTTTTCTTTCTTTATTTCCATCATCTCCCTTACACTTAATTTGGTATAATTATGGTCAGGTTCAAGTATTGTTGTTTTGTTGTAGTTGAAGGAATGGCCTCTTTCTAGTACATGTTTATTTAATGCAATCGTAGCATTTTTCGTAAATTTATGCCTAGTCTATTTTTACGTAACTGTGTGGTCATTCCTATATATTTTTTTGGACAGTTGGTGCAAGGGATTGAATATACAACATTAAAATTATTCATTTTAGGAGTTTTATTTATCAGTTTTGTAAAAAATGAGTTTAACTTAATTTGAGCTTTGTAACAGACTACAATATTATATTGGCTCAGACTATATTTAATTTTTTCTGACAGTCCCTTTGTATACGGTAAGGCAATAAATTTCGATGTATCATTATTGTTGGAATGATTATTAGAATTATAAAATTTGTATATGCGCTCTTTTATTATTTTATCGTTGTCCCTGTATTTAAAGTTGTTCCCTAATAAGATATCTTTCACTTCTCTTAAAACAGGTAGTCTAAATTTAGGGAAAGTTACATTGATGGCTCTGTCTGCTAGACCAATAATAACACTCTTTTCTGAGGCTTTAGATGATTTGAGTGGAAATTTAAGTATCTCCCTGACCACCACAATAATACATCGAAATTTATTGCCTTGCCGTATAAAAACGGACTTTCGGAAAAAAAAATTCTGAGCCGATATAATATCGTTGTCAGCCACAAAGCTCAAAATAAGTTAAATTTTTTTTTACAAAACTAAAAGGTAAAACTCCTAAAATGAATAACTCTAATGTTGTATATTCAATCCCTTACACCAATTGTCCAAAAAAATATAGAAATGACCACATAGTTACTTAAAAATAGACTAAATGGGCACAAATTTACGAAGAATACTAGGACTGCATTAAATAAACATGTACGAGAAACAGGCCATTCCTTCAACTACAACAATACAACAATACTTGAACATGACCTTAATTATAACAAATTGAGTGTAATGGAGATGATGGAAATAAAAAAAGTAAGAAACGCCGTTAACTGATATAATTAACCTAAGCCATATTTACACAAATCTTATTAAAAATCGATATACCCCCTTAAAATTCAATAGATGGGAATGTCCTCTTAGAACGTTGATATGTTATGAGTTTTAATAAAAAAACCAAAGACTCTATAAGTAACAATTAAAAAATACCTACATATTTTTGGGAAAATTTGAATATTTTTAAAATCGTATAAAGTTTTTAATTGTATAAGTTTTAAAAAAAAATTTTGAAAAACTTTTTCTGTTAATTTCTGGCATTTTAAACATAATTTGTGTATTTTAAATTTTAGGTTGGTTGACCAAGAAAAATGTTATTTTTATTATTAAATTAAGGAAAATGATATAAAGAAAAACTTTTTGAAAATACCTTAAACAAAGGGCGATACGTCAAAACACCTTGTTTAATGTGTGTGTTTGTGAATGTTAAATTAACGTATGAGCCTAACCCCAAAAAAACATATTGATATATATATATATATATATATATATATATATATATATATATATATATATATATATATATATATATATATATATGACTTTGAGTTGCAGAGTTTTTAAGCCTCTTTCAGCGTCATATTGGATCTGCCATCTTGAATATATTTATATTTATATATATTTATATATATATATATATATATATATATATATATATATATATATATATATATATATATATATTATATATATATATATATATATATATATATATATATAATAAAATATTGGCGAAGCGGACTTGAAAATTTGTCAATCTACATGATTCTTATGTTAAAAAGTGCGAAGCACTCCAAAATATGGAAAAACTCCGGGTCCGACAGATGGCGACAGCGCTGTTTCGTCCTAATATGAGACTCGTCAGGTCACCGCAGTCGGTACAAACTATCATCTCGCCTTTGCATCGTATAAAGCTGAATTTATTATCAAAACACAACAAATAAGATGACAAAGGCGACATCTCGATGGTCCACTTGATAATACAAGAACCACACAGATTAACAAAGTTTGTAAAAGAACCGTCATATGGTGGCGCGACGGTGAAACAGAAATATGTAAAATCGAGTACACGAAACGCGCTGCCCAAAGGATAGGTGTCGCATTTTTCGGTACTGGCAAGCAAGCCTACCGCTTATTTTAGCAGCCAAAGCCACGTGCCGCACCAAACGATCAAAGCCAAACAAGTAAATAAATATGTAGATAAGTTTTTGTCCGTGTAATTTAAAATAAAATAGAATAAAATATTGGCGAAGCGGACGTGAAAATTTGTCAATCTACATGATCATGTAGATCATGTAGTATAAGCCATGCGACGAGAGGTCGGCG
This sequence comes from Diaprepes abbreviatus, assembly GCA_034092305.1. Taxonomy (NCBI): domain Eukaryota; kingdom Metazoa; phylum Arthropoda; class Insecta; order Coleoptera; family Curculionidae; genus Diaprepes; species Diaprepes abbreviatus. The sequence goes on along the minus strand of JASJET010000200.1, from coordinate 17,199,374 downwards.
AAGCCGCGTTCAGTGTTGCATGCTTCCTTTTGATCTGTCCTTTGCACAGCCAGGTGCATGTCGGTACCCTGATGAGTCTAGTGAGAGACGAAACATGTATCTCTGCCGTATCACTGTGGCGGGGAGGGTAAGCTTTGACTTTCTTTCGCGGTGCGGTGGTACAGGTAGGCCACCATCTCGATGGTGGTGGAATGGGATGAACTGTGTTTTATTACAGTTTATTCTAACTGTGCAACCCCTAACACAGAAAGGATATGATGGAGCGAAGTTTGCATTCACTGTCTCGCATTTTACTTCATATATATATATATATATATATATATATATATATATATATATATATATATATATATATATATATATATATATACGTTTATACATTTAAATGAAACTAGCAACTTTTCTCTTGAAGACACCGGAAAAATATCAAAGGATCTTTATTTTCAATACAAGATTCTATATTTTGTAAAAGACATTTCAGAAATATTCTCCATAAAAGATTTTAAGAGTATCATTTGAACTGTCGCCAGATTCTAAAAGCGTCTACAGTACAAATGTAAAAATCTGGACAATGTGCGGTATCAAATACCATTGGATTTCGCGGAAGAATGGCTTTTTATTACGATTTTTTGGTCCTTGTGACCCTGTTTTCAATTTGAATCCCTTGTGTTGTCAATCGTTATACGGAAATATAGGGGTTTTATCGAATAACGCGTTTGTATACAACAAAAAAGCTGTGGGAGTATTGTTTTAACCGCCCGTTGTTTTGTTGACTTTTTCAATTTGAAATAGTATTTTATTTTCTTCAGCTCATTACATTCTTTTTGTAAGTGTTTTTTGACAGTATTCGGTTACATTCGATAAAATCAATTGTTAGCAAAACATTACTTTTTTTAGATTCTCTATCTATGTTTCTTCTTTTAAATTGATTGTGGTTGCTTTATAGCCATTGTCAATGGTGAATTAATGATTTATTTTATAGAGGATCCCTAAAAGGTTTAATTAATTAAATTAATTAAGAATTACTAGTTTATGAAAGAAACTTGGTTAGGTTCAATCTGTTCTGAGAAAAGATTCGGGCTATTTTATTAACTTGTTCACCTTTTCCGAACAAATTTCTGAAATGAGCCAAACTGTTAAGTACCAACTGTAATAAAAGAGATAAACAGGATTTTAGAACGGGTCAAATTCACTTCGCTAGCATATTGTGTTGTTATTTCTCCTTATCCATTATGATCAACAGAAATACACAGTATGTCCAAAATTGATAAGAAATGTATTGGGATCTCAAAACTGTAATGCTAGCATATGGAGCTGTGTTACAGGGACCAGAAGAGAATCATCACTACAAAATTGGCCCAGAACTCAATTGCATCATTCACTATACTCGTACAGGTCTCAGAGACAGAAGTGAAATTAACCACTAAAGAAAGAAAATTGGAGGAAACCAGATGTGAAATTTTTTCTAAATTTTCCTCTATAAATATTATCTTGCAAATGAACCAATATGCCATTGTAACTGAAACAGAACTCACTAATATAACCATAGCAGTAAATAAAATTACCAACAAAAATATTGCTAGTAAAGAGGTAAAAAATTTATACGATTATTCACATTTAAAGCGAATATTCATTCAGATACAACAAAAATTGAGGTCTCTAGAAGGGTTTGAAAAATTAAGTCTTGATTGACTAAGTGCGTGGCGCCGACTTCAAAAATGGGGTAGGTAAATAAGAAACTCTCTAATTATTAAATTAATTGCAATATAGATCTATTGATAATTTAATTTTTACTTTCTAGAGGTTAATATTTTATTAAAAGCAATAGAATCTTCATATTATCCAATGGACAAAACCTACACGATGCTTCCCAAATGTCATGAAATATATTTAAAAAAAAGATTTATTGCCCATATCAATAATATATTAATAATCTTCAAAGTACTCTCCATGAATATTTACATATTTTCTCAAACGACTCTTTCATGATTCTCCCAGAAATAAAAGTTTGGTCGGGACTGTAGAGTAGCTGCGTTTCCACGTTGTGAATCGCCAGAAACTCTTAGTCCGTCAAGAGTTTTAGGACCAGCTCGGCACACACCTTTCTTATGTTTAATTCGTCTGTAACCATCCGATGTACAATGATTTTCTGAATGCTCAGAGGCTCAGCTAACAACCAAAAACTCATTCAACGATCAAAATTTAACAGATCACGCACACGAGTTACATTCTCATCAGTTTGGCTTGTTGATGGCCTTCTAGCGCGAGGGTCATCGTCTACCCTTACCTGGCTCTTCTTAAACTTCCTCGCCCACCTTGTAACTTGCACATGTGATTGAGTAGACTCTTCATAGTCTTGCTTAAGCAATTCATGAATGTTAGCAGCTTTTTTGTCAAGTTTTGTGTAGAATTTGTTCCCCCAACGTTGCTTGCTGACGTGGTCTTAAAACAGGGGTACACTACATCAATTGATTCTGAGCCCATCGATACTCGGAGCCGACTGACATTGGGTGCGCTGTGCAGGTGAGGGTCTCACTACTCAACACAACTAGTTCGAACGCACTGCGAGGCAAAAAAAATATTTCATGACTCTTGGGATTCACCCTCTATGGTAGGAATAAACATATATAAAATAGCATGGGGTTTTTTTATTAACAAATAAACTTTGAAATTAATTTATTTTCAGTAAAAAAATAGCAAAATGTTACAAAATATGTTATTGTTCCTTTTTCCGCGGATTTTCAATATTTTGTTATATCAAATTTCATATTAAAAATCTTTAAACTCCTTTGACATGTTGCCCTACATTTAATGCATTTCGGTACAAATACGAAAATCCAGACAATGTGTAATATTGAATGCCATCGGATTTTACGAAAGAATTGCTTTTTATTACGGTTTTCGGTTGTTGCAACCCTGTTTCCAATTTGAATTACTTTTGTTGTCAATCGTTATTGAGGAATATAAAGAATTTATCGGATAATGCTTTTGTATATGACAAACAAAGCATTGGAAGCCTTGTTTGAGCAAGCCCTTGTTCCGTTTATAATGAAGATTTTTCAATAGAATATTTCTTTTGTCAAATACAAATAAAACAAGGGTTATTTAAATAACAATAATTTTGAAAATTTACATTACATTATAAAGCACTAGCAGATTGCAGCTACTGACATTTTTTTATTGACCCCGTTCTACAGAAGTTACTACAAGATAGTAAATGAGTCTCCTCGTATATCTGAACTATTTACCCCGCTTTTTAGCCTGTCATTTTTTACTGCTGATTTTCCCGATATTTTGAAAACTGATAAAGTTACAGTAGATTTTTAAAAAAATTATGCAAACTTGTGTGTTAACTAACGACCTGTATGTGTATTAAGTGGTTTTTCTTGAACTCTGTGGGGATTCTTTCTATGTTATCTGGCTCCTACGTGACGTGGTCTGCTGTAATTCTCACAAACTTTCTGACGATCCGTGCTGTTGCTTTTTGAACAGGTTTGTACAGATGCTCACTAAGGCCCAAACCCTTGTTGTGCTGCAGAAAGTTCTTTGGTATCACTACAGTTGTTAACAATATTATAGAAATTATCTAGACGCTGTTCATTGCCCATTGTCGACGAATTTGCACCTCCAAGTATTTGGTGATCTTTCCATTGTATTTTGGCCTAAGGTTACTATTGTTTAGTATTGCAATGCCAATTAGTGTGGGTTGCCTAGAAGTTTTATATATTAATATAATGTCTGGTCTATTCTGAGCCACTGTTTGATCTGTAAGAATCCTTCGGTTCCAATACAGCTTAAACTCGTGGTTCTCGACAATAGACTTCAGGTTCTATTTGGCACAAGGCACTTTTCCTACCTGCAATAGACTTAACTTCTGTGCTAACTCTTGGTAGGGTATCTTAGCGGCTGAGTCTTGTATTTCTTTATAATGCGCTGCGGCAAATGCTTGGAATCCTCCAATTATGTGCTGGATTGTTTCTGATATTTGACAGCCGTATCTACATTGATCGTTTTCTATTGAGGGATCTCTGATAATGAACTTCCGATAATTTTTCGATGGAATAACTTGATCTTGGATAGCTTGCAAAAAGCCCTCCGTTTGCGGAGACATCTGTCCTGAAATCAACCAGTAGTTCGACGCTAAGTTGTTGATATTGTCCTGGATGACCTAATTTGGATGCCGTCCATGAGGTTGCTTTTGTAGGCTTGTAACTTCTCTTAATCTTTTCGGTGGTGAGAAGCAATATACTGTTCTCTCAGATGTAGCGGCGTTGAATCCTCTTCCTCCTTGGTGTCTTGGAAACATTGTACGTTCAATAGCACTCCGAGGGTGGTGTATGTGTTTTTTTGTTAAGAGCGTTCTTATGTTCCTTTGCAGATTTTGGATATCCGTCCTGCTCCATTTTACAATTCTAAAAGAGAAGTTAAGTGTGGTCAATTATTTTAGCTTGTTTCATACCTAGGCATTTGTATGTGTGTTCTGCATCCATTGCTGCTAAAGTTTCCCTGATATGCATCTCAAATACTCCTGGTTGTATCTTTCCTTTAACGATGTTCAAAATACGGCACTTGTCAAGTCCAAACTGCATTCCAATATCCCCGGAGAAATCCTTTATAATTTTAAGCATTTGTTCCAACTGGTTTCTAGTAGCAGCTATCAGTTTAAGATTATCCATGTAGAGAAGATGATTCAATCTTACCACCTCTTTGTTGTTATTTCTAATACCAAAGTCGTTCCTGGTGGAATTCAAACAGCGTGAAAATGGATTGATTGCAAGGCAGAACCACAATGGCTTCGGAAATCACCTTGAAATATTCCCCTTCATATTAGGATTGTATTAATTTCGATGGTATCATTGCGTGTCACTTGCAATTGGATCCTAGGTCTCCTGGTTGACATGATGCGTTCTAACAAGCAAACAAAATTAATATCAACCCTATACATTCTCAATTTTGTTGTGAGCCACTCATGTGGCACTGAGTCAAAGGCTTTCTTATAATGCATGTAAGCAGCAAAGAGATTTCTTCTGTTAGTACAGGTTTGGTTACATATGATATAGTCAATAATCAATTGCTCCTTGAATCTCATTGCTCCCCTAGTGCATCCTTTCTGTTGAGTACCGACGATGTTATTTTGTTCACAATGTGCATACATGCGTTATATCAAGCAAGAGGTGATTACCTGATATAGTGTGGGGAGATAGGGTAGGTAATTGGCCTATACTTAGCTAGATCATGTGTATTATGTTGGTCCTTTGATCAGTTGATGGAGCATATACCAAAACCTCTTGAGCCAGTAATTCTGAAACCGGTGGAGACCTGAAGCTTTCCAGTTATGGAATTTCTTGATTATTCCCGAGATTTTTTCCATGGTAAATGGCTCAAACTGGATCTGGCTCTAGTCTTGACAGATTTGGTTCTCTTCATTGATCCAGCCGGCTGAGATATTACAATTTGCGGGCGTGAAAAGTTGGTTTCCCTAGAAATCTTGTACCTGCTCTCTATTGGGGTATCTATTATCTATCATGCTAAGTGGAGAGTATAGCTAACGACAGAGAATTCTTTTTGATCGTTGGAACAGCACATTGTCTCGCTTTAAGTTATTGCTGGTCTTGTCTCTCTTTAGCCGTTCTAGAGTAGCAGACAGCTCCTGTTTCAGTGTATCGAGGCATTGCTGCGCCATACTATTCACTTGATCGTGTTGCGAATTATTATTATTAATATGATTTACAAGCCAAACGGCTTTGCACTCCCTCCATGGAATATTGACTCATACCAGGTACACAAAAATAGCAAAAGTATGAAGTTCTGTGGGAACCCTTTCCATGTTATCGGGTCCTAGGTGACGTGGTCTGCTGTTTTTCCTACGAATTTTTGGGACGGTTCGCACGGTTGCAAGGAGAATTGCTTTCTGTATCCGCTTATACAGATGCTCACTAAGGCCCAGTCCCTTGATGTTCTGCAGGAGGTTCTTTGGTATCACTCTAGTTGTTGACAGTAATATGGGAATCATTTGGAAACGGTTCATTGGATTGCACCTCCAGATAACCGGAAATGGGCAATCTTTTCATTGTATTTTGGCCTTAGGTTGTTGTTGTTAGGTACAGCAATGTCGATTAAAGTAGTTCCCCTCGTTCATCCTTTCTGTTGAGTTGCAACAATGTGGTTCAAGCAGGAGGTGATCACCTTATACAATGTGGGTAGGCAGGTGATTGGCCTATACTTAGTTAGGTCATGTGTGTTGTGTTGATCCTTTGGTAAAGGGTACGTAATACCCTCGGTATTATTATTATAAATGATTTACAAGCCAAACGACTTCGCACTAGGGATTATTCACTCATACCAGGCATACAAAGACGCCAAAAGTATGAAGCTCTGTGGGAACCCTTTCCATGTTATCGGGTCCTAGGTGACCTCTGCTGCATTTCCCATGAATTTTCGGACGGTTCGCGCGGTTGCTAAGAGAATTGCTTTCTGCGTCGGCTTATAAAGATGCTCACTAAGGCCCAGTCCCTTGATGTTCTGCAGGAGGTTCTTCGGTATCACTCCAGTTGTTGACAGTATTATGGGAATCGTTTGGACGCTGTTCATGGCCCATTGTCTTCAGATTTGGACCTCCAGATCTCTGTATTTGGCGATCTTCTCGTTGTATTTTGGCCTTAGGTTGTTGTTGTTAGACACCGCAATGTCGATTAGTGTAGTTCGCCTAGAAATTTTATCTATTAGTATAATGTCTGGTCTATTATGAGCTACTGTTTGATCTGTTAGAACCGTTCAGTCCCAATATAACTTGAACTGGTTGTTTTCAAGAATAGGCTCTGGATTGTACTTGTAATAAGGCACTTTTCCTACCTGTAATAGGTTTAACTTTTCTGCTAACTCTTGGTGGAGTATCTTAGCGGCTGAGTCGTGTCTTTCCTTATACTCGGTTGCGGCAAACGCTTGGCATCCTCCAGTTATGTGCTGAATTGTCTCCGATGTTCGACAGCCATATCTGCATTGGTCATTTTCCATTGAGGAATCTCTAATGATGAACTTCCGATAGTTCTTCGTCGGAATAACCTGGTCTTGGATAGCTAACAAGAAGCCCTCCGTTTCCGGAAACATCTGTCCTGAAATCAACCAGTTATTATTATTATTATTATTACATATTTTGTTTTTATGATCAAATAAATATTACTTTATATTTAATTTTATTTTGTATTATCAATTTTAATCCATCAATACTCTTAACCAATATATGAAACTATACCGCACTGCAGAAAAAAATTAGTGATTTCATCCATTGTTTTAGTTCAACTAGGCTTAAAATTTTACTAACTTGGAGAATATTTATTGAATACAATAAGAGTTACCAATATATTAATTAAAATCATGTATTGAATTACATCTACTATTTCATTCATGTTATCCTATAAACCACACTAGCCATAGTTTATAAATATTAGTATCTAATTTATCCATACATTATTCTGGATACACGAACAGTGCAATAAATTTGACATCTCGTCAAAATGTATTACGCTTTATCTAACAAATAATGAACAATCAATAAGCCTTAGTGAATAAATTTTTTGTCAACGCATTCAATAAATTTTCAATTCACACCCTTTGGAAAATCATAAATAACGTCAATGAAATATGACTATTAAAAAAATGACACAGTAGTAAGTAGTAAACAGTTGCTTAGTCCTAACATTAGACAATTAATAAACATAAACATGTAAATCGACAACGTCGGTTTATTAGACCCTAATAACCTGATCATGATATTAAAAGCACGTGCAATATCGCGATTATGATGGCGTTGCTTTCATAACCAGCAATTGCAATGTCTTTAAATTTAACGCCGTGGTTTGGTGTATAATTATTTTCTCAAAATATTTTTTTAAATATCCGATATAGCAAGATACGGGGAATTTAGGATAACACCTGAAGGAGAAATTAAAGAACTGCTCAGAGATGCCTCAATCTAACGGTGTGTCACATGATGATCTTGCATTATCAGTTCACGCACAACATTATTATTTTCTTGCTCTACAACCAATTTTGGATGATCTTCATGCGACTCGTCCGTGAGCGAACGACGGATACAATTTGATTCACTAAATCAGCGATAAACAGTGGTTTGGAAAATGTTTACGAGTTAATTCTATTTTTTGCCTGGGGTTAGGTTACTGTAAAGGAACATAAGAACATTCTTAACAAAAAAGCACATACATCACCCTCGGAGTGCTATTGAACGTATAATGTTTCCAAGACACCAAAGATGAAGAGGATTCAACGCCGCTACATCTGAGAGAACAGTATATTGCTTCTCACTACCGAACAGATTAAGAGACGTTACAAGCCTAGAAAAGCAACCTCATGGACGGCATCCAAATGAGGTCATCCAGGACAATATCAACAACTTAGCGTCGAACTACTGGTTGATGACAGATGTCTCCGCAAACGGAGGGCTTTTTGCTAGCTATCCAAGATCAAGTTATTCCATCGAAAAATTATCGGAAGTTCATCATCAGAGATCCCTCAATAGAAAACGATCAATGTAGATACGGCTGTCAAACATCAGAAACAATCCAGCACATAATTGGAGGATGCCAAGCATTTGCCGCAACGGATTATAAAGAAATACAAGACTCAGCTGCTAAGATACCCTACAAAGAGTTAGCACAGAAGTTAAGTCTATTGTAAGTAGGAAAAGTGCTTTACTACAAATAGAACCTAAAGTCTATTGTCGAGAACCACGAGTTTAAGCTGTATTGGGACCGAAGGATTCTTACAGATCAAACAGTTGCTCAGAATAGACCAGACGTTATATTAATATATTCTTCTAGGCAACCCACACTAATTGGCATTGCAATGCCAAACAATAGTAACCTTAGGCCAAAATACAATGGAAAGTTCACCAAAAACTTGGAGGTGCAAATTCGTAGACAATGGGCAATGAACAGCGTCTAGACAATTTCCATAATATTGTTAATAACTGTAGTGATAGCAAAAAACTTCCTGCAGCACAACAAGGGTTTGGGCCTTAGTGAGCATCTGTATAAACCTGTTCAAAAAGCAGTGCTCCTTGCAACAGCGCGGACTGTAAACATTCTAAGTACGGATACCGTTAAAATATCTAACTTTATAATGCATATGTCAGGTGGCACCTAGAAATGCCGGTATTGCCAGGTCCCAAAATATAAACGGCTACACAAAGTTTAAAAAAAATTATGCATTATAGAAATTAACAACATATATCGCGCTATAGCTCTTAGTATTGTTCGAAGCATTTCCAATGATTTTTTTTTAGATAGTCCAAGTCTAACAACTATAGGTTAATACTGACAATAAACGTGGTACTGATCTAATTTGTTTGCAATCAAAATTGATAAGTATATTGGTAAACTTGTGATAGCAGGGAAAAAGGTCTGTAAATTTCTTAATTCATCTTGTCATCTTTGTTCTGTAACACAGCATAACACCCAGCAACATTCCAGATATTGGGAATTTTGCCTTTCATTAGATACCCAATAAACAGTTAGCTTTAGAAACAACAGGTTTCCTCCATTTGTCAATATTTCTACTAAAATTTCACCATCTTCTGGCGCTGTGTTATTCTGCATTATGTTTAGGTCATATCATGCCATCTTAATTGATTCCCAGAAAATTTTCTGAATCCATATTTATTATATTCTTATCACCACCATAATTGAACAAATGTTTGTAAAATTGTTCTGTTGTGCTTAAGATGGTATTTCAGTATATCACTTCATTCCTTTAGTACTATAACCTGTCGTCAGCAATAATTTTTTTCTAGATTTTCTTTTATTACTTTAAAATAGGTTTTTAATTTGTAATTCGTCTAATTCATTATGTTCATTTAAGTCTTGTGTTGTTATTTTTTCTTTGAATTTTATTTTATTAATATTTGTTCTTGTGTCAGCAATTAATTTATGTATTGTAACTTTAAAGGATGTTGCTCTGCTGTTAAAAAATAACTGACAATGCCCAAATTTATTCTGTAGATCGTTTTTCGCATTCCATCTGCTTCTGGGTATTTGGAACCATTCATTTTATTCTACATCATGTTTTTTACATTTGTGTAGTATTGTTTATTATAGTTCACAGTTATTTTGGCTCTTAAGATTCGATAGGCACTATTTTCGTTACTGCCTTTTAATGCAGGAATGTCTATTACAACAGATTTTGTACTAGACGAGAAGTAGGAGTAGTCAAGTTCATTGACAATTTAGATTCTACTAAATTATTCCAAATCATTTTTCAATTTTTAAGATAAAACTTACGGTGGACTGTTATGAAGTGAAGAATTGTTTTTTCTGTAGTCAAAACTGTATTTTATAACAAATTTTTCGATGTCTTCTTACTTTTCCTAAAATTTTGACATGAAATCTCCATTTACAAAAATATATATTTGTTTCTTCATTATATCTCTTAGGCTATTAAATTACTTGATATTGGCACATAACACAATGATTTTGAAACAGACTCAGGCAATTCTGTCCGAGATGTTATAAAATTTGATGATATTTAGAGACAATGCGTTATAATGTTCGCTTTCAGTATCGAGTAAGCTATTAACAGATTGTGCACCAAAGAAATCAAGAAAAAAAGAGATATTGTTGTGTATTTCAGTGAATATATTAAATTATCGGCCAAGCGCTTTTGGTCTTACTTAGACCACCCTCAGGGCTCAGACCTTAGGAACAAGAGAATATGGTCAGTAAATAAGTTTTTTCAGTACTCACCCACCATATTCACTCGTCAAAGAGCACACCTCAACCTTGCCATTTGGAGAACAGTATCCAACGCCAGCGCAGTCTTTACACAGTATAAATCAAGTATACAGCTAAAATGTCAATCCGAAATTAAAATCAAAACGGTGCGAACAATGTGAACTTCAATACTATTATAAACAATCAACTTTTACATTAACAACTTAAAAGATAAAAGTGAGGTTATTTCACACACATTTATAGCATATTAAAGCAATAGAAAGTGTCTAAAAATCAAAATATATACAAGTATGTGTGAGCTTGAGTAGAAATTCTCTGTATGACTCACTACATTTCATTAGTAATGAGAAAAAGGGCAGTAGAAGTTTATTGATCTACAGGGTTACTATTATAGACTATTCTGTGATATATTTCGAACACTTGAGTTCGCAAGCAATAAAATACGTGAACACTGGCGTAGTTTAAATTTGATCACCTTTTTCAGTTTGAGACATTCGATTCTAAATATAATAATAGTTAACACATTTCAACAAATTTCCCATCTCCCATTTTCCCTAATTATTTCAGAAAATATGAAAGTTAACCACGATATCTATGTTACGTATCAACAAAAGAAAACTTACGTAGCAACAGTATAGTGAAAATGAGTTACAAAATATATTATAATAATTAAGGTAAAGGGTAATTTTATGAGGTTATTATCTCTAAAGTTTACCAAATAAACAAGTTGATGACTTGTATTAAAAATATTTAAATCTTTTTATGGATGCGACAATAAAATTTCATTACCACTTAGATAATAAAATTCAAGCGGTAAAAGAAATTTTAGAGATTTTATTACTTTACTAAGTACATATCGTAAATTTAAGAAACATTAAAAAGTTTAAATTTACATCTTAAAATGGATTTATTTTATTTAAAGCAATTTGGAAAAGTTTTTGCTGTCGATAAAGTATCACACACAATTAACATATTTTATCATTAGGAGGAAGTTAGAGAAGACTACCACTTAAAGTTTTAAAGAAAAGTCAATCCTTCCTTCATCAAGTCTTCAATATCACTAATGATTTAACATAGCTCTCTATCCTTATTTTCCTTATAGCTACTTCTACCTGTATTCTTCTCTACTTGTTGCACATGCCTCGATCCACTTCTTCTCCATGCCCTCCGCCATTCCTTCCATTGGAGGTTGTTCAGATAGGTAACATCAATAAACAAAATTTAAAATCATTATAAAACAATAATTTCCTTACCCATAGTTACGGTTAGACAAATTTTAATGTGCTTTATGTTTATCCTATCAAGCATAGGCCAAAAACAGTATTCATGCAAACCTTAAGCCTAGTACACACTGAGAATCTTTGTTGCGCGTCAATGTTGCGCGGATGTATCGCGACTGAATCGGCGCAAATGTAGTATTTTTGAATCCCATCCAAAATGGGAGTCTCTGATACAAAGTTGGGTAATATTGCAGTTCAACCTAATCATCTAATGGAGTAACGCTTTTAACCTTCAATATTTTGATGTTGTGATATATATTTGCATCAACTCGTATCTCGAAAAGGAAGCGTTTCTCGAATCGATTTTGTGCATTTTATTTCTTTTTCCAAGTTTTTTGCTAATCACAATTGACGACCCACTCTGACAAAAATATTTTATCAAGAAAAACTACTCAGGAAAACATACCAAATTTAATAAAAATGGTTTCGTGAACTAGAAATGCGAAAAAAAAATTGGTCGGTACATTGCGTTTCTAAGTATCTTTTTAGGAGAGGTGAACCGCTTGTCTAAGTTTCTGGAACTGCTGGAGTAGTATTTGTTCGATAGAAAGTAGTACATTAATTAGTCGTGGTGATATAAAGTATGGAATGCCTCCAGGATAGGTTCTGGTGCTTCTCTCTCTCTCTCTCTCTCTCTCTCTACATATATATATATATATATATATATATATATATATATATATATATATATATATATATATATATATATATATATGTAGTTCTGCGGTTTTCACGGATTCCTCCGTGTAAAGATACGATAGCAGTGGATATATCCACATTATGCCGTTGTAGTGCTGAAATCACATTCAGCAAACGTACAACTATATACAACTCCGTGTATAAAAACAGGTGCATGTGTATCTTATTTTATACTTCTGAAACATTGGCGGGAAACTAAAGGAGACTTCTTGGACTTTATTGACAACTAGAAATTACATATATATATATATATATATATATATATATATATATATATATATATATATATATATATATATGAAGTAAAATACGAACAGTAAATGCAAACTTCTCTCCATCTTATCCTTTCTGTGTTAGAGGTTGCACAGTTAGAACAAATTGTTATAAAAAGCAATTTATCCTATTTTACCACCATCGAGATGATGGCCTACCTATACCACCATACCGAGAAGAAAGTCAAAAACTTACCCTCCCCGACACAGTGATACGGCAGAGATACATGTTTCGTCTCTACTAGACTCATCAGGGTACCGACATGCACCTGGCTGTGCAAAGGACAGATCGGAAGGAAGCATGCAAATACTGAACGCGGCTTCGCCGACCTCCCGCCGGATGGCGTATATATGTTTATGCGGCTTTCACGGATTACTCCGTGTGAGATGCAATAGCAGTGGATATATCCACATTATGCCGTTGTAGTGCTGAAATCACATTCAGCAAACGTACAACTATATGCAGCTCCGTGTATAGAATGAAGTAAAATACGAACAGTAAATGCAAACTTCTCTCCATCTTATCCTTTCTGTGTTAGAGGTTGCACAGTTAGAACAAATTGTTATAAAAAGCAATTTATCCTATTTTACCACCATCGAGATGATGGCCTACCTATACCACCATACCGAGAAGAAAGTCAAAAACTTACCCTCCCCGACACAGTGATACGACAGAGATACATGTTTCGTCTCTACTAGACTCATCAGGGTACCGACATGCACCTGGCTGTGCAAAGGACAGATCGGAAGGAAGCATGCAAATACTGAACGCGGCTTCGCCGACCTCCCGCCGGATGGCGTATATATGTTTATGCGGCTTTCACGGATTACTCCGTGTGAGATGCAATAGCAGTGGATATATCCACATTATGCCGTTGTAGTGCTGAAATCACATTCAGCAAACGTACAACTATATGCAGCTCCGTGTATAGAATGAAGTAAAATACGAACAGTAAATGCAAACTTCTCTCCATCTTATCCTTTCTGTGTTAGAGGTTGCACAGTTAGAACAAATTGTTATAAAAAGCAATTTATCCTATTTTACCACCATCGAGATGATGGCCTACCTATACCACCATACCGAGAAGAAAGTCAAAAACTTACCCTCCCCGACACAGTGATACGACAGAGATACATGTTTCGTCTCTACTAGACTCATCAGGGTACCGACATGCACCTGGCTGTGCAAAGGACAAATCGGAAGGAAGCATGCAAATACTGAACGCGGCTTCGCCGACCTCCCGCCGGATGGCGTATATATGTTTATGCGGCTTTCACGGATTACTCCGTGTGAGATGCAATAGCAGTGGATATATCCACATTATGCCGTTGTAGTGCTGAAATCACATTCAGCAAACGTACAACTATATGCAGCTCCGTGTATAGAATGAAGTAAAATACGAACAGTAAATGCAAACTTCTCTCCATCTTATCCTTTCTGTGTTAGAGGTTGCACAGTTAGAACAAATTGTTATAAAAAGCAATTTATCCTATTTTACCACCATCGAGATGATGGCCTACCTATACCACCATACCGAGAAGAAAGTCAAAAACTTACCCTCCCCGACACAGTGATACGGCAGAGATACATGTTTCGTCTCTACTAGACTCATCAGGGTACCGACATGCACCTGGCTGTGCAAAGGACAGATCGGAAGGAAGCATGCAAATACTGAACGCGGCTTCGCCGACCTCCCGCCGGATGGCGTATATATGTTTATGCGGCTTTCACGGATTACTCCGTGTGAGATGCAATAGCAGTGGATATATCCACATTATGCCGTTGTAGTGCTGAAATCACATTCAGCAAACGTACAACTATATGCAGCTCCGTGTATAGAATGAAGTAAAATACGAACAGTAAATGCAAACTTCTCTCCATCTTATCCTTTCTGTGTTAGAGGTTGCACAGTTAGAACAAATTGTTATAAAAAGCAATTTATCCTATTTTACCACCATCGAGATGATGGCCTACCTATACCACCATACCGAGAAGAAAGTCAAAAACTTACCCTCCCCGACACAGTGATACGGCAGAGATACATGTTTCGTCTCTACTAGACTCATCAGGGTACCGACATGCACCTGGCTGTGCAAAGGACAGATCGGAAGGAAGCATGCAAATACTGAACGCGGCTTCGCCGACCTCCCGCCGGATGGCGTATATATGTTTATGCGGCTTTCACGGATTACTCCGTGTGAGATGCAATAGCAGTGGATATATCCACATTATGTCGTTGTAGTGCTGAAATCACATTCAGCAAACGTACAACTATATGCAGCTCCGTGTATAGAATGAAGTAAAATACGAACAGTAAATGCAAACTTCTCTCCATCTTATCCTTTCTGTGTTAGAGGTTGCACAGTTAGAACAAATTGTTATAAAAAGCAATTTATCCTATTTTACCACCATCGAGATGATGGCCTACCTATACCACCATACCGAGAAGAAAGTCAAAAACTTACCCTCCCCGACACAGTGATACGGCAGAGATACATGTTTCGTCTCTACTAGACTCATCAGGGTACCGACATGCACCTGGCTGTGCAAAGGACAGATCGGAAGGAAGCATGCAAATACTGAACGCGGCTTCGCCGACCTCCCGCCGGATGGCGTATATATGTTTATGCGGCTTTCACGGATTACTCCGTGTGAGATGCAATAGCAGTGGATATATCCACATTATGCCGTTGTAGTGCTGAAATCACATTCAGCAAACGTACAACTATATGCAGCTCCGTGTATAGAATGAAGTAAAATACGAACAGTAAATGCAAACTTCTCTCCATCTTATCCTTTCTGTGTTAGAGGTTGCACAGTTAGAACAAATTGTTATAAAAAGCAATTTATCCTATTTTACCACCATCGAGATGATGGCCTACCTATACCACCATACCGAGAAGAAAGTCAAAAACTTACCCTCCCCGACACAGTGATACGGCAGAGATACATGTTTCGTCTCTACTAGACTCATCAGGGTACCGACATGCACCTGGCTGTGCAAAGGACAGATCGGAAGGAAGCATGCAAATACTGAACGCGGCTTCGCCGACCTCCCGCCGGATGGCGTATATATGTTTATGCGGCTTTCACGGATTACTCCGTGTGAGATGCAATAGCAGTGGATATATCCACATTATGCCGTTGTAGTGCTGAAATCACATTCAGCAAACGTACAACTATATGCAGCTCCGTGTATAGAATGAAGTAAAATACGAACAGTAAATGCAAACTTCTCTCCATCTTATATACATATATACGCCATCCGGCGGGAGGTCGGCGAAGCCGCGTTCAGTATTTGCATGCTTCCTTCCGATCTGTCCTTTGCACAGCCAGGTGCATATCGGTACCCTGATGAGTCTAGTAGAGACGAAACATGTATCTCTGCCGTATCACTGTGTCGGGGAGGGTAAGTTTTTGACTTTCTTCTCGGTATGGTGGTATAGGTAGGCCATCATCTCGATGGTGGTAAAATAGGATAAATTGCTTTTTATAACAATTTGTTCTAACTGTGCAACCTCTAACACAGAAAGGATAAGATGGAGAGAAGTTTGCATTTACTGTTCGTATTTTACTTCATTCTATACACGGAGCTGCATATAGTTGTACGTTTGCTGAATGTGATTTCAGCACTACAACGGCATAATGTGGATATATCCACTGCTATTGCATCTCACACGGAGTAATCCGTGAAAGCCGCATAAACATATATACGCCATCCGGCGGGAGGTCGGCGAAGCCGCGTTCAGTATTTGCATGCTTCCTTCCGATCTGTCCTTTGCACAGCCAGGTGCATGTCGGTACCCTGATGAGTCTAGTAGAGACGAAACATGTATCTCTGCCGTATCACTGTGTCGGGGAGGGTAAGTTTTTGACTTTCTTCTCGGTATGGTGGTATAGGTAGGCCATCATCTCGATGGTGGTAAAATAGGATAAATTGCTTTTTATAACAATTTGTTCTAACTGTGCAACCTCTAACACAGAAAGGATAAGATGGAGAGAAGTTTGCATTTACTGTTCGTATTTTACTTCATTCTATACACGGAGCTGCATATAGTTGTACGTTTGCTGAATGTGTTTTCAGCACTACAACGGCATAATGTGGATATATCCACTGCTATTGCATCTCACACGGAGTAATCCGTGAAAGCCGCATAAACATATATACGCCATCCGGCGGGAGGTCGGCGAAGCCGCGTTCAGTATTTGCATGCTTCCTTCCGATCTGTCCTTTGCACAGCCAGGTGCATGTCGGTACCCTGATGAGTCTCGTAGAGACGAAACATGTATCTCTGCCGTATCACTGTGTCGGGGAGGGTAAGTTTTTGACTTTCTTCTCGGTATGGTGGTATAGGTAGGCCATCATCTCGATGGTGGTAAAATAGGATAAATTGCTTTTTATAACAATTTGTTCTAACTGTGCAACCTCTAACACAGAAAGGATAAGATGGAGAGAAGTTTGCATTTACTGTTCGTATTTTACTTCATTCTATACACGGAGCTGCATATAGTTGTACGTTTGCTGAATGTGATTTCAGCACTACAACGGCATAATGTGGATATATCCACTGCTATTGCATCTCACACGGAGTAATCCGTGAAAGCCGCATAAACATATATATATATATATATATATATATATATATATATATATATATATATATATATATATATATATATATATATATATATATATATATAATATTAAAATATCTTAGGATATAGAATGCGGCAAAGCCGCCTTATGTAATTTCTAGTTGTCAATAAAGTCCAAGAAGTCTCCTTCAGTTTCCTGCCAATGTTTCAAGAACAAAAAATAAGACACACTGTATTTACTAAAGCGGACGACTGAGGAAAGTTGAGAAAATAAAAAAAAAAACATAAAATACTCAAGGAGCAATTTATGTAATAAATAATGAGAGCTGAGCAAAGACAAAAGTGCAGAAAAAAAATGACGACTACCAGTTCGACTAAATGCACTTTATAGTAATCTAAGCTAAGAAAAATTTAAATTATACGTTCTCTTAACTAAAAAGTACTCATAAATTTAAATTAGCAATTTTCAATATACTGAAGCTCAGTTATTTAACTCTTGGACACATTAATTACAGCAAGTTCTGGATCCAAACATAGCAGGCTGCATCAAATTTAAAGTTCGTTAACGCCTAAAAAACTCTTAACTAGTAGCAAAACTTAAATAAGGAAGTTTACCAAACTAAAATTTAAAGTAATTAAAACTTAATTCTTCGGCTAAGACTTATCGAGCATTCCTGGGTTATCGTAAGGTTTTTTATTTGCTTTAGATTTATGCTCAGTTTTAAATGGAGGCGACTAAATTAGCAATTTGTTTAATAAATAAACTTTATTTTAGCGTACCACCTCATCAATATCAATTAAAATATTTTGTTCTTAATTTGTTCGAACTTGAACCTAATTTTCAGGGAGAAAAGATGAAAAAGAGATTTTAAAGTCGATTATCAATTTCTTTATACACAAAAAAACAAATATAACCTCATCTAAAATGATACGTTTAAATATTGAAAAGCTTAATTTAAAATTGCTGTCTTTAAAATTATAATATCTTTCACTGATTCTAAAGATATTCTAGAACCTAATCTACAGCGTAGATATACAATAATACAGCCATTTAATAAACGATGATATTTTCAATTTTCTCAATCACTTTGTACAATGTCAGTAACTAATATTAACGTACAATCCTTAAAAAAGAAAACACTTAAAATTGAAATATGTCTCTAGGAATGCACAGTATATCGCAATATACTTTATATAAGTAAACATTGGTTAACATCTCATGAGGCTCTTCAAAAACTTTTGGTTACTGAACAGGCTCTTATTACGGCAAATCAACATCTGCTCATAGTGATACCCTACCTTTAATCAAACCTAATATTAATTTTGTGGAACGTACTGATCTAACATCTCTGAGTATTAAAGAAGCATGTAGAATTGTAACATTAGAAATTTCGAATGATTGGTTTTACTGTTTAAAGACCTCCCGATACAGAAATTGATGTTTTTTAAAAGGTAATAATTGATTTTGGACAAGAAATCAAAGATCATGTTATCCAGGATTGGAACTAGGCTAATAACTTTAGAGTGTATTTATGTCTGTTCAATTCAACGTGACCACTATTATTCAGAAAAAAGTACACCACAGCTCCATCTCTTTTTTTTGTAGTAATCTTTGACTAATTCGTTAATACGCAGTACCGGTGTTTAGCATTATTAATTCTAGTGAATTGTTTGTTGTTACAATGAGTGAAAAGTACTTGAGAGGGTATGAAGCTGCGTTTCTTGTTAAAAGACCGAAACTGTCATATAAATCAGCAGCAAAATACATAAAGAAGTCAAAAAGTTTCTTCAAGAAATGGGTGAAATGATATTTAGAGGTTGGGAACGTAGACAACCTGCTTGAAATGTGATCAAGCCGAGTGACAGCTAAAGAGCAGGATAGAGCGATCCTTCGTCTTTTTTGAGATACTCCAGGTCTTTCACTGCATTCTGCTCAATCAAAACTGCATCAGAAAGGAATAGATATAATCCTAAATATAATCTACACCTACTTTGAAGAAATCTTTGTTATCTGAAAAACACATTGAAAAACGACTCAACTGGGCAAAGAAAAAATTGGATCGATGATAGAAGCAACATTATTTTCACAGATAAATCTTCTTTCTGGGCATTGGCTTCTGTCTCGAAAGCTTGGAAAAGTCAGCATAATAAGTTGCTTCAACAACGTACAGTAAAACACGTTCTAAAAGTCTGTATTTGGGGATGAATCTCTACGCGTCGATTTGGTCGCCTTTTGATGTTTACCGGTATTTTGAATGGTGCAAGAATGTGCAACGTTTATAAAAAATGATCAGTGAGGTGTGCGATACAATAACCTGGGTGCTGTAGGAAGACAATGACCCAAAACATCATCGTAAATTGTGCAGTGCGTGGAAAGGACAAAATAGCATTACAACCATGGAATGGGAGGTAATGTCTCCAGATGCAAACCCTATAGAAAATGTATGATCCTGCATCAAAATGCAACTCAAAGAAAAGCCATTATACACGGAAAACCATCTCATTTATCAAATTAAAAAGATATGGCGATGTTTACCATTAAAGTATGCAGAAAGTCTTGTTGAAAGCATGGAAGAAAGGTGCCAAGCTATAATAAATAACATATGCTTCAATAAAATATATGAAAAAAAAATGATCAGATTTATTTCTTCTGAATAATAACGGTCCCCTTCTTGTAGAATACACCGTAAGGGTAACAGGCCAACGACTATAAAATTTACATGGCAATGAGCTAACAGTGATAATAATGTAATAATACACTGACAAAAAAACCATAAGAATCACACACAAAGTCAATACCAAACAAAAACAGAAAAATGTTATTTATTTGTTTAATTAAACTCTAAATGAATGATCAAAATGACCTCCGCTTTTATTGTACATAGATTTATTCTAAGGAGAAAGTTCCATCATCTTTGCATCCAAGCAACTGGATTTTGTATTAGTATTATGACGCGTTTTCGTAGGCGGGGAGCAGGAGAAGCAGGTCGTGCTCTTCGGCTCTTCTTCATTTACGGCAGCGGAACATCGGTCAGTGGATATTTCTCGTGCAGACAGTCATCGGTCAAATGCTCAGCGCAGGGGTATCGGGTCAGCGGTATCTACGTATATTCGGGATATCCCTGCTCTCTCAACTGATCGACGGTTTGACTGCCTGAAGGTCAAAACATCCACTCGGTGGTCGGTTCTCGGGCGCCATCCTCGGGATTTAATGTGGTCGAGGGCCCACTTTATGCACCGGCAGCTTGTTACAGTGGAGAAACGGCAAGCCAGGAGTCAATTGCGTGTATTAGTGCTGGCTGCCGGCTGCCAATTGTTACATAAAATGGTAAAAATGGGACTAGGTAATAAAACAAACGGTTATAAAACATCCTGTATCCTGTATTCCATTCTTTTATACAAATACATGGCCTAAAACTAACTTACAATCTAAGATGGACAATAATGTAAACAAATAAAACGGTCTGGAGGGCAAGAGTATGTTTTGAGAGCTGTTCACGGTAGCTCATACTGTTCGGTTGCGCTAAAGACGGTAACCCGGCGATACCATTCTCGACGCTATTCACGTACCTCGTACTATACGGTTGCGACGCTATTCACGACGGCTTGTACGCAAATTATCGCGTTTTGTATCTATAATCCGCGTTCACGGTTCACGGCGCTTCGTATTAAAATTCGACCGACGACGGTATACGCGGTATGTAACAATAACACGGCATCGATCGGCGATAGGCGGCGTCTCTACACGGCGACGGTCTTTACACGCCGTGGCGGCGATAGGCGTCGGGGCGGCAGTTGTTTAGCGCCCTTTATCAACAGACATCTGAGGGCACCTGGCGGTAAAACACATTCCTGGTCATTACGGAAACAATAACAAACTTACGGCATCAGTGCGTGTGTGTATCGGTGACGGTAGGAAGGAACGAAAAGAACTGACGCTGCCCGTTCTTATAAGGGTCCTCGACAGTGTCAGCAGGATAGAACGATATTGCCCGTTCTTATAAGGGTCCTCAACAATGCCGACCAATAGCGGTAGGAAATTAGGAAAGGAACCGTCACTGCTCGTTCTTATAAGGGTCCTCGACAGTGACGGTAGGATGACACAAAATTGCCCGATCTTATACGGGTTCTCGGCAATGCTGGCCATTAGAGGGGTAGGACGTAAGGAAGGAAGTGTATGGTAAACACCATATACACACAAGCCTAGCCTCACCTACATTACTAGACCAGGAAGGCGCGGCCCAGCAGGCGACCCAGTCCAGTCCGTTTGGACTGTTGACCCGGGTGGAGAACGTGTATTTCTCAGCGAAATAATGGTCTGCTCGGACTTAAATAGACGGCTCGAGCTCCCACTATACTGACGTGTGACGGTGTGCGGTGATCGCGCATACGATACTGCTGTATGCGGCGCGCAATTACTATGGTCGGACGCTCTGAAAATCTCGGAAAATGATATTTCCCGGCATAGCGCGGTAAATCTAATTATATACCGGTAATCTTGAAAGCTTTAACATTGTTTTCCCGTAAGAATCAGATTTTTCGGATGTAAATTAAATAAATTAAATCCCGGCGAACATACACTTGCCCAAAAATTTAGTAACTTCGTTACAGTATCCACAATTCTTCTTCTGTGATTACAGCTCTATGGTATACTATCTGTTTAAGAGTTCCCATGAAAAGTAATCTATAGGTGTTAACTGCGAGGAGCGAGGTGGTCAAATTGCAGGAGCATCATTTCCTCTACCGATTCATCGATATTAAAAATCCTCATTTAAATTATTTCTAACAACAAACATTTGTTGTACTGTCTGGAAGTGGAATGTCTATAAGAGCTGTTCTCTTAAAATCAGATTTACCATATTTTTAGAAACACCAAGCTGCGAACCTAAGTGTTTGGTACCTAGATTAGGATTTTCTTCAACTCTCAAATTTCATCCTCAACTTCCAGTATCCTAGTCGTAAGATTCTGTTCATAATCAGTCGTTGCAGGAACAAAACTACCTGTTTCGTGAAGACGCCTTTCAACAGCAACAAATATTTGGTGTTTTGGCAACTGTCTATTTAGAAATATTCTCTGTATATTCTCCCCGACTCCAGACTACTTTCTTGGTAATCATCGTATACTAATATTGTGAGTTATTTTTGCTTTAGTGTAATTTGTGAAGTAAATGATTTTAAAATTAAACTCTTCTGAACATAATGACGATACTTATCATTGTTAGCCTGTTGTTATGTAAATTTGCGTTATTGTAGTTAATATTAAGATAAATATTTACAAGAAAAATCAAATTTGAGATAACTTAATTATAAATTTTAATTTATCCAGTATAGTATTCTTAATTCTGCATATTAGGGTACGTTTTAATATTGATAAAAAAAATTTCTTCATTCAAAATGCAAAAATGTTACTAAATGAATTTAACTATTGATCTAATGAAAATAAAAAAAATCTAAATCTAAACTCCCTCTTAAATTATCTGTAATATTTAAAAAAACACTCCTATATAAAATAGTCACCATCCAAAATAGTATATATATATATATATATATATATATATATATATAATATATATATATATATAAACAGGGTGATTCTCCGCGAACTTTATCGCTTGATTGTAGGAAAAATCTGAAAATTTGACAGCGTACTAACGTGCATAGGGACAGCATGCTAAAATATTTTCAAAATGGTAGCACGTTCAGTTATACCAGAAATAGATGTCAATTTGCTTATTTTAAATAGAATACCCTATATACCATTGTATTTTTGATTTTTACGTAAAATTCTAGACATATTTTATATATAATATTTTATACTTAAGTCTCACCGTTTTGGACATATGTAAATTTTTATGGCAAAAATGACGTTTGCGAACCAAGACTTAACTATAAATTTTTCCTATAAGGAAGACCTTATTATTTAATTTGGGTTAGTTTTCTTGTAAACGAAGATCGACTTTAGTAGTCTTTTTATGATATTCTGAAAATTACAGAGTGGTCAAAAAAAAAAGAATAACAGTTATATTTAAAAAATCGTCAAAAGTCAATTTTTTCAAATAGAAAGCACCTATTTTTATAATTTTATCATATTAAGCATTAAAAATAAGGGTAACTTTGTAAGGTTGTCTATTCCAAAAATTTGTAGCTTTCAAAATATTGCCAATTCAACATTTTTCTGTTTTGAAAGTGCTAAACGGCTTTTAAGTTTTTTTATTAGTTGGCCATGATGGCTAGGCGTGGCGAAAATAAAACAATCGAAACCTACATAATTGTCACTATTTTTTGCCATTTGACATTCATTAATAATAATCATGCCAGGGTGATTAAATTACAGGCACAAGGATTATTTAAACTTGTTTATTATTTATGGAGAATATGATAAAGTTATTTTAAGAACATGCGATATATTTGCTATCCGATATCCGAAGAAACAGAAACTAAACTTTGGATCTATAAAAGCTGAAAGAAGTACAAAAAAACAAGTTGTAAATAAAATAAAGTTACAAAAATTATTAGAGTAAATGTTCAAATTAACGCCCTTGAACTTCCCAACATTTTTCGCACCTAAGCAGGAACTCTTTCATGGGTGGCTCTTCTTATTGACTGAGGATTCAAATACTGTTCCGGCTGTCCCCCATGATGTTCCATTTAAAATAAGCAAGTTGACATCTACTCGCTATAACGGGAAGTACCGCTATCTTGAAAATATTTCTGCCGTCCCTCATCCACCTTAGTACAGTGTCAAATTGTCAGATATATATATATATATATATATATATATATATATATATATATATATATATATATATATATATATTAATGTTCAAATTACCATCTTTTGATTAAGACTCTTTTGTTGCATGAATACGATCTCTAAATTTTATTCCATTTTCCATAAAAAATTTCGCACCGGTTTAAAAAATTACGTTATCACATTAAGCCCACTAAAAAATTGCATACTGTAACTAAAGGCCGGTCTAAGCTTTTAGAGGAAGGGATTAGGTCGGATTTCCTGGCCTGGCAATTCGCTGTCAGAATTTAATTATAGGATCATAATTTAAGCAGTGGGTTTTGCGGTCTGTGGCAGGATGTTCTTTAACCTTTACCCTCGTTGTGTTATAAACTTTGGCTATGGTAGTAGTAAACATAAAGAGTATAAACCCATTTGGTATTAAATAAAATCGATCAAGAATTAATACACGTACTGCACTGAGGCTTCTGAATTACTATTACTATAGTCCGACACACTAGAATTGGAATTTGAGGAAAGGAAGTGCAGCCATAAAAATAACAATACATCACGAATTTGCCAGTCAGACCATAGGCGTACGCAGTAAGTAAGTTTTACAAAAAATTTAGTTGAAACACAATCTAGTTATAACATAAAGAACTTTTGAATTACTGTAAAAATAATTCTAGAGTTAATGATCTTGCTTTCACTTTCAAAACTGTTAATAATTTTAAATAATAAATCTACGGCTTTTAGACAAGATAACTAAATATAATGTATGTGTGTGCTGTCTTAACTGCTTAATTCCTCATTAAACTCATATTATAAACATTTTTGCATCACTCAGTCACACTTTCCAAAGGATTGGAGAGTGGTTAATATTCTAGAAGTTCCTAGAAAAGGAAATCATTCCGAGTTTAGAGATCTAAAAGGTGACGAGTATATTTCGAACTTACAGCGATACTTTTGTCGAGAGCCTTCAGCAGCCGGTCTCAAAGGAGGTAATAAATGCATATGGATTACAAGAAGTCAATTTTTTTTGTATAGTTCTATTGTTTTTGAGTAGCTCGATAGAGACTCGCAGTAGTCCATTTGAAATTTTCAAGATTGAATATCTCGAAGAAAATAAAAGGTATTTGAGCAAACTCAGCGGCATTTAAAAGAGTAAGGCCTATACTTTAAGATGATATATAAAGTTTTTTAAGAAAAAAAAATATCGCGATGATACATAACTTCAAATATAGGCCAAAATTATACCTTTTGCATTTTTAGGTCAGAATATTTAAAAAAGCTGATGTGATGAAGCAAATTTGAGGCCGGATTCAAATTCAGCGACCCATAATCTACAAGAAATTACTATTTCTATTCAACGTGCAAATTTCACATGGTGCTGTGTTTTTCTCTAGTTGTCGAAACCATGAAAACTAAACAAGAGGATTGATCCCTATGTTCGCCTCTAACCTATTGAGAATAAAATTTGAAAAAAATGTATACTTTATTGATATATAAATTGGTAAAAATCTCCAATTACTCGTAATCTTAGGAGTTTATCATGAAAATGAAATTTAATCCATTACATTTTCTTTTGTACGCATTTACTTTACAAAAAAAGTCTTATATTTTTCCTCATAATTTTTTTTTGTAAATGTAACCAGTTTTTTTGTAACATTTTCTATATTTCATCATATTATATTAATTTACGATAGTAGTTTACTTACTTTTATTGCATTTAGTTAATTTATCTTGTCAAAACTATTTTAAAAGGTTTTTGAAAAAAGATAAATACTCTATAAATAGTTTCTGTTTGAAATAAACAAACCATGAAATTTATTTCACAAAACAAACAGTAGCCATCGGAGTTTCCAGCTGTCAATTGAACTTGGTAAATATCATATATAGTTTTCATTTACCCAAAGGTCAAACAAACAAACCCTAAGTTATTCGAAGAACTTCTATTTATTCGTTTTACTAAAATCAACGGAGAAACACAAAACCAAAAAGCATCCTAGGACAAATTGCGGGTCCGTCTCAGGGAAACGTGGACACTGATTTTTCTACGGTCAAAGAATAAATAAAACAAGAGATAAAGCAACCAACTTTTCTCTATACACATTTGTTTGCAAAATAAAACATGTGTTTATTCTGAAGGTCAACTGAAAACGCTTTTTTATGCGATGCGTGGGTTTTCTATGTGTACGAATCACGTTTTTAAATAAAAGACAAACGATAAAATTTTGATGGAACTACAAGTTGGTTTTTGTGGCGGAATATTTATCGTATATCGTATACTTGCAGGTGTATACGATGTCTTTTTTTTTTTTTTAATTTTCAACGCAACGCCAAACCAATTGTGCCTATTTTGTCCTCGTCATCATCGCTTCCATTTCTGAGTTTCGATTTCGTTAAGACTTGTATCTCTCTAATTGCTACATTTATTTTAACGGCCTTTCTTGTGAATAGGTCGGATGCTGTTCAGTTTAACTCTTCCAACAGTGGGTACAACAGTTGATGTCGATTGGTTCACATGTGCACTTAAAACTTTAGCGTCTTAGCTTTTCTATTTTTACACTTATTTAGAGCCGTGTTAAGTTCTTTTAGAATCGACTCTTCTTTTGTGACTCGCTTTACGATATTTGTAGAGGATGCACCATCTGAATCTGGTCAATGGAACTATTGAATAACTTCGACAATTCTGAACCGGTCAGTGTCATCAGTAACGTTTTGTAAATGTTAATTCAGTATAATTTCAACCATGTATCGATATACACCAAAAAAAACGTGCTGAAATAATAACGCTTTCCATTAAAAATAATCGCTAAGTTGTGTTAACTCAGCGTGCATACGACGAAGCTCATTTTACACTCTCTAGCGCCATCAGCAAACACAGTTATTGCTTTTAGGGCACTGATAATTCACAAATTATTCACAAAATACTATTACACGATAGGAAACTGACTGTTTGGGCCGGTATTTGGTAAAAACCATTATCGGGCAATTCTTCTTCAGAGCTGGTGAGACAGTGAATGACGATTGATATTGGTGGTGGTTAACACACTTTGGGATACCGTAAATGCGTGGACAAGGTCTAAAAGACTTCTGGTTGCAACAAAACCGTGCGACATGTCACAATGTGTACATAACAATGGCCTATTTGCGTCTGTTCCGGGACGTGTAGTGCCGAAAAAAGGCGATGTTGACTGGCCACCAAGATCTCCAGATTTGACTTCACCGGACTTTTTTTAGAAGGATTTTTAAAGAGTAAAATGTCAACAAGTTACAGATCCTAGAAGAGCACAAAGACAATATTTAAAATTGCAACGGTGTCGTCCAAGATGCTGGTCAATGAAATGGAAAATGCCAGAAACAGATCTAGCGTTTGTCTCATCAGTAACGATCGCCACCTGATCGATATTGTTTTCGGAAACTAGCTAAGATAAATTGTAAAAGGGTAAGCCAAATAGAAAAACACAACTTTCCGAAATTTATTTGGAATTGTTAAAGTTATTCAAAAATTCTATTAGCTAGATGAACAGATGAAACACTCTGTATTTATCCAGAGTTCTGTGCAGGCGCGGATCCAAAGGGGGGAGGGCGGTGGGGGCGATCGCCCCCTCAAGAGCTCTGAGTTCAGGAAAATAGACCTGATTTTGCCTCATACTATGGTTTATTCTAGAACTAAAGAAAGTAATAAATCATTTTTTACCCTTTTTTTCTTGGCAAACTACCTGTGTTCTTTAGTCCGGTGTCTTTGGCAACATCTGTTAGATACATATTTTTTTCATAGGAATGAGTTAGAAATTTTGTAATCAAAAATACCGGTCTATATAATGGACTATTTGGGTTGGATAACAATAGATATTTGGAAGTGTGAAGTGTTAAAAAGGATTTTAATCCTTGTCATGGCCTTCGGAAGGAGGTTTATTTTATCACTAAGTATTTATGGCATAGAATAGTATTTCGGTAATAAACTTAAAAAAAAAGTTTTAAAATATTATTTTATTTCTTACTATTTCACACACACACAAATCACAACTCTATTTTTATTATTTTTAATTTTGTCATAGAAACCGTTTTAGGCACATTCAGACTAAAACGTAGCCTTATTCTCTCAAAAAATTTATAATTTAAATACCTACAAAATACCCATTGTCAAAAATACAAAAAGTTAAACATATAAAAAAATAAATTCATCCATAAAATATTAAAATATTTTTGGGGCTATCGGTCATTTTATTATTAAATAAAAACATTTTTAGGAAATTTGACATTTCAGTTTATTTATTTCTTAAACCATCTGCCGAATTACAATTAAA
Source organism: Diaprepes abbreviatus (assembly GCA_034092305.1). Classification (NCBI taxonomy): domain Eukaryota; kingdom Metazoa; phylum Arthropoda; class Insecta; order Coleoptera; family Curculionidae; genus Diaprepes; species Diaprepes abbreviatus. Next base: position 17,170,738 of record JASJET010000200.1, on the reverse strand, counting down.
CCCTAAAAAGGGATTCGAATATAATTAGTTTTTATATGTTACAGTTAAAATTAGACCTACTTATTTTTATTTCTATTGTACTGATATCTTAATTTAATTTATTTTATTATATGAAAATTCGATAGCCCCCCCCCCCCAAAAAAAATGCTAATTCTACACGCTTAAGAAAAAGACACAAATATAATAATAAAATAATAAAAAACTTACGGCTAATTGGGATTAAATATATATAAAATTAAAGAAGAATATATAAAAAATAAAAAAATATATAAACAGCATTAAACAATATAATACAACAAAAACAAAAATTTAAATAATAAATTGTGTTTACACTGGTAAACATTACGTATCTAATTCCTAATCAAAGTCAGTGAAGCTATCTTCGCTCAAATTAATTATAATTGGTTCCTCTATGTCAGATATCATGAGATTAAGTTTCCACATTTTGTTTTATTCTTTTATTATATGGATTTTTCCCAATTTTCCGCAATAACATTATTTAAAAAAATCTTTCAAAAGTTCAGTTAAATTACTAATTTTGTAAGTTGTGTTATTTCTAGTAACGCTAGCTTTGACTTGAGAGAGATATTTCCTTCTCCAACGGACAGTTTCCGGACGATCTATAAGCACAGATTTTCTGTTTGGTTTTTCTCAGCAAAAATTAAATTCTCTGAGCAATTTCCAGAGTTCAGTTCTTTTAATTTCAGGTAAATCGCGATCTTCATTGATTTTAGTTAGAATTTTGTCGACGGTTGGGTTCTGCTCTCTTCTTCCAACGAGGTTTTTCTTCTGCCTGTGATCGAATGTGGCTTAGCAGTACTAACAATTCCAGTGTTTTTTTTCTCCTTCAGTTGTCATGTTGAAAATATCTCAGAAGAGCTTTTAACATTATTATCTAGAAATATTGATTTCTTAAGGCATCATAAACATTCATCTTAATAAGTTATTCGTTGAGGAAAAAATGCCCTGGTTTAACGATTTTGGAATAAATATAGAGGTGGAAACCATATCTTTTGGGTATCTCACTAATCTCAAATAATATATAAAAACAAACTCAAACAAGATAAATCACTAAGAATACACTGTACGGTGTACTTTGCTCACTGACAGAAATTAAATTAAACTATGAGAAATTATATTGTTGCAGTAAATGTATAAAAGCTTATAATTAAATATAATTAGGTTTACGGCAGTCCTCAGTTACCTGCGGCACTGGAGCAGGTACCTTGGATGTTTCGGTAACAGTTTTATTACTCTCTCTAGTTCTTGAATAGAGTATAGGAATGTGTATGCTTGCGATCGTCCCTCCCTCCCAAGAGCTTTGAGTTCAGGAAAATAGAACCAATTCTGCCTTTTATATTAGGAATGTGTATGCTGCTGGCACTCCCCATCGTTGACAACTTGTTTTTCTTGCGATAGCCTCCCCCAAGAGCTTTTTGTTCAGGAAAATAGACCCGATTCTGCTCTTATACTTATGCTGCTGGCGCCCCCTCCTCTCCAAGAGCTTCAAATATAAAAAAATAGATCCGACCATGCCTTTTATACTAAAAATAGGACTATTGCTGGTGTCTCCCCCCCTTCCCCGGTCGACAACTTATTTTCGCTTGCCATACTGAACTTTTGTGATATCACCGCCCCCCCCCCCAAAAAAAAAAGAAAGAGGCTGGATCCGCCCCTGGTTCTGTGTAGCACTGCAGCCACTCTTTTCTGTTTTACTGTTTATCTCTATCTTCTGTATTTAAATATTTTATCACTTTAAATACAGTTTTCGTTGATTAGGACAATCTAACTCCAACTGGCTGACAAATTTGTTCGTACATTCTTAGAATGTTCCCCGAATACTTGGTTTTCTTCATTTTCTTTGTTTTGATTTCACCTCCATAATTATTTTTATCACTAATTCTAAGAAACCAATCCATTTTTATACCTTTTTATTGACTTTTTTTAAAAATATTTTACACAAGGCTTTATCTGCAGAAAAAATCAATTGAACTTTTAAAGATGTCATAAGAGAACTTAGGATAAGTAAACTATTTTAGGTGTAACGAAAGAAGTTATTTCATTCCTCAATCAACACAAATAAAAACATTTTCTATCATCCAGACACATTCTACGTTCTGCTTAAAGCTCAATATTTAAATAATTCTACTTGATTTTCACCTCTTTGTTTCTCCCGACCCCCGGCGTGTACCCATAATAAATAAATTGGTCCCTGTTAATATCTCCCCTGGCGTCAATCCACGCTTTTTATGTTGTCAGTGGCACATTTAAAATTCCGCTTCCAATTTTTGGGGCAGCCTACACAACCCCAATAAAGAACAAGCTTATATTTTATTAGGGACTTTAAAAATTTATGAAATCCTGGAATTTACATTTTAATGCAAAACTTCCTACCTACCTCAAATAGCTCTGGAGTTACGATCGTGAATTCCCTTCATAGCTCAATTTAAGAACAAATAAGTGGGATTTTTATTCAAAATGGTCGAATAAAAGCGGAACAAGACAGGATATAAGGAGTGTTTTAAGGTAAATATCCATGTTTCCTCGGATTTTAAAGTTTCGGTATTTAAGGTTGACATTTTTAGGTCAATGGAAGTCTTAGCAAATTCTTCTAACGCTAGGAGATAAATTAACAACGAAATGTTAAGCCTTTTAAATAAGACATCTAGAAAATACAATAACCTAACCACTAAACAATTTATTCTTATTATTACGATAAAAACTAGAATTTAATTACTTATTCAATTTTGTTTACATCTTGAGCATAAACAAGAAAGTAAGTTGCTACCCCCAGATGTTCCAAACCACATTCACACAATCATACGATACGTTATAAAAGACATTATATATACAGTAATTCCCCATTCGCCTTTGTTGCCATTCATAAAAGAAATTTGTTATTTTTTCAACCTGAGAGATTTTACACAATTCTAGTAGAAAATTTGTACCCCAACAAGTGTCACATTTTGTCAGTGTGTTTAAGAGGGTGGCAGTTTATGTTTCATGAACTGGCAACACTGGCGTTGCCACGTGCCTTCTAACATATCTATAATAAAGTTTGACATTTTAAACCGTAATCAAAATGATTTAACACACGAACGCTATTTTATCTCGACAAAAAAAATGAAATTAACTCTTGAGTATTTTCCTGCGATTATTTTTAACATCTTTGGATATGGTTTATTTTAACAAAAGTACATCAATGGACTTAATTCTTTATATGGCGATGAAGAACCTACAAAAGTCATGTTATATTACTGGTTTAGTGAATTTAATCACGGTCCTCGTTCATTCACGAACGAGTAGCGTGAAAGTTGTACAAAATCGATTGTAGTGTCACGGTTCAAATTTTAATATAAGTTTTACCTTATTTTTGCAAATACTCATGTTATGGTCATTAGTTAGTTGCATTTTTGGCTTTAGTACGAATCTCCGTAGTTCAATTTCCTTCGCAGCTCAGTTCTTTATCTTCCTGAATTTTGGCTACATTCTTACATTACATATTACACTCTTAAGTTACATTTGAGACCAATGGTTACTATTAATGCTTTGTTTTATGAATATTAATTATTATTTAACCAATCAGCTTAAACCTGGCAAATATAAAGGCAATTTTAATTAAGTTACAAAACAAAAATAATAAATCAAAATATTATCGATATTAAGACGAAGATTGGGTTACCTATTTAGGCATTAACTTTAATAAAATAAGTATACTTTTGCAGATAATCTCTTGAATTTCAACTTAATTTGGCCAGTCTCAAGTAAATAAACATTGTAATTGACCACAAAAGAAAATCACACTGGAGTCAAACTGAGAGTAATCAAGCCACCAGATATATCACGATAGTATATTATTGTATTCTCATTAACTTTATGTCCAGAGTGAGACCTACAGATTAAACACAATTCAGATATACTTTAAAATATATAAGAAAACTTAAATCTTCGTTAAACTCGGGCTATCTTGATCCATTCAGAGAGCGACTATGCATTAAAATATAATAAATTTTATAATAAATCACAGGGCTACTCTTTCTTTTTTTAATGATGAGCGAAAAGCAACAAAAGTGGTTTAACAGCCTCACTGTTACTTTGACGCTTGTTTCATTTAGACTTGAAATTTTGCAAAATATTGTATGCCACTCGCCATCTGTTGACATGTTCTTAACTCGAGCCACGATTTCAAGCAGATATTCTGTATATGTATTCTTACCATTCTTAGGTATCTGTAAATTGAATATCTGTTTCCATTAGATGACTAATATTAAATTCGGGGAATACGTTGGGTCAAATATTTTTCTAATATTTAGGATCATAGCTTTAGAAAACCTCTTGAAATATGCATGTTGACAAGTCTAGTTTGAAATTTTGTCAATCAGCCATTTTCTTTGTAACTAGCCGTCCTAGCAGTCGTGTAGAATTGTTAAAGAACAAAATCATTTGTATTATTTGATTTGGTCAATCTACACCAAAATTAGATAACTATATTTTATATTTTTCATTATAGTCTTCTAGTTTAATAAATTAAATTATTTCCATTTTTCGCACGTCATACCCTCATATAAAATTTCCAAAATACTGACCCCAATATTTCCTTTTTGTTTCAGGGGCCAACTTTTTAAACTATATATCAGCTTTTTAAAATCATAACCTAGTTTACTAAATCATATCTAAACAGTTATATCCTGGATTTAAAGCATTTATCTCAGTTTCTTCAAGATTTAGTTTGAAGTTTTTTTTCGTCCTTAATAGAATTAGTAGATATTTCTTCGATATCAAATACTTCAGCTTGCGAATGTGTTGCGTTTGATTCCCCCCCCCCCCTTTGGCCATGTATACTAAACTACTCAAAAGGAAATATTAAAACATCCGAGTGTTCTGTCGTTTCTAAGTATTCCACTGGCCGAGACCATCTTGTGATGACAGCAGCCCCATAGCAGGTACTTAAAAATTGATCAGTAGCCTTATTATTTAAATTTGTAAGAAAAAGATACTTAATATCATATTTTCAAGGAAACTGCAATTTTCGTTTGATGAACAATGTCGTTGCTATGTTAATTTTTTAATCAACAGCTTCCTTATGATTTTATCAAAGGAATATCATAATTTAGTGCAAGTATCTTGGGTTTTATTTGGATAACCTGAAGAGTCTGTCTCTAGAGACTAAGTCTTCCCCATTTTATTAATTTTAAGCTACATATGATCTCTTAAATTTAAACTTTCTGTAAGATTTACTTCAGGAAGTGCTGTTTTCGCATTTTGTACCAAGTGAAAAACAATAACACACTTCATTTATAATTGTTACGATAATAAGAACTGGCTGACACAGGCACTATGAATTTTTGAAAGAATGAAAATTAACATTATTACCTTTTTAATCACTTATAGATCATTCAATAAGTAAGTAATTAAATAATAAGTGTGACAGTGGCTAGCACACGAAGAGGATGGTCGCTTGTTTTTCGGAAAACCTAGCCATATCGCAACTGTATCATAAAAGAATCGTAGAATAGTCAATTCTGAATGGTATGTAATCGTTTGTTTGCAGGAAGTCCTCTGTTAACTGAGGAAAATAAACCGAAGACGACGAATTCTTCTCCACCATGACAATGGGAGCATCCAGACATTCGCTCAAACAAATGACTTTTTCTGCACTCAAAATACGGAGATGATGATCTATTTTTGTTACATGAGAAACAAATTATGTAGCCGATGATTTTCAATGCCCAAAGACGCGATTGATACGTTCAAATACCATGTTTTAGGGATGCCATCTTAACACCGACAAAAATGCTTCTCGGATAGACCCAGCCTCATGAAAAAGTATATTGATCATCGTAGATAATATTAACGGAAATTTATTTCCAATTTATGAAAACTTCTATCTTTTGGTTCTCAATTAAAATTACGTAATAACTATTCAATAGGAGGAAATTAAATTTTGTCTAATTTTATTAACATGAACATTCAAAGAAATCACGCACTACCCAAAATTTTAACATTTATTTCTAAAGAAAAATGAAACAACTATTTGAAATGCCAAACAACCAATTTAGAAATACTTTCAAAATAAACTCACAAACATCCGGTTTTCCTAAGAATAATAATTACATTTGCATTGTTTCCCCAAGATTACATTATTATCATTTTGTGCGGTAAAAATAGACTCCGAAGTCTTGTCTTTTCCATTGTCAGAAGTTATCAAAGATTCGCTTCAATAGACTTATTTTATTAAAGGATCCCAGGCCGTTCGACTCTATCTGTTTGGATATCAAAATGGCCCATTCTGCGAAAAGTTTAAAGGACATAAGCACACTTTTTAATGAATTTCGGAGGCATATAAATTTCAATAACTTTTTATTTATTTGGCTTTTGTTATTCAAGTGGGAAAGTTTCTAGATTACCAGGAGATAACTGGACAACTGCTAATGGTCAGGGTCTATCCAACTTTTAGGAAGCGGCATTGTATATGCGGAATTATGTTCTGAAGGACCAGAATATAGAAAAGGGTTGACTTAGTTTTCGGAATACAATACTAAAAATTTATTGTATTGAGGCATGCGGTTACATCACCACGCATGTGGTATTATCTACGAATTAGTTTATCCTTTTAACTAGTTAATTGATTTAAACTGTCGAATAGCTACGTGATATAATCCAAAATATGATTTTCTACGATAACTATAAGAAGTCATAAAAATTTAATTACTTAAGGACTTAGGCCACCCTACCGCCCGCCTACAAATCAAATCTTAACCGATTACAGATTTAAAGCATTCCTACTTTACCATATTTCATCATTATGCCGTCTAAAGTACTAGCCAATATTTCCAAATCTCAAAAAATATAGACGAAAAAAAGACAAAAATGAGAATTTAAGCAATGATCTATATCTGCAGGTCAAATCTTCACCGAGTAGGATGACCCAAAACTCTAAGTAATTTACTTGTCCATACTTCATCACTATGCTGCATATGTGATCAAAGCTTCAATTTTCCTAACCTTAAAAAATGTAGAGCAAACTGAGAATTTTGGCAAAAATCTATGACTGCGAGATAAATCTTTAGCGACTTGTATAATCTCAAGCTTACGACACTTTTACTTGGCCAAAAATATTTCCAAATAATTTTTAACATATGAAGATATGAGCTGATTAATAGGAGCTTTGCTGATGGTCAATTTTTTTCAGGAATCGTCCAAATAAAAGAATATTGTAAATAAAGGTCGCTTTAGTAAAATAAAGGATTTTTTTTGTGGAGCTGGCTGCTGTTTAAAGAAGAAATCAGATTTTGTACTAAAATTTGAAGCTAAAAACATTAATAGAAAATGGGCGTGACAGCCAATCAAAAAATTGCATACTTTACTCAATACAATAATATTAGAAAAGTACTTTGTAAATTTGACTAAAATTGGTTGAGCAGTGACAATCTTTCTCCCCAGAAGCAGCAGAAAAGCTTCTACAGCTAATAGAAGCCCCGAAGGATGGGATAAGAACATCACAATGGAAGGTTATTAACCTAGAGGATAAATGTAAAGATCAAATACTGAAGGCACGAATCGACAATCCTATCCTGCCAAAAAATCAGGGACAACGGGCATACCATCCATTATAGGTTTGGGAAAATCCTCGTGCGTGACCTCAAGAAGGATCTAAAGAATGGGAAAGAAATGCAAGGAGTGACTCCTATTACTTGTAAAGATAACGTAGAGGAAAGCGTAGGACGTCTCCACATCTCCAATCTTTACCTGGGAATATCATTATCCGACGAAATAACATTCGAGGTCAAAAAAATCGAAGTAGAAGAGACTAGTGGTGATAACACCCTCATAGAAGTGAATGACACCCTCACTTAATAACAGAAAAATGGCAGACATCAACATCAAACACAAACTCAGAGTTCTGAGGGGAATCCTGACGGGGCGTTGCCACCTAAAGGAACACCTCAAGAAACTCAGCTTGGCAGAAAGAGAAGAGTGCAGATTTCATGAGGAAGAGCACATCCTTTCAGAGTACAACAACAAATAGAAGAAGGGAATTTACCCACTTTAAAGCCGTCCAGCATTCTAAGGTTCCTAAAGGAACTGGAGAACCTACTCTAGTCGACAAGGTATCCCTAATGACTTGGCAGCAGAAGAGGAACGCAATAGATCTATTAGGTCATAGTGTACTGATCCCCAATTCCCACACACATATACAAAAAAGTAGTTTTGAGAAAAACAAAAAAAGTAACTCTTTATCGTGTTAAAGCCAAATATTATTATATAACCTTCAACCTGGATCCCTGGGCTATACATGAGGTCTCGCACAGATGCTACGATGTTCTCTGACTCATTTTGATTTGCCTTTCTTAACTTTCTGGCCTTTGTCTTTCTTGCTGGGTTGCTAACTTGGCTATTGTTATCCTTTGTGCATCTAAGTTCTCTACTGCTTTCACCATCAGTAATACACTAGTATACCCATCATCGAATATGCATATATAAGAAGCAATCAACAATTTTTGCACCACTGGGGTGTAATTTGGAACCACAAAATAATAGCTTTAAGTCTTTAATTGTTATTTTGAAAATATAGTTATTTTTAACTACAAAAATCCTGTGAAGCTATCGCCATTAGAAGAGACTGATTCAAAAGATCAAATATAAAATTATACTTACCACTACCTATGGCAAAGCTTTGTTCGCTTGTACTTGTCCGATGGATTCCTCTGTCGCGCTCACTTCAAATTTCTCAGTAAAAATTCGAATGTTGACATTGAAAAATATCTAAAATTTTCTTTACAGTATTAGTAATAAATCTAGATAAAAAAATCACTTTATAAAAAATCTGAATGGTTTAATACTTTAATAAATATGAAAATTATTGATTTCTCATTTCCTTAAAAGAAGTTTTTACACAGCTCAATCCACAGGAGTGAGCTATGTGAAAGATAGGCTTAAGCTCTAGTAGATTAGTTTTGATATTTCGCAGTTTGTAATATGCAACTTAATATTTTTTCGTTCACACCACCCCACACCTGACACCAGAAGATAAAAGGAAGATTGTTAATGAGTATATTATTGATGAATATCTTCTTGGTCGGAAAGTGAAGGAAATAAGGTAAAGTCAAGATATAAAGTTTTCGGCACACACTACTAGGCATGCTAGTACGTCTGCAGCCCTACGGGCAGGGGTAAACATAGTTTGTTCTCCATATTTAGATGACTTTTTAATTATGGCAAGAACCAGGCAGGAGTGCATAAAAATGTAAAGATTGCTTGCAATTTACTGTCAGAATTAGGCTTTATTTTAAATTTAGACCATATAAAAGTATCTTGTCATTATCTTAAACGAAGATACTGTTTTTCTCTTTCAAGCAGTTAAAACAAAAATATACAGAGAGATTTTTTCCTGTAAATATAACTCTGGTCCTCTCACTACATCCTTTTCGACTACCACTGGAGCTATACCGAACCAGGATTAACATTTCTAGAAAACATCTGTCGATGTAAATGCTAATAAACGTTGGTTATGAACATTTTCAATGTCATACGGTAAAAATATCAACAGTCAAACGACATCTATACATACAAGCTTAAAAGTTCAAATTTCAGTATGAAATAAAGAATTACCTTTAAAAGTTACCTCTAAATTCCTAAACGAGAAAAACGGTCAATTGTTAAACTAATTCTACGACAGAAGATATTTCTTTAGTTCTTACTGAATTCTCAAACGAAATGTTTTGTAATATTTGTAATTTTATTAAAGATATAAATGCAAAAAAAAACTATTGTATTGACAATGATTTTATAGAAACAGTCATTTTGGCAAAATCATCGAGAATAAATTAACCTTAAATAACCTTGTTTCTAATCAAATTGAGCCACTCACCATATTACAAAAACATATAATAGGGATAATATAGTACATCGATGAAAGGAAGAAAGGGTTTATCAAAAACACTTCAGTCCCAATTTTACCCAAACTTTCAAGAACGGCTCCTATTCATTTTGACAAGAAAATAGTATTTTAAAAGGGTCAGGCATATAATAGTTATTCCAAGGATTACAATGGGATTAAACTTCATTTAATTTTACTAGTCGGTTAAGAGGAATGGTATTTTAGGTTGTATGGTTTTAAGGACAATGGGATTGGGACAAGCTGGTAATCAAATTATTTAAGTTTTAATTGTGTTGTTTAGTTAAAGACTGTCTATTCTCTGGTGCCTAAAACTTTGAGTTAATAATACCTTAAAAAGAGCTTAAGATGTCGGCTCGTTTATGTTATAAAGTTGGCAAGCCATACTTCAAAATATCTAATAACTTAATCAATCTGCTTCGGTGAATTTTTTTAAAATTTATAACTCGTCTCATTTATAGTCAAGCTCTTATACTGGGTCTATTTCGAGAACTGGCAATGCTGGCGTCATCTACATATGCATTGTAAAATTTGACATTTTTGACCAGCCCGATGAATCGTCTTTTGAGAGTTATTGCAACATTTCATCACGTGATCCCTCATTCGTTTTCAAACCATGACGTATGCGAATTTATATCTGACATCCTAACAATACGTCCACACATCAGCGATGGTTATATGGTTGCCTTTAGCATAGAAAATATAATTTATTTATGCCTACAAGGTAATTGATGTATTTTCCCTCTTTAACAACCATTACAAATAGACACAACCATATTAAAGAAGAATTAAAATAGTAATATTCTTATAAATTAGCAGTAAAGTCGACTGAAATCATCATTACACATTCTAGAAATCTGTTGAAGTTTTAAAGAACAACAAATGTTTTCTCTTTTTTTAAGCTATAAATAAATATATATCTTAATTATTTAATTTTCCACGTTTTTTTTTTAAATACTTTATATATTTAGGCGCAAAAATTTGTATATTTTTTAACTGTTTAACAATATGTATGTTAAAAACAACAATTACATCAAATTGGTCAGAAACCCGTTTACATCCTCGCGGATATTCACAATCTTGTGGAAGTTTCATGATTAATAGATACGTTTTGAAGGAAATGTATATATTTTATTATAAAGTAAAGAGATAATGCATAAATGTACCTGATTTATAATAATGTATTATAAGAGCTAAAGAGATCATGTTTTGTGATGACTTGTGACAAAAACCTAATCTGAAGCAATGTATCTTATTGACGACAATGACTTTTATATTGATGAAACGTGCTTTTACAAGGATAGAGGTTGCATTATTCGGCATCGGCAACCAAATCAAACAGGAATTCCGCAGTTTAAGTCAAATGTCGCACCAAGAATCTCTCAAGAGAGCTGTTGCGTCTTGTTTAGCCAACAAATATAAACAAGGGATAAATGTTCGTTTGTGTAATTTTAAAATAAATAATAATGCGACCTCCATTCTTGGAGTAGCACGTTCCTTGCATCGAGTTTTGAATGTTCTTTTTTTAATTTACCGTCGCGCCATGACATGGCCATTTTATACAACATTGTTCGTTTGTGTTGCTCGTGTGTTATTGGGTGATCCATCGAGATGTCGCTACTGTGTCGTATTTACTATTTTTTAACTGTAAAATCTGGTTATAGGACACAGATGCGAGATGATGGTTAGCACAGAACGCAATGGCCTGATGAGTCTCATACTTGGTCATTATTTTTCGGACCTAGAGCTTTTCCATTATCATGAAGATCTCCGCACTTTTTAACATGAGAAATATCAACGGTCTTTATGTCCGCAAAGTGGAAAATTTCTATATTTTAAAATTACATTGACGAAAAAATATCTCTTTTTATGTTTTTTATGTTTTACCTCCTAATTTCTTGGAAGCATACAAGGGAGGTCAAAATAACCCTACTCCGTCATAGAAAAAAAATTCCTAAAGTATCCCTTAATGGGGTACTCAGCGATTTACATTATCAGCTCTAGGTTTTGAACCGATTTTTATAATTTAATGAAATTTTAATATTTTATAGAAGCCATAAAGGCTCATTACACCATACTACAGTAGATGTTTTAGATCATCAGAGAAGTCACGATAGGACTTGCAGCAACCGTTGGGACATAATTTTTAACAGGTCTCATTTTATAGAGCTAAAAACTGATTTTTTAAATACTTTGTTAATTCCTCTTCAAAAAAGGTACTCTTAATTTATTTCGATAAAACTGGCGGTTTTCAAGATAAATCGGTTTTTATGTAAAAAACTCCCAAGTTACTAATGCTAAACACAAACAGATAAAATTCAGGTTGTTATTGTTAATATCTACATAATGATTTACTATTGACGGAACTTCAAAACCGCAAAAATAATTTTAAAAAATGGAAGAATATTCTTACGCAGATTATGCTAATATGCATTTAATTTATGGTGAAGTGCTGTCAAATTCTTCGAAGGCAAATACTTTATGCTGAAAGATTTTCAGCTTGAACATTGCCAAGACCAAAAATCTTTCAAATGGTTGAGGGCCTAAGGGAAACAAGTAAAAGATGATTAGATAATAATTATTAGAGTTAACGAATTATACTTTACATTTTTATTCGGGGTCATTTTTGCATGGCGGTAAGGGCCCTCCCAGGAAAGCACGAGACCCTCACGTAGAGGAACAAATTTTGCAAAACATTGCTAACACAAGATATCTTGTAAATGCCTTTTGTTAGAAATGGGATTGCTTCCTTTGGTGACTTCAAACACTGTCCAGCTTTCATACATGTGATGAAAATTGTCCGATTGTTTGATTTTTGGAGCAATCTGACAATCTTGTCGGTGGTTTCGTGAATGTAAGGTAAGACAATATTGTTCATAGGAGGAATATTTATGACATTCTGTTGAGGACCATGATTTTTACTTCTTATGTGTCAAAAATTAAATTAACCTATTCTAACTATATTTTTAAAAGGATAATAAAGAGCAACAACATCAGAAAAAAAATTATAAACTCACAAAACTGCACTATTTTGTATAATTTTGTAATTGCTGTCTTCTAGCTTACATTTTTTATTCGGGGTCATTTTTGCGTGGCGGTAAAGGCCCTCCCAGGAGAGCACGAGACCCTCACGTAGAGGAACAAATTTTGCAAGACATTGCTGACATAAGGTATCTTGTAAACGCCTTTTGTTAAAGATGGTATTGCTTCCTTTGGTGACTTCAAATATTGTCCAGCTTTCATACATGTGTTGAAAATTGTCCGAATGTTTGATTTTTGGACCAATCTGACAATCTTGTCGGTGGTTTCGTGAATGTAAGGTAAGACAATATTGTTCATAGGAGGTATATTTATGACATTCTGTTGAGGACCATGATTTTTACTTCTTATGTGTCAAAAATTAAATTAACCTATTCTAACTATATTTTTAAAAGGATAATAAAGAGCAACAACATCAGAAAAAAAATTATAAACTCACAAAACTGCACTATTTTGTATAATTTTGTAATTGCTGTCTTCTAGCTTGCAATGTCATATATCTACCAGCTTAAACGTTAACTTGTTGCGGTCCAACAACAAACTTGTAAGTTTGTCTATTGTCTCATGCAACAACTATTTAACTCGTTAAAGAACCGCAGCAATCTGTAGTGTTGCTTGGAAAGTTAAAACAAATGGTGTGAGAAACTTCTCCGGACTTATTGAATTAGAGCATTAATTTTATTTAGGTAAGTGCAAGAATTAATTGCAATGATATTTAGCTACATTTCCATATTTTCACATTCTCATCGTGTAGCATTTGAGCATTTTATATTATCAGGTGGACATATTTTATCAATCTTATACGACGCTTATCTTGTTTCAAGATTTGCTTATCCTTTACTATTATTACTATCACTATTAAATCGTTAATTGTACCACGTCATTAAATTTACGTTTCTGCTTTTTATGCAGATTTTTTAATCTGAATGCACCTTCATTGAAAGTAACGGGCAACCTCGACATACGATTAATATACGAAAGTCTGGGAGTGAGGCATTGCTGTCATAATTATAATTCGGGTTTTAGTACAAAGTTGCCAGATCTAGAGGATTTTAAAGCCCTCTAGAGGAAAAACAAAACTAGAAATTCCATGGAGGAATCTTTAGAGGGACATATTTTTTCTATTGAGGGATGTAAGAGGGATTTCTAAGGAAAAATGAAATAGAAAATATTTAATTAATCAAAGCATAACAATAAAATATTTTATCCTAAATAAATTGTTTTATGTTAGTGTAGTACATACAATTATTTACATAGAATTGTTCCAATGAAAGAATAGACGTGCATCATCAGTAATAATAGTCAAAACCAAATCAAAATTAATCTGCCAATACAACATTATGTTTACACATCTATACAGGGTGATTCAAAAATCGATCACGAAACTTAAGGGGGTGATTCTACTTGACAAAATAAGGGTAGAGCTTCATATAATTTTTTTTCAAAATGTCATTCGTTTTCGAGTTACAAGCCGTCCAAGTTCAAGTTTTTATTTTTTGTTTTTTGAATTACTCGCTTACAGGAAAACCGATTTGACTAATATTTGAAAGATAGGCTAAGTCTTCTGCGCTTCATCATTTTAGTAACAATTCACATTGATTGTTTGCCGCTAGAGGGCACTTTACCTACATTGAAAATTGTTTTTTTGTCATAATTTTTTAGTGTTGACAGCTACAGTAGTTTTTGGCATAATTTCTGAAAGACTGATGCCAGGCCTTTAAAAAAGGTGCTCTTTATTTACATCGCTAAACCCAACGGTTTAGACGTAAATCACCCTTAAAAATTAAGTGGTAAATTTACTTTTCTCATTTCATTACCACCAGCTACCAGGTAAATAGCTATCAAAGTATACTAGAGCTGTCAGTTTAACATCAAATAAATTCGCTTTTTAAACTATTTAATTTATAATCTTAAAATAACTAATAATGGCTAATCACCAATATTCAAATATCAAATATTGTGATATCCATTTTTGTTATGGAAAAGCAAATGGTAATGCAGAGTTGGCAAGAAGATATTATATGGAGAGTTATCCGGAAAGAAATATCCCTCATGCTCAAACATTTTCCAGTGTGCACAGGAGGCTTGCGGAATGTGGTTCCTTTAAAAGTTATAATGGAAATAGGGGAAGACCTAGAACTGCTAGAAACGTGCAACAAGAAGAAAGAGTGCTTGAAATTATTGAAGATAATCCAGGTATTAGTACTAGAAAAATTGGGAATGAAGTGCGGCTCTGTCAGGCTAGTTCATGGAGGATACTAAGAGAAGAACAACTCTACCCGTTTCATTCAAAAAAGGTGCAGGCTCTTTATGACGATGATCGGCCGAGACGGTTGGAAATGTGCAATCAGATCCTAGCTAAGGATGAACACGATAATCGATTAATTGGCGTCATATTATTCAGTGACGAAGCTGGTTTCACTCGTGATGGCATAACAAATCTACACAACATCCACACATATGCTTACGAGAACCCAAACAATGTGGTAGAAACGAAACATCAGCATAGATTTTCACTAAATGTGTGGGCAGGGATAATAGGAGATTACCTTATTGGTCCTCATTTCTTTGATGGCCCATTAACTGGTGACGTATACTTAGATTTTATCCAAAATCGTCTCCCATTGTATCTGGAAGATGTGCCATTGGAAGTAAGTGCCAACATGTGGATCCTCCAAGACGGAGCTCCGCCCCACTTTAGTATACGTGTCCGACAGTATTTGAATGCAACGTATCCTGAGCGATGGATAGGACGAAGTGGACCATTGGCATGGGCAGCGAGGTCACCAGACCTTAATCCTATGGATTTTTTCTTTTGGGGTCATTTGAAACAATTGGTGTACGATATTTCAGTAATCAACGTCGAGGATCTTCGCTTCAGGATAATCGAAAAGTGCCAAATTATTAAAGAAACACCAGAAATTTTTCATCGAGTTAGGCGACATTTTTTGAAGAGTGTTAGGAAATGTATTGAAGAAAATGAGGGACATTTTGAGAATCTTTTTTAGTTTGTTTAGTACTGTTTCATTAATTTTTATCAATTAAATGTATATCGCAATAATCCATAATATGAATATTTACTGATTAGCCATTATTAGGTATTTTAAGATTATAAATTAAATAGTTTAAAAAGCGAATTTATTTGATGTTAAACTGACAGCTCTAGTATACTTTGATAGCTATTTACCTGGTAGCTGGTGGTAATGAAATGAGAAAAGTAAATTTACCACTTAATTTTTAAGGGTGATTTACGTCTAAACCGTTGGGTTTAGCGATGTAAATAAAGAGCACCTTTTTTAAAGGCCTGGCATCAGTCTTTCAGAAATTATGCCAAAAACTACTGTAGCTGTCAACACTAAAAAATTATGACAAAAAAACAATTTTCAATGTAGGTAAAGTGCCCTCTAGCGGCAAACAATCAATGTGAATTGTTACTAAAATGATGAAGCGCAGAAGACTTAGCCTATCTTTCAAATATTAGTCAAATCGGTTTTCCTGTAAGCGAGTAATTCAAAAAACAAAAAATAAAAACTTGAACTTGGACGGCTTGTAACTCGAAAACGAATGACATTTTGAAAAAAAATTATATGAAGCTCTACCCTTATTTTGTCAAGTAGAATCACCCCCTTAAGTTTCGTGATCGATTTTTGAATCACCCTGTATATATATATATATATATATATATATATATATATATATATATATATATATATATATATATATATATATATATATATATATATATATATATATATATATATATATATATATATATATTCACTAACCTTAAAGGAAATCTTAAAAAATGAATATTTTCCAAAAATACATAGAATTAAGCAGTTTTAGCAAGTTTCATATTTGAGGATTTTCGAGGTCGAATATGAAGTCAAATATGCAAAATTCAAAATGACATCCAATATGGCAGATACAATATGGCGAAATCCAATATGATGGACGAAATTTTGGCAAAATCATCATATTAATGCCAAATTTGGAATATAGGGTTTTTTCGGGTCGCCGATCACAATTCCGAAGTCAGATTATACAGAAATTACAACATTTGAAATGACGGATCGTAAATTCTACTGAATTTCGACTCTAAGGTATGTTACTAAAACAGCAGTTAATGAAGATTCTTTGCATTAGGTAGTTTTGGTTCGACTAGAGGGTTTAATTCCTCAGTATTTCCTTTTTTCGAGGCATGCCCCTCTCCACCACCTGGGAAGACATTCGATGTAGGACTAGAAACCCGTTATTTTCACAAAAAATGTTTTAAAAAATATTGAATAACGTAAAACTTTTGTTAGATGCTAGAATTTTTAAACAGTTGATAAGAATACAGACATTATAAGGATTGTATTACAAAAATGGTTTGCCCAAAATCAGATCCTGCTTGTTATGTTGACAAGTGTAATAAATGCCCATAAACTGTAGAAATTATACCACTGCTAAGTCAACAGTTAGAAGATTCCTGCATTTCTCATGTAAGTTGCTCATTGTGAGATGTAACTGATTAAGCAACACTGTTTACACAGTCATTAATAGTTGATGACTTTTTAGCTGAACTAAATAGTCCATTCAAAATTATAAAAGTTCATTCATTTATTGCGACACAACAACGTTTATTAACGAAAAAAATATATAATCTTGGCAGAAATAGAGCACTATCAATCATAGATGTCGTTCGACTGGCGATATTTTTAGTCTGACATCGAGGTCGGTAGATGGCAGGTGCAATATCCTGCCGACGTACCTTGAAATTTATATTTCTTATATCAGTTATTTTCTGCTAATGTTGCTCTCAGTCCGATACAGCTCCACTGACGAGATCATGAGGTGATTGAAACGCATATGGAGAGAGGACCAGAGCGATATTTGCAGGAAATATACTGTTTGTATATATATTTTTCATATTCTCTGCCTGAAAGGAGAATTTACATATATGACAAACTTTTTAAATACGGCAGAAAGATTTCTTTATTTCTTACTGAAATTTTGATTTTGTTTTTAAACATATTTTTTTATTTTTGTTTTAATACATTTTTTATGAAAATAACATATTTTTTTGTGACTTGTCTTAATAGAACCTCTATTTTTAGGTTATATTTGATGATTTTTGCAAAACACCAGACGGCATTAAAAACTAGAATTCAAAACCAAAATTTTGATACCCGAAAAAGTTCTTTTTCGTAAAAATAAAATGGGTAGATGAGGTGGCTGATTTGAAAAGGAATGTCCCATATATAATTATTTTTTCTACTTCTTGGACAGTTGAAACAGATTCCACAGGATCATCGTGTCTCTTCTCTAACTCTTTAAATATACGAACTAAACACATACCATTATGCCTGCCTCTTAAGAGTTTCACCAGGCATTATCTAAAGGAACAAATCGAATTTCATTACTTTGTTCTAATTTTTAATGTCTGATTATTACAATTGATCAAAACAGTGCGAAAACATTTTAAAAGTACATATGAAGTGTCGGGCATTTAGACACCGGTAATAGATTTAAAGGTTAGAAATGTTTATGCGTCTAGTTATAAGTTTTTAATAAAAATATTATATACTTACCGGTAACAAATTGAAAACAATAATTAATAGTTCCCATATAAAACAATATTCTGTTTTAAACAAACAAACATAACATAAATAAAACTTTAAAGGATGGCTGTCAATAAAAGAATGTATCAACTGAAGACAAAAGAAAGTTTGTGCATTCATATAACGAAATGACTCATTTATCTCAGTTGTCACTTTTTCTCTTGCTCTTCCCCTAATATCAGATTTTTTGCTCGAAATAAAAAAATAATGTTTTGCTTTCTATCTTTTTATTATTTATATAAAAATCAAGATGAACGTGTCTCAAAATTTTCTTTGATATATTCATAAATTGCTGATATATGGGTATTCTCTTACTGAATAAACTGTACTTTCCCAGTATGAAGGCTGTTTTAATTTATTATGAGGTCTTTGGGGCCTAAACACCTGATTGATACAAGCCATTTTATTCTATCTATTACCAGATCAATTTATGTCATGTTAATTATTTTAATAATTACGGCAAATTTTTATGAATGACCAATAAAGCCAAATAAAGAACATATCTATTACTCCAAAAGAGAAATATAGAGTAGAACTCGTTTTATGGCCAATACTATATTTCATTCTAACTGGTAGTCTCGGCGGATCATGAACGGTAGAAACAAAAATTCTTATCCCGACGGGATACAATAAATCATAAGAGAGCGTTTGACTTGATACCCGGCAATAATTTCATTTTATCCCTATCCGCAAAGTCGGAAAAAGGGAAATTGCCAGTCGGTGCGATATCTAGTATGCCATGCCGGAAAAAATAACGATAAGGTATCCGGAAAATTGATTTATCAGGTTTATGAAATATCAATAATCCGTTATTTAGAAAATTGTCTTTTGGTAAAATGACAATTTTTCTTTCTTTAAAGGAGAGTTGCTAATTGATATTGATGGCCTTTCTGTAGCATATCGATTCTGTAAACTGGAGATACTTTACACTAAAAGATAATTTAACTGATTTCTTAAAAAATTATTTTTTATAACTAGCTGTTCCAAGTGAGAATTACAATAGTTGATAAAATATGTAACAGAACACACTGGATAACCAAAAAAATTGAGGGTTCAAAAACCGCTACAGACGACAATTTTGATTTATTTGATATAATTTTTTTAAGTGGTTATTAATGAATTTAGAAAAAGACTGGCAAGCCAGATTTTTGATAAATGTTATAAAAAATATTACAAATAAACAAAAAAGATTTCTTCAAACAATTCAAGAAATTGTAATAAGAATTATTTAAAAAAGGTATCTTAATATTCAATAAACAAGACAAACAAAATACAAAATAATAATTTTGACAGTTATTGTGTGTCTTGAGCAAGGAAGCTAGAGGGACTATGGAAAACTACAAAAATAGGCTAACCTAAAATATTAACCCGACATGCAGAAAATAAATGTCATAAATTGACATCAAGTGGCTATGTGGAGTAAGCGCAGAACAAAATTTCATAATAAATTTGTCGTATGAGGTTGGCATATGAGAACCAGAAAACAGAGCAGCAAGTTAAATTTCGGAATTTATATTTGTGTATGTTATCAAGACATTTGTGCAGACTTTCTATTTATAACAATGCATCAATGTATGGTACTGTTTTGTAAATCTCGTTAATTCATTATTTTCGGTAAGTACGTTTTTTATATGTTGGTAAATATTTACATTATTGTAAATGTAAGAAAATGAGGTTTTTTGAAAAAAATCCGATACGTACCCCGTATTTTGAGGACGTAGAACACGATTTTGGCTTTGATTTTTCACTATTTTTTCTCACTTTCTCGGAAAACTTAAAAACGCCAAGCGTCCCTTCACCAAGAAATTTTATTTTCGAAGGAAAAACTGAACTTAATATTTATTTTCAATGATACTAGTTAAAATATCATGTATGTCATATATCTCAGCTATTTTTGCACAAGAAAATAAGTTTAAAAAAAAAACTTGTATTTGCAATGAAAAACCAAAAGTACATTCCGGAAAGGCCATCGACTATCAAATTCATGAAAAGGACTAATATTCGTTTGACATGTTGTTAGATGTAAAATATTTTCGTGGTGTAAACCATCTCAGTCAATATTATAATTCAATTTTTGTAATGTTTTTTTACAATGCCAGGTAAAAATTAATCTTAATCACCCAAAATTTTTATTTAGTTCAGGTTTAGCTTGATTTTGGTTAATTTGTAAAACTGAAAGTAATCTGAACTAACCTATATAGACCTAGACTTTTACTTTCGTAATATAAACTATAAAATTTAATACAGTTAACAACATAGTTTATTTTTTTAGCCCCCTACTATTTAACATCATCGTGGACGAGTTGATAAAGCAGGTGCGTAGATTGAAAGGGTATAAAATGGGAGACAGGGAAATCAAAATACTATGCTACGCAGACGATGCAGTGTTAATAACTGAAAGCGAAGACGATTTGCAAAGACTACTGTACCAATTTAACATAACAGCGAAAAAGTTTAACATGAATATATCAGCGTCAAAAACTAAAGCCATGACTATATCTAGAACACCACTCAGATGCAAACTAGAAATAGACAACAAAATTATACAGCAGGAAATGAAGTTTAAGTATCTCGGAATAGAAATCTTCGGATACGGGGATGTTGAAACGGAGGTGAGGGGACAAGCCATGAAAGCAGCAAGAACACCGCATATCTTAACAGTAACATATGGAGCAATAAACATATAGGAATCGAAATTAAATCCAGAATTTATAAAACAGCATACTAACATACACTGTAGAAACCAGACCAGAAACCTCGAAAAAAAAAACAAATACTGGAAACAACAGAGATCAGAGTGGTGCACAGGATAGCTGGCAGGACACTTATGGATCGGCATAGGAGAAGGAGGAAGAAGAATGTGTAAAGTCGATAACATCAATGACTGGGTGTTACAAAGAAAAAGGGAATGGAACGAATACATTACCCGTATGACCGACGACAGAATAGTAAAGATCACGAGGGACAAATCACCAATAGGACGTAGGAGTACTGCAAGATCCCGTCAACGATGGAGTGATAACCTCTCAATAGATTGAAACCAGGCAAAGAGACGAAGAATAACAAGCAAATTGCTTATATATAAGAAGGAAGAAGAAGAAGAAGAACTAATAAGTAAAGTCAGCATTACAAAATAATAAGAAATATCAAAATCCAAATAGATAAATTGCACCACATGAATGTCATTGTAACAAATAGTGAATTTGACAGCTCACTGATTTGCTAGAAAGTAGGGTATTAAGATATTTTTCGTTGAAGAAGTTCCCGAACTTTAATATTAAGTCTTGTAACATTTAGAATACGCACTCGTGTTTAAAAGTCGCTCGCTAAAATTTCCAGCTCAAGCTCATTTTTAAGCCTGACTATACACTTTTGATATTCATCCAAGTTCATCCTGTATATCAGACTTTAAAAGAATATTTTTGAATATATTAAACATTAAATTTGGTAAATATTTACACCCCACACTTTTTTACGTATGCATGTACATCAAAGCATATAGATAAACAATAAAAAATTATATGGAAGTGATTTTAAACAATAAAAATTTAAATGATATATAACATTTTTCTCTTTCGTTACATATAATATAACAAATTCATTTCCACGTTTTTAATATTACAGGATCAAACTCAAGAAGCTTACATCATCCATCATTTCTACTTATCAAGCGTGAGAAATTCTCTCACAAATTATAATAAATTTGAATTTCTAATCATCGATAAAACTGCAAGTCCTGAAACCCTGAGTTTCTACCATACTAGCGCCAGATTAATGCATCCTATTAACATGATAGAGGAGATATTTATTATGCATCAAGTTCCGCAAAGTAAAAAAGAATAAAGGACATATTTTTTGTTTTTGAAAATTATTGAACAAAACGGCTTAAAGAATAGGAGAAAACTTAAAGTAAGTTCTTGGTACTAGATGGAAAATTTTTTTTTATATAAGGTGTATTATTGTGAACATAAGACCCATTTTCTTCACAACTGGGTGTGCTTAAAATAGTCGTTCGATAACTTAAAATTTAGATCGGTGCATCTACTTTTTGATGTCAATTGACTCCTTTAACAATTTGATATAACGGACCCAAGTTGGCGCATATAATAATGACTTCAAATTCCTTGAATAACTCAAAAATTTTCAATAGGATGTTTTCTGATTCATTTTAGTTAAAGCTGCGCTACATATACGATGTCCAAATGATAAACAACAGTTCAACTACTTCCTGAATTTTATTAACTTTACATACCTGAAGATGTATATATGTGCGTTGCCGCTCTGTACACCGGCTACCAGGTAGATCTATTGTGCCCCCCTACTGCTCCTCAGACATAAGAGTTACTTTATCGGCTAAAGCAGGTCCTCCAGTCCCATTTCTCTCAGGAATCTCAGTTTTAAGGTGGGTAGCTCCACTTCGTCATTTGATGTGCTCTCAAGAACCGCATCCTAGGGTTTTCTAGAGCGCTGCACTCTGTAGGGATATGAATAGAGGTTTCGTCCTCCTCCTCACAGAATCTGCACTCTTCTCTCTTTCTACCCGTCCAGGTTTCTTAAGATGTCCCTTCAGGTGGCAATGCCCCGTTAGGACCTCTGTCAGAACTCTGAGTTGGTTTTTACTCAAGCTTAAGTATTCTTTGAATCTCTTCTAGTCGTAGTTCCCCAGAAGTATCTTCGCTTGTCTCAATTCTTGCAGCTCCGTCCAATAATTGGATCTCCTGATTTCTTCTTCTATCTTTAGTTCTTCCAGCATTCAGCTGCTACTGATTTCACAAAAAGGCTCTTGCCCCAGAATTGTTATCTCTGCCCCTTTCCTCGCGAGCTTGTCTACTATTTCACTCCCCCTATCCCGGTATGTCCCGGTACCCTCATAAGGGTGACTTTATTATTCTTACTCAAATCATTCAGTTCCTCTAGGTATTCCCAGATCATCTTGGAACTAATAACATGAGAGTTCAGTGCACTGATGTCTGCTTAACTATCCGCCACCATGATAAACTCTTGGCTCTGATAGTTGTTCTCCTTATTAAAATGAATACATATCGTAATAGCATGTATTTCTACCTGAAAAATGCTTCGTGACTTACCCAAGCTTTCATATTATCTGAAGATACTCTATATACCTAGGGATACTCTTGAAAGAAACAGTCAGCTTCAGTTTTTGGACATCCTATTAAAAAAGACAATTGATGGACACCTACAACATGTGGTATATTGAAAACTTACCTACATGGATAGATCATTACCTTAGTGTTAGTTCACACTATCATCCTTCACAATTACAGGGCATAGCTTATACCCTAATCTCAAGATCTTTTCGTCCAACCGACAACTCAGAAAAAGACAAAGAACCACAAGAAAAACCCACTTAAAAAATAAAATCATATAGCAGTAACAGATCATACTTCTTTACATTAAAGATGGAACAGATTGAATCGAATTACTTCGAAAACACAACCTATCTACAACCTATAAAATGTACAAAAAGATTGGTGGATTCCTAAGAAATAAGAAACTCCAAACCTAAAATAGACCTAAGATATCAAGGAGTGCACAAGATATTTGGCGACACTTGCAGTAAAACATAAATAAGTTAGTCTTAGTAAAACATTACAATGTGCTAACTTAAAGTTATTGAACTAAAACATACTCACCATCATACTCATACATACAACCCTCACAGACATACACACCTCGATGTCTAACACTGCTGTGAATATAAATAAAGAATGAACACAAGTAAAAACAATATTTAAGTTTACACGAAAAAAAGTCTCCATTACGGCTTGAAGTCATAATATTCTTCCAGCAAATAAGAAACATTTTCAAGTTAAAGTATCTTTAATTTTTCTTTGATCTTTAAAAATTTTAATAAAATATGGTCCACAAGACACTCTGCTGTAGAGACCCTGCATTAATCTCATTATACGCTTATGTGGTACAAAAACTCTGTACTAATCTACAGAACCAAACTAAAACATTATGCTATAATGAATTTTTGACTGGACATATGTAAAATAATGAACTTTAAGTCTTTCAAAATTTACCTGATCACGAAGATACCTTATTACATAACATGTTATTTCCTTTTCTAACTACATCATCAATCTGCTCCCTTTGAGACAAAGACAGGTCCAGTGTCACAGCTAAAACTTTTGCACCATCTATGTAGGTGATTGTTTTATCTTTCAAATAAATATACCACGATTTTTTCTGGTTTTTATCATATATGAAACAAGTTTTTCTGTATTTAGTTTTAAATAATTATTAATGCTACAATTGTACTCGATTCTTGTGAGGCACTTGCAATATCAGTTTCAGCTACAATACAGGAAGTGTCATATGCAAATTGAAAAACGAAATAGATTCTGATTCTTATAATTCGTTAACAAAAATCAGAAACAATATCGGCCCTAGAATTGATTCTTGAGGCACGTCTGTAGACACAAGAAGAACGCCTGAAAAAGAAACTCTCATACTTTCTAAGACATTAGATGTTATGCATACTGGTTGACTTCTACCACAGAGATACGATCGAATCAGATCATTCGCAATACCCTTAACTCAATACACATTTAATTAAGGAACATACTGTGATTAATTAAGTCAAATGCCTTCAAGAGATCAAAGAGAGGAATATCGACAAGTTTCTAATATTGGCTAGACACAGATCAGCAAATTTATTTTAAGAACTGCCAGCAAATCTCTAACATAAAATATTATAAACAAATCTATTGCATCTGAACGAGAGAGAGGGTGCATTGAACTTTTCTACCACCAGCAAAATTCCTCTTAAGCGTGACCACTATTTCTAAAAAAAAGAGAGTATGGTGTTTTCCAGTGGCGGCTGGTGCATTGAAAAAGTAGAGGTTGCAATTTCAATGATACATTAAAAACATAGATATGTATAAGACCTGCCATAGACATCGGTGGATGAAAAAATAAAAGTCTTTAAAAATTGAGTTAGCATGAAACAAAGCAGTGTATTTTAAATAACTAAACATAAAGAAGATGGTAAATTTTAAAAATATAGCACTCAAAAGAAAATGCATCTATATCTTACTATGTGAATTATTTATAAAGGGAATCCATATTCCTATCTTTAGTATCAGTGAACTTATCAATAACTCGCTAATTGAAATCAGGTATACTTTCGATAAGATCCCTTTCTTTGGAAAGCATTGCCAAAGCAGAGAGTCTTCCTTGGCTCATAGTATTCCGTAAAAATGTTTTTATCTATTTGAGGGTGGAAAAGCACCTTTCGGCTTTAGTAGATGTCATCGGAATAGTAATTAAAATTTTTAAAAGATTTAGAACTTCACTAAAAGTCTCACCTAGCTCAATATTTTGTGAAAGACAGTATAGGAAGTCCCGAAATTTCCTCTTGACGTAAAATAAACATTGGTTGTAAAATTTCATTTTGAATGGTTTTTAATGTACCTTTAAATATCGATGCTTCTTCCAAATGTAATTTCAGAGCACCCTCTAACTCAGCACTAAAATCAGTTAAACCTCGAAAAATTCTAGGATTAGAGGAAGACGTGGACACGTCATATCCTCGTAATGCGAGTTCGAAAGCTCCACAGAAACGCACACAGTTAATTATAATGTTTAAAATGTATCACTGTTTCATTGTGCAGTTCAATATTTCTTCGATTAGCGCTTAATTAAGAGCAGCTATGTTAACAGTTCCAAAAAGCTTCTTCTTCTTCTTCTTTCTAACACAGTTAACAATGCTAGTAGGCTATTGCCTGTTCATTGCCATCACGTCTTCCCCGGAAGATGAGGTCCAGCATTCTCGCCATCGTTTTGATGGGTTTCCCCGTGATCGTTTTCCTACTGGGTTATTCATTTTTGCGCTTTTAACGAGTCTACCGTCGTCCATTCTCCCTATATGTTTGTTCCAGAATCTTCGCCTTTGTCTAACCCATCTTTCTATGTCCTGTATCCCGCATTGTTGTCTGATATCTTCATTCCGTATCCTGTCGTGTAGAGTTTTGCCCTGTATACTTCTTAATATTTTCATTTGTTCTTATCATTTGTAGCGTTCTGCCAGTATCTGGTCTGCCGCGTATATTATGATGGGTCTTATATCTTAGTTTTGCTTTCGGTATTAAGGTATTTGTTCTTCCAGACAATTTCTTCTAGGCATCCCGAAATTCTAACAGCTTTCATTGTTTGCTCTCTTACTTCGGTTTCCATGGCTCGTTATTTCTGCTCCCAGATATTTGAAGTAATTTACCTGTTCGACAATTTTGGAGTCGATTTCTAACTTGCATCGTATTGGTTCTTTGGATATCACTAAGCATTTGGTCTTCTCGGTGTTGATGAGCATATTTATTATTTCGCTTTAGTGTCAAAAGAGTGCAGTAGTCTTTGGAGATTATCTTCAGAGTCTGTAATAAGAACAGCATCGTCCGCATAGCAGACAGTATGGAAGAATGTGTTTCCCATTTTGTATCCAGCTGTTCTGGGGAGATTTTCTATTATTTTATCCATTATTAGATTAAATATGAAAGGGCTGAGCGAATCGCCCTGTCTAATTTCTGGGTTTACATATATGTCTTCCGTTGTTATACGTCCTACTCTGATTTTTGTTCTGCACTGGATGTTAATATTTATATTAGCGAATATTGCAAAACATTTTTCATGTCTTGTCGACAACGTATGCTTTTTAAGGCGGTTCCCCTAATGATATAATCGGTGGAACCTAATTTTATCCAAGAAGTTTCTCCTTCAAATAATAAACAAGGAAAACAAAATAGAGAATTTTAAATTTCACAACCACAAAGCCACGTATGTTTATTACAAAGGTCCGGGTTACACGTCCTACTAAAAATCCTTTCTTTACTAGACACGGACTGCTTTATTTTTAAATTCGACCTTCCAGCCTTTTTATTTCAGCCTTATCACTTAATAATCGACCACAGAATGGCTCTGCAATTAAAGTTTGAAGGAAATTCATTTTTGTTTTTACGAAACCCAAGACGTAAGAAAAATACTTTAGCTTATCGCACATGAAACACCTACGGGCTCTAAATTGACAGGCAAATAAAGGTATTTTCTCGCAGGATATCCCGGTTGAATATATGTTTAGATCTGTTTTGAAACACATTTAAAATGACGTTACTATTTCCGATTACCCGAATACGATAATGACGAAGTATGTATGTTCACTTATTTGAAAACATATCTATAATTATTTCAAAACATGTGCAAACAATTTTAATGTGACGTCACTATTTCATCGCCAGAAACTCTTTGAACCTGGTGGAAATAAATTGACAGCGAAAATACAGCTTAAACACAGATGTGTAAGTCAACTTACAACATTCATTAAGCTTATGAGACGGAATTAATCTCCAAGTCTTAAGATAGGCAACTCCATATATGCTCCAATGGATTAGTTTGGATTGCATTAAAATTGCATTCCAGCAAAGCGATAACGTTTCCAGGCGTAATACTGTAATACAGACAAATTATTCTTGACATTTAGACGAAGTAAGTCTAATTATTTCAATAATGGATTGTTCTTCGCGTA
Source organism: Diaprepes abbreviatus (assembly GCA_034092305.1). Classification (NCBI taxonomy): domain Eukaryota; kingdom Metazoa; phylum Arthropoda; class Insecta; order Coleoptera; family Curculionidae; genus Diaprepes; species Diaprepes abbreviatus. The sequence continues at coordinate 17,142,657 of JASJET010000200.1, read as the reverse complement.
TAATCTAGATAAAAAATTGATTTCAATTTAATCATTAAATTTTCAGTAGAAATTAAAAAAATATTTTTACTTATATTTATTAGTATGTTTTATTTTTGGGGGGGGGGGGGTTGCGCAAGCCTGCAAACCTAAGAAAAAGCCGCTACTAGTATTTTCTATTCAAAAATTTTATAAAAATTTTCCAATATAGTGGCAACAACTTGATCGGTTACTGTATAATAGTATTGACATAAATTTTTTATCCTTATATGATTATTTCAGTTTCTTTTAAGAGAATATATCTCTCAACTTGGATGGTTTTAACAATTTTGTATCTTACAAGCTCAATTACACATTATTCTAACCAGTCTTTTTCCAGCATCACTTAATCCTTTAAATGTTGAGAACGAGATAAAATCTGTAGTAAGCTGAACTCCGTCTTTCTAAATAAATTTGCCTTAATGCGTTGCTCTACAACACATAACTATTCGTTAGATGTGCGTTAGCACATTTGAGAATTTACATTTTCAAAGAACAGCACTTGCGCGACCTCTATCTAGCCAATTATACTAATTTTATGCTAAACTGTCGTGAGTTGAGTAAACAAGCAAAAGCTTAGTTATGTCTGTTAATAAATTAGTTACATTTTCTACTATGATTGCTATGATATGTCGGTTTTACTTTGTCTCATAACTAATTTCGTATATTGCAGATTATCTCTAGGGTTAATATGAACGAAATGTCATTATCATTCAAATATACAGAATAGAGAAAAAGCTTCCAAAATGCTGGAACCCAAATTTGTTGAATGTAAGAGGGAAAGCCCTGAAGTGAGATGTGCTAAGCAACATATATTTGGACTGATGCGCAACTTCACTAGTAGGAGGATTCTTTACTTGAATAAGAAATAACTGCGAATCGCAGTGGGATTGCTGCTAAATGCTACTTCAATGGTTATTTCGAATGACTACCTCAGGCATGGTTTTATTTACATATTTTTCCCAAAAAAAGAGATTGTTTTCAAATTCTTATAAAATTTTATGTTTTCATAATATACGATAACTAATAAAATATTAGCAAAAGTCACATATCAAGCATAATTTAAAGATAGTAAACATGACCATAACCTAACATTTCGTTTCGAGAATTTATGCCGCCAAAACAATCTGAAATGACATAGAGGTTGCTTTCTTTATGGCCACAGATATTTCACATATATATATATATATATATATATATATATATATATATATATATATATATATATATATATATATATATATATATATATATATTATATATATATATATATATATATATATATATATATATATGTGTGTGTATGTGTGTGTGTGTATGTGTGTGTGTGAAATATATGTGGCTAATAAAGAAAGCAACCTCTATGTCATTTCAGATTGTTTTAGCGGCATAAATCCCCGTCAACCAGATCAGAGCTACGACCAAAATTAGAAGCAACCAAAAAATTGACCAAGGCTCATTTTAAAGCTTAAAGCGTCTAGTTTACAAAGCTTCAAATGCCGAATGCGCCTTTGGAAGACCTAATACGGCGGCTACAACATGGCGGCCAAGAGCCGAAGAAAAATAGAGTATCTAGCAAAAAAGTTTGTGAAAATAAAAATTCGCAACAGATCGGATCGTTTTTGGCTCAATTATAGCTGGCATGGTAGGTTGACAAATTCCAACATGGCGGATCCAATATGACAGTCAAATATGCAATATGGCGGCCGAGTTTTTGAAAATTTGGTAGACGGGGGTTCTTGGGGTCACTAATTACGAATCCAAGTTTCGATTTTCGAAATCCAAGATTACGGACCTAATATTGAGGATTGGTTTATTGAGTTTCCACCATGCTGTGTCCATCATCTTGAATTTTAAAATCTAACTTCAGATTTGTAATCAAGAATCTCAAAAACCCCCGTATAAGAAATGTTGTATAAATCGGTTGATTTTTAGAAATGTCGTCCACCATCTCATATCCGCCATCTTGAATTTGGCAAACCTAAGTCCCGATCAGCAACCCTAAAAACCCCCGTACACTAAATTTGGTGCGAACCGGTTGATTTTCAAAAATTCGACCACCATATTGGAATCCGCCATGTTGGATTTTTCAACCACCACACCAGCTTTTTAGGAGCATGCATCAACTACAATTTAAGCCAGGAACGGTCCGATTGATTGCAAAATTTTATTTTTACAAGCTCTTTTTGCTAGACACTCGATTTTCCCCTGGCTTCCGGCAGCCATATTGAAACCGCCATAATGGATTTTTCAAAGGCGCCCTCTACATTTGAAAGTATACGCTCTAAACTTTAAAATAAGCCCCTGGTCGACTTTTTTAGTTGCTTCTAATTTTGATCATAGCTCTGATCCGGTTGATGCGGATTGTCCCATATATATATATATATATATATATATATATATATATATATATATATATATATATATATATATATATAAATATATATATATATATATATATAGATTGTTCAACACAATATTTATTTTATACGTATATGCTTGATTTTAAAAGCTTTATCAACAATTTCATCATTTCATCTGCACCATACCTTTTTTCTGAACGAATAGTTAGTTTTAAACCGATATGTTCATCCTGCTCAAGAAATTGAAGGTTAAAGATAATGGCCTGTTCATAAAAAGGGACAATCGATTTATTTTTCCATTAAGAAAACGATTCTTTTATTTTTCATTTAACTACAAAATCGGACATTTTCAGTTATATACTTTTGATACTATGGCAGATGTTCATCATAAAAAAATTCGTCAACAGATTTTTTTGGTCCATGTTTTTTAATTGTATCCGAAGTTCAAAGAGATAATATTTTCTGCACTGTAAAGAATAATTACATTAAATTTAAGGTAAATGTGCTGGAAGCAAATTTCATAAATGTTTATTAAATAATTTTTATTATTCTAAATTAATTTATTCCAATAAATCTAATGTAATCATACATTAATTAAAGATTTGATCATTACTTGTTAAGGTACATAAATCATACAGCCATATTTAATGCATCAACATTAATATGACGTCAAAAAACTCTGCTACCAGAAAATGGTAAAATTTTTTCTAATAGGTAGAGTACCGTCATTAGTAGACCAGTTTTGAACTCATTTCATTCAATATACCATGAAAAATAATGTAAATTCATTTAATGTTGAGGTACATCTGAATGAATTTTAATGTACAGGAAGTTGAAATATCTTTTCAGTTATTGAAATTTAAAATACAATTTAATCAAATTTAATGTTCAATAAATTGATATTTCAATTAATTGCTTTAAATTCAAAGTAAATATAAATTATTCACGACTTTATGTACAAAATCATTAAATCTAATGTAGAATGGACATTAAACTTAAGTTATTTCTGACAGTGTAGTAAAATGTGATAATAATTATTTTTTGAAAAAGTCTACATATTATTATTTTTTTTGTTGCAGGTATGTTGTATAATTGCTTCTTCCGTAGAAAAAAGCTGGTAAGTTTCAAAGTAAATTAATTTTGTGTGCTATTTAATTTTGTAGTGCAAGAGAGTCTACAACTAACGTAATGCTTTAAATTGTTCGTAAAAGCTTTTGTGATAAACAGTTTTACGGAATAATGTGAAATTTTAATGTGATAAACAATAATATAATAGTTAAATTGAAGGAGCTAATAATAACATAGGTCTACAAGGTTCTGTTGTTAGACATAATTAGCCTACAGGTCCAGATTTCGATATATTTGAGATTATGTTCTCGAAAAATGGGATTTTGGCTACTTTTGAAGTAGGATGTTCAAAATTTGTTTTGGTCTTTTTCTTCTAGGTGCATCATTTAATACAATTTTTATTGTTCAAACTAAGCTATTGAGTGGAACGAATATTGCAAAGTTACGACCATTCTAAGTTATGAAAACAACGTCATCAGCATTCACATCACATTAGCTTTGAGTCATGTATTTTTCTAATGTAGTGGGGGTTTTTTGTGTCGCTGAATATGAATATAAAGTCAGAAAATTGAAATTTTCATTTCCAAGATGGCGGATACAAAATGACTCATCAAAATTTATCAAAAATTTTATTGGTATTTAAAGAAAATTCTTGAGGGTCACTAATTACGAAAACTGTGTCAGAAAATTAAATAAAGATGTATATATAAGGGAATACAGTGCATAAAATATGAATAAATCTGAAAAGCACAGTAAACATACTTTTCTTAATATTTCAAACCTTTCTCTATACGATTATTAAAATTTTTCTTTCACTTTCAAGATCAATTGAATCAAAATTGTAGAGTCACTCATTTCAATCAAATATATGTTGTTACGTTTTTGTGAGGTATTACATCTCGGAAACACATTATAGAAATTTTCATTTGATTCGATGAAAATAGAGGAAGTTATTAGCTTCCAGACTGTACAGCTCGTGAGCAAATATTTAAAGTATATAGGTAAATTTAACTGACAATATATATATATATATATATATTATATATATATATATATATATATATATATATATATATATATATGTATAGATATATATATATATATATATATATATATATATATATATATATATTTTTTTTTATTTTTCTTGGGATTATGGTCCGTTTAAAAATGGAATTAAAATGTAATTGGTGGTGTTGTATTTTATATTACATTTTTTTTAATACATTAACGTTTCGGTAATTTTTTTTTACCTTCGTCAGAATGTGTAGCTAAAAAGACAAAGTATTTGGTTGATTTTACTATTAAAATATTTACATTTTATTTACTTTGAACAATGATTCAGGAACAACACTGCACTTACATGTATAAATTTATTTGAAAATTTTGTTCTATTAAAAATTTAGTTTTTGCGAGATTCACAGAGTTCAAGATGACCACGTGTGTCATCTTGAAGTTAAGATGGTACTGAGAGAACAGATGGTATTTTTTTGTAGGTAATGAGGGTTGTTTTGGCTATTGTGGGTTAAAAGGGGTCTGGTTCGAAAATGCAATGCGTTTTTGGTTTTTAGAATTTTATTTTTTTTTGGTTCTTATTTTATAATATTATATTATATATAATATTATAAAATAAGAACCAAAAAAAATTATATTATATATAATATTTTAAAATAAGAACCAAAAAAAATTAAAATTCTAAAACCAAAAACGCATTGCATTTTCGAACCAGACCCCTTTTAACCCACAATAGCCAAAACAACCCTCATTACCTACAAAAAAATACCATATGTTCTCTCAGTACCATCTTAACTTCAAGATGACACACGTGGTCATCTTGAACTCTGTGAATCTCGCAAAAACTAAATTTTTAATAAAACAAAATTTTCAAATAAATTTATACATGTAAGTGCAGTGTTGTTCCTGAATCATTGTTCAAGGTAAATAAATAATATGTAAATATTTTAATAGTAAAATCAACCAAATATTTGTCTTTTTAGCTACACATTCTGACGAAGGTAAAAAAAAATTACCGAAACGTTAATGTATTAAAAAAAATTTAATATAAAATACAACACCACCAATTACATTTTAATTCCATTTTTAAACGGACCATAATCCTAAGAAAAACAAAAAAATAAAAAATATTTTAATAAAGGTCCAAGAAATAAATAAGAAATACCTCATATATATATATATATATATATATATATATATATATATATATATATATATATATATAATCGTGTCGCGTTATGAGCCTGCTCGTTAAGGGTCCCTCAGATGCAAATTGTACTTGGGACCTACTATTATAGTATCTGCTTAAAAAAGGTAATGCTCTCTCATTAGAAAACCTGAATAGAAATTTAGAACTGTCCCTATAATTTATTAGTTATAACGCAGATTATAGAATTATATCGAAATCATGAAGTAATTAATTTTAAACTCAATAATATTATTCACACTCGAAAAATTTTATGCTACCAAAGTAACCACTTAAGATGGAATGTTTGATGGACCCTGTACACTCCTCCTTACATTAAAAAAAAACAGCTACACACACAACATATAAATTTAGTTGTTTCATTTATTTTTAGATTTTTATGGCAAAATATAATACCGTAAAGTCCCCTAAAAACGCTAAGCTTACGTTTACGTGCTGTTTAGTAGAACTAGTAGAACAAACAGATTTATAACGCTTATAACTTTAGCACGTATGTGTGATAAACGAAATAAACATTCATGGGGATATATATTTACAGTTTTCTAAGTTAGTTTTGCGTTTACACAACTCAATATTGCAAGTATAAAGAGCGACTGTATAACGCCAGGGGACACATAATAAAATAACGGCTGGGTAATGAGAGTTCGAATGGCAATTTCAATTATCATCTTTTTGAAAAATTTTCACGCCCCTTTCTTAGATATATTTTCTAGCAACTTATTGCAAAAGTTTCTTATGAATAAATTCTGCATAGACTTTACAATTAACTTGCCTGCAGTGCGTTACTCTACAAGACACGACTGTAACTTGGATGCAAGTTAACACATTTGATAATGTATGAACGTGTACTAAGAATAGGATTGCGCGACCTGTATCTTCCAAATTATACCAAATTTATGCAAAACGGCCTCATTTAAGGAAGCGCGTTCCAACATAGACCTTTCTGTTGGTAAATTAGCTGAAGTTGCAACTCTGATTGCGATGATATGTCAGGTTTACTTTGACTAATAATTGGTTTAGTATTCTGCAAATCCTCTTTGAGAATTACTGAGGATGACAGCAGTTTGCTAATTGTTGGTATTAGATGTATGTAGGATATATGAGATATAATTATTATTTTGTAGAAAAATTCTAAATAAATAAGTAAAAAAGTATATATTGTAAAATATGTGCTTTTACACTTACATTATAATATTCCTAATTTCTAGTCAAATATTAGTACAAATATTTGATGAAATATATATATATATATATATATATATATATATATATATATATTTCTTTTTTAACGTAAAATATGTGAACATCTACAGGAAGTTTAAAAATAACACCGGGAAACTTAGGGAAGTTATTCAATAATTGAAAAGCAAAGAAGGAGAAAATTGATGATGGTAGCCGTTACTATGTAGTAATCATCTTCGAGAAATGTTTAGAAGCAACTACTATGTTTTATACCACTAAATTTATTAAGAAAACAGTGACTGCAGTTTCAACTCACAGAGTCATTTTCAAACTGAATTACAAAGGTAGACCAAATATTCAATACAGAAACATAAGAAAATTTAACAATAAATAAAAACTACCTGAGACATTACATTATTACAAAGGGGAGGTACTAAATTTTAGGAACTAATTATTATTTGGCAACAACAAATAACGGGCAAAACCCAAGTTCTGTCTGGTCATTAAGCAAATTTACATTCTTATTTTTACTATATTTATATATTTCTAAAGATTCAAGAATAATTTTTGGCCCTTTGTTGACTAATGTAATATGTCAGTGTTGCCTAAATTAGGAAAACTATGATTGTGTTCTAAAGGATGGTTGGCAAAGCTCGAATCTGTTTTTTGTAGTCTATATGATCGGTAGTGTTCTGAAAAGCGAGTTTTAATGCTTCTACCACTTTGTCCAATATACAAGCTATCACACTCTGAACATTTTAACTTATAAACTCCTGATTTATCAAATTTATTAATTTTATCTTTAGCATTATAAAGGATAGTGGATAGATTGTGTTGAGATTTAAAGGCTACTTTTATGTTATGTTTGGAAAGACTATTAGCTGTTTCCTGATAGGGTACCACAGTATGACAAAGATATGTAAGATGAACTATTTTTATCATTTTTTATTTTGGGATATATTGAATTAAAAGCTAGTTATTTTTGTTTTTTAGTTATTAATTTCTTTATGGTTTGTTGGGAGAAATTGTTTGATATTGCAATTCTTTCAATGATATTTAGTTCCTCTTGGAGATCTTTTTTAGAGAGAGGCAAAGAGAATGCTCTATGTATCATTGAATTGTATGCAGCCATTTTGTGTTGTAATGGGTGAAAAGAATCATTAGATATAGTATTACTTGTAAACGTTGGTTTTCTAAAAATTTTAAAATCATACTGATTATTGAGGTGAGATATGGTGAGATCTAGAAAGTTTATTTTATGGTTATTTTCAGTTTCCAGAGTAAATTGAATTTTTGGATGGCAATTATTAATGTATTATAAGAATTTTCGAAGCTGTCTAGTTGTGCCTTTAAAACATGCTAGAACATCATCCACATATCTGTACCAAAATTGTACAAGGTTTTTGCTTAAAGGGGAATAGGAATTTTGTTTTCCATGTTTGACATGAAAATCTCTGCTAGGAGAGGGCTAAGAGGAGTAGGCTTGAATTTTGCAAATAAAATTTGTTATTAAACTAAACTAAACTAATTTTTTTTTATTTATTGTTAAATTTTCTGTTTCTGTATTGAATACTTAGTCTACCTTTGTAATTCAGTTTGAAAATGACTCTGTGAGTTGAAACTGCAGTCACTATTTTCTTAATAAATTTAGTGGTATAAAACATAATAGTTCCTTTTAAATATTTCCCAAAGAAGGAGAATTTTAATTAGATTCGCATCAACATCAATAGAATGAGCATCAGATCTTCTTTTCTTCCTCTTCTTTTTTACATGTATTTATACACAAATACGACGAAGAGGAAGAATAAAGGGGGTTCCATATGCTGTCAATGATGTATGGAGAACGTGTTTTGCATAAAGCAAATAATTGAAGAGAGAGCAGCTATAAATTTAGACACCCATGTCATTTATCGACCTTGCCAAAGCATATGACAACATACCCCTTTCCAAATATGGAAAGCCCTACAGCGTACTGAACCTTAATCATGACAGTTAAAATTTCTGTAGTAACTCCACCTCAAGAATTAAAACTGGAAATAAATTTTCAAAATCATTCCAAGTGACTGCTGTTTATTTCCAACGCTGTTCAAAATACACATCAAAGGAACGTTAATGAAATAAAAACAGAAATGTGTCGAAATGGAAATACTGTTGAATGATTAACTGTTTGTTTTTTGCAGTTTGCGAATGACCAGATAATAATAGCAGGAAATCAATTAAATTTTATTGCTCGTAAATTAAAAGAAATCTATGAAAGAATAAGGCTTGCCATTAATACTAATAAAACAAATTACCAGAATATTGAAACAAACACCAACAAATTACTACTTGGTGAGTCAGAGATCAAGTTCTATTCAACGAGAATAAATGAGAAGGTGGGGGGGGGGGGGAGCGATCGCAACCAAACGCGAGTTGTCGACGGAGGGGGAGATGCCAACAGCACTCATATTCCTCGTGTAAGAAGCAGTGTCGTGCCTATATTTCTAAATTCGTAGCTGGAGGAGGGGGACAATCGCCCCTTTGGATACGCCACTGTCTACAACACACGTTTTATAGAGATTTTTTGATAATTCGCCTTAGGATGAAAACGGTACCGAAAATGGACCAGTCTTTTCTGTTACGAGTTCGCTCGTAGACGCCATACAGTGAGCTTTGAAAATGGTGAATGAGATTTCACCGAAACGTCAGCTGCCTTACAGTCCTGAGAGGGACTCAGCACATACACGGGATGCCCGAAAACCTTCGATTACACATCACACTCGTAAGAATATCCGACATAACATATATATATATATATATATATATATATATATATATATATATATATATATATATATATATATATATTATACGTAATTTTTTTTTTAAATTCTGTCTTGATTTATTTTAGACATAGATCTGATATTTGACTCCAGACTAAAGTCATTATATGACTACTTTTCAACAAAGCCTTGATACCGCGGAATAATGCGATAATAGTAGTAGTAAATACCCTAATTAAAACGTTCTAAAACTTTTATATTAAACCCTGTATTACTAAATATACCAAGGAACATGTCAAAGGGAAACTCTAACCTTGTAGCAACCCGTAATTATAGGCTTACTTGATTAACAATAATTTAAGAGGCTTAACTTTCCAGACGCAGGGCATGATTTCGTAATGAGAGTGTGCGAATATTGCTTATTTAATATTCCTTCGACATTACTTAGATATTCATTGACAAGGGTAGTGTTTGGGTTTAGTGGAGGGAGGAAATTAGGGTAACACTAATGTAGCTATACGGAAACTTATCGCGAGTAATAAGCAAAGAACATAATAGGCTACAGCAATTAATAAGTTTGAAACTGAGGAGAGCAGCTTTATAATTTGTTTAGACAACAGACCTATATTGAGGAGCGAAAATGAACAGAAAATATGAGAAATATATATATATATATATATATATATATATATATATATATATATATATATATATATATATATATATATATATATATATATATATATATATATAATATATATATTCCAGATTCTTGAACCATAGATTATATCATTTTCTTTTTGTTTCGTCTTTTCTTGGGTTTAGGTTCTTTATTTAACAAAAAAAAACAATTTAACGTTTCGCCTTTTATTTAAGGCATCTTCAAAAATTCTTTGTTTTTTTTTATTTATTAATCTTCCTAAAAATATTTTTTATATAATTAAAAACATTCATACACAAACGTATTTACAATTTTAAAAAACAAACAAACACTTTAAAAAACTAGTCAAATTTCCAAAAAAAGTATTTAATTTTACCAGTACATACCTTGACATTTAGTTTATTTATTAATAATGAAATGAAATTTTTACATCGTCTATTTAGCTACTTAGGATACATGAAATGCGAGTGTGTTTTATTTTTTATATTTTAACAATGGACCAAAAAAACCGAGAGCATACATTTAATTTTATGTTTAAGAGGATATTCAATTTTTGATTTATTAAAAGGATCGAATACAATTTTTCTTTAAATTAGGCTGGTGTATATGTGGCTGAAATTTCCTATATCCGTTCTGTCGTTTAGTGTGTTTTTATCTTTTTTAATTTCTATCATTTCCTTTATCTGCAATTTTTAATAATTCATATCTTTGTTTTTAATTATGGTATTGTTATAATCGAAGGAGTGTTTTTCATCCTGTGTGTGTTTGTTTAACGCTGTTGAGGCGTTTTTCGTATATTTATGGCCATTCAATCTGTTCTTTATTGGCTTGCCATGCCTATATATTTTTTGGGACAATTTGAGCAAGGCATCGAATATATATAATACTTTTTAAATTAGTAAATAGTGTGTATAATTTATTATGAGACCTGTGACATACGATAATGTCATGCTTTTTTAAAATGTGTTTTATTTATTCTGACAGTTCACTAGTGTAAGGTAATGCTACATATTTTTGCTGTTTATGTTCTATGTTCAGTTATATTTAAAGGCATTATATGATACGATTGAATTTGCTTAGATTTTAAAAAATCACGAAGCAGCAAAACATCCTACTCTATTATTTCATCATTTTGTAGTGACAAATGTCAGGTGTCAACCGAGAAACAGTGACGCGGGTGGCCTAAGTAGTTAAGGATATACGAGTCCGTAAAATAGTGGCATGGTCAAGTGTGAGGTTTAGCAAAAAAAATTACTTGTTTGATATGTTTTACATGATATACGAGCAATTAATAGAAAAAAATGATTTATCTGGAGATGGATTGTCTAGGAGGCTTTTTCCAACTTTAAATAATAGCTGTAAATGGCACTTAGATTCTCGGTGTCACTTTTTTTATTCATGGCGTTGCCATCTTGAAAAATATAGACCATTTTCAGGAAGAACCTTTTGTGATATGCAGGAACTCTTTCTAGAATTTCATGGCCATCCCAGTTAATGATGTAATCATGATGAAAGACTTGTATAGCGAGAGCACAAGAAAGTAAGCCTCTGTTAATATCACTACGATGGGAAATGAGCCTGCACCTGCCTTTGAGGCTTCTGGAAGTCTGGCCTATATAAACTAATTGACAATTGGAATAAGGAACCTTTTACACGATGCAAGACGTTTCATTCAGCTGTAACTGTGTTTTAGTTTTAGAGCAAATTTTAGAGAGAGTTAATAATTGTTTTCTAATTAATTTGATATCTGTATATTTAAAAATATTCATCAATTTATCTGTAGTAACTAAGCTTGTACTGTTATATTTGAAAGAATGTTGTGCCAACTTAATGATAGAATATTGGGAAATTCTTATCTGGAAAACATTATTAAAAAATTTCTCTATAATTTCAAATATAATATTCCCGAAAACATCTTTGAAATTCGGGAAATGTTTAAAAAGGAACTACTATGTTTTATACCACTAAATTTATTTAGAAAACGGTGACTGCAGTTTCAACTCACAGAGTCATTTTAAATTATAATGGTAGACTAAGTATTCAATACAGAAACATGAGAAAATTTAACAATAAATAAAAACTACCTGAGAAATTACGTTATTACAAAGGGGAGGTACTAAATTTTGGGAACTAATTATTATTTGGCGACAACAAATAACGGGAAAAACCAAGTTTTGTCTGGTCATAAAAGTAGCCTTTAAATCTCAACACAACCTGTCCACTATCCTTTACAGTGCTAAAGATAAAATTGATAAACTTGATAAATCAGGAGTTTATAAGTTAAAATGTTCAGAAAGTGATAGCTTGTATATTGGACAAAGTGGTAGAAGCTTTAAAACTCGCTTTTCAGAACACCACCGATCATATAGACGACAAAAAACAGACTCGAGCTTTGCCAAGCATTGCTTAGAACACAGCCACAGTTTTCCTGATTTAAGCAACACTGACATATTACATTATTCAACAAAGGGCCAAAAGTTAAATATTTTTGAATCTTTAGAAATATATAAACATAGTAAAAATAAAAATGTAAATTTGCTTAATGACCAGACAGAACTTGGGTTTTCCCCGTTATTTGTCGTCCCCAAATAATAATTAGTTCCCAAAATTTAGTACCTCCCCTTTGTAATAATGTAATTTCTCAGGTAGTTTTTATTTATTGTTAAATTTTCTCATGTTTCTGTATTGAATACTTAGTCTACCTTTGTAATTCAGTTTGAAAATAACTCTGTGAGTTGAAACTGCAGTCACTGTTTTCTTAATAAATTTAGTGGTATAAAACACAGTAGTTCGTTTTTAAACATTTCCCGAAGATGATTAACTACCACATAGTAACGGCTACCAGCATCAACTTTTTAAAATCTTTGAAATTCCTTCTCAATCGCCTCTTCTGAATACTCAATCTTTAAGTGCAGACGGAGCTGTAACAAACAAAGAGCTAAATGCACAAAAAACAACTATGTACTTAAAATCCCCATATCGTAAAATATCGGTAAGATATTACCTGCAAAACTTGATGCCGGACTGCTATCTTAAGCAGTACAAACGAATATCTGAATATACCCCGGAATTGTAGGAAATTATTAAAAAAATCACGGTCGATGTATTTAGAAACTTAGGTTTTTTAAAACTTTGTATAGATCTGTAAAACATATTTCGATTTCTTGTTTACTACCATCTATATTTATAATTATTTTTTGTCTTTGTTCTTAATTGTTACCATTTATTTTCGGTCTGTCCTGTGTTTTCTTTATAAGATTTAAGCCCCTTCTTTTTCAACCAACTTATTCAATTCTACTAATTTATTTATTCATACATAAATATGTAAAAATGAAAAAGAAAATATTGGATTATGATAAACAATTCAGTGTAAATTTTGCAAGGAAGTATTTAATGAGTGGTTTTAAATTTTTTTTACAGAAAAATTTTAGATATTATTAATATTTTAGAACTTTCATAAAATCCACATCACTTCAAAACTCTTAAAATTATGTACCTACCAGATCTTAAAAAACGATTAAGTCCAATTAAATTAGTAACCTTATTTTAAAGCAATTTAACTCCTAAAAATATCTACTACACTAACCTAATACAATAAAGATTAATGCACAAACAGTATTCTAACGACTCGCTCAAACACCCCATAATTATTTGAGTAAACTCCTTTGGAATGCATACAAACATCCCTTTTGTGGGCCAAACGTGAAAATATGTTCCCCAAATATGCCTCGTACATCGCAATAGAAGTGTAGTCGAATCTGGGTGAATTGTATTACGGTGGCCATAAAGGGAGATAAACAACAAACAAGCATTGTAGTATAGTGGATTAACATTATCTGTTTAGGGCATATATGTTAAAGAAATGGGAAATTTACAGGGTTTGAATGAAAAGGATGAAAGAATATTAAATTTCTAAAGCAGTGTCTTAGGCAGGCGCGGATCCAGGGGGGAGGCGGTGGGGGTAATCTTCCCCCCCAAGAGCTTAAAATTTAGAAACATATACGCATCCCTTCTCGTCGACGGCTCATTTGCCCTTATCATACTTTGCGATCGCCTTCCCCCCCCCCCAAGGCTTCGAATTTAGAAAAATAGATTCCCATCTACCTGTTCCATTTGGAATGTGAATGTCGCTGGTATCTCCCCCCCCCCCAGTCAGCAATTCGCTTTCGCTTACCATACTGTATTCTTGTAATATCGCCGCCTCTCCCCCCTCCAAAGTGAGAGGCTGGATCCGCCCCTGGTCTTAGGTGAGCGAAGTAATGCGTTTGGCGCTTCGAGTTTCCTGTCAAATCAATGGTCGGTCTTGCGTAAGCTATGCAGCTTAGTAAGAACCGCCTAAGCGTTTTTCGGTCAGATAAGGCATTTTGTGTCCTACTTGGACGGCATGCAGCGGCTGGAACGACCGGTGTTAGCGACGCGCAAATGTTAATTTATTAATAATCCAATCAAACTAGATATTGGAGTTGCAGAGTTATTGTAGATCCTGAAGGCTATCGCTTATGATGGTCGTATCACTGGCCAAACGATTCATGTATTAGTTCGTCTTTAACTTTAACTCCAAAACTTTGTTAGGAAGGGCTTCCTTAAAAATTTTGTCTGCATATAAACTGAACAGCAGTATAGAGAGAATACGTCCCTGTCTGACGCCTCACTGAATTTGGCATTTTTTGGTGAGCTTACCATTAACTTGAACCACTGCCCCTTGGCGTCTATATAGATTGTTTATAATTCGCACCTTCTTGCTGTCAACACCAGCATTCTTCAATATATTCACGTGTTGTAGCCTATCAAACGCTTTCTCGTAATCGATAAAGCATACAAAACTATCTTTACGTTAGTCTCGACAGTTTTGGAGAAGTATATTTAGAACAAATAGCACTTTTCTAGTACTAAGGGTATTTCTAAACCCAACTGAGTCTCATCTAGGTCTATTTCGAATTAATTTCTTATTCTACTATGAATAATACTCAGGAAAACCTTCAAGGTGTAATGACACTTATTAACCGATATTCGCTATATCTTTTGACACGTTGTTTTTTTTTCTTAGTGTCTCAAAAACAGATTTCAGCCATTCTTTTGGTATTTCTCCAGTGATGTATACAGAATAAAAAAACTTAACTCATATATATATATATATATATATATATATATATATATATATATATATATATATATATATATATATATATATATATAGATATTGCCTTCATGAATCATTTACAGGATTTATATTGGGATGTCGTTTAGACTGGTTGCCTTTCTGAATTTTGCACGTCTGATGATGTGAAGAATCTCTGACCTCAGAATTTTTGTTCCTTCAGCTTTATGCACAGCGTCTACTATGTTTAGTTTTCAAATCATTAAATTATGTAGGAACTCCAGGCATTAAGGATTTCTTGTTCATCAATAAGATGTTTACCTGTTGTGTCTACTAGTATATTAGGGGTCTTCCTATTGAACAATCCAGAAATTTCTGTAACTTTCTTTTTCATGTTGAACGTATCATGTTTTCTCTCTAGTTCCTCCATTTATCTTCATCTATCTCCCATCCACTTCTCCTTAGCTGTACATATTGTTATTTGATCTCCTTTTGCTTCTTCTCATATTCCTCTGTGTTGTTCTTATACTTTCTTCTTTCCTCCGTGAGATCTAATATTTCTTCAATAATCCATTATTGTGTATTATGTTTGGTGTTATTTATAGCATGTTTCTCCATTAACTGTGAGATTAGATCATCAAATAATTTCCACATTTGGTTTAAATTGTTGGTAATATGTATCTTTTTATGTGGTCATTGATGTCTGTTTTCATCTGATTGTAGTCTGATCCAATAACAATACCTGGTATGTTGTGACCTTGTTTACGCAGTTTCTGAATTTCTTGTTAACCAATATGTAATCAATTTGATTTCTTACGATATGTGTCGGATTATCGCCTGGGACTTTCCAAGTATACAATCTTCGCTTAGGTAGCTTATACCATATGTTTGTGGATCAGGTCTGTCAAAACTAGAGCTGCTGCAGATTGTGTTTGTTTTTATTCGAGAGCCTCAATTATTTTTTCCTGATTTAAAAAGGCCAATGTTGTATCTCATCCCGAAAAAGCATGTAAAGAATCAAATTTAGGTTTTAAATTTAAATTTACAAAGCTGTTCCTATCATAAATTTGCCTTTGTTTGGTTTTACGAAGTATAATTTTTTATCTTCAGATATAGTTTGGATTAAAATTACTAACACATCAATATCCTCTACAGTTACTGACCTGACATCTGAAGATTGAACAATCGCATTTTAACAGTGAAGACGATGCATACGTCAAATATAAATGTTATAAATACTTAGAAAAAAATCATGGGATAGTTAAAAAAAGGTCCCATGCATGTTGCCTCGTTTAGCAGCATACAAATTTTCACTTTGATATGCCATATCTCCAAAGCTATTGATTGGATCAAAACCGAAAATGAAAAGATCTTTCCGAGAAATTTCAACTTATATATTTTTATGAAAGATAACAAGATATTCGATTTATTTATTAGCAAAAAAGAGCTTTTTTAAATTCCCTAAGCTCTTTTAATTGTTCAATTGTAATAATCAAAAAGGGTTTAAAGCTAGTGACGTGAAATCATTATTTACCATATTTTCAATAATTGATTGCAACTTATCTGGATTAACAAATTATTGTGCAAAAACTGTTTGACCGATCGGGACCGGACAAAAGAGGATTTATTTGTTTGAAAAGCTAAATTTTACGTGCTCAAAAGCCAATAATATTGGCTGAATTTAAATATTTTTATCGTTCACTTAAAAAAAAAGGTCCTGTTCTCAACTTTTTTTAACCCATTTTTTCATCTTGCAATATAAATTTTCATATTAAGGAACTCGGAATACCACGAATCAAAAAGAAATTTTCTGATGGTCAAATTATATCCTCTACAATTTACGGAGCAAAAAAAGAACGAATACTTCATCAAATTTTGCAATAAATAATTTTTCCTGCGTCGAGCTCATCTTTTCAGATTGGCGCAATGGCAAATTATTATTCGTGGCATCTCTCTCGAGTGATTTTTTCAAAAACTAAAGTTACATGTAAACTTCGCACATTTTGAATATTCGTCACCTCAATTTGTCTGGATTATAAAAGCATTGGTCTGTTCTGCGTGAGCTAGGCCGCGTAAAACTTCCTTGTCGTCTTAGCACCGTTGGATAGCTCACTAAAACACAATGTAAACCTCGCTGCTGTTGCCGCTTACGTAGGATAACCTTGCTGCAAGAACATCAAAGACGCAGTCGCCGCACAAACGCTATGGCCGAATCTATTGCGTTAACTTGCTCACCTAGAACGGCAAAAGTCTAACTGAAAGCGGTTTTTACATTGAAGCAATTGCCAACCTGCAACTAGTAACTTAAAACACTTGGTTTCATCAGCGTGAATTAACCTACGAAAGTTTCCTTCGCAAGTTTTAAGATTACCGGATTGCTAGGAAAAATATCTACCTGACCATTTTAGAAATAACTGACTATGCGTTGTCTATTGGCCCCCAATATTACCACACTTTTTCTATTTATGCGTCAAAATTAATTTTATTTCGTTCACTGTATCTTGTTTTATAAAGTGTTTTACAGCAGAGAATGAATTTTGTGAAACTGGAACATGTGTTTCACTTGAAAACTGCTAGAGATAACTACTAGCCGAAACGTCGTGATATTCAACCAAAATAAAGACAATGGAAGTCCAACAGATATCTACTACTTCGCATGGAACATACGTGTATTATTAGTGTCATTTTGAACAAAATCATCCTAGACATACTACCCAATATACAAACGAAACTCCTTTATATTTTATAGTAAAATATTGGACAAAACAGTATGTGAGGAGGTCGTGAATGACTCAGTCAGTAGCCTTTGAACGGAACCAATCTTAATGCGCAGAAAAATGGAAGCTGTTTCTCTGTCAAACTTCAAACCATACTTCTCAGAGTATAACTTCTTAGAGCGGCACGAGGGTTCAAATTTCAAGATAATTTTATTATGGCTAATTCAGTTTATTTTACCTTATTTTAACAATTACTTAAGTCACACAATATGCTTTGCTATAAGAATCTCTCATAAATTCTTCGAATGAAGCATACCATTTATCGGTTCGTTTCATTTTATTTTTATTTTACTACAGATCCTCCTAGTTCTACTTCCTTGTTGATTATTTTCACAGCTCGGTCAGCTTCTTGAATTTTCGCTTCGTTATTACACTAGAAAATACGGTTTTAAGTTTCATTTCATTATCACTGTTTAACATCTATTTATGTTATTTTGCTTGGCATTCATTAGGGGGTGGATGGTTGTATTTATTTCTATTGTTGTTGAATTTTCCATTTACAACCATTAAAAATGGCAGAGTGTGCGATTACTCAAATTTGAACTAGCTCTAGAATGGCTACTTTTCAAGCTTTTTGGACGTTAAAAAAAATAAATTATGCGCGCTTAAAATACGATTGTTTTGGTTTTTTAATCGTTGCAATAGCTTCAAAACCCGCAAATCTACAAACAATTGAATTATCAAAAATCGAAATTCTAATTCCGTGTATTTCAATTTGAAATGCTTCCCAAGTTGAGTGTTTTTTAGCTTTTTCAAAATTTGGAAAACCATCTTTTAAAGACGCGCACTCTCGTTTTCTAAGCGTTTATAAAGCTTGAAAACTGACTAGTCTACAAACAGTTGAATTTGAAAAATGCTGTGAAAAATTACATTTATTTCAACTTTAAATGCTTACGAAATTGCGAATTTTCAAGCTTTTTGGATGCTTAAAAACAGAAGTATGCATCTTCAAAAGACGCTTCTTTTTCTTTTTTAGGCATCTAAAAAGTTTGAAAACTCTCTCGTTGACAAGCTTTTAAAATTGAAGTAAACGTAATTTCTCTGGACATATTTCAACTTCAACTGCCTGTTGAATCGTGAGTTTCCAATCTTTTTAGATACTTAAGAAGCGAAAGTACCCGTTTTCAAAAGATGCTTCTTTTGTTATTTAAGCGTGTAAAAAGCTCAAAAATTCACGATTTGGCAAACATTTGAAATTTTCATGTTTTTCAGATATACATTAATAAATTGATAAAATAATTATATTTTATACATAATTATTAGGCTAGACGTATCTTCAACATACCTCTATTACATTACAAACACTTTCATTGCAAATTACGTTTTTAAATTTTTTTAAACTTCAAAAATCAATTTGATTGATTTAAAGTAAGAAATATTTATTTAAATATGCAGAGATGAAAATTCAATAACTGCTTTTTTCAACCTTTTTTGATATGAGGCATCGATCACTACATTTATTTTGTATTTATTCCAGTATTTGAGAAATTCTTTTTGAACAGATTTTCCAGCTTGTTCGGATCATATATCCAAAAAGCTTAAAAACGCTCACCTAGCAATTTTCAATGGATTTAAATAGGAAAAATACGTTTTTTGACTAGATTTAAGAATCCTTGCTGTTTGGATGTTCATATGAGTGAATTTTCTTATATATTATGACGACAAATGATTAAGTTTATTCAGCTTTTAACGTAATTTTCATAAAAACTTTTTCCCCGTTAAGGACCCATGCGTAAGAAAACATTTTAATTAACTAACTGATGATTAGAAGTTCGTTTATTTTTATCAGTAATGCTTTGACACGTCCATTTTATCGTGAATCGTCCTTTGATAGTAAGAAAAAGTGTCTCATTTATCACAAACTTTTTGCCTTAAAAATTTTCAAATATTCTCTTTGTAAGAAACGTACATATAAAGCAATTCAGGTCCTTTTTTATTTTTCTTTGTTACATTTTCAAAGCCAATCTTTTATTTTCATTCAATTGCAAAATATCAGCATTTGTTGGCGCGCATAAAAAACTCTTAGCTTGTTATTTTGATAGTGCACAGTTGGCGTTCGTGACAAAAGCATTCCTTCTTGAATTGAAAGAGTCAAGAACTATTTTACAGTTTTCGTTTTTCTTCTATTGCTCCTGTTCTAGACGTGCACGGAGCTTGATATGTGATATTTTAATATGTATTACGTCATAATTTTATTCGAGTTGATGTATTTATTGAAGTTTATGCTGTTCGATCAGTGGCGTTCTTTAAAAAAGCAAAGCGATGTTCTTTTTATAAACTAAAAACCAATCTCCAGATGGATTTGATGACCTCGTATTTAGCAACTTTTTAACGACGTAGATAGATAAATATGATATGGAAACATTACAGCAATCATCGAGATGAATGCTAAAAGAAGAACAAGGAGGAAAAAGTACACATCAAAGCAAGTTAAAATCAAAGTCAGGCTAACTATTTTTTTCAATTATTAAGACGTAGTTTACCAAGAATTCCTGCTATATTCTAACAGATTAACGGCTATTGGCCATCAATCGTCACAGTGCTTGCAGCAGCTTATTGTTTCTGGAGGTTAGATAGTCGCAGTTGCAGTAACAAAATTCAAACTCTCTTTTTATTATTTTATAGAAGGTATCACTCAGTTTCGCGTAAATAAAAACTGAGAAAACTTACCCAAAAGTCTCATGTTGAAAACTTCAATAAAACATGAAAATAATTATGCGTAAATAAAACTATATTGTCAGGTGAAATACCGCAAATTTTGTTGTTTTTTTTTTAATTAGAAGTCTAATGATAGTTACTTAATGTTAGAGTCCAAATATCAACGATTCAAACGAGCCACTTTGAGTACAGGGGTCGTATTTAGATAACTTAAGAGAATTTTCATATTCTTGATCTCCAATACGGCTAAGTAATAGTGAAGCGAAACTTAAAACTATTGGTATATTTTTTGACTTTAGGAAGGCTTTCGACACTGTACACCATTCATTACTGTTGGATATACTGAGTAATTATGGAATTAGAGGAACAGCCTTAAGCTGGATCCAATCTTTCTTGAAAACAGATTTTAATCAGTAATCTTGGGCGGGAAAATAAATAAAATTGAATCCATGAGGATTATGATAATCACTGGCGTGTCTCAGGACAGTGTTTTGGCTCCCATTTTGTTTCTTGAATGTATTAATGACTTTTCACTGTTCAATAGTAAAAGCTTTATAACACTCTCTGCAGGTGACACAACTGCGATAGTTGAACGTCAAGACGAGAATGTTTTGATTAAAGCTTCTATTGAATGTGTAAGCCAACCTCATCGGAAAGGAATGGACTGTTATTAAATCCAATAAAATCTAATTTTATTTTTTTTACCTCTATACGAGTTAAATGTGATTCTGATTTCATAATCCATTATCAAGGGAATAGGATTATTGAAAAGAAAACAACTAAATTTTTTGGGTTCACTATTGATCAACACTTATCTTGGGTCTCTCATATTGCTTTATTATGCGCTTCGGAGACACAAAAGGCTTCCCGAAATTTTTCCATACTACAACTTAGAGATGAGATCAAGATGGAGGTATTAAAGACATTTTATTATGTGTGTGTTTATTCTATTCTGAGGATCATCTGTTGGGATACCTCTGCGCATATGCAGAGGGTTTTAATTGCACTCATGTGAGCATTGTAGGGGTAAATTTTCTGAGGTGAGATATCTCACAATTGTTGGTATTTATATTCTGGAGTGTCCTTCATACCTAAAAGCAAACATGAATTTGTTCACTAGGTGTGGCGAAGTATCCTGAGGGAAGCGTTCGCCGTGTTCATCACTTACAACTACACAGTTGTCAGTGTAGTAAATGGATCTTTAGAGACATATTGTAACCCATTTTTTGATTTTATTTTATCTTTAGAATCTCTCAGAATATTTCAAATCTGTGGCCCAACAAAAATACCTTCTTTAATTTTTGCTTCACTTAGCCATGGAAATTTCTTACACAGGTACTGAAAAGCTGGCCCATCTGTTTCCGGTGCCTTAACAAAGTTTTTGAATAGGCCCAATTTATTATAAGTGGTAGCAACAAAATCTTTTTGGGGTTTACCAGTGGCATATGTTGTATATTCTTTTCACCTGGCTCTAATGATTGAAGAACGGACCAGTCTTCTCTTCTGTAATGAAGTGCCTTTGCCCGACTGTCACACTCACACAAAAAAAGCACAATTTGATGCAGCCTAGCTGCAACCCAAGTAAAAGTGCAATCACCTTTAAGTCGACACAGATCTGCCATTGGTGCTCATCGTGTTTAATAACACTTGTCAGTAGGTACTTCATATTATTGTATGATTCTTTCATGTGAACGGCATATGAAGCAGGAATAGAAGGTAAAATATTTCTCATATGCAATAGTACTGCTTTTAAACTCAATGTTGAACTGTCTATAAACAATCTTCATTCTTCTCGTTTGTAGTTTATATTTAAAACCGCCAATAAACCGCTTATGTTATTGCAGAAAGCTCTTCAGTATGAGGCATAAGTCTCATGGCAGGTCATATATCTAGATAGTTGATAATCTATTTTTTCTTTTTAGATATACCTGTTTTTTGCCCAACAGGAGGTATGATGCAGAAATAGGAATCATTAACATGATTTGAAGGCTCTCTTCAGATCGTTTTTTACTATTTAACCAGTTACTCAGACTTGAAGCATTACAGCAGATATGTGGCACCCACTGTTTATCTTGATTCCCAATATTGCCACCGAAATAAAGTTGATATGCCTTTTTTTCTCCGTAGGGTAATAGAGCGCTTCTGAGATGCAAAAGGCATGTCACCACAAACATAACAAAAGCGATCTGGATTGTTTACACGCTTTCGAGACATCTCACAATCGGTTGCCTGGTTGCCTAGTACCGAATAATGCGACCCCTATTCTTTGGGCAGCGCGTGTACTCGATTTTATAGATTTCTGTTTTAATTCACCGTCGTGCCGCCACATGGCGGTTTTTACAAGTTTTGTTAATTTGTGTGGTTTTTGTGTTATCAAGTGAACCATCGAGATGTCACCTTTGTGGTCCTGTTTACTGTTTTTAATTTTAAATTCAGCTTTATAGGATGCAAAGGCGAGATGATGGTTTGTACCGAATGCGGTGGCCTGACGAGTCCCATATTAGGACGAAACACTGCTGTCGCCATCTTTCAGACCCGGAGTCTTTCCATACTTTGGAGTGCTCCGCACTTTTTGACACAAGAATAATGTAGATTGACAAATTTCACGTCCGCTTAGCCAAGATTTTATTTTATTTTTCTTTATATATATATATATATATATATATATATATATATATATATATATATATATATATATTCATTCACTGAAACAATTGTAATAGATTTTTTTTCATAAAGTAAAGAGAAACTTTTTATGTAGGAATATTAAAGCACATCATACATCTCCCACTAATTAATTTTCAGGACAAAATGAATTTACAGTTACGTAAATGTTTTCTGTAACTTATAATTGGTAGCAACTTTCAAGGCAAATATTATGAACCAAAGTTTAAAAAAATGACAAATTTTGTGAAACTGACACATGGCGGTTACAATGACGAAAAACCAAATAAAGACGAGGACGAAAAAAGTTTCTTTTTTGAGAACCTACTTAGTAATTCTCAGGAAGTTCGTTATTTGCTTATCTTATATCCCTTGTTTCGAAGTTTTAATGGGATTTTTCCTTACGCATCAGCAAAAAACAGTCTGGTTAAACTTTTTTTGATGTGAAAAGTCTTGGGGTAATCATCCATGCTAATGGCTTTACGAATATAACAGCGTTTATGTTGGATTTGCTTTAGGTATATTATTTTTCTTTAATTTCGTTAAATAAACGCAAAGCACATTAAACTTTTCATTTTTCTTTTGTATTTTATTCTTAGTTCATTAAAAGATAAAGTTTAGGATAAAGAAAGTATTCTACCCACGCAATATCGAGTGAAATAATGAAATAAAAAGAAACTTTTTAAAAAAACGGAATATCTGACAAAACAAAAACAACGAAACGAAACCAAATTTTAGTGATTACTTTTACGAGTTTCCTCTTTAATTTTAAAAGATAAGTAAAACTCTTAGAATTTAATTCTAATGGAAATTAATAAAAAATATAATGGAATTATTTTTAACTATACCATGAATGAATAAAAAGTAGTAATACTTGAACTTCGATATCTAGGCCTTTACATCCTACCATAACCATAGAAAAAAATCTAGAAAGACAGGTCTATACCAGTGGGAGTTGAGATATAAAGAGTATAGGCAATTAGTAAAAGCACAGAGTTCAACCGCATATTGTTTATATCAACAACGTGTGCACGATGAAATTAAATCAAACCCTAAAACCTTTTGGGATTTTATAAATAATCAGAAAAATATTTTCGATATTCCCGAAAATATGTTTTTAAATCAGCAAGAAATTAGGGGTGTTCAAAGGGTAGTAAATTCCTTTGGGAATACTTTAGTTCCATATACATTGGCAGGAATCAGTTTAATAGAAGAATTTTTAATAACTATGGGAAATATTGCTTTTTAGAAATTACCGAAACGGAAATTAAAGAGGCCATTAAGAAACTGAAAATTCGTAGATCAGTAGCAACTGATAATGTGCCGGCCTACGTTATCAAAGGTTGTATTGATTCATTTATAACACCTTTAAAATATATTTTTAACCTTTGTTTGAAACAAAGTATTTATCCATCAAAATGAAAAGAATGCAAAGTTATTCGTATATTCAAAAGCGATGATAAAAAAGAAATTTCTAATTACCGATCTATTAGTATTGTCTCAGCCTACTCAAAAATTTTGGAATTATTTTTTTGTAATAGAGTATATAATGATTGTAGACATAGAATCTCAGACCAACAATATGGTTTCTTTCCACATCGATCAACCGTTACAAATTTGGTAAACTTTTTTCAGTTTGTTCAGGAATCAATTCAAGAAGAATGTTAGGTTGATGTAATTTTTAATGATTTGGAGAAGGCGTTTGCTAGAGTGAAATTTGGTGAAATAATACTTGCCCTTCAAGATTTTTCTGTAGATCCAAACATTATTTCATTACCGATATCTTATTTGCATGATAGAACTTTATTTGTTGAACTTAAGGGGTATAAGTCTCAAAGCTATGTACCCACCTCAGGAGTGCCTCAGGGTTCAAATCTTGGGCCACTTCTGTTTTTATTGGTTATCAATAACATAGATGTGAATGTAAAATTCGCCAAAGGCCTTATCTTTGCGCATGATTATAAAATTTTTCGTGGCATTAGAAATGAATCAGATGCGAGGGCTCTGCAAGAGGATTTTAATGCGATTATGAGAAAAATGATTAAATGTAAATATAAATAAATGTGTAGTAATGTATTTTACATGTAAAAAGCAAATAATTCTTTTAATTATTGTATAAATAACACTCCCTGAAAAAGAACTGAGGGATCTTGGTGTTTATTTAGAGACGAGGTTGAGTTTTGGTAGGCACATTGACAATGTAACTGCAAATGCAGTAAAAATTCTTGCTTTTATTATTAGGAGCTGTAAATGTTTCAATAATATCAATACAATGATTGTCTTGTATAAGTCATTGGTGCTAAGCTTCAATATGCTTGTGTAATTTGGGATCCACAGTATGAAAATAAAATTTACAGCTTGGAGGTGGTTCAGAGAAGATTTTTAAAGTTTTTATATTACAAGGCATTCTCGGTATAGAATCAAAGAGAAACATGCGTATTGAAGCGGATGTTGTGTTTTTGTTTAAATTGATTGGGAACACTATTGATAATAAAGAGTTTTTAGAACAGCTTTCATTTAAAATAGGCCGAGTTAACACCAGATCCAGAAATTTATTTTATATTAATGCCCCTAGGACTAACCTGTATAAAAATTCCCCATTAATAGGATTATGTTCATATTTTAGTAAGTATTGTGGTACCATTAACATTTTTAACCTAAGTTGTAACAGGTTTAGAAGGGAAGTGAGAAATTAGTTATGTAGGAAATTGTAGTGTCTTTTTATTTAGGTTCTAATTTAGATTGTAGTCTTAGTATATTAAGTTTATTTGTATCTGTAATTGGCTTTGTAAAAGTGTATAATGAACAAATAAATAAATATATAAATAACTGCAAGTCATTCGAAACTAATCACCTCTACGAACTAAGCAGCCTCGTTAACTGAACTTTCATAATGGCTTCAGGTAACAATATTGCATCTCCAAAAAGTCTCTGCCACAGTTTTTTGAATGCTGAGCACTCTCTGATAACATGGTCGATAATGAACCGTTTACAAACTGAGTTATTCATGACAGCATTTTTATAAACATAACCTTGCAGGTAACAATGTTCTGTCAAAAATCCCATCACCACTCGCAGTTCTTTTCTTTCCAGGAAAAAAACCCTCTAGAACGTCGCGCGTTAGGTTCAGTGATATGTTCTTTGGCACACCTCATTCCAAGATTCAATAAATTATAAATTTGTTTTCCATCAACATTCTTATTCCTTCTTATCCAAGATAATTGGAAGAAGTAAAATTTGTTTGGATCTGTATGGCTCAATCGCGGATTCCAACTTTGCAAAACGATCTGCTTTCTCGTCCTGTATATACCCAAATAACTATAATTCACACGAGTCTGATTTTGCAATCGTTCTCTATCATGATATTCAGTACGTCCTTGCACTCAGATACCAGTCGTGTAGCTAAGAGCTACGACACTGGACTTCAGTGCCAATATTACATCCCTACTGTTTAAGCATATTTTTATATCATTGATCCTTCTCACAAAGATATATATATATATATATATATATATATATATATATATATATATATATATATATATATATAGCAGAATAGCATAAATTTCAGCTTGAAAGGCTGTTCCTTGTTGTCCGAGAATATTAATCTCTTTGACTTCTGTAATCCTACCTAACCTCCAGCTCTTTCATCCTATCCAGATCCGTCTTTAATCCACCATTCCTAAGAAGATTTCACTTTACCTTTTCATTATCTCAGCTTTGCAAAAGAATCTGAAAAGACTGACATCTTTTAAAAACTCGCATCATGTAGTCTTTTTTTTATAGAGAGTGATGGACATTCCTCCAACACATTCCACATTCACATGGGTAGTCGTCAATTCCAGCTTAGAGATTCCCTAGGCAACTAAGACGATAAGCTACCTTAAAAGCCTCCATCTCTATAAATATGCAGAAAGAAGGCAGATTTTTTGGAGTCTCCAGTGTCTCACCAGGAGCACTCCTTATCGTACTTATTTTTCCCACACAAACCTCTCTTTTAACTTTGTCAAGTTGAAGACGGTCATTGCGCTTTGTTATAATAGAACACTATACAGTAGCGACGTGCGTAATAATAAAACAGATTACCATATTGCACAGTTCCAGTGTCAAACTCCATTTACGCCTAAACGCTCACTTGCTCAGAAAACACATAAATTCTTCTTCACACAAGTCTCAAAATGATCATTCCACATCAGTCATAAATCTCATCTTTGTAATTGTGGACATTCTCTCCCAGTTTTCTTTTTTTAGTAAAGAGTACCTATTCAGCCTTGCCTGAGTTAACTTCGAGCCCTTCGTTATGTCGCCATGGTTCTATGATCCGAAAAATCCTCATCATTGGTCCACTTAGATCTCGTACGTCACGACTAAAACACAGAATGACCAGGTCGTCGATGTAGGTTTGTGTCAAAAAGATTCGAAGACAGAACAGATTTCTTACTGATTTCCCAAAAATATAGCTTTATTTTTATCTCAATTAGTAGCTAAAACTAAAAACTAGTGTGTGAAGATATTATTTGCTAGATTTTGGAAGAAACTAATTAAAATTATATTTATTTACCTCTAGTTAAACGGTAGTAAAATCATATTTTGAAATACAGAAATTAAATAAGTAAACAAATAAAACAGTAATATAAAAACACCGACAGAAAAATTTGTTTTATATCATAGCATAAACTATTTTTTCCAAATATTATTTTATATTCTTATGTGCATAAGAAAACATTCTTTTAACAAATATTCCAGATTCAAATCCGAAAAATGTTTAATTTTGATTTATATATTTTATTATTTTTATTATTGCATGCATACAAAATATAAAGAAATCCAAAATAGATTCCCTGACTGCTTTCCAACATTCTTTTGTGGCCTAAATGTGAACGCAAAAGTATTTCGATTCGTTGAAAATTCCACGTACAAGTGCGAAAGAACCAGAATTGCTGGTAGAATCAAGCCAGAATGTTTTCGAGTACGCAATAGAAACGAATAAAATAAAATGAAATATCGGAAAATGATATTTTTTGTCACTTTATCCGTGTAAAGCGTAATTGAGTTGGTTCGTTGTCTTTTTTTTTAGGAAATATTATAGTACTTTTTGCGAATTTATTGAGAATAACAGTGACAGAACGTAGAAAGGCTATATATTAAATAATAACATATTTTTAACAACTTATAAGTGTCCGGCTCCGATTTTGATGAAACTTTAATATGTTACAGAGGACACACAAATAATTGACACGTATTTTTTTTTATCGTCAGAGATTCTTTTTAAGGTGGTTAATTAAAATTATAAAAAATAAGGGATAACATACGTGAGGATGAAACTTTTACATCATTTCAAATAACTAATAATGTATGCTTTATTTCGATATCTTCATAAGAATTAGAGGTATTCAAAAAAAGAGCTGTTTTTAGTGGTAAATTGTAGGGTCGGTTTTTAACCTCTTAAAATGATTCTCCATCCAAAAAAAGCTGTACAACATATTAAGGTTTGATCAACATAGGAGTCAGACGAAGTAGTAAATATCTGTTGGACTTCCATTGTCTTTATTTTTTGTTGAATATCACGACGTTTCGGCTAGTAGTTATCTCTAGCTGTTTTCAAGTGAAAATAAATAAATCCCTTAGCTACATGACTATACTAAAAGTAAATGCAGTAGAGTGTGACCGAGATGGGTGCAGTCACGCCTGCTATGGCAAAATCCCATTTTTCTTATGCTGCATTTAGTTTTATTTTGCAATTACTAAGAAGTTTTTTCCACACTTCTCTTATATCTAAAGATGGTTTACTAAAACAACTCGGGTTCTGATGTATAACCGCCACTTCTTTGAATTTCCGTTTTCTCAAATATTGTTCTCGGTGTAGTATTTTAGCTTCAGACCATTTTATGTGGTGTCCATGAGTCCAGGCATTGTTGGCGACACCAGATTTTTCTGTTTCTCCTCGAGATGTGCATTTTTGGTGTTCTTTGATCCTTACGTCAAGAAGTCTCTTTGTTTCGCCAATGTAGGAATTGGCACATTCACATGGTATCTGATATACACAGTTCTTCATGTATCTTTGAGTTGCTGGTTTGACCCTAGTGAGCCGACTTCTCAGAGAGTTATTTGAATTGAAAACAACGTTGATTTTATATCGTTTTCCTATCCTGATAACTTTTTCTGAAATGCCTTTAACATAGGGGATGTTCAATACTGGTTTTCGTTCTTCATTCGTTGTCAATATTGTCCTATTTCTGCTTTGTTCAAGAAATTTATCCACTAGATATACTGGGTATCCGTTGGCTGTCAGATCATTTTTAATGTAATCTATCTCTTTCATCAAGTTTTCGTTGGAGTTGCAGAGAGTTAAGGCTCTATCTACGAGATTTCTTATAATTCCTTGTTTGGTGTTATTGGAGTAATTAGATGAATAATTAAGGTATGGTCATGTGGGCGTGGGTTTCCTGTAAACCGAAGTTCGAATTTTTCTGCCATTTCTTTCAACCAAGACATCTAAAAATGGTAATTTATTTTCTACTTCTTCCTCCATGGTGAGTTTAATAGTTGGGCTGATATTGTTGAGATGAAAATGAAAGTTAGGAAGTTCTTCGTCGTTTCCACTCAAAATAATAAAAGTATCGTCTATGTATCTGAGCCAAAACTTTGATTTCTTAGTTGTGGATTCAATTGCAAACGTCAGACCCTTCAGATCATTTCCTTGTTAATATTTATTAAGGAAGTTTCAAAATATGAAAAATTTACGATGTAAAAAATGTAATTCTACATTCTGATTCGGAAATATTACAAATTTTGCCGTTCAACGTGTCAAGTAGAAAACTTCACTGTTGACAGTAACTTTCTAGAATATATCCTGAATATACCATTAAACAATTTATCAAATGATGTCAGAAAGTAAACTTATATCAACACTATTTTATAGAAAGCGCTCCTATCTCTGCTTTTTTTACCTTTTGTTAACGAGATACCTTCGTATATGAGCAAAGAAACAGTAATAATGTTTGCAGATGATACTTCTGTTATGGTTTCAGCAAGAACTCTGAGGAACTTCAGAACAGAATTCGTTAAATAGTGAAGATTTCAGTCAATAAATTGTTGAAATATGTAGCACACGATCTGAGAGCAAGTTATGGTGTTATTTTAAAGTGTAGTTTAGTTATTACAATGTATATTTTTTTGATCTCTGGCCAACGATTCTAACCCACTAATAAAGAGATATTTGTTAAAGAGTTATTTAAAGCTTTGACGAATAAGAAGTTGATTTTATTTTTATTTCGGGATGTTGTAAATTTGAATTGGTGAAATTCATGTAATAAATCTGATCAAAATTAATCGCAGTCCTTTTATTTCAATTTTTATTAATTCGAAGTTTATAAATGTGGTGCAAAATTAAATATAAAAAAATAAAAAGTTTGCGGACTCGGTACATCTTCTTCTCGCTTTTCCGTGAAAATTCGCGGTGACAAACACTCTCAAAGTGAACAGGGAATACATCAACATCAAAGAGAAATGGTTACCTTGTAGTTGTCCGTAATTATAAGCTTACTTTGTTAACTGGGATTTAGGAGCTTAACTCTGCAAACGCAAGGCATAATTTCCTCATGGGTATGTAGGAATATTGCTCATTTATTATTTGTTCTATATTCCTGGGTTATTTATTAATACTGTTCGAGCAGAGAGACTTTCGTCCATTAAAATTATGTATATAGATCAAAATAAAACAAATATATTGCAACTAATTACTATGTGAAAATCACAATTAATCTTAAATGTTTTTTATATTTTCGAGTTCTGGTTTTCTTGGGGGTAAAATCGGTTTTATTAATTAAACTACAATTGCTTTAATTTTATGCATATTTATTAACGTTTCGGTAACATGTGACCCTCCTCAGAAAAATTTTTGTTAACTATAACGGAAATTTTTTTGCTAAATTATGAACATCAAATTAACTAGTTAATTGTAAAATGTACCTTATATATTTTCACAAGGAGCACACATAACAAATAATTAGATATTGGTAACACGTGAAAACATTTGACAAGATACCACAAAAACTTAATTAATAAGAAGTGTTATTGTCGAGAAATAGTGGCTGAAAAAGCAAACAATATAGTGAAATCCACGAAAACGAGAATCTCCGTCACCCATTTAATTAACAGTGCAAGTAAAGGTGAATAAGTGAAAATAAGCGTAAAATAATAACTATTTATTGAAATATAGACACTATTTATCAATAGTTATTAATAACAGATTAGTTTCTACGCATTACAAAAACAGTATTTGTTAAAACTTCATAAAAAAAATTGTAAAAATGCAATAATAGTGTAAGAAAATATAGATTTTATAAGAAACTAGGATTAAAGGGTACCTAAGTATAGATAAAACTTTGTTAAATAGGATTAGAATTGTAATTAAACCAGAATTATCAATTTCAGGAAGTTGTAATTAAAAATTAAATGTATAGGTAAAATTTTCGTAGATGTAATCCAATTTTATTTATCAATTTTATGTGATAAACAATAACCAAAAGTTAAGTTTAAGTATATCAAAATGTCAGGAGAAGTCCAAAATTTATATAAATCATAATTTGTGGTCATCAAATAGAACATTTATTTCATAATATCAATAAAACAACAAAATTTTATCATATTTTGACAATTAGGAATCCATTTTGATTATGGGTTTCAAAGCTTAAAATTTCATCTAATTACTATTTCACGTCAGATGGCTGATCAATCAGAAAAATATTAAAACAAAAATTATACCACATGAAAAATTCCCTTTTTTTAGAGGAGCACAGGTCCATCATTTATACGGTTAACATCATCAGTCTGGTTCGTAAAAAGTTATCATAACCTCAATATTCAGTTGATAATTTGGAAGTAAAAGTTGTAGTGATTATTCATCATTCCCTAGTTTTTTTTATTAACGGGACCATAACCTAAAAGTTTTTCGATTGTTATTTATAAATAAATTAAAAAGAAGACAGTGCAGAATAATCTGTATTGAAGAAAAACATTGCTGGTCTCATTTATTAAAATTTTTCAAAAATTAAAAAGAAGAATCATAGAGCCTTAGAATTAAAAAAAATTTCTGGAAATTGAAAGTCAATTTTGGAAGAAGTAAAAAGAAGTTTAATAAATCAAAAAATAGATTAGGTCAATAAGTAAGTAGCTGTGCAAGATATTTAAATAATTGGGAAAGGAGAAAGGAGTTATAAATTTTTGTTTTATTAAAAGAAAAGAACGAGGAAATATAAAACGTGGGTATTTAAAAATTTTACTAGAGATTTAAAAAGATATTTATCTATTGTGTAAGATATTGAAAATTTTTGACTTGCCTGATAATAATTCAATAGAATAGATTTTTACTAACCTTATTGTGAAAAATTACAGTTAATAATAAAGTAATTTGTTAAAATAAATTTATACTAACCTCATAACAAATAATTGTAGTTAAAAATAAAAATAAATTATTTAATTTGCACTGCATCAAGATCACTTTTAATAATAATAACGGCAATCACAAAAATATGTTTAGATTGTTTAAATAAAATCATAGGTTTTAAGAGGCCACGCATTTGTAACCTTTTAGAGATTTATGCTATATTGCCAGATTTTAATAATTCAAAATCCCATAAAAAAGAATACAGTGCACATTGAATAATTTTTATAATTTATTTAGGTTCAAATAAGGTGTTTTATAAAATTTTACATCGAAAAACTGTATCCACTGACATTTATGTATATTTCTGAATAAAGTTTGTATTTGTTTTTTGAATCACTGGTTTGACCTTTTCCGACAATTATTATATTTTCATCATCACCTGAGAGAGAGAAATTTGACATCAATGTTTCAAATGTCAAATCACTAAATAAACGGAGTACATTCAGAAATACAGCGCATGTGTAATTCAGTAATATTTATTGAAAACAAAAAATAAAATTTGGTACAAATTGATTATACTTTGGTATAGTTATTTGTGCTTGGCGCCCAAGAATTCAATAAATATCACATATAGATGTGCTGTCGATAATATTTATTTCGCAAATTAAAGAAATAAATAATTACTTAATTAATAAACAAATAAAAAATTTAATTAAAAAAATAAACAAATAAACTATTTAAATAATAATTTTTTCTTACAGGCACGTTTCGAGCGAAAATATCAATCAATATATATATATATATATATATATATATATATATATATATATATATATATATATATATATATATAGTAAGGGGAAAATAGTCTGACTAGTTAAGAAACAATATTCCAAACTAGGGTAATTGGATATGCAGTCTGTTTAACTTTGTAGGCCTTGGTAAGGAGAAAATCCCTTTTTTGATTCTGTCAAACTTTCCACAATTTATTTATCTCTCCTTCAGGACATTTCTACAATTATTAAACAGTTAGGGTATTAACCTAACTTATAATTATTAAGTAACTCACCAATGTGGTTTGAATATGAAACAAGTGCATGTTTCAAAAACAAGGGAACAAACCCAACATTAGCACTTTTTAACTATATTTAGAGGCATATTTTGATAAAATTTTTGACCCTATATAAGGTAACACGTGACTATTATTATTTTGGTTAATTTTCATTTCGATCGACACAGAAATTGTTGCCAAAGTCAAATTGCAAATAAAGCTATTAATAAAAAAATCCCACTTTCCGGGGCACTAATGCGCCACTCTAGTATTTATTAATTATATTAAATTACCGAAAATCAATAAGCAAAATTGCTTTTAATTAACATGCACATTTAATTAACGAAAGTCACCAGTATAACATGTTAATTCAGCATACGGAATTAAATTTTCCTCATATCCTAGCTTTCGGTAAACAAATAATACGTCGGTGTCTGTTGCATGACTTAATGATTTTCGCAACATGATTATGTTGGGGTAGGTAACGTAGTTTTTGCTCTGCGCTGCTGCCTTCGCCTACTCGATTACTCGTAATTTAATATTAAGTGGCTAGACTTCAATTTTCATCCTTTTTGGGCCCTTCCTGGGACAAATGAGCTCGAATCTAACGAATGTAAATTTTCGTTATGCATTTCCTACTAATAAATTGAAGAGAAAATTTACAAAAAAGCCATTATGCAAGAAATCAATCAAAATAACAGAGGAAGACTATTTCCATGCTTCATAGTGAAGAGAAGTTAATAGTGTACACGCAACGGCAAGGAAAATAGAGTTATAATAACGCACATGGTTTGAAACTAACTTCGTTAACAAGTAATAATATTTCTTGTTTTCATTGGTTTCTAGCCTAAACATTATATAAACTTTATTTAAATTAAACCAAGTCCTATTTGTACCAAATCTTACTGTACTTTTTAATTTTAGCTGATTTTGCCTTGGTCATTTCTCTTTCTTGTCTGTTTTAAGTAGGTCTTTTATTCCTTTACTGAATTATATAACATTCTTCTTATTATTTTAAGAAAACGCCTTGTTTTTTCAAAATTGTAGCCAAAGTTGTGACTCCGATATCCAGCTCTCATACCAGCGTTTGGGAGGTCTTCCGGGAGGTCTGCAGGTGTTCGGTCTCTTCCCTATTGCAAGTTTTACAAGTCGATCATCAGCTAGTCTCTCTATGTGGTCTTTCTATGCTTTTCTTTTTGTTCTAGATTATCTTACCACGTCTTGAATATCACATAGGAACCTAATATGGCTATCTATCTCTAAGCGTTATTCCCGTAATGATTCTTAGTGTCTTCATCTCTATTGTTCTTAGCATTTGTTTAGTAGCAGCTATTTCTACTCGCGTTTCTGTAGCGTAGGGCATAATAGGTCTTATACAGGTCTTGTAGATTCGAATTTTGCTTTCAATACTCATATATATATATATATATATATATATATATATATATATATATATATATATATATATATATATATATATTTCTCCATATTACGCCCCTGGGAAATCCTGATATCCAAGCTGCTAGTATTGCTTGTTTTTGTACTTCTCGTTTTATGTTTCTGTTACTTATAATATTAACGCCTAGGTCTTTGAATGTCATGGCCTGTTGCACGCTTTTATCGCTAACTTACATCTTTTAGCTTTTCTTGATATTATTAGAGACGACTTTTTTTGGAAAGAGATGATCATATTTAATTTCTTTGCTATTGTTAACCTCAAAATCTATATAATAAAATAAATTTACAAAAAAAAAACATATTCTGTAATTTTGTCTTCAATTAGATGCGACGGACTAGATTATTTCTCCAACAATGAAACAAAGATCCAACGCACTTTTGCCACCTATTACAATGACTTTACTGCATCAGAAAATAATGACTCCTCTTGGTCTTCAATATAGGTATCAATATATTCTTGAAACTTTCTAGAAAATGACGGGGTGCTTTTTCAAGTTTTTAACTAAAAAGGAAACAAACATAGCCAAATATGGACAATAGTGCAAGAGTCACATTTCTGAGACATAAACTATTTTAATCGACATGCCCTTGGACACACCATTGTTGAAGATGAGCAGTGACATCATGTCATGACTAGCCCTACATCACAGACTTACTAGAAGGATGAACCTGATCGATCGATGAATCAGCCAGAAAACCTCGTTTGGTTTATACCCGGGTTCAAAACTGAGCATAGTATAGGAGCCGAAATACATGGAACTACACCCAGACTCAACATAAGTGTAGTACTGGGGCAGCACAACCCAATTACATTACATTACAAGCAAGAATATATGCTAGTGATAACTGTCCGATTTCATTTTTTTGAACAGTCAGGCAGTACTGAACTTTCTTGCATGTTATTGCAAGAAAAACAGGTCTAGAATGGCCTTCAAAACTTTATTGCTCTGGTAACACACAATAAAGTTACTCTCGTATGGGAACTAGGACACAAGAAATTTGTAGGCAATGAAAAAGCAGACCAAATAGTAAAACAAAGGTCTGCTACCACATTTCATTGGTATCTACGAAGACAACGACCCTGAAAAATATGGCGAAAAAACAAGCGCTTAAAGATTTGCGGTGAAAAAGCTATACACATATAAAGCGATAACTGGAATGCCAAACGGCATAAAGGAGAAAAATTTGCATCTTTAATAAATGCAGCGAAAAAAAATTGAATCATTAATAAATACGGTGCAAAATCTTTAAAATATGCGACGAAGAAAATTACATCTTTAAAATGTACTTAAAAAGAACTATAATCCGCTACACCTTTAAAAATGTCCATTTTCCACTCCATTTTCAAAATTATAATAGATTTCGTCATATTTTAGGATCCCTAATTTTTTTGGCCGCCTATTTGGAATCGTAATAGTTTTCAGCACACTTTTGGAAACGTAATTATTTTTTTCGAAATTAAAAAAATGTGTGATTTTTTACACCGATAAATTTATAAAATCATATTATACGCCGCATATTTTGAGACGTAATTTTTTTCACCGCATACTGCTTAACTAACATTGTTTTCGTATGACACATCAATTTATTGGGCCAGGACAAGTATTTGGCATTATAAAGGCTGATATTTGTGGATGGTTATCTTGGTAGATAAACCATCATCACCAGACACACTGGAACCCCATTACTGGCCACAGGTACTGAAAACTATTGCTGAGCAAACCATCTGACAAATTAAACCACGAAATCCCGCGATTAAGCGGTCAACAGGTTAGGCTGTCACAGGACGAATAACCGGCCACTGCGATTGAAGAAAACATAACAATATAATGTTTTCATCAGAGGCGACAGCCTCACAGATAATCTTCGAATGCAAAGCTCTAACCTATTGGAGACACTTTCAGATCAATCCAGAAGCTTATACCCCGAGGACAAACTAATGAACAGGCTGCTAAGCCTGAAGAAGGCAAACAACCTGTTCATATCAAACAGATATAATGGGCGACACACTAAGTCATTGGGCTTCTCAACCCTAGCCTGTTATATCATCTAATCAATTTTACATAATTTTGTTAATGCATTACAGTAGCTCACGGCTATTATTATACTGGTTGCATTCAACAAGCATACCTCTTTCTATGCGTTCTCCAGTTTAAGAATATATGCGGGCCTTGTTTGTTAAAGTAGAATTCCATTGCATGGATCCTAATATTGTGTCTGGACAACAATTATGTAACCAAGCCTCATCTGTTACCATCTTGTATAAAATCGACATCCAAAAATTCCAAATTATTTAGAGAAATTTGATGTTTGGTTGTCAATAATCTTAGAACTCACCTGTCTGAAACATTACTCAAGACTAATTTATCACGTAGAATTGTCAAAGTAGTATATATAGATATATTTCATGATTTAGCATTGGAAGACACTTTAAATTCTTTGAAAACCATTGTTTATACTTTCCTGCTAACATCAGTATTACTTGCGTCTGAAGGCCTGTTTTAACCAATATGCTCGTTTATTACTAGGCAACATACAATCAAATATTTCCAATATGAGTGGGTAGATAATTTTGAAGTATTCCTTGTACAAATATAATGAGAAATGATACCGCTTTAAAATATATAAAACATCGTTAGTATGATAACTTCGCTTATTAACTTTATATTTGCATAAAAGAAATATTATTACGGACTGGTCCCCACAAGAAAAAAATAGCATTTCCTGCCCTATTTTTTGTAACTTTTGTTATTTCTTGTTGATATTGTAATGGTATTTTATATTTTCTACCTAGTTCAATAATTAAGAAAATATAGAAATAAATGTCTGCTATAACATTATTTTGTTGTTGATTATAGCCAAATTTTAAAATTCAGAAGTGCCACCTTATCATTATTCCATACATCAATTCATTATGACAAATATTTCATTCCCGCATGAATTGTTCCAAAAATTTTTCCTTTCTGTGTATTTGGTATGCAAGAGCTGATAGCCCAAGGGAATCCGGGTTTCCCCTCTTATTCCCGACGGCGTAAATAAATGTCGTCGTCTAATTAGGTCGTATTTAGAAAGTAAAACTGTCCCGTGGTTGACAATGTTCGTTTGTAGTAATTTTGTATAACATTCACTATCATATCAACTAAAAGTAGTTGTTGGAGAAGTTTCTTTGTAGTTTTCCAACTGGCAGTTTTTTTTTTATTTAACGTTAATTATCTGGCTTAGTAACACTTGTATATTGAGAATGAACACAACCAATTTATACTATTATGTAAAGACAAAGAAGAGGTTTTTTTGTTAGCAATAAACCTGAACTTCCGTTTTAATTTTTATAGTGTCAATACGTATGCCAGTATGATCTTGCAAAATGAAAGAAAAAAAGGTGGTTTAGTTTTTTGGGGACGAGGGTGAGTCAAGACAGCGAGAAAACTGCGGAGAGTAAGCGTAACGTAATAAGACATATGTCAAATTTCAAGCACTGTGATTTGTTAAATTCAAAAAAGACAAAAGACAGAAGATTTCCCGCCTAAATCCGCCGTTCCCAAGGTCACTACGCAATGTTAAACTTTCAGCGAACTGCTTTAAATATGTTGAAAATTGTTTATTTTTAGTATTTTACATGAACACAATCTATGATTTCTTTTCAAAAGTTTGTTGATTTATTTATTTTTTTAATTGTTGCCAGTTTTGAAATAATCGATATTCATGAAATATGTTAAATTGTTTTCATTTATTAAAATGCTTCATCTCCCAAAAAACAGGCCTTGTTCATTTTTTTTTATTAATTAATATAACAATTACAATAATACATTGTTTATTATATATTACATCTTGCGTAATAAAGAACGTTATATAATAAAATTTCTATTCACCGATAGTTTCTGATATTGGGAAGCTAATCCATAGACGTACTTTTAGCTAATCTTATATATACCTATTGTCAACCATTAAAAAGTAACAGTTACTATTAATAGGAATTAAATAACGGAAATCCAGTAAGTATCATATTTAATAAATCCTTCTAAGAACTGCAAACAATTCTATTCATTAAAATAATTGTTAGAATTACAATATTATATTAAAATTCTTTAATCTTTCGAGAAACATATGACATTAAAATCACTACACTAAGCTCTTTAAATACTTTAAAAAATACATTATGTCAGGGATGTTAAAAGAAAAAACTTTACAATAACTGAGATAATTGACATCCAAACTTAACTCTCTTAAGATCAGAACCAGTTTTTTTAAAAAAAGAATGTAGCAATAATCTTCTTACATTTTGCTTTTTCTTTAATTTTCTTTGTTAACAACACTACTACAATTAATTTCCTGTTTTGCCCCATTTTACTTTTTAGATAAAAGGAATATTACCAACAATTAATATAAAAATTTGTTTAAGACAAAAAATACACACACAGACCTCACGATTGCCGAACGAAATGACGTTGTGGACGATTCATTTTTAACTTAAAAGGAAGTAAATCCTAAAGTGCTTAGAGAAAAGTTTGTGATTGGCTGCGTGTTCTACGGAGAGCGGGGTGATTTTTGAATATACCCGTGGCGGGCGGTTTTACTCTTCATCCAACAGTTCAAGCAAAAGAGTCATTCTAAAATATGTAAAGGTCAGTCACACATGTAACAAATGACTTTTTATTATAGTCGGTCACACACATGACAAACAATCCTGATTGGATGATGGATGTATCTAGGCCCTCTTAGATGGAGCATCCTTCAGTTTTTTTTTTATCTTAGATATCTCAAACCCGGCTAATGTGTAAACCTACCCGACAGGTTCCCGGACAAAGAGGGTGTAAGCGCGGGATGGGAAAAAAAGAAGCCTCCTCAATTGCCTCAGTCTAAGCGTCCATACAAACCAGTAGTAAAAAAAAAAAAAAACTTACTTAAGCAATCGAAACCAGATCTTAATGTTTGTTTATTTTATTTCGAACAAACTTTACCTTGCGGTTGATATCATAAAAGTACAGAATGACAAGCGAAAGCAAATTGTTGACTGGAAGAGAGACGCCAGCAACATTCCCATTTCTAGTGTAACGGGCGGGGTGGGGTCTATTTTTCTGATTTCAAAGGTCTTGGGGGGGGGGCGATCGCAAGAAAAAAGAAGTTGTTAATGGGGGGGGGGGATTCTAGCAGCATACATATTCCTAGTATAAAAGGCAGAAAAGGGTCTATTTTTCTGAATTCAAAGCCTTTTGGAGGGGCGATCGCAAGAAAACCAAGTTGTCGACGGGAGGGGGAAATGCCAGCAGCATACATATTCTTAGTATAATAGACAGAATCGGGTCTATTTTCCTAAACTCAGAGCTCTTTGGGGGGAAGGGGGATCTCCCCACGCTTGGATTCGCGCCTGGTAAAGTGTCATGTGTTTGCTCTCCCATAAGTAGCAGATACGCTGTTATGCGTTACTCCAATGATGGTAGATCAGAATGAACTTTTT
The DNA here is from genome assembly GCA_034092305.1 of Diaprepes abbreviatus. Classification (NCBI taxonomy): domain Eukaryota; kingdom Metazoa; phylum Arthropoda; class Insecta; order Coleoptera; family Curculionidae; genus Diaprepes; species Diaprepes abbreviatus. The sequence continues at coordinate 17,101,833 of JASJET010000200.1, read as the reverse complement.
ATTTTTTTCTTTCTCACACTCTCATTTAAATAGTGCATAGAGATAGTATAGATACAGTAAGTAGTCTGTAACCAATCATCACTAAATTTTAACTGTAGCTTTATTATATCTTCCGAAGACTTACAGACTATTTAAAGAAAAAAAATAATTTGTTGAAACGTGTAAATAACCAAATAATAAGCTCCATCTATGTACCTGTCATTCCGGCTGCCACTTGGCGAATCGCTAGGCTTCCATGATCCTTCATCATGGCAGGCCAATGTTGCCAGATTGAGTGATCTTTTCGTAATTTTGGAGAAAACAAAAATAAGAGGAAGTTGTAAATGAAAAAAAAATATGGGAAAATCTTAAGGACAATATCTAACATTTCTATCTATTGAGTAAATGAGGAAATAAATCCTATCTGCCGCCATTTAGCTTCGTTGCGTTAATATGAACGATGCTAGTAAAATTATTCTTTTATATGCTTGTTTGTAATTTGCTTGTGAAAGCCAAACAGAGATATAATGTATTATCCCTGCTACTATTCAAACGTATAAAGGGAGAAAAAATTTACCATCAAGAGTGTGAACTGTTACAAAAAGTTTATCTGCATTTCTTTTCGACTAACTGGTATATGATTTTCTCTATTTATACTTGTTTTAAAATAGTTACAGGTAAATAAAAGGGGCAGTCATCAGTTCCTCTCATCGAGATATATTCGTAACGTGCTCTATTCTGATTAAAACATACCTATTTTCTATTACGAAACTATTTTAATTATTTAAAAGTAACTAAGTTCCTAGATAATAAAAAAATAATAATCTGAAGAAAAATGAAATATCTTATTTTTTTTATCCCCCTGGACTTTTCTAAACTATGTTTCAAAAATTGGGATAAAGTATTAATTTTAACGTGTTACATTACTTACATACATAAAAATCCCCGAAAAAATTACGACAAGCAAAGAAACCTAAAGAGAAATTAGATAAAGGTATTTGTATCGATCTGGCGCGCCCTCAATGATCATGAGCAACGACCAAACAATTTTTTTTTGTGTAAATCTACTGGTATAATCAAAGACTGCACTTAATAAAGTATTTTATTTAATATTTTATTATTCTGTTTTCTTTTTTGATTGATTTTTACCTTACTGAAGTAAAGGATTGTAAAGTCTCGATACTACACCCTCATAAGATCAGCTAAAGAAATTTATTATGTTTACTAACTGCAGGGCTGCTTATGAGATTTTTTGGTTACTTGTTTCCTGAGGGTTACTATCCACCATGAAGTTAATTCTGCTGTACGTGGGTACAAGATACATAAATATAATGTGGAAAGTTATTTTAGATGCCATCCTCGCTTTCTTCCATTGTTATTTTCTGTTGTTTCATTCGGGCTGCGTATTGTGGTGCGAAATACTTACATGACACCAAATTTACTACCTGTTTCCCGTATCTTATGATTATAAATAGGGGTTACTTTAATTAAAATCTAAGGTTGTAAAAATAATAGTTACTTCAAAAAGAGAATAAAAATCTATGGAGTGGAAGGTATCCTACAAATAGAATGCCCTTTTAATGTCGTTTGCCAAACTGATATTTATTTGTATATTTTCCACTTTTATTTTAAGTCTGATTTAGAGTTTTGTCTTTGGTTTATCTTACAATCATTTATTATTTGCCGGAGAAATTTATCACGCTAAGCCATTTTAACTAAAATTTATCTTTCTTCATGGCTACGTTTTCATTACTTTTATAGATTGTATACATAATTTGAACTGGAAATATTTTAATGGATTTTGGAATTAAATTTACATAAATTTTGTATTGCAAATGTAAATTTTCAATTAACTTCGAGGGAAATTTCTGCTTTTAGTACCAAACTAGCTTGATTTAAAGTCATTGTAAAATATCTTTTTAGGTGCAAAAAACGATATTGACACTTACTACAACGATATTATGAAAGAATGATTAAATGCTATTGTTTTTGCTTGTTCACTACTAAATAATAACTAAAGTTGAAAGCAAATTTCTGTACATTTTCAATATTCATAAAACGAAGCACATCCTTTTATAAATTTTGTTATGCTGAATACAAAATTGACGATAATAACTAAAGATAAATTGCAGTTTCCAAGATACTTTATTAATAATATTATTCCAAAAATGTTAAAAGATTATGACGAATAACAGTCTCTAGAGCAGTGTTTCCTAACCGGTGTTTCGCGAATCCCTAGGGATTCGCCAGCTTTATAAAGGGGAAGTTTGCCAAAAAAATATTGTACTGATGGAATTTCAAATTAAACAACGCAACAGGTAAAAATCTGTAGCGCAAGTTGCTACGCCGCTGGCGATGCTCTCGAACGACCCAGCAATTTCTATTTCGGTGAACCAAGACTTCTCCCGAATTCGCACGAAAGACCGGGAATCACGTCTGCCGATATAAAATCGCAGTCACATATAAGGAAGAGTAGAGTCGAATTGAATCATAGGATGAGTTTAAGAACCTCGAGTGATTTTAAAAAGATAAATGAGAAACAGATAATACATAATGTGTACATAAAGGTTAATAATGCAAACGAGTTCACAGATTTCTTCTTTTGTAAATAAATTACAATAAATACCCAAGTTCTACAAATCGCACATGCGCACGCCGAACGTGAAAGTAAATAACACTATTTTACAGCCAATTTGAGACTGTAATGTAAAAGGCAATTTAATTTTTGGCCTCTAAATGCAAAAATGATGGTAAAAAGTTCCTAACACGTGATTTTTAAGTTATAATTTTTTCCAACAAAAATTAGTGAATATTTTATATATGGGAGTACGACGTTGCCAAATTTACATTTTTCATAAGTTAAGGAAATTGTGCATAATCTGGCAACACCACGTAAGGATATCTAGGGATGACAAGTCAACGAAAGTACCCGTCTAAGCCCATATTAATTCAAATTTCACTCTCCCCTGAAGCCGAATCTACTTATAGAGGGCTCCTGTATACGAGAAGTCGCCCGTCGCTTTTCGAACTTCTGATACCCGATGTTTCTAGAAAATACCAGAAGTACGAAACGGCTATAAAAGCAGATGGCCGGCAGATGTATCATCAGTATTGGTTTATCACGAGTAGTGGTCAGTATTAGATAGAGAAGCGAAGCGCGCACGCACGTCAATAGTGAGAGCCTCACATTATTGTTATCTTTGTGTTGAATAAAGTTAGTTGACGCCTATTAATGTAGTATCACATCTCTGAAATGACGTACCCCACAGTACAAAAATGTCTAAAGTACAGAAACATGACTGTGTTGTCCCCGCAAATAGTTTTTGCTACATATGTGGTCCGTTTACCCTAAATCGCAGAAAAAAGCAATTAACAAAATGACCAAAATAGTTTATTATAAGTATTTTGGATTTCTTATTGGCGATCAAAATCCGGACCTAGCTCCTCACATATGTTGCCAAATCTGTGCTACTAATCATTTTAACGACTGTTACTTTTGTATGACAAACGTATCTGGTTTTTCAAGAAAGACCAAACATAATATTGAATATCCTGATATTCCCTCAGTAATCAAACCGGTTCTTCTTGGAGAAGGTTTACCTTTTCCAACGCCTTCGCCAAAATAGGAAGAAGATTTAGAAATGTATGATGATAAGGTAGAACCCGATAATGTATCAGAAAAGGACGATTCATATTTTCCCAAAAGTGAAGGAAAAGCACCCCATTTAATCGAACAATCTGAATTAAATGATCTAGTTCGGGACCGTCACTTATCCAAAGAACATGCTGAAGTATTAGAGTCTAGTTACAACAATGGAACTTACTGGCCACAGAAACCAAAGTAACAATAGTTAAGAACCGTAACCAGGAGCAATCCACTTACCAAGTAAAAAAATTACTTCCGAAAGATCAATATATTCCAAGTCAACTTAATGTAAAGAATATACCTCTGTTGATCCAAAAATATACTGTAACCTCCATTACACATTAAACTGAGATTGATCAAAATTTGTTAAAGCATTAAATAAAGAAGGACATGCGTTTAAATACCTTAAACAATTTTTTTCTAAACTTAGTGATGCTACGCTTATGGTAGAAATATTTGTTGGACCACAAATTAAAAAAATACCAAGGAATCAATAGTTTGATCAAAAATTAAATGATGTTGAATTAGCTAAGTGGAGTTCTCTTAAAACCATTATTTCGGAGTTTTTAGGAAACAAAAAAGTAGAAAACTACGAAAAACTTGTAGAAGAGCTACTTTAAAGCTACTGCAAAACAGGCTGTCGCATGTCTCTTAAAATACCCTTCTTGCACCCCCATTTAAATTTTTTTCCAGAAAATTTGGGTGCAGTTAGTAACGAGCAAGGAGAAATGTTTCACCAAGACATATTAACAATGGATATATAAAAATATTTGTATTAAATAAAAATAACTGTTACATTCTAAAACTCAAAATCTATACATGGTGAAAAATTTTCGTTATTGAATTTGCAATCAGGATACCACGGACATCCATCATTACATTAGTCGTTTTTTTTTAGGATTTGACTAATGTAATTATTGCTTCCTAAATAGATGGTGGATCGTTGGTTAAAAACGGGTAGTTTTGACAAGTCTAACAAAAAGCTAGTAAGAGCAATCAGTTGATTCTTCTACTTCAGTCCCTGATTTGGAACTAACACAGGGTGCTAATCGTAGGGAGCTACCGTCTCACCAGATTGAAAGCGAAGGAAAATAACAAAGTGAGAAAAAACGAAAGAAATGAAAATATAACAGTGACTGGCTAAAATGTGGTCAGACTTGCATTGTCTTTATTTTATTTTTTTTACGACGTTTCGATTAGGTTCTATCTCTAATCGTTGTCAAGTATAAACTATATGTTTTGTCTTAAGACTACGAGCTTATATAAGAACTGTGTCCATTGAAGCGCAAAGTTTCGCTTCACTATACACACCTCAAAGATTTGATGTTACAAAGTAGTGGTTGCCAAAGATTAGGTATCTCAACACTCGGTTTACTGAAGATTCCATTATCGTTTTTAATGTATGCTGTTTCTATAAATTTTCTTTTTTTCATATTGGGTTCCATATATTTTGCCGCAGCCTCAGACCATTTCATATGGTGTTGTTTATCCCATTAACATTCTGCAATACCTGATCTCGATGTTTCCCTTTTTTGTGTATGAGTTTTATGTTCCTTAATTCTAACTTCTAGTGGTCGTTTGGTTTCTCCAACATACATTTTACCACACTCACATGGAACATATGGACAGGCTAATAAGCTTTGATGTGGAAAGTCTGTATATTAATGTAAAATTCATCATCACTAGACATAATCAAAACTAGACTTTCAAATGACACTACTTTGTCACCACTGTACGGGGTGATGGATCTTTTGGAGTGTTGCCTGCATAGTGCTTACTTTCAAGTAAAGGACACGTTCTACGTTGAGGACGACGGGCTTCCGATGGGTTCTTCACTCTCTCCAGTCATCGCCAATATATATATGAAGTGGTTCGAAACTCATGCCATAGGAACGGAAATAGTAAAACCGAAAGTCTGGTTGAAATATGTCGATGATACTTTCATCGTATGGAAGGGCAATAATTAAAAACTTAATAATTTCCTGAAACATCTAAATACCATTCGACCTACAATTAAGTTTACCTGGAAAAAGAGGTAAATGATCAATTGCCCTTCCTAGATGTCATGGTGAACCGTTCAAATGAAACTATTAAAACTTCAGTATACAGAAAGCCAACACATACTGGACAATATCTTAATCATAGTTCTAATCATTCTGTTGTATCAAAACGAGGAATTATACGCAACCTCTATAATCGCGCTATATCTATATGCAATAATGCCGAATCATTGGATAAAAAGGTAGCAAATATTAAATCCGATTTACAACAGAATGGTTATCCTTCAAAACTAATTAACGATGTTATAAATAATTTTAGAACAACGAACACTGGACAACAAGAAATACATTCGTTCTTCACAATTCCGTACATTAAGGGAACTTCGGAGAAAATAAGATAAATTGCCAGTAGTTATAAAATAAAAACAGCCTTTAAATCAGGAAATACACTTAGAGCTCATTTAACAAAAACAAAACCTAAAACTACCGATAAGAAAGAATGTGTTTACAAAATTCTATGTGAGTGTGGTGAAATGTATATTTGAGAAACCAAACGACCATTAGAAGTTAGAATAAGAAACATAAAACTCATACACAAAAGGGGAAACATCGAGATCAGGTATTGCAGATCACTCCTGGGATAAACAACACCATATAAAATGGTCTGAGGCTGCGGCAATATATATATGGAACCCAATATGAAAAAGAGAATTTATAGAAGCAGCATACATTAAAAACAATAATGGAATCATCAGTAAACCAAGTGTTCAGATACCCAATCTTTGGCTACTACTACTTTGTAACATCAAATCTTTGAGGTGTGTACAGTAAAGCGAAACTTTGCTCTTCAATGGACACAGTCCCTATATAAGCTCGTAGTCTTAAGACAAAACATTTAGTTTATACTTGATAATAATTAGAGATACAACCTAATCGAAACGTCGTAAAAAATAAAAATAAAAATAAAAATAAATAAAAATAAAAACAATGCAAGTCCGACAACCACATTTTAGTCAATCTACAACATTGTCTACAACCTTCAAATAACAATGACTATTTACAAATGGATTTTTGTTTTATCAGATAGGAGTCAGAACCTAAAGCGCTTTATGTAGTCTGAAAATCTAGGCCAACAGCAGTTTAAAACCATCTCTTCTTCAATAACAAGACATCCGGATCACAAAGATAAACTTGTTGAGTATTTTAAAAGGAAACTGCCAAGTAATAAAATTGTAGTGTTTCTTCTTTTCCAACAGATTTATACGAATTTAGTAAAACGGCTCTCAAGGAATCATTTTGAGTTAGTTTCAGAATTGCCAAATCTGGACAAGCATCTACAGTGGCGAAAAATTTGCTAGGACCGTGTGCTAAAGATATCAAGAAGTTTATGCTTGGAGAAAAAGCGGCAAAGAAATTTGATCTTGTTCCCTTATCAAACAACACAGTGTCGAGGAGAAATAACGATTTTGATTTAGAAGATGGGTTTAAGTGTAAGTGTATCACAAAATTTCAGTTAGATTAAATGCTTCAATGCCTCAAAAAATAAAATACGGTATGCAGCAAAAATACTATTTTAGGTTAATATTTTCTAAAACCACAATATTTCTAAAACTGACTAATCTGATAAAATACTTACGATTTTCTCTAACTTACCACATGGTTGCGATCTATTTTTTTACAAGGGTAATCCAAAAAAAAACTCTGAAATCAAATTTTTTATAAAAGTGAACAAAATTTATAATTGGGAATAACTTTTAAATTGAAACAACCTTTCTTTATAAAAATATTTTCAAAACGGAAAAATGGGGGCATTTTATTTTAGCGCAATTTAAAATCTTTGAACCCCCTCGTATATACCATATAACTTTACCAGATTTGGTGGATGGTGTTTTGGTTTAGGGATACGAAGAACTTTTTCCAGATAGAATAAATGTATTAAATTCAAAGATTATAATGTTTCCAATATGCTGCACACTTACTGCCGGTCGTTGTATGTATATAAATACCTACAAATTTTGTGCCTAATAAAATAGTATCTAATTTAAAAGGGACATTAAAAAACATGTAGTGTTTCACAAAAGTATAAAAATTCATTATGTTAGTGTAAAACCACTCCGCACTTATCTAGGTGACTATAGAGTGGCGACTTGCAACTTTTCTAATAGCACAAATTTGAATTTGAAACACACAGCATGGTTTCTTTGAATAAAGCTTAAAACTCGAGCATAAACCTGACAAAACTTTATACTGAATAAAGCTACAACGCTCTAAAGTGATTTCTTGTCTACAAGAGTACATTAGATTTAAATCCTTCACAAAGAGCTAAAACTATATAGCAGTGATTGAGTGTGAAATTATCGAAGTTTATTGATGTTGAATATTAACTCTACGAGAGCTTAAGTTTTAATTAATTTTGGAGATAAAAGTCTACTTAATCTCATAAAATACAAAGCCAGTAAATACCTTTTCGTAAACTAATCAGTTTAAATTTTAAAAAAAAACTGTACACGAACCAAATTAGAACACTGAAGAAAGTTGTAATCCTTTATATGTTTTAATATTTTATGGAAAGCCGTAATAAAAAGCTAAAAAGTAATATTGAGAATTTAAGAAAAAACAAATTAAATATTCGATGATATAACACCTAAAAACAAAAGAGAAAATTGTGAAATAAGATTGGATGATATAGAAAACTATCGCTTCATAACATACCCACAGACTCATTTATAGTGGTCCCTAAAAAATAATAGGATAGAAAGTGCTTTGACAACAAAAAACTTAGTCTAATGAGCTACGTCCTAATATTTTTTTGCAAATAATACATTCCAAAATATATAACGAAATTGAGGAACAAGGAACTCGCAGTTCTGGTTCATCATAATCTTGGAATCACAGACACATTGTTCGGCATCGCAATCTTGTTTTAAGGATATCGAGAAATCGGTTAGCTGGTCTATATATATATATATATATATATATATATATATATATATATATATATATATATATATATATATATATATATATATATATTTCATTGACTTGGAAAAAGCATTCGATAGAATGGCTGGATGATCGAAAATCTCCCACAATTAGGTCTCGATTTGCGAATAATAAAAATAAGAAAACATCCATATTGATTCGATGTTTAGTGAAAGTATTACATTTTAACCCATACTATTCAGAGTATTAACACAGCACTGCATAGAGTGAACAGGAATGTGAAAATTAAAGGTGTTAATATTAATACTTGAAGTGCTCAGACGACACTATTGATTATCAATTCTTAGCTACTCTGATGAATTACAGGCACTGATAATTACTATCACTAATCAATGAATACGTTCAACTAAGTCCAATCGACAGCCAACAATGGGTCAGCCATTTTAAGGACTTATTCCAGGCACCAGCTACAGAAAACAACGTAGACGAAAACCAACAAGAAATCACAGAACTAACAGATGTTAACATCAGTGAAGCAGAGATGCACCTGACAATTAAGAAATTAAAAAACAGAAAATCACCTGGTACCGACCAAATTACGAATGAGATGCTAAAGTACGGAGGCCCCAGCCTTGTCACAGAGCGCACTGTTCTATTTCAAAAAATACTCTGCACAACATCAGTACCCAACGAATGGCGGAAAAGCATCACAATTCCGATCCACAAAAGAGGATTAAAGAAACAATCCGAAAACTACAGAGGAATCAGCCTACTGAATAGTTCAGCCAAATTGTTAACCAAAATACTGTCACAACGGATCGTAGACAAGTTAGTAGCGTGCGAAGAACAGCAGGGCTTCCGGAATAACCGCTCTACTATCGACGGTATATTTATTATCAGACAGCTGGTTGAAAAATCTATTGAATACCATAAACCGCTGTTCATTTGTTTTGTGGACTTTACACAAGCGTTCGACCGAGTCAAACTGGAACACATAACAAAATTACTGCGTTCAGATTATATGCTTTACAGACGATGTTGCCTTGACAGCAGATAGCGAGGACAACTTACAAAGAATGTTTTTCCATTTCAATCGAACAGCTAAACAGTATAATATGAAGATATCTGTGGAGAAAACCAAAGCAATGGTAATAGCAAAAGAACCGGTAAGATGCAAACTAATGGTTGATGACAAACATATCGAACAGGTTGGGAAGTTTAAATATCTAGGATCACATATAACAAGTAACAGGGCACTAACGGAAGAAGTACGCACACAGACCAACAAAGCGGCCATGATATCAGGCCAACTAAGAGACATAATCTGGAACAATAAACATATGACGGTTGAAAACAAAGCAAGAATTTACAAGGTCTGTGTAAGACCGATACTGACCTACGGCGCAGAAACAAGAAATGAAACCACAAAGACAAAACAAATTATGAGAACCACAGAAATGAAAACGCTGAGAATGATCACGGGAACAAGTTTAAGAAATAGAATAAGAAACGCAAAAATACGCGAAGACAGCGGAGTGGGGGATGTTGTGAAGTGGGTTCCAAACCCTCGTAGGCAGTGGAGAGATCACGTGGAACGAATAGACGATGACAGACTAGCAAAAACCGTGATGAGAGAGAAACCAAACACCAAACGGCCGCCTGGACGGCTCCCCAAAAGATGGAGAGACAGCTGGATTTCGACCTCAAACGAGGATCGATAAGGCATTGTATAGATAACAGAACTTGGTTCTACCTAGAAGAAGAATACCACATAATGTGAACAATTTTTCTAAACGTCAACACGCAGGAAAATAAATATATGGTAATTAATAAAATAAATATTAACATATCAACTATTAGAGCTCATGGTAGTTAATTAGACAGAACTGACGATATTGCTTTCTTTGACGAAAATACAAATGAAATCTGGGATATGAATATGAAGATAAAGATGCTTATACAACTTAATTGAGCTGAACTACCCACTATTAAGTCCAGATTTGGTATTTTCCTGTAAGTTGAAAGAACATTCTGGATTTCTAATAAATAAACTTATGACTTCAGCATCAACCACACCAGAAAATATGGAATTCCAGATTTGATAGGCATGTACATTAGTAAAATCAGAAATATTTAATCCCGTAGGCATTTCTTTTGAAAAAAGAATCCAAAAATATTCAAAATAAATGGGAGTCATTTTCAACACGCTTTAAACTCGCACCGTCATTAAGTTTACGGTATATAGCTTACTTTATTTTTAATCATAGCCAGATTAAGATTCGTACGTTTGTAGTTTTTGAGCGAGAATAAGAATTTCAAAGAAAAGAAATATATTTCCTTTTCCTGTTTCACAGTTACCACAGGCCATTCAATGTGTCGAGAGAAACTAAATGTTGAATATATCTTAAAATTTGTATCCCGTTCTTATTACTCCACCGGCTTTTATTAAGATTTTTCAAACAATTTTCCCGTTATCACCTTGTAATACTTTAAAATCTTTACCCTGTTCTGTAATATATCAGCAAAAAAACTTTGGAATTAATAAAATAAAAAAGAAAACCTTAGAATCGGTAAGTGCAGCGTTTCTGTACTTTTCAGAATTTATCTTATTCATGTTTTCTTTGATCTTGTTCAACCATTAGAAATTTAACATCTTTCTTCAAGTAGTAAAATTACATCCCCCTTCTTGTTTCACAACACACCACAGATTGATAATAAACAAAATTAGTGGTGGTTCGTTTTACCTTAAATTAAAAAATCACAATCTCATAAAAATAAACGTTATTCAGTACCATACAAGAAAAATTAGCTTTATGATTTTAAAAATTAGGTTGTTAAATACAAGGGCGGTCCGAGAAGTAATTAGCCTACATAAGAAAAACGAAAATTTTGGAAAAGTGGCGATTTATTTCTCAACATAGTCTCCTTTTAGCTCGATACACTTGACCCAGCGATGTTCCAACTTCTTTAACCCGTCTGAAAAATACGTTTTCTGGAGGTCTGCAAAGTAGGCCTCCGTGGCGGCGATAATCTCCTCATTCGACTCAAATTTCTGCCCGGCGAGTGACTTTTTCAAGTTTGGAAACAAAAAGAAGTCGCACGGGACCAAATCTGGAGAATACGGTGGATGGGGCAGCAGTTTGTAGCCCAATTCGACCAATTTGGTCGTGGCGACGGCGGAGGCCAAATGGGGCAATTTTTTCTGCAATTTGGCGTCGAATCGGCCCAGTAATTCGGCATAGTGATCGTTTTACCCTTCTCTAGGTCGTTGATGTAGATCACACCGTGTGAATCCCAGAAAACGGTGACCATCACCTTTCCGGCCGATAGGGCAGGCTTCGCCTTCTTCGGAGCACGTTCGCTGGGTGAAGTCCACTGTTTTGACTGTTTTTTGGTCTCTGGTGTGTACCAGTGGATCCATATTTCGTCGACGGTCACGAAACGATGCAAAAACTCCTTCGGATTGCGCTTAAACAGCATCAAACACTGCTTTGAAGTGGTCTCATGGTTGCGCTTGATGTCCGGAGTGAGCAAACGCGGCACCCATCGCGCCGACAGCTTTCTCATGCCCAAAATTTCATGTAGGATATGACCCACGCGATCTTTTGAGATGCCTACTGTCTCAGCTATCTCGCGCACCTTCAAAGGCAGTCTGCCTATACGAAATCGTGGATTTTTGTCACGTTATCCTTGATGGTAGCCGTTTTCGGGGCACCTGGGCGTGGCTCATCAAAAACCTACGTGCGACCACGTTGAAACCAATTTTTGACGATCGCCATCGAAGGAGAAGAGTCACCGTACACCGCATCTAAGCGCTCTTTGATTTCCCTTCCAAAAACAAGAATCGAATCACCGACCGATATTGCTCTTTTTCAATTTTTCTAAAATCCGCGGACACGTCCGCTTCCACACGCGGTCAAAACAAAAGTGCGAGTCCGATTCGGCTGAAATTTTGACAGTAGCCATCTACGAGAATGTACTACACGATAGTAAATTTCTCTTGCGATAGTGGCGCCATCGGGCGGTGAGGCTAAGTACTTATCGGACCGCCCTCGTATAATCATAACAGTAAAGAACGAATAGCTCAAAAACTAGATGGTCGCACCATGTACGTGTCGGTTGAAAATTTACTCTTAGAGAATAAGATACTGAACGTGCCCCAGGGAACAATAAATCTTCTTTGATAACGTCAGGAAAACTCGCACAGAACAGAGATGCGATAAATGCATCTGCTTTATTAGCTGACGTCACTTATTACCGGAAGTTGCGATGTCAGCAATAGGAACTAGTAACATTTGTCCTTATATTATTTTAGAAAAGCATGAGGAATGATTATAAATGTTGTTTGTGTATAAGATAAAACTTTCAAATATGGCTTACACAGATGTAAGCTATTTCAAAAACCTGTTGGTAGGTCATAAAATCAATCTGTTGGTCGTAATAGTTACTTATGAAGATTTCTCGGAGAAGGATCGAATGAAGCTCGGTCGCGAGTTGTTACAGTGTAGGTATGTGGTTTTGAAAAAAAGTTTAGTAAATGTAAATATTTTATTATTTTCTTCTTCTGTAGCTGAAGTTTCCGCTAACAAACATTGCCTCTCGTTTTGACTATCATAACATTGTTCTAGATTAGGATACGGTTTCGAAACCAGGATTTTCTCCTCTAAGCGAATCCGCTTATTTCCGCTATTTTCCTCAGCATTAGGATATGGACGATATATATCGCATCGTGGGAGAAATGTTGTTAAAAATCAATATTGGGCCCTTTTTGATATATATCTTCAGATCTCCTTTTTTTGTAATGCCTACGATCTTTTAGCGGGAGCTTTATTTAAAAAGTGATGCATTGTTCTAATACATCTTAACTTGATATGTCTCAGTTTTCATTATTTATTTTTTCCATGTTCAGATGAGTTCTTATAATTGATTTAAAAGAAATTATGATAATTTTCCTTAGGGCGACCTCCCCGTTTTCAGTTCCTATTACTATTTTTATGGGGCGATTAATATATGCCTAATTAAGTAGAATTTTCAAAATGTACCTGGAGTGAGGCTCCGGTAACAGCGGTCTTGAGAAAGACAACAGCCCAAAATCAACGCAAGAATAACTTTTTTAAAATCAAAAAAGTAACAAAAAACTATCTTTCCTTCTTTATAAATATATTCTTAATATTAATTAACTTATTTATAGATGTGAGACTATCTTGAACTGATATGTGGTTATTTGGGCTCAAGCAGCTTAAATACTTTTCTAATCTAAATTTTTCAAATCTTATAATATCACAAATTTATAATTTATCCATTCACCATCATCGGAGTAGACTAATATTCTCGAATAGAAGAAAAACAAGAAGACGCAGAAATATTTATCGGACACTACAGATTAGGCAACAACAAAAAGACCTAAAAAATACAGCCAAAATGTAAATCATGACAATATACATAAACTAAAAGGAGACAAGCTCGAATATAAAGAACTACTGAAGTAAAAATTACAAAATTATAATCAGGAGGAACGGTCGATTAATAACGCAAAATCAAAAATCACACAGGAAATTTTGGAAGCAGCAAGAGAAACGAAGAAAGAAAAACTATCCACAATATGAAACAATTACGGAAAAAAAGATACAAACGAGGAGAAAAAAACTACCGTGGAATACGTTTAATAAATCAGACAAATGGCAAAACAAGACAATAAACAAATATTAAAAAAAGAACCCTAGTAAACTTATTGAACATAACAAAGGTTAGAAAAAGCAACAAATCCAAAAAAGAAATAACTAAACTGAAGACAGAAGACGGCAATTTCAGTCGTGAACCAAGCGAAATTTTAAAGACAACTGAACGGTATCAGCAGGACCTATACGGAAATAAGATTGCAAGCCCCCAGATTATTATTATCAACAACCACATCGAGAAAGCGATTCAAAACGTCAATTAGGAAACATTTTCTGACATCGACCTGTAAAAGTTTGAAAAAGCATAAGAACATAATTCCAGAAATGCTCAAATGACTCGACCAAACAACTAAAGACGAACTTCGAAAACTTTTTACCATATGTCTAAATGAGGGGAAATATCCCAAGAAAAAAAAACAGGAAAAACCCAATAATAGTCCTAATTTGCAAAAAGAGAGACTCAACAGACCCGGAAAACTTTCGACCCATCGCACTGTTATGTCACAAATTTAAATTATATTTGAGTAAAGAACAAGCCCGATTTAGAAAACACTACCACCGTAGCATACCTGCATATTGTTAAATTATTAATTGGAAAAGTAAACGTATACAACATACATCCATGGATGGTATTTGTAGACTTCAGGAAAGCTTTTGATACAGTGGAATATTGGAGTGCAATTAAATTACTTAGAAATGACAGGATCGACCAAAGGTACAAAAACATCATAAAATACATATTACAGACAGAAATTCTTCAAGTATACCCCAGGAAACGACAAACAACGTAGGAAAAAACAAAGACGTTAAGCTGGGAGATATTACCTCATTCAAACTGTTTACGTTAAAAGAGATCTTCACATCCCAGATGAGAGGCTAAACGACTTTAAGTACGCGGACGATAAAATTATTTGCAGAAACGAAAAAGAATTTACTGATATGTTGAAAAACTTAAAAACAGAAGCAGAGATGGTTGGATTGGAAATTAATATGTTTTAGACAAAATATATGACCAATGAGAATATGACAAAAATACGCTGCAAATTGCACAAGAAATAGAAAGGGTCGAAAAGCCAAACTACCTACAGCGCTGACATTTGGGTTTTAAATAAGCAAACCCTGCACTCTAAGTCTAAAAGGAAGCCATTGGGTATAGGTCTAAGAAATCAAAAAACCAACGACTGAATAAGAAGTAAAACCGAAATAGCAAACACAGCAACAAGAGTCAGTGTACCTTAATGGAATTGAACAGGACATGTTGGAAGACACAACGAATACTGGAACAACAAAGTGAAAAGATGGTGGCCTAATCAACGTTGGAACGATGATTTGCAGAGAGCAGCGGAACTGAACTAGTATCATAGGGCACAAAACAAGGAAATACGGAGAATCATGAGAAAGACCTATTCTCAAAGAGTTGGAAACACCTAAGAGAAAGAAGGAGAGGAATTTAGTAATTCCTTTCAACATATAACTATTCTGCTAATTTTTAAGTTCTTAACTTTGGCAAAACTGGATGGCGCCCTCTCTTAAAACAAAAGATAGTTTGAATTATGGTTAGTAGACTCACGACCGTAAACAGTGAGTTACAATATGTATTGTGGCACCAACAATGGTTACAAATTCGAGTGTCTAAATTTTGTTTTGTGAATCATACAAGTGGCGCTCAAAATAGCTGCTAAAACGAGTTTCAACGCGGATTTCAGTTTTGCTATTGGAGCCCGTTGTTGTGCCCTGCGCTCATCGCCTGCCACTAAAGAAAACGTCGTTGTTTGCAACCACAATTTACGTTCTGCAGCCTACGATTTTAGAATCAACTTTGCTGAAACTTTATGCAGGTCTAGTTTCAATTGATCTACAAACGTCAGGATGAATTACTTCTGAACGCCTTCTTCTGTCGTCTTCAATAGATTCACGATCCCTTCGAAATTGTTATAAGGAATATTTTCCTTTAAAATAAAATGAAGCCTGGTGCCCATATATGACAATTTATTCATGAATATTTTTAAGACAATTTTATTAATTTTTTAAAAATTTAATTAATGTACGATGTTCCAGTTTCACAAAAAAAACTTCTTTTTTTATAGAATGCCTCATAAAGTAAAAAATGATGATTGAATTGAAATTCTAACGAAGTTACTAATTTTTGGGCATGAGTATGTTCGCCGGGATTTAATTTATTTATTTTACATCCGAAAAATCTGATTCTTGCGGGAAACGAGTGCTTAAAGTTTCAAGATTACCGACATATAATTAGATTTACCGCGCTATGCCGAGAAATATAATTTTCCGAGATTTTCAGAGCGTCCGACCATAGTAATCGCGCGCCGCATACAGCAGTACTGTATGCGCGATCACCACACGCCGTCACACGTCAGCGTAGTGGGAGCTCGGGCCGACTACTTAAGCTCGAGCAGACAATTATTTCGTTGAGAATTGCACGTTCTCCACCCGGGTCAATAGTCCAAACGGACTGGACTGGGTCGCCTGCTGGACCGCGCCTTCCTGGTCTAGCGATGTAGGTGAGGCTAGGCTTGTGTGTATATGGTGTTCCACTATACACTTCCTTCCTTACGTCCTACCCCGCTAATGACCAGCATTGCCGAGGACCCTTGTAAGAACGGGCAATGTTGTCATCCTACCGTCACTGCCGAGGACCCTTATAAGAACGGGCAGTGTCGGTTCCTTTCCTAATTTCCTACCGCTATTGGTCGACATTGTCGAGGACCCTTATAAGAACGGGCAATGTCGTTCCATCCTGCTGACGCTGTCGAGGACCCTTATAAGAACGGGCAGCGTCAGTTCCTTTCTTTCCTTCCTACCGTCACCTATACACACACGCACTGAATGCTGTAAGTTTGTTTTTGTTTCCATAATGACCAGGAATGTGTTTTCCCGCCAGGTGCCCTCCGATGTCCGTTGATAAGGGCGCTTAACAACTGTCACCCCGACGATTATCACCGCCGCCGCGTGTAAAGATCGCCGCCACGTGTAGAGACGCCGCCTATCGCCGATCGACGCCCGGTTATTGTTACATACCGCGTATATCGCCGTCGGTCGAATTGTAGTACGAAACGCCGTAGACAGCGTCCGCGGATTTAAGACACGAGGCGCAATCATTTGAATACGAGCCGTCGTGAATATCGTCGCAACCGTGTAGTACGAGGTACGTAATTAGCATCGTAAATTATACCGACGAGTTACCGTCTTCAGCGCAACCGACCAGTACGAGCTAGCGTGAACAGCTCTCAAAACATACTTTTGCTCTCCACACCGTGTAATTATTTATATTATTGTCCATCTTACATTGTAAGTTAGTTTTAGGCCATGTCTTTTTTATAAAAGAATGGGATACAGGATACAGGATGTTTTAAAACCGTTTGTTTTATTACCTAGTCCCATTTGTATCATTACATGTAACAATTGGCAGCCGGCAGCCAGCACTAATACGCACAATTGAACCCTTGCTTGCCGTTTCTCCACTGTAACAAGTTGCCCGGTGCATAAGTGGGCCCTCGACCACATGAATCCCGAAGGTTGCGCCCGAGAACCGACCACCGAGTGAATGTTTTGACCTTCAGACAGTCAAACCGTTGATCAGTTCAGAGAGCAGGGATATCCCGAATATAAGTAGATACCGTCAAGCCGATACCCCTGCGCTGACTATTTGACCGATGACTGTCTGCACGAGAAATATCCACTGACCGATGTTCCGCTGCCGGAAACGAAGTAGATCCGTAGAGCACGACCTGCTCCCCTCCTCCTACATAAAAAGCGTCACAAAATTATATTGTATTTAACATACAGAGAAACGATTCGTACTATTACATTTTATGAGCAGTTTTTTTCGGTCATAACTAGGTATATTTTATAGTACCCCTCGTAGCACCACTATTGCAGAATATTTTTACGATCCCGAAGTCGCAATTATTATACCTTTGTTCTGAAGATTGTGTACTTTTGTAGCATCTAGATAATAAAGTCAATTCATTATTCGTAGTAGGCCAATTGGGCCACAAAATAAATATAAAACCGAGACACTGGCGACGTCGTTTAAAAAAAAAAGTCGACTATAAAATCATCTTATTTTTTATACTGTTCTTATATAACCTTCTTCGTGATATCTTACCTAATATAAAAGAAATATAAACCAAACAAAAAGATAAAAGAGCTTATCTTACAATAAAACTTCTTAGATAATCCCCGTGTCGATTTATTGTCACTAATATTTCATTCCGAAGAGAGTAAAAACTTTTTCGTATCTTTGTGTTTGGTATGCAAGTAAAGATAACCTCCGGGAATCTCCGAATTCTCTCTTGTTCCCGAAGGCGTTAATCAGTGTCGCAGTCTAATGAGGTCGTGTTTAGAGACTAGAACTGTCCCATTGTTGCCAATATTTACTGTTGTCTGTTACTGATAACATCTGCATAATTGAAAGTGTTACGAGATGTTTCTATATAGTTTGAATAATTTTAGGGTAAAATTAAATTTTCATTTCGAGTTTTAACTTTTAAATAAGTTATTCAGATAAAGTTTGTTCTTTAAAATTATTTAAACGAGGTAAAACTTAACGGAACCCTCTTATATTATGTACATGTTACATTTATAAGTATATTAAAACATATTTATCCTGATGTTAGCCGAAAAGTGGGAACTATGGTTTTATAAGGCAGTAACATTGGACATTTTTACTACATGAAAAACTAGTCTTAAGTGAAGTTTCAGTAAAGTTTTTCCTAGTTCAAAATCAATCTGTTAGTGCTATCTTGTGCACCGCCCGAACCCTCAAGGACTATCCCCAGGAATATTAGTTGAGAAAAACACCGTCGTTTTATCCACATTAAGAACATAATATTAAAAACACTTTCCGCAAATAACGCACTGACAATCCTCACAACCGGCACCATTTTTGTCAGGTATAAATGCAGTATTGTGATGGTATTAGCACCAAAATTGTAATGTAGTTTTGCATAAGGATTCCTTATTCCATAGAGTCGAAGACCTTGCTCAAGTCAAAAAAACAATACCACATTAAATTCTAATCTATGAAACGATTGCAATATATTAAATGTAAGATCTAAAATGCCCAATACTGTATTTTTATTTCTTCTGAAACCAAACTAACAATCGAAGGAATAATGATAAATATCCAGGAAACTGACTATTTCAAACGCAATATTTTTTTCAATAATTTTGAATATTATTGGAAGCAAGGATATTGGCCTATAATTTTTGGCCAGCTCTATATCTCTGTTTAAAAATAAGCATTACTATAGCCTTTTTTCGAACTAATAGTAATAGGTTTTCCTTAAAACAAAGATAAATTAATTTAAAGTTACCCAACAAGCAAAATTCGACCCATCCTCCATGAGTGTTACTTTTTTAAACTGGGCCACCTGTGATTGAATTAGATTTGGCTCCATCTGACTTCTTTTTATTCAGAAATTTAAAAAAAAAAGCTTCTCAGTAGGCGCCATTTCCAAAAGATCATATTGATGTCTACTTTGAAGTCAACAGAAATCTCTTTTTCTGATGGAATAGAGTTAAATCTGAACAAATCTTAAGTTTGGTTTTTAAAATGGAAACCTCACAGTACCTCGAAAAATATAAATATTCTGTGTATTATAACATACGAGGGGGGATCTAAAAGTAAAGGGAATTGGGCTGTGGTGGGGAGGGAGAGTGGGGGAACTTATTGTTCGACCAGGTATCCGTTAGAGTCACTCTTCCTGAGTCAGTGTGCGAAGCTATGTAGCTGTAAGTGCATCGATTCACCCGTGACAATTTTTTTAGTATAACAACTTTTTCCATTTCGCTGAAAACGTGATGATAGATTGTCGAGAGCAACACGCGGCTGTGTATACATATATATATATATATATATATATATATATATATATATATATATATATATATATATATTATACGGTTGCAGCCAAAATTGTCCCTTGCCTTCTCACAGACGAGCAAAGGAAGCGTCGACTTTACGCATGTTTTGAACTTCAGAATCAGCTCGAAGAGGACCCTGAATTTTTTTCCAAAGTGATTACTGGTGATGAATCGTGGTGCTATAGATATGACCCCGAAACAAAGTGACAAATAAGCTAGTGGAAGACAGCTGACTCTCCTCGTTCCAAAAAAGCTCTCCAAGTGAAGTCAAACATCAAGAAAATGGTCATTTGCTTTTTCGATTGCAGAGGTGTTGTGCACGCGAAGTTCGTTCCCCCGAGTCAAACTGTCAACGAGAAGTTCTACTGGGGGGGTTTGAAAAGATTGAGGGAGAGCATCCGGAACAAAAGGGCAGACCTTTGGCGCACAGACGACTGGCGGCCCACACTACCCTCTCCGTAAAACAGTTTTTAACCAAAAACGGCATGACACTGATTATTCACCACCCCTACTTACCGGATCTAGCCCCCTGTGACTTTTTTTTGTTTCCTAAATACAAAAGGGACATGAAAGAAAAGCGTTTTGTCACTGTGGAGGAGGTAAAACAAAAATCGCTGGAAGGCCTCAAGGACATCCCGATAAGTGAATTTAAAAACTGTTTTGAACAAAGGAAGGATCGTTTGGAGAAGTGTGTTGTAGTCAATGGAGAATACTTTGAAGGTGATCAAAATTTGGTGTAAAAATATTAAGAAGTAAAGAAGTTATGACGAAATTTCCGTTTCCCCCCTCGTATACCTAAATAAAATTATTATTGAAATATTCACGTTCAAAGTTTGGTTTTGTATTTTGTCGATTAATCTACCTGGGTAAATTTGAATAAAAATTTACGCTTTTTTGCTCTTTTTTATGAAACTTTTACTTCATCTGCAAATTGTTAGTTATTAAAAATTAAAAATTTATTTTACAAAAGCTCCAAAGCATTATTCCTTAAAGATTTAATTAAATGCTCGAATTTATGGATATTCACGTTTCTAAGTTTGGAGATTTTATTACAAACACGTTCCTTTTGAAATCCCATAAAACAAATGAAGGTGCGTCAAATCCAGGGAGCGAGTCGGCCATCCTTTTTCTCTTTTTCTACCTAACCACCAGTGAGGAGACATATTTAGTTAGTCAGCATTGTTAAATTCCAATATTTTTTAAGAGGTACTGGACGCTTTTAATCTCTATATAAGAAATATAATCCTTTAATTAATCTCTCAATGCTCCGAAAATTCAGAAGTTTTTACGGATTTTGAGCGTAAGCCTCTTGTTTTCAACAAAAAATTATAATTTGTACTTGAAACAATGAACAGATGAAAGTAAAGTGTATCATTCAGCTTGCAAATAAACATTCTTTGTCTTAGTTGTTAATTTTTAGAAGTGTGAATCAACTATAAAGAGTATTTATAGAATGGCTGATGACTTTAATAAGTCTCATTGTGTAATGGAACAAATGTTAATTATTTTCATTGTTCAATGTCAACTATATTTTGTTAAAATAAATAATCAAATAATCACTCTGTGAATAGATATGCCGTGGGAATAGGGTAGTTATATTTTTTTATCACTATCCACGAAGGTCTAAAGGAAGAATAAATCAGTTATCGAACTTAACTTTTATGATCTTTGTCATTTAAATGTTTTCTTAAAAAAATACATAAAGTCAGTTAATTTATGAAGACGTAAAAGACCCTCTCTTAGAATTGCCTATCAATCCGTCTAAGTAATCCTGCCCTGGTTAAGTATATAGGACCAGATGTGATAAGGGTAGTTCTAACATGTGGTATATGGAATACCGTTAAAATATTTTAAATTATTGAACGATTTTCCCATTATTAGGAAACAAAAGGATGATCAAATACACTCACTATAATAGAAATATATCGTTTGACCATTTGTAAAAAGAAGTATGATTAATAATTGTTTTTTCAATTCACAAGAAATAATGAGTTAAGATATTTATTGCCAAAACAGCCAAGGAAAGTGAATAGTTTTTTTTACAGTCTTTAACATATATTCTTTTAGTTATAGAAAGAAGTAAAATAGTTTTATCAATTGTGTTATATAAAAATTAAGCTTAAGATGCTCACAGGTCAACTCGTGAATCAAACATCCGGTATGGTACAGCTAACGCCCTCAGTAAGAAAACTCCCAAATCTTCGAACAGAAGGGTGTCAGAGGAGTGTAAGATTTGAATACACTCTTTTAAGGAATAGTAAATTTTAGTTCCAATCTGAAATTCGAATGAGGGTGATCGGTACCATTCTATAAGCCCAGTGCCGTAGTGTATATTTGGCGGGAATGAAGGTTTTCTTTGTTTGATTTGTTTTTGATTTAATTCGGGAAGTTAAGGGAGTATCATGTGTTATTTTAGTGGGGCATTTCGCGATGTTCATACGGTTCGATTAAGTAATATAAATAGCTGTTTTTCGCGTTTTATTTTCTTTTTTGTTTAATATTTTATTAAGCTATTTATACGTGTTTTTCAAAATTGAGTTTTATATTTTTGGTTAAAATAACGGCCGAGAAGAGCAATTATGTTAGTTTTTCGTAATTGTTATTAGTTTTAAGTTTCTCATTGTAAATAGTCCTTTTTATTCTATTTATTGTGTTAATAGACTGAGTGTTTTGAGAAACTTGTTTTATTCAATTTAATTAAAACCTTCACGCGAATTAACTCGCGGGCGCGCTGCTGCGAGATCTACAAAGCAAGAGATGTCTACTGACCAACTAATTAGCAGCCTTTCCTAAGTCCTGAAGATCTGAGTCATGGTTGTGGTAAGCTTTAATAACCGTAGTGTTTGGTACTAAAGCTGCAAGAGAGAAGTTGAACGACCAGACTTCCAGAGTGTCTTTATTACTGTGAAATTTCAATTGTAGGTTATTAAAATAGGTACTAATTAATATGGGACAAAAATGATTATAGATAGGATAACTAACGCTACCCCAATATGTCATCGGCAAGAGTCTATAATCAAATTCTGTCACAACTGTAAGAAATGAATAAATAATCGCCGTCAATATTTTTACCTCCCACCTCTCTCTATCTCTCTTATTCATGTATACTTTTTTTCAACTTTTCGGACTAGAAGATCAGTATTGTATAAACTATTTATCTTTAAAAATAATCTGAAAATATTTTACTTTAATTTTTTAATATAGGCTTAAACACTACCTAAGATTACGTAGAATGTTGATAGGGGCCTTTTATTTTTATTTTTTAGAATTGTATGTTCATTTATTTTCTTTTGTAAAATTTTATGGAATAATAAATGTATTAATATTAATTAGAAATAAAAATAATGAAATAAATTATTAAAATAAAACTACAACAAATTCCACTAAAAAGTAAAAAAATAAATGGGCTAAGTTTTTCTTAAAAAAAAAACTTACTTGGTAGTTTGAGTCCTAAATTTTTTACACATTTTCTTTTATTTTGTTCAGTTATACACATTTATATATATGAGGATATTCAAAACTGCTAACTTTTAAATTTATCTAAATAAATCGACATAAAAACATATTTTATTTCCTTTTATATCTTATCAAAGTTCAGCGCACAATTCACAATATTTCAAGGAAAATTTAGGGTTTCCTGTTGTTTCTAGTGATGTTAATCAGTGGCGCCACCAAATTGGGTCGTGTTGAGAAAACAGAATTGTACCCATGTTGCTTATATTACAGATAACATCTGCATAATTGGAAGTGGTGCAATAAGATAATTGTAGTATATTTGCATATATTGAGATAAGGTTGATTTCAAGAGTATTGCGTTTTAATGAGATATTGCAAATTCTGTAATTACAAATTAATTTTTTATATTATTCTGAGAAATGATTATATTTTAAAAGAAATGATCAAGAATTAATAATTTTTGGGTTATTGAGTGAGTTAAGTGAGTTTTTCATCTTTTATTAACAAGAATTGCTTCTTGATATAAAAACTAACCCATTCGGCTTGCTTTGCATCAAGAATGGTAAGCAATAAAAATGTTTATTTGAACCTGAACTATAATCAAGAAAAATTTCTAATCTCTAGCTAGAACCTGACATGATGCCTTTTATAATAAATTCGAACCTGTCTAGTAAATAAGTCAGGATTTTAAAATATTTTAACCAAGAAGTAATAAAACTAAGTTTCCCATATTGATTATTTTATATTTTCTATTAAGGTCTGCTTAAAAATAGAAAAAACTTAGTCAATCAACACAAAATAAATACCATTGAGTTCATTGAACTAAACGAAACCATCCGAGAACAAAAAAAAATATAGAAAATTATCAAGAATAGCAGATAGAGCAGGTCATAGAACTAAATAAAAGACTGCGGAGTGTATTCGTGGAGGCCTAGAAAAGAAAAAATTAACAACTTTAAGAGATAATTAAGAAAACACTCACCACTGAAATACTAAACCTCTTAGAAAATTTTTACAAGCATTATATAGCACCAAAGGAGAACCAATAAAAGCTTCCAAAAGAAATTTTGAAAAAATAATGGAATGGTAATATACCAGAACTAATTAAAAAGGCGAAAACACTGTCATTAACCTTCTACAGATACTTTTTAACGTCTCAACAAAGAATCTATACCCGAAAATTGGACTAAAACTCTAACAGTACTAATAACAAAAAAGGGGACCCTGCCAGACTAGAAAACTACAGACTTATATCTTTCTTATCTCGCGTATACAAATTTCTCACTAAGATAATGGTAAATATGAGTAGACTAAACTCCAAATTTGACATTTATCAAACAACTAAGCAGGCCGAATTTAGAAGCTGGCTTACCACGTGTGATCAATCAACTGATAAATACCGTGATCAAAAAAGTCAACGAGTCCCATTTTCCTTTGTATTTAGTGTTTGTTGACTTTGAAAAAGCCTTCGATACCGTTGAAATGCGGTCAATAGAAGACATTCATCAATAGTAGAATAAATCACAGATATCAAACATTAATATAACACATCTTTAAAAATACAATCATATCGATATATTTAAAAGCATTAATTAGAAAAACAGGAGAATATTGAACAATGGTAAACATCCTAACCATCTTAAATTTGCCGACGATATACTACTGATCTTAGACAACAGAGAAAATCTCCAAGTAATGATTAATGAACTACACGTTATATCCCAAGTAAAAGGGCTTATCATGAATCTATAGAAAACGAAAGTCATGACCATTCAAATAACACAACGCCACTGATAATTGGATCCACCCAAATAGAACAAGTTCAAGAATAGATATATCCAGGGCAATTGATCAAACTTGGAAAAGACAAGATCGAACACGGAACGAAATTGGCATGGACACTCTTCAGTAAACTCTCTGACGTTTTGAAAAATCCTATTCTTCTCAGAGCCAGAGTTTCATATCTACGAAGCTCAGACTTAAAGACTTAAAAAAAACACGACAGTGGAAAGACAAATGATTGTTTCAAAATTAAAAGTTAAAGAAGCTGGATCAGAGACCTGACCAAAATAATAGATGAGATAGAACATGCACCAGAAATCAAATGGAGATGAGAGGGGCATGAAGAGAAATACCAAGATGAAAGGCGGAATAAGATAATCTTGGGGTGGCGATAATATATGGGCCATAGAATGAGAGGAAGACCTCAATTAAGTTGAAGCGCTGATCTTAAATAATACACTGGATAGTCATGGCGCAGACTGGCTAGAGAGCGAGAGAAGTAAAGAAACAAAGGAGAGACTTATAGCCAAAATTGGAAATTGGATAGACAATATGTTTAAAGAAGAAAATCATAAGATTTCTAGTTAGTATTCTAATTATAAAATTTGTTTCATGTCGCTTCATGAATTGATGAAACAAATGAAAGCTTTCAATTATCTAATGAACAGAACCTGTTTCAAACTTATGTAAGACATTCTACATATACCTATTTAATAGAAAAGACAGTATCTAATTTTCTTGTTTATTCACAGACCCATATAGATCTATTCTACTAAACAAGATTATATACGGCAGGAACTCGATAGATACGCTTACAAAACACGACGTCATTAGTTAATGTCACTTGTTTAAGGTGTATCGACCGGAATTTGGAGAATTCTCGCATGTAAAACGGATATTGGTTTCACCTGGAGTATTTCTTTATTTTGGTCATTTAAAAAGATGTAAAAATCTTTTAATGCGTGCTTTTTTAAGTTAACTTTTTTACATGATTAAGAACAATTAAAAAATTAATATTACTTTCTAACATAGGCGATTAAAATTGATCCATTTAAATGTTGTACTTCCTAGTTTAAACAAGCCGCACAGGAACATTCAAATTCAATTTTTTTGATATATTATTTAGACCAGGGCTTATCTGTTTTTAGGTGGATGTGAAATGGAACATGGAGATTTTTAAATGAGAGTCTTCAGAATAACCTGAATAATAATAATTTTGATGTGCATACTTTCAAAAAGTTGGGCAACATTGTTTTTATTAATAAAAATATAAAATTAACGAAAAAAAAAAATTTTGTTTAACTTTTCTCATGTGTAACTTTGAAGGTATTCATTTTAGGGGAAAGTTGAGGAGGAAAAAAAGTTTCGTAATTAAATTTGCCATAAGATAGGTTAGTCGGAAATCTCAAAACATATTTCCTTTATTGCAAAATAGCAATAATTAAAAAAAAGGTGAAAAAGCAGGTGTTTAATCAATTTTTTTCGACCAATTAAATTTCTCTGAAGATCTTCATATTAAAGCAAAAAAACTTGATGTCATGAAAAAATAACGCGCTGAAATTCGTTATGATCGAATCGATAGTTTTTCCACAATAATTTTGCAATCCGATTTCGTTTACAAAAATTGACCATTCTTCAAGTTTGTCTGAGTCCAAAATATCACGTTAACTTATTTAAATTTATTTTCGACATATAGTAGGGAATTCAAGCTTTCCATAGATTTTTTCAGAATCAAAATCGGATGAGTTGGACGCCCTTAGGGATTGTCTAAAGACATTGCTAGATATTTTTGCTTATAAACAAATAGATTATCTTGACCGATTTTCATTGGACCTTTTTTTGCAATGCATGGTTTGAAAATACTTGGAAAGATGCTTCTTCTCGTTAAAAAAAAATCAAATCAGTCAATTGGTTTCCGAGATACAAACTGTCAAATTTGACAGCCTGTTACGGTGAATCTACGATCGAACAATATCGACCTGAACCAAAAACTTTGTCTTGCCGAGCTCTTTTTTGATACAAATATTTAAATGTTTATGTTATCGGAAACTTGAACAAAAGAGGGTGTGCTCTCATTTTAAAAATGAATTCGAAGATTCAAAATACATATCTGAAAAAAATTTTAATTTTCTCGACTTCTAATGGAGCGATTTTGATCATTTTTTTAAACCGATGTACCGCGAATAATGGAACTCAAATATCATAATACCATGTGCCCATCGTGCATTCATTTTGTTATAAACAACAATGACGTTATTTATGCAACATACTTATAGCATACTGCACCCTATAGACTTGCCAAGCGAATCTTTGTTTATTAATATAATTAAGCATACTATAACAATATATATTTACTTTAATTTTTAAAATTGTTCAAACAATCATTGTTTAAACAAATGGAAAAAAATTTTGGTTTTAAATTATTTTATTAGTAAAATACAGATAAAAATAAAAGGATAATGTTTTAAAATATAACCGTTAACATGAAAGTAGTGGGGCGGGAGTAAGAAACATCTGCTCAAATTAAAGATATAGCCTTTCTAAAGGTTTGTGAAAATATACTAGTTACAGTGTTACCAGAAATTATATTTCATAAATGTGCACGACATGGTATGTATAATTAACATATAAATAAATTCAATTTGGAAACAAATTTTTCAATTTCAATTAATGTCGTGTTTCACCATTATATTTACTCATTAATCAAATATTTTTCTTATTTTTTTTCGTATAGGGGAATATTATACTATTATTGCTGAAAGAATGGTAACTGGGAATTGCATATAAAGAGTTCGCGTAAAATGTTGCCATATTTAAATGCCAGTGTTCATTTTCTTTATGCTAAATCTTTGGAAATATATATGCAGGATATACACAATCTTCCATCCATGATGAACCCCACTGAATATGACAATTTCATCAGTCAGATTATTTTACTGTTAGAAAATCTGAAAAATTCTGGTGTGGCGTTTGGACAGACATGTATATAGAGCAGTTTAAAATATAATGTTTAGTGCTAACAGTGCTTTATTAAACTTTTTGAACATAATTTATAAAGAATAACTATTTTATTTTTATCTGTTTTTTATGAATAAAATAATTTAAAACCAAAATCTTTTTCAATTTGTTTAAACAATGATTATTTAAACAATTATGATAATTAAAGTAAATATATAACTTTATAGTATGCTTAATAATATTAATAAACAAAGATTCGCTTGGAAAGTTCAATACTATAGGATGCAGTATGCTGTAAGTATGATGCATAAATAACGTCATTTGTTTATAATAAAATGAATGCATGATGGGCACATGGCATTATGATATCTGAGCTTCATTATTCGCGGTACATCGGTTTAAAAAAAATGAACAAAATCGCTCCATTAGAAACCGAGAAAATAAAATTTTCTTTTAGATATATATTTTGAATCTTCGAATTCAATTTTAAAATGAGAGCTCTCCACCCCTCTTTTTTCATTTTTCACCCGCGTTATTCTTTTCATTTTTTTTATTAAAGTTTTCGATAACATAAACATTTAAATATTTGTATCAAAAAAGAGCTCGGAAGACAAAGTTTTTGGTTCAAGAATCAGGTCTGTATTGTTTATAGATTCACCGTAACAGGCTGTCAATTTTGACAGTTTGTATCTCGACAACCAGTTGACGGATTTGAAATTTTTTTCACGAGAAGAAGAGTCTTTCCAAGTACTTCCAAACCATGTATTGCAAAAAAAATACAATGAAGATCCGCCGAGATAATCCATTTATTTATAAGCAAAAATATCAATAATGTCTTTAAACAATTCCTGAGGGCGTCCAAATCATCCGATTTTGATTCTGAAAGAAGCCTCGGAAAACTTGAGTTCCCTGCTATATGTCGAAAATAAATTTAAAACGTTAACGTGATACTTTGGACTCAGACAAACTTGAAAAATGGTCAGTTTTTGTAAACGAAATCGGATTGCAAAATTATTATGCAAAAACTATCGATTCGATCCTAACGAATTTTAGTGTGTTATTTTAGCATTGCACAAAGTTTTCTTTGCTCTAATATGAAGGTCCTCAGAGAAATTTAAATGATCGAAAAAAATTTATTAAGAACTTGCTTTTTTTACCTTTTATATATTTCCCTTATTGCTATTTTGCAATAAGGGAAATATATTTTGAGACTTCCTACTAACTTTGTTTTATGGCAAATTTAATTACAAAACTTTTTTCCTCTTCCGCTTTCCTCTAAAATGAATACCTTCAAAGTTACACGGGAGAAAAGTTAAAAAAAAAACGTTTTTTTTTCGTTAATTTTATATTTTTATTAATAAAAACCATGTTGCCCAACTTTTTGAAAGTACGCATATCAAAATTATCGTTATTCAGATTATTCTGAAGGCTGTCATGCAAAAATCTCGATATTCCATTTCACGTCCACGAAACCCCGATATTTTACAGATAAGCCCTGATCTATATTGGATATGTTCAGAAAAAAAAACAAATCGAATACTTTTATGAAATAGAACAAAAGCGCTTGCAACCTTTCAAAATGACAATCAATATTCTTTCTTGTCATTGACATGTTATTTCATAATAGAAAAATATCCACTAATGAAGTTTTATTCTGCAGTTGCATCTGCATTATTTGTAAATACTAACAATATCAAAAAATATTTTTAGGCTTTAAATTACATGACAAGTACAGGTTCAAAAAAAACTTTACTATTTCCCTTTGCAAACTTTTAATCAACTGTTTTGAATTTTTCCCCCATGTTTGGCAAACAAACGGAAACGCATATTGCCGAAAGCAGGCGTCTGCTACACGGCAAAATGATTTGCACAACATGATTACGTTCAAATGACGTCGTTTTTGTTACGTCTTGTCGCCTTCGCTTACCCGGTTTCCGGTAATTTAATATTAAATGGCTCGACATCAGGCTCACTTCTCTGTAGATACTGCTTCAAATAAATTAGAAACTTTACTAAAAATTAATATAACTTCAATGAAACAATTAACGAAAAACGTATTTGGTGGCTCAGCCGGTGAAATTTCTCAATAGCTAAATCCTCCTTTCAAAACTGGAGGTCCAAAACAATGGAAAATCAAATAATATTATAGCATCTTTTGTTATTACCGGAATTCATCACTTTATTTTGTGCGTTTTCAGTTTGCTACAGTATGCTCCTAATTTAATAATATTGTAAGTCAGCAGTATAGAGAACATCATAGCGCCATCTCGATGATAAGGGAATCAATACGAAAGCAAAGCTTTACAGCGAAAAATCGAATATATATTTTTTAAATCTAGCATCTCGTATATGATAACTTGGTTATCTGTTACAAGTGGGGATTTTTTTGCGCCACAATGAAATCTATTCAATTTACTCTCTTCCTATTATATATATATATATATATATATATATATATATATATATATATATATATATATATATATATATATATATATATATATATATATAAAGAGAAGTTAACGTCCGTGTAATTTTTAAATAAAATAAGAAATTTTTCTCATGCTAAAAAGTGCGGAGATCTCCAAAGAACATGGAAAAACAGCGCTGTTTCGTCCTAGTATGGGATTGGTCTGGCCATTGCATTCGGTACAAACCATCATCTCGTATCGGTGTCCTATAAACAGATTTCAAAGGTTGAAAAATAGTACATAAGACACAGTGGCGACATCTCCATGGCTCACTCAATAACATAACAATAACACAAATTAACAAATGTTGTATAAAACCACGATGTAGTGGCGCGATGGTAAATTAAAAAAGAAATGTACCAAAACTCGATACACGAACTTGCTACTCTAAGGATAGAGGTCGCATTATTCGGCATCGGCAACCAAACTATCTATGAATTTCACAGTTCAAGTTCAGTTTCGCAGAGAGAGAATTTTTTATTTTAAAATTGTACGGACGATAACTTCTCTTTTTAATTTTTAAGCCAACAAGTAGGCTTAAAACATACACAACAGCTCTCTTAGGAAGATCGTTGGTGTGTGTGTGTGTGTGATTTTCATTTAAATATCTAGTATTTGACGAAACAATTTTTCTTATTTGGAAAGGTAATTTCACAAGATTGAAAGTTTTTTTATGGAAATAATCGCTGTTTGAAAAGTTTCAAAAATTTATTAAAAATTAACGCAGCATCTAATCAAAAATATTCTCTGCTAAGTCTTAGATAATATTATATAGAATATGTTGCTTAGATTTGATTGAAATCGGTTGAGTACACTACATATATCATTCGTTGCGTAGGTAACGTCGACCGCATTCACTCAATATTGTTGTTTGGCGACGCCGAATTCGTTGCTAGTCGGGCGCAAAGGAACGCGGAGTATGTTTCAGAAGTCCGCAATCAACCGTCGACGGAAATTTTCGCTAGCTCTCATGTGTAGTATATAAGACGCCTTAGACCAGTAGGCCGCATTGTCAAGTTAGTTTTGTAAGCACAAGCAGTTGAATTGTTAAGATAAATAGAAGAGAGAGACCCTTCACCGTACCATGGTTAAAAAATCGCGGGTATTTTGTAATAGAAGGTTGAAAAATTTGCAAAAATAAAAAACGTATTAACTCAACAAGCTGCACTACCTAACAACACACTATTAGCATCTTCTAAGTTGGCATACAGAGTGGGAAAGTGCAAAAAACCTCATACCATTGCAGAAGAACATATTTTGCATGCTGCACTCGACATGGTTAATATTATGCTAGTGAAATCGTAAAGAAAACTAATTACAAAGGTACCTTTATCTCACCGCAGTATTAGTCGAAGAATTCATCATATAGCTGAGCATCTCAGTGACTAATTAATAGAGAAAATGAAAGGCAAGAAATTTGGTCAACTTGATGGGGCTATTGCCAGTAATAAAGATGCACACCTTATTTCTTACGTACGCTTTCTGATGATAATATTATTATTGAAGACTTTCTTTTCTGCGAAACCATCACTGAAGGAACAAAGGCTCAAGACTTGTATGAAATTCTTGACAGGTGTATAACAAAAAAAAATTAGATTGGGAAAAGTTTATCGGTGTATGTACTGATGGCGCTCAATCAATGTCTGGCGGCTATCGAGGTTGTTGTTGTATGTGAGTAGAGTTATGGGTCAGTACACTGCGAGCTGGTAGATCTATTGTGCCTGCCTACTGCTGCCTAGTCTTAAGAGTCACCGGTTAGAGCAAGTTTTTCAGTCCTATCCGTCAGGAATCTCAGGATGTTGGACGTGTTCAAGGTGGGTAGCTCCCCTTCTTCGATTTGGTGTGCTTCCAAGAACCGCAACTTAAGGTTTTCTAGAGCATTGCACTCTGCAAGGATATGAATAGAGATTTCGTCTTCCTCCTCACAGAACCTGCACTCTTCTCTTTCTACCAGTCCCAATTTCTT
The DNA here is from genome assembly GCA_034092305.1 of Diaprepes abbreviatus. Classification (NCBI taxonomy): domain Eukaryota; kingdom Metazoa; phylum Arthropoda; class Insecta; order Coleoptera; family Curculionidae; genus Diaprepes; species Diaprepes abbreviatus. The sequence continues at coordinate 17,069,065 of JASJET010000200.1, read as the reverse complement.
GAGGTGTCCCTTCAGGTGGCAGTGCCCCGTCAGGACCCCTATCAGAACTCTGAGCTGGTTTTTACTCAAGCTTTCTTTGAATCTCTTATGGTAGTAGTTCCCCAAAAGTATCTGCGCTCCGTCCAATAATTGGATCTTCTGCTTTCTTCTTTTATCTTTAGTTCTTCGAGCATGACGCTGCTACTGATTTCACAGAATGGATCTGGTCCCCGAAAAGGTGTCTCAATCCTTTTCCTCGCGAGCCTGTCTACTATTTCATTCTTCTCTATCCCGACATGTCCCGGTATCCACATGAGGGTGACTTTATTATTGTTACTGAAATTACTCAGTTCCTCTAGGTATTCCCGGACCATCTTGGAACTGATAATTTGACAGCTAAGAGGACTGATAACTGCTTCACTATCCGTCATGATGATAATCTCTTGGGGCTATCGAGGTTTCCACGCTCTTATTAGCAGTAAATCACCACATGCTATGTGGACCCATTGCATCATCCATAGGGAAGCACTTGCATCAAAGTCGAGAAGATGTGAATTGAATTTGGAACGTATCATAGACGTAGTAAACTACATAGAAACTAAGCCGCTGAAAGCCAGACTATTCAAGAAACTTTACATGGACATGGGAGCTGAACACAAAACTCTACTGTATTATTTCAGTTCACTATGGCTTCCCGAGGAAATGTCTTATCCCGTGCATTCGAGTGACATCAAAAAATTCACACTTTTCTGAAAGAAGAAAGTCATGCGAACTCCAGAGACTTTGTCGAACCAGACTTTTTACTGAAACAGGCATTTTGTACGATATATTTGACAACTGAGTGCCTTGAATCTGTCTCTCCAAGGTAATAATATGCAAATCTTAATTCAATTGGAAAAGATTGCAGATTTTAGAAAAAAAAATTGCAGTTGTGGATGTCGTCAAGATTGTTTCCCACATTTGCGTAAATACGCGTCCTCTAATGAGCTCGTTATATCAAGACTTTTTATCTCTTTTCACGGAATACCTTTCAAAGATCTCTAAATGGTTTGCAAAATACTCTACAAAAGAAAATGTCGAGAAATTTTCGTGGAGTAATGATCCTTTCCATGTTCAAGCTGCACCAGAATTTACTTCATAAGAAGAAGAAAGTCTCATCGAACTCTCTTGCGGCAACAGCCTTAAAACAAAATTCGCTTCTTCCAATTTGGTGGAGTTTTGGATAACCATCAAAAATGAATATCCAGCTCTAAGTTTAAAAACTATTAGGATTCTCACTCCCTTTACAACATCCTCTTTATGTGAAACTGGATTTTCAGCTGTAGCTGTAATAAAGAGCAAATATCGCTCGAAGATCAACATGGAGCAAAAAATGAGAGTTGCAGTGTCAGGCTTTTTCATTCACTTTGAAAAAATGTGTGGAGATCATCAAGCTCACCAGTCTCATTAACTTTTTTCCCTATTTTTCTTTAATGATAATATATGCTTGTGTAGCAACACCTATATATGAGCCACAGATTGTGGTTGTTTTCATTTCTGTGCTTGGTCATTAGTGTCAAGGAACAAAGGAAACTATAAGGATTCTCATTCCCTTTGCAACATGCTATTTATGTGAAACTGGATTTTCAATTGTAGCTGTAATAAAGAGCAAATTTCGCTTGAAGATCAACGTGGAGCAACAAATGAGAGTGCTAGTATCAAGCCTTATCATTCACTTTGAAAAAATGTATGAATATCACCAAGCTCACCCGCTTCATTATCTTTTTTTCCTACTTTTCTTTAATGATAATATATTCTTGTGTAACAGTTCAAGATATACCTAGATATGAACCAAAGGTTGTGGTTGTTTTCGTTTCTGTGTTTGGTCATTAGTATCAATGAACAGTCGTGTTCAATAAAATGTTATGTAGTAGACAGATTGTACGGCACTTTGTTGTACATGACTCTATACATATTTCGACTAAGGCGCCATGACAAAATACATAACCTGTAAGTGCGCCGCTTACCGAAAAAGTTTGGGAACTCCTGTTCTAGAGTGTATTCTGTCAAGCTTTTTAATGATCCTAAGATATTAAATAAAGTCCAATATCATTTTTTATAAAGGGTTAATAAGTGTATTCATCAAAATGGCTTCCATTTTGCACATTTGCTTAATTAATGTTTCCTCTTATTTAGTTTTTTCAATCTTTTTAAAATACATTCATGTACTTCCAACATTCATTTTAAAAATTGTTTTTTTTTATTACAGCAAACTGGTGTAGGCATGTAATTAAAAATATTTTTTCCTAACAAAACCGCTTCGTCAATGGAAATTTTTCATGAAATAAAAAAGCTTCTAAATACATGCGGTTATCTAATAGAAATATCTAGGTTTCATAATGTTGATGACTTTTAAAACACTTATATTACTTTATAGCACTTATATTACTTTATAGCCGGTCGCAATAACACTAGAAAACATCATATTACAGTGTCAGACCACACATCAAAAATCAATAAATTCAGTTACCACGTTTTCAAGAATTTTGGAAAATATCAATATTTTCTTGAAACTTTAACGTCTTCTACCGACTAACGAAGCAGTATCGGATATAACTAAGTCGACTTAAATCGACCTATATTAACGTTCTACACATATTTTCCGGACACGCTGTATAATTTTTATCAGTTGGTGAAACTTCAAGACTAGACTTTAAATGTCCTTTACCATTTTATATAAAATCAATAAATATTAAAGTATTGACCCAAATTTTTTGGATTTATTTAAACACAAAATTATTAGCAGTTTCAAAGCACTACAAAAAATAATAATTTCAGCAACTTTGGGCTAATACGGCCCACTACCATAATATACTGAGTTAGGGAAATTTGAAACTCTCTACATCATATGATCGATGTCATTTTTAAGTCACTTGAATGTCAAATCGACGAGTTCTCTCAGTATTTTGAGTATAGGAGATCAGGCAATAAACAATTCTCAACAAGATACTAAATTTCAAATGGTGTTAGTGCATTTAACTTTATAACTAGGCTTAATAATTATATTTTTGTTTCTCTTCGGCAAGAAGTAAACAAAAAATTAATTAAATAAATATAATAAAAGATCTCCATTTAGGGTACTGACTTATTTCCTCTATTAAAAAAAAAATCAGTTACAAAAATATTTCAAATAAATGTTTTTATCATCAAACAATTTTCCTCCGTTTAATGAGAAAGGAAAATATTTTTCCCGTTTTATTATCCTAAAAGAAGCTTTTTTCCAAAGGGAAAATATAGAATTTTATTTGATGTTTCACTAAATTGGTTGCATGAGATTGCCTTTGAAACAGTTTTTTAACTTAACATGAAGGCAACCTTTATAAAATTAAGTATAAAAAAGTATAAGAAAGATACAAAATGTAAAAGGAATGAGATAATAGAAAGTTACAGAGTAAATGCTGTGGCGAATAAGCAGAGTGACATTTAATCGTTATGACATTGGCAATAGAGTATTAGAAAAGAGTTCCTCAACGAGACTTCAAAAATTTCGGTTTGGTAGTAAAATATTTTACTTTTTAGCGCTGATGGAGGTTATTCTGACAAAACAAGGAATGAAAGGTGTAGTTTCAAATTCAGAATCTAATTACAGACCACCAAAAAGCTGCATATGCAAAAAGTTTCAGGACTGGAAACAAAATCAGATAAAGATAAATTGGAGTGATGCGCCTAGCCTAAGATGAGCGAAAATATTTAGAAATCCATTACCAAAGAATACAAAACAGCTCGAGATTCTTAAAAGAAAATCTTCCAACTTAACTTTGCCTTTGACATACCATCTCCAAAAAATGGGGAGGGAAACGAAGATCACTTTAACACCTTATGAAATGGGAAACTTCACTCCCAGGTTTTACAGATAGTCTTAGTATTTGATACATTTATTGAACTAAGATCAAGTACAATAAATTCTGTAGCTTGAACTGTTTTGAAGGACTAAACTGTCAAACGCAAAACAGGTATTATGGTAACAATTCTATTTTATAAAATCGTGTATTTTTTTCATTAGGTGCCTCGTAACGAAGATATGAGGACCAAAAGGGGAATCCAGTGATTTTTCTTTTGGGCTGTAGCTTTTAAACTGATTTGTATATTTTAAATTCTAGAATTATCATTGTACTTTGTCAAGAAAAATTAACTCTACTTACGTCACTCGTAGGTACATTGTTTCTAAGCTATTTTTTTGTTAAGAATATTTTTCTTTTTCGTGTTTTCTTTCTTTTTATCTGCCCTTGACTTATTTCTCCCCTTCTGCATCACACTTGATTTTACCTAAAATTCAGACAGGGACGGATGCGAAGGGGAAGGGGGTGGGGGCGATCGCCTCCTCCAAGAGCTTCAAAATTAGAAGACTCGTCTGTCTGCTCTCTTAGGAACGTTGATCTCGCTGACCTTCTTCCCCCCCCCCCCAGTTAATTTTGGTAACTTGGGCTTAAGGCATATGGAATTCGATCTATGAACTCGCTTTCACTTGTCATAGTGTACTGTATTATATACGAATGGGATAGGGGCTCTTGGGATATCGTTCCCTCTTCTAAAGACAGATACTAGATCTGCCCCAGAATCCACAACTTAATATTCGAGTACCCAGATCTACGCCACTGTCAGAATTGAAGCTCCAATGACTTCCAGAGTCCTAGGTTTTATGTTTTAAGTTTCTTGCTGTACTACATAAACATCTACTTTTAATTTACCATATCGTAACTAAACTATTTAAAATTTTACGCCTATATTTTTTGGATTCTGATAACAATTAAACAAGTGTACTCACATGGTAAGAACTTGTTTGTTGTTATCCCTATCATATAATGCATCAACTGAATTTAGTTATTTCCTCGTTGACTAATGGCGAAACTTGGGAGCTAACCTCGAGACTGTTGCTTTGGATATACACTATGGTGATCCACCCCATTTTAACGTACGCCGCTATTGTATGGTGGTCTAGTACAGCAAAATGCAAACATCGTCTTCAACTTTAGGCTAAGTTCAAAGAATGGCTTGTGTGGGAATATTGATTGCAATGAGAACTACCCTCATCAGGGCTCTAGATGTCCTGGTGAACCTGCCTCCGCTTCACTGATACATAGAGAATGAGACCCTAAAAACTGTTTATCGTCTCAGTTGCCTTGGGCATCTCCATGTAGACAGATTACATGGCGCCGCTTTTAAAACCAAACCACTTACTTGAGATATTTCTGCTAAGTGAAGAGGACTGAGATGAAGAGCAAAATCTTCCGAGAAATGGATCCTGGTGTATACCCCATATAGATAGATCTCGACAAGATGAAAGAGATGGGGCAGGAGAGTCGGCAGGAGTACGGGAGTCAGAGAATTCTACTCTCTTGAACAACGTGTGACTTTATAGCGGAAATTGATGCTATTTTGCAGTGTGGTTATCTCTGTGAGAGGGACATAAACAGGACTCAAACAGTAAGATTACGGCAACATCACTGATGTTCAGTGTCGTAATTTCACGACTGGTTTCTGAGTGCAAGGATGTACTGAACAGTCTAACAAGAAACGGCGGCACAATTAAACTTGGGTGGATCCCGGGTCATTCGAGCATACGCGGAAAGAAGGAAATGGACTGTCGGGCAAAGATGGGATCCGTAACTAAACCATATGACCTCAACCAATGCTACCTATCCTAATTGCTGTTGGTAAAAAGGAATTAGAATTTTTGCTGGAAAATAAATTTATTGAATCGTGGAGAGAAAGTTTCTCTTAAATTTCCTCTAAACGAATACAGTGCCAAAGATTATTTATGACCTGGGATCCAGTGTGTTTATTTTTATAAAAGATGCCAAAATTTTTCTAAAATATACAAGTCTACTTAAAAGCTGCAGCGTTAAAGGTAAACTACTCGGTACCCCATTTGAACCCAATATCTCTGTAATGGAGTCCAATTAGAATTATTCATAGATCTTCTGTACACCACCGAGAGATTCAGATATACTTTCCATATACCCTGTATATACATAAGTATTCGTATTGAATTAAATCGAACTACTAAATAGGTTATTGAATTTTCTTTTGTTGTTATAAGTATGAAAACTAAATTATTTTTATATAAAATGAGTTACCAATAGCTTACTTCCGATATTACGTTTGACACAATTTGCTGTTATACAGCTGTTGCACAAATCACTTGTGGTTTGTCTTGAATGCAACCACTGTTGGGTTGGTGGAATTAACTTGTTCAAGTCTGTTGGAACTTCCCTATGTACGTTTAAATGTCACACTGAAAATGAACTCTATTAAGAGATACATTTAATATCTGTGAAAACCGCAAAAAATAGAGTAACTTATAGTTCACATTTAAATCTCTAAAAGCAACTTTTACAGTTTTCTATGTTAAGAAATTATCTATGTTAAGAAGTATTTTCAGTTATTATCCTAAAACGAATCTAAATATCACAGTTAACCCAAATTCTTAAATCTCCAATTTTTATTCAATGCCACAAACCGAATTGAAGCAAAATTATTAGAGCCCTTAACATAATTTGTAGGATTATGACGGTCATCTTGCTTTAGAAATTGTTATGACACTCGTGAAGGCAAAATCGTAAAAATCGCAGCGGAAGCAAAATAATTAAATTGTTATGAAGAGTGATAAAATTTACTTACTCTATATTAATGGCTAAAAAAGCTAACTTGCTGTTGATAAAACTTACATTTTATTTCATATAATAATCTTCTCATCTACAAATATTTATAATTCCATGATTATAAAATGGTTTTATTTTTATTATTTTCCTTGATTGTTGGATAACTCTAAAGAACTGATTAGAATTAGGAGCTGCCTTCTGAATTTAAAAACCTAATCCAGAATCTAAATTAATTTTTGATAGATTGATTTGGTAAACACCACCTCATATATTCTCGAATACCTAAGCCATTCATAGATCGTAAACTGCATTTAGAATAAACATCCGTAATTCCATTTCTCATAATTTCATAAAATGAAACTACATATTCGGAAATAATTCATCTAGAATGTTTTAGGGATAATCTGAAAAATTTAAATCATGTATTCAGAATAATAAATATGGCAGACAGAAATTAACTGTAGAATCCAAGCAGGTAATAGGTCCCTATACGCAGTACAAGACCTCCTAAAATCCAAGTTAACAACAAGACGTACCAAGATAAACATATACAAAACAATAATAAGACCTGTAGTGATGTATGGGTGCGAAGCTTGGACATTAACGGTAACAAATGAAGAACGGCTCCGAGTCTTCGAAAAAAGAATTCTTAGAAAAATATATGGCCCAACAGTGGTTGCAACAGCAGCACGATATAGAATCCGTACCAATTTTAATATTGTACGAGAAATAAAATCTAAGTGACTGCAGTGGGCGGGACACGTAAGAAGACTACCAGATAGTCGCACAGTCAAACTCGCGTGGGAGGAAGCACCGGTAGGGAAAAGACCACTGGGACGCCCTCGCCTCCGATGGAAAGACAATATTGCCAAAGATCTAAAGGCAATGAATATTGATAATCCGCTAGATGCCATGGCAGACAGGCAGCAATGGAGGAGTATTGTAAAGTCGGTAAAGACCCACCCAGGGTTGTAAGCCATGGAGTAAGTAAGTAAGACAGAATAACCACAAATTATTTCGTCTTACAGATTCAACAAAAGGCATTCCTGCAAGATCCAAATTTGTTAACCTTCCTTGTCTCGCGATATTATGGTGGAAGAAATTGTAAAATTAGAAAGAATAACACAGATTATTTTATTTTAACCAAATGCGACAAAAGTGGTTCCGCTATAACAAAATTTTCACGTGGATTGAAATAAACCAACTTTTCATTTTTTAATAGATGTGGCGGCTTAAGATCTTTTATTGAAGTTGATTTCTTAAATAATAATTTATCATTGTATATTTCAAACTTAGGAAAACCTTCTGTCAGTTAAGTTAAGTTAATTTAAATGGGAAGTTTAATTTCAGGCATTACTGCAGGGGGGTTACTTTTTGAATAACTATAGTTTGTCTAAATTGGAATATATTGTGGGAGAAACAATAAGAAATTTTGAAAAAAATCTCGATACTTCTAATTTGATACAGTTAACAAAAAACTCGAAATATTTAGTAATAGAGAACATGAACCGATATGAATAGGATACAACAATTGTTCGTAACATCGACAATGTTAATAACTCTTTTTTAGATCAGAACGAAATTATTCAATTAACAATATAGAAGCCTCTAACTTTAAAACATTTCTTGGTTTTCATTGAATATTCGGTTAGTCCGATGTAAGCAAAATGAACTAAGTATACTCCTTGAGCAACAAAAAAACTGATTTTGTGCTTCTTACAGAAATTGGCTTAAACTGAATGAGCCCGGTGTTATTGACTATGAGGTTTCGTGTATTTTTAGTAGAAAGGAATGCATTCACGGAGTTACTATGACTCTCACAAATAAAGAAGCTTGTCAAAAATTCTCACTTACCGTTAATGATAAGACAGTTCGAGTTTTCAATCATTTTTGAAATAATAGTGGCTATTTGATTTGTATGTATAGACCACTGCGTTATAGTAAGACTGTTTCTCCGGGAAGACTCAAAAAACTTTTATCTCAGCTTTCGTTAAGTTCTTAAGTGATATTGCCGAAGATTTAAATGTTGATTTTGATAACCAAAAAGTATTATTCACTCAGTAACTAGATAATTTATTTGAGTTACTTATCTTGAAAATGAACGTGTCAAAACAAGGATTTCTCGGAATTCTGCTACCATAATCGAAGTCTGCTGAAACTTTGATTACAATATTTCCTATTATACATTTTCTTCTGGACTTTCTGATCATGAGGATGTTCTGACAAGTTTTCATATCGAAAATTATTGATTGCTACACTGGTATTTATTTATAGAGGCGGAAATAAAAGCTGTCTTATCAAGCAAAGCAGGGTTAGAAGCTAGAGGCGGCACCAGTTAGCAAAGTGCCGAGCTAGCCTCTATGTCGCCGAGTAGGGGTGGGTAATTATTATAGGCGTCACCGAGTTTTAGCCGGGTAAACTCAGAAAACCCCCCACGTTGTTACTCGGGCCTAGCGTCCAACCTAACTCTATAACTTGCGGCTCAACATATTAAAATACCCAAAAAAATAAAAATGATTAAATTTAATGAATACGAGAAGTGGTGGGATAATTGAAACTCATGGATGTTAAAAATAAAGAAATGTTTATATTAATACTAAATTTCTGATGATATGAGATGTCCTAAATTAATGTTGATCCAGACTTCTTCGTGCTTCTATATCTCCCTAAGGGTGGACTGGATTATGTCCCTAAGGGTGGATATGATGTTTGTATCCCAAGGGGTGGATATGATGTTTGTATCTCAAGGGGTGGATATATTGTTCGTATCCCACGGGGTGGATCTGATTTATATTCTTGACCCCAAAGGGTGGATAAGTTGTTGGTATCCCAAGGGGTGGATATGTTGTTTGTATCCCCAGGGGTGGACCCCGATTTTCTAGGGTCAGACTCATTCCTGAGATAATGCCAAGGGCCGACAAAATCCCTGCTTCCAAGGCGTACCTCGATAACTACCCGATAAAAACTAAATCCACAAGTTACTAAAACGCTATCGAGGTACACAATATGAAATTTTTCATCAAAATCCGCAAGATGGATTGACAGTTAAATTCTCGCCATTTTATCGAAAGCCCGAAACCTGCGCTGTATGAGCTTCTTTTTCCCTCAAAATAGGGCGCGAGACAAAAGGGACCTTAAACAAGTAGCGATTCCACAAACTAAATGACAGCTCGAAATAGTAGGCTCAAACAGCATTGCTAACTAATAAGTCGTTGATTTTCCACTCAAAATTAAAAAGGACTTCATAGTTGATTCCTAAAATAGGAAATAAGAATTTTCTCTCAGCCATTAACAATACGGTATTAGTTATTCCCCCAAATTTCCTCCCAAAATGCAACGGCCCAAAAGAATGCAAATTTGCCTAAACGTCAACTGAAAAGGTCACATAACCCCAACAAAAGGTAAACAAATCCTTGAAAATACTACAAATAAAAATTCGGAAAACTGTGACCAAGATAGATAAATGAAACAATTTAATTTGAAATAATCAACCAAAGAAAAAAAGATATCTTATAAAAGAAGGTAATTAATAACATTCTATTTAAAAACAAACAACCTAAAACAGTGACGTAGAGTTGCCGACCTAAAAATACAAGTTATCAAAGAATTTTATTTAGGCTGTATTTCTTATAGGCAAATTACTAATTATAAAGAAAATAATTAAGTTGGGAAGAAAATTTGCAAGGGAGTGAAATTTGGAATGGCTCGAAAAGTAATAGGATTCAAAAATGCAACGAATATTAGGCTGTTATACGAAGGAGAAATGAGAAATGCTTAATAACAATGATATAGTGCTGCGCAAAACGTGAATATTAGCAAAAAGAAGGTAAAATGAATCAAATTGACCATAGTAAATTTAAGATAAATTTTTAACCGTGACATGATAACATAAAATTATAAAAATAGTATTAACAATGTACTCTGAATTCTTAGGAAAATGTTGATTATTCCTGTGATTCATTAAAAATATTTCATATTGTAATAGGTAATATATTTAATAAATGTTTTTCCCTATGAAAAATAAAAATAAGTAACGCGCACCCTGGATAACAGGGGGTATTAAAATTTCGATCATGAGATCCCTCCATACTATTATAAAATACGTTTGGAATAATAATTTCTCTTTAAATTACTTTATTTTATATCAGCCCATATATTGCCAAGTTATTAAACGAGCCAAGGAGCAATATTACATCAAAGGAATGATGAAAGCAGTATCAATAAAGAACTAAATCTTGTATTTCTTTCTAATTTTAATATTTTAATTATTACTTTCAGTAAAAGCGCTGTCTTGTTTTTAGTTTTTACAATTTTTAAGAAGTCAGATTTAAAAGGGAAAAATAATTGGATTCTTGAACTTCAACATTCAGTGTCAATTCGTATCTCTTGATACAAGGGTAGCTATTTATATTTCAAGAACTGGCAACACTGGTGTTGCTAGATGCCATCTGACATATCCATTATAAAGTTTGACACTTTAGACTAGGGATCGGCAACCTTTTTTGGCTGCGGGTCGAAATCATATAAGATGTCTGCATTAAGAAGACGTTCCGGGTCCGAGCGAATAATAAGATTAATTTTATTGAGAAAATCATTACAATAGGTTTTAAACATAAAAAAATAATTTCTAATTATTATATGTTGCAATATGTTTATGTCATAGAAATGCAGCGAAAGCGAGGCAGTGGCCCGTGGAAACACATTCTGTAAGAAACATCTCATGTGTTCAAACTTTCACCAGCGTCCATCGAAGCCTGAGCGAAATCGGAGCCTTCAAAAAAAACTTGGCGCTACATGAAAGCCAAGATCGGTTAGAAGTATTGAAATGGAAGAAATGATTCTTGAATGGATAAAAGCCGATCCAGGGTACTAGTACTAAGAAGATAGGTTTAAAAGACGAAATTGCCAATTCTACGTCTTGGGAAGTATTTTATGAAGAACTTCTTTACCCTTTTCACATACAAAAGGTGCAAGCCCTCTATGCGGGTGATCAACGATTGCAAGTAAATATGTACACTCAAATTTGATAAAAATATGAACAAAATCATCAGTTTATTAAAGTCATATTATTCAACGACGATGATACATTTACACGTGATAGCATTACCAATTTTCATAACACCCATCGGTACTCTTATGAAAATTCTCATGCAATTATCAAACGGTAACATCAACCCCAATTCTCTCTAAACGGATGGAGCATAGTTATAGGATCCCACTATTTTGATGAACTTTTAAGTGCGGATGCTTATTTAAATTTTCTGCAGTATAATTTTTCGTATTTGTTGGAAAATATTCTCATTGGAACAATACTAATTATTTTGCTACTTTAAAATGGTGCTCCAATTCATTTTAATCTGGACATGAGGAGATACCTCAGCGAAATATCCATGACATATGGATAGAACAAAGTGGACTAATACTTTGGGTGACTCGTCCGTCCGATATTAATCAAATGGCTTTTTTTCTGTGGTCATTTAAAGGCTCTCGTTTATAAAAAACGCTCTAAAGGAGATCAAGGATCACTGTCAAAAAATAATAAATGGATTCCAAGTTATACAAAATATAGCCGAGACCAAGAAATTACCTATTTCTAGTTTGATAAAAGTGTATATCGTCCAATATAGCAAACTCACTTAAATTACTTCTAATAAATTTTAGGCATTCAAATATATACATAGAAGGTGTAGTCATGATTTTAAGTTGCTTGAAGATATCCCGCACTCGGCGAGCTACAGCAATCCTTGAACAACCTGCGCCGCCCTTAATTGCAAGGAAAAAAACCTGCCGGGCCTCTGCCGCGTGGCTCCAGGGAAGGAGTGCATAAGATATTAAAGACCGGTTAAGAACATGAACGGTCATGAAAAAGAACATTCTCTGAAACAGCATCCGCAAGATTACGCAGTCAATATGACAATACCAAGTTAGATTTTTATCGAAATACACGCCAAGAAAACGACCACATTTTGTATTATCTTTATTGCTTAATGATGTTTAAGTGTAAATAATATACTCTTCCTTTTACTTGCATTTATGCTAAGATTATTTACACAAAACCACTCAAACCCCCTGCAGATACGCCATCCACACTCGCCAACAACTGAGGAGCGTTTTTTTTTTCCTTCAAGGTAGCAATGATATCTGTAAATAAGATGAATTCAGTACTTGATTTGCAAGCTGCTAAATCATTCATAAAAATGATGAAGAGAGGCGACTCCAATACTGACCCTTGAGGCACCCCAAACAGTATTGGTTTTAATCCGAAAATTTCATTATTATATTCTTCCTGTTCAAAATGGTTTATCAAATGGGAATAAAGCAAGTTATCACTTATTTCTGTAAGATTGTAATACCTCAGTTTGATATTGGCAAGTCAAGCGCAACACAGTCAAATGCTTTTGTTAAATCACACACTACGGGAAAAAAGCATACAGTCTTCCACTAAAAGCATCTGTAATAATTAAACTCAGTCCGTTAAGTCCAGTGAACGGTTGTTTATTCAATAAATTATTGCATTCAGAATGACAACTGATTCTAGTTTTAAAGCTTTTTCAAAAATTTTGCTATATAAAGGCACCAATCAAAGAAGACGATAGTTTGACACCTTCTCACGATCACCTTTCTTATAAACTGAAACTACTCTAGAAACCTTAAATACTGTAGAATAAATACCATTCTCCAAGCAATAATTTATAAATTTAGTCAAGAGAAACACCACTACATTAGCTGTAATTTTAATTATTTTAGTATCCATACTATAGTAGTCTTTGCTATGTTTATTTTTGTGAAAATAAATGAAATCGCGTATCTCCTTGTAAGAACACTACAAAAATCCAATTCAGGCAATTTATCTAAATTTAATTTATTTAAAAAATAATTAAAATAGTTGTTAGTTTAAGGAATGTTGTCAATTATAGAGAAAGCAATATTAACAAACTAATCATTAAAGTTATTAGAATTCAAAAAGCTAACATCGTCTTTTTTTATCTCTTCGAGCCTAAAATTATTTATAATCTGCCTGGATGTCTTAGAGGAATTACCAGAATCCATGATAAAATTGTCATTCTGTGTGACTTTAGCTTAAAGGATTTTGTTTCTATAAACAATACTTATTTTTTTATGTCATCCTTCAGAACACACGACTGTGTGTGCCTGTAAACAGACTCTATTAAAGACAGTGTATCCCTCATCCTTCTCAGGTCAACATTGAAGAAATCTACAGTGATATCGGTATTTTGGGGTTTACGTACACATTTTTTTGGAAATGTAGAAATAATATACGAAAAATATAGTTTAAATTTCAGATAAAGTAACCTCTGGTGGCATAGTAGAGAAACATTTTTTAACAGAATGATAAAAGTGAATAAGCGTAATCCCTGGACCAATATTTGGTAAGTTAAAAACTCTCACATTATTTAAAAAAATTACATAATTAAACCTACGGTCAAACAAAATAATGTAAACATGCAGGTTAACCAAATTTTGGTTTTATTGCATATAATAAACGTTGTGTGCATATTTTAAAACTTAACCAGAAATGTTTATTTTATATTTAAACACAGACTAGCATTACGTACAATTTGACCACATGTAATTTATGTATATTGAAAATAACTGTCTACCGGGAATTGATTTTATAATTGTAAAAACACAAATTGTTGTACCAGAAATTTGGATGATTGTTTAGTAATTTGTGTGTTCGTTTGCATAATTTGATGTAGCTCTTATGAAGAAATAATTTAACGTTTTTTTTTAAGTTTAGTGATGGAGAATTTTTCTAATGTAACCAGGGCTGGGATTCTATAACGATAAAGGGAAAGAGAATGCCATAATAAGGATCTCCCATCTTTGTTCAGTCTCTAATAATAAATAAGTATGTCACTGTCCTAAAAGAGATAACTAAAGGGAATGTCAAAAAATATGCTTACAGAATTGGAGTTCAGGAATCTTTTGGGATCAATTTTAAATAATAATTTGACGAGCCTTTTTTTTTCTACTAATATGTTCATTCATAACCTTATCAATAAGGCAAGCATTTCATGTTGCGAATATTTTGTATAGAATTCTTAAAAAGATTAAGGCTACTACGTTTTTATAGTATGAATTAAAATGTGTTTAAAGTACTAATGTAACGACCAGGGAAAGTTATTATAGACTATTATATAGGCACTAGGTGAACGTCTGTGAGTAGACTTTCACTTCCCTTTATGCACGGCGATGTGTACCTTATAATCTCAGAAACCATATTTGTTTCTCTCTTTCTCTCTCTAGCAGCCAAATCCGGTCCAATCGTGAATATAGACCTCCTCCAGTCTCTTCCATTTCAACCTATTTTCTGCAATCCGGTGCCAATTTCTACCTGTATTCTTCTTTATGTCATCTATCCATCTTTTTTGGGGTCTTCCGATACTTCTCTTAGACGACCTAGGTCTCCATTGCAAAATATGTTTTGTACATCTTGTATAGTCTTGCCTAGCGACGTGTCCTACCCAGGTCCATTTCAAAGTAGCAATGCGTTTTACCACATCCTGCTCTTTCGTGCGTCTTCTTACTTCTTCGTTCTGTATTTGGTCACGTAGTGATATTCCCCGCATAACTATTTCTATTGCTCGCTGTGTAGTACGCAGTTTATTGGCTGATTTAACTGTGAGTGTGCTTGTTTCCATTTCATAGGTCATTACTGGAAGAACGCACGAGTCAAATACTCTTCTTTTCAAATTAATGGGAACATCAGGGTTTTTAAGAATGCATCCCAATCATCCAATGGCTGCTCATGATATTCTAATTTTTCTATTTATTTCCGCTTGTTGATTCTTTTCCAAGTCTAATTAGATGACTCAAATACACATATTCCTCAACTCTTTGTATTTCGTCGTTTCCTACATAAAGTGGCGTATCTTCTGGAGACATTATTTTGGTTTTTGCCATATTCATGCTTAATCCAACTTTCTCTGAAGCATTTTTCAATTCAGAAAGCATTTCCTGTAAGTCTTCTAGATCTTTACTTATTAATACCCTGTCATCCACAAAATGTAAATGGTTGAGATATCTACCATCGATATTAATGCCCTTATGTTCCCAGTTTAGTTGTTTAAAGACATCTTTCAGTGTTAAAGTAACGTGTTTAGGGGAAATCATCTCTCCTTGTCGCACCCCTCGATCAATTCTGCGTTTCTAGGTCCTCTGTTATCTTTACTTGTGGTGTGGCATTATTATAAACAAATTTCTGTATCTGGAGTCAATCCTTGCATTACCCATTGCTTGAAATATGGCCCATAGCTCGATAGAGTCAAAAGCCTTACTATAATCAACAAATGTCCGGTGAATTTGAATATTTTATTCTGTGCATTTTTCGATTAATAATTTGATATTCTGTATCCGCTCTGTTATACTAAACCCCTTTCAGAACCCAGCTTGTTCTGGAGGTTGATGGGAGTTAAATTTGTTAGTTAGTCTATTAGTTATAATCTTTGTAAGCAATTTGTACGGATGTGGCAGGAGACTTATGGGGCGATAATTTTCGATGTCTAATTTGTCAACTTTTTTGTATAGGAGAATGACTCGGACGTTGTGCCAGTTATCACAGATTTTACCGTTTTGAAGACATTTATTCAAAAGAATACTCATTGAATGTAGCGTTAAAGCCCCTCCAAGCTCTAACATTTCTTTAGATATACCATCTTCACCTGGGCCACGATCAGATTTCATTTGTGACAAAGGATGTTTCAACTCTTCGATTGTGATGTCATATTCTTATTAAACCAACATTTGTAATATTGGGGAGCTTGATGTCTGGTTTTGGGTTAACTGAAATGTACAAATTTGAATAGAACGTTTTTACGATGTTTCGTCCATTTTTGGTTTCTCCTTCTTTATTTTTAAGTTGGTTTATATTTCGTTTTCCAACTGAGTTTATGAATTTTAATACCTTCATATTTTTTTTGTTTTCTATGATCGTTTTAATTATTTCCGTGTTGTTTCCTGATGTCGTATCTAATATTTTTTCTGATTTGTTTGTTTAGTTGTATGTAGTCTGTTGTGTCTCTTTCCGTGTTTCTTCGCGTATTTATCAGGTCTCTGGTTTGTTGTTATAATTTAATGTTTGTTTGTCTTCTCACAGTGCAGATTTTCTTTACTGCAGTTTGGATATATTTTTGGATTTTATTTCCCGGTTCGTTTATTGTCAATGTATTAAGTTTATCCAATGGTGTACATTTTTTCGTGATGTACTCTTGATATGTGTCTTTATTTTGTTTTAATTCCTCTGATGTCGGAAAACGTTGGGGTTTAATAAGTTTGTTTCTTCTTTTTTAATGTTGATATTTATTTTTGCTCGAACGAGTCTGTGATCACTACCCAGGTCGAGTTTGTTTAAGGCTGTTACATCGGACACAATATACTTTTTTTTGGTAATAATATAATTTATTTCATTCCATCCATCTACGACTTTCCGGTTTTTTGTGAAAAGTATTCATGCAATAAAGGTTTTCCTTTTGAAGACAGTTTGTTAGCGCTTCTCCTCTTCCATTGATAGTGCCGAGTCCAAAACTTCTTCTATTTGGAATATTATCGCCATTCTCTTTTCCTAACTTAGCACTTAAGTCGCCCATTACTACGCAATAGTATGCATTTTCTGCTTTTCGTGCCGATATTTGTTTATAGCATTAAAAAGCAATAAAAACATTACATTTTTGCATTGTGATTAATTCTAGCTCATAGCTCTTGACATCAACTATCAACTGCTGGGAGCAAAAAATCGACCAAGAAATACCAAAGTTTGTGTTTGTGCTTATGCTAAATTACCTGATAATTTTTCGGGAATCCAACCTTAATATTCGTAATCAGGGGCTCAAAATACATATAAAAAAGTTTGGTGGAGCCGTGTCTCTTCATTAGCTACGAAAACCCATTAGACTCCCGGTTGTAACCAACCACTGACATAAACAAACGCATGTATACTGACAAAATAGCGGTATAAAAAAACTATTACGCCTTTTCTATAAGAAGTTAATGGTTCTGGACATGACATTTTAAAGAATGACATATGTGAGTCTTTAATGAAGGGCTTTGTTAGAAAGCATTATTAAGTGCAAATTTACAATTTCTTTCATTTTCAAATAAAACTGCTTTGCTAGATAAATTAATTAAAAATAAAAGATAGGGTTCATTATATAACATAACTGAATAATATAAATAAACTTTAAACGTATTTTCATTGAAACAATATTTTTCCTAATTATCTTTAAATGATTTTTTATAACATGAAAAATTACAAATTTAGAAACAAACATCTAAGAAAATGTTACTAAAATATCAAGTCAAATTTATTTCATCCCATCTGAGAGTATCTACTAAATAATAAAAGGAAAAATAGTATTTGAAATGAGAAAAATTATCGAAAGAATTAGAAACATACAAATAAAATAAAACAATTTAAAACTCAAATTTACGTTTATATTAACAATTTTTAGGAAATTTACAATTGGGGCTGTGGCATGAAATAATATACTATTTACTAATAAAATTAAATATTCTCATTTAAAATCCATTGTCAAATAGTTTAATACTCAATAAATTTATTTGGTTTTAATAATTTTATTTCAATATATATTTCCAAATAAACTGTTTATATCAAATTAAATAAAAAAAATTAAAGCGAGTTGAATTGGTCAAAACATTTTTTTAGTAATAACTTCATATTTGAAATAGCAAATGATAAATAATTTATAAATTAACTTATATATTTTGTGAAACATAAAATATATACCAAAAAAACTGATCAAGTACGTGTTGAACACGCATTAGGTTAGAGTTCCATAGCAATTTTTGGCATAGCAAGTTTTTTCTGCAGTTTCGTTGCACTTATGTCTTTTAATTAAAAACATGTGCTCGCAAAATTCTATTATCAAAGTTGATGCTGGTAGTCGTTACTATGTGGTAGTTAATCATCTTCGGGAAATATTTAAAAAGGAACTACTATGTTTTATACCACTAAATTTATTAAGAAAACCGTGATTGCAGTTTCAATTCAGAGTCATTTTCAAATTGAATTACAAAAGTAGACTAAGTATTCAATACAGTAACATGAGAAAATTTAACAATAAATAAAAACTACCTGAGAAATTACATTATTACAAAGGGGAGGTACTACATTTTGGGAAGTAATTATTATTTGGCGACAACAAATAACGGGGAAAACCCAAGTTCTGTCTGGTCATTAAGCAAATTTACATTTTTATTTTTACTATGTTTATATATTTCTAAAGATTCAAGAATATTTAACTTTTGGCCCTTTGTTGAATAATGTAATATGTCAGTGTTGCTTAAATCAGGAAAACTGTGGCTGTGTTATAAGCAACGGTTGGCAAAGCTCGAGTCTGTTTTTTGTAGTCTATATGATCGGTGGTGTTCTGAAAAGCGAATTTTAAAGCTTCTACCACTTTGTCCAATATACAAGCTATCACACTCTGAACATTTTAACTTATAAACTCCTGATTTATCAAATTTATTAATTTTATCTTTAGCATAGTAAAGAATAGTGGACAGATTGTGTTTATAATCTCAACAATTATCAATTAAGAAGTTAAAATATTAACCTAACCTATAATTATTATGTAAATCGCCAATATGGCTTAAATATGAAACAAGTAAATATTTGAAAAACAAGACAGTTGTTTTCTGTGCATTTTGCTCTCGGTTCGTTACAGCTCCACTGATGAGATCATTATGTAGTCGAAAGTAATATGGGGAGAGAATTAGAGTGGAGTTCGCAGAGAATATACTGTCTGTACCCTTTCTTAACAATCCTAGGGAGAATAAAATTATTTTTCCAAATGCATAGACAGTGAAATTGTCTATTTTTATATATATATATATATATATATATATATATATATATATATATATATATATATATATATATATATATATATAATTATAAAAATGCTTTTAAAGTATTAATGCAACGATCAACGAAAGCTTTGAGGATTATGTACACTAGATGAGTAGCTGTAAGTAGAATTCCACTTCTCTTTATACACAAATTTAATTTTCAATTTAAAATCTTTTTATTATTTCAATTTAATAGTTAAAGTTTTGTTGGTGATGAGAGCAACTCTCTAGCCCGCAGCCAAAAGCTGGGGCCGTTTTTATGGTCAGCGAATAATTATTAAACATATTTTAAATGGTAATAATCTTCAGTGTAACCTTAAGCTGCTTTTTATTTTGAGTTTTACCTAATAGGTTTGAGGGAATTATAAAACTATTTTTGCTATTTAAGGAACTTATTATAGCTTATTTGAAGGAAAATTTTTAACCCAAAAAAACCCTGTTGAGATATCCTTTATATGGCCATCGTTATAAGTGATGAAACACTATTTATTTATAGGGGTTAAATATAATAAAAACATTACATTTTCTCAATGCGATTAATCTCAGCTTGTAGTTCTTGACTTGAACTATAAGCGCAGAATTTCAAAATATTTATTGACTTAAAAGTTACTCATGTTGTAAAAAGCCATTTTTTACGACGAACCCAAAAATCATAAGATACTTTTTTAATTAGAATCGCTCGAACAATACGACTGTATATTTTATTTTACATAAAAAACAATTTTTTAAATTATTAGTAACTTTTTTAACAAATTACCTGACCACTCGCTGGGCTACTGGACTATTAGGATAAATTTTACTTGTTACATTTTTTTACAAATTTTATAAATTCCGCGAAACAAAACCATCAAGATCAGATTTACGTCTCAATTTTTTATTAAATTAAATAAGTTATTTTCGACTTTACATCTTCGCATTACAAATTATTTTTTTCTTGAAAAACAATGCTATAATAAGAATCCAAATGCGTTGACGAAATATTGATTACTTATCCGAATTTGGAAGTTTATGATTTTTATTGTGAAGAAGTGAACTAATTTTAATTAATTTTCAATGAAATTTAAAAAATATGATCAAGAAAGGCTATTTTGTGTTACGCATTGCAAATATTTATTTTAAGTATATTAGATAAAACAAAACTGTCGATGTTCACTTTTGTATGTTATAATAACATCTAAAAATGTTTTCCTATTTTTGATAGCTATTTAACAGACTTAATACTTCTATCTCGCCAGATTTGTCTTTGTAACCAGTGCGGACCATTATCTTTTTCTCCTTAAAATCAGATATGTTTATAAGAAAGACAATTTTCTTTGTTTGCTTAGAATTTGGAATGAGTGTAATATATTTACCTTGGAATTTCATCACATTGACTGCATTTGATATGTTTCCAAAACCTAATCTTAAAGCACCCCTGCTGCGACGCGAAATTTAAATTGAAATTCAGGAAGTACGTTATAGACTTGAAGGAATAAAGTCATATTGCATTGATTGCCGTGTCTAGCACAGATTTTACTTGCTATATTTAATATTTAATTTCTTTTTTTCATTCTCTACAACTTAAGATTTTTACCCAAGTTCAGTCAGCTAAAGGCGACAGTTGAAACTTCGTTTTTTACAGCATAGATGCTTATTAAAGGTCCTAATGAGGTTTAGTAGAACTCAAAATTCTATTAATGCGGAACATCTCTTGTACAAACTTATCTTAGCAGAGAATGTTGAATACCTACCAAAGCTCAAGTAATCACTATTCAACAAAGACATCATGTTGCCAACTCTCTAGAATCAAATATCTCCAAATTATATTGTCAATCCCATTATGAAGTTGGTCCTTATGAAATATTTAAACAAATTTTAACTATAAAAAAATCGAAGAGTCGCTATGACAGGAATACTTTTTCAACCCCCTTAATTTCAACCTAACTTAGGCCTACTACACGTTTAGAATCTTGATAATACAGGGTAGCTAAGAGTGTGTGATGTACAATAATGTATCACAAAACTTGTTGCGTGGTTAGAAACTATCTATAATAAAATCTGAAAAGTAAGATCACCGATGTCAATATGTCATCATATTTAATTGATAGAATTCTAACGGATCCAACTAAGAACACTACTCAACAACGTGCTGCGCTGATATTTTCATGCCAAAACTTCACAATTGAATAGAAAGAAATTCAATAACATAGTATATATAAAATTATCAGAGTAATTATGTCAAGTAAACACCTATCCTGGAGAGTAGGGGAGAGATATTCAAGGCGCCACTGCATCTATAGCTAGGCTGAATGCAGAAATCTTCCGCGATGTTGTTAGGAACAGGCTTTTAACTTCACTCTTATAGATATATAAGTACAAAAAAACATACTCAAGTGAGTATGTGGATCAAATAAACCTCGTTAATAAACAATGAAAAACATCTTTGATTGAATGTCTAACGATGTTGCTCTAGCATAAAGCTAGTTATATTATAAATAAAAATACCCAGTTCAAATAATCACAATAGGAAATAGATTGAATTAGATTAAGGTAAAATAATTTCAAGATGATAAATTGTACTATAAAAAGGATCAAATAAAATTTAACACGTAACAAATTCTAGTACCTACTGGCACCAAAACATAACGCACACCTTGCATATTCCATGATCATGGTATAGAACACCAACTGACTAAAAAGAATGGAATAAACTTTAATTTGCAAATTTTTTTATATTATTAAAAATGAAAAATGAAAAAAATATATTAAGTTGGTAATTCCGATGGTAAAAGTGTTACCTAAGTGGTCTCTAATCAGGTTTTAACATTGGTCAACTGTGTAGTGGTGTATAGGTACTAGTTAAATATGGGTGCTCATTAATTAATAACTGAAGGTTTCTATCAAGAGGTAAACGCAAAAAAAAAACAAAAATAAAAACGTGAGGCAGAAAACCGGAAGAAGGAGACCAAAAGAAAATTTTATTTCATATGATCCCTCACAAACTTTTAAAATAGTGAAAGAGTGCGCGTGGAATGATGAAAATTAGGCGTCAATGCCAAGCTAACTCAATGCACCACATTATCACTAGTGATAAAACTTTGATGACTTGCTATGATTCTACGACCTGTACTAATACCATAAAAAATCATCTTTCCAAATTCTTCTAAGATGATGAAAGGCAAAATTTTTCACGTTAATCAAACACTCAACATTTGTGCCATAAAAATTAATTTAAATTACTTACTGTCAGTTTCCTCACTTGGTCGCTATTATCAGGATTCAATCAATTTCATTGGACTACAGGTAGATGAAATTTTTATCAGTAATATTCATTTAGTTATAAGTTAATATTACATTTAACTTTTAAACTTTTTACAGATGCAGATAAATGTTAAGACAAATTTAGCAATGCCCCAGTTTAAAAGCGATTAAACTTTTAGCTAGCTAAAAACAGATAATACAAATTTCGTTAATAGTCTTAAATTCCAATTTATCCTCATTTGCCTGCAGCACGGATACCGTAATTATATTAGGGCTATATATGAAGCTTTAGATGAGGTCAGATTCGATTACTGCAGTAAAACTTTTGGGAATCTATTTTCTTTATTGGAAGTACTTGGATTAAACTAACACAGCATATATTGTTCGTTAGACATAACAATCATTGAAATATTCATAATTATATTATCTGGTATTTGATTTAGACAAACAAATGTAACAAATTAAAAATAATGAATAGTAATTTTAACTGTATCTCGTAGCTCAATATGAAAGCAAATGACAATTTAGTATTTATTTAGTGCTAGATCCTTACTGTTGAGCTAGAATACACCATAAAATTTTAACCTTTCCATCAGCCCCTGGCAGAAGTTGGTTTTTGATCTAGATTATTATGCTTACAGGTTATTAAAATTCTGATGAAATAATTCATTGAGTATGAAAAGCCAAGGTAATATTTGTGAATTACCAAAAAGAGTTTGACTCGATTAGATGCAGCCAAATGTTTGGCATTTTTCTCGTAAATGACAGATGTTATCGTAAAAATAGGTCGGATAGAAGTTGTAGATCATACAATTCTCTACAAAAACTGTTAATACTTTTTTCCTACGTATCATCATTTCTGAGATGTTGCGAGTCCAAAAGTTGGAGAAGTCGTATTTTACATAATATGCACACATTTCCGATCAACACCTATGAGATAAAGTACTTAACGCATTTTTTAAAATGTTATTTCCCCAGTAGGCATACTCCACAATACAGCAAAAAAGTATGCTATTCATTGAAAAAATTGTACTATTGGTGATAACTAAAGTGGAAAGAATTATTATTGATTCTGGAAAAATTTAAGCCTGACTTCAAATGTTACTTCAACAGTAGTGTATTCATCTTCGCTTTCTTCTTCCTCTTCTCGCTGGATTTCCGTAGATTGTTCTAAGAAGAAATGTGCATCTCTTATCTCCTCATTGATACCATAAAAATCCGTATCTGTTGATACATACTGGTAAAGAAAATTATCCAATTTTTGTACAGCTACAATTTTTACTACAACCCTTCTTGCAATTACAAAAAATGGTATTATAAAATTATTCTAGAGCAGGTAGAAGTAAAATTGGAATTGGCTCCACACTATTATCTATGAATTTCCAACTCCAGTCTTCTGAATCTAGTTGATGGCATAGCCATATTTGAACTTGAAGAAGACAAGATTGTTGTACTCTCTTATTGTTTCGTGTATTTTTTAAATATCTAAACTTGTCTATACAATCAGTTTTTTTGAAACTCCATATATTGAAAGAAGAAAGCGAATCCCATTTGACATGTGGAGAAGAGCTAATCGTTTTTAAAACTTTTTTACGAATTACTGATGTAGTATCGCACCTTGCTTTTGCTACATTATCAGAACCAGTCCGAGCTACCTTAAGAATAGAATCTAGAAATGTAACTATTTAATAAATTTTGCTTCACGTCCGCAAAATAAGCAATATTTTATAAAACAAAAAATCAACTCACTAACTCGCGTTCTAGTACGAGGTGGACTAATGAGCTTATTTTATCTCGTGCTTTATTTTAGCTATAGCTTTACTACTTTTCCGAGTATAACTTTTACGACACTGCACATGGATTATCATATATTGCTTATCTTTCAGGTATTCAAGCAACCCAGCATTTCCTTCAACACTTAAATCAATTAGTCTTCATTCCCCGACCAGCAACAAACATTTCACTTTCACTCAATGGTTTACTACAAGTACAGCAAAACAACACCATTTTTTGAAAATTATTTAACGAAAACTGAAATCAAAAATATTGTCAATATAACCACGTCTATTCACTGCAAAGAAATGTTCAATACTAAAAGTAGTTATTTCATTTTCGTTCTTCAAAAAATAGGCAGGTTTAAGACCACTCGAATATTGTGTACATCTCTGATTACCTGGACAAAACTGAGTATATGCAGCTTCGCATAAAATTAATCTCAAAATCAACACAGATAAAACACAGTTCATGACGAATCTGGCTCCCAATCGAAACATAGCACTTCAAGGAAGAGTGATCCCCCAGTTAGGACATGAAATTGTGAATAACCTGAACTGGAAAATTTAGGGGAGAATTAAATTGTTTTGTTCATAACAAGCTAAGACATATTTTTAAACCAGAAATTCTCACATGCCTTAAAAGTCGCTGATACAGTTAAATTAAGTAAAAATTATGCAGTTTAATCGTAATAAGATATACATATCTAATCCCAAACAAACAAACACGACAGATAACTATTCTTTCAGATGCTATAGATCAAATAGCTAAATTTAAATGTAATTGGATTGGATGCGTTGCAAGAAGACCCAATGAAAAATTATTTCATTTAATCCGTTCCAACACCGAAGTGCAAACGCGACTTTGTGGTGGAGACACTTTTTTAGTAATTCGAATAGGCTCTCAACTGATACACGAAGTTCGAAGAAATACGGAAAAAGATCATCTTTAACTGGCAAGATGGTATTACAAAAAGAAGTTGGTAATAATCAATAATTTGCCTCCAAACTAGTAAGAATATCCCATTGCAATCTCCTTTAAAAGTGAATTTTTATTTAAAAGGTGGAGCATTTTTCTTATACAATTTTCTGATTTGTTTTAGGGTTACTTATCTTTTGCTGTCTATAACTTACCGTGTCTTATCCTGTAGATGACTTGACTTCCTTTGTTATGTTTGGCATTTTCATGCTTTTCAATGTTTGATTTTTATTTCTTCTCGTATTTAGTTGGTTTAGCTGGTTGATTAATACCAGAATTTTTAAGGTTGACTTAAAGTAAAGCTTGGATAGATCAATTGTAAATTGATGGACATACCTTTCCAATTTTTATTAGCATCAAAAGAAACAAAAAACTGCATCTCTAAATCAATCTAACTTATTCATAAATGTGAAGCTATTTTGACATGATACTTAATCATTTGGTCTAGAGAAGTTTTAATATTATTCTAATCTACATATTTGATACTACAATATCACATTAAATTTATTTTACATAATAATAAATTTTCCAGAATTAAGATATCTAAGTTATGTAACAGTAACTATTGTGTTTTATTGAATTTTCTAACATTCAGATAGTTTTTTTAGGTTGAATAAATTTTACCAAACTCACGACCTTCTAGTCTACACATAAATGAGCTGCCATCCGCACTGTGACTTACGATGGCCAGTATCATGACCAATCATTCAATTTCTCTCTTCATTGAACCACATTAAGAGTACACGCCATCACACAAAATACTCAGGACCCATGTAAATCAAAATTATTGAGAGCAGCCTATGTTCCTCAATGGAGGAGACAGGCTGTACTATATGATAATACTAATGATGAGACTCTCTATCCTTGTATTCTACACACTCAGATGTCACTAGTAGAGTACAAACTGACTAAAAAAGAACAAATGCCTTTCAAGGCAGTCCATATAGAGATATTAAAGTTTCACCGAGATAATGATACCAATATATCGACTCACCGCAAACAAAACTGTAAACCAACCCTGAAATTGAAAATTGAAAAAGGCATTCTTCGTTATCATATGAAATAAATTTTCGCAAATTATATTTTTCATTCCGCTCTTATACTTGTTTATAAAATATCTTACAAATTTTGTCACAAACCGTAAGGAGCTTGTACACACTCCCTTTCAAAATAGGCCCAAAATCAAGTTTGTACGTTTGAAAAGTATTAAGATTTTTGTGCCATAAAACTCTCACTATTAATAATACTACTCGTAAATCGTAAACGTCAAATGTAACGCTCATATGCTGAAACAGAGTTATTACGTAAATACAGCATATGTTCAAAGTAATACGTAAGTTTCCTGACAAGTTGGCAGTTTAAATTCATCGAGGCGTTTGCAATCGGATAAAAGCAAGTAAACATGGATATGTAGTTCCCAACTTTGCTTTAACGCAGATCTTAGCTGATTGGTGGGAATATTGAAGAACACCACAGGCAAGTTGAAGATGAATATGTGTGCAAGGGAAGGCAATCAAGAATTCGATCGGTTTTCTTTGACTTTGTGATGTAACTAATGGCTTATGTTCTGTTTAATTCTTCAATTTCAAAATATACATTCACAGCGAGAAATGCAACTGAATACCTACGTACATGATATGGATTTTAATATTTTTGTAAATCAGACATTAATTTTTTATTGTTTTGTTTAGTTAACATTTACTTTGATTATTTTTTATTCATACAAATTAGGCAAATTAATTAAATCAAAACATCACATATATAACTAATATTCTGATTATGAGAAAAATAAGTTGAAAAATAAAATTGATTTTTTACTCGGTATTCACTATTTTCCAACCAACCCCTGTAATTTAATTGAAAAAGTTTTTAAATAGGTTTCCTGTTATCGATACATACATCGGTAAATATGCTTAAATTTGTTATGTAAAACATTATGTTATGTAAAAGCGGTAATAATTTATAAATTTTCGAACTTATTGAACTAGAGACCGGTTCAATGAAAACGGATATTTCATTTTTTTAAACGGATATGAGCATATGCCTTTAATACCAAATAATTGAACATCAGTTGATTTTATCTTTTTTTTTATTTAAGATATAACCAGAGCTTATTTATTATACCCTATACGGCACGGAATATAGCAGCCAAAATACATGACATTCAAAAAGATTTACTTTTGGGAGATATAGTTACTTTTTAAAATTATTTTCATATTATACATGGTGTCCCAAAAGCTCTGAAATTATCAATGTTGTGTTTTTTTAAATGAAATTGCATTTTTGGATTCTCTGATCAAAATAGGTACCTATTTTGTTAAGGTTTATAGTACCTAAACCTTAAGGGTTTTTAGATCATTTGAATTTTGTCAAAATCTAAACTAATTTTCATGTTCCAAATACTTAACAAGTATTTCAGTTATGTACTCCAAATTTACAGTGAAGTGTAACAATAAATCATATTTTATATTCCAATTATAACAAACTTGTTATACTATACAGGGTGTACAAAAATTAAAACTAATCAATTAAGAACTTTGAGTGGCTATAACTTAACTAATTTAAATAGAACCCTACACTTTTTAACTTACAAGAAAATGTACCTTTTAAATACCTATCGAATGGTATAAGGGTGTTTTATAGCTAAATCTTCACGTTTTCACAGAATATGCCAAAAAATCGTTTTCTGCACCATCTTGTGTTTTTTGAATAGATGTTCTGATATATCTAGTTGCCTATGACATTTACAAACGTCAGATAATTCATTTGATCTGTCAGTTTAGTCTGCAAAGACTGTTGCAATAATAGCGGTATTATTTTTTGTAACTGTTAAACTTCATTTATTGAATTGAATTAATTGAATATTGTTGTCTTATTGCTATGTCAAAATGAAAATTTATTCAAAGGAAGAGCGTATTGAAATGATTTTTATCCTTGAAGAATGTGATCAAAATTGTTTGTTGGCTCCTCGAGTCTATGCTCAAAGGTTTCCTGAAAGAAACCATCCTAAACCAGCCGTTTTTGTGAGACTATTAAACCAGTTTCGGGAAAGCGGAATTGTTAGTTATAAAAAACCAATTATAAGAAAACCTGTCACAGAGGATGAAGAAAATGTTTTTACTGTACTTGGTTCAGTGATCAAAAATTTCAATTAGTCAGAATCATATATCTGAAAATACTAACATTAGCCAAGCAAGTGTTTCATTAGGTGGTCGGTTAATATGTGGGGAGGAATACTGGGTCCATACTTAATTGGACCCTACTTTTTTGAAGGACCTTTAAATAGTTTGTTGTTTCGCGATTTTCTTTTACACCAACGTCCAGTGTTATTAGAAGATGTTCTTTTAATTATCAGAACAACTATGTAGCTTCAATTGGATGAAGCCCCGTCTCATTATCATCGTGAGGTTCGGCAATTTTTAAATGTCACCTTTCGAGACAGGTGGATTGGGAGAGACGGATTTCAAAATTGGCCCCCGAGATCTCCGGGCTTAACTCCACTAGATTTATTTTCATGGAGATAGACAAAAGGAATTGTCTACAATGCGCTCCCGACAATGTATGTGTTTGGAAATGGATCGTCGACATTTCGAAAATCTACTATTAATATTTTGCTTCCGTTTTGTGCTATAGTCAATATGTTATTATCATTATTGCTGTTATAGCCTGTTAAACGACTATAAATCGCGTTCCGAGTTTCTGAACATCTGTAAAGATATTCCTAATTATTATTCTTATAGTTGTAAATTACTTGTCATTTCCAAATGCCATCGGCAACTTGATACATTAAAACATCTATTCAAAAAACACAAAATCTTGCAAAAAATGATTATTTGGCGTATTTTGTGAAAACGCAGAGACTTAGCCATAGAACACCCTTACACCATTCGATAGGTATTTAAGGTACATTTTCTAGTAAGTTAAAAAGTATAGCCACTTAGAGTTCCCATTTGAGTAGTTTTAATTTTTGGACACCCTGTATAATATAGCAAGTTTATTATAATTGGGATATTAAATATGATTTAATGTTACACTTCACCGTAAATTTCGAGCACATAACTGAAATAATTCTTAAGTATTTGGAACATGAAAATTTGGTTAGATTCTGTCAAAATTCAAATTATTTAAAAACCGTTAAGGTTTAGGTACTATAAACCTTATTAAAATAAGCACTTATTTTCATTGGAAAATCTAAAAATGTATTAATATATGGGGGTTCCACATAGAGAAATACAACTTTGATACTTTTAGAGCTTTTGGGACACCCTGTATAATATGAAAATAATTTTAAAAAGTAACTATATTAGACCCCCATATATCCCAAAAGTAAAACGTTTTAAAAGTCACGTATTTTGGCCGCAATATTCCGTGCCGTAGAGGTTTAATAAACCTGTATACAAAGTATCCGGAATCTACTTACTATTTATATATACATTTATGTTTTTTGAAAATCACAATAAATATTAAATTTCTGAAAAATGTAATTGACATTAAAGTTAAATTACAACCTTGATTTACTAAAATTATGAATTAAAAGAGCACCCTTGAGAATTCCCCTCCAAAAATAACACTAAATTTTAATTTACGAACTGTATTAAAACAAATCAATTTTCTGTCATGTAAGATTAAATAGGATATAGTGACCTATTAAAAATGCCCTTAAAATATTTAATTGAAAAGTAAGCCTCCAGAACTTATAGAACTAACAAATTTAATTTTTTCTAATTGCAAGATATGCAGTACAGAAATAATACTCTAAACTAATAATACATATAACGCAAAATAGGAGAAACTAGGACTCCTCTCTTAACTGAAAAGACCATTAAATATAACAGGATAAGGTTTACCTAGAAACACTTAAAATCTTCTTTAGTATTTACGGGTGTTGAATAAACTAATTCTTTTAGATGTCCTCAGAAGTAAAAGTCTAAGGGATTTAGGCCCGGAGGAAGGTTAAAAAAGTTACTTAAGTGTTTACGTTCTTCTTCTTCTTTCTCAGCCCATTGACGTACACTCCTGGACATAAGCCTCTTCGATGGTCCTCCACTGGGATCTGTCTCTCGCCTTCTGGAGCAAGTCTTTTCCAGCAAACTGTTTTATATCATCTACCCATCTGCGTTGTGGCCTGCCACGATTTCGGCTCGTTTCTCGCCGTCGCCATTGCAGTAATTTACTCGTCCACCTATCGGGCTGTTGTCTAGCTATGGGCCCCGCCCATTGCCACTTTAGTCGTGATATGCGTTCAATGACATCCACTACTTTGGTTCTTGATCTTATTACTTGATTTCGTATTTTATCCCGTAACGAGATTCCTAACACTTGTCTCTCCATGGAGCGTCAAGTGACTCGGAGCCTATTTGCGTTTTGTTTGGTTAGTGTTATCTTTCCATGATGTAACTACCAACAGGCAAGACACACGTGTTATACACTTTCCGTTTAAGATTGATTGGTGTGTTTGTATCTCTTAATACGTACTGCAACTTTCCAAAGGCAGCCCATTCCAGCCATATTCTCCTTATTTCCGCCGTTTGATTTTCTTTGCCCAGTTTCATGACGTGGCCTAAATAGATATACTCTTGGACATTCTCTATGATTTCATTTTGAATCTCTGTTTGTACATTTGCGTCAGGGCTCATTAACTTAGTTAGTTTTTTAGTTTACGTACTATACGGTTAAAATGTGATGGTGCACTATCATGCATGTACCACATTTGCATTCTTCTATCAATAGGTACGTGTTCCAGTAAATTATTTAAATTTTGCTGCAACAATTGTAAATAAATCTCACCATTGAATCGTCTTTCCAAAAGCAGTGAAATACCAGCCCACACATTTACAATAAACCTTTGTCGGTGTTTGTTTTGAATTATAGAGTGCCGGTTTTCATCAGCTCAAAAATGAAAATTGTGTGAGAGTATTATGCCATCTCTTCTAAAGCTAGCCTCATCGATTAACAAAATAAGGTTAGAAAAATTTATATTTAGATTATGATGCTGTAACACCCAGTTGAAGTTTTGAAGTCTTGTGAGATTGTCATCCGGAGACATACCGTGTACTTTTTCAGCGTGGTACTGGTGAAGTAACTGTCCTGTTAGTGTTTCATGTACAGCCCATTTTTTAACTTTGTCTTGTGTCGCGAACTTTCTTATGCTGTTTGAAGGGTTGTCAATAATCTTGCAAAATTTGTTCTCGTGCTCTCCTGGAAGGGCCCTCACCGCCACGTCGCGGCAAAAATTATCCAAAAAAAACATGATAAAAATTAATTCGTTAACTCTAATAATTTCTTTTAATCATCTTTCATCTATTTTAGTTAGGCTTTGATCAACCCTTCGAAAGGTTTTTGGACTTGGCAATGTTCGACCTGGAAATTTCAGCATAAAGTCTTCTTGCCTTCGAAGAATTTGACAGCGCTTCACCATAAATTAGAGGCATATCAGCATATTCTGCGTAAGAATATTCTTCATTTTTTTTTTAATTATTTTTACTTAGAGGTTGTTTTGATGAGTTCCGTCAATAGAAATTCATTGTGTAAATATTAACAATAATAATCTGATTTTTACCTTGTTAGATTTAACATTAGTAACTTTTGAGTTTTTCGCATAAAAACCGATTTATTTCGAAAACTGCCAGTTTTATCAAAATAAATGGGAATGACCAAAGTATTTAAAACATCATTTATCAGCTCTGTAAAATGATACCTGTCAAAAATTAGGCCCAACGAGTATGGCTGCAAGTCCATTCCTGACTTCTCTGATGATCTAAAACATCTATTGTAGTATGGTTTAATGAGTCATTATGGACTTTATAAAATATTAAAATTTCATTATATGACAAGTCGATTCAAAACTTAGAGTCGATATGGTAAATCGCTGGGTACCCGTTTAAGGCTCTGTATCTCTGTTAAGGGGCACTTTGGGAATTTTTTTTTTACAAATTAGAGTTTCTGACTGATGCTTCAGAGAAATTAGGAGGTATTTAACGGACACCCTGTATATAAATTAAGATGAACGTGTCTCCACACTGTTTTCGTATATTGATGACGATGGATATTATCTCACAGGACCAACTGTACCTGCTTTGTATTCAATCAAAACATTTTGGTTGATGTTTCTAGATTTTGCTACGCGATATGACAATCTACAGGTCAGTGTAAGGTTTACATAAGTAGGAATTATCAAAATAATACAGTAGTTTGGCGGGGAGGATGTTCATGCAAAACAGTGTAATTTAACATAACAAAATTTTACTCCATAAATATTCACTACGATTATAACTTTATTGTGTATTATGTAATAACATTTTTAACAAAAGCAATATTTTTCGCATTGAACCATTCATCAACATTTTAACAATAAAAGCCTGAATTAATAAACAATCATAAAACTTTCAGGCACTACAATTTATTTGATATTTCCACTGTTATAGAATTTATTTTTCAAAGGCCTAAATTATAAAATGGACAAATTCTACCTAGATAAATCATACATACGTTTTTGTTACTTTGGTAAAATAAATATAGAATCAAAATTTGAATTTATTGCTATAATTCGCTCTCGAAAGAATTTCTCCGCCACATTATCTCCCAATGATGAAATGATTCACTTCCGAAATTAAGTTATTATGCTAACGTGACAGGTTTGTATACCCTTTAAAAAATAGTTTTTTATTTTAATATTTTCATGCCATAAGGTGAAATTTTAAAGTGGAAAAAATATTAAGGAAAATTATAAAAAAAAAATATAACCACTACAAAGAGTAGTCTATCTTCACTAAAATCCCTAAAATCGCTAGAATTTCTGTAACCCAAATTGACCTCTTGCTTCTTCTAGCCCATACGAAGCCACTGCTGGATGACGATCTCTCCCAGGTTTTTCCATGTATTTCTGTGTTGAGCATTTTTTGTACAATTTCTCCCAGTTATTATTAAAATATCTTCAACCTCCTTCATGACTGTGATCGTCCACCTGTCTACGTTCTGTCTGGCTACGTGTACAGCCTTCTTCAATTTAGACTAGCAATTTTCAACATTATATCCGAGACATTTGTTCTTTAATATCTGTGTTCTTTATTTTATGTCTCAAAGATATTCTCAACGTTATTTTTCCATTTATCGTTGCATTATTCTCAATTTTTCTGCTTGTTTCTATGTCAAAGCCATAGTTTCCAGTTTATACGTGGCTATTGGTAGTATGCAGCCATCCTAGATTTTTCTTTTAAGGCAGATAGGAATATTTTTATCGTTCAGCCCATGATAATGGTACCCTCTGAGCAACTTCAACCTGCTGCTTTTTTTTTGCACTACTCAATGGTATATCCAAAGCAGATGTAATATAACATATGTTCTACTATTGTGTTGTCAATGGTGGTGATATTTAGACTATTGCCCATTATTGTTTTCTTATTTAAATTCATTTGAGGTCCTATCAATTTTAATATCTCATTTAGTTAACTTATCATAGATTTTAACTCTCGGATATTTGTGCATCAGCGAACGTTACATAGTTGAGACAGCTTCCATCGATGTTAAAATTTTTATTTTCCCATTTTAGTTGTTTAAAACCGTTTTCCAAAGCTAATTTAAAGAGTTTTCATGATATGGGATCACTTTGTTTCACTCTTCTTCCTAGGTGGACTCTGTTTTAAGGTCGTCATCGATTTTGATGTGAAACTTGGCATCCTGACGTCGTCCATGGCTGACACAAAAGCCCAGAATTCAATCGTATCAAATGCTATGTGTAGTGGCATGTTGTATCCCGTGGATTTGTCTATTATAGTTCTGCAAATGATCTGCTGTACTAAAGCCTTTTATAAATCCTACTTGTTCAACTGGTTGATATAAGTCGAATTTTGTTGTCAAACGATAGGTTATTATTCATGTTTATATTAATAATGTGCAAAAAAGTATAATACATAATCCTGGGTTATTTTGGAAATATATTTATTCAAGGGACCATCAAGTTGGATAATATTATGGGCAATGATAGTATCACTACTGCAAATCTCTTTGCAACGCATTTTACCTTTGTATGTCGATTCTCAGTCCTGTTGCCCTGGTAATGAAGTGTCGGCATTGTGGGATGTAAATATTGGATGTTATAGGATTCGTATTATTGACGTGTTTGAGGGTCTTTTGAAGATTGATTCTAGGAATAGCCTGATGAAATAATGACAATATTTCTCAAGAACACTACTTTTGCTTTGGATAATCCTTTGTGGCTTCTGTTTAATATTTCACTGTCTTGTGGCAGGTTCCCTGATTTTTTGGAAGCAATCGTACCTAAGACCTGTGTATAAGAATGCTGGTGATAGAGATAGTGCTGGGAGCTATGGACTGATGTGTTTGATATTCCTGATTTCAAGATTATTTGAGTCGCTGGTCTCTGACTTTTTGGAAAAAATATTATTAATAATGATCAGCATGGTTTTTGTGAAAATCGTTCTGTTTCAAGTAATCTATTGGTGTATCATGACTCCATTGTCAGTGCCTTGGATTCAGTGTAAACTAATTTCTTCAAGGCATTTGATAGGGTGGATCATGGACTTCTATTAATTAAGCTGAGATGCTTTGGAATTCATGGGGCACTGCTGGAATGGGTGGGATCATATCTGTATGGTTGGTCTCAGGTTGTCAGAGTTAACAAGCACACATCTGGAAAAGTCAATGTCACCTCTTGTGTGACATAGAGGACACACATTGTACCACTATTTTTCAACTTGTTTATTAATGATCTCTTAGCCTATTTTCTGTACTGTGAATGTGTACTGTATGCCGATGGCTTAAAGATATTAATGTCTATTAAGACTGACAAGTGTAGCGCAGGATTCCAAGATGATTTGAATAGATTCCACACATGGTGTGAAAGTAACAGAATGCATCTTAATACTAACAAGTTTAAATACATTCAATTCAGCAAGTCAAATCATGTGTTGCTTGGAGTATATCACTTTAAGGGTAGGCTTATTGAGAGGGTTGATCTTATTAAAGATTTGAGAGTCTTGCTTGACTGTAAATTGACATTTACGGAAGATATTTTTCAGTGCTGTAATAGGGCAAATAGAATTTTAGATTTTTTGAAAAGGAATAAAAGACACTTTAGCAATACTAACTGTATAGACTTTGTATGTATCATTGGTGAGACTGCAGGGCAAAGAAAATTTCTTAGATATGTTGCCTTTAAGTTAGATGTTTCCCATGATAAGATTAATTATACAGAATTAGAGAAACGCCTGAATTTGTAAATTTCGCAAACAAGAAAAGTTAATGCTGATGTTACCACAGCTCACAAAATTTTACATGGTCATGTTGATTACCTCAAACTCGTTCAAAGACTCAATATTTATGTACAATCTCACAACCTACGTGTGATAAGAACATTCGAGTTTCCAACTCACCGAACTCGATATGGGGAGGGTGAATCAATCAGTAGAATCATGCAAAGTGCAAACGATGTAAAAGTAGATTTATTTAATACCAGTGTCTCTCAACTTAAACGACATCTTCAACATAGACTGTAATTTATGATTTGTGATATTTTCTGCTCGTTTGTGATATTTTTCCTTTAGAATATTTATTTTTCATATTGATTAAATTTGTAAATAGCATGGCCGTTAAGTGAATAAATAAATAAATAAATGTTAAGAATTTATACATGTGGCACAGCAAACCTATTGCTCGATAATTTTCTATATTTTTCTCGTACTAGCTTTTTTTATACAAAAGCATAACCCCTATTATGCCTTCTATCCAGCATTTATTAAACAAAATTTTGAATGTTTTTAACAGGTTATCTTCCCCATTTTCAACACACAAGTCATTCTGTCCTCTTCAGGTGCTTTTCCGTTCTTCATTTGTTTTAGCAAGTGCCTTATTTCTGCAATCTTTATTTCGGGAAGGTCTTTTGACCCCACGTTTAGTACATTTTTAGGTGTACGGTTTTTGTTCGGTACAACAGTTACGTATAACTTTTTGTAGAATTTCCTTACTTCAAGCGCAGCCTCCTTGTCTGTTATCATTTTTCCTTCATTATCCTCGATTTTTGTTATTTTCTGTTTTCTTTTTGATGACTTTTTTTGAGCATCTTCATACTCTTGGTATTTTCTATTGTTTCAAATATTTCTTTCGTTTAATATGCCCTCAGATCTATTCTTATTTTCTTTTTAACTATTTTGTTTAATTCTTGAAATTCATTTGTGTCTCTGACCGTCTTTTTTCTTTCTTTTATTAGTTTTATTCTTTCTGGAGTCAATCTGATTTTTTTTTATCTCTCCTGTGTCTATAAACCTACGGAAATGTAGTGTACCACCCTTTACATATATATATATATATATATATATATATATATATATATATATATATATATATATATATATGTATATATATATATATATATATATATATATATGTTTATACGGCTTTTACGGATTCCTCCGTGTGAGATGCATTAGCAGTGGTTATATCCACATTATGCTGTTGTAGTGCTGAAATCACATTCAGCAAACGTACAACTATATGCAACTCTGTATGTAAATGAAATAAAATGCGAAACAGTGAATGCAAACTTCGCTCCATTATATCCTTTCTGTGTTAGAGGCCCACCTGCACCACCACACCGAGAATAAAGCCAAAGCTTACCCTCCCCGCCACAGTGATACTGCAGAGATACATGTTTCGCCTCTCACTAGACTCATCAGGGTACTGACATGCACCTGGCTGTGCAAAGGACAGATCGGAAGGAAGCATGCAACACTGAACGCGGCTTCGCCGACCTCTCGTCGGATGGCTTATATATGTTTATATGGCTTTTACGGATTCCTCCGTGTGAGATGAATTAGCAGTGGTTATATCCACATTATGCTGTTATAGTGCTGAAATCACAATAATGGAGCGAAGTTTGCATTCACTGTTTCGCATTTTATTTCATTTACATACGGAGTTGCATATAGTTGTACGTTTGCTGAATGTGATTTCAGCACTACAACAGCATAATGTGGATATAACCACTGCTAATGCATCTCACACGGAGGAATCCGTAAAAGCCGTATAAACATATATAAGCCATCCGACGAGAGGTCGGCGAAGCCGCGTTCAGTGTTGCATGCTTCCTTCCGATCTGTCCTTTGCACAGCCAGGTGCATGTCGGTACCCTGATGAGTCTAGTGAGAGACGAAACATGTATCTCTGCAGTATCACTGTGGCGGGGAGGGTAAGCTTTGGCTTTATTCTCGGTGTGGTGGTGCAGGTGGGCCTCTAACACAGAAAGGATATAATGGAGCGAAGTTTGCATTCACTGTTTCGCATTTTATTTCATATATATATATATATATATATATATATATATATATATATATATATATATATATATATATATATATATATATACTTTAACACATAAGGGGAACCTCTTAGATTACTGTAGTTGGTTTAATGTAATGTCACCTTAAAAATAAAATACGTTAAACCAGCAGAGAAGTTCTTAAAACAAATTATAATACAGATATTCTGGTTCATATCAAACCTATTAGAAAATACTGCATCTGCACTGCCAACGTCGTTAGATAAACTGAACACCGATTCCCAAGCTTAAAAATAAAATTTCCATTTCTTCGAAGTTCTGTTCAATTTGATTATCTGGGAAATTTATAAGTTGATACTGGTTACCGAATAAAATGCAGAATTTACATCGGACGGTAATTATTTACACATTTATTTAATATATATTTGTAAAATAGGTATTTAGAAAGATTTTATTTATGTGTACTTTGCGGTAAAATTAAAGTGACAATACGAATTAATACTAAATTTTAGAACAGTAGTAGTAAAATTTTGTCTCAGAATAAACCAAAACTTCAATTTGTTAAACAACATAATACTTAGTTTAATTACATAAAATTTTTATTTTTAACTCAAGTATTTGATGCTATGCTTTTCCGACAAAAATCGTCGATTACACGATTCTTAAAATTACTCTTTTCTTAATATACGTACTTCAATCCCCGATACAACAGTCTCTAATCTACACAGAAAAAAAATTAAATGATTATATATATTTTATTATCTACTATCTGCCTACTCATACATCATAAAAAATATAATAACTTTTTAAAATGTCTCTATACAAAACATTTACATACCTTTTTTATCGACCAACTGCAGATCTGTGGCGACACTCAACTTATCTAATGGATCAAATTTTTACTGGATAATAAAAATTTTACTACTTAAAGCACAATATATAGACTTACAGTTCTTGAAAACTTGCTTGAAAGTAGGAAAATTCACTTAAGTTCCATAACAGGATTATGGGAAGTGAAGTGTGATGACCAAAATTTAATATACAAAATACAACTATTGCTTCCTGTTTCTAAACGTCTCTGTTGTCTCTTTTAGCGCTCCTTTTCATAATTTTCCGCGTCTTCCGTATTTTTTTTCACCCAAAAGAATTCACCTTTAAACTTCTTCTACTCATTTATTCTATGGCCAAAAGATTTCAAACTGGTACCTTCTATTCTATCAGCGACCTTTCTTGTCAAATTTCATTATTAATTCACTTTTCAAGCCTTCTGGTATTCTAGTACTTCTACGCAGGTAATCAGTTTCCAAAGTCGTTTTTTTGCGCTCATCCTCTAGAATCTCTGTGTGTTTGGCGAGACATGTCGATCCTATCACAAACCGTTGAAGTATCCAAAAACTTTCTCGATTTTTATTATGGATTCTGGTTATTAACTCTTTCTACCCTAAACCTTCTCTCTTAAAGTTATTAACTTGTTTAACTTTCACATCTTACCTGGAAACTCACGTCTGTTTTTAGGTTCTAATCTAAAGACCTAACTTATACATTTTTATCATGAATTTAAGATCAAAACAGATCTGAGCCAGAACCACCTGATCATCTGCATAAATTAAAGTAAATAGTTGTTAAGTGTTGATTAGAATCTCCACACCCTGGCATCCCCCTCTCACTGTCTTCAGAAGAAGCAAGGTCAAACTATCTTCTTGTCTTAACATCTTGTTAGGGTCAGAGAGCTTTTTGTTTCTTTTTAATTATGATATGTTTTTTTTATAAAACTCACTAACAACCTTAATTAGTGCTTTGTCAATGCTTAAATTTTTAAGAGAATCTTATGAACTCCATCTAGGTCTTAATCTTTTTGATATAAATACAGCATCAATACAGAATTGGTCAGGCATAAAATGACTTATTTATTCTACAGTTTGGATTGAAAAACCTGACTATGCAACGGAACTATTAACACCAAGATCACAATAACATTCCAAATCGTGACGGTCACCGTTCTTGAATATATATGCTATATACATGTCACTATTTTGTTAAGAATTTTTTTTACAGACATCGATTAAATAGGCCTTTGAAATGGTATATTAATTTTGCCCTTCCATTTTTGAGTGATTTGACTGGAATGTTTCCCGGATCGGGCAATTTATCTATTTACCTTAATAGCAAGTAAAGTTGATTTAAAGCGAATTAATTAAAGTTTATTGATATTGAATATTGGCCGTGTAAGAGCTCAAATTTATATTCATTTCGACCACTGTTTAAATACAATTTTAGAGATAAGAGATTGCTTCCAAGCTCATCAAATATCAATCCATTAAAGATTTTTTGTGAACGCCGCAGGCAGGGAAAGTACATATTAAAATATTATTTGACTTGGTTCTTTTGTTGTTTCATTTTTATATGATCTAATTACAAACAAATCATTTAATTGTTAAAATTTCACATTAAATGTTTTAGGGTAACTGGAGTTTTTTTTCTTACGCTGCTTATGCGAAATACACAATTTATT
Source organism: Diaprepes abbreviatus (assembly GCA_034092305.1). Lineage (NCBI taxonomy): Eukaryota > Metazoa > Arthropoda > Insecta > Coleoptera > Curculionidae > Diaprepes > Diaprepes abbreviatus. Next base: position 17,028,759 of record JASJET010000200.1, on the reverse strand, counting down.
AATATATGATATACAATAAATACATAAAATATGGAATAAATTCATAATTTTGTGTTTTTTTGAAAAACCGCTCAGACACAGTGATTTTGCTCTTTGGTAGAATTTTTTTGAACATATTAAATCATACAAGGTGGCTGGGAAAAATCAATTTTGATTTTTTAAGCAGTAACATCAAGTTTTTGGTATACTTTTAGACTCTCTGCAAAATTCTGAACATTTTGTAGCTGTTTTCGATTTATAGATAGTAGAAATTCGAAATGAAATGCAATAATTATTTACCAACATTACCGATCCAATGACCTGTTCCTTTGTCACGTTAAGTTAATTTTAACTGAAAAGAAAACTTACTTAGGCACAAAAGATAGAAATCCTTCTCATGATAGAATATGGCGATTGAGTAAGAACACAAGAAGAAGTATATCAGCTATTTTAAGAAAAATATCGTCATCTTTCACCAATTTCACAAAAGGGTCTATTGAGTAACCGCCGAGATCTCCAGGCTGAAACCCCCTTGACTTATTTTTGTGGGGCAACTTAAAGATGAAGCATTCTAAATTAGCCAATTGACATAAGGACTTAAAAAATCGGATTATTCAAGAAATACCTAATAGCTAAAAAAGTAGTCAGAAATATCCGGAATGAATTTATAAATCGCTTAGTTACTATCAATTAACCAATGAGAGACATTTTTAACATTTAATATAAGAAGTGCCGATTAAGTTTCTCGTAATTTGTCAATAAAAAACAAGCAAATTAAGTTTCGGTCTAAATTTTATTATCGACCTTTACAATAGTCTCCTTCTAACTCTACACAATGATTACAACGTTGCTCCCACGTTTGGAGGTTTCCTTGGTAATCCTCCGAATTTAACCCGTTCAGCGCCACGGTTACAGCTTCTTTGACCTCGTGTACGCCGCCATGATGAGTTCCCTTGAGGTGCGACTTCATCTTAGGGAATAAAAAAAAGTCGCAGGGGGCAATATCCGGCTATAGGGTGAGTGCGGCAACGTTGGAATGCCTTTTTTGCCAAAAAATGCTCCACAATAAACGAGGAATGGGCATGTTGTCGTGGTACAAGATCCAGCCATTCTCGGGGAGTTCGGATGGCACACGGCAAACGCATCCCTGCAGCCGCTCCGGATGCCAACATAGAACTGTCCAATCACTGCCTGACTAACAGGAACATATTCACGATGAATGATGCCTCGAATATCGAAAAAAACGATAAACATTGCGTTCATTCGCGACTTAGACATCTTCGCTTTCGTTGGCCGCTCCCCACCCTTTTCCACCCACTGCTGTCTTTGTTTACAGATCCCGGGGTCATATTTAAATATCCAGGTCTGATCTCCACTACTCAACTCATCCAGTTTCTGCCGTCGCTTCGAATGCGGGGCAACAAATCCTCGCAGATCGATTTTCGCGATTTTCACGACGACACTAAAAGAGTTACTTTCGAAAAATGCGCATAAAACACATACCAAGCATGCTATCGATTTCAATCTTGGCCTGCAACTAAAAGAAAGATCCTTTTCTCAAGATAGATGTTGACGAATGGTGCAGTATTACCAGTTCCGGAGTTATAACTAAATTCCTAAGAGGCAAAGTTATTGAATCGTGGAGGGGTGCTCCTGGAATGAGGTGTGCTAAGGAACATATAACTGGACCTAGCGCACGTCATACTAAGGAGCTTGCCTCCTTAGGAAGGAAAGAGCTGTGAATTGTGGTGACATTGTTGACAGGGCATTGTCATCTGATGGGCCATCTTTATAGAGTCGGTGTCGAAAACGACCCTACGTGCAGATGGTGTTTGGAGGAGGATGAAACTGTTGACCATATCCTCAGAGACTGCTCAGCACTCAACGGATTGAGACAGAGATATTTCGGAAATACAATTTTGTTACCGGAAGCAGTTAGGCAAGTTCAACTAATGAGAATGCTTTGATTTGCAATGGCGATCGGCTTCGTATTACCTGCAGCTGTGGTGGGATGTAAAGGACCCAATAGAGGTCTAGGCATCGATGATCTATTATCACCACCCCTTTTCATCATTAATTGTCATTCCTCGTAAAATGATAAATTAACTGCAGTAGTAACTATTTTATTTCGCGTTTTAACTGTCGGTAAATCGAAAACACTTAGATTTACTTATAGGATATGTAATGGAAAAAATGTTCAGAATTTTTCAAGGAGTTAAAAGGTATACAAACAATTGGGGATAACTATTTAAAAAATCCCAGTAGATTATAGCATAGCGTCTTTGGAGCCACCCTGTAAAATTTAATATATTGGAAAAAATTCGTACCGAAAAAACCAAATCGACGTATCGAAAAGATTTTTAAAAAAAAACCCTACTTTTCTTAAATAATGAATTTATTCCAGACTTTTCGTCCTCACTGTATATATATTAAACATTTATTTTCCAAAAGCATATTTTTCATACACGTCCCTTCAATTTAGATACAAATTATGTGATCAAAACCCATTAGAAATCTAATATAGCCATAACATGATTATCGTATCCCTCCTGCAAGTAAGGGTGGATTTATAAACTATTTAGAAACTGATTTCCCGTTTTATTAACGAAATATCCGTTTTCTGGAAATTATTTTAAATTTGATTACTTGGTAGATTTATAGTTTACTTTATAGGTTATATAATACTGAAGCCCAATTTTAAAGTTAAAAAATGTTCCAGAAAAAAATTGTTTTAGATATATAATAAAAATATTTATAATTCACTTTTAGGCCTATTCAGTAAACAATTTCACAGTTCAACAATGCAATTATTATTACATCACATTAAGACATATTTAGGGATAAATTGAACAACTACCGGCCTAATAAAGAAAATACCAATATGGCATAAGGTTAGTTTTTTATTTTTTGTATAATCTTCTAAAGATATACGTTTGCACCACCGATAATCCAGTGCTTGGAACTCTTCTTCTTAGACGCTTTCTTCCAAGTCTGCGCAGCGCAATAATAACTTCGAAAGATTGGAGAGGACGTTAAAGTCCAATGTGACCAAGGTGGGTGAATAGGGTGTATGTATGTATGTGCGTAGAGTTGGGGATCTGTATACTGCGACCTGGTAGATTTGTTGTGCCTCCTACTGCTGCACAATCGTAACAGTTACCGTATCGGCTAGAGCAGGTCCTCCAGTCCTATTTCCCTCAGGAATCTTGGGATGTTGAACAGCTTCAAGGTAAGTAGCTCCCTTCTTCGATTTGGTATATTTCCAAGAAACAATCCTTACAGCTCCGTCCAATAATTGGATCTCCTGCTTTCTTCTTTTATCTTTAGTTCTTCCAGCATACTATTGATTCCACAGAAAGGCTCTGGTCCCAGAAATGTTATCTCAGCCCCTTTCCTCGCAAGCCTGTCTACTATTTTATTCCTCTCTATCCCGATATGTCCCAGTACCCACATGGGGGTGACTTTATTATTCTTACAAAATATTTTAGTTTCTCTAGGCATTTCCAGACCATCTTGGAGCTGATAACTTGAGAGCTTAGCTCACTGATGGCTAATTGACTATCCAACTAGATGATAATCTCTTGGCCGTGACAGTTTTTCTCCTTGCTAAATTGAATACATATCCTAATGGCATATAATTCTGCCTGAAAAATGCTTGGTGATTTACACAAGCTTTCGTAGTGTCTGGTGCCGGGTCCATACAATCCTACTCCAATTTCCTCCGTTGTTTTGGAACTATCCTTAGGAAAGAAAGAGCTGCGAATTGTGTTGGGATTGTTGACAGGACATTGTCACTTGAGGAGTCATCTTTATAGAATCGGTGTCGAAGACGACCCGACGTGCAGATGGTGTTTATTGGAAGATGAAACTGTTGACCATATCCTCAGAGCCTGCCCAGCATTCAACGGACTAAGACAGAGATGTTTGAGAGATACAATTTTGTTACCGGAAGCAGTTAGGCAAGTTCAACTAATGAGAGTGCTTGGATTCGCAATGGCCATCTACCTCGAATGACCTGCAGCTGTGGTGGGATGTAAAGGGTCCAATAGAGGCCTAGTCATTAAATTAAATACATATCCTCTGCCTGAAAAATGCTTGGTGATTTACACAAGCTTTCGTAATGTCTGGTGCCTGGTCCCTACACTCCTACTCCAATTCCCTTCGTTATTTTGGAACTATCTGTATGCTATACAATGGATTTCTTGCTTAGTTTTTCAATAGTATGTCTCTCCCATTCGCTTTTGCGACTGAACTTTGTGCTGAAGTTTTTGCACAAAGTTGAATTTCTTTTTCATTTCATCTTGGGGCCAAGTCCAAGATTTGTTAATTTCTGGATATGAGATTAGGCCTTTTTTATGATCTTATTTCACATCATCCTATAAATCGTCCTCTTCGCCATGTTCTCTAGAAATATATTTAGAGGAGTGAGGTGTAGAATTACTTCCATGGCTGCCATTGGGCAGGTTTTCATTGCCCCGGTTATATATGAACAGTCTTGAACTTGCGAGAGGTTAGCTCTCGTATTAGGTCCAGATCACTGCCTCATACGTGATGATTGATCTCACTATAGTAGTATATATCCAATGCAGGATTTTTGTGTTTATACCCCATCTTTTTCCAGCAAAGTTTCTACAGACCATCAAGGCTTTGTAGCCTTGTTGATTACTTCTATTTTATGCTTATTCCAGAGGAATTCATTATCTAGGATCAGTTCCAGATATTTAACCTCTGACAATAACATTCCTATCCATTTTTGTGGTTTTCAGATTGAGGTTTCTTTTCCTTGTGAAGGCTACTAAGGTGGTTTTTGGTGGGTTGATGTTTAGTACATCATCTGGCATCATTCTCTAGTGTATTCAAGCCCTCTTTGAACTATGTCACGGAGGGTATTCTCGAATTTTCCTCTTGCGATCGCGATCATAGCCCTAATAAGATATACTAAGGTCAGTCAGACCACAGAGGACTTGGTCTATAATTAAGCTCCACATAAGTGGATAGGCTGCTCCCGCCTGAGGGCATCCTCTGTTGGTACAGAGAGCGATAGTGTCCTGTTCTATCTCTGTCTCTGCTATTCTAGTGGAGAGAAGCCGTGCAATCCATTTGGATGTCGTTTCGTCCACTCTCCTGTCGTCGAGTATTCTTTGGACTGCCTTATATGGAGTAGTGTCACTATATCAAAGCAGGCACATATTACAGTTTCCTTCCTGTTCAGTGTTTCTTGAATTTCATCTGTTAATTGTATCAGTGCGGTTTTCGTAGACCTGTTCTGATATAATTATCTATTGCTTTCTCTATCGTTTTTAAAATAAATGATGTGAAACTGATGGGTCGCAACGATTTAGGGTGTGTAGTATCCTTTTCCCCCGCTTTCGGAATGAAGGTGACTCTGGCCCTTCTCCATATTTCTAGTATATAGCCCAGTTTCAGGCTACTTTGATGCGTACTATGTATGGTAAAATTTTTTCCTGCCCTCGTTGAAGTAGAGCCGGGATTATTCCATCAACTCCTGGGGTTTTAAATGGTTGAAAGGTATTCATTGTCCATTTTAAACGACCATAGGTTGTATATGGCTAGACTTCAAACTTTAGTTAATGAATTTTGGCCTTCTCTTGATGAAAGAGGACGTTCCGCTTGTCCCAACATTATATTTTTTTTGATAATTATTGTCAACTAGTACAGAGAAGAATAACATAATATTCAGCGTTATTCGCCCTATCTATTTTTAAATAGTCGCTAATTACTGATAACTTAATAATATTTAAGAAATTGGAATTATATTGGACATAAATAGTTATCTACACCGTCAGGGGACATGTTTTCCACTCAAAAGTCCGAATGGACTGACCAGGGAGCACCTGCTAGACATCGCCTTACTAATCAAGTTCTATGGTAAGGCATACTTATGATTATATAGTACTTTGCTATCTCACTGGCATCCCTTCTTCGTTAGTCTGTTGAACACCCTATAATAAGTAGGGTGTGTTCACTAACAGGTGCAAACAGGTGTTACTGTTAGAGACGTATAACATCTTTCGGTCATAGCCGCCTATCGTTGTCATGGTAACCTTTGACGATGCTACTGCCACCCATTTAAATACCGTAGACGTAGCCGCTGATTGAGGTCGGGGTAACCCCCAGCGGATAACTTACCGCTGCCTGAAAATTTTTATATCGTACCGCACCGTGGAACATATTTTCGTCTCCAGTTCTATCATTCTCGTGTACCATATCCTATTTAGAAAAATATTATTAAACTATGACTGGGAGAACAGCATACATGTATACCTAACATTAAACAGTGAATAGTAAATACTGCAATATTTGAGATACGTTCCATACTTAATTTTCGAATGAACAGTAATTAAAAAATTTTGCTCTTTATTTAAAATACAAATTAATACCTACATATTGAAGCCATTCTCGATTAATGCTGCCCGAAACAGTAAAATTTACAGTATCTAATTAAAATATAATCAACTAAAATCTACCCTTAAACAAAGTTAGGAAATACATACATATTCTGTTAATTGCTTTTATGCAGTTACGAACACTCGAATAAACTCCAACTGCTAACTTTCTACAAAACTTTCGTAAACCCTTTTGATATGTAAAATACGAAGACATTACAAGGCTCTGTTTAGGTTGTGAAGAATTTTTTGTTAGATAATGTTTTCCTATTAAGTTTTTCTTTCAAATTTTATTTTTAAAATTAAAAAAAAAAGATTTAAATAAACATTTATTTTGAATCAATTTAGGAAATAAGATTCGTTTAACCCCACCTATGAACTCGGTTTTTTTCATCTGGCTTTGTCTTTTTGGTTTGTGTCTTTGGCTACTTTTTTAGTTTTCCTCCTTTTCGTGGATTTTCACTAACCTTCAGTTATCGGTGTATGAGCACCAATACTTAACTAGTATCTACACACCATTACATTGTTTAGCAGTATTGCGGCGGAATTTCTACGAGACCACACAGCTGGCAGTCTGACTGTCAAACTAACAGGCAAACTTTATTTTTATTTTCTATTTTAGATGTTAATAATCTAAACAATTTTCTAAATTAAAGTGTTTTTTTTTTTGTTTTTAAGCCGTTGCATAATTTTCCATTATTTATCTCATGGTCATGGAATGTACAGAGTTTATGTTACATTTTGGTCCCAGTAGAAACTACAGTTTGTAACATATCGAATTTGATTTGACTTTTTAATATAGTATACAATATCTTCATTAATATCTATTGCAATTATTTTTTCTTGCTTTATTTCAATTTATTTTCTTTTTTAGGTTTAATGTCTTTTACAGTTTAATAATTATTAACTACTAAGATTCACAACTCTTAATTAAAGAATTACTTGAAATTGAAAAGTAAGGTAGCTAGATATTCCATTATTCGACTAGAGCTTTGTTTATTATTTATTAAAGAGTTTTATTTGACCCATATGCTAACCTGCGTATCTATATTCACATTCCAATTTTATTTATTCAAATATTTATAAGAATGTAGTTGAAAGCTATTTCCTAACGACATCATGGGAGATTTATGCATTCAGCCTAGCTTTCGATGCAGTGGTGCCCTGAATAACCTAACCCCATTCTATGGCATAGGGGTTTGTATCCTTACTTACTTTAGTAATACTCTTATTGTTGAATTTCTTCTCACTTAACTTTCAGGTTTTGGGATAAAATACCCACGTAGCAAGGAAGATAGAATAATACGAATATTTAAATCTAATTTAACACAAATATTAGCTTATTTATTATAGTCGATTTATACTTTTAAAACTTAATAATTATCACTAAATACCTTTTACATACACAGAATTTTCAATTGCAAGTGAAATGATGCGCTCACATATATCTAAAAAAAAATTAACAATTATTAACTTAGAAGTTGACTAACATGCAGCTTCTTAGTTTACTACTTAATTTTGAAAGAAAATTCAAAAGTACGTCAAAATTGAAGAAATAATATAACAAATAAAGCTTATGTATCACAAAATTGTCGAAACACTTAAAAATATAATTTATTTCTTGAGAATTAATATTTTTAGGGTAGGAAAATATATATATGAGAAGAACATTTCTTCTTTATTTATGTTTTTAATTATGGCAGTAGACAAATTTTTATAAAATTCAGGTAAAAACCTTGACAAATAAAATTGAACTAATAATTCCTTAACCAATCTTTAATTTTTATTTCTGAAACACTTGGCCTTGAAAACTTATGGTCAACTTGAAAGTGTTGGTTACTCAACCAATTGATGTTACCATTGATTCTTAAAATGGGCCTTAGAATATATAAATACTGTCGGTCTTCTCAAGCAGCAAGATTAGATGAGGCTCTTCCGTTTTTATCTGTAGAAAAGAAAGTAATAAATATGCAAATACAAAATTAAAAGTCCCTCAATATCCATCTAAGAATCAATCGATTGTTAAGTCATTAGTATCTTTACATGCCATAGCACTGCTTCTATAAAACCATTCTACATTTTTTCCTTCAAACAAAAAATTAAAGAATTTATTGAAATAGTCTTATCCGGATTCATTGAATATTATAACCTTATAAACTAAAGATTCATAAACATGTGAAACAATCACTAGCAAAACGGTAAAAAGTAAATCTAAATTAAAACTCAAATACAGTATTTTATTCTAATACTAGGTTTAAGTGCGAAAGAAAATGTTTTTACTCGGGTAAATATATAATCGGTTTTAAATTGGAAAAGCATAGCGTAATAATACGATATTAAATTAAACTTTTATATTTTTTAGTTCATGAAATATAATTAGCATAACGCGAAATATTTTTCATGCAAATTAAATTGCATATTAATTTTAAAATACAAATTATTTGTGTATATCCTTTTCATCTACCTTTTTAAGCTTAATTATGCACCACCTGCAATAACAACGTTGAAGCCCATTCAGGGTATATTTAAACTAATAAAGATAACAAACAACGCATTCCACGAATAAAAAACTAAAAAATAAATACCAGAATTTAGAAGTTTTCAAACTTTATTTTAAATGGATTCCAAGTTTTTTTTATTTGGTTATAAAATTATTTTATTCTCTCGAATCTTCATTTTTAAGTAAATTTTAGTTTTTTTAATATCTAGATATTTGTGTGAAAAACCAAGAATGCAAATGGTATCGTAACTGTGACAAATCACGAAATTTATGGGAATTTAATGATGCTCACTTAAACAACGATTGCTATGAAGCAACTAGTTTTAAGATTGAATTTTCTGCTGGAGAAAATTCTTCGAGAACCATGTTTTCAAATTTTTATGCACATCTTCGATGCTAGCTTTAAAATATAAAATCACTTAAAATCTGAAAAAACCAGAAACCAACCTTCTTTCACGCAAGTATTCACACTGTATTCGCAGCAAGAATAGTCTGCGCGAAAACACCTCCATTGTAACCGCATCATTAAAATCTCACGCTTCGAGCAACCAAGCAACTCATTTTCTTATCAAAGTTGATTTTCAGATCTTTTTTTTATATTTTATGGCAATGAATATCAGGCGCGGATCCAAGGGGGTGGTGGGCGGGGGGGGGGGGTGATCCCCCCCCCAAGAGCTTTGAGTTTAGGAAAATGGACCCGATTTTTCCTCTTATACTAAAGTTTATTTAAGAACTAGAGAGAGTAATAAATCATTTTTTACCCTTTTTCTCTTCGCAAACTACCTGTGTTCTTTGGTCCGGTGTCTTTAGCAAAATCTGTTAGACACATATATTTTTCATAGGAATGGATTAGAAATTTTATAATCAAAAATACCGGTCTATAATAATGGACTAAAACGTAGCCTTTTTCTCTCAAAAAATTCGAAATTATAATTTAAATACTTACAAAATATCCATTGTCAAAAATACAAAAAGTTAAACATATGTAAAAAAATAAATTCGTCCATATAATATTGAAATATTTTTGGGGCTATCGGTCATTTTGTTATTATTAAAAATATTTTTAGGCTATTTGATGTTTCAGTTTATTTATTTCTTAAACCATCTGCAGAATAACAATTAAACACTAAAAAGGGATTCAAATGTAATTACTTTTTTCATGTTGTAATTAAAATTAGACCTACTTATTTTTATTTCTATTGTACTGATATCTTAATTTAATTTAGTTTATTATATGGAAATACGATAGCCCCAAAAAAATAAGATAAACATGTTAATTTTACACGCTTAAGAAAAAGACACAAATACAATAATAAAATAATAAAAAACTTACGGCTAATTAGAATTAAATATATATAAAATTAAAGAGTGGGACACACTAAAATAAAAATATATAAAAAAATAAAAAAACATATAAACAACATTAAACAATAAAATACAACAAAAACAAAAATTTTAATAATAAATTGTGTTTACACTAGTAAACATTACGTATCTAATTCCTAATCAAAGTCAGTGAAACTATCTTCGCTCAAATTAATTATAGTTGGTTCTTCTCTCTCACCGATCATGAGATCGAGTTCTCACATTTTGTTTTATTCTTTTATTATATGGATTTTTCCCAATTTTCCGCAGTAACTTTATTCAAAAAAATCTTTCAAACGTTTAGTTAAATTACTAATTTTGTTAATTGTGTTATTTCTAGCAACTCTACCTTTTACTTGAGAGAGATATTTACTTCTCCAACGGACAGTTTCCGGACGATCTATAGGAACAGATTTTCTATCTGGTTTTTTCCAGCAAAAATTAAGTTCTCTGAGCAATTTCCAGAGATCTTTTGTAGATGGTTCGGATCTGCTTCTCATAATAAAATGTATATACAACCCCTTTAATTGCAGTTTTCCTCTCTTCTTCCTACGAGGTTTTTCGTCTGCCTGTGATGGAATGTGGCTTGGGAGTACTAACAATTCCAGTCGTTTTTTCGCTTTCAGTATTCGGTACATAGTAGATTTTCCAACTCCTGTCATGTTGGAATACATCTCAACAGAGCTTTTAGCATTATTATCTAGATATTGATATCTTAAGGCAACATAAACATTCATCGTAATAAGTTTTTCGTTGAGGAAAAAATGCCCTGGTTTAACGATTTTGGAATAAATATAGAGGTGAAAGCCATATCTTTTGGGTATCTCACTAATCTCAAATAATATATAAAAACAAACGCAAACAAGATAAATCACTAAGCATTAAAATTAAATTAAACTATCAGAAATTTTATGTTGCAGTAAATTTATAAAATATGTTTAAATATAATGAAATATAATTAGATTTACGGATGTTCTCAGTTACCTGCGGCACTGGAGCATGTACGTTGGAGGTTTCGATAACAGTTTTATTACTCTCTTTAGTTCTTGAATATAGTATAGGAATGTGTATGCTTGCGATCGCCCCCCCCCCCCCAAGAGCTTTGAATTCAGGAAAATAGAACCTATTCTGCCTTTTATATTAGGAATGAGTATGCTGCTTGCACTCCCCCCCCCCCCCGTTGACAACTTGTTTTTCTTGTCATACTGTACTTTTATGATATCACCGCCCCCCCCCCAAAGAGAGGGGCTGGATCCGCCCCTGATGAATATTACGTATAAACAAAATCAACGGATTCTGTTTCATTAAATGACCCACTTGCAACATTATTGCCTCGTCGTGTTTACATTTATCTTTTCGTCATTCTAACTATGCAAGTACTATACTATAAATGCGTTTGTGTGCCACAACAAAAAAAAAGGGGTGTAAATGCTGCTCATCTACCTGTGAGTAAGCCTGCCAAGGCATGTAAAATACGCGACCTGTCCAGAATGCTGCCGTGTATGTGTTTTCCATATATTATGAATTTTGTTACTGTATATGCCGAAATAAACAAGTCAAACTTCGCCTCTCAACTTTTACAATAGTATGCAGGCAGCGGAACAGTTAATAAACAATTTTCTAAAACTTTCCGCTTGCCTGAAAAATTCTTTGGGAATTTCATATGTATCCTGTTGTTTGGAAAATCGACCGAGAGCATGTCATTAAAATTTCATACAGAAGTATGGATTATTCGTTGAGTTGCACTGCGTTGAACGCAACATATGCTAAAACTTTTTTGTTCATTTTCATATTTGATAATGAGAATTTGAATATAGAAAAACAGAAATTTCGTATTCGTATCTAGTACTCACTAAAAAAACAAGGAGATCGGCCATTATTAGCCACTAGAACGAATCTGGTCACTACTATGCCATTTTAGAGGTCGTTGCCGCTTGCGCTTATTTCACATTCAACCGCCTCTCTTCCTCTCCCTCTCTCCTTCACTATATATATATATATATATATATATATATATATATATATATATATATATATATATATATATATATATATATATATATAACAGGGTGTTTTTAAAAACATTACTCTCGTAATTAAAAACACTGTTTCATCCTTATATGAAACTCATCAGGTCGTTGAATACGCTGCAATCCATTACCTTGCAGCTGTACCCTATCTTCTACTTTCAAGTCAACTAAACACAAGATAAGAAACACCAGCGACATTTCAGCTTTGAAAACAGTAGATATGGCGCGGTTGCGAGGTGCACCGGAGGCAATAATCTGATGTGTCCCATAAGGACGAAACAGCGCTGTCCTTATTTCCCGAAACAGGAGCTTTAATATTGGCATGATGTTCTCCGCACTTTTTAATACACGACTTGTATATATATAGATATATATATATATATATATATATATATATATATATATATATATATATATATATATACAGGGTTATTCACCCTATACGACACGGAATATTGCGGCCAAAATACGTGACTACTTTTGCGATAAATGGGGGTTTAATATAGTTACTTTTTAAAATATTTTCATATTACAGAGTGTCCCAAAAGCTCTGAAAGTATAAAATTTATGTTTTTTTAAATGGGACCCCCTGTTTTAATAATGTTTATAGTACCTAAACTTTAAATATTTTTGAATAATTTGAAGTATATCAGTTATGTACTCGAAATTTACAGTGTTGTACAAAGCATATTTTGTATTCCAATTATAATAATCTTGCTATATTATACAAGTTGTCCAAAAATTAAAACTAATCAAATAAGAACTTTAAGTGGCTATAACTTGATTAATTTAAATAAAATACTATACTTTTTAACTTACCAGAAAATGTAACTTTGAAATACCTATCGAATGGTGTAAGGGTGCTCTATAGCTAAGTTTTGGCGTTTTCACAGAATACGCCAAATAATCGTTTTCTGCACATTGAATTTTTTGAATAGATGTTCTAATGTATCTAGTTGCCTATGGCATTTGGAAATGACGGATAATTTACAACTATAAGAATAATAATCAGGAATATCTTTACAAATGTTCAGAAACTGGGAACGAGATTTATAATCGTCGAACAAGCTATAACAGGAATAAGGGTAACATATTGACGATAGCATAAAGCAGAAGCACAAAATTTATTGTAGATGTTCGAAATGTCGACCATCCATTTCCAAACACTTATATATTCTTTTCTCGAAACTACTGCAAACTCTGAACAATATTTGCGGGGTTACAGTTTAAAAAGCGTCTCTTATGCGTATTTTCATATCTTGTGGTGATGTCGAGAGCGTATTGCAGACAATTCCTCTTATGTATCCCCATAAAAAGAAATCTGGTGGAGTTAAATACGGAGATCTCGGGGTACAGTTTTGAAATCCGTCTTTCCCAATCCACCAGTTTGGAAAGTTGACATTTAAAAATTGCCGAACCTCATGATGATAATGAGGCGGAGCTCCATCCAGTTGAAGCCACACAGTTGTTCTAGTATTTAAAAGGACATCTTCTAATAACACTGGAAGTTGGTATTATTTAAAAAACACTACTTCCAATAGTAAAAATTTTTGAAAGTCACGTATTTTGGAAGCAATATTCTGTGCCGTATAGGATGAATACCCCTGAATATATATATATATATATATATATATATATATATATATATATATATATATATATATATATATATATATATATATATAAGTATATATATATATATATATATATATACGTGCAATAAAATTTTATAGCCGGATTCACTAACATAGTTTAAATTTAAAACCGCCCTTAATTGACAGCAGTGTGCCTGACACAAATAACAATAGGTCTAGCAAAGCAAAAATTATTTTGTTTTACCACTGAATTGGCAAAAGTGGAGAACTTTATTTATTTTCGGGATTAAACTATTTCTTTTAGATACTGCAAAGCTTTATGGTAAAGTTCTTGTCCTTAATATCCCTTTATAAGCGTTTATTTCTTGACATATGTAATATAAATTATGACAATATCATAAGCAAAACTAAACTGGTCGACTATAAGATTTAAATTTCGTGGCAACTAGATCGGGTTCAAATCCTAAATCTTCTTAGTCAATCTTGAAATATTACGTATACAATTAAATTAATAAACATTCCTCATCTCTTTCTCCGTAATATAATTTTGTTGAATATTTATTAGGTTAATTAAGAAAATTAAGTAAAAGTCGTTCGTTCTCGTACTACGAAAGAAAATAAATAAACATAAAACTTAAGCAATTTGTTCTCCTTTTAAGACCGTTAATATTTATTTTCCCATTTATCTCAATCCGAAATTAGAAAAATAAATGCATAATTTTTGAGCTGCATCCAAAAACAGCTTCTCGAGTAAAATTTATTAAAGTGCGGAACGTAAACAGAACAAGTTAATAAATCCGGACACGTAAAAAATCTCGAGTGGCCAATTTATTTTGAGGAGATAAAGCAATTACAATTTTTCAAAACGCTGGAAACGGAATTAAACAAGAAACGTGCAGCGCCATTTTAAATTACTCATGTCTGCTTCGCTCCAACTTACACCGTATCGCGTCATCGCTGGCGAACCTGTCCAGTTTTTATTATTGATAGATGCAGCAAGTTCTCACAAATTGCAACTGGAAATTTATTTTGTTTTCTGTAATGCAGTTTTAAGATTTTATCAAGTTTAGGTGCTTCGTCTCGTTTAAAGTACTTTATTAATATCATGGAACATCGTTAAGATAAGTGACTCTAGCAACAGCAATCTCGAAGAACTCCATACATAGAATTCTGTTGAAACAACTTCCACCATTATTTAATATCTTTAGTTCAACACCTACGAAATACTGATTTGCCGAAAAGTGTGCCGTTTCGCGATTTTCGGACAATATAATTTGGACTGATGAAGCAAAATTTACTAAAAATGATCTTTTTAACAAATACAATTCTCCTTTTTGAATTGATTCAAATCCTCATGAATTAAGATTGCGAAATTGTCAAGAAAACAGGCAATTTAACGTACTTTGAACTGAGAGAAATGATGGAATATTAAAACTACAATTTTATGAAGAAAACAAATGATAATATAAAGTAAATTATGTAGGAGAAAGATATTTCAATATTCTAGTAAAGCTAGACAATTAATATTTAATTGCAGCTGGATCGGAAGGAATACCTGCTAAACTGTTAAAGAACGGTACTGAAAAACTAACGTCCTTTCTTCAAGAACTATTCAACAGACTCCTAAATAATGATGATCCTATCCCAACTATATGGAAAGAAGTCTGGATAACACCAATCCACAAAAAAGAAAGACGCGACGAATGCTCACACCATAGATGTATAACTTTAACCAGCACAATGAGTAGAGAATACGGAAAACTGCTTAGAAACATCGTAGAAACAGAATATGGCCCCCAAGAAATTGAAGAACAAGCAGGTTTTAGAGCTGGCCGATCATGCGTAGATCATACATTAAGTTTAACCCAACTTAATGAAAAGAAGGTGGCAAGAAATAGAGAGGTTCGCCTGCTTTTTTTGACCTGACAAAAGCATATGATACGGTGCCAATCCAAAAATTATGGCACGTGATGGAGAAGTCTCCAATTAACAATACAGCCATCCAAGCCATCAAACAGCTATACGACCAAGCATTCTTCAGAATTAAGATCGGCAACAACTTATCAGAAAGCTTTCATGTGACCAAAGGCATTCGCCAGGGATGTTGTCTATCACCTACTCTCTTTAAAATCTACCTTAATGAAGTTTTAAAGAATTGGAGAAGATCATGCAGTAGAATGGAAATAGAATTAAATAATGACACCCATTTATATACGCTTCATTTTGCAGATGACCAAGTGATAGTGACCCAAGATAAAGAAGACCTCGAATTTATGACGAGGAAACTATTTAAAGAATACGCAGAGTGAGGATTACCTGTTAACTGTAGTAAAACTAAATATATGTGTATCGGTGGAGGAGAAACAGATTTGGAAGTGGATGACAATATCATAGTAAAATCTTGTTCTGATTATACCTACTTTGGAACAAAGATCAGTCAAAGCTGACGAACTGAAGAAGAAATATTGGAACGAATAACTAAAGGGAAAAAAGCTGCCTAAACTCACTATTATGGCCAACAAACATCTCCAAGGAAAGAAAACATCTTTTATACAATGCAATATTTAAATGCGTTGTATTGTATGGATGTGAAACATGGCAGATAAATAAAACTTTAGAACGTAAGCTGCTGGCTCTTGAAATAGACTTTTGGCGAAGATCTGCCGGAAAGTCAAGGATCGAACGAATAACCAACGAGAAAATTAGAGAGATTATGGGCGTAAAGAAAACTATTCTCGATGAAATCAAACAACGTCAGCTGGTATGGTATGGACATGTGGAGAGAATGACGGACGAACGTCTATCAAAGAAAATCCTAAAATGGACACCCAATGAAAAATGAAAAAAAAAAATAAAAAAAGGAAGACCAAAATTTACCTGGATTAAGGGCATTAACCGAGCCATGTCCGAAAGAAATTTACTTCCAGGGGATTGGGAAGATCCAAAAAAACTGGAAACTGGGAACCGGAAGGCGTAGAACGCTACGAAACCGGATATATATATATATATATATATATATATATATATATATATATATATATATATATATATATATAAATATTAATTTACTTCTGGAGGAACACACGCTAATTTTTTACCAACATGATAGCGCCCCACCACACAGAATCGTTCCAGTTACCAACTTCTTACAAGAAACATTTTATGACCAATGGATCACCAACAATGGACTTTTTCTGTAGCCTTCTCTTTCTCCTGATGTGACTGTCTTAGATTATTTAATATGGGGAACGATAAAAAATATCGTTTATTGTAATCCGGTGACAACGATGGAGGGCTGTTTGGCAAGGGTAAAGGAAGCATTCGAAAGTTTAGATTCAATTAGAGTGGCCACAAATGACGAACTAACTCGAAGATACGAAAAATATTTAGAAGTTCAGGGGGAAAATTTTGAACATTTATTAAAGTAAGTTATTTTTCTGTGTAAGTAAGCCGTTTAGCATTTTTACAACAGAAAACTACTAAATTGCCAATATTTCACAAACTGAATTTTTTTTGGAATAAACAACCATATACAAAGTCACCCTCTTTTTTAATGCTAAATAAGATACCATTATAAAAATAAGCAGTTTGCATTTAAAAAAATTAGCTTTTGACAATTTTTTCAAATTTATATTTAATGTTAGTTCCTCTGTGATCTTACTGACCTCGGCACATCTTGTCAAGGCTATGCCAATGACGTGGTCGTGATCGCAAGAAGCAAATTCGAGAATACACTCTGTGACATAGTTCAAAGAAGGCTTGAATACATTAGAGAATGGTGGCAGATGATGGGACTAAACATCAACCCCACCAAGACCACTCTTGTAGTCTTCACAAGGAAAAGAAACCTCAATCTGAAGCGCAGATCAAAATGGATGAGAATGTTATTGAGTGGAAATCAAAGGTTAAAAATCTGGGTCTAACCCTAAATAACAAACTCCTCTGGAATAAGCATAAAAAAGAAGTAATCAACAAGGCGACAAAAGCCTTGATGATCTGTAGAAACTTTGCGGTAAAAAGATGGGTTACAAACCTGAAAGTCCTACAGTGGATGTACACTGCAATAGTGGAACCAATCATCCCATATGAAACAAAAGAAACAGCCTGGCTAATATGAGAGTTAACCTCTCGAAAGTTCAAAGACTGACATGTGCATGTATAACCGGGGCAATGAAAATCTGCCCAACAGTCGCGATGGAAGTAATCTTAAATCTCACACCTCTAAATATATTTCTGGAGAACATGGTGAAGAGGACCATTTATAGGATGATGAGAGATGAGGTCAAAAAACCAAAGGCTCAATCTTTCATCCAGAAACCAACTAATCTCGGACGTGTTCCAAGATGAAATGAAAAAGAAATTCAACTTGGTGAAAAACTTCAGCACAAAATTGAGCGATAAAACAAAAACATCATTGAAAAAGACAGCAAAAAATCCACTCTATGTTATACAGATGGCTCCAAAACAACGGATGAAACTGGAGTAAGATTGTATGGACCCAGCACCAGACGAAAGCTTGGGTAAGTCACAAAGCTTTTTCCAGGCAGAAATACATGCCATTAGGATGTGTATTCAATTTAACAAGGAGAAAAACTATCACGGCCAAGAGATTGTCATCATGACGTATAGTCAAGCAACCATCAGTGCGCTGAGCTCCCAAGTTATCATTTCCAAAATCGTCTGCGAATGCCTAGAGAAACTGAATGATTTAAGAAGGAATAATAAAGTCACCCTCGGGTACCGGGACATACCGGGATAGAGGGGAATGAAATAGTAGATAGGCTTGCAAAGCAAGGGGCTGAGATACCATTTATGGGACCAGAGTCTTTCTGTAGAATCAGTAGTAGCGTAATGCTGGAAGAACTAGAGATAGGAAAAGAAAGCATGAGATCCAATTATTGGACGAAGCTGCAAGGATTGAGACAAGCGAAGATACTTCTGGGGAACGACCAGAAGAGATTTAAAGAGTGCATAAGCTTGAGTAAAAACCAACTCAGAGTTCTGACAGGGATTCTGACGGGGCATTGCCAACTGTATTGATACCTTAAAAAACTCGAACTCTTAGAAAGAGAAGAGTGCAGATTCTGTGAGGAGGAAGACGAAACCTCCATTCATACCCTTGCAGAGTGCTGCGGTCTAGAAAACCCTAGGATGCGGTTCTTGGGAGCCCACCAAATCCAAAAAGGGCAGCTACCCACCTTGAAGCCGTCCAACACCCTGAGGGAACTAGGACTGGAGGATCTACTCTAGCCGATAGGGTAATTCCTACGGCTGGATAGCAGTAGGGGGGCCTATATATATATATATATATATATATATATATATATATATATATATATATATATATATATATATATATATATATATATATATATATATATACATATATATAGGCCCCCCTACTGCTATCCAGCCGTAAGAATTACCCTATCGGCTAGAGTAGTTTTAAAAGGAAACTAACTCTAATTAAATAATAAAGGCTTTCATAAAGGACAAATTGATAGTTATGTTTAGGTCTTCAAATGCCATTTTGACATAAAATTTAAAATATGTCAATAACAGTTATACTTATGTATAAGACATTATTATGAAATAACATATAGGAGGTTCTATTTAAAATAAGCTAGAACTTCCAGTAAAACCGAAAGTTCCACCATCTTGAAAATATTTTAGCTTAATTGCCCCCATCGACTTTAGTAAACTGCCAAATTTTTGAAGATTTTCCAAAGTCTGTTTTCCAAGTAATCGATTACTATAACCTGTATTGTGAAAAAGAATAAAATTATTTTATTATCATTTTCGTTTATACTTTATAGCCCCATTATATGAAAAAGTAGTTAAATTTAATATAAACATACTTGAAATTGTCATTACATGTAAAACGGTTTAAACCGCGCAGAAAATACATGTAAATTCAAACTATTTTATTTTCCTAGCTTTGCAATTCCTGCGAGAGAAATACTTCTTTCGAGAAAAATAGGAAATAGGAAAGATGACTCCGAAAGGTCTGGGATTCGATTGATCCTTTGGATCGGGATACGTACAGAAAAACTTACGAAGGTATTAAACTTATGTGAGGATTTAGAGTTTGTTGTTGGAAATTTGGATATATCCTTTTTTACTAAATAAGGCTTTTGATTTGTCTCCACTCTCTTTGTTTATGCACAATACCATTTAAAGACAGATACTTTTTTTGAGAGTTGTCACTCGGCATTGGGCAAATAGGCAAAAAAAAATCATAGAAAAAAAGATGATAAACCTTAAGCTCGAGAATTTTAGAAAAAAAAACTGCCATTATGAAACTGGTTGTCTTGTTATATTTGTATGTAATGACGGATAGATAGAGCATGCCTTTTAACCTAAGCTAAATTTTGCGAATTTATGCAATGAAATGAATTGAGAGTGGTGAAGAGCTATATCTAAAAAACTACATGTGTAACAACTTTAAGATAAAAATTTTATTGGGAAATATTGCTATAAATTTTCTTTTGAAAATGTTTTTGAATTCCCAATTTTACCGCTTTTCCCAAAAATTGCTAATTCTTATAAATATTTTGGAACCAATGTAGGTCGGAAATTTACCCTTCAAGGCTCATTTTCAAGGGACTTTTATTCCGATTACAATTTATTAGAAATTATTTTAAAGTTAGTTTGTATAGTTAACGAAAGGTGGCGCTATTCAAAAAGTAGACTACTAGCCTCCATTTCTCAAAAAATTTAAATGCATCAATTTCACTCTTTTAGCTCTACATCATAAACAATTAGTTGGAAAAAAAGTCAGAAAACTGAAAGTGAATATCTCTTTTGGTTTTAAAATTTGTTGAAAAAATAATAGGGCATTGTCAGAGAGTCTATTCTTATTTTTGCCAAAAAAAAAATTACTTGCTGGGCAAAACAACATTATAATATTCAACAAAATAATGCATCCTTTAAATAAATAGTTAAATTCAATTTTAAATATATATATATATATATATATATATATATATATATATATATATATATATATATATATATATATATCGGAAAAAAGTGGTATGGTATGTATTGTCATGTTAAGCAAACCTTTCTTTAGTAACACATAAACACAACCGCCTTTTCTGGCATAGACAATCATTGACTACGCAATTTGTCCTTTATTATGAAAGCTCTCAGTGTCTAAATTAAATCGTGACATACAATAGCTTAAGTTAAACTAAATATTGTAAAGTATTTGTCAAACTATAAAGTAAATTAAAACACCGCTTGATCTAGCTACTTATAGAATACTACATTTTCCCAGGAGCGCTGTATCCTCCACAGACTTAGACGGAGTCTCGTCCTCAAAATCCTCCTATCAGGAAAAGAAAACAAACAAAAAAAAGGAACAAGAAGAAGAAATGAAAGCTCGAAGCAAAAACTAGGAACAAGAACAAAGAACGAGAGCTCTCTAGCAGTAGGTTTTTCATCATTTCGCAGCCAAAATGATTTTTGACAAAATAGCCGGCGAGACAGATTGAATGGTCAACAAAAGAGGGTTAGTAAGCCCTAATTTCCATTGCAGTAGGCCCAGATCTAACAATACCACAATGCATGCAACGGATTCATTTAACCCCTTTTATAAGTGAAGTAAAATCTCCAGAAGTATCTTAATGGCTCCCATACCGTTTCTTTTCCAGTGGTTTTCTTGGAAAAGAAAACCGATTATTTCAAACACCAAATTAAAATATGCATAAAAATTACTAAATGTCGCACATCAATAGCCGACATCAGATGTCGTGGCAACAAAACCACACTTAAAGTATGGCAATCTGGATCTTTCAGGTTATCTTACAAATTATGTCAAAAATAGAATGGAAAGTAATTCGCCTTTTCTTCAAAGAAAGCATAAATATTGGTTCAAAAACTACAATAGTCAAATGGCCATGAGTCATAAAGATATACAATACAAGAACTCCACAATATGATCACATTTCCCTGAAAGTGATCACTATGCAACCCCTTGACAGGCAACAGTATTTATGAAATATACCACGCTTTCAAAACCGTGTAACTTTTATAAAATATCATTAATTATTTGTATCCTGTCAAATTGATTCTGTTTTTAAACTGCAAAAATGTTTTCCATCAGACCTAGGTTGACATATTGCATCTGATCGACACTTTAATCAGAACCGATTATTATGTGAATTTCAAGCAAATGTAACTGCACTGGATCGGACTGATCAGATCCGAATACTACGTTAAAAACAAGGGCCATTATAAACAAATTAAATTTAATCACCCCTAATTTTCACAGTCTTAAGAATAGGATTTTTTTTTTTGGTTACGTCTTCTTAATGTTCCATTTCAACTTTTAGTACACGAACAATGCAAAACGGTGTATTTTATGTTTTATTTTATATTTTATTATTATGACATATTGTATATTATGGTGAAAAATCGAGATATTTTATACATAAAAAACTTTTACCGTTATGTTTTAAAAGCTTTATTTCAATAAAATTTTTTATTATACTAATATGATATATTTATATTATTCAAAATTTAATTATTGCATATATTCCATATTTACGGTCATAAATATTAATATCAATGGTTTATTTGTGTGGTTTAAATTAGAGAAAGAAAGTAACTATGAAAAAGCTTGGATGTATTTTAGTCAGTATCTGTTATCTAGTAGAAAAAGTTTGAAAATGTTAAAAATTATTAATTTAAACTGCAATATTTTAGTAATTTTCAACGAGAAAACTAATGCTGATCTTAACAATTTGGAGGCCAAAATATATACTCAGGTTATAAAGGGTGTTTTTTATAGAGGTATAGAACTTTTAAATGGAATAAAACAAAGATGATTTTTTTAAATTGACATGAAATTTACTTTATTCGAAAGATAACCTTCTGGCTTATAATTTAAATATGACTTCTGGCATATGACCGCCATGGCTGGCTCAGACGTAGTCTTATCTGGAGGTCCAATTTTCGATGACTTTTTCCAATATTTGTGGCCGTATATCGGCAATAACACGGCGAATTTTGTCCTCAAAGTGATCAATCGTTTCGGACTTATCGGCGTAGACTAGCGACTTCACATATCCCCACAGAAAATAGTCTAGCGGCGTTAAGTCGCACGATCTTGGAGACCAATTCACGGGTCCGAAACGTGAAACTACGCAGTTACCAAACGTTTCCTTCAATAAATCAATTGTGGCACGAGCTGTGTAACATGTTGCGCCTTCTTGTTGAAACCTCAGCTCCTGCTCATCATGGTTGTTCAATTAATGAACGAAAAAGTCAGTAATCATGGCTCTATAGCGGTCACCATTGACTGTAACGTTCTGACCAGCATCGTTTTTAAAGAAGTACGGACTAATGATTCCACCAGCCCATAAAGCACACCAAACAGTCAGTTTTTCTGGATGTAACGGTGTCTCAACATACACTTGAGGATTATCATCACTCTAAATACGGCAGTTTTGTTTCTTGACGTATCCATTCAAACAAAAGTCAGCTTCATCGCTAAACAAAATTCGCTTATGAAAATTGGGATCAAGGGCAATCTTGTTTTTGGCCCATTCACCGAATCTACGCCTTGGTAGATGATCGTGTGGCTTCAATTCTTGCACGAGTTGGATTTTGTAAGCACGCAAACCAAGATCTTTCCGCAAAATCTTCTATAAAGTGAATAGACATATATCCAATTCCTATGCACGATGGCGGATAGACTAATTCGGGTCTCCCTCTACGCTACGCTCTACAGCAGCAATGACTTCTTCTGTACGTACTGTACGACGTCTCTGTGGATGCGTATTATCATTTAGAGTAAACGTGGTGCGAAAACGTTCCATAATTAATCGAATTAATTGCTCTGATGGACGATTATGTTGACCGTAAAATGGACGTAATGCGCGATACGTATTTCGAACAGAACCATGATTTTCAAAATAAATTTGCACAATTTGGAAGCATTGTTCAGGCGTCAGTCTATTCATGTTGAAATGCCAAAGCAAACTAAACATAAATCACTTGACAGCTGAAAAAATGGCCGCCAGTTAAAAAAGTGTTGTCAACTTAAAGTTCTATACATCTATAAAAAAAAACACCCTTTAGATCCGACATAACCTTAAAAGTCACCTCGAGCGTGATCTTCATGATTATTTGATTTGAAGATCCGTTCCTGGTCCAACAGTTTTTCCGGAAATTGAAAAGAAGTCAATTACGATATCAATTCTCAAACTTCAGCAATAAGAAAAGCTATTTTTATATGGGATTGCGTTGATTAACATATACCAACTAATTTTATGATTAATCTGAAAGCGTAATTAACTCAAAGTAATTCAATTTAATCACGAATTTTCCTGTACATTTAGCTTTCCAAATAAATCTACCAACAATTTTCATTCTATCACTTTCGGAAGAGACCCTGTTACTCTTCTTTTATCTTTATACCAAAATTACTTAGTATAACTAAATTTACGTATCACTAATTGTCTAAATCTCATTATCAAATTATGACATATGTAAAAGGGAGTTTCTATTTAAAAAAAATTTGACCTTCAAATAACTTTGGATATCATAGTTAAGGTCAAATTTGAGGTCTCCGTTAAATCTCTAGTTGAAAAATTACTTAAATTGGGCCTTTTGTCAAAAAAATTTCCAGCCGTCTCGTTATTTTTGTGGCACTCTGTAGATTAATACTTAATTTATAATAATTATTTATAACACTTTTAACTGACTTTCGTTCATACTTTTATAAAATATTCATAAAATGAATGTCGTGTTTAAATGGAATAATTATTCCAATAATGAAGGCTTCGGAAATAATGTTAAAAGGATTTCTATGTTCCCATTATTTACTTATTCACATATTAAACGTAAAACGTACCACAAACACAATGTAGGGGATGAAATATTTTATATAAAAACTATGAATACATAAATAAATATATATATATATATATATATATATATATATATATATATATATATATATATATATAAAGTCAACTAAACCGAGAGGCTTAAGGTACTGTTGTGGGGTTGCAGTCAAAGGAATGGTTGGCCAGAAAAGAAAACTCTTTTTTGTTATTCTAGCTTTCGAAAAATTTTATTCCCTTCCTCAGGACTTCTACAAAAGAGAAAATAACCTTCCCTAATTCTATTACTATGAATAAAAATAAAGAAAAAAACCTGCCAAAGTGATCATGTATAAAATGCCAGGTCTTGTTCAACAGACACATCATTATCACTTAACAATTAAATCACATAACATAAAAAGATTGTTTTAAATGGCAAAACTAATTTGATTAATTCAGAAAATAATTTTTAAAACCCGTTTCCTTTTTCGTTATCTTTTCGCTTAATAACATAATATTTTTCAAGAACGCTTACCTCCGTTCCCAGAACGATTATTTGTTCTTGGGCGGTGTAAACTGTACCTATTAAAACGGGCTTTCGACCGTCAATGATCAAAGTCATTCTCAAATTAAAATGACGTTTCAATGACGTCCACGTGTTCTAAAATTTATTTTTTGAATTAATCAAATTAGTTTTGCATTTTAAAACAAACTTTTCATGTTATGTGATCTTATTGATAAGTGATAATGACTGTATCTGTTGAACAAGACCTGGCATTTTATACATACTCACTTTGGTAGGTGTTTTTCTTTATTTTTATTCATAGTAGAAGAATTAAGGAAAGTTATTTTCCCTTTTGTAGAAGTCCTGAGGAAGAGAATAAAATTTCTCGAAAGCTAGACTAAAAACAAGGGGTTTTCTTTTCCGGCCAACCATCTTTTATATATATATATATATATATATATATATATATATATATATATATATATATATGTATATATATATATATATATATATATATATATATATGTGAATGGTTTGCTTATTCCGGGTTTCAATCCTTTCGTTAAAAAATCGTTTTCACGACGTTTCGCCAAAATCTCATTTGGCGTTCTCAAGTGTGGTTCATCTTGTTACTCGCCTAGAACTGATGATGGTTTCTGCTTTCTCCCGAGTTTTGTTAAGATGGCACGCTTTCTGATTGTTGAGCGGCTTCGCAAGCTCCTCACCTCTGCAAAGTAAGATATACGTGTTTCTTGTGTACTGTTCTCTCGTGTATTTGGTGTTTTCTGTTGCTTTGTTTATTGATTTTTTTATAACTCTTTTCCGTGTAGTTAGAATATTTAAAGTATCGTACCGTTTACTCAGCTGTCTCGCTTTTCCGATTTCCAGGGACTCTCTTATGGCTCATACTTTGTAGTTTTGTACTGGTGTTGATGTTTCCCAGGATGTTGACCATTGTATTTGTGGTTTATATTTTGGTTATATATTGTGTTTTCTTAAGATTCTTTCAATTCTGTCTGCGATTCATTTCATATATGGGATGGTGGCTTTGTTTCTTATTTGATCTTGGTTTTTGGTTTTTGTTGTGGTCTTCTCTTGTCTTTTTATTGTTGAATTTGGCTAATTATTTTTTAGATATATGCAAATCATAATAATATCATACAAGAGAATCACTTAGATTTAAACAGTATGAAGTTTACAGGGATTTCAAGAAAGAAATGGCTCCACATTAATCAATTAAAAGTACCTCTACTGCTACATCAATTTATAATCATATCAAAGCAAAAGCTGATATCAAAAACAATAGTGAACTCCCAGCTACACAATGGAAGACAAGATACGATACAAGTTCATTCAAGCGTGATATGACCTATCTATCAAAAATTGAATCTGAGCGGCTCTGGCCAGAAAATAGTGCGATTAGAAATTTTGTATTCAATCGTCGTTCTAGGCATTTTATTTCTCAAAACTCTCCAATGGCTACTACACAACTGACACTCAGAAAGAAAATTTTATCCGAGAATAGATCAAATAACAGATACTAAAAAAGCTCAACGTGAATATCTACAATCAAAATATAAATGGTTGGCAATTTTCTGTAACAAACAGAATCATTTATTATTGGATGTATTCAAAATCTCATTGCACTTTTTGAAGATATCTTGTCTTGTGATTTTGATTATTTCTGTATCATCCTGGCTTTTTATTTTATTATTTTTATAGATTGACAAGACCGTATTTATATTTATATTTAGGTATATATTTCCTTAATATTGTAATTTCCCTTATATTTTTATTATTTTACAAGTAGCGTTGTACCCATTGATAAATAAGTAAATAAATAACCAGCATAAATTTATTAAAATAAAAAACTTAACATGGTAAAACAAATTTACCATTGTATAAGATACGAATAAATTTTCCAGATGGAAATTAACTAGAACAAGTAATAAGAGTTCTAAAATAATACCAAGAAACAAGTAGTATTTTAGCTAAAAGTCCAAAGAACTGCTGCCGCCGATAAGAAAGAAACAGATGTTGTTAAATCCCAGAAGGTTATAAATTCATTTCGCAAGTTCCTCAGATTTACTACTTTAAAGTTTTCTTAATAATAACTGTTACTATCTTTAAATTTATGAGGATAATTAAAAATATTATAGCATACTTCTAGTTTATTACCTTAAAGTAGCTTTAATCGCATGTTCTAAATTTGATATAAGTTTAACGGGCTCTTCGTTCTTTAGGTAATTTTGAATTGTGGCCATTTTGGTACGGTTCCAACGATCAATTTATTAAATTACCTAGAAACTCTAAAGTATATTCTTAAATAATTAAGCCCATTTTATTATCCCTAATGGCTGTCGTATTCCCTCCGGGGAACATTTACTCATCCCAGATATACTCTGTGCAGGTCTTTCTGATCACTCAAAAATGCCATTGTCCTTTTTGGTTGTTGCAGGCTTTATATCTCTTTAAACGTCCTGCAGTTCTGAAAGTTTTTGTTTTAGTGTATCGAGGCACTGTTGGGCAGTGCTGTTTACTGGGTCATGTTGCAACAAGTATTGGACCCGATTCAATATTTCTTGTACTCGACTCTGTAGTTTTCTTATTCTAACACCTCTACTATACTTTGTCAGTTGTCCTATGTCCTTCCAAAGATTCTCGACTTTTTTATTAAGTATTTTATTTCATTGCAGAATTGCAGGTTATTCATTTGAATAGTCTTTTCGCTGCTTCGTTGTAGTTACAACCTAACTAGACTATTAAAAGTAACCTTAAATTTAATGCAAATTTAATGTCCAGTCTACATACATTAAGTTTAATGATTTTGTACCAAAAATCGTGAATAATTAACATTTATTTTAAATTTAACGCAATTCATTGAAATATCAGTTCATTGGACATTAAATTTGATTAAACGATATCTTAAATTTCAATATTTCTTGTACTCAACTCTGCAGTTTTCTTATTCTAACACCTCTTCTATATTCTGTCAGTTGTCCTATACCCTTCCAAAGATTTTCGACTTTTTTATTAGGTATTTTATTTCATTGCGGAATCCTGGGTTATTGACTTGAATAGTCTTTTTTCTGCCTCTTTATGGTTCTAACCTAACTAAACTATTAAAAATAACCTTAAATTTAATGCAAATTTGATGTCCATTCTACATTCAATTTAAAGTTTTTGTTCTTTAAATCGTAAATAATTCACATTTATTTTGAATTTAAAGCAATTCATTGAAATATCAGTTTGTTTTACATTAAATTTAATTGAATGATATCTTAAATTTCAATAAAGAAACTGAAAAGATATTTCAACTTTTGTATATTAAAATTAATTCGCATATACCCGAATACTAAAGAAATTTACATTATTATTCAATACACATTGCATGGGATTCCGGGAGATGGCACAACTTGTATTAAACTTTTTATTTAGTATGATCTCAGTTGCTTAAAGGACTCAATTTTCTTAAGATGAGATGTACATGTCTGGCCTGTATGGGAATCAATGAGAAACCGGTCTAGATTGCTCACACTACCTATGGAAAAATGTCCACCTTTTCCTGCAGTGTTAAAAATAACCTTAAATTTAGTGTATGTTTCTTAATCAAATTTAATAACTTTGAACCTTAAATCGTGGATAAGTTACATGTACTTTGAAATTAAACCTTTGTACATTAAATTTAATTGAATGTTACTTTAAATCTTAATAAATAACTGAAAACATATCAAATTTAATTTATGATTACATCAGATTTAATGGAAAAATTATTAAATTTAATGCATTAACGTTAAATGCATTTAATAAACGGTTTATAACATTTGCTTCCAGTACGTTTTACCTTAAAATTAATGTGAAATTTTTTTACAGTATGGTACACTGTTAAAAATAATCTTAAATTTAATGTACATTCGTTAATTAAATTTAATGATTTTGTACCTTAAATAGTGAATAAGTTACATGTACTTTAAAATTTAGGCTTTGTATTATAATAATAATATTACCTTAAATTTCAATAAAGTAACTGAAAACGTACCAAATTTAATATATGATTATATTCGGTTTAACGTAAAAATTATTAAATTTAATGCATTAATATTAAATACATTTAATAAAGGGTTTATAAAATTTCCTTCCAGCGCGTTAAATTAAAATTAATGTGAAGTTTTTACAGTGTAGTTTCAGAATTTTTTGAACTCATAATGTTAATGTATTAAATATGTGCTGATGTATCTCAAATTCAATGAACACTGGCTTTATATTTGATGTACATAGTCACCTTAAAAAATAATGATTTAACTTTAAATTTAATGTATTATTACATTAAATTTAATGAAATAAATTAATTTAGAATAGTGTAAATTATTAAATTAAATGCAATGCATTAAATGAATTTAATAAAAGTTTGTAAAATTTGCTTCCATCAAATTTAAATTAAATTTAATGCATTTCCTTTTTACAGTGTATGATGTTAAGTCACGTTTCTGGGATTAGGTTATTTCTGAATATAACCCTGTATTGGTCTATTATTCTCTGTTGCGACACTTATATGTATAGGTACTACCTGCAGAATTTGGCATGTAGTTGTTGTCAGTAGCCGATTATCTCTCGTCCTAGGTGAAAATCAGCATTATTGATCCATTCATAGCCACCCTTTGAATGAACGCTGCTTGAAGTCCTCGCGCAGCATCTTCGGTAGATTCGGTTATTAGTGTTTCGTTGTCATACTGATATAGTTGCTGTTGATGTTGGTGTTGTTAAAATCCACCGATGTCCTCTCGATGTCGCTATTTGGTTGTTCTTCAACCTCGATTTCGGGTTGTGGATAAAGTTATGCCATTTGGACGTTGTTCATTCACTCATTCATTATATTATATTACGTTATTATAGTAACTATTA
The DNA here is from genome assembly GCA_034092305.1 of Diaprepes abbreviatus. Taxonomy (NCBI): domain Eukaryota; kingdom Metazoa; phylum Arthropoda; class Insecta; order Coleoptera; family Curculionidae; genus Diaprepes; species Diaprepes abbreviatus. Next base: position 16,998,641 of record JASJET010000200.1, on the reverse strand, counting down.
AATATCATATAGTTAAACTGGAAGCGCTCAAATATGAAAGGCCTTAAGAGAAAAGTTCGCTCCCTGAAAAGAAAAGAACCACGAATTGTCGTTGAGCTACTAATAGAATATCTTCACTTGTGGGGCTGTCTTTAAAAGGCTGGAAATACCGATCATGTTAGAGGAGAATAAGAGCTGATCACATTCTGAAGGAGTGCCCACTACTCAACCGAATGAGACACAGGCATCTTGGTTTTGTGGAATAAGTTGATATGCGTCGAATAACTTTTTTCATAAATGTTTTAATATTTATCCATGGTCGAGAGTTTTTTTCTCGTTTAATCTGCCTCTTTATTATATTAGTTTTATCTTTATCCTTTTTATTTAGACAATAATTTTGATATATTTATATTTCCTTAAGAAATATTTGTTTTATCGATGTAAAATTTATCTAATTCTTTGGACAATAAACAATTTTAAATCAATTTCAAAATTATCTGCTCAGAAATGTAAAAATTCGGTTTAACTGCAAGTAATCAATTCTACCCAAGATAATAATAGATATAATACTTCAAAAGGCCTCTGGCTTGTTTCTAAATTTTAACGATATGTTATATAAAGACATTATTAATGTAAGCTTCCTTTGTGTTAAAAAAAATCGTTGGATTGGAAAATTGCTTTTCGCATATTGTAAAATCTAAGCGAAAATACTTTTTTTATACAAAAAATATTATAACTAACTTACATAAGCAAACAGTTTTTTGCGGCTGTTATTCCAAGGAAAACAAAAAGAAATGTCGAGGCAAAAAAATATTAATTATAAGGGTAAACAGAATGCCTTTATTAGAGTTTCTTTATTAATCAGTCGGGCATCGTTATTGTATATAAAAAAGTTGGATGTGTTTTAATTGTAGTGTAACCACTACTTAACATTAGGTCAAAAAAATTTTCGATTTACATATTAACAAAATACAAATTCCTGTTCTTGTTTACAATTTAGTAGTCTAATTAATTCAACTGTAAAAAGAACTTGCACATACCCTGGAGCAGACGTACCCTCTGGCCATGTTCTGCTGATGGCCATTGTAAAGATCGCACTATCAAGCATAAAAAAGCCAACAACACAAATAATGCTGGCACTGGATAAGTTGAAGGATTCTGGGATAAGGACGAAAATCAGTAATGAAATAAAAAAAAAACGATAACATCAAACATTGGAGTAGAACTGACCCGTAATGAATACTCTACAGACAAGACTGGGATACAAATCAAGAAACAAAAAGCAGAAATGGATGACCGATGAAATTCTGCTATTAATGGACGAACGACGGAGACACACGAACGACGCAGACCAAAACATCTATAGAAACATCCATAAATGAATAAAAACAAAAATAAGAATAGCGAAGAATGACTGGGTTAGACATGAATGCACTGCAAAATAGACACGATCATTTAGATTTGCAAAAAAAGCTGAAAGAAACTGCTGGATTATATAGAGGATGGAAACCAAGTTTAATAGTAGACCAGAACAACAAGATAGTCCTCGAAAGCAAAGAAAAAATTGACATCTGGGAGAAATACATCGGAGAACTTTTTCAAACAACAGACCACCAAGAGAGACTAATTTAAGTGATAGTTTGACTGGCCCATCAATTAAAGAAGGAGAGATTGAAAAGCTATCCATAACTTAAAATGCAATAAAGCAACTAGACCAGACAAAATCCCGTCAGAAATACTCAAACTTCTAAATGAAAGAGGTGTTGGTGATCACCTACAATACGGGTCTCGACCCCAAACAATGGCTATGTTCTACTTTTATCCCGTTACCAAAAAAAACCATGCAAAAAGATGCGAAGATCACAGACTTATCAGTCTAATTTGTCAGACATTAAAGCTTTTCTTAAAAATAATACACCAAAGAATATACAAGAAATGTGGAAGATACGTGAGTGACTCCCAGTTTGGATTTAGACAGGGATTAGGTACAAGGGAGGCGATATTCGCTACACAGGTACTGGTACAAAATTGCTATGACCAAAGAAAAGATATGTGCCCATGTTTCATAGATTATGAGAAGGCTTTCGACCGTGTTCAACATCAAAAGTTAATACAACTCCTCGAGAGGCTCGATGTCGATCAAAAGGACATCCGATTCATTCAAAATTTGTATTGGAACCAGAATGCACAGGTAAAAATTGAAAATGGTATGTCCAATACTGTACAAATTGAGAGGGGAGTGAGACAGGGGTGCGTACTATCTCCGCTCCTATTTAATCTATATTAGAAAATGTAAAGAAGGACATTAGAGTGAATGGTGTATGGATCAACAACATTTGTTATGCCGATGACTTGGTCCTGATAGCTGAAAATACAGATGTTCTACAACAAATAGTAAATATGGTTGGACAACACAGTGCATCTGAACATCAATACTAGGAAAACAAAGTTTATGATCGTCTCCAGAAACTTGGATGCATTTACAAACTCCGGAATAACATTTGATGCAGCGCGCATTGAAGAGTGGATAAGTTCAAATACCTGGGAACATGGCTTTGTGAGGATTGGACATCAGGCAGAGAAATAATAAGCCGTGTTGAGCAAGCCAGACAGGCTTTCCTGAAGCTTAAAAATGTGCTTACCTGCTCAGAATTCGATATTGACTTGAGGGTGAGGTTTATGAAATGCTACGTATGGTCAGTGCTTCTTTATGGCGTGAAGGGTTGGACCCTAAAAACGAATAATATCAATAAACTGGAAGCCTTCGAAATGTGGCTGTATCGCCGAACTCTTAAAATCTCATGGACGGAGAAGACGACAAATGAGGAAGTTCTGGGGCGTGTAGAAAGAGAGCGTGAACTATTCGAAGTAGTCAAGAAAAGAAAAACAGCCCATCTAGGACATATCATGCGAAACGAAAAAATGGGTTCTTGCAGTTGATGATTAAGGGGAAAATTGAGGGCAGAAGAGGAATGGGGAGGAAGAAAATGTCTTGGTTTTGGAACATAAGACAATGGACAGGGTTACGTGATGTACAAACACTAATCCACACCATCCAAGATAGGGAAGCAATGAAGCATGTGATCGCAAACATTCATTAATGGATATGCATCCGAAGAAGAAGACTCTAATTAATACATGTATTAATTTTTTAGAAGTAATATGACCGAAGTCATAAAAGAAATATCTGAATATTATAATGACAGGTAGTACAATAAACTTGCAGTCGTTTCTCATGTTGGCTTTCATATATATTGGAACCCAACACGAAAAAGAAAAAAAGAGGAAAAAAATGAGTAGTTTTGCTATTTGACAAGTTGTATATCATCACTTACCTGTAACTTAACAATTACAGAACTTTCATCTTTTTTGTGAGATAACGGTAAAAAAAAATTTAACATGGTTAAAACTGAACTATTACAGAGATATCTCGATTTTATATCGCCCTATATACATATCTTTTTTGATTTATTTATTAAATTTGAGTAGAGTAAACATATCAAATTTTAATCTAATGCAGACTTTGATAGACAACGTATGGACGTGGACAAAGTAAGTGTTAAAAGCATTTTCTCAAGTAATGAATCTTAAACTTAAGGTATCTGGAAAGAGCCATTATCCCTTCATCTCGGCTACATTTTAGAATGATGGAGTATTATATTCTCAAGAGTATATCTTCAACATTTAAGATAGAGTAGAATGTAATTTTTAAAATGAGACCATTTAATTTGCCTTTGTAACTGAAAACTTGATTTTTAGGAAAGTGTTCATTCTATTTAGTTAACAATTGCGTCGATAAGATAAACAAAAAAAAAACATATATCAGTATAAAAATTGGTAAAAATCATTAAAATGGATATGCATTATGTAAAGAAATAAAAGTAAAAAAATTGTTAATGTCAAACAACTTGGAGATGGGGTAAATGTAATGGGAAGTGGGAGCTGCAAGTTGGAAAATATATCTCATATTTTCCAATTTGTCAAGACATTTCAGCGACAGTATGAATTTCACTCGAGGAAAAATACGAATGAGTTTGAGTTACTCTGTTTATTTGTCACATTGCATCAAGTTTCATAACCAAAGTGTAAATCAACTTGAAATTTTAAAAACACTTCATACTCAGTTCACAGAATTAATTGCTTACCTTTTTTATCAATATAAAAAAAGTACACAACCTATGCCGAAACTTATTTGATATTAACGACTCTAGGAACAAAAAATGACTGGTATTTTTGAGCTGTAAGTAAAACCATAATGTACATTTTATTAGGTTTGACCTGTTTTCCCCAATTTATGTAAAAATTATAAACCGATAATAATCATTCATAAATCATCTGAAATTTGACAAAACTACCGAATTAAATCGAATCGCCTTCAAAATGTCAAAAAACCTATAAAGGTTGTCGAAAATTGCAATTTTTCAAGTAAAGCGATTGGGTCTATCCAAAAAAGGGTTCCTATATTAGTCTGAGTATATTTTTTTCATATATTTTCACTTGCTGAGCAAGAGTAAGTTATTAGTTCAGCCTTGTCGCTTACTAGTTTTTATTAAATAGCTGTTTATATGACTGAAAACGTGGTTAATTAATGCTCCTGTTGAATATGATAATTCTTCCACATCGAGATACGACTGAATGGACGTGCGAATTTTTTCCTCCTAACATAATGAAAATATGCCTAGAAGTTGAAATTGGGCAATGAAAGTTCGAAATCCGTCACGAGTACCATCGAAAAATCATCCAAGCTCTTAAATTCTACTTTTTGAAATCTCGATGTGAAATAGTCGATCTTGCAAACTTGTCGGATTATCTTGTAATCACTTTTCCAGGAGCAATAATATAATCACATTTTTAGCCATTTTCAGTCCTGCATTGCGATGTACTGCAACTTACTAAAAACTAGTAGGTGGTAAGGCCGAACCAACAAGAAATTCTTGTTCGGCAATATAAAATACATAAAAAATATACTCAGAAATATACCGCATCCCCCCTCCGATTTTGATGTTATTAACAGGAACATCAATTTAGCCACATTTTCTTACATGCAATTTCGTTACATACCAAATCTGATGTCTTTGTGTATATTTTAAGATATTTTTGAGAACCATTAGATTAAATAACAAATAGACAGCATGGATCTAACGTTGAGAAAGAATATATATATATATATATATATATATATATATATATATATATATATATATATATATATATATATATCTAAAATAAAAAATTCTCGGCTATGCGGACAAAGACTGTTGATAAATATTACTCTCCAAAGAACATGGAAAAACTCCGAGTCCGAAAATGACGACAGCGCTGTTTCGTCCTAAGAACTCATCAGATCATTGCATTCGGTACAAACCATCATCTCGCATCTGTGCCTATAAACAGATTTAATGGTTGAAAAATAATATATAAGACACAGTGGCGACATCTCGATGGCCCACTCAATAACATAAGAATAACACAAATCAACAATGTTGTGTAGAACCGCCATGTGGTGGCGCGACGGTAAATTAAAAAAGAAATATATCAAAACTCGACACAAGAAACTTGCTACTCTAAGAATAGAGGTCGCATTATCCTGCATCGGGAACCAAACTAACTGTGAAACCAGTAACCATATAAACTAACGATATCCAAATGCTATCTCTTTAATTATGATCTTACGTGTCAAATATTGTAACGTGCTTACTGGAGGGGTGTTTTCTTACTTTCTCATCAAGGTAATTTTTACTTGTTTAAAGGACCTATTGAATAATGTTCAATAACAACGAAAATTTCGAGGAGCTGATAGATCTTATACAGTCAAAATTTAATTTGGAATTGAAAGCCACCGCTAAAAATTACGAACTGTTAATTCTTTTTGTTCTGTTGCTTAGTTTTTTTGAGGAAGTTTTTTTATTATTCATTCATCCGAAATCTAGGATACTAGGACTTTCAGTCGCCATAGTGAGTCCGCCATTGTGAATTATCAAAATGGCCAGACTGTTTTGAAAAGTAGAGGTCAGGAGCTAGCATTTATGCTCTTGTAGGCTTTATTTGCATCAAAACTGTTCTGGGCAGAGGGGAGTTGACAGAAAATGCCCTATATATATATATATATATATATATATATATATATATATATATATATATATATATATATACACTACCGCTCGAAAGTATAGGCTCACCTACAAAAAAAAAATTAAAATTTTGAAAGTTTTATATTTCAGAAACTATACATCATAAGACTTGCACTTCTCACTTAAAAGCTCTTGTGATTCCCTCTCAAAGTCCTCTGAAAAATTTTTTTTTGGAATCAGTATTGTCTTTTCTGCGCATGCTTAAAATTATATAATTTTGAAAAATTTTAAGTGCAAATTTAACCGCTCACATAGCAAATGTAAATAAACGTATAGTTAAAAACTCAGCGCCATTTGAAAGGTAATTGAGGTGCGTCATGGAAATAATTTTTATTTTTATTTTTCCTTTTTAATTCACATTATTTTATAGATTTATATTTTTATTTAATATTGTATCGTTTAAGTATTAATTTAAGTCATGTGAGTTATGTATGGACACCCTGCATATATATATATATATATATATATATATATATATATATATATATATATATATATATATATATATATATATATATATATATATATATATATTGTGACGATTATGGGTGCCCGACTAATAAAATTTAGGAAACTTTTTTATTGTTTAAGTTCTGAATTTATATTTTAAAATTTTAAAATATATTACCAAAATTTGTACCCCACGTTAGTTTCTAATTAAAAAAAAAAAACAAATTTGTGCCTCACGTTACTGATCTTGTTTTTAAATATTTTGCCCCACGTTCGTTTCTTATATTTTTTTTGAACAAATTTGTGCCCCACGTTACTGACCTTGTTTTTAACAAGTTTTTGTTCCACGTTAGTTTCTTATATTTTTTTTTTTACTTTTTTTTTTCGCCCCACGTTGGGCGCCAATTTGTAAAAAAAGACGATAATAACGTGGGGCACAATTTTCTTGAAATTTAGGAAACCAGGGTAGTGAAAATTGCGTTGAAAAATTTGTATGATACAGAGAAATAAGAAGATTATATTTTAATAAAAACAAGGTATTGATATTTTTGTTTAAACAGGAAATTTTATTTTTTTATTTATTAGTATACAAAATATGGCAGATAAACAAATTACGCATAAGTCAGGTAAGCAAATTAATGTTGATATTGGTGTATCAAAATCTGTGACCGAGGAGGGAATGGAAAGTACTTCCACATCCTCAACAAGAACAGAAATGGATAATCAAGAACTACAAATTCAACAAGAAAACGTAGAAGAACAACAAGAAACAGAAAAAAAGGCAGAAAGGCAATATATAAATTTCTGATAAACATGCAAAAAGACCTTAAAAAAGATAATGACGACCTTAAGAGAGATTATAAAGACCTTAAAAAAGATAATCAAGATTTACTAAAGAATATAGAAATAAACAGAAAACAAGGACAACAAGACCTTCAAAAGTTAAAACATGACCTGAAGGTGGAACAGCAAGAGCTAAAAGGAGATATTAAACAAGAACAACAAGACCTTGAAAATTTAAAACAAAGTCTAGAAAAAAAAATGGAACAAGGACAACAAGACCTTGAAAATTTAAAACAAAGCCTAGAAGAAAAATGGAACAAGGACAACTAGACCTGGAAAAGAAGATGCAGTTAAAAGAGTTGAATTTATCGGTTTGCTGAAAGCACTGCGTTTCTCGAGCTCCTGAAAACTTACATAACCTCAAATTTTCAATTGTTTAAAAAAAAAGAAACAGAATTTTTCCTACGTCACAACAAAACGACAGTAAAATATTTTGTTTTTAAAAGGGGTTATGTGTTTTTGTTGTTGTTAACAAAAAAGATTTTAACAATTTAACTAAACTAAATAGTAAAAGTTTATAAGATTGTCCTGTAAAATAATTGTTCAACTCTCAGGTAACAACAAATACGAGAAAATTGTGATATGAAGAATATAAAAAAAAAATTAATTTGAATTGAACTTAGGAGAACATAGCTGAACGAGACTTTGAAAAATATTTGTCAATTCCTTACTTGACAGGAAAAGACAACTAAAATATTTTTGGTAATTTGAAAGTTTTTAAAGAAGAAAATAAATAAAATTTCTGGAATTGGATTTTATAATATATTGGGACCAAGTAAAAGAAAACATAGTATTTATATTAGATAAGGCAGTAGAAAGCTTTTATTTTTTCGTAGACATTGAAAACTAATATCCAATAATAAACTTTTCTTAAAATAAAAATAATTAAATTTATAAATAAAAGTTTGCTATACTAACTTGTTAGAATAATAATAATATTTATCATCATCAATATTAGGTATGAAACTACATTAACTACTTAAATCACAACACAGCACACGATAGTTTGTTTAAAATAATATAATTTTTTCCATCTAAAACTGCACTATAGCCATCTAGTAGACGATTGCGAAACTAAAACGTTGCCAATTTTTGATACAGGTTGTTAAAAGACAATGCACAGTAGATAAAAGTAAATAATAAGTAATATTGATTAGAAATAGTGTTAATTAAAAGATAAAAATATTGACCATTTAATTTCATCTAATATTTATTAATAATATTGTGCCATTTGTTTATATTGTTAAATAAACTTTATATTTTGTGTTTTAATCATTCTGTGTATTGATTATCTGATTGATATCTGATAAACAATTGAACTGATCTGAGAAGGAGTCAATATACAGATAGGAATACATCTATATCTATATAGATAGTTTGAAAATTGAAAATATTCCAAATTGGTAAAGAATAGTTATAATTTATTATATTTTTTTTTACCTGGCGCTTAACAAATAAATACTGATTTTTAATTAAATTTTGGCAATATTTTGAAATTTAAAAAAAATAAATTTAGAGGTAAATAATAACAAAGATATATATATATATATATATATATATATATATATATATATATATATATATATATATATATATCGAAATAAAATGTTGATTGTTAAAACTTCACGATATTTCCTCGTAGAATTTAAAAGCTTTATTTCTCAAAATGTCAAACATACATATCCATCAGAAAACAAATCCAGAACTAAACTTTTTACAGTCTCTTTTATTAGGACGACCAGCATAACACCAGAATAGAAAGCACTCACTTTGCCGTCGATGAATGAAGGTCTATACGGACTGGTAAATCGAAAGTTTTTTCAAGAAAAGTAATTTTCTTTTGTAGCACGATACCTATTACCCGACGTCCATATATCAGGAAACGTTGATAAGCTCTCTTTACATTTTTCTCGCTTTCAGCAAACACGAATAACACCATTAGGAAATGCAAAGCACGTGCGAAAATATTTTTATAACCTAAACCTAATGCAATTTAAATCGTTTTGTGCATTCTGGTATAAAGATATACAGAGAAAAAAAATTGAAAGTAGTTCGAAACATTAATCATTTCCTGGCATTCAAAAAGTATAAAATATTGAGACGCAGCCTAGTTGTCACAGGGAATATTCACCGTCATGAAAAATGTATGGCTCGGTTTATTTAACCAAGTTGAAGGAAGGAAAATATATCTTTACCTGACTTCCCTTTTGAGCATCGCTGCCAAAAGAATATTGCATACATTGGAAAACGGTATTTTTTTTCAGGTTATACGTACGTAAAAGAAAATTCATTTGTTGATTTTTTTTTGCGAAAGTTTACACGAGTATTTTTTATTTAGAATTAGAAATATTAAAGAAAATAATGAATTTAATTCTGTCGTCAATAAAAACTTTACAACATTTATAAGTTTTAGTACTTAATTTACCATAGCTTTTAAATCTAGATTAAACTTGAAGGTAATAAAAGCTTCAGAACTGTTCGGAGTCTTATAGTTCATACCTGTACAGTAATCTTCATCCGATGCTATACATGAATAAAATCTGCTATCTGGAATGAATTGAAGTGAATATGCCATCTTAAAAATGAAAATGTGGAAAATTTGAATTGATTTATGTAGTCAGCGATCTGAAAACCCCCTGTCACAGATTCGGGTTTTTGTCAAACTTTTATTCCACCATATTGAATTCACCATCTTGGAAATGACCGGTTTAAAATTCTGACTACGTTGTCATTTTTACGTACCTCGAAAATCCTCCACAAAAATTTGCATTTCGCTTCAAGGTCGCTAACGAGCTCACTTCCAGCTCAGTATCTTGATCTGGATCTGAAAATTTGACCAGAAACCTTAACTACCATTCGAAAGAGCATCTCTTAAAATAGCCAGAGTAACATATCAAAAAAATGAAAAGCTCTAGACCTGGAACCATATCAATGCAGGGGCGGATCCAGGCTCTCTCTTTGGGGGGAGGGAGCGGTGATATCACAAAAGTACAGTATGGCAAGCGAAAGCCAGTTGTCGATGGGGGGGGGGGGGACCGGAAACTTTCCCATTTCTAGTGTAAAAGGCAGGGTCGGGTCTATTTTTCTGAATTTGAAGCTCTTGAAGAGGGGGGGATGCCAGCAGCATACACATTCCTAGTATAAGAGGCAGAATCGGGTGTATTTTCCTGAACTCAAAGCTCTTGATGGGCGGCAATCGCAAAAAAAACAAGTTGTCAACGGGTGAGGGGATTAATTATATTTAATTTCCGATAGTTCAATTTAATTTCTGTTACACCTTACAGTGTGTCCTTAGTGATTTATCTTGTTTCTGCTTGTTTTTATATATTATTTGTGATTAGTAAGATACCCAAAAGATATGCCTTCCACCTCTATATTTATTCCAAAATCGTTAAACCAAGGCATTTTTTCCTCAACGGAAAACTTATTACGAAGAATGTTTATGATGCCTTAAGATATCAATATCTAGATAATAATGTTAAAAGCTCTGTTGAGATGTGTTCCAACATGGCAAGAGTTGGAAAATCTACAATGTACCGAATACTGAAAGAAAAAAAAACTACTGGAGTTGTAAGCACTCCCAAACCACATTCGATTACAAGCAGACGAAAAACCTCGTTGGAAGAAGAGATGAAACTGCAATAAAAGGAGTTGTACATACATTTATTATGAGAAGCAGATCCCAACCGTCGACAAAATTCTAACTAAAATCAATGAAGATCGGGATTTACATGAAATTGAAAGAAATGAGATCTGGAAATCACTCAGAGAACTTAATTTTTGCTGGGAAAAACCAGATAGGAAATCGGTCCTTATTGATCGTCCGGAAACTGTCCGTTGGAGAAGGAAATATCTCTCTCAAGTAAAAGGTAGAGTTGCTAGAAATAACACAACTTACAAAATTAGTAATTTAACTGAACTTTCAAAAGATTTTTTTGAATAAAGTTACTGAAGAAAATTGGGAAATATTCATATAATGAAAGAATAAAGCAAAATGTGGAAACTCGATCTCATGATCAGTGAGATAGAGGAACCAATTATAATTAATTTGAGCGAAGATAGCTTCACTGACTTTGATTACGAATTAGATACGTAATGTTTACCAGTGTAAACACAACTTATTATTTAAATTTTTGTTGTATTTTATTGTTTAATGTTGTTTAAATATTTTTTTTTTCTATATATTTTTATGTTAGTGTGTCCTATTCTTTAATTCTATATATATTTATTTCAATTAACCGCAATTTTGTTATTATTTTATTGTTGTATTTGTGTCTTTTTCTTAAGCGTGTAGAATTAACACGTTTATTTTATTTTTTTTTTGGTGCTATCGGATTTCCATATAATAAAGGAAATTAAATTAAGATGTCAAGTGCAATAGAAATAAAGATAAGTAGGACTAATTTTAACTCTAACATATAAAAATTAATTACATTTGAATCTCTTTTTAGTGTTTAATTGTAATTCTGTAGATGGTTTAAGAAATAAATAAATCGACACGTCAAGTGTCCTAAAAATGTTTTTAATTAATAATAAAATGACCGATAGCCCCGAAAAAATTTTAATATTATATGGACGAATTTATTTTTTTATATATGTTTAACTTCTTGTAGTTTTGACAATGGATATTTTGTAAGTATTTAAATTATGTCTTAGAATTTTTTGAGGGAATAAGGTTACGTTTTAGTCTGAATGTGCCTAAAATGGTTTTTATGCCAAAATTCAAAATAGTAAAAATACAGTTCTGATTTGTGTGTTATCTATATTTTGTAATGTATGTGAATTATTAAAAAATCACAGGAAATAAAAAAAATACTATAAAAACTTTTTATTTTAAGTTTATTACCGAAATAATATTCTATGCCATAAATACTTAGTGATAAAATAAACCTCCTTCCGACGCCTATGACAAGGATTAAAATCCTTTTTAATACTTCACACTTCCAAATATCTATTGTTATCCAACCCAAATAGTCCATTATTATAGACCGGTATTTTTGATTATAAAATTTCTAAGCCATTCCTATGAAAAATATATGTGTCTAACAGCTTTTTCCAAAGATACCGGACTAAAGATCATAGGTAGTTTGCGAAGAAAAAAGGGTAAAAAATGATTTTTTACCCTCTTTAGTTCTAGAATAAACCATAGTATAAGAGGCAAAATCGGGTCTATTTTCCTGAACTCGAAGCTCTTGGGAATGGGGGAGGGATTGCCCCCACCACCCCCTCCTTCGATCCGCGCCTTTATCAGTGGTACCTAGGAAATGGAAAACTTCACTAACAACCACTATTCACAAAAAAAGGAAAAAGAGATGATTGTATCAATTATAGTGGTACTGCCGTCAGTAGTACCCTAGATAGACTATAGGGAAAGATTTTAAAAACAGGAATACTGCAATATGGAGATAGAAAAACAAACAGGTTTTAGGGTAGGCAAATTTAAAATTGATCCCCTCTTTGAATCCTTCAAGTTAAACAGAAAAAACGGCTTGCAAAATGGGTTCCTCTACGTGAGGGTCCCGTGATCTCTTGGAAGGGTCCTCACCGCTATGTCGCGGTAAAATCACCCTGAATAAAACTTAAAGAATTATTTTGTTAACTCTAATAATTATTTTCTAACCATCTTTTCCCTGTTTCGCTTAGAAATCAATTAATCCTTTGAAAGATTTTTGGACTTGGTAATGTTCGAGCTGGAAATCTTTCAGCATAAAGTCTTCTTGCCTTCGAAGAATTTGACAGCGCTTCACCATAAATTAAATGCATATCAGCATACTCTGCCTAAGGATATTCTTTCATTTTTAAAAATTATTTTTACTTAAAGGCGGTTTTGACAAGTTCCTTTAATAGTAATTTCATTATGTAAATATTAACAATAACAATCTGATTTTTACTTCTTTGTGTTTAGCATTAGTAACTTTTGAGTATTTCGCATAAAAACCGATTTATCTTGGAAACCACCAGTTTTATCGAAATAAACTAAGATTACCTTTTTTGAAGAGGAATGACCAAGGTATTTAAAAAATCAGTTTTCAGCTCTGTAAAATGGCACGTGTCAAAAATTAAGCCCAACAAAGTATAGCTACAAGTCTATTCCTGACTTCTTTGATGATCTAAAACATCTACTGTTGTATCTCAGTTAAGGGGCACTTTAAGAAATTTTTGTCTATGACAAAGTAGGATTGTTTTGAATTCCCCTGTTTGTTTTCGAGAAATTAAAAGGTATTTATCGGACTCTCTGTATATTACACTCTAAGTTCTTAAATAATTTAATAAGTATTTTACTAGAAAAATATTTCTACTTCTCATAACAAAAATAATTTAATTTTCTACTGTCGTTCATACCTATTATATGAAATAAGATTTTGTTTTTTATATTATTTATTTAATAAAAAATAAAGATACTGTTTTATGAAAAATGTAGCTTCTCATTTTATAAACTCGAGGTAGTAAAAAAACCCGTCAACAAGTCAAGTAAAGAATTCTATTTTGCGTATGACACGTAGCACGAGCTCGCAGAAAATTATTATTTGTCTTTTTTCAATCTGTGCAATATTCCTCTGACTGTGGGTGTTACAAAAGAAAGTCAGGTGAAAATATATTCTCGTTCCTCAACTCCTTTATATAAACTGAGCAATACATTTTTCATGATGCTGAACATTCTTTATGACAACTAGACAGCGTCTCAATCTTTTCTGCCTTTCGACTGCTAGAATATAATAAATATATTAAATTTATTATATTTTTGTTGTATTTATATTCAAATGAAATAAAGTATTTGATTATTAACATCAAATAAAGTTGTTTTGTGGATTTTTTGTAAATTAGGAACAATTTGTTTTATAATTATAATTGAAAAATTATGATCTTTATATTAGGAACGCCCTAATAATCGCTTGAATGCAAAAGCTCTGTTGGTGGAATTATATAAGTACAATCACTTCTTATTCTTATGGTTCCGTATCCATTAATGAAGGTTGGCGACAATATGGGCAAACTGTGTTCGCTCTTGGACTGCTCTGAATAAGGCGTGGGCGTCTAAACCAATCCATTTTCTGATTTTCTTGAGCTACGAGTGCTTCTTGCGACCTATTCCCCGTTTTCCCTCGATCTTTCCCTGCATTATCAGCTGCAGGAGCTGGTACTTGGTGTTATGGCAGATGTGTCCAAGATAGGCTGTCTTCCGGCGTTTGACGCTTTGCAACATTTATCTTTCTACATTCATGCGTCTTAGGACCTTAACATTGGTTATTCGGTCAGTCCATGGAATTCACAATAATCTCCAATCGGTTCAGCGTGGCGACCTTTAGTGTCCATGTCTCCACGCCATACATCAGTACCGAATGTACGTAACACTTAACAAAACGACAGCGCACCTCTAGATTGAGGCTCTGATTGTCTAATAGATTTTTCAAGTCGAGAAATGTTGTTCTAGCATGTTCTATTCGACTGCGTATCTCCACATCTGGTTCTAGATCAGCTGTTATACAGCTCCCAAGGTATTTAAATTTATCGACCTGTTGTATTAGTTTACCGTTTACTGTTATATTGGCCTACACCGGTGTTCTGCTTATGGCCATCACCTTGATTTTAAGTATGTTAATTTTTAGCCGTAGTTGATCTCTTTCTGTCGTGATTTTGTTCATGAAGCTTTATAGGGCTTCGGGGTTAACAGCAATTATTGCGGTATCATCAGCATATCGCGAATTATTCACAAGGTGACCATTAATTATGAGGCCATCGTTTGTGTCTTGCAACGCTCGTTCGAAAATATTTTCGGAGTACAAATTAAAAAGAAGGGAAGAGAGCACACATCCTTGTCATATCCCGCATTCAATAGGGAAACTATCAGTCTTGTCGTTTACAGTTCTTACAGATGCAGTTTGATGTTCATATAGCTCAGTAATAAAGCACATATCGTTTTTATCTATTCCCGTATCCTGAGGGAACTTTAATAATTCTATGTAACTTACACAATCAAATGCCGTATTATAGTCGATGAAGCAGATGTATACGTCTTTTCCTTGGTCTCTGCATTTTTGTAATAGTATAGTGAGGCTGACAAGTGCTTTTCTAGTACCAAACCCGTCCTGAAATCCAAAATGACAGCAGCTTATCTCTCCCTCACACTTTCTGTATATTCTTTTGTGAATGATCTTCAAAAAGAGTTTGAGGACATGGCTCATTAAACTTATCATCCCGAATTGATCGTACTTAGTGGCATTCTGTTTTTTCGATTTAGTGGAGCCAGTCTTTTGGTGTTTGTCCCAATGTGTATATTATGTTGAAGATTTGTGTCAATGTTCTCTCAAGGTGCTCTGCCCGTTTTGAATGACTTTATGGCTTTTAAAACTTTAGGTTTAAGTATTTCAGGTGAGGTTTCTCTCTCATACTGTTCCTGAATTATTCTTGGACCATTATTTGAAAAGGGTTTTTCAGTATATTTCTTCCACTATTTGAGTATTTTCTGTGGGTCTATGATTGGTTCGTCGTTATCCATCGTAAGCATAGTGAGATTTAGTGTTTTTTGTTTCTTTTATGACTTTGTAGACGTTAAAATGATCATGCTTCTTTTCCAGTTCTTCTATTTCTTTGGAATCCCTCTTCTTATTCGTCTTTGCAACAGCTTGTACTCAGCTTCATCTCGGATTTTGTGTGCTTTTCTTTCTTCCATCAGTTGCAGTATCTCGTTTGTCATCCACTTTTCCTTTCATTTTTAGTTTTTCTGGCCGATCAATCATTTCCATTGGTTATGATCCGAGCCAATATCTGCTCCGGGATAAGTTCAAATCACTAAATTATTTAAAAAGAAGTTTCTTGGATACGTCTGTCTTTTTGTCAAAGGTGTTCTATATAACTAGATAAATGTGACCCAATTTGAAATAGTATGGGAGACGGGGAAGGTTGACTAGCTTTTAACTAAAAAGTATAGGTATATTTTTATTATTATTACATACTGGTAAGCCAGTGAAAAACAAGTTTTTAATTTGTGATATAGTGTTAATGATCCAGTGAAAATGGAATATACATTTACATTAGTATACCACCATACGCCTCAGATTTTGATCACAACTTCTTCTCAGGGGCTGCGTTGTAGATTAAGTGTCTTGCCCTTCAATTTCAGCTACTTTATATCTCCATAGTATGCCTTCTTTGACTATTTTATTGGTTTAAAATGAGCCAACAATGCTATCATAGTTTTTCTCAAAAACTCGACTTGTTAGGCCAAATTCGTAATCAGTTACTAAAAATAGCCCGAAAATGAGTTAAAAAGTTCTCAAGAGAAAATCATGTCGAAAACGAATAAGTCTGTGAATTTTTTACATCACATCTCTACTTTTTTTATTAAATAAATCGATATAATATAAAAATAGACAGTGCTTATTTTGCTGTCAGTCATCAAATACTTTTTGAACGAAAAATAATTTCCTTTGTAGCAGGACACCTTTCTCTACTTCCAGACGTTCATAAATCAAGCTGATTTGATAAAGTCTTTTTATAGTTTTCTTCTTCGCAACCAACGAAATACCGCTGTAGGGATTTAACAAAACATATGTGTCAATATTTTTATATTTCACGAATCTAAAGTAAAAAAAATAATCTAACCTTCGCATCTTTAAAGTTGTTATAATTTATTAAGTGTTAAAATGTTTGCTACAGACAAATTTGAAATAACATATCTTTAAGTTGAATATAATTAGAAAATATATAATATATTAACTAATAATTTTAAAGAAGATATTAGTCGTCATATAAGGTGATCGAAATGCGTATGGATAGAGGACTAGAGTGATATTTGCAGGCAATAAACTGTTTGTGCATGTAATTTCATTTTTCTCTGCCTAAAAGGAGAATAACATATAGGCATCTATTTAAACACGACAGATAGGTTTCATTCATTTCTTACTGAAATTTTGATTTTTTAAAATGTGGAAATAACTTATATTATTTGCCTTATCGCTAAAACTGCTATGTCATCTGCCAAATATTTTTCCCATTAGTTACTTACGTTGAGATTCTCTTTATCTTTGTTAATTATCTCCTCTATATATATATATATATATATATATATATATATATATATATATATATATATATATATATATATATATATAACTTGCGATCATTTTGTCAGCTGTCAAGTGATTTATGTTTAGTTTTGTTTGGAATTTTAACATGAATAGACTGACGTCTGAACAAGGATTCCAAATTGTGCAAATTTATTTTGAAAATCATGGTTCTGTTCGAAATACGTATCGCGCACTACGTCCATTTTACGGTCAACATAATCGTCCATCAGAGCAATTAATTCGATTAACTATGGAACGTTTTCGCACCACGTTTACTCTAAATGATAATACGCATCCACAGAGACGTCGTACAGTGCATACGGAAGAAGTCATTGCTGCTGTAGAGCGTAGCGGAGAAGAAGACCCGAATCAGTCTATCCGCCATCGTGCACAGGAATTGGATATGTGTCCATTCACTTTATGGAAGATTTTGCGGAAAGATCTTGGTTTGCATGCTTACAAAATCCAACTCGTGCAAGAATTGAAGCCACACGATCACCTAGCAAGGCGTAGATTCGGTGAATGGGCCCAAAACAAGATTGCTGTTGATCCCGATTTTCATAAGCAAATTTTGTTTAGCGATGAAGCTCACTTTTGTTTGAATGGATACGTCAATAAACAAAACTGCCGTATTTGGAGTGATGATAATCCTCAAGTGTATGTTGAGACACCGTTACATCCAGAAAAACTGACTGTTTGGTGTGTTTTATGGGCTGGTGGAATCATTGGTCCGTACTTCTTTAAAAACGATGCTGGTCAGAACGTTACAGTCAATGGTGACCGCTATAGAGCCATGATTACTGACTTTTTCGTTCATCAATTGAACAACCATGATGTGCAGGAGCTGTTGTTTCAACAAAACGGCGCAACATGTCACACAGCTCTTACCACAATTGATTTATTGAAGGAAACGTTTGGTAACCGCATAGTTTCACGTTTCGGACCGTGAATTGGCCTCCAAGATCGTGCGACTTAACGCTGCTAGACTATTTTCTATGGAGATATGTGAAGTCGCTAGTCTACGCCGATAAGCCCGAAACGATTGATCACTTCGAGGACAACATTCGCCGCGTTATTGCCGATATACGGCCACAAATGTTGGAAAAAGTCATCGAAAATTGGACCTCCAGATTAGACTACCTCCGAGGCAGCCGTGGCGGTCATATGTCAGAAGTCATATTTAAATTATAATGCCAGAAGGTTATCTTTCGAATAAAGTAAATTTCATGTCAATTTAAAAAAATCATCTTTGTTTTATTCCATTTAAAATTTCTATACCTCTATAAAAAACACCCTTTATATATATATATATATATATATATATATATATATATATATATATATATATATATATATATATATAAATTATAATTGTAAGTGAAAAACTACATCCGTGTCAAGCCTCTTCGCCCATATTCAACCCTTTATTATTAGTTTTTTTTTTCACTAAACTTTCTAATTCTATAAGTCCGCATTAAAATATGCGATGTTTTTTTAGCTACAGGAAGCCCATTTTACACAAAAGCAAGTATTTCAATTCAAAACACATATATGAACGTTGTTCAACCTTTTACGACCTTTTTTATTAGGGAGACTGGTATAACACACGACTAGACGGCCGGCTCTCACTTTGCTGTCGATGAACGAAAGTATATATACGAACCAGTGAATCCAAAGCCTTTTAACAAGAAAAGTAATTTTCTTTTGTGGCACGATACCTACACCTATTTTCAGACGAACATAAATCAGCAACGTTTGATAAGCGCTTTACACAATTTTCCCTTCTCAGCAAACATAGATAATGCCGTAAAAACGTAAAGAGGTCTTAGTTATTTTTATATTTTATAACGTTAAATAACAAAATGTTATAGAAAATGTCTTATTGGATAATGTGATTTAAACTTAATCTTCATTTTATAAGTCAATTATTGCTATTCATAGCTATCGAAGGAATTGTTTGAGAGAAAATACGATGTTTGACTTGTGATTTTACAAGAAGACAAACAGTATATCATTTACTCTCTGTTTATGCATAGAAGTCTGTTACTCAATATGTTCATGCAAAACTTTTAGATTCAAATACGAATATATTTCGTAATTATTAAACAGTCCATCATTCTACGTGGTTTCAAGATACGAATGCGGCTTTCACGGATTCCTCCGTGTGAGATGCAATAGCAGGGGATATATCCACATTATGCTGTTGTAGTGCTGAAATCACATTCAGCAAACGTACAACTATATGCAGATCTGTGTATGAATGAAATACCTACAACGGTATAATGTGGATATATCCACTGCTATTGAATCTCACACGGAGGAATCCGTGACAGCCGCATAAACATATATACGCCATCCGGCGGGAGGTCGGCGAAGCCGCGTTCAGTATTTGCATGCTTCCTTGCACAGCCAGGTGCATGTCGGTACCCTGATGAGTCTAGTAGAGACTAAACATGTACCCTTGCCGTATCACTGGGGCGGGGAGGGCAAGTTTTGACTTTCTTCTCGGTATGGTGGTACAGGTAGGCCATATATATATATATATATATATATATATATATATATATATATATATATATATATATATATATATATATATATATATATATATATATATATAAATAGGAAAATCTTGACGTAACAGCCCTAGGGCTGAACGAAACACGGTTTTTTACAAACGACGAGCTTTCGGAAGTTTATTATTTTCTTCTTCAGGGCTACAATACAGAACAGTTATGTTGAGCAGCAGTCCTAGGGCTGAACGAAATACTATTTTTTACAAACAATGAGCTTTCAGAAGTTTATTATTTCTTTCCTTAGGGCTACAATACAGAACAGTTATGTTAATTATTATTATTTTAACTTTGTAAATGTTCAATAAAAATTATTCTAAATTCAAAATCTTACGTGCAAAATGAGTACATTAATGGCTGTGAGACAGTATACCGTTTACAATGTATAGACAGTAACAAACATTGTATCGGTCAAACATCAGCTGTTTTGAAAGATAGAATCACCAGACACAGGAGTGATTGTAGGTTGCAAAAGAGGACATGCACCTTGTTGGAACATGTAATCGATGAGGATCACAAGTTTCATTTTGTCAGTATTGATGTGATTAACAAAGAACAAAACAACAGTAAAAGACATTTTCTTTAGATAGTAGAAATTTATTTAGATGATAACTGTATTAACAAGAGAAAGGATATTGAAAATCTAAGTGTAATCTACTCTCATCCTTAACAATAAAAATACAAGACAGGAGATGTCCCATCCTCATGACTTCACAATTTCTCCATAGTTTTCCACAAATTAGGTAAATGCATTTTTGTCACTTTCCTGTAATAACCACATCGCAAGTAGATATTTACTCAACTCTGAATGTTGAGAATAGGAGAAGTTAAGAGACTGTTTTTTAACCTTCTTTGTTCTATAAAAATAATTTTCATTAATTATTTTCTTATTATCTTCTCACAAATATCACAATTTTTAAACGCAACAAGGCTCATAAGAACTCAATTATTCATTAAAAAACATAAACCTTGTCAATATAACAACAAAGAAAAATTAAATATAGTTAAATAACTAACTTATAAATTAAAATTAATATTTGTTGTAAAACATAATGATTCCACATTCAAATTTACCACTAAAATCAAATTTGACGTATATATATATATATATATATATATATATATATATATATATATATATATATATATATATATATTTATATAAGCGAAAGTTTTCGGGTGTAATGTGTATGTGCTGAGCCTTCTCAAGACTGTAAGGCAGCTGATGTTTCGGTAAAATTTTATTCACCATTTTCAAAGCTCACTGTACGGCATCTGTGGGCGAACTCAGGAACCAGCAGTATCAGGTACCAGATAGCTGAAGACAAAATGGAGTGGAAAAGACGAGAGGAGGCCTACATCCAGCAGTGGATGGCAAAGAGCTGCTGAAAGAAGAAGAAGAACTACGAAAAATGGATTCAGCGCACCAAAAAATATAAAATAACACAAAGTTACCTAGGAAACCTCTCAATGTATACTCAACCGCCTCCGCCAGCTTCTGGACTACAGCCTTTTCTTAAGCGACTGCCAAATTATGCGGGATCCATTGCGAACATACCTGATTCAATATATTATATACGTTGTTGTTACTAATACTCAGGAATGCCCCAATCTCACATGACGATCTTGTATTAACAATCTACGCACAGCAAGAAGAGAATATATAGGATGATGAGAGATATGGTCATAGAACGACCCAATCTCTTATCCAGGAATCAACAAATCTGGGACGTGCCTCAAGATGAAATGAAAAAGAAGTTGTGCCGTAAAAACAACTGAGGGAACTGAAATAGAAGTGTATAGATCCAGAACCAGACTCCATTGAAGCTTGGGTAAGTGACCAAGCATCTTCCAGGCGAAAATACAAGTAATCAGGAAATGAATTTAATTCATCAAAGCGTAAAAAAATCGCCAAGAGAAGATTATTATCATATCGAATAGTCAAGCAGTCATCAGTATACTGAATTCTCAAGTAATCAGCTCCAAGATGGTCTGAGAATGCCCAGGGAAACTAAACTAATTAGGTAAGAATAATAAGGTCACCTTCCTGTGGATACCGGGATACACGAGGAGAGAGGGGAATGAAAAAGTAGACAAGCTCGCGATCAAAAGGGGTTGAGATACCATTTCTGGGGACTGGGCCTTTCTGTAGAATCAGTAGCAGTGTAGTATTGAAAGAATTAAAAGAAGATGAAGACAGCAAAAGATCTAATTACTGGACGAATCATCAAGGAATGGAACAAGCGAAGATACTTCTGAGGAACTACAACCAGAAGAGATTCAAGAAATGCATAAGTCTAAGCAGAAACCAATCCTGACGAGGCATTGCCACCTTAAGGCATACCTCGAAAAACTCGGATTATCAGACAGAGAAGAGTGCAGATTTTACGAGGAAGAGGACGAAACTTGAAATCATACCTTTTCATAGTACAGCGCGTTGAAAAACCGTAGAATACAATTCTTGAAAGCACACCAAATAGAAGAAGGGAATTATCCACTTTAAAACCTTTTACCAATCAAAGGTTCCTAAGGGAAATGGGATTAGAAGACGTGCTCTAGTTGGCAAGGAAGTGCTAACGACTTGGCAGCAGAAGGGGAACACAATAGATCTATTAGGTAGCAGTGTACTGATTACCAATTTCACCCACATACGCACAGCATCGATGTTTCCTTGCACTACAATCAATTTTAAACGACCTTTTCGTGACTTGTCCTTGAGCAAAGGACGACCACGATTAAATTCACTAAGCTAGCGATATACAATAGTTTTTGTAGGTGATTCAAAGCCATATAAATGATTAAGTTCATCGATTCACTCTTGTTAAGATAAAGCACGTCAAGTTGATTCTACTTTTTAACCGAGATGAAATTTTAAAGTTACTGTAAACAACTTAAATTGTCTAAAATATCAAACTTTACAATAGATTTGTCAGACGGCACTTAGCAACACCAAATGACCGTAATTTCCAAGATTTTCTGCGAAGAAATTTTACAAGCCCATGCAGCAAGCGAAATAGTAAAATAAACTATTCCCTCTCCGACACGGACTTAGCCATCTCGTTTTTAATAAAATCGACTATAATTAGAGCAAAAGAAATTCAATTTTCATAATTAAAATTAGCCCTCAAACATAATTGGATAAACAGTTTAGGATTGAAAAGCACAATAGAGTAACATTCTCAATATATCAAGCATCCAACCACTAATATCCAGATTTTGGGTTTTACCAAAATACATTAATTATAAAGTTCAGAAAACCAGAATTCCCCAGTTAAGGCCACTTAATCTAATATTTTAAGTTAAATTTCTAAAATTTATAACTTTGCAAATTAATATTAATCAGAGAAGGAATAGGAAACATTCGAAATTTTGTGGAGCTATGATATGAGCTTATATATTATTTATTACTTAAGAATATAGGAAATTATAAATTTAAAAACCTCTGTTTTTTCTAGATGGGTCGGAACAATAAAAAGCCCGATATTTTGAGACTTTTTTCTCAAATTGCGACTAGGTTGAATACTTACGACTACTCTATATAGAAGTTTTGCCAACTCACAGTTTATTTATTCTGTCTCTTATTTATTCTATCTTGTATTGCTGACGTTGGAATCGAATACTTAAAATATATTACCCTGACATACTATTTTTCTTTAAACGTATTCATTTGCTCAATATCGCTTCATAAACTTTGGTCCTTTAGGTGCATTTTGATATAAAGTAAAAGTGCAGTCATATGACAGCAAGTTTGAACTATAGGGAAGATAATCTAGTAATTTAATTTTTGTCTCAATTAAATAATCCAGAGTTCTCCCGATCGATACGCCTGCATATTATTATCTTGTTGATGAAACCTAGTTTTCTTATGATACTCGTATTTACCTTATATATGTAAATTAAGCAATAATAGTGGCAATGTAGCATTTAATCCGATAACGCTTGAGCCACGAACTTGAAGGAGCTAAAGGTGAACATGAAATACACCTTCATTAAGAGTTTGAACTCGCTAGAGTCATTTGCTTGTCAATAGAGATTTTTTTCTTGAAACTGTTTATTCTAGTGACATCAGTTTTGAACAACTATCTGATTTTGCTTCAGACTTGGCTGAAAACAACGAAACCTTCAGCAAAAATTCCACATGCATACGGAGATAGCGTTTTGTAAAAGATTAGTGTTGCCAATAAAATCTAATAAAATAAAATAAAATTTTTATTCTATAATACTTTTCCCTCTGACATAATAAAACATATGAATCATAAAAACAGTGGAAAAAGCAGTAATTACTCTTTTAAACAGTAAAAAGGCAGAAAATCATTTGCTGCTGGTATTAGATTTACAAAATTCAACTTTGTGAAAAACTTCAACACAAAGTTGAGTCACAAGGGCGAATGGGGCAAAAACACCATTGAAAAAATCAGCAAGAAATCCACTATATGGTATACAGATTGCTCCAAAACAACGGAGGAAACAGGAGTAAAAGTGTATGGACACGGCATCAGACACTGTAAAAGCTTGAGTAAGTCACCAAGCATTTTTCAGGCAGAAATCCTTGCCATTAGGATATGTAGTCAATTTAACAAGGACAAAAACTATCACGGCCAAGAGATTATCATCATGACGCATAGTCAAGTAGGCATCAGTGCACTGAGCTCTCAAGTTATCAGTTCCAAGATGGTCTGGGAATACCTAGAGCAACTGAATGATTTGAGTAAAAATAATAAAGTCACCCTCATGTGGGTACCGGGACATACCGGAAGAGAGGGGAATGAAATAGTAAACAAACTCGCGAGAAAAAGGGATGAGATACATTTTCTGGGGCCAGAGCCTTTCTGTGGAATCAGTGGCAGCGTAATGCTGGAAAAATTAAAGATAGAAGAAGAAAGCAGAAGATCTAATTATTGGACGGAGCTGTAAGGATTGAAAAAAGCGAATATACTTCTGGGGAACTACGACCACAAGAGATTCAAAAAATGCATTAGCTTGAGTAAAAGCCAGCTCTGAGTTCTGACAGGGGTCCTGGCGGAATATTGCCATCTAAAGGGACACCTCAAGAAATCCGGACTGGTAGAAAGAGAAGAGTGCAGATTCTGTGAGGAGGACGACGAGATCTCTATTCATATCCTTGAATAATGCAACGCTCTAGAAAACTCTAGGATGCCGTTTTTGGGAGCACACCAAATCGGAGAAGGGGAGCTACCCACCATGAAGCCGTCCAACATCCTGAGATTCCCGAAGGAAATAGAACTTGAGGACCTGCTCTAGTCAATAAAGTAACTCTCACAACTGGGCAGCAATAGGGGAGACACAATAGATCTACCAGGTCGCAGTTTACAGACCCCAAACTCTACGCACATACATACATAGATTTACAAAAATGAGCCATAGTACAGTAGTCACTTATTTTAGGCATTTTAATTAATTGTGATATAAAATCACACTTAAATGACTATTGAAGAAGTCCAAGATAAAAAAATTTTTAGTCTCCATTTAGAACGTTCATTTATCTGGGTTTCAATATATCTGTAAAAAAATTTCTGTAGCTGAAGATATGACAGTATCCTGTTTAACTGTAGCCAAAATACTTTTTCCTCTGATAATTATTTTTTGCTAAATGTTGGAGTTTCTTCGTTTTTAAACACTCACTCTTTACTGTGTTTTTTCGTAGAGCACATTATCGTAATATAATATAGGATCGTTGAAAATAATAATAAAATTAACATCATTTGATGTAATTAATTTTCTTTGATATTTTTGGCACCACTTCATTGTGTTCTCTGTCATATCGTTAGTGTCCCAAGTTCGCGAATTTATCAATAATAGTGAATTTTCTTGGACTCAATCATTGTGCTGAGTCTCTATATAAATGAAATAAGATACTCTTCTCGAAGTGCGAATGCGGTGTCGAGGAACAAACCATACGCAATATCATACAGAAATGCATCCTGAGAGCATATGGAGGAGACCCCAAAGATTTCCTGTTTTTATTACCAGCGTCAATTGAAAATACGAGGAGTAGCTATAAAATACCGCGGCTATAGCTGGAAAATATTTTATTTTAAATTTATACATATTTCGTTATTATCACCGTCAATATACACACCTCCTCTATCCCAAAAATATTCAATGCAAAGTTTCCATTGTTCGAAATAGTGCTGGAAGTCTTTTCATGACAAATGCCGCTTTTTCTTTCATAGTTTAACGGACTGAAATATTGTTCCTTTTAATGCAGATCTGGTCTTGAGGAACAGATAAAAGTCACATGATACAAGGGGAGGCAAATAAGGCAGATGATCTAACGCTAAGATATTGTACTTGGCTATAAACGTCTTGACAGACTGTGCAAAATGATCCGGCGCATTGTTTTGATGGAGAACCCATGACTTTTTTTCCAGAATTACAAACGTTCTTTTTATTCTTTTACAGAATTCAGCCAGAATCTCAAAGTGACTACTTATTCAGAAATTTTGTGAAAATACACAATCCCAGGAATATCGAAAAATCTGTCATCATCGCTTTGAAGTAATCATTTGCTCATTCGAGCTTTTTTAGCCCTCGCTGAAGTTAAACTCTTCCAGTGTATGGAAGAATCGTAAGTGAAAAAAAAAGATTCGTCATATGTTATCATTCTTTCCAACAAGTTCGAGCTATTTTCATTGAGATTCAAAGTGTCAGTAAAAACATTTTTGCGACCTTCTTTTTGTCCGATTGTGTGAATTTTATGCACCATTTTTGCACACACTTTTTGCGTATTAAAATTGCTATGTCAAATTTGTCTTATGAATTATTTGTCAATTCCTACAGTTGCAGCAATCAGACGAATAGATAACTGACGGTCAAATCGAATGAGATTACTGACTTATTCAATATTTTCTTCTGTTTTTAACGTGAAAATGCAACCGGGACATGAATCATCTTCAATGTCTTCTCAGCCATCTTGAAAATGCTTAAACTACTTAAAAACTACCGCACGTGATAAGCATTCATTACCATAAAAATTTTTTTAATAGAAGGTAAGTTTCGGTGGCGGTTTTTCGAAGTTTCATGAGAAATTTCACGAAAATTTTGTGCTGCATTGTTACTTTTGTCATTTTTTCGGAAAAACAAAAAACAGCTCATATACAATCGAAGGCCACGACCAGACTCATTTGTCTATAGACATAGGAAGCACTGCATTCGAAAGAGATGGTTTTATGCTACACATATGTCGCTTAAAATCTGGTATTATTTTTATGAGTCGTATTTTTTAATTCACCCCCATATCAGAAATAAAACTCTTGTTGTGATCAATGGATATAAATAGTAGTCAGTTCCTTATATACAATTATACATGAAGAAGCTTTTATTATTGATTTATCGAAAAATTTTGTTTATGATACAAGTTGCTGCACATTACACTTATTTTAGTGTTGTAAATTATGCAATACTTTTATAACTTAAATAATATAATTGGCAAGAAAAAAGTCAAAAAAATATATTTTTCGACATGTAGTATGAAGCGATTGTTAAGCGAAGAATCAAAAGTAAATATGTCGTTAAAACGTTAATAGTGACAATAAAAAAATTTGAACAAAATTACAGTTTTGCCAGTTTTTAAAATTTATATCTTAAGACTTTTAAGAAATCTATGATAAATTTGCCTTAATTTAGAAACTTTTCTGGACAAGACATATTCTATTTAAATCTTTTAAAAAATTGCTTTAAAATATCCCAACATGTCTGTTGTGTTATCAAATTTTCAACAAGTTTTGAGTTTGAATAATTCTAGAATAATCTAAATAAATAGCAGTTCATGCCAAAAATAATTTTATAATGCCAGGGAACTAGGGAACTCACGCTCTTTTCACACGCCATATTACATGCGATACTTGACAACAAGGCAAGTTTGAAGATACAATATTGGAAATTAGATATATACTCGTAAAGTATGCGACAGATTGTACCGTCTCTAAATAATTTATTATAACTGTGTAATCAACATTTCTATTGAAACCAATATTTTAACTAATTTTCTAAAATAGTATGTTATTTCACAATAGTTGTGAGAAAATAACATACATAAATGGAAGCTCAGCATGCTGTGTTGAATGAGTTTATTACAACCACCAAGGGGGAAGCATCACGCTGCTAAAGGAAATTAAGTGTTTTATAACACAATCCATGTATTAATTCCAGAAGACCAGTGGCGTTCAATGATATATCGATAACATGATGTATTAATGGCTAATTGTAAAAGATTTTATTAACTTGCTAAATTTTAGTCGTAGCCAGCTAGCAAACACTTGAATAAAAGTTAATTTTGAAATTTATTCACCAGTCAATTTTAACTAACAAAACTGTTTGAAAACCACTGGCCTGTCTATGCGTCACTGGTTCCATAAGAAGAACCCCAACAGAGCCATGTAAGCCCTACTAAACCTCCCTCCCCTTGCTATAATACACCCTACACCATTCAGCTTGACTGGAAGGCGGGGTCTTACCGAACAGTGAGTGAATAAGGAAACCTCATCTGGTACACGAAGGGGTCCAATACTAAGTATGGTATAGGCGCCAGAATACACGGTGACAAACCCAGACTTAACAGAAGTGTAGCACTGGGGTAGCATTCCACAATATTTCAGGTAGAATTTCATGCTATTAATGTCTGTCTTCAGGAGAATCTGAGAAGAGTTATTAGGGGCAAGCCCGTTCTCATCGTCTCTAATAGTCTGGCAGCGCTGAAGGCTTTAGCAAGCTATCAGATAACATCAAGATAAGTCTGGGACTATCTTAAAAACCTTATTGTTCTAGCATAACACAAGAAGGTCACTCTTGCGTAGGTGCCAGGGTACAAGGTCCTCGCGGGCAATGAAAAAGCGAACCAACTTGCAGGACAAGGGTTTGCTAGTCCATTTATTAGACTAAAGCCAGTAGTTGGAATTGCAAAAGCTGCTATTTGTACGTGGCTATTCTGGTGGACAAATCAACAGTACCAGAACCACTGGAAACACATTTCGGGCCACAAGTACAGCAAGATATTGTTAAGCAGACCATCCGACAAACCAAGCCGTGAAATTCTGCGTCTAAGCAGACAACAGGCTAGTGACAAAAACTTATAACTGATCACTCTAGCTTGAGAAAACAGCTACATATAATGAGTATCTTCAATGAAGAACCACTTTGTAAAATATATGACGAAGAGGGCTGGGCCGCTTCACACATCATCTTCAAATGCGAAGCTTTAACCTATAAGTCTGTATGCTTCTAAATCCTGGCCTCTTATATCACACAATCAATCAATCAATACTAATAAAATAATGTTCTAATGTAATATAAATTGATTCATCTTGGTAAAAAATTTATTTATATGCACAAAAGTCCTACACTGTCATATATCATTTATATATTGTAAGTAATATACAATGCAAGGGCAGCTGACCTTTCTGACTTTAAAATATGAAGAAAACCCCATTTTAATTTATTGTACTCAGTTAAATACTGCTTTTAAATTTTGGGAAGAACATTCATCGCCCTATACACCAAACCTTACCTAATTGAGTAGATTAATCGTAGTGCCATGCTTGGGTCTTTCAAGCACTACAGGCTTTTAAGGCATTTATAACCAGAAACATCTGTGACTGGTCTCTATCTCCCAACTTTAGCTTTAGTAAACAGGTATCGATTATAAACAATTTGGGAAAACAGATTAAAATAAATCTAACAATCAGTATTTTCTTAAATCTAATTTTCAGCAATATATACATATATATATATATATATATATATATATATATATATATATATATATATATATATATATATATATATATATATATATATATATATACATATATATATATATATATATACATATATATATATATATATATATATATATATATATATATATATATATATATATATTTGCTACCACACTCGCTCAAAAACCTTAACAAGATGGCTACTGGGTACTTACAAGTTTATGAAGTTTGGAGTGTCAATAATTTGGCGGGAATCTCAGAATCATGTTATTGATTACTACTTTTGCTAGGGATTTCTAGTAAAAGCAAACATACAATTGAATATCCTAATATCCGTTCAGCCATGAGACAAGTATCTTATGATACTTCTAGCATATCTGTCCCTAAGCCTCCAGAAAAATACGAAATCGACTCAGAATCGGATGAACTAGACGATTTTGAACCAAAAGTCAATTCAAGTTTTCACTAAAAAGACGATTACGAATGTAGTAGTAGTAAACAGCCCCATTTTATTTCTCAGAAAGGGCTCAACGATCTTATTCATAATTTGAATCTTTCCCAAACAAAGTCCCAGCTGCTTAAATCTCGTTTACAGCAGTTGAATATCTTACAAATAGGAGTGAAAATTTTAACGTTTCGGAAAAGGCCGTCTATGTTGGCAGTATTTTTCTCAATAGCAAATGACTTATTTCACTGTCAAGACATTTTGGGTTTAATTAAAGAACTTGGTCTTTCCTATAAACCTACCGAATGGCGAATCTTCAAAAACACGTCTAAAGGCAGCTTTATTGTATAATGGAAACGAATAACTATCGATCTGTACGTCATGTTGTAATTATGAAAGGAACATACAAGAATATGCGTATATTACTTCAAATTATAAAATACGAAGATCATAAATGGAATATCCGTGCAGATCTATAAGTTGTTGCACTGCTTACAGGACTACAAAGTAGCTTCAACAAATATTATTGTTTTTTATGAAACAGCAGAACCAGGAACCAACATTATGTCGTGAAAGAATGACTATTAGGTGAAAACATTGTGTCTGAAAAACGTCCTTAATGAACCCTTGGCAGAGCAACAGAAAATTCATTTACTTCCTCTGCACATAAAACTATAGCTTAAAAAATTTTTGTTAAAGCCCTAAATAGAAACGAAAATTCGCACGTATAAGTGAGCCACAAATTAAAGAAGGAATGTTAGTTGGGCCGTAAATATTCAGAAAAAAAATATATCGAAAGTAATTTTAAAGTTTAAGTATTATAAGAAAATGAAATATTAATCAATAACCAGTTAATTAATAATTATCCAGATAATTAATTTAAAGTAATATACTATTTGAAACTGTTGAATTCAAAGGCAGCTAAGAGTAAAAATAGATAGTCCAATCTGACCCTGGGTAAACACCAATATTTAGTATAAAATAAAATAAAATAAAATATTTACTTTACAAAATAATTAATTAATCAACTAAATTAATCATCACATAATTGGAAATAATGATAAAATTAAATAGATAATCATTAGAATTTGGGACTACTAGTTACTGCAACATAAATGCTTAGTTTTACTAACGTTAATTATGTACTATTAAATTAATCAGCTTAAACCTGGTAAAAATAAATTCAATTTTAACTATATTCCAAAGCAATACAATAAATCAAAATATAACCACAATATTTACCCTAATAATATATAGAAAGCCAGGATACATTTTAGTATTGACTTTTTAATTAAATAAAATAACTAAATTACATGCTGTGAATTTCTTCAATTTTAATATAATTTAGGTAATTTCAAATGTCAATTCATTGTAAAATACCAAAAAAAATCGCACTGAAGTCAAACTGAAAGTATTCAAGCCACAGACATATAACGTCGCTATATTATTCTATTTGCAACAATTTTAGATCCAGAGTAAGACTAAGAGATTGATAACAATGTAGTTAGAATATATCAGATAAATTAATTCTTCGATAAAGTGGAGTCATCGTGATAATCCAGAGAACCAATATGCACCAAAATATAGAAAATTTTACAATATATAACAAGGCTACTCTCAAAATTAACCCTTACTCATATCAAAAGAATAATTAAAGAGTTACTGTAATAACATCAAACAAACACCGAGAAACCCCAAGAAAAATTGATCAATAATCATAAAAATATATCAAAAAATGACCGTAGAATTCAATATACAACTTAATATTTATTTATTTATTTATTTATTCAATACAAACTCTACAGATACATTAGATACCTAATTATAGAGTTACACGTTCACACATACATACACACAAACAGACACATCACACACACGCTTACAAAAGAGTGTAATAAAGAAAAATTAATTACATTATTTCCATTAGCTTACGTTTTAGTTGTTTATAACTTATTCTAAAAATATCTACTTCTCATTTCTCCACCCGTTCTAAAATTTAATTCTCCATTACATAATTAAAGTGTAAGATGTTATTTTTTCTGCTAAAGCTAAGTACAAAACATTTAGAAACATTAAATGTGAGTTTGTTTACTTAAGACCATTCAACAATTCTCTTTAAATCTTCCTGAAGTTGTTTACAATCGTTTACGTTCCTTACCACGAAATATAGTTTTAGGTCATCAGCAAACAAAAGAACATTATTGTTATTAATTATTTTTGGTAAACTATCAATAAAAATAATAAATAGAAGCAGACCGAGGTTGGAGCCCTGCGGTATCCCAGAGGTAGCTATAAAGGATTCTGAAGTATAACCTCTTATTACTACTGTCTGCTTTCTACGATGCAAGTATGATTGAAAGAATTTAATTAATTCAAGGTGAAGACTAAATTCATTATATAATTTTTCCAACAGTAATGCGTGCGAGACCTTATCAAAAGCTTTTGCAAAATCTGTATATATTACATCGACTTGTGCTTTATTTTCCAAATGTTCTGCTATATATTGAGTTATGTTACATAAATTACTGACAGTTGACCTATTTTTCATAAAACCATGCTGAAATACTGAAATCTTTTGTGAAACAGAATTATAAAGGTATTTATAAATGATTGATTCAAAAATTTTTGCAAAAGTTGATAATATAGCTACAGGTCTGTAATTTTGTATGTCTGTTTTGTCACCTTTTTTAAAAATGGGACATATTTTAACTTCCTTCCATATTCGTGGAAACGAACTTGTATGTAATGAAAGATTATATAACAATGTGAGAGGATATACTAAAAAATCAATCATACCTTTTACAATGTATGAAGGAATATTATCTGGCCCTACAGACCTGTTAATTTTAAGGCTCCTGACAGCCTCATACACATCACCACTGCCTACAGAAGTAAGGAATATCACCTCGGACATACAATGATTTTCAAAAAAACAAGTATTTAATATATTTACATTATCATATACAGAACTAAAATATTTTGCAAATGCATTTGAGATGGACTGACCACTGGTATATTCTACTTGATCTAAATACATTTTATTTGGTATGGCAACATTATCTTTATTCTTTTTCATGTACTGCCAGAATGCTTTTGAGTCCCTACTAATATCTTGTTGAACTTTTCTAAAGTACGAAATGTAAGATATTTTAATATCGCGCTTTAATTTTGCTCTAAGTTTGATAAACTCTCTTTTCACTTCAATTATTCCAGTTTTCTTGCTTCTAAAAAATGTGGAACTCTTCACGATTTTGCGTGTCATCCTTGCGCAGGGGCCATGCTAATCTTCTCTGTATCGTTCCAATTTTAGTATATGTACCGCCGAGGCGAGTATAATAGTCGACTATTCTAATTAAATTTAGGTGTTAGAGAAAATAATGAAACTTAGAACAATATACTATGGCCAGATTAACTAGTTAAGAATTAATTTTGTGCTCAAACTTTAATAAATCAAAAATCTGTAAAAGATTGTTTCAATAAACTGCCGTTAGTCGATTTTACCCTGAGTTCTTATGAGGGTTAAAAAATCGTTTATTGTAACTTGCAGAACTGCTAAAGTCCCCGTCTCCAGGTTTATTTCGGTAAAAATAACTCAGCAAATAGCAAAACAAACAAAAGATAAGGTACAAACAACCAAACTCAATTACCGGAATAATTTAAACTATTTTGCACCCTAAAATCTCAATGGATGGACCACATGAATTGAGATGTAAAAATGAAAGTCAAGGAAAATGGCCTCGGTCTTATTGATATCAAGAATCCACGCATACGCGCCACGCTTCTTTTTTCAAGTGTGTAAAAATTTTAAAAGAGTGACAGCTTAAAAAGGAACCTATGCGAGTATTTCGGCTAAAATAAGTTTATAAAATAAGTCGATTCAATAATCATTACCATTCTCTGCTCAAAACTAAATGAGTAACCCATTAGTTATTTTTAAATTAAAGAAATATACTTCCCGAATATTTATTTCTAAATCATTCTGTTAGGTTTCTGCTTAAGTTTCAACATTTTTTCGCATAAATACAGCTGTGTAAATTATCATACTTCAGTTCCTATCGCGAAAGTAGAGTGATATCGTTTTTCCTCTCTAAAACGTGTTCCGAATTTTCAAGAAATATAAACCATTACCATACGATTTTGATAACATTTTTTATCTGCAGTAAAAATATATGTTATTAAAAAAGGTGGGCATCGCCAACAAAGATGGACAATCGGATGAATGCGGAAACAATTTTATAATTTTTTATATTTTTTGTGTTGCTTAATATTAATTTACTTATAACTTTTGGTCGGAGACTTATACGAAAGGTAGATATTTTTTTTCTTCTTGATTTGAAAATCAGTTTAATTTATTTAAACTTTAATGGGATAAGGATAAATAATCAAACATTTCAGGGAGAATTTTGCTCTTTGCAGCTAATTTAAATTGCCTAATCACATTAAAATTGATTTTTCATCCTATAGACTGTCTAACTTCGCACAAAGTTCCCCCAAAATAGGGACTCCGTATACAGAAGGTCAGAGGTTAATGGAATTTGTATGTAAATATTTGTTTGAAGAACAAAATATATTAAGTGAGTGACTTGATGTTGATGTATTTTGACCTTCAAATTGCCAGATTTCTGATTTAAAGTAGAACCGAGTAAAGAAAGAAAGGCGAAGATGGACGAAAAAGATAATGAAAAACAATGAGTCTGCATTTTAAAATATTTCTAGAAAAAGTGATAAAATGTAATGAGGCATCACCTCCTTAATTTAGCAACTCGTTTTTCGAATACTCTTTAACACTGTTTTCAAAGTTTTAGGCTGCTGGCGTTTTGAGCTAGTTGAAATACATAATTTTCAAAAATTATTTATTCCCATTACTAGTCAAAAAAATAATTTTCAGAAAATCGTTGTTTTTAAAGATATATATACCTAGTTTAAAATTTATACCTTATCCCGAATCCCAAAAAGGGATATTGTTAATTGACTAGTAGCCGAGGGCAGAATAAATGTGGTGAACCTGCAAATATTTCACACCGTCCGTTAGCGGCGTGAAACAGTTACTTTTCACATCGCTTTTCAGAGAATTACAAAAGCTTTTCGGAACCGATGTTTCCAGCTTGCCATCGCGTTTTTGCATTCTCTCTACTGGGCTGCGTGTTTTATTTATAAAATAATTGCTTGAGTGTAAAGGCATATTATTAAAGTTAGTAATAATATTTGGAGAAGATAAGCTAGTGATTTGAAGATTTACATCTCTGTTATGTATGGGGTGAACATTTATCCTAAATGTATTCTATACGCTCCTAACAGCTGTTTTTATTTTTACGCATTAATATAATCTACATACTTCATGTGATTTCACGCTTTGTAGTACTGAAGACTAGACTGATCCTATACTTGAATCGAACTTTGTAAAAAATGTGTACCATAGACAAGGTCGTACTCATTTCGCCACAAGTAAGCTCAAAACTCATAAATATGACTGACTCTACAATTAATAGATGAAAATGAAGATCAAAATACAACAGAAGAGGAGATCCGATGAGAACTACTAAGAGTGCACTTTCCAGACTAAAATCAGTATAAAAGTGAATACTCCGAACAACAGCAATGTCCTTTAATAACTGGCAAATTTTCAAAATTTTTAAAGTCTATTTTTGGAGAAATCGATCGCTACATTTTGTACTGGGAAACACGGTATATATACATACATACACACATATATATATATATATATATATATATATATATATATATATATATATATATATATACTTAAATCCTTTCTTTTTATTTTGTCATTTCTTGTGTTAAGGTTCTTTATTTAATAGAAAATCCAAACAATTGACGTTTCGTTCTTTATTAAAGGCATTTTAAAATTTTTTTGTTTATTTAGCTTCCTAAAAATATTTTTATATAATTAAAAACATTCATACAAAAACATATTTACAATCTTAAAATAAAATAAACACTTTGATACACTATTCAAATTTTTAAAAAATTATTTAATTTTACCAGTACACACCTTGACATTTTGTTTATTAATTAATAATGAAAAGCAAGTTTTACGTTGTCTATTTAGGTACTGAGGATGCATGGAATGCGAATGTGTTTTATTTTATATATTTTATAATTCACTAAGAAAACCAGAAAATACATACATTTAATTTCATGTTTAAGAGGATATTCAATTTTTTATGTTTATTAACAGGATCGAATACTTAACATTTTTGTTTAAATTAGGCTGATGCAAACGTGACTCCAATTTTTTATATCCGTTCTGTCGTTAATAGTGTTTTTATCTTTTTTAATTTCTATCATTTCCTTTATCTGCAATTTTTGGTAATTCATATCTTTGTTTTTAATTATGATACTGTTATAATCAAAGGTACGTTTTTCGTCCTATGAGGCGTTCTTTGTATATTTATGGTCATTCAATCTGTTCTTTAGTAATTGGCTCGTCATGCCTATATATTTTTTAGAATACTGAAATTATTATTTATTAGTGTCTTTTTCACTGTTTACAGTATTCTTGGTTGAAATACTAGAGAGATTAGAGAGACAGCACGATCAGAGTTTTTGACTGATCGTGCTATCTCTCTAACGTCTCCAGAATTCTGACCAACAATACTGAAAAAAGTGAAAAAGACGGTAATAAATAATAATTTTAATGAAAAGATTATTACCCAAATAATTAATAAATGAACATATAAATTTTATATTAACCTAATAACAAGAAACCTAGAACATAAACACCAAAAATATGTAACGTTGCCTTATACTAGTGAGCTGTCAGAAAAAATAAACACATTTTAAAAAAAGCATGATATTATCGTATGTCATAATAAATTAAATACTCTATTCACTAATTAAAAGAGTAAAACTCCTCTCAAGAATAAATCAAATGTAGTATATTTGATCCCTTGCACAAATTGACCTAAATAATATATAGGCATAACGAGTCAATTACTGAAGAACAGATTGAATAGCCATAAGTATACGAAAAACGCCTCAACAGCGTTAAACAAACACACACAGGATGAAAACTGTATCTTTGATTATAACAGTAGCATAATTAAAAACAAAGATATGAATTACCAAAATTGCAGATAAAGAAAATGATAGAAATTAAAAAAGATAAAAACACTGTTAACGACAGAATGGATATAGGAAATTTGAACCACATTTACACCAATCTAATTTAAACAAAATATTAAGTATTCGATCC
The DNA here is from genome assembly GCA_034092305.1 of Diaprepes abbreviatus. Taxonomy (NCBI): domain Eukaryota; kingdom Metazoa; phylum Arthropoda; class Insecta; order Coleoptera; family Curculionidae; genus Diaprepes; species Diaprepes abbreviatus. The sequence goes on along the minus strand of JASJET010000200.1, from coordinate 16,961,200 downwards.
TGTTAATAATAAAATATTTGTTTGTTTTTTAGAATTGTAGATATGTTCTTGTATGAATGTTTTTTATTATATGAAAAATATTTTTAAAATAAATAAATAAAAAAACAAAACATTTTGAGAATACCTTAAATAAAGAGCAAAACGTCAAGTGTTTATATTTTTTATTAAATAAACAATCTAAACCCAAGAAAAGACAAAATAAAAAAAAGGATATAATCTAAGATTCAAAAATCTTAAAATATGATGTATATATATATGTATATATATATATATATATATATATATATATATATATATATATATATATATATATATATATATATATATATATATATATATATATATATATATATATATATATATATCCTATTAACAATAGGATTCTTTCAAAATCTTTCTTTTAGAAACATCCCTACCGTCAAACAAATATCTTACACCTGAGTTTCTCGACTTTAAAATATTAAACTATAGTAAAATCCCATAAAAACTACATACAAAACTCCGACGAAACTAGATATTTTTAATTGACTGCTAGCCGGGAGTAAAATAGATGTGGCGAACCTGCAAATATTTTACAGCGCACTTTACCGGCGCGAAAACTGTTACTTTTCAGAGTTACAATAGCTTTTCCAGGAACGATGTTTCCAGTTTGCCAACGTGCTTTTGCATTCTGTTTAACGACTGAACGCCATTATTTGCAGTGGTTAATTGGGAATGAAAACCAACTATAAAACTCACGTAATATTACGTAGCGTAATAAATTTTGTCTTGAAAACCGTATTTGTAAAATTTTTTTATTTTCTTTTCTTTCTAGTGAGTCGGGTGGCTAATTTGCAGGAGCATAATTTCTTCTGCTGATCCATCAATTTTGAAAATTCTTATTTAGACAATTTCTAACAGATAATGTGAAGTATGAGGGTACACCGTAGTGCATAATCCACAGATTTTGTATAGTAGCCAGTGAAAGATTATCCAATAAATCTGACAGATTTATAGTTAATTCAAAACAATTAAACAAGGTGGTAAGATGATAGGACTAATAATAAATCTGTAAAAGAAACCTACCCATGCGTTAATTTTAATTTCATATTAATAATGTTCAACCTTTATTGCATGCGGGTTTTCATCATCATGAATATGTTCATTAAATACATTTGTCGTAACCCTTCTTATAAAGCAACAATCATCTATAAATCATTTTTTATGAAAATTTTCATCAAGTGCTCTCCATTCATTAATGAATCGACAGTAGCCTAGTCTCAATTTAAAGTCGTGAAGAAAAAGCTGATGGACTGGAAGTGGAATGGATACAACAGTCATTCTCCTAAAGTTTTATTTACCGTATGTATCTTTAGAAGTTCTAAATTCCAAACCTAAATATCTGCAGCTCAGACTCGGATTTTCTTCAACTTGTTATAAAATATCTTCCTCAACCTCCAGTGCCCTAATCTTGAGATTTCGTTCATAATCAATCATTACAGAAGTAAAACTACCGGTTGCTCGAAGGCGCTTTTTAACAGTGGCAAATGTTTGATAGTTTGTTAGGCATTTATTTGAAAATTTTTCTCTATAACCTCTGTGATACTTTATAATTTATAATTTTAGTTATTATATTAATTTATTTACGATTTTTATATTAAGTGCGATGAGGACTGCTCCCACTAGGGCTCTATAAGTCCTAGTGAACCTGCATCCTGTTCACTTACACACAGAGAACGAGGAAATACAAAATCTTCCGAGAAATGGATCCTGGTGATATACAGGTAGATCTTGACAAGATCAAAGAGCTGGAATTGGAGAGTTCCATAAGAGCACAGAAGTTAGAAAGTTGTACTCTCTTGGACAACGTGTGACGATCTTCACAGCGGAAATTTATGTTATTCTGCAGTGTGTCCATTTCTGTGAGAGGGACATAAACAGGATTAGGGTAATAAACATGTGCTTGGACAGTAAGACCGCGATAATGGCACTGAAGTTCAGTGTCGCAACTTCGCGACTGGTGTCTGAATGCAAAGATGTACTAAACAGTTTGACAAGCAATGACTGCACAATCAGACTTGTGTGGGTCCCGGGTCACTCGGGTATACGTGGTAATGAGGAAGCAGACCGTCAGGCAAAATTCCGCAACTGAACCATATGGGCCCCAAACAATTCTACCTGTCCCAATTGCCGTTGGCAAAAGGAAACTAAAATTGCTGGAAAGCAAGTTTATTGAGTGGTGGAGAGCAGCACCTGCAATGAGGTGTGCCAAGGAACAAATAACTGGACCTAGTGCACTAGAAAGGAAAGATCTGCGAATTGTGGTGGGATTGTTGCAGAGCATTGTCACCTGAGGGTTCATCTTCATAAAATCGGTGACATAGACAACCCGACGTGCAAATGGTGTCTGAAGAAGGATGAAACTGTTGATCATGTCCTCAGAGAGTACTCAGCACTCAACGGACTGAAACAGAGATATTTTGTAGGTACAATGTTGTTACCGGAAGCACATTGGCAAGATCAATTAACGAGGCTGCTTGGATTCACAAAGGCGATCGGCCGCGAATAATGTGCAGCTCTTGTGATACCATCGCACCGCCCCCCAAAGAGAAACGCTGGATCCACCCCTTGTCCCAGTAGCCACAGGAGGCTGATCTTATTATTCTTGCTTAATTGGTTTAGTTCCTCGAGACACTCCTAGACCATCTTCGAGCTGATTACTCAGGAACTCAACGCATTGATGACTGCTTGACTATCCGACATGATAATAATCTCCAAAATTTCTTGGTTCAATACTGTGCTTGGGTAATGTGTGACGGGCAATAATACACTGAAATTCGATTATCTCAGAAACGGCTGCTAGAAGCGACACCTACTAGGTATACCTTTTTGGATAAAATATGTCAAGGAATTTTAATAAGAAATTTAATATACTAAGACAAAAAAAGTTATAAAGTTTTATATGTCGGCGAAGTGCGATTGGTGGCGCACTCTGCAATATGCATCGAAAACTGTAATTTTTAACAAACAAATTGGCAAATCCAAACATTTATTACAACAGGTGTTTATGTATGTATGTGTGGGTTTTCGCAAAATAGCCCTCTGACAATTCAACATTCTTTTCATAATAACCACATTTTCTAAAAACCAATAGTAAAAAATGGACCAATATATTTAAAGTTTCCCAAGAGAATTTCAATCTACCCTTCTTGGGGAAAAAAGTGGCCTATCGTTCGCTGCATAAATCTTTTCACAAACAATTACAACTACATTAGATTTTGAAAAATTAAACATAGTATATAATTGCAGTATTTTTTTTAAATTTGTATTTTAATACTCAGCTTTTAACTGTCTAAAAATTAATCATATAATTAGTTCTATTTATTTCACAACTTTTTGTTGATATTAAAGAAATGTGAGAGTAACTCGCGTGATAAGTGTTCCGTAATACATTAGTTTTCATCCTTATAAGTTTTAAATTACATTCAGTAATCAGCTTCTAATAATATTCTCTAATATGTGTAGCAGCTATTCCCTTTGTTACCAGGCCGTCTAAAATTTCGTTTACTACTTTATGAAACGCAAAAGTTATTTAAAATATAATTTCCAGTGTATTAATATTCTTTTTGACGTCTTTTGTGATAAGATTTTGCAAGCACATGCTTTCAATTAACTCAAAGACACAGGTTTACGCAATCGCATTTTTTTTACTATTTATTGTATTTAGCAAAAGGTGGGGCTGGTAATTCACACCAAAACCTCACAATTATGTGAGAAGAAATTCAATAAGAACTAAAACGAAATCACCAGAATTTATCTAAAGGCTAGCAGCCAAGCTAAATCCTCATACGGGGGAGTTGGGGTAGGTTATTCGAGGCGCCACTGCATCGGTAGCTAGGTTGAATACAAAAACTTTCCGCGATGTCCTTAGCAACTAGTTTTCAACTTCACTCCTATGATAGGCAAGTACAGAACAAAAAACAGAAGAACACAATGAGCGTGTGGGTCAAATAAAACTCATTATTAAATAATTTTAATAAAAATCTTTAATGAAATATCAAAAGGTGTGGCTGTATCGATAGCATAAAATTAAATATATTATAAATAAAATCCTCAGTTAAAAAAAAAACACACAATTTCCAACCTTAAATGATTACAAAATATTCAACTTAAGGGAAAAAATTGTAAATAAGTTTGGAGTTGAAACTGAATTCTTCATATTATAATTATTAAACTGGGAACTGACTAAAAGCCCAAAAATATGATAAATTGCAGTTAACGAAGGTAAGATAATTTTAATAAATAATAATGAAGTTAGGTTATACTATAAGGAAGAAAAGATAAATGAAATTTTAACATGAAAACTGAAGCTTATACTTGATAACGGTTAGAGAGACAACCTAATCGAAACGTCGTAAAAATAAACAAAAATAAAGACAATGCAAGTTTGACAACCACATTTTAGTTCATTTTCAACTTTGTTTAAAACCTTCAAACAACATTACGAAATTATTTCTTTTAAACACAAAAGGCAGTAGCATTGAAATGGTTCTTAATCTTCATTAACTTTATAGCTACGTTATAAACTTCCAACTTTCAATCAATCAACCATTACTGCCTCAATTGACAGGGCAGATGCAAGTTATCAACAGCCCAGATGAGATCTTGGCTTTATTAGGGACGTTCTGCAATTGCTGCTTATTTCAAATAGGGTATACGTAAAGCAGAAAATTTTCTATTTTATGTTAAAATTATACGGAAGATAATTTATATCTCTTTTTTTAATTGTTGTTATTATATATATATATATATATATATATATATATATATATATATATATATATATATATATATATATATATATATATATATATTATTTAGTTAATTCTAAAGTATTTTCTTTTGACACAAATTAGATCTTATGCAAGTTGGTAAATTTTCTCCAAAGATATATATTTCAAAATTGAAACCATTTGCTAATCTAAGTTTAAAGGTGCGTATAAATATGGCCAGTCCCTCCATGGTGAGCTTCCTTTCAAATTTGCCGGTTCATCATATTTATTGTGTCGTCAGTCTTGTTGTAAAGTAAATTTTTTTGAAAGAACGTGCCATAGAGCCATCTAACTAGATAAAAAATATTTCTGTGAATTGTCATCAAAAACCGACAGAAAATAGATTATTATGAGCCTAGTCGCACTGCTCGCGAACATTAGAAATATGATACCGCTTTTATTATCTTCATCGACTCTGGCCGCCGAAGTCTGCAAAATTCAAAGAAGGCTTGTCTCGGCGCGACTCGCCAAATTTATACACATTTTAACACCCTGTACCCCAGAAACAAAGCAAGAGAATCTCCAGATCAATAGAACTTATTTGTATTATTTCTGAGTAAACAATTTTCCCACAAGTAATGACACGTGTTTTTGAAACGCCCTTTATCTAAGAAAAAAATATAAGGTTGGAATTTATCGGCATGAAAAACGTCCTCTTTTCCTCACAACATATTATTTATATATTCGTGTATTTTTCGTAACAGCGAACATGGGAAACAAGAAACTCTCTAATAATAACAACGCCTCCGGACCTACATGGTCTTGTCAGTAATGCAAGTGCGTCGCTTGTATCCTGGAAATGAGGCACATGTTCATGCTTTATTTCTTCCTTGACTTAAACGATTCCCTTTAAATTGAAGCTTAATTAAAGGCCTATCATCCGGTGAGACAGGGATTTATTAGAGGGATTTGGTATAGATGGAAATTGCTGAAAATGGGATTTATAAAAAGAAGATTATCGTACTTTAACAGAACAAAGCTATATTTCTTTCGATACAGTTTGGTTAATTCAATTTAACCTTTAAGTGTGTTTATACACTGCGAAAAATATCATATGTTAAATAAGCTATTATTGCGAATTTCCTTTTTAATTTTTTATTGACTATCAATACCCAAAAATAGCTCAAGGGTGTTAGGTAACATATATGGGGTGAAAGAAAAGAACATATACAAGGTTGTGATAAAGAGACGAGTCAGGTTTTTATATGGGACACCATTTTTTTAATAAAAACTCGCTCAGGCCCGAACATTTTTATTTTTTGAAATGCATTTGGTGGAGAAGACAGGGTACATCAAAAGAGTGCTACGTATATCACCTTAAATTTGTTTAATGGATCAGATTATATGTCATTAGATTTTAAGATTCCACAATAAATAGGGGACATTTTTTCTCAAATAATCCCTATACCTATTTTCAATGTCTGTAGATGTATCCTTACGCTACAGTGGTCGGTTATTAATCACGTTACCAGCCTAATTTGTTGTCTACTTAAATGCAAGATTCTCGATTTAGTTTTCCAGATGGTCTACTCCGCAACCGCCTGCTGTACATATGGCGCGCAATGTGTTTCCAACAGATCTGGTGTTGATGGTTTATTCACCAGAATAACCACCCAAATATTGCTGCTTTAGTAATCCCAAATACTGGTTTTGGTCCAATAAATGTAGTAGCAGACCTTTGTCTTGACAGTTGGTTCATTTTTTCGTTACTCAGAATGCCTTTGTTCCTGGTACCGATGCAAGAATAAACTTGTGTTTTACCAGACCGAACAGGTTTTAAAAATAGTCCTAGACCTATTTGGATGTTATCTGATAACATGTGAGAGCTTTCAGCGACACCAAATAGGGTATACATATAGCTGAGAATTTTCTGTTTCTGCTTGAACTACGAAAACCCACGGTTAGTTTGGTTGCCGACATCGAATGATGCGATCTCCGTCTTTTCTAAAAGACAACCAATTTAAAGTTTTGAAGAGAGTTCCAGACCTATTTTGATGTTGTCTGATAACCTGTGAGAATTTCAGCTCTGCTTGACTCTTGGAGAAAACGAGAACAGTCCTGCTCTGGTAATCACTCGTCAAATTCTCTCAAAGATAGATCTCAAAAGCATGTATTTTTGTCTGGAATACCTTGATATGCTGCCCCAATGCTCCACTTTGTTGAGTCTTCCTCCGGAACTCCGGCCCCTGTAACATGGTCAGCTTTTTACCCATCTATAATAAAATATAAATTATGGGTTTGCCACGATGCTGATGTATTCGAGGGCAGGTCTAGTCTACCAGACCTTGTTTAGTTCCAGCCTGTATGCTCCTACCCTCATTTCAATCCATATTAAGAGGGAGGAAAAAGTTTCGGTGGCTGCTGTTGGAGTACTGAAATTCTTCTCATGGTACCATGGTGTACAGGAATGCCAGTCTCTAGAGTTTGGAAAGCTCTAGAGTGGCCTACCTTTAAGTAATTTTTTTTCACTATACAACCGAACTATAGTTATATTGAGTTTTACCTCCGCAGTATACCAAGTACAGAGTGTAGAATTTTTGGCCATTCACTTGGATAAAAGGCTTTACTGGGATTTACAAGTAGATGAGCTTTTCAAGAAATTAATCACCATATCCTATGATACATATATCACTTAAAACAAATTTTTATAGCCGAATAAAATATAATTTGGTTTCATGGAATAACTCTTCACACTTAATTGCTGGAGCATGTTGGCTACTACTTTCATGCTCGTAATATATGTAGTCCTAGTCCTAGTATATCCAACTGACTCACTTACTGTGACTAAATATAATATTTATTCGATTGGCGCCAAAATATGCAACCAATTGTCAAATAATATCAAAAGTATATCAAATAAAAATGTCTTTAAAAGAGCTGTTAAGAATTATTTAATGTCACATGATTTTTACAGCATACAAGAGTACTGATGCAGTTAGTTGGATGTTTCTATAGTTCCTCGAAATATTGTGATCGAGTGTTTTATATGATAATATTAGTATTTACAAACCAAACGACTTCGCACTCCCTGCAGGAAATGTTGACTCATACCAGGTATACAAAGATACCAAAAGTATGAAGCTCTGTGGGAATCCTTTCTAAGTTATCGGGTGACATGGTCTGCTATATTTCCTTTCGGACGGTTCTCGTGGTTGCAAGGAGAACTGCTTTCTCCATCTGTTTATACAGATGCTCATTAAGGCCCAGTCCCTTGATGTTCAGCAGAAGGTTCTTTGGTATCACTCCAGTTGTTGATAAAATTATGGGAATCGTCTGAACGCTGTTCATTGTCCATCGTATTCGGATTTGCACTTCCATCTCTATATTTGGCGATTTTCTCGTTGTATTTTGGCCTTAGGTTGTTGTTGTTAGGTACAGCAATGTCGATTAGTGTAGTTTGCCTAGAAATTTTATCTGTTAGTATAATATCTGGTCTATTATGAGCAACTGTCTGATTCGTCAAAACCCTTCTGCCTCAATATAACTTGAACTGGTTGTTCTCAAGAATAGGCTCCGAATTGTATTTGTAATAAGGCACTTTTTCTACCTGCAATAGATTTAACTTATCTGCTAACTCTTGGAGGAGTATCTTAGCAACTGAGTCGTGTCTTTCCTTGTACTCGGTTGCGACAAACGCTTGGCATGCTCCAATAATATGTTGCATTGTCTCTGATGTTCGACAGCCATATCTACATTGATCATTTTCTATTGAAGGATCTCTAATGATGAACTTCCGATAGTTCTTCTTCGGAATAACTTGGTCATGGATAGCTAATAAGAAGCCCTCCGTATCAGAAGACATCTGACCTCAAATCAACCAGTAGTTCGACGCTGAGTTCTCGACATTGTCCTGATGGACCTCATTTGGATGGCGTCCATGAAGTAGCTTCTGCAGCCAGGTTTGTAACTTCTCTTGTTTGGTGGTGAGAAGCAACATCCTGTTAACTCAGCTGTAGCGGCCTTAAATTTTCTGCCTCGTATATTGCTCGATGTAGTGTGAAAAAGTCAGGCTAATCTGTGGAAATATAAACGTAAGTTTATTATTTGTTTGTCGAGCTTCTTACCAATATCCACCAATCCTCTTTCTCCTTGATGTCTTGGAAGCATTGTACGTTCAGTTCATATTAGGATTATATTTAGGATTATTCAAAAGTGAACTATTTAGGTATGTTGCTTTGAAACGATATTCTCCATATGTGACTTAATCCCTACTTGTATATCAATACTATATATTTTAAGTATTTTTGTTTCCCTACACATAACGTAAGTTGAAATTTAAATACCACCTTGGATTCAAAGTAGTAGTCATTGCATCCGAAGTATCATTAGTTACAATATAATAAATTATTTTCATGACAACTTGAATAGTAAGTCACCAAACGCAATGGAAACTTTTTAAAAACTGCATTTTTAACTTTCTCTTATATTTTAAGTCTTTAATCACTAAAATTTTAATAATTTATTATAAGTTTTCCAAGATTTGTAAAGTCATTTAAACCACGCAGGTGCAAAAAATCTTTACTAATGACTCCCCAGCAAAAACTTCTATTAAATTTATAGTTTCTAAACGAACCCGTTAAAAGCAGAAAGGAAATAATTGAACGAGTTTTTAAAACTAACCTTATATTTATAGAAACTTACCCGGGTTAACTTAGTCAAGTTAATGCACATGATCATAAAAAGAAACACTTAAAGTTCGAAACTTTGCCAATTTTAAATTGCAATTTTCCTCCTATTTAATTGCCTTTCATTTTAAATGAGGTCTACTTTTTTAAATTATTTCCAACTTTTCGGTTTTTCTCATTAAAAATCGACTATGGTAATTTGTGGAGCAAATTGAACCTGATAAAGAAACAGCGCGGTAGTATGATATTATTGAATTTTGGGAAATTTTAATTATATATGCGGAGTGTAAATTCAACGATATTAAAACAATATGTAAAATTTATACTTATGAACACAAAGCCAGGACAAATCTCAAAGATGTCATTTTTCAATAATCTCTTGAACGTAGGGATCAAAATGTTACCCTACCGTGGGCGGCCCTGTGACATTAATTAGTCACAGCTACAAGACGTCTTCCAAGATACATCTTAATTACCTTTAACTGACGTCCGTCTTACTGACGAACTTTTATAGTTTTCACTGACGTCTTAGTGCGTGTTATTGAATGCATATGTCCACAATCTAAGCAGCAAATCCTTATAAATATAATATAAAATATTTGGGATTTATATTAAAATAAAATAACAACATTCTTTAGTTATGCTTTATTAATGTTGATAATATTCATAATTTTATTAACCAATTTTTTGCTCCAGAAAAGGCTACTTTATTATAAAAAAAATTTTTCCTGCAAAGATAAATATTCTTATTCTCGTAAAAATGCGACTTACAGAAATAAAAACTGAAAAAATGTTACTACTAAATATAAAGTTAATCTTAAATTATGGCAGTATACAGTAGCTAACCCGCCATTCTCCGCAAAATCGACCAAAACAAATATCTAAAACACAATGAGAGAAGAAATTTTTATGAGAATAACGAAGAAAATTATTAAAAGTATTTTATAGTATTTTTTTCTAATTTAGTAATAGTCCAGTCATCAAAGGTTTCGCTCTGAATTCTTTCAGAAAAGACTAATTGACATTTAGAAAGTATTTTGAAATTAGCAAAGCGTTTACAATAATTGCCAAGGAATAGTTACAGAATCCATGAATATAATTTATGGAAGAGTTTTGAAAAATAGAATAGAGAGAGAATACTTAAAGTATGAAGCCGAAGAACAGCCAGGTTTTCGCAAGAGAAGGTTCAGAACAGACCATATTTTCACTCTAACTCAAGTGATAGAAAGAGTGATGGTAAGAAACCCAGAAACTCACCTAGTATTTATTGATTTAAAGAAAGCACATGATAGTGTCCCCTGTAAAAAAATGTGGCAATCAATGAAAAACACAAACATTAATATACAACTCGTTAAAGTTACTTAAACGCTCTACGATCAACCTACAACAATAATCAAAGTCGGAACAAGGGTAGCACTAGAATTCGTTACATCGAAAGGATTAAAACAAAGATGTTGTCTGTCCCTCACTTTGTGTAAAATCTATCTGGAATGCATTCTAAGTAAATGGAAGTTAAAATGTAGAAGAATGAGAATACTAATAGAATACCTCATATTATTTACACTTTGCTTTGCAAATGACCAAGTGATAGTAGCCCAAGATTACGATGATATAAATTATATGATAAGAAAACCTATTGGAGAATACAAGATTTGGGGTTTAGAAATAAATACAAATAAAACGCAGTACATGTATATTGAAGGACAACAAAAACACTTGATGTTGAACGACAAGATCACAATAGAGCACTGTTATGAATACAAATACCTAGGCACAAATATCTCCCATGATGGAACATTAAACAAAGCAATAAAATGCAGAAATAAGGCAGGGAGAAAAACCACAACTTTACTAAACAATATCTAAACAATTAATAAGAACAAGGAAAAGATAATTTATTAGACCATAGTGAAGAGTATTACATAATATGGTGGTGAAGTGTGGCCTTTGCAGAAAAGAAATTTATCAATCTTGAAAGCTACGGAAATGGACTTCTTCCCTTTTTTTTGTAAAAAGTACCACTTCAGACTTACTTACTTACTCCGTGGCGTTACAACCCTGGGTGGGTTTTAGCCGACTTTACAACATGCCTCCATTCATTTCGATCTCTCACAACCTCCATCCAGTGTTCGATGCCCATAGTTTAGAGATCTTTTCGTATATTATCCCTCCACCGGAGTCGAGGTCGTCCCAGCGGCCTTCTCCCAGTCGGTGCTTCCTTCCAAGCTAGTCTTATTATTCTGTCGTCAGGAAGCCTTCTGATATGTCCTGCCCACTGGAGTCTTCTGGCCTTTATTTCTTTTACTACATCTGTGTCTGAGAATAGTTCTTCTAGTTCCTTATGAGTTCTAGTTCTGTATTGTCCTGTCGTTTCATCTATCGTTGGTCCCGAGATTTTCCTCAAGATTTTTCTTTCAAAGACTCGTAGTCTCTCTTCGTTTGCTACCGTTAGAGTCCATGTTTCGCAATCATATATAACTATCAATCTTATAACTATTTTGTATAGGTTCATCTTTGTTCGTCTTGTGAGGTGTTTCGATTTCATCAGATCTTGCAGTGCGTACAGGCATCTAGTTGCTTGTATTCTATTGTTTATTTCCTGTGATCCGTTGTTATCTTCGCATATTGTTGTTCCCAGGTATTTAAATTCTTTGACTCGTTCAAAGTTATATTCATCGATGGTGATGTTTTGACCTATTCTATCTCTGTTTGGGTCATTCCGACTCATGAATATGTATTTAGTTTTGTCTTCGTTGATTTGAAGTCCCATCTCCTTTACTTCTCTTTCGAACCGTATTAGAGTTTCTTTCATTTTTATTCAACTACTACAGGTCTTCGGCGTGGACCTTGTATAAAAACCATCGCCACTTAGTTCACTTAGCTGGCTATCCACGACAGTGCTCAACAACGAGAGCGATATAACTTCTCCCTGTGGACAGTGTCTTCTTAACAGTGTTTTAACAGTTACATTGTTAAGCTCAGCATATAGTAGTGTCTGAGTTAACATTGTTCTGATCCATGCGACTATTGTCGGTTCAGAGCCTTGTCGTTGTAGAGTATTACATATCGAATCATGAGATGAATGGTCAACTCCCTTCCCATATCGATAAAGATACCTAAGGCGAATCGACCATACGACAGCGCATTTTCCACTCTTGTGACGAGTCAACGTAGCTCCGTGTCTGTGGATTTTCCTGCATAATAGACAAGCTTTAACGGATGTAAGGGACACTGCCCCATTATTTTTTCCTTGATATATTGATCCACCAACCTTTGCAATGTCATTAATAAGAAACTGGTCAGGCTGATAGGGCGGATAGACTTAGGGTTTATATAGTCTGTCTTTCCTACCTTGAAAGTGAAGACTACCTTTGTTTCCCTCTACGCCATCAGTATGTACCCCAAGCTCAAATGTCAGCAGAATAATTTTACTAGTTAGATTATTATGATATCGGAAGAATTTTGTAGTAAAGCTGAAATATACCATCCTTACCAGGTGACTGGAAGGGGACAAAGCTTTTCATCGACCATGTCACTCCTTCATGTCACCATCGTTTTAACAAACTTGTAGTTATGATATACTGCAGGGAATCTTTGCTCATCTATAGATTTGCCCTCACATTGATTTGAGCCTAGAAAGTGCACTCTTAGTAGCTCCCCTAGGGGAGCAGGATGTTAAACGAGCGGACATTATTGATGCCAGACTGAAAAATATCAAACGACATCTATACCTACACCGGGCACTTGAAAAACTAAATGTCAATGAGATATAAAGAAATCTTTATGAACAAAGAATTAGTTTAATGAGTTATCGTTTATCTCTTTCAGGCCGTTAGAGGAAAAATATAGACAGTTTATTTCCTGCGAAACCAGAATTCGATTATTATTAATAAGTTTTCTTGCTGCACGATTTAGTAACGTATTACTTATATTAATTTGTAAACGACAAATTCAGTTATGCAACTACGATTTACTAATAAGATTGTAACTAAAACCATTTAATAACAAACCGCCAATGACATAGAATTTTTAAGTTTTACCGCCCATTTTCTACAAGCTTCAAGAACAAAATTAATGTAAAAGGCACCAAACTAATTTGCTGTTGTAAAAATGTCTTTGATATAGCCAAGAGAGAACATTTTATCTTAGTAAAAAATTGCCAAGTAATTAGAAAAACTTCAAAGCCAATTTCAGACTGCAGCGTTTCCTGCAAAATTATGACGCGATTCGTCACCTGCATTTAACATGCAAAAGCTTCGTTCGGCAGCGCCGTGGTCGGACGAAGTTTTTAGATACTTTTTTGTATTAAAATCTAGTTAAATTTTAGCTATTTTAGTTCAGTTCTTAGAACAAAGAACGATAGTGGTATTCCTTAAATAAACCATATGGTTAAAAAGTAAGATTTCAGTAAGAAATAAATAAATCTATTTTTTTCCGTGCTTAAATAGTTGTCCATAAGAAGATAAAGGAAATAATAGATACAAACAGTATATTTTCAGCAAATACAACTCTGGTCCTCTCTCCATACGCGTTTCGACTACCTAATGGCCTCGTAAGTGGAACTGTATCGAACCGAGAGCAACTTTCGCAGGAAACATTTTTCTATATAAGATAAATGCCGAGACATGTCAGACTGAAAAATATCACCAGTCGAATGACATGTATACATTCACCGAAGTAGTGTGAAACTTAAAAACTGAGATTTCAGTAAGAAATAAATCTATTATATATATATATATATATATATATATATATATATATATATATATATATATATATATATGGAGGGTGTCCGGAAACATTTGGCAAATCTCCCTCACTTTCCTGAATAGTAATTTAAAAGGTCTAACCTAGTATACATCATAATAAAAAAAATTGAAATATACCTGCTGATTCAATAATTATGTGTGAAAAACTTGATTCAATTGCAACACTTTGGGAGCCCATATCTCCGAAGGGGAGGCCGATATTTCCCGGACCCCCTGTATATACAGGGTACGCCATATTTTATGTCGGTATATAAACATTGAATAACTTTGAAAATTTACATTGAAAATAGGCGTTCAGCATGCATATCGTCGAAAATATCCTGGCCGACAGGCACCGTTTGACAACACTATCCGTCGTTTGGTTTCGAATTTTGTTGAGTACAGGAGAGTGGGAGATCGTCAATATACCGTTCATCAACGACCAAGACGTTCCAATGAACTGGTGAAAGCGGTCCGAGAGGGCGTTGCCCAGAACCCAAAGTGTCGTATCGTCATCGCGCTCAGCATTTTGGCATCAATGGAGCCACTTTGCAGCGCATTTTGAAGGATGGTTTGCATATGTTTCTATATAAAGTGCAGTTAACACAAAGAATATTACCGACAGACCCTGCACGTCGCTTGAAATACGGCCAAATAGTCGCTCAAATGGTTAACACTCAACCAGATTTTTGGAAGCAAATTTTGACGACCGACGAGGCCCATTTCACACTCTCCAGCGGCATTAATAAGCAAAATTGTCGCATTTCGGGGACGGAGAATCCACACGAGCTCCCTGAAACGCCATTGCATGACCGAAAAGTGACTGTCTGGGCCGGCTTTGGCGCCAAAACCATCATTGGGCCATTATTTTTCAAAGAAAACGAAACAGTCGATGGAAATCGATATCGGTGGATGTTGGCTCAATATGTCTGCCCATAAATGCGTGAAAAATGTCTGATGGTTACTGGTTTCAACAAGACGGTGCACCATGCCAC
The DNA here is from genome assembly GCA_034092305.1 of Diaprepes abbreviatus. NCBI lineage: Eukaryota > Metazoa > Arthropoda > Insecta > Coleoptera > Curculionidae > Diaprepes > Diaprepes abbreviatus. The sequence goes on along the minus strand of JASJET010000200.1, from coordinate 16,946,021 downwards.
ACTGCAAATCAATCAGTCCAGTTTCTGCAACGGAAATTCCCTGAACGACTGATGTCAAAAAGAGGCGACCCAGATCTCCAAATTTAACCGCTCCGGACTTCTTTTTGTGGGGTTATTGCATTAAGCAAAGTGTACGCCAGCAAGCCTCAGACCATTCAAGAGCTCAAGGCAAACATTCGTGCCGAAATCACCGCTATACCACCCGAGATGCTCGAAAAGGTAATGGAAAACGCAGCAAAAACGTCACATTTTACTATGGCCAATAAAGTTGCCTACTTGATCGATGTAGTATTCAAAAACTAGTCCCAATAAATTGTAAAAGACCAAATTTATTAAACACCTCATATGTAGAAATCATATGATGGCGCTCGCTGTATATATATATATATATATATATATATATATATATATATATATATATATATATATGTGTGTGTGTGTGTGTGTGTATGTATTCAAGCAAATAAAGTATATACACGCATGGGCGGATACAGCCTCTCTCCTTGGGTGGGGCGGTGATATCACAAAAGTACAATATGGCAAGAGAAAATCAATTATCGACGGGGGGGACGAGGGGGGAGACACCAGCAACATTCCCATTTTTAGTGTAAAAGTCGGGTCTATTTTTCTGAATTTGAAGCTCTTGGAGAGGGGGGAGGGCGATCACAAGAAAAAACAAATTGCCGACAGGGGGGATGCCAGCATCATACACATTCCTAGCAGCAGAATCGGGTTTATTTTCCTGAACTCAAAGCTCTTGGGGAGGGGGCTATCGCAAGAAAAACAGGTTATCAACGAGGGGGGAGTGCCAACAGCATACACATTCCTAATATAAAAGACAGAATAGGTTCTATTTTCCTGAACTCAAAGCTCTTGGCAGGGGGTGGAGTGTTCACAAGCATACACATTCCTAAACTCTATTCAAAACTAGAGAGTGTAATAAACTGTTACCGAAATCTCCAACGTACCTGCTCCAGTGCCGCAGATAACTCAGAACTGCCGTAAATCTAATTATATTTAATTATATTTAAATATTATAAGCTTTGATAAATTTACTGCAACAATAAAATTTCTGATAGTTCATTTTAATTTCAATCAGTAAGTGAAGCAGACCTTACAGTGTGTCCTTAGTGAGTTATCTTGTTTGCGCTTGTTTTTATATATTATTTGAGATTAGTGAGATACCCAAAAAACATGGCTTCCACCTCTATATTTATTCCAAAATCGTTAAACCAGGGCATTCTTTCCTCAACAAAAAACTTATTACGATTAATGTTAATTATGCCTTAAGATATCGATATCTAGAAAATAATGTTAAAAGCTCTGTTGAGATGTGTTCATTACAGGGGTTGGAAAATCTACTATGTACCGAGTACAAAGGCGGAAAAACGACTGGAGTTGTTAGTACTCCTAAGCCACATTTGATCACAGGCAGACGACGAACCTCGTTGGAAGAAGAGATGAAAACTGCAATAAAAGGATTTGTACATACATTTTATTATGAGAAGCAGATTCCAGCCGTCGACAAAATTCTAACTAAAATCAATAAGATAGCGATTTACCTGAAATAGAAAGAACTAAACTCTGGAAATTGCACAGAGAACTTAATTTTTATTGGGAAAAACCAGATAGAAAATCTGTTCTTATAGATCGTCCAGAAACGTCCATTGGAGAAGGAAATATCTCTCTCAAGTAAAAGGTAGAAATAACAGAACTTACAAAATTAGTAATTTAAATAAACTTTTGAAAGATTTTTTTGAATAAAGTTACTGTGAAAAATTGGGAAAAATCCATATAATAAAAGAATAAAACAAAATGTGGAAATTCGATCTCATGATCGGTGAGATAGAGGAACTAAATATAATTAATTTGAGCGAAGATAGCTTCACTAACTTTGATTAGAAATTAGATAATAAATACAATTTATTATTTAAATATTTGTTTTTGTTGTATTTTATTGTTTAATGTTGTTTATATATATATTTTTATTTTAGTGTGTCCCACACTTTAATTATATATATATATATATATATATATATATATATATATATATATATATATATATATATATATATATAGATTTAATCCCAATTAGCCGTAAGTTTTTTATTATTTTATTATTGTATTTGTGTCTTTTTCTTAAGAGTGTTTATTTTATTTTTTTGGGGATATCGTATTTCCATATAATAAAGTAAATTAAATTAAGATCAGTACAATAGAAATAAAAATATATAGGTCTAATTTTAACTGTAACATATCAAAACTAATTACATTTGAATCCCTTTTTAGTGTTTAATTGTAATTCTGCAGATGGTTTAAGAAATAAATAAACTGAAACGTCAAATGCCCTAAAAATGTTTTTAATTAATAATAAAATGACACCAAAAATATTTTAATATTATATGGACGAATTTATTTTTTTATATATGTTTAACTTTTAGTATTTTTGGCAATGGGTTTTTTTTAAGTATTTATTTAAATTGTAACTTACAATTTTTTGAGAGAATAAGGCTACGTTTAAGTCTGAATATGCCTAAAACGGTTTCTATGACAAAGTTAAATACAGTTGTAATTTGTGTTAAATATGTCCAAATTATCTACATTTTGTAATGTATGTGAATTATTAAAAAATTATAAGAAATAAAATAATATTATAAAAACTTTCTATTTTAAGTTAATTACCGAAATAATATTCTATGCCATAAATACTTACTGATAAAATAAACCCCCTTTCGATGCCTATGATAAGGATTAAAATCCTTTTTAACACTTCACACTACCAAATATCTATTGTTATCCAACCCAAGTAGTCCATTATTGTAGACCGGTATTTTTGATTATAAAATTTCTAACCCATTCCTATGAAAAATATGTATCTAACAGATTTTGCCAAAGACACCGGACTAAAGAACACAGGTAATTTGCGAAGAAAAAAGGGTAAAAAATTATTTATTACTCTCTCTATTTCTTGAATAAACTATAGTATAAGTGACAAAATCAGGTCTATTTTCCTGAACTCAAAGCTCTTGGGGGAAGGGCGATCGCCCCATCTCCCGCCCCCCCCCCCCATTAGATCCGCGCCTGTATACATGCACAGTTTATATTATTGTATTTGCAGGAAATAAACGGTTTGATGAACAAGGTTTTTTTAGCTGAAAATGTAGTGCGGTAACTTTTTTAGAGGCAGAAAATCCTTCAAGACCCATAGAAGAAAAAACAATTTTTTTTTCTGAATCCTAATCATGTACCCATATCTCAACCTCTATCTTCATTTTAGAGAAGCCACCACGCTGAAACTTTAATCATGTCTTATTTATGATCATCATTATTATCGCTTGGTTTAGATATACCTAATGCTTTAACAATAGTAGACGTTCCAATTTTACAAATCCCATAATATAGTACAAAATACTTCATAAATTACAAAACTACACAGTTCGAAAAATGTTGTAAAGGTTGAAAGTTACTAGCAAATCCCCAGTAAGACTTATTTCTTTATAGTCTAGGTAACAACTTTTTCGGATATTCCTCATCCAGAATTATTATTTTCAACCGCGTATCCTTCCATTTATTTTTTAAAACCAATTTACATTTCGTTTTCCGTACTGATTTTAATGTAAAGTTCGCAATGATCCTTCTAAATTTATTTTTCCATATTTCATCTATTTTATTAGACAGAAATAAAAATGCATTCTCTTAAATTCAATCAATTATTAATCATTTTCCAAAGATCTTTTTTACCTTAGAAAACTTCGAAATTTTTAATTATCATTTTCGTTTTTTATTTGCACCAAATTATTTCCTTCTGAAATTCCTAAGTTTAAAACACGAGAACGTTATACCCAATTAAATGTCCTTTACCAAAACAGTACAAAAAACATTATCCAGCGTAATTTAATTTCATCCAGACTTTCACGTAAATAGCGTGGCTGAATAACGGTAAAGGAATTTTCAGATATTTTGGTTAATTTAATTAAATGTTTTTCAGAAACCTCACTGCTCTTTTTAGTTAAAATAAACGGCTCCTGTTAAGATAGGTTCAAAATTAAAACAAGCTTGATTTTATTTATTCGGCCAAGATGATAAATCCTAACCTTCAGAGAAAAATGTCTCCAAAATTACTGTATGTGAGACTTAAAACTTAAACATTTAAACTTTTTTTCTGTTAAATGACTAATCGCATCGGTATGATACTGTAACTACTCCAGTCTTCCTAGTGAATGTGTAGCGATTTCATGTAAAAAATTTATTGCAGCTATCTAAAAGTTTCAAGTCGTAGGGAGCACCCAGTAGATGATAAATACGTAAAAAAGTCCAGCTAGACCAGCCCTGTTTTTTATAAACAGCATCCATAGTAGGAAAATTCGATTTTCTGTCCGTAAAATTTTTCGGTTACATTTTAGAGAAAACTAGTCCAAATGAAAGTTGGGGGTATTGAAAAGACCTTTAATTCAGAATATAATTCCAGAATAAATATAGTTTCAGTTGCATAGCAGGAATTCTTTCAACATTATGATTATTTAGTAGGTTTATTTAGTTTTTAACTTTGGAAAACTGGCAGTATCCTCTATTAAAGACAACCAGATATTGTGTATTATTTCCATTAGACTCACGACTCTTCAGCAAAGCCAAAAATGAAGGCCAGTGCTAACTGTGAAATTTGACTGTCAACAGCTGTTGAAAGAGTTTACTTCAGTCTTCCTATGAAAGAAAGTGAAAAAATTTATTGCAGATATCTGAAAATTTCAAGTCGTAGGGGGCACCCAGTAGATGATAGATCAGCCCTGTTTTTTTATAAACAACATCCAATGTCGAAAAATTCGATTTTCTGTCCGTAGAGTTTTTCGGTTACATTTTAGAGAAAACTTTGAAAAGACCTTTAATTTAGTTTTTTATACGTCAAAATCGATAAATAATTTATCGAGGTAATGGCGAAAAACCACCTTTTTTGCACCATTTTATAAATGTTAATAACTTTTGCAAGAAAGGATGAAAGTGATCTATAACCCCTTGATGATAAGGCCATTATGTGCCTTTATAACTGTGCGAAAGCTGGACCGAATTGATTTGGTAGTTTATGAATAATCTTAATGTCATGGCAAACAAAGAACCAAGACGTACTCATGGAAATGAAACATCATAAGATTGACATATGAGCAATTTCCGAAACCAAACGAAAAGGCAAGGGCACCCTAAAAGTACCTGGATTCATATTAGTATACAGTGGAGTAGAGAAACAAAAAAGAGCAATAGCTGGAGTAGCGATATTGATAGCAGAGAAATACGAAGATCATATTGATGACATCAACTACGTCAATGAACGCATTCTTAGGATCACATTGAAGACAAGCTCAGAAAAATTCATATCCTCAGTGTATATGCCCCAGACAGCAGCAGGAAAAAAGAAGAAACAGACATCTTTTATGAGACAATGCAAACGGAAATCCACAAAATACCATCGGATGAAAAGATTCTAATATTGGGTGACCTAAATGCAAGAATAGGCAATGAAGTGATAGATGGGATCAAAAACAAGTACAACGAAGACCATATTAACGAAAATGGCGAAATCTTGATTGATTTCTGCACAAGCAACAACATGAGAATAAATAATACATTCTTCCCCCATAAGCCTCAACACAAAGTAACCTGGCAAAATACCAGAGGACAAAATTCAATAATAGATTATGTGATATCAAATAAAGTTTTACATCCAACACAAGTATTAGACGTCCGTAACTTAACATCTGCAGAAATAGGATCCGATCATAGATTAGTACTATGCAAATTAAGACTTAACATAGATTAGGACTATGCAAATTAAGACTTAAAATACAACACAAAAAGAAAAAGCCACCGAATATTAAAAATAAATTAAACATTGAATCGGTAAGTGATGAATCAACCAAAGACTTGTATAAAAAGAGACTTGCAGAAAAAATCAGAGACAACTCTATTAAAGATTCAGATGATGTTGAAGAAAGCTGGGAAAAAATCAGAGGAAATATAGATAAATCGGCCGAGGAAGCATTGGGATACAGAGAAGTCAACACAAATTCTAAGCCGTCAGCTAAGCACTGGTATACTCCTGAGGTGAAATCATTAGCAGCAGAGAAACGACAGGCTTACCTCCGATACAGAAATAACAAGTCAGAAACAGAACACAATCGATACAAAGAAATAAGAAACAGAGTAAACGCCGACATAAGACAAATCAAAAACGAATATTGGCGAAGGTTCACAGTAGATATGGAACATGACTTGTATGGGGCACAAAAGAAGGTATGGAACATGATCAAAAGAAGGAAACAGGATATAAACGAATATACACAATCCCAAAAAATTTCTGAGCACGAATGGGAAGAACACTTTAAAACACTATATAGAAATACAGATAAATCACAACAGAACAACTACCCACCCGAAAATGCAGCTGAATATGACGAATACACCAAGGAAGTAAGCCTCTAAACGACGAAAGACACGATAGCCAAATTAAAAACGAGAAAAGCCCCAGGACCCGACAATATTCCCAACGAACTAATTAAATATGGTGGAAATGCATTACACGAAGAACTAACAAAACTCTTTAACAAAATAATTAAAGACCAAGAGATACCCCGAGATTGGAAGAAAAGTATAACAGTACCTATTTTCAAGAAGGATGATAAGAAAATCACGGAAAACTATAGAGGAATAACTTTATTAAATTCAATAATGAAATTATTCACCAAAATCCTTGAAGGTATAATAACTGACTATTGCAGAATATCAGAAGAACAGCAAGGTTTCCGTAAAAACAGATCTACAGTAGATGCCATATTCATCGTAAGACAGATAGCAGAGAAATCTATTGAATTTACTAAGCCGGCTTTTATGTGCTTTATAGATCTCACTAAAGCCTTTGATAGGGTGAGACTGGATGATATTCTGCAAATAATGCGAATTAAAGGCATCCCAAACAATTTAATTAACGTCGTTGAACACCTAAACTCCAACACCACAACACAAATCTCAGTAAGCGGCAACCTAACTAAGGATGTACCGATAGCATCGGGCATACGACAGGGGGACTCTCTGAGTCCATTACTGTTTAACATAGACATGGACCAAATAATTGAGAACGTCAAAAGAGCGGCACCAGGGTACAGAATGAATACCGGGGAAATAATAATAATAGGTTACGCTGATGACGCCGGAAAATGAAGATGATCTCCAAAGACTTCTATTTGCATTCCACACCATAAGCAAGCAATTCAACATGAAAATATCCATCGATAAAACTAAGTCAATTGTAATAAGCAAAGTGCCCTTAAGATGCAAACTAGTAGTGGATGACAAACCAATAGAACAACTCATGACCTTTAATTACTTAGGAGTTGAGATATCTGCAAACCAAGACAGAACAAGAGAAGTAAAAAACCAAGTAAACAAGGCAAATAGAATCTCAGGAAGCCTGGCGGATATAATATGGCACAACACATACATGAGCAAGGACGCAAAAACAAAAATCTACAAGACCTGTATTCGACCGATAATGACGTACGCAATAGAGACGAGAGCTGACAACACAAAAACAAAGTCAATTCTAAGAACTGCCGAAATGAAAGTACTAAGAAGAATATCGGGATACACATTAAGAGATCACATACGCAATTCAACAATACGCGAGGAACATGGAATGGAGGATATAGTAAGATGGGGACGGAAGCGCAGAAGAGCCTGGAATGAGCACGTAGGAAGAATGGCGCAAAATAGGATAGCGAGAATCGCCCGAGATGGAACACCGGAAACCAGAAGACTAATAGGTAGACCACCTAAAAGGTGGAGAGAGTCCTGAATTTCAACATCGAATGAAATGAGTGATTGAGTTGGAAAAAACCGGCTGTAAGCCTATAACAAGAGGAAGAAGAAGAAGAAGTTTATCCCAGACACTGAATGTTCAAGCAATTGTCCTTGCCCAGAGGATGATTCTGCAGATATTTGCAAAAGCGGAATGGATTCTTTGAACTTCAAACTACAAGCATAGATGAAAAACCGATGGATTTTTAAAAAAGTTGTTGTCAAAAGAACCGTTTAAAGAAGGGATACCTTTGTTACTTATAAACAATTGGAATAGCTTTGTTAATTTTAATGATTCAAATTTGTGAATAAGTGGACCTGAAAGCTGGTGAAAAAACATGAGCAGGGATATAAAAATGCTACAATATTTTTATTTGAAAATATTATTAAGGCTCAAGATTTATTTTCTCTGCGTCTCGACTTACTTAATTCATATTTGTCCTTTTTGTTTTTTACTAATTCTATAAAAGTAGATCTAAAATTTTCTTCAACACAATTTTTTTACTTTTAGCGCTTAGAAAAGAAATTCTAGAATTTACTGTAGCGATTTATTTTTCGTTTTTATTCGCATTGTAACATAAAAATCCTTTTGAAGTGTCCCAGAATCTTGTCTAACCAAAAAAAAAAGGTATAAGAAGGCCCCAGACGGGTTTTCGTACTCAATTGATTGTAGGAGCTTTTGATGTTAATTTAAGTTATTGACAAGTTGTCAGTTTGATCGTTATTATTTTTGAAACTAAAGGTTATAGAAATATACAAGGAATATATTTTATTGGCAATTCCCAAAATAAGAAAAAATTAAAATCTTGCTTTATGTACCTTAGATTTAAAGAGCTGATCCTGCTTAAAAAATATCTGTATCAACTTGGGATTGATTGATTAATTGATTGAATGATATAACAAATCAAGGTTGCATTGCAGTCTAGTGACTTATTTTGTCGCTTGTTTTGTCGGTTCAATGTGAAATAGATTGTTTGCCTTAATCACGTTTAGGAGCTTGTTCGAAATTTGACCCCTGAGTATAAGCTTTTCGGATTGATTGATCCTTGAAAGGGTCTCCAGTAGGTTGAAACTGCACTCGCAGACGATGCGTGAGGCTGTTTCGTCATCATCACATAGTCGACATAGTGATTTTTCATTATAGGTATCAACTTGTGTCCAGTCCGACTTGCAGTGTCGATTTATTAAAATCCGATTTACCCCCTTAAATGTTTTGTGAAAACTTATAAAGCAATAAAGTTATGATTATAGCATCAACCACATCACAACTCTTGTCAAAAAGGAATCCAAAAATATTTATAAGAATGAATGAATGAATTATAGAATGAAAAAGGGTTGGTGATACTAGATCATCAATGCCTAGGCCTTTATTGGGCCCTTTACATCGCACGATAGCCGGAGATGATTCGAGGCCGATCGCCTTTGTGAATTCAAGCAGCCTCGTTAGTTGAACTTGCCTAACTGCTTCCAGTAACAAAATTATATATTTACTTAACAGTTTCATCCTCCACCAAACACCATCTGCACGTCGGGTCGTCTTCGACATCAATTCTATGAAGATGGCCTCTCAGGTGACAATGTCCTGTCAACAATCCTACCACAATTCATAGCTCTTTCCTTCCTAAGAAGAGAAGCTCCTTAGTACGACGTGCGCTAGGTCCAGCTATATGTTCCTTAGCACGCCTCATTCCAGGAGCTCCTCTCCACAATTCAATAAATTTGCTTTCCAGCAACGATTTTAATTCTCTTTTGCCAACAGCAATAGGGATAGGTAGTTTTGGTTGGGGTCCATACGGTTCAGTTGCCGAAGCCAACTTTGCCAGACGGTCTGCTCCCTCATTCCCGCGTATGCCTTTGTGACTCGGGACCCACACGAGTCTGACTGTGCAGCCGTCCCTCGTCGTACCATTCAGTACGTCCTTACACTCAAACACCAGATGAAAAATTACGACACTGGACTTCAGTGCCAATATCATAGCCTTACTGTCTGAGCATATATTTTTTACCCTATTCCTGTCTATATCCCTCTCACAGAGATCGGCAAATTGCAGAATAGCATAAATTTCGGCTGTGAAGATTGTCGCACGTTGTCCGAAAACGTAGTATCCTCTGACTCCTGTGCTCCTGCTGAACACTCCGGCTCCAGTTCTTTCATCTTGTCGAAATCCATCAGCATACCAGCAGGATCTGTCTGTATGGGGCGTGACGGACATCTCTTCATCGCGGTTTCCCAGACACCTGAGTAGCCGCCCGTTCCAATTCCAAGATGCCCTAGACAACTGAGACAATAAACAGTCTTCAGGGCCTCGTTCTCTATGTATAAGTAAAGAGGGGGCAGGTTAGTGGTTCTTTAAGAGCCCGAGTGGAAGCAGTCCTCATCGCACTCAATATTCCCACACAAGCCATTCTTTGAACTTTGTCAAGTTGAAGACTGTGTTTGCGCTTTGTTGTACTACGCCACCATATAATAGCGGCGTACGTTATCATGGGGTGAATTACCATAGTGTATATCCAAAATAACACTTTAAGTATCAACCCTCATGTACATCAAGGCTGTTTTACAAGCCCAGAAAGCACATATGGCTTTCTTGGTTCGAGCCTTAATATGATCATTCCAGCTCAGTCGTGAATCCAGAATTACTCCCAGCTATTTAACTATTCCCTTGAATTGATGAGTCCTTCCCACCAATGTAATTATGGAAAGTATCCCCATTTTCCTCTATTTATAGGAATATGGATCATTTTGAGCACCTTTAGAGCAGGACCTTCGTTAAATTTACGATATGGTGTATTACACTATTGACTATAACTTTTTGTCAGGAACAAATTAGCATTTCGATGACTGAATACGTTTCTCTGAAACTTAAATATGATAGAATCAAAAAGTGTTACTAAATTCAGGGGTGCGTTTTTGAGAACAAGATAAAAATTGCACTTTTTTGGTTTTTATAAAATAACACAAAAACTACGTATTTTTGTAGAAAATTGAATGGTCTATCGAAATGTGTTTTTCGGAAGTCAAAAAAAAATATTTTTCTACAAAATTAATGCAAAAAACAAAAAAAAAATCAAAAATTCTCAATTTTTTTCAGTCTTTGGCATTGCATAGAGAAAGAACAGCTGACATTTTTCCCTCGAAAAATGTTTTTGATGAAATTTGGCTGAAATATAGCCATTTCAAATTTACCACTTTTTTTGCAATTTTTATGGATTATTCTTTTACATCATTTTTTTCGTATTTTTAATTTAAAAAATGTATATTTAAGCAATGGAAGTTAATATTATAATAAATTTATAACAATAAATCTTTTTATCGTTAAATAATCAGTATAGTAATATAAAATAAAAACTGGTATTTTTCCGATTTTCAATCCGTTCGTCAGTAGAAAAATCTTCACGACGTTTCACCAAAATGTCAGCTGTGATGCTTTCTCGACGACTGTTCGGCTTGGAGCAACCGTCGAGGAAGCATCACTTGAAAATGCCAGCTGAGAGGTTGGCGAAGCGTCGTAAAGATTTTTATCCTGACGAACGAGTTGAAAACCGGAAAAATACCAGTATTAGTTATATATCTTATATATATATATATATATATATATATATATATATATATATATATATATATATATATATATTCGTATTCCGCTACGGTCCCTGTACCTAGCGAGAATTACGAATAATCTAAAAATTTGGGGTGTTTCGTCCCGGTGCCAGCCTTAGGACTCCTCAGTGGGTTTCGACTCGACACCTTCCCAGACACCCGTTGTCGTACTATATAATATTTAATTGTGATATTTGAACTTAAATTGTGGCAGGAATTGACGGTGATATATATGTATATATATATATATATATATATATATATATATATATATATATATATATATATATATATATATATATATATATATATATTTTCTTGGGAATATGGTTCATTTTTATATTGAAACTACATATATAAAGTAGTCATACTTATTGTATACTTATATTCTTATTTTTCAGGACGTTTCGATTCTTTCGAATCTTTTTCAACTGACGGTTTCGGCGGATGCTACAAAAATGTACATTTTTAATATTATTATATATGGAATAAGAGGTTTAAAAACTTACCGTTAAGAACAGAGATTTTTGTTTTAAACAAAAATTAATTACATCACAAACCAATTATCGTCACTCACTCTTTTGTGTATTCACTTTTCAAAAGTATTTTTAAAAGTCCAGTTAGAAGAATGGACACTACATTTTTAACCCTATAACTGCCTTGACTTGACTGAATGTGGAACCCAGATGGTGTATGTTTTAGGTACTTTAAGTGGCGTAAAAAGTTTGGATCTTTTAATTGAAGTGATATCTTTCTGAAAAAATATCGTGATTCAATTTAGGAGAATTGAAAGCGGAGAATTATTCTTATTTATTGTTTTATTTATTTTAGAAATTCCCTTATATTGGTTTATTTTAATATGTTGAAATAAATTTGATTTAGATTATTGATGTTTGTTTTATCGTTTACGGCGTTCGGATTTTTTTTATTGCAATCATTTCGTAAAATTCTCGTTTTCCTTTGTTAGTTTCAGTTTTCAAGATTTTTGTATTTTCATAATCAACCATATTCCCAAGAAAATAACCAACTAAAAATATATTTAATTGTTCAAGAAAAATTAATTCCTATATATATATATATATATATATATATATATATATATATATATATATATATATATATATATATATATATATTAAATTATTAATGCGAAGAAAATGATGTAAAAGAAAAATCGATAAAAACTGTAAAAAATTGCTAAATTTGAAATGGCTATATCTCAGCCAAATTTAATCGAAAATCAAAAAAAAAAATCAGAAACTCAACAAGAGTTTGAAAGAAAAAAAATTGCAATTTTTTTATTTTTTCCCCTGTTTTTATCATTTATTTTGCAGAAAACAATAATTTTTGCGACCTTCGAAGAACAAGTTACAATAGAAAATTCAATTATCTATATACCTTTTGACATCCACTTATTTTAAGTAGAAAATAATATTTATTATAAATTCCTTAAACTCTACTGATGTTGACATATATGGAAATGCTTTCCATATATATACGTGATAAAGTTCTTCTTCTTCTTCTTCTACCTTCTATAATAGGTCCCTGACCTGTTCCTTCTTCGATTTTCCTCATTCTGGACTTAAATTATCGCTCCACCTTTTCCGTGGTCGACCTCTACTGCGTGTTCCACTAGGCGATTTATCTCGTGCGATCCTTACCAGTCTATCATCTGTCATTCGGCTTATGTGTTTGTTCCATTGTGTCTTACGCTGTAGGACCCACTCATTAATGCAGTCTGTGTTGCATGATTGCCTAATCTTATCGCTTCTTTCTCTGTCTAGTAACGTTTTTCCTGTTATTCGTCGAAGTATTCTCATTTCTGTAGTCTCCAATAGTTGTTTCGTTTTTGTCGTCTCTGGCCGTGTTTCTGAGGTGTATGTCATAATAGGTCTAATTGTGGTTTTGTAGATCCGAAACTTTGTTTCTTGTTGTAAGTGTTTGTTTCGCCAGATCACGTCGTTGAGACAACCCGCCACTTTGTTTGCTTTGGCCACCTGCCCTCTTACTTCATTTTCGATGTTGCCATAACTAGTTATATCGATTCCTAGATATTTGAAACTCATTTATTGTTGTATTATTTGACCGTCTAGTTCTAGTTTGCATCGGAGGGGTTCTTTTGAGGTTGTCATACATTTAGTTTTTTCGGCTGAGATAATCATATTATATTTTCTTCCCGTGAGATTAAAGGTATTTAACAATCTCTGGAGGTCGTCTTCATTTTCGACACATATCACAGCGTCATCAGCGTAACAGAGAATTTTTATTTCTGTATCACCCATTTTATATCCTCTACCAAGTCGCACCTCCTTTATTATTTCGTCCATTATCATGTTAAACAACAAAGGACTAAGCGAGTCTTCCTGTCTAATACCGCTGTTGACTGGTATGGGTGTTGATAATTTACCGTTAGTGCGAATCTGAACTTTATTGTTTGCGTATATGTTTTCGATGGTCTGATTTATATTGATAGGAATATTTCTCTTATATAACAGGTGGATTACGTCATCTAGCTTTATGCGATCGAATGCTTTTGTTAGATCTATAAAGCATAAAAATGTTGGTTTATTGTATTCTATAGATTTTTCGACTATCTGTCGTAGAATAAATACTGCATCCACGCAAGACCGTCCTGATCTAAATCCCTGCTGTTCGTCTTCCATTGTTGTAACCGAATTAATTTTATTTTTGATTACTTTCGTAACGAGTTTCAGAGTTGTGTCCAGTAGATTAATACCCCTGTAGTTCCCTGGTTCTTGTTTGTCACCTTTCTTAAACATAAGCATCATTGTGCTGGTTCTCCACCTATCTGGTACTTTGCATTGTGTCAGGACTTTTCGAATGAAGCTTGTGAGTTCCTGTGTTAGTCGCTATCCTCCGTATTTTAACAATTCGTTATGAATTCCGTCTTGTCCGGGAGACTTTCTATTTTTTAAGGATTTTATAGCTTTCTCTACTTCTTGAATGGTGACTTCCACATTATTCCTTATTGCTGGTATGTTGTTTTTTCCAATGTTAGCATCTCCCTCAAATAATTTTGTTAGGTAGTCTATCCATTTCTCCTCTGATATTTTGTTTGTTTCGGAGAGTTCAAATACTTCTTTGCGCTGTTGTCTTATCAGTCGCCACATTTGTTTTTGTACACTATAGAAGTCTCCTTCCATTCTTTTAGAGAACTGCTCCCAATGTTCACTTTTTAGTTGCCTGACTAGTAGATTAGTTTCGTTACGAATTAGTTTGTACCTATTGTATGCTTCCGACGTTTTTGACGTTCTATATGCTAAATATGCTTTTCTTTTTTCGTTACACTTATCTTTAACTTCTTTACGGAACCATGGAGTTTTATTAGGATTTTTGTTGCTGATTGTAATTGTATGTGTGCCCAATGACTCATTTGAAGCATCTTCTATGTTTCCCTTAATTTTTTCCCAGCTATGATTTATATCTTCCTCTTCATTTATTGGTTTTCTTTCAATTTTTTCCATCAATCTTTTTTGATATAATATAAAACGTGATAAAGTTGTAGCACTAAATTTTTTATTATTTTAAGAATAATAATACTCATTAAAATCATCCCAAGAATTAAGTATTTTTAGTTAGTCCTAGATATTAAATTAAGTCATTTGTTGCAAAGTTTACACTGACATAAAAATGTCAGTATGACCACGCGAAATAAACACGGCTACCCTGGTACACGCGTCTGGCCTATCCGAACATCAACATAAACCTATTACTGCTAAGTCCTAATTTCGACGGATATTCCAAATGAACTTTTTTCAGATTTTCCTAAAACACCCTGTATCAATCCTTTGTAATCATTTAACCACGTCAAACTTATTTTACACTTTGTGTTTTACAGTTATTTCTTACTGAGCGTCTCCAACGTCAATTAAGCTTCCGAGGTCTATGTTTTATGTTTTTAAAGCGCCATTTTCTTGAACGTTACCCTGTTATTAAAATTTGTTTTCATTAAAAGCCTCTGTTAACATCCGATTTAATTAAATCGAGTTCTTGATGGCGCCTGCTTGCGTTTGGTAACTAAGGTGAAACTGTTGTCGCGGTTTTATTTGTTAATTTTACATAAAGCCTTTCAACGTTCAGAAATTTTACTTAGACAATGCGGCAAAAATGGTCAAAAAATTCAGGCGTTACTTACAAGGGGAGGTCACGACATTGTCATCACCGATTTTGATTCCACACGTCGCATGGAAGCTTTCCAATACCAGTTTGATGTAAGTTTTCTAAATAACCTTCCAAGAACTTTTCAGGAGGCTTACGAATAAATTATACATAGAAGATTAACGTGAAACTAACTGTGAAAATTTCATGAAACCTTTTAAAATAATAATTTAGCATAAAACAATCCCTTATATAGTGAGATGTATGGCTTTGGTCTAATTCAACAATATCTAGTATAAGGTATTTTAGTCTTTATTCGCATAAGAAATGACACGTAATATCCAAGTAGCCTTTAGTATTGCAAGGGATGGCCCAAATATTCACAATAATAGTAAAATTTCGAACGTCTGATATTTTCATTTTCATATTATTGGTATCATCGATTAGCTTGTTGATAGTTTTCCTACTTAGAAATTTGTATAAAGAAGCAGCAATTTTTATTAAATATTTAAATCCCTCCTTTTCGGTTGTGCGCAATAGTAAATTGTCTTTACGTATCATGAAAATTATGGCATTTGTTAGCTTTTTCTCTTGTGTTCCTCAATCTAAAATAAGAAAAAAACATATGTTTATCGAAAATCAAAATAAATACACCAAGAAACATACCATGATACGATTTAATCTTATTTATGCTTTCCTGAATACTCGGTTGTCTCAGAGTTGTAGAAATGACAGTGTTCCAAATAGTACCAGTATTAAATTTTTTAATCTAAATCCTCTATATTTGTGCTACAGGCACATTCGAGCTCGTTGAAGCAGAAGTAAAAAATATATTATCATTTTGCTTTGCTGGCACTATAAAATCCATATATATATATATATATATATATATATATATATATATATATATATATATATATATATATATATATATATATATATATGTATATATATATATATATATATATATGTATGTTTCTTTATTTTATTTCTTAGAATCTAATTACCTCAATTTCAGATTACCCCTCGGATCTTAAACCTAAAGTATGGTTTACTATTTCAGATTTGATTAAATTTTCAGTTTAAGATATCACCGTCATAAATGGAACAAAAAATTAGTTGTACCAGCGGATTTTACCTGTGTATAACACACTATGCATGTGCCTCCCGTTTGTGACTTTATAAAACATTCGCATACATTACTTTTCATCGTTTTGGTAGGAGGCATGGTTAAACTAATACTGTAGATTGAAATAATAATCCGCAAGAAACATAAAACACTAAATAATACAAGAACGAACCGTAGCTTTTGAAGCAACAGTAACATACACGGCTAAAAGATTGCAAACATAGATAAGTGATTCCCCGGAATACCCGCAAATAAGGACTGCAAATCACAGAACAATAAAGTTTAGCTACAAACTAAAAGCATTTTCAGTTGATGCTGTAGATTGGTGCGGCCCGAATGTATATCCATCTTCTTCTTTGTTACACAATTAAAAAATGATAAAAATACATTCGTGTCACACTAGTTCTATTCTCCAAAAATAAATATTTGATATTCGAAAACAGTTTGCGGATCGCTTGATCGACTAATTGAAAGTGGGAGTGGGACTAGGTCTGATTACAACAAGGAAACGATACGATATTTAGTTAAATGTATCGATACCTACGTATTGCAAGATGAGTCAATATCGATACAAAAAACTGAATATCGACGCTGGATGTATCGATACTTTGAAATATCGATATGTATCGCCTGGATCTAAGTTAGACTTACATAAGTCAATTTGTAAGCTTACAAAGAGACTTACGTTAAGCTTTCCTAAAAGGATGTCGTAAGCTTAGACGGAACCCTTCCCATAATATTTGTCACGGACATCAGGTAATTACTGGAAGCTTCTATGAAAGTTTTCGCAAATATTATTTACAAGATTCCAGAATACTTTCGTGTAAGGTAATAATTATCAAGTAGAAACTTTCAAAACCTTATATGGGTCTTGTCTTACGCCTAAAAAAAGTCTTACGTTATGTTCTCCTGAAAAGTTATCGTAAGTTTAGATGTAATCTTTTCCTTAGTATTTGTTACGGATATTAGGTTATTATTGGAAGATTCCACGAAAGCTTTCAGAAATATTGATTGGAAATTTATAGGAAGCTTTCTTGTAAGGTTATATATACCAAATAGAAACTTTCAGGAACTGACGTGATCTTGAAGTAAGATTACAAAATGTCTTACCTTTTGCTTTTTTAAAAGGTTATAATAAACTTAGACGTAATCTTTACATAAATATTTGTTGCGAACAATTGGTAATTACCGCAATATTCCACGAAAACTTTCTCGAAAGCTTGCTGAAAGCTTACTTTAATCTTTCATGCTATGTGGGTTATACCGAAAAGAGAAACAATGAAATTTATAATCGAAAAATCTCGAAATAAATTATTTTTAATCGAAAAAAAACTTTTAAAAGGATGGAGAAATGTTTTTTCGTCACATATTATTATTATATTTTTATGTACTTAAAAATTCGTGTGATAATTATTTTTAAAATGATAAAAAAAATTGCGTCGAGCGGGCATCAAACTCCCAGTTCTCGGAGCATAGTAATGACAAGATCGCGACCACCCCGTGTTAATAGAAACCATCATTAAAATTGAACCTACTGAACGCTCCGAGATATTTCATGTGCTTGCATCTTCAACATTATCTGAAGCTCTTAATATTTCAGTTTTTTGCTTATTAATTTTCATTCTGTAGTTATTCAATAATTCATCTCCTAAATGCAGCATTTTAAAAAACTAATAAATTTTTTTCACTATTAAGTATTATTGACTGTTCACTTCTGACAAGAAATACAACTTAAATTTTTTGCAAAATTCTAACAAGTGTAATTTTAAATTATATTATTGGAAAATTGAAAAATTACATATTTTATGCTGGCTTTCCTCTGATACCACTAAAGAAATATCTATACATCTCGGCATGAAATTTTCACACAAATTCTTGACCCACCTTGGTATATTTTCTTCCTTAATAATTTTTAATTGTACAAAAATCCCTGTACATTTTAAGTTACCGTTAATATTATGATAAACAAACCGTTGTAGTCAACAATACCACTACAGATTTATTTTCCCTGTTCTTTTTACATCAATTTCTCACTCGGTGTCTACACCACCAATTAAGCTTCGCAAGGTTTCTGTTTCATATTTTAAAAGCACTGTTTTCTTAAACGCTAGTCTTTTATTAAAATTTATGCCACGCTTAAATACCAAGATAAAAGATTGTTTTTGTGGTTTTAAGTAGCGCTTTTTCGTATTTAAAACTTTTGAAAATAAAACATTTAAAAGTAGTGTAATTGTATATTTAAAATTTAGAAGATCTTATAATAAGATGATGATTAGTTCGTTTTTAGAGTTTGCTAACTCTACCCTCCTACAACAGGAGAAATACGTATGACACCAAATGGCGAGGGTTCCCCATCAATTGAAATTTTCTCAGAATCAAAATACACTAAAATAATTAATATGTATTATAGGCTAAGAAACGGAGGTGAAAAAAAAACCTAAAAAAAAATAATACGTCCGATTTTATTGTTGAAATGTATTGAGGGAGCTATTAGAAAATACGTCTCGCGTTAGTGCTGAAATCAAGGAATTTTTGCTCTCTATGAAATCTTAAAATTTTACCATGAAATATACTATATTATTACCAACTATGAACGCCTTACCAAATCCTGGCAACACCCTGTAAGGTACCTCAGTTCAGATTTACCTAATGATTGTCCTAATGCTGACTGGAGTTTACCTATACGCTAGCTCATCTCAGGGTAGATTCGTTGTTTTTATATTTTTCCACTATGTTTAATATATTGCCTGTGTAAGTTTTATAAATGTCTAAGTCGGGAAAAAGGCGCCACCAAATTTTACTTTAGAAATAGCCCTAATGATTATACTACGAGCAATTGTAGTAAAGAAAACTTGGAAAAGAATAAATATTTAATATGTCGTATCCGGGTAAATAAATCGCAGAGTCTAAGTGCTTAAAAGTATCCTAATTTAAAATTATAGGAAATAAAACCAATTAAATAGAGGCCAATACATTTATTCCTCACGGTATACCCCTTCCCAGATTATAAGTACAACCCCTGGAAAAAGTTATCACCAGTGTGAATTATTGCAAGCTCCTCTAATGGGGCTATCTGATAGAACTGCGATTACAAATAGTAAATTGCAATAAATAAACATTGTTGACTTAGTCGAAAGTTATTGTCTTTCTATGACGTAGCAAAATATGAAAGTTACACAAAAAAAGAAAATGATAGATAATTACCAAAATTAGATCATAGAAATCAACTTATAACTGTCGCTCAAGTGGTTAAAATCTTGACAAAATTTTACTGAAAGTTTGTTACAATTTTGTACATACTAATTAGTTTCCAAAATATTCAATTGTTAAGCAATTGAAATTTTCAATAAATGTATCATTATAATAATCATTATTTTAAACAATAATTAAATGGGTACTTGGCCACTCTGGGACTCTAAAACAGAACCATAAAAAAAAACCTCAATTACAGTAAAGTATCGCAAAAATAAAACATTTAATTTGAGGTTGTAGCGCAACGAAGTCGACTGCGTTTCACCTTACATAGTTTACTGATTCGCCGCAAATATTATATGATATGGTAAATTACCAAAAGATAAATATCATTAGAAAAAAATATTAAAGTCCAAATATTTAAAATATATTAATTAGAAAGGTTCAAAATCATATACACAAGAATCCCCTACCTGTTAGCCCTTTAGGTAATCGAACAGAAAACTGTTTATATAACTAAACGATTCAAAATACATTTTTAATACCCATTAGGCTTAACAATCTGAAACTCTTGTGTACATACTTTGGCTAAAATTAGGCACTTAGCTGAATCACTTTCAAACAGATGGTTGAACAAGGCCTGTGACATAGGCGGCTTCCCCAGAAAGGACGTTGACCTGGCTCAATATGGAGATTGCCGCCTTCAGAGGCTCACAATTCCAGAAGTGCAGCATGAAAACCCAAACTGTACATTATAAAATTCCATCCAAAAAAAAAAGACTGAAGAAATCCGGAGACACTGTATATTGTAACTATTCCAAAAACATACTATAGTTTTCCCAAAGACGTAATTATTCCAAAGACAATACTGTAGTTATTCCTAAGACCCTCGAACTCAAGAAAATGGTGGCATCTGATAACTGATAAGCCGTTGTTTCTGGCTGGCTGAAGAAAAATAATCGCCAAACTGGCTGTAGAGTGAAACGACCAAAATCACCAAAAATTGTTTGCACCCCGACTCGGTTTTGTTACTTTAATCGGCCATTTATGACCAAGTCCCTTAACTTGGGAAAGTAGTAAAACTAAAACCACTTCTTCACGCTCTTGCGTCAGATAGCCAAAAGAGAACGATTTCTCTCAAATCACTAGCACATTTCCTCCAACGGAAGTTACCAAAAAAACTTTACAAAAACGTCCGTCAAAAATCTATCCAAAAAAAATAACCTTAATCTCGTAGCCATAATCTCGAAAAATTCTTCTATCTCAATTTTAAACTGGCCAGTACTAAAATCAGACCGAGACAACCAATATCTTAATAATCTAACCTGCCTCATCCCACAAAATGAATACTCAATAACAAACTACTTAATGGGTTCGAAATATTCAAAAATTAAATCCAATTAGTTCGAGATAGTTCGAGGATCTAATTTACAATATTATAATTACCAAAAATTCTAACTAGTAAAGTAAAGGGGAAATATTCAACTAATAAACTAAAATAAACATAACATAATGAAAAAAAGTCAATACCATCTCATTTTAAATTCAGCATTTCGATAATATTCAACTGATGTGCCATCTTATAGGCAACCCTAAAAACTTTCACGCAATCTCGTGGACTATTTAACAGCTAATATGTGACAATAAACAAACATTTTCTGAAAAAGGAAAATCAAATAATAATCACAAGAAAGCAAATAATCCTATTTATATTTATCCAAACATTAAGAAAACGCTTTTCCCAATATGTGATACATTGTCTCGAGGTATCTACTGAAATTTATAAATTACAGAAATATTGTTTAGTTTCGATGTCAATCAAAATTTCAAAATGTAAACAAAAGGAATGATCTGAATATAGATGAAACCAATATTAATGAGTGAAACACAAAAGGTAATCATTAGTTTTATAGTAGAAAACATCGTTTGCTGTAAATTTAATTACGAAACAAAAATCTATTTATTACTTTATTAATCTGAACCTGTAATTTAATGTAGAAAGATGTAAACGATAATATTTATTATTTAAACCCAATTTTTAACCGTAACAGTGCGTCAATGTTTTTTTCAGTTATATAAATCATAATTAGTATTAATAAAAATAACGAATCGAACCCAGTACCATTCGCAACACGATCCAGCTAATGGTACGGCTCAACAATGCCTCGATACACTGAAAGAAAAGCTCTCTGCTATCGCAGGATGGCTAAAGAAGTACAAGACCAGCAATAACCGAAAACGAGACAACCCGCTGTTTCAACGATCAAAAAATACTTAACATGGCAAATAATAGATATCTCAAGAGAAAGCAGGTAGAAGAGTTCTGGAAAAACCAACTTTCCATATCGCAGCCGGCTGAATCAATGAAGAACACCAAATCCGCCAAGACTACAGCCAGATACAGTTTGAGTCATTTACCATCGAGGAAATCTCAAGAATAATCGAGGAATTCCATAACTGGGAATCTCCAGGTCTGGACCGCGTTCAAAACTACTGGCTCAAGAAGTTCTGGTGTAGACACCATCAACTGGCTAATTTTATTAATGATGTTTTTCTAAACCCAGCAAAAATGACATTGTTTCTGACAGAAGGTATTACATATCTCTTACCAAAAGACCAACATAACAAACATGACCCAGTTAAGATAGGCCAATCACCTGCCTTCCCACACTATATAAGGTAATCACCTCTTTTTTGACCCAACTCATCTATGCACATTGTGAACAAAATAAAATCATCGTAACTTAACAGAGAGGATGCACCAGGGGAGCAATGGGATGCAAGGAACAATTGATTGTTGACTCTGTCATATGTAACCAAACCTGTACCAACCGAAGAAACCTCTTTGTCGATTACGTGAACTAGCCTTTGACTCAGTGCAACATGAGTGAATCAAAACTATATTGAGAATGTATAGGATCGATAACCATTTTGTTTCCCATTGTGGTTCTATATTGCAATGAACCCACTGTCACGCCGTTTGAACTCCACCAGATACGGCTTTAGTATTATAAATAACAAAGAGGTAGTAAGATTGAATCATCTTCTATACATGGATGATTTTAAACTGATGGCAGTTACCAAAAACCAGCTGGAGCAAATGCTCAAAATTGTGAAGTTTTCCGGGGATATCGGAATGCAGTTTGGACTTGAAAATTGCCGTATTTTGAACATCGTTAAAGGAAAGCTACAACCGGGAGCATTTGAGATGCAGAACGGTGAAACTTTAGCTGCAACGAGAGCAGAACAAACACAAATACCTAGGTATGAAACAGGCTAAACGAATTGACCATCGCATTGTGAAGGCCAAATTGACAACATAATTTGTCAGGAGGTCATCCGGGACAATGTCGACAACTCAGCATCGAACTACTAGTTGATTTTATGACAGATGTTTCCGAAAACGGAGGGCTTCTTGTTAACGATCCAAGACCAGGTTATTCCGACGAAGAACTATCGGAAGTTTATCATCAGAGATTCCTCAATAGAAAATGACTGATATAGGTATGACGGTCGAACATCAAAGACACTCCAGCACATATCTGGAGGATGCCAAGCATTTGCCGCAACCGAGTATAAGGAAAGACACGACTCAGCCGCTAAGACAATCCACCAAGGGTTAGCAGATAAGTTAAAACTATTGCAGGTAGGAAAAGTGCCTTATTACAAATACAATCCAGATTCTATTCTTGAAAACAACGAGTTCAAGTTATATTGGGACCGAACAATTCTAACAGAACAAACAGTTGCTCGTAATAGGCCACACATTATAGTAACAGATAAAATTTCTAGACGATCTACACTGATTAACATTGCTATACCTAATAACAACACCTAAGACCAAAATACAATGAGAATATAGCCAAATACAGAGATCTGGAGGTGCAAATCCTCAGTCAGTGGGCAATGAACAGCGTCCAAACGAACATTAAGGGACTGAGCCTTAGTGAGCATCTGTATAAACTAATTCAGAAAGCAGTTCTCTTTGCAACCGCGCAGACCGTCCGAAAGTTTGTAGAAAGTACAGAAGACCATGCCGTCTAGGACCCGATAGCATGAAAAGGGTCCCCATGGAGCTTCATACTTTTGGTGTCTTTATATATGAGTCAATAATCCCTGGAGGTAGGGCGAAGCCGTTTGGCTTGTAAATCTGGTATCAATAAGAATAAAATGTAATATTGGTAACTAATACTTGCTGTATTTAAAAATCAGAAAATATCTACTGAATACCTGGCCATGATTTTTCCTATTTTATGTTATATTAAAAATGTGTCAGTTTTGACGCTTAACAATCATTCAATACAGAGTTTAAAAAATGACGTAAATGTCATTGAAAATACCATTTTAATAACAGTTTTGAACACCCTGTATAAAAAAATAATATGGGGGATTGTGAGATAAAATTTAGGTCAAACCAAAAAATATTTTTAAAAAATAATTATATATAATATAAAAATAATATAAAATTGAATATCGTTCAAAGTTATTTATGCCTTCCTTAACCTAAATTCAGACTATCTAATAATACCTTCTCTGCTTTAATAATAGTCTCATCATAACAATAGACCTTATGGTGTAAGAAACTAACCAACACATCTATTGTTACAGGATGCTACTGCTGATATGTCCTATCCTGCTCCTGCTGGGCTCCGTACAGGAAGCGAGTTCCGGCGCTGCGTGCCGGATTAGCGAATTTCCATGTCGAAATGGCAAGTGTATTCGCCTTAATGGGTATTGTGATGGAA
Source organism: Diaprepes abbreviatus (assembly GCA_034092305.1). Classification (NCBI taxonomy): domain Eukaryota; kingdom Metazoa; phylum Arthropoda; class Insecta; order Coleoptera; family Curculionidae; genus Diaprepes; species Diaprepes abbreviatus. The sequence continues at coordinate 16,921,393 of JASJET010000200.1, read as the reverse complement.
GGGACGATTGCGGAGATTTGTCCGATGAACCTATGTATTGCACAGGTTAGTACCTTACTATTATATTTAAAAAATAATCTTGTACATTAGGTTTCTACACTTTATTATTAATATGTACTAAAATTAGAAATGTTCTCCTCAATAAAACTTTTTTTGTTGAGTTGATTGTGTTTCGGTTCGTAGTAAGGCGCGTATTCATCTGAAATGAGGCAAGGTGAGGCAGAACGAGCATATGAGGACGTATCATCTAGATGCGGTAAACTATCCCTGACAAAACAACCAACTGCTACGCCACAAGAGAAAGAGAGAAGGAATTAAAATTAATATACTAAAAATTGAATGAATTTTAAATTAAATGCTTCTATACAGGTGGTTATTTTTTGGTGTTGATCGCTCCTCCTTTTAGGGCACTGCCTAAGCTAGCATGCCGGAGATTAGGAGGGGGGGTCATATAAATTCAAAGCGCCACCTGTTTTAGGCCCATCGGTAAGAAGAAGCGATGATGTTATCGAAAACAGGAAAAAAACTAGATTCAAAAATAAAACACCCTGATTCCAAAAACAATTAAAATCTATATTTAACAATAAGTAAAAAAAGGAATTCTAGTTTACAAACTATGGGTATTTTAACTTAATCTAAAATACATATGTGACTATTTACTATCTAAATTACAACTTAAAAACAAGAAACAATGAATAATAACTTTATTACTAGTATGACGTCATCTGCGCCAAACGCCAAGTCGATTAGCTTTAGGTTCAGCTTTAGACTGGAAAAGCGATGTTGAATAACCTTACTTTTTCTTTCGTTCAAATGTTTACATTTAGTTTGAAATAATAAACTATCTAATAAGCCGTTTAAGACTAAAATTATGTTTATTTAAACCTAATTAAAAGTGTTGGATTATTAATATGTGTGTGTATATATCAAAATGATGTTTTAAATAACCTAGTGTATACGTATACCTTCGATTTACAAGATATTTTAAATGAAATTAAATATAAAGTGTCCTGTAATTGCTCGCAGAAAGTCTCCCAATCACAGGGAAAAAATGAAAGTATACTTTCAAATCGGTAATAGCCTTGTTTATTACGTAGTTTTAATACCTGAAAGGCAGTTTTTGTTATGAAATCCAAACACTTTCGGCAAGCAGGATAGTTGATGGCCTCTATGGGAGCAGTGGTGTGTTGTATGCCGGCACTGGCATGCAAATCCAAGTTCAGACAAGAAGGCAAAGTTCCGGTTTAATAAGAAGTGTTTGTGGCATGTACCTGATTGTCTTTAAGTATTAAAAGTCACAAAGATGGTGTGTTACCTTCTTAGGTGAGATAACTTTCACTAGGGTTTACTTAACGAAAACGAATACAATAATAACTTTGTTTTTCCTCGATATCTGGCAAATGACGCCTTAACACACTAAACTATGGTTTTATCTGCAAACAGGAATAAAAGTAGTATTGTACTCTTATGAAATCAGTAAAAAAATCTGCTTTCTGGGTTTCTGCCAGTTTTCACAACCAAGGCTTGGCCCAAACTTTCTCTACTAATGCTTCTAGAAATCTCCCGAGCGCCAAAAAAAAAAAGAGAAAAAAGAAAAGATTAACTACAACCTTGATGAAAGTGGCAAAAGTGGAGTGTTTGATGCATCTCTAGGCACACTTGATTTATTTTCTAATTCCGATTTTTGATGTGACAAGTGAATAAACCTTTCGCTTTTTATTGACTATTTATTAAAGAGACTGATGACAATAAGGGATTAATTTATGGTGAGTATTAGCTTTATTGTAGGTATTATTAGTATAAATATCTATAGTTTTGTTCGTACAATAACAAAACTGTAACACAGCGGTCCAAGGCTATTCGAATGCCATCTGATGGAAATTGGTACTATACCTTCTTAAGAAGGGCGATGCAGTCAAGATCCAATCTCACAAAATTTCGAAAGTGGTCATGTTTTTCTTCGACTGTGATGCTATTTCAAAATGATTGATCTCGCATAACCAACCTATTTCGGTATAAGGATGTTCTCTACCAGCTTTTAATTTTTTTTCTCTTTAAATAATACAGTCGAAATAACAAATGTAGCAGTAACCACTATAAAAAGATCGACGTTCGAGGCCAATTATGTTAGTACTTTTAAAAAGAGGTAAAAACGAAGCATTCGTTGGGCCTCGCCTTGCCTCGTTCACGTTCGTACTCAGATAAATACGCGCCTACAGTGACAAAGACCCTTTCCGATTCAAAAGACCAAGGCTCACTGTTGATTCGATATAGGTCACCGATCCGAGTCCAAAACCGGTATTTTAAATTTTTGCCCTAACCTATCCTTCGGACTGTAAAATGATCCAGGTAAAAAAAACGGGTCTTCTGAGCTCTACACACTTCTAATTCAGCGTTTTAGTCTCATGGAGAGAAGTACACTGAAGATGGCATATATATGCGAAAGGTCGTCAAATAGTTTAAAAATGACACGTTTTAAATTTATTATGTCGTAGCAATCAAAACACCTCGATAAATAAATAATAATAAAAAAGAAAAATTAAAGATATTTTCCTAGTCGAGTATTATTTGACAATAAAATAGTAACTATTGCATTACTTATTTTAAACGAATAGTTTTCCTATTTTTGGTATTTAATTTACTTCGAGAAAAACCGAATTTAAGTATTAGAATACGCGCCGGGCCTTCTTAATATAAATTTCAAATTTTAATTCGAAAAGTTTAAATTACTTCTTCTTTAGACTTACCTGGGACAGATTTTGGCTTACGATATTTTTAGAAAATTATGTGAAATAATGTTGGGAAGTAAATTAAACAGTTTTTAATTACTTGGAAATTAAGTAGTCAGTTAGGACCGGTAAAACGTTCTTGAAGCTGAACCAAATCAAATCATTTGAGTACCTTCTGAATTTAAATTTTTAAAGTTTTCTGGTAAGAGTTATTAGAGCTGTATAAAAATATTTTAAGAATTGCATTACATGTTTTACTTGGGTAATAAGTTAGCTAGCTTGTTGAATTTCGCGTAATTTAAGCTTAGTTTGAACGACAGCTGTTGCGTTATTAAGTTGACTATTTGATATCACCGCTGGATTTTTGATGGACCCTCGCATTGTTATTTACTTTTAAATATGTTTTATTATTCTTATAAGTTTAAGTATTTCACTCTATGCTAACATATAGTACATGAATATGTCTCTGTTATAATCAACCTCCGGTTGATGAGTTTACAGCTATTGCTTCGGCGTAGCATTGCACCTAGGAGCAAGGGTGAAGCTCGTAATGATTTATGACGCAGACTTCGGTAAACCATTAACTGTATTTTGTTTGTTATTAACCTGGGAGCCATGAAACATCAATATGTATTTGTGAGATATTGATTAAATTTGGTATATCTATTTTTAAAGGGTTTGATTTAGCTTGCCTTGTTTGTGTCTTGTGTGGGTCAAATCTATTAATTGAAATTTTACCCCCTTCCTGTTGACCGATTGGTCTGAAATTTGGTACACATCTTTAGTTCAGACAATACAATTATATATATTCAGTATCATTGGAAATCCAAGATGGCCGCCGCCACAAAATGGCGGATTACATATTTTTTTACAACCCCCTCAATATGGATATCAAATGAAAGGACTTGACTAGTAGAATAAAGTACACAATGAAAAAATTTCAAATCCAAGATGGCCGCCACTACAAAATGGCGGATTACATTTTTTTTTCAATCCCCTCAATATGAGCATCAAACGAAGGGGCTTTACAAGTAGAACACAGTACACTTTAGGAAAAAATTCCTAATCCAAAATGGCACCAGAAATAAAACGGCGGATCATAGAGTTTAGACACTCAATACATTAAGACTGAAATCTAGATATCCATTAAAAACAAAGGACTTTGTCAACTTAGAATCGTGATTCAAGCATGAATCCCCTATCCAAATCAATATTTCGTATAGTGTCTAAAAATGGTACGTCGTTAGCGGTACACCACCCAAGTTAAGGTAAAAGGTTAAAACACGCCGAGGAGTGTTTGGCATTAGGGTGGACAAAAATGATATGTTGTTAACGTTTTCCCCTCAAGACTTGGGACCATCTTGTAATATAAAAGCCTTGCCCCTCTATTGGACCTCTGGAAGGGTCTACCGTTATAATGTCCATTACTCGTGGGAACAAAATGGTAAAAAATAATAAAAAGACAAAAATAAAACAGAAACTGCAACACAAAGGAAAAGAAGGATTCAAAAAGCGAAAGAAAATTATACAGCAAAACGTGTTAAATAGAATGAAAGTGAAAAAGAGCCGACTACAAAAACGAAGAGAGCCGTTAACATCAAAAATGCCTCAACAATATGAAGTTAGGTTAAGAAAAAACATAAGAAACGAATGGAGCAGTTAGCGTCAGAAACACCTGAGCAATATGAAGCCAAGTTTACACAGACAGCTGTTAGTGTTAGAAATGCCTCAATGCCTAGGTTAACACAAAAACGTGAGAGACAAAGAAAACTGTTGGCATCAGAAACAATTGAACAACGCAAAACCATATTAAAAAATATTTGTAGGAGCAAAAGTTATGTTACGGTCCAATATTGACGGCTACATCACTGAAATTGTTTGGCCTCAGTTTCGTCGAACCCAAATGTACGAAACAGTTGTACCGTCAGTTCGAATCGACTTTGGAAGAAATAGCGTACATCTTATTCACCTTAAAGCCATACAGTTTCTAGCAAAGTTCTATTATGGGACGGCTGAAAGACGGACGTTGCCCTTAATTTTGTCATGGGCTTCCACTGTTCACAAAAGGCAGCACTGTAGACCACACAGTTGTGTATTTGGGCTCAAAATTGTTTAACGAAGTACAAGCTTACATGGGACTAAGTAGAGAAAAGTCTTTGGAAGGATTATATATTGAGGAGTTAGATTGCAACAAACTGACAGAGAAGAAACCTTGTAATAATAAGGTACTAAATGAACTATATAGAATGAAAAAAATTAACTAGCTAAATAAAAAACTAAAAACTTGAAAATAAAATAAGTAAAAAAAAATTAAGTTTATCGATTTGGTTGTAAAGAAACACAATAATGATGCAGATAATGTACTAAAAGCTAAAAAATAATTAAGTAGGTACCAGATACCAGCAATCATAGCACTCTCCTCATCAATTTAGGGCATTGATCGGACTAAAATAAGATCGTGGGGTGTAGCGTAACCTGAGTAAATATGTAAATGATCGTTCTCTGATGTCAAGCAATGATAGTGACGGATTTAGTTTTACACACATTTTGCATAAGTTATCTATTGAGAAGATGTATCCAAAGCATATAATGATATGAGCGGTTGACGGTAGATAATATAAATTTGACGCGCCCCACGATTTTATTTTAGTCTGATCAGTGTCCTAGATTGATGAGGAGAGTGCTGTGATGACTGGTATTTGGTACCTATCTAATTATTTTTTAGCTTCTAGTACATTATCTGCATCATTCTTATGTTTCTTTACAATAAAACCGTTTAACTTATTTTTTTTTACTTATTTAATATAATTATATAAGACATAAATTAATTCACCCAGTTTACTGAGTATCTTGTGCCATACGAATGTATTACTGGAGTGGACTTTTGAAAGTTTCGATATATGCAATTGACAGTTAGAAAATATGACGTGATTTTAGAGAAAATTCTCTATATAATTAATAATTAGATATTTAGAAGCAGCAAATCCACAAAACTGTGAAGAAAAGCATAACATTTTAACTGTTAAGCCCATTTCGAAACTTTCCAAATAAATTTATATCCCATATCGACAATATTTTATAAAGATTAAACTTTTTCGCTTTCCCATTTTTCTTTGGATTAACTAAAAAGGTTGTCCCCTCTTTTGTTAAGCGATTTTGGAATATAAGCTGAGAATTTATGAGTTTTCTTCTTTTTTTCCTTTTATTGTAATCCATTCGCTCCGCATAATATTTACGTCTCTTCAGTTGAATATATTTTCGTTTATAAAATATGTACATACATGAATGTTATTTCAATCGTTCATATCAATATTCTGTGGCTATTTTTATAAACATTCAGTGGCGCCTCTGAAAAATTCGATGTTTGAGCTTTTGTCCTGAGATTAAGTGTTTCGACTGGTATTCTTTTATGTTCATCATCTGAAGTATTCGAAAGGTTTAGTCATAAAAAATTAGTTTTTCAGAATTTTACATCAGGTGGTTTTAAAGATTCATAAAAATACAACCTTATAAATTATCAATGCTTTTTTAAATTCTTTAATTGGATCATGTTGTGTTTATTTAAATATTATTTCTTATAAATAATAGATTGGTGATTTCTTCTAGCCCAATAATGACTTAAATGACAGTCCATAGATGACTGAAACACAAAATCTAACTCCAACTGACCAAGGTAACTTTTTGATTTTTTTGGTTATATTATGGGAAGTGTTAATCACATTGCTTTCCATGGACCTGATAGATAATTAGATAATTAAGAAACCAACAAAATGGATTTTATGGATCCCTGTCGGAGGGTTTTTCACTGAGTAAAGTCGAAAAAAAAACGCTTCTTTGGTAATTTACAATATTAAGTGAAAATATATGTGCGTAAAGTTGGGGATCTGTACACTGAGACCTGGTAGATCTATTGTGCCCCCCTGCTACTGCCGAGGCGTAAGAATTACCTTACTGGCTAGAACAGGTCCTCCAGTCCTATTTCCCTCAGAAATCTTAAGATGTTGAATGGCTTCAGGGTGGGTAGCTCCCCTTCTTCGATTTAATATGTCCCCAAGAACCACATCCTAGGGTTTTCTAGAGCGCTGCGCTCTGAAAGGATATGATTAGAGGTTTCGTCCTCCTCCTCACAGAATCTGCACTCTTCTCGTCCTGTAAGTCCGAGTTTCTTGAGGTGTCCCTTCAGGTGGCAATGCCCCGTTAGGACCCCTGTCAGAACTCTGAGTTGATTTTTATTTAAGCTGCATACATTCTTTGAATTTCTTCTGGTCGTAGTTCCCCAGAAGTATCTTCGCTTGTCTCAATCCTTGCAGCTCCGTCCAATAATTGGATCTCCTGCTTTCTTTTTTTATCTTTAGTTCTTCCAGCATTACGCTGCTACTGATTCCACAGAAAGACTCTGGTCCCAGAAATGATATCTCAGCCCCTTTCCTCGCGAGCCTGTCTTCTATTTCATTCCCCTCTATTCCGGTACGTCCCGGTACCCACATGAAGGTGATTTTATTATTCTTCCTCAAATCATTTAGTTCCTCTAGGCATTCCCAGACCATCTTTGAACTGACGACTTGACAGCTCAGCGCACTGATAGCTGCTTGACTATCCGACATGATGATAATCTCTTTGCCGTGATAGTTTTTCTCCTTGTTAAATTGAATATATATCCTAATGGCATGTATTTCTGTCTGGAAAATGATTGGTGACTTACCCAAGCTATGGTAGTGTTTGGAGCCAGGTCCATAAACTCCTACTCCAATTCCGTCCGTTATTTTCGATCCATCTGTATACCATATAATTGATTTCTTGTTGAGATTTTTAATGGTATTTCTATCCCATTCGCTCTTGCAACTCAACTTTGTGCTGAAGATTTTCACAAAGTTTGTCATTTCATTTTGGGGCATGTCCCAGATTTGTTGATTTCTGGATGAGAGACTGGGCCTTCGTTTTATGACCTCATCTCTCATCATCCTATAAATCATCCTCTTTACCATCTCTAGAAATATATGTAGAGGTGTGAGGTTTAGAATTACTTTTTGGCGGCCATTGGGCAGGTTTTCATTGCCCCGGTTACACATGCGCAGGCCAGTCTTTGAACTTTGGAGAGGTTAGCTCTCGCATTAGCCAGACTGGCTCTTTTGTTCCAAATCACTGCCCCATATGTGATAATTGGTCTCACTATTGCAGCGTACATCCACTGCAGGATTTTGGGTTTGTACCCCATCTTTTTCCCGCAAAGTTTCCACTGACCATCAAGACTTTTGCAGCCTTGTTGATTACTTCTTTTTCATGCTTATTCCGGAGGAGTTTGTTATCTATGGTCCGTCCCAGATATTTAACCTCTGATTTCCACTCAATAACATTTTCATCCACTCTGATGGTTTTCAGATTGAAGTTTCTTTTTTTTTGTGGTGATTTTGGTAGGGTTGATGTTTAGTCCCATCATCTGGTACCATTTTTTACTGTATTCAAGCCCTCTTTGAACTATATCAACTATATCACAGAGGGTATTCTCAAATTTGCTTCTGAGGTTAATCATTTCGCAGAGGAGCTGGTCTACAATAAGTGGAGAGACTGCTCCTCCCTTGAGGGCATTCTCTGGTGATACAGAAGGCGATAGTGTCTTGTCCTAACTCTGTCTCCGCTATTCTAGTGGAGAGAAGTCGTGCTATCCATTTGGATGTCTTTTCGTCCACTCCCCTGTCGTCGAGTGCTCTTTTGACTGTCTCATGTAGAGTGTTGTCAAAAGCCCCTTCTATATCAAGAAAGGCACGTATTACAGTTACCTTCTTGTTCAGTGCTTCTTGAATCTCAAATTTAATTGTATCAGTGCGGTTTCCGTAGGCCTACCCTCTTGATACGCCCACTCTATATCCAGAATAACCGTTGCAGTGTTTTAAAAGACTTGTAAGTATTTTTTAAAATTTCAGGCACAGTTTCAAAAGCCAATCTCCTTTAAAGTATTTGAGCTTGAAGCTTTCAAAAAATTTTATTTTAAATTTTTTTTAGAAATTGTTACACATCGGACCTTGAAATCCATCACGCTGCCACTGTAATCATCCGACTAGTTTTGTTATTTATTTCAGTAAATTTCTACTAACACAAACAATAATATTTTTATTTAAGTATATATGGAAATATTTTTATTATATTTTCATATAATCGCACGTAAAAATGCTTTTAAAATAATTACCTTTTCTATCGTATAACCAATCATATTGATAAAAACTGTATGCAATAATTTTGTTATTCCTTTATTTTATTCAAGTTATCACAACGAGAATATTTACCATGAGTTTAATACTGTCCACTATAAATAATTAATTCTTAAATAGCCACAAAGGTTATGTTATAGTTCAATAAATAAATATCACAACAATAACGAAATTTTGTTATTATTAAGACAAATAAGATTTATCTTTTACATATTATCGTAAAAATATACATTTTAAACATAAATATAACTTTTAAACGGTTTTAAACACTTATAGGGAAGCGGTTTACTGCCCTAAGGAGAGAGGATGAAATTTTTTTATTAAATTTGATATATTTTTTGAGTAATTTTTCTTAATAAAATTTTTTATTCTAGTGGGACGTCAATTGTTATTAATTAAAACTTGCAAAGAAATAAAATACACGGATTCAATTCGAAAGATAAAACGCGTTAAAATAAACACTTTTTGTCTCTTGACAAATTTTCGAAAAATGCTGTCTTTTCGAGATATTTGCAATTTTATGCAAAAAAATTACGAAATTCGTCATTTTTGGAATTTTTTTCCTAAAAACTAATAAACGGATCGTATCCTGAAAAATGCATAGCAGTCTTTGAATCTTCAACTTCAACAGAGATTTTTTTGATATGGGCAAATGGAGTCTGTGATGCTGAAAGTAGAATTCAAAAGTAAACCTATGATTTTTCTGTTGAAGTTTCAAGGATTGCTATGCATTTTTCAAAATTACGATCTGTTAAGTAATTTTCGAAAAAAAAAAATCCAAAAATGACGAATTTCGTAATTTTTTTTTATAAATCGCAAATATCTCGGAAAAGAAGCATTTTTCGAACAATTTTTAAGGAGTGAAAAGTGTTTATTTTGACCTGCTTTATTTAGAAATGTGATTAGATTCCGTGTATTTTATTATTTTGTAAGTTTTTAACAATTGGCGGCCTACTCGGACAAAAAATTTTCATTAAAAAAAAAGAATTTCGTGTATTAGAAATTCGAAAAAAAAATTTGGGCGGTACATTGCGTTTCTAAGCATCTTTTTAGGGATAAACCGCTCGCCTATTAAGAGCCATGTCTAGTTCAACATTGGGCGCATTTTAATTTACTACTTTTTAATTCCAGTAGTACTAGTACTACACACACTTTTTTAAAACAGAGATGAATCCAACCTACCTCTTTGGAGAGGGCGAATCACAAAAGCAAACAAAATGTCGAAATTACTCCCACCTACCAAAAATACATAACCGGGGCAGGCAAGTCTATTTCTTTTGAATTTGAAGCTCTTGCGAGGGCGACTGCCCACTTCGCCCCGTCTCCCCTTGAATCCGCCCCTGTTTTAAAATTTCAGTTTCCCAGGATCACGAAAGTCACAAGTAAATTCTTATGCATTCAGAAAACGAGCAAACTACCTTGAGTATTTTAATTTTTTTGTCATTAATCGTCTGGTTTTCCAAAATCTTAATTTAGGCCAGAAATCAAACATTTATTTTTCGATGAACAAAATAGCTCATTGTCGATTTAATAGTTTTTGAGAAATCGCGTCACCCATTAAAAATTGCTGTTTTGAAAAAAGTAATGCGATTAAGCTTAAAAGTGAAGTGTTTACACTTAGATAAATGTATTATTTATTTCTAAAAATACATATGTTACAATTTATAATTCATTAAGCTATATACCTATATTCCAATAATAAGTTTTATAAGAATCAATACAGGTATAACAGAAGCTTATTCTGCTTGTAACTATTAATAAATCTTATCTTACGGCTCCGAACATTTTTGGAGAAGTGTAGTCGAGTACAGTTTAGAAGCTTATACTGTCATCAATTTTCATCGAATCAACGTAAAGTTTCCAATATTTCAAAAAAATAATATATTTTTTGAAAATTGCAACTAGACAAGACTCTTAAAAAAACAAGTAAAAACATACAATTCTATAGTGATTAAATGATCATTCTCTTTAACATGTTTTTTCAAGATTTCAGTTTTTACCATTTATTTTGCTCATTCGCTGAATAATTAGTCCTAAAATCACCTATAACCAACATATAAATACTTATTAGCTCTCACACTCCGACATAACTTCATGTTTTAACTCCCTAGCCTTTGCCTGTAACTCTTTCATACAGGTACAATTCAAGTTTCTATTATTTAATATTTGCACTTGTCTTACCGCACTTACCACATCAATAGGTATACACTTTAACTGACGATTAGCCCTTATGTCAAAGAGTCTCACATTTTTAATATTTTTAAAAAGGTCCTTTGGAATTTCAGTTAAATTATTTTTCGCTACATTCAAAACATGTAACTGGGTCATCTCACTTAGCATTGTACTTCTTAATTGAGTCAGCTTATTTCTATCAAGCCATATCTGTCCTAACTTTTTCAAGCCCCCAAACGCCTGAGGATCTATCACGGAAATCTCATTTTTACTTAAAAATATTTTCACGTCAGGTATCTTTCTCTCATCATTTAAAATGTCCCTCCTGGCAAAATGTTTAAAGGCGTTTGCAGGAATTTCCTTTATAAAATTTCTCCTGACTGACACTAGGCTTAATAAGGGTGTGTTTTTGAACCAGTTGCTGTCCCAAACAGAGATTTTGTTGGAATTTAACTTGATTTTCGTTAATTTGGGCATGTTATCAAAAGCATCACTGTCTATTATTTTAATTTCGTTTTTGTTTAGGAATATAACTGTTATTTGAAGGGAGTTAAATACTCCTGCCTTGACGTGTTCTACTCCGTTTTCCTTGAGGTTTATTCTTGATAAATTAGGCAAGTTTTGGAAAGCTCCCGGCTGTATCTCACAGATTCCACAGGAGGCCATCGTGAGATCCTCCAGATTTCCAAGGTCTCTTATTGCCCCTTGTAATAACACCGGTATATTAGCACCAATTTTCAAATAAGTACTATTTGGTACATTACTAGGATTAATACTCCGAACTTCAATTAAAACTTTCTTGTCACTTCTTTTTCTTGTTTTGTACCATCCATTGTTGAATAGTACATCTCTATGAACACTAAAGACTTCCAAAATTATTACTAAAATTAACAATATTGTACTAACCAACATTTTGAACAAGGAAAACTAAATCCATTTTCGCCAAGTAAGTTAAAAATATCGTCATATATGCTGAGAGTAATATTTAATTAGAGATGGGCAAAATCGAATTCTGTTATTTTAATTCCAACAGAGTTTAAAAACATTTAAAAGATCACTTAAACTTGGTAGTTAATCAGAATAGTGAAAAGATAAAATGTTTTTCTAATTTGTTATGCTGTACAACAGGTAAAAGGAACAATAATTTATCATTTTTTTACATCAAGAAGTACGAAAAAATCTAAAATTGCCATAAACACTGAGAACGATTTCTCTCAGTTTTATACTTATAATAGAAAAAAACAAATAGGTTAGTAATTTTCGAATACAAACTGTTCGAACTTTATTATGAAATTTGTATACGCAGTGTTACCACTTTTACATTTTGGAGTTAGACTATAGTTAGTTGTATTAGTTTTTATTTCATTGTAAACGTACATATAAATCTTTATCAAAGCAAGTGATAATGATTGAGAAGCCCTTATGTATCATGTACTAGCAGTTAGGTGTCGCGACCCGCGGTGGTAGTGAAGGACGATTTTGGGAAGCTAATACATTACGCAACAATAATTAATTTGCCTTTTTTGCTATTATTCTACTTCTTTTATGATATTAATGCGAAATAAACTGCCACCATCTACCAATGAACTTTGAACATAATCGATGAGATAGTCTTAGCATTATCTGGTAAAATAGTTAAAACACATTCTAACCCATTTCAGCTTTACAAGAAGGAATTTCAAAAAATACATAAGTTACTTTTTACATACTCGTATGCAGAATGTGCAGGTCTAAAAATCACGCTTGTGTCCTGATTTACCGCAGAGAAATTTACCTTTCAATGAGTAATCGCAAAATTAGTGTATTACCCTCGGTTCTCATTTTAAAAGGCAAATATCGAAAAATCAAAAAACTACTTTTTAGATATTGTTATTAACTATCTTCTGAAACCAAAATCGAGTCCATATCTCTCTTTAATCAAGAGATATCGATAAATTTAACAACTTATAATTTACTCATTTTCAGGTTTTTGGAGAGGAAATTTTGAAAAATTCCTTCTTAGTAGGTATCTACCTGTCAATGCTAACCTTTTCCTAAAATTTCATATTCTATCTTTAATAGTTTGGGCCGGGCGTCATATGTCAGGAGAATGCTGCTTATAAATTCTTGTTAAAATATAACCATCACTCAATCAGTTTCCGGTGGAACTAAGACAAACAACTATTTTTCAGAAATTTCACTTTATTCATCAAGATACTCCTCTTCTGAACAGATACATTCATTCCAATGCTGCTATAACTGTTCAATGCCATTTTTGTCTTTACTCTCAAAATGAACCTCAGTTTCAGTAATCATGTCTTCATTTGAGCCAAATTTCTTTCCCTAAAGCACCTTTTTGAGATCTACAAAAAGCAAGTAGTAGCTGAGAGCCAGATCTGGGTAGTATGGTGGATGGGGAAGCAATACGAAGCGTAATTCATTCGATTTTACCATCATTTTCATCGACTTCTGACACGGTACATTGTTTTGGTGAATTAGCATTCTTTTTTTGCATTTGAGGCCATTTACTCAATCGATCCAATAAGGCCATGCAATATTCAGTATTGATAGTTTTATCAAGAAGAATCGTCGACGCATTGTTGTTTTTGATCCAGTGTGAGTAAACGCGGCATCCACTTTGCAAACAACTTACGCATGCTAAATTTTCGTGTGAAATTGTAAACACACTACCTTTTGATATTTTTAAGGTATCAGCTATTTTACGCAACTTCACTTTACGATCAGCGAAAACTATTTTGTGAATTTTTGTATGTTTTCTGAAACAACTGCCGATTTTGGGCGACCAGAGGCATCATCGGTGATTGTAGCGCCACGTTTAAGTTCAACATACCAGTCAATAGTAGTTGATTTCCCTGATACAGAATCCCCATAATGCTTCAACGGTATTTTTTCCCATCAGAAAATAATATTTGATCAATACACGAAATTATCTTTTATCCGTTGTTTTCAAAATAACAAAAGTTGTTTCACTAAAACCACTGTAACTTGTAAACTAATGATCGGAATGTCATGAAATTTTGATACTTATCATTTGAAAGTTAGTACTATCCAGAAATCATATGAGTGTGTCAATAAAGGTGCCATCTATGGGTTAGCCTGGGAACCTATTGAGTGATAGTTCTTACAGCACATTTTGTCCAACTTCGTCAAAATACTTTCTAATAATATGTATATTATTTCACTGCTATCACTTCTTCTGGTAATTTCGTTTTCTTTCAACGAATCTTGGTGAACATATTCGAAAATTTCACCTTGTTAACAGTAACTAAATAATTTTGTTGTTATATATCAATATCCTTACCTTAAATTCTTAGGCCAGGAAATACAGCTTGTTCTTTTTCTTGCTGTAGAATGTTGTACTTTTCTGGGTGTCTCATTACGTTACTGCAATAATAAAACTTCCTGGTCTTTACAGTATTGATTATTTTTCTGTCCTTTCCCATTCCATTTATTCTCTCAACCGTCAGTTGTACCTTCAGAGTTCGCAGCTTCAAGTCTCTTTAAAATGCTTTCTGTGAGGGAACAGAGAACAAAAAGACAGAAAAACAAAAATGTTATATATTCTTATAGTGAGTATTAAGGACATAACTTTTTTATTTTAGTTAAAAATGATGCAATTCAACAGAGATCACAAAAGCCACAGAACCTCTGTCAAAGGTTCTACAAGATATTTTAACGATTTGTTAAGATTAGTACTGGTTATTTTTTAATTTTTATATGATTTTATTTTTTATTTTACTCCCTAAAAGCTATTTTTACATTGATACTTTATCATCCTGAACTAATCTGGTTCAAATTCATTATTGTATGACGGACGATATACTTATTCTAGATACGTAAAAATTACGATATATGTGTCTTTGTGATTAAGACATTCCCTCTTACTACATGACGAAGGAACTGAAACTCACATCAACCAAATTATCTACTAATTTGAACCTAATACATCCTTCTGTGACGTTACCGATATAAACTGAAATACTGAATTGATATTAGAACAAATGCAATTTTATTATCGCTTAACATCCGGTAATAATACATAATATTTCCGCAGAATTTGTTTACATTTACTATTTCGGTTCAATTTTTTGTGTTTTCTATATGTGCTATTTTCAAAAATGTGTTTAAGGGAAGTGGCAACATGTCCAAGGATAGATCGGAGGGCATGGTGTGAGAGTACATTTTTTGGAAAAAGTATATACGACTGTCATAAAAAAACTTCAGGTTTTTTTCCCCTATTCCGAATAACTAACTTAAACTTATAAAGGGTGTTTTTTTATAGAGGTATAGAACTTTTAAATGGAATAAAACAAAGATGAATCTTTTAAATTGACATGAAATTTACTTTATTCTGGCATTATAATTTAAATATGACTTCTGGCATATGAACGCCACGGCTGGCTCGGACGTAGTCTAATCTGGAGGTCTAATTTTGGATGACTTTTTCCAACATTTGTGGCCGTATATCGGCAATAACGCGACGAATGTTGTCCTCCAAGTGATCAATCGTTTCGGGCTTATCGGCGTAGACTAGCGACTTCACATATACCCACAGAAAATAGTCTAGCGGCGTTAAGTCGCACGATCTTGGAGGCCAATTCACGGGTCCAAAACGTGAAACTATGCGGTTACCAAACGTTTCCTTCAATAAATCAATTGTGGCAAGAGCTGTGTGACATGTTGCGTCGTCTTGTTGAAACCACAGCTCCTGCACATCATGGTTGTTCAGTTGATGAACGAAAAAGTCAGTAATCATGGCTCTATAGCGGTCACCATTGACTGTAACGTTCTGACCAGCATCGTTTTTAAAGAAGTACGGACCAATGATTCCACCAGCCCATAAATCACACCAAACAGTCAGTTTTTCTGGATATAACGGTGTCTCAACATACACTTGAGGATTATCGTCACTCCAAATACGGCAGTTTTGTTTATTGACATATCCATTCAACCAAAAGTGAGCTTCATCGCTAAACAAAATTCGCTTATGAAAATCGGGATCAACGGCAATCTTGTTTTGGGCCCATTCACCGAATCTACGCCTTGCTGGGTGATCGTGTGGCTTCAATTCTTGCACGAGTTGGATTTTGTAAGCACGCAAACCAAGATCTTTCCGCAAAATCTTCCATAAAGTGAATGGACACATATCCAATTCCTGTGCACGATGGCGGATAGACTGATTTGGGTCTTCCTCTACGCTACGCTCTACAGCAGCAACGACTTCTTCTGTACGCACTGTACGACGTCTCTGTGGATGCGTATTATCATTTAGAGTAAACGTGGTGCGAAAACGTTCCATAGTTAATCGAATTAATTGCTCTGATGGACGATTATGTTGACCGTAAAATGGACGTAGTGCGCGATACGTATTTCGAACAGAACCATGATTTTCAAAGTAAATTTGCACAATTTGAAAGCGTTGTTCAGGCGTCAGTCTATTCATGTTGAAATGCCAAACCAAACTAAGCATAAATCACTTGACAGCTGACAAAATGAGCGCCATTTAAAAAAGTTTTGCCAACTTAAAGTTCTATACCTCTATAAAAAACACCCTTTATAAAGCGCTACCTTAGAATATTCTCGAAATAATTAAGGCCCTTTTTAGACAGTCATTTTTGTTGTCCTTTCCGTTTTAGTTAAATGGTAAGTTAAACTAACGTCTCAACTGAAATGAAATGAAAATGAGGCCTGTTAAATAGACGATCATTCATTCTACAGCATCTTGTTTAACTAATCGTGTAAACACTCTCATTTAATCGGTACTCGTTCTAGTTTTTATTACAGTAAACATCAAAAAGATTACTAACAAAGTATCTTGTTTCTGAAACTATAGTGCGTTATTGTTCTTTCCAATTTAGAACGACAAATAAAATCATAGTTAGGATGTCCCACGTAAAATACAGGCAATCCAAGTAAAGAATTTTAGAAAAGTTAAAGGTGCTATAATTAAAGGCGAAATAAGAAATACAAAAATAAAAGAGAAGCTAAAAATAGAAGCTATATAAGAGGGAGATAGAAAGGAGACAGCTGAGTTGGTGGGGTATTCTGCAATCAAAAGCAATCTAAAAGAGAAAATCGACACAAATATTGAATGGAGTTCTGGAAGAAATACTGAAGAGGAAGGAAAAAATATGGGCTGAGACAGGGAAGATTGTAAGAAACAAGAAAGAATGAACAAAATTTGTGTATGAGAATTATGTTTAGAAAATAATTAGAACTAAGTTGTTACATTAACTCTACACCTTTTTAATGTAATTTCCAAATTTCATTTTCCTATCTCTTCCAGTTCTTAAGTTTAACACCCATGAATCATCAAAAATCAAAAGTCTTTCCACAGCTCGAGAAATTTGAAATTTGTTATGTCTTCTGTCCATACAAAACAGGAACTTTTGAATTTGAGTTTTTAAAGTTGGTACAATTATAAATGACTATGAAGTAAAATTTTAATACGCTACACATATTAATGAACAAGTTACAGTATTTTTGGTTGAACGTTGTCTATGCTTTGTGGGGATACCGAAATGAATTGCAGGAAATTGCGTTTTAAGTAAAATGAACTTTACTTCAACGTTGGACGGTTATCAACACGAGAATTTGAGAAAGGCTAAGGCTCGAAAATCTCCGAACTTCAGTTAGAGAACTAGCAGATGAGTTGTAAATTTCAAAATATCTGTCATGTGAAAACAAACGAAATCGATTAATCCTGCAATGATTTTAAAGTAGCCAACAACCCAAACTTCTTGAACTGCATCAATACCGGCGACGAGAGACGTCTAAGGAAGTTTAAAATGTAAGTCATGCTCACTGTCTTCTACGATTATCAACGCGTGGATCACCAAAAGTTCTTCCTGTAGGACCAAACGGTTAACAAAGAATAATGTGTAACCTTTATGCGTCATTTGCGTGAGACTATACGCAAGAACACCCAGAATTATGCTACAACAGTGGACTTTTACACTACAATAATATAATAGCTCACACTTCTCGCACCGTTCGTGAATTTTTGGCGAAAAAGTCAATCAGTATCATTCGACCAGCACCGTATTTGCCTAATATGTCACCGTGCAATTTCTTTTTGTTCCCGAACTTCAAGTTGCTACTTCGAAGGTCCCATTTTGCGACCACTGAAGATATACTCGTAAAAAGAAATTCGGATTTAAACTTGTAGCTCGAATTGGGATTATTTTAACGGAGACAAAATAAATAACTTTGTACGTTGTTCTTAAATTCCAATTATTTCCTTATAGAAGTAGAGTTAGTTTATTGTACTGAATCTAGAATTCGATATTTTCTCATAACGCCGACAAATAAGTATGATAATTCAAGAATTGTCATCGGTCATTCTGGTAAGAGAAAAAATCTAAAAAGTCTTACTACAGGTCTACAAGTAAAATAATGATCTTTAATAGGAAACTAGTAGATATATTTCCCAAGTTGATTTTTTATTTAAGTTCCATTTTATTGAAGAAAATTAAAAAATACAAAAAATGCACATTCCTAAATTATTATTTAATGTACTTTAAACGAGGTCGAATAAATATCGCGGGTTATCGTAGAGATTAATTACAAAGCGTAATTATTATTTTAAATTGCGGGAAAAGTAGACTTGTTTAATTTTTCTGCTATTCTCGGAAGAGATACTTTGAAGCACTGTGTAATCAAGGGTTTTCTTTAAGCAGTACTTTACTGAGAAATATTTAGTCTGGAAATTTAATTTTTGCAATGGTTTAGGTGTTTATAAACGGAGTGATGAAATTTTATTGGTGAATTATTGTAATTGCTTTATTGGGAGAAAGTAGTCAAAATAGTTAAAAATATTGCCAAAGTCCTTAATGCAGTTTTTAATAATAATAATAATTGTGAAAAAAATAACATCATCGCAACTCAACAGAGAGGATGCACCAGGGGAGCAATGGGATGCAAGGAACAATTGATTGTTGACTCTGTCATATGTAACCAGCCCTGTACCAACCGAAGAAACCTCTTTGCTGCCTATGTGGATTATAAGAAGGCCTTCGACTCAGTACCACATGAATGGCTCAAAAATATACTGAGAATGTATAGGGTCGATGATCATTTTGTTTCCTTTTTAGAACGCATCATGTCAACCTGGAGAACTAGGATCCAACTGCAAGTTCCATCCAGCGATACCATCGAAATTAATACAATCCCAATACGAAGAGAAATATTTCAGGGCGATTCGCTAAGCCCATTGTGGTTCTGCCTTGCAATGAACCCTCTGTCACGCCGTTTGAACTCCACCAGATACGGCTTTAGTATTAGAAAAAACAACGAAGAGGTAGCAAGATTGAATCATCTTCTATACATGGATGATCTTAAACTGATGGCTGCTACCAAAAACCAGCTGGAGCAAATGCTCAAAATTGTCAACGAGTTCTCTGGGGATATCGGAATGCAGTTTGGACTTGACAAGTGCCGTATTTTGAACATCGTTAGAGGAAAGATACAACCGGCAGCATTTGAGATGCAGAACGGTGAAACCATTGCTGCAATGGAAGCAGAACAAACATACAAATACCTAGGTATGAAACAAGCTAAACAAATTGACCATCGCACTATGAAGGCCGAATTGACAACCGAATTTGTCAGAAGGGTAAGACGGGTGTTACGAACTAGTCTAAATAGTAGAAATTTGTTTAAGGCGCTCAACACGTACGCATGCTCTGCGCTTAGCTACTCTTTTGGAATAGTAAAATGGAGCAGGACGGACATCGAAGGCCTGCAAAGAAAAATAAGGACACTCCTAACAAAAGCACACAAACACTACCCTCGGAGTGCTATTGAACGTACAATGCTTCCAAGACACCAAGGAGGAAGAGGATTGGTAGACATTGGTAAGCAGCTCGACCAACAAATAAAAAACTTACATTCATATTTCCACAGGTTAGCGGCCTCTTCCATACTACATCGAGCAATATGCGAGACAGACGATTCGACGCCGCTACATCTGAGGGAACGGGATATTGCTTCTCACCACCGAACAGACCAAGAGAAGTTACAAGCCTGGCTACAGAAGCCACTTCATGGACGGTATCCAGATGAGGTCCACCAGGACAATGTCGACAACTTAGCGTCGAACTACTGGTTGATTTCAGGACAGATATTTTCGGAAACGGAGGGCTTCTTGTTAGCTATCCAAGACCAGGTTATTCCGACGAAGAACTATCGGAAATTCATTATCAGAGATCCCTCAATAGAAAATGACCAGTGTAGATATGGCTGTCGAACATCAGAGACGATCCAGCACATAACTGGAGGATGCCAAGCGTTTGCCGCAACCGAGTATAAGGAAAGACACGATTCAGCCGCTAAGATACTCCATCAAGAGTTAGCAGATAAGTTAGAACTATTGCAGATAGGAAAGGTGCCTTACTATAGATATAATCCAGAGCCTATTCTTGAAAACAACGAGTTCAAGTTATACTGGGATCGAACGATCCTAACAGATCAAACAGTTGCTCATAACAGGCCAGACATTATACTAACAGATAAAATTTCTAGGCGAACTACACTAATCGACATCGCTGTACCGAACAACAACAACTTAAGGTCAAAATACAACGAGAAGATCGCCAAATACAGAGATCTGGAGGTGCAAATCCGCAGACAGTGGGCAATGAACAGCGTCCACACGATTCCTATAATACTGTCAACAACTGGAGTGATACCAAAGAACCTCCTGCAGAACATCAAGGGACTGGGCCTTAGTGAACATCTGTATAAACCGATTCAGAAAGCGGTTCTCCTTGCAACCGCGCGAACCGTCCGAAAGTTTGTAGGAAGTGCAGAAGACCACGCCACCTAGGACCCGATAACATGGGAAGGGTGCCCACGGAGCTTCATACTTTTGGTGTCTTTGTATACCTGGTATGAGTGAATAATCCCTGGAGGGAGTGCGAAGCCGTTTGGCTTGTAAATCTTATAATAATAATAACAGAGTTTAATCCTTGTGGTATCCGTATACCTGGAATGAATCAATTTTCCCTAGAGGGAGTGCGAAGTCGTTTGGCTTAGAAATCTATTTAATGAAGGTCTTTATTTAATAAAATATTTTACAGCTATTTTTGCGGAATTAGTGGGCGATTTTCATTTCGTCCTAGATATAAAATATTGCTGACACCTGTTTAGGTAACCCACAAAACTAAATATAATGGAAAATAAATAAAAAATTAAAATTAAAGATTCAAAAAAAAAACAATATCTAAGTAGTTAACAATATAAATGTTAATTTCAATACAGCTAAATGTTAATTTTGAAAAATACAATGTTAATAAAAAAAGTTCAAGAACATACCAACGAAACTGCGCAAAATTCACTCAAGCAGCCAGGATGCTCCTCAAAACCATATTCCTTAAGCTCCGTCTCGACACCGACCCACCTAAAAAAATCAATAGCATATTCATTCTAATATTTGGCAACATTTTACGAAAACGACCTCTTCAACAACTCCAGTGAATGGGAGGAATGATAAACATTCCCTTAAAACAAATACTGATATTATACATATCGCATCGAAACCTAATTTTATAATACAAATATGGGGGTATTTCTTGATTAATTATGAAGAAAAGGTGACAAGTAGAGTACAATTGTTACCTCTGTTGCATGTCCAACCCACCGATTTCTATTAATTTATAAGTAATCGTTGTATCCCATAAATCTGTCTTAAACAAGTAGTCCAAGTCATAGGTAAATATAGTAACGTAAATTCCGAGATGGATGAGACCTACCCAGGGGTGTTGGAGGCAATGTAAAAACAAACCCTACATAAAATGTTACAGCATAAAATAGGTTGGGGCCTAGGGAGAGGGGGTCAAAGTTGGCTAAAACAGATTATTTGATTCTACAGATCAAGGAATATATTTTGGAAAAAAAATTTCAAGCAAAAGTTATAGAGTACTTAAAAACTTACAATATGAGATTTTGTGCGATCATTTTTGTTAATTTGTTATTGCTAAAAGGCTAAAAAAGACTTAAAATTGCTCATTTCTTTTATATCAATTATTTATTGCAAAATGAACTTTTTTGCACTTTTCTGCTTTAAAGGGAGGTCCTCGTCTTTCTCAACAAAATAATATTTTATTATAGTAAATCGGATAATTTATTGCTGAGATATTACTAATTGTTTATCCCAAGACGCAAAATGTCGATTGCTATAATCTTTTTTTGAGTGAACATTTTGACCTCCACAAAGGTTCAATCTCTTCATGAAGGCCTAAGCTTTCATATCTTGTAAAGGGCAAGTAAAAAAATTAAATTTTTGACCCCTTAAATATCGATTAAAAAAATGGGATGTTTTTTTATAAAGAAATGAAGCTCTCTAAATTCGTAGCTTCAAATCAGAAACTCTCGAAAAAATTTGCCGTATTTCTGCAACAAACGGAACAATTTCGGTGTTTTTTTTCTTTATCTGGGGTAGCTTGAAAAATTAGGAATATGGCACATCCCTTTTTTAAAGCAATATTTAAGGGTTTGAAAATTAATTTTTTCATTCGGTCCTTACACGGTATGAAAATTTGGGCCTTCACGAAGAGATTGAGCCTTTGTGAAAGTCAAAATATTCACCCAAAAAAAGTTATGTCAATCAACATTTTGGGTCCTGGGATAAACAAATAGCAATATCTCAGCAACAAATTATCCGATTTACTATTATGAAATATTTTATTCAAAATGACAAGGGTTTTCCTTTAAAAGGTGCAAAAAAAATTATTTCTTAAACCTTTTGTTAAATATTTTTTGTAATATTTTCTTGAGTATAGGTTTTTCCATTAGAGAAACAAAGGACAACAGTTTTTCTGACGTATCGCTCTACATAGTGAGCTTTTTCAAAGAGCTGGTATATTTATTTTAAATCTTGAAAATAAATTTGTGTGTATTATAAAAAAAATTGTGTGTATGTTAAAATTTTTAACATACCTACATAACTACCTGTACCACCATACCGAGAAGAAAATCAAACCTTACCCTCCCCGCCACAGTAATACGGCAGAGGTACATGTTTCGTCTCTACTAGACTCATCAGGGTACCGACATGCACCTGGCTGTGCAAAGGATATATCCACTGCTATTGCATCTCACACGGAGGTATCCGTGAAAGCCGCATAAACATATATACGCCATCCGGTGGGAGGTCGGCGAAGCCGCGTTCAGTATTTACATGCTTCCTTCTGATCTGTCCTTTGCACAGCCAGGTGCATGTCGGTACCCTGATGAGTCTAGTAGAGACGAAACATGTACCTCTGCCGTATCACTGTGGCGGGGAGGGTAAGTTTTGACTTTCTTCTCGGTATGGTAGTACAGGTAGGCCATCATCTCGATGGTGGTGGAATAGGATAAATTGTGTTCCTCAGTAATTTGTTCAAACTGTGCAACCTCTAATATGGAAAGGATATGGTTGGAACGAAGTTTGCATTTACTGTTCGCATTCTACTTCATTCATAGACGGAGCTGCATATAGTTGTACGTTTTGCTGAATGTGATTTCAGCACTACAACGGCATAATGTGGATATATCCACTGCCATTGCATCTCACACGGAGGTATCCGTAAAAGTCGCATAAACATATATATATATATATATATATATATATATATATATATATATATATATATATATATATATATAAATGACCGATTTTAAAGAAATGCATTCGTTGGCATGTAGATTCAAAAAACCTGTTGTAGCTAAGTTTGTCCCCCCTCCCTCTTCGACCCAACTTTTATTTTTTCTGTAACATTTTATATGGGGTTTGTTCCTACATTGCCTCCAACATCGCTGGATAGCTTTCATCCATCTCGGAATATACGTCAAAAATATCACTAATTTTTACCTATAGCTTGGACTAAAGAGTTTTATAGTTTAATATCCAAGGCAAGCAGACATGGGCTATAGACAGTATCGCAGTAATTCAGATGTGAGGGCATTAAGCTATCGAAAAGCAAAGTCTAAAGTTCCCTATTTAGAAAATGCAATTTTGGAAAATAAGTTTTAGGTTTATATAAGCTTTTTTTAATGACTGTTTGATGTTTTAAGAAAATCTTAGATCTTGGTCTAAGTGAAGACCGAGGTATTTAATTGTATTTTTTATGTTAATGTTAATATTAATCACCTTTACAAACTCGCTGTAGTTGTGCATATCAAATTTATAGCGTACACTGCCTGTGAATATTCATCTGGGTAAAAGGACAAATACATTGTACATTATCAGCATAGCAATGCTGTTTACAGGATTTAAAGACGTTAGGAAACATAGAGATATAAATACTAAGAAGTAGAGACAATACAATGGATCTCTGCAGACACCAGTAACAATGCCTATAAGGATGACTTCTTCTCCTTATAAACAAAAGCCTGGGTTCTTCCTGTTAGAAAGTTTGATAACATTTATATTGCAAACTTTTTCCAATATTTTTGAGAGCGTTGGTAAAGCACTAATTGGTCTAATGTCAATGAAATTTGCGGGATTTGGTATTTTAGGAAGGGGAAACACACGCGCCCCCTTCCATTTTCAGGAACCATCAAATGTATTATACAATAATTAACAATATACGTAATGTATGGAAAAAAAAATTTCAGACCAAGGTTAGTTGTTAAAATAGTAATACCATCCAGTTCTATTACGTTACTCTTAATATTTGAAATTATTTTTAATACTTCTAATTCTGAAATGGTTCTGAAATCAAAGTTTGATCATACCAAGTAACTATTTTGAAAATATAGTACTTGATCATAATGTGGAGCTAGATTTGGTATAGAATTTATGAAGTGAGAGTTGATTTGTTCTACATTTGATAAGTGATCAGGTAAATCGGAATACATTTTTTTTATTTACGTTTATGTTAACTAAATATAGCTTAGCCCACAAATAATTATTAAATTATTGTAAGATACCTGAGGTAGGAGTCTGTAATGGGAATAAGGAAATCAAATCGATGAAAAAGATATTATAAATGATGGTATTTTATAACAAATTCCATGAACATGAACATTTTTTCATAGTGTTAATTTAAAAGACGTGTTTTTTTTTCTTTTCTCAAATGTTAAAAATTTAACATTTATTTTAACTAAGATTGCGGTAACTACTCGTATTTAGAGAAATTAGAGCTCATTAAAATTTATCTTTATATTTTGATTTGATTAAAAGGCTTTGTAAAATTTATTCCCAAACCGTGAAACATCCTGCATGTCTCTGTATATAAAGGGTGTTTTTTATAGAGGTATAAAACTTTAAGTTGGTAACACTTTTTTAACTGGCGGCCATTTTGTCAGCTGTCAAGTGATTTATGTTTAGTTTGGTTTGGCATTTCAACATGAATAGACTGACGCCTGAACAACGCTTCCAAATTGTGCAAATTTATTTTGAAAATCATGGTTCTGTTCGAAATACGTATCGCGCACTACCTCAACATAATCGTCCATCAGAGCAATTAATTCGATTAACTATGGAACTTTTTCGCACCACATTTACTCTAAAAGATAATACGCATCCACAGAGATGTCGTACAGTGCGTACAGAAGAAGTCATTGCTGCTGTAGAGCGTAGCGTAGGGGAAGACCCGAATCAGTCTATTCGCCATCGTGCACAGGAATTGGAGATGTGTCCAACTCGTGCAAAAATTGAAGCCACACGATCACCTAGCAAGGCGTAGATTCGGTGAATGGGCTCAAAACAAGATTGCGTTGATCCCGATTTTCATAAGCGAATTTTGTTTAGCGATGAAGCTCACTTTTGTTTGAATGGATACGTCAATAAACAAAACTGCCGTATTTGGAGTGATGATAATCCTCAAATGTATGTTGAGACACCGTTACATCCAGAAAAACTGACTGTTTGGTGTGCTTTATGGGCTGGTGGAATCATTGGTCCGTACTTCTTTAAAAACGATGCTGGTCAGAACGTTACAGTTAATGGTGACCGCTATAGAGCCATGATTACTGACTTTTTCGTTCATCAATTGAACAACCATGATGTGCAGGAGCTGTGGTTTCAACAAGACGGCGCAACATGTCACACAGCTCGTGCTACAATTGATTTATTGAAGGAAACGTTTGGTAATCGCATAGTTTCACGTTTCGGACCCGTGAATTGGCCTCCAAGATCGTGCGACTTAACGCCGCTAGACTATTTTCTGTGTGGATATGTGAAGTCGCTAGTCTACGCCGATAAGCCCGAAACGATTGATCACTTGGAGGACAATATTCGCCGCGTTATTGCCGATATACAGCCACAAATGTTGGAAAAAGTCATCGAAAATTGGACCTCCAGATTAGACTACGTCCGAGCCAGCCATGGCGGTCATACGCCAGAAGTCATATTTAAATTATAATGCCAGAAGGTTATCTTTCGAATAAAGCAAATTTCATGTCAATTTAAAAAATTCATCTTTGTTTTATTCCATTTAAAAGTTCTATACCTTTATAAAAAAAAAACCTTTATAAGTAAAATATCAATAGAAAAAAATGTTACTTTCCTATACTTGACTGATTATTTTGTTAAATCACATAATTTTAAATTAGATTAACGATAGAAAGCACTTTTAAGTTTCCTTCGTCTAAAGTAAAGATTCACATTATTTTTAATACAATCAGTATATATCATAAATCAAATATAGAAAGTGCCATTTCTCCTGAATCGATCGATCTTGATTACCCCTATAGAAAACTAAAGAACTCGAACCTTTCTTTTAAAAGTTATAAACCTTTGATCTCTTATACTCGAACTAAATAATCGACATACGAGACGTTTTTCGAGGTTAGTCTTAAAACCCCTTTAAGTCCGCCATTTTCTGCGATTTTGCAATATTCAATCTGTGGTTTTAGGTCCTGAGAGACGTACGTACTATTAAAGTAGAGGGTTATGTCTTTTTCATAGAGCCCCGGATCCAGAATTAAAACGAATAAAGTCTACAAAATCTAAAGCACTTAAACTAGATTTAAGTGAAATTATTTTAAGTGATGAGATTTTATGAAAGCTAACTTGCAGAAAAATAAATGAAATAAAGTTTCGTTCAGATTATTTTTCTTTCTCTTTATTAAAAAAGCAGCGATGACCAAGGGCGTGCGGAAACAAACTACCTTAAAGTTCAGTGGCTGTTGTTTTTTCTATTTTTTTTAATCGACATAGAAGGAGGTTCTAAATTCTACCGCTATGTAATTTTTTATGTTTATACGAAGATGGTTCAATAAGTAAGGTAAAAAAGGGATAAAAACTACGTTATTATTAATTATTTTTTATTTTTCAACATAATCTCTCTCTTAAAGCTCCGTCCACTTAGTCCAGCCATATTTCCAACTTCTTTATACCTTCTAAAAAGTAAGAAGTATCCAAATCCTCAAAATACAGCCCAAATTACCGCTTCATCTGATGAAAATCTCTGTCCTCTGAGCCACTTCTTTAGGTTATGAAAGAGGAAAAGTCACTAGATGCCTAATCTGCTGAATAAGGTGGATGGGGTACTAGTACTAATTCAAACCGTAATTCATTTAGTTTTGACATTACAACTACAGAAGTTTGAACTCGAGCATTGTCTCGATGAAAAAGAACTTTTTTGCATTGTAGTCTTTGACGTTATTTTTTCAATTCTTCATCCAAATGGTCAAGCAGTGTTTCATGGTAATGCCTGTAATTGTTTGACCTTTTTTAAATAGTCATTAAATATTATACCTTGAGGAAGCAAAAAAAACAGTGGCCATAACTTTTCCGGCCGACGAAACACCTTTCGCCTTTTTAGCGCATTCTCATCAGACGCTCTCTCCTGTTTTGACAACTGCTTCTACTCACTCAGGCTTGTAGTAATGGATCCAAATCTTGTCCACAGTCAAGTATCTATGCCAAAAATCTGCTGAGTTACGTTTAATCATCGACAAACACTGCTCAGAATTGATCTGTCGGGTGAGATTTTGCCTTTTTCCTAATATCTTTGAAAATATAAACATTTGGCCACTCTATATACGTATCTTAACTATTCCTCAGAAAGAACAACTTTCCTCTATTTTATCCGACCTCGTTACGAAAATAGCAATAAATGTACCACTTTATTTCGAAAAAATTACATGACAATGACCATAAAATATTAACTAGGCAACATAGCCCTTGACAGCGGTCACGAGTGTGACATAAAATCAAAAAATTTATATGTCAAGTTCGTGATAGCGATGATGGTAGCTGTATTCTTTAGAGTGTAAATGATGTACATCAAATGATCTAAGTGAAAAAAGTGAAACTGATAACTTCAAGTTCTTTTGAATATACATTTATTTGTCATTAGGGCGAAGTGATCATGATTAGTTCAAGTGATAGAACTGAAAGTAATAATGACTCAAAAGAATAACCATATCAGGACGGGTGCCGCGATAATGTTAGTATAGAGTGACATCATTCACTTTGATTGGTGTTCGTTGTCACGTGACTTGAAGAGATTTAGTTAAATTATTAAATAAAAATAAAATTCCTTAAAAATAAAGAAAAGTATTGTGTTTTAAGATTTTTATTGTGGAAACTACCGTTTCGCGACAAAATTATATTTTTGTTTTAACAATCAACATCCCAATTATGTTAATATTATCTCATACATCCTAAAAAAAAGACATACGCTTATAGTATAATTATAAATCTCTTTAATATTCATTCATCACAACGCTGGTCAAAGTTACAAAAAATCTAGTAACTTTATGTATTCTGATTATACTCTAGCTAGAAAAGTACAATCAGAATATTTGTTATTGAGCATCAGTTCTCTTCACTCTGTCCATTGTCAGACCCACGACAGCACAACCCAAGGTAACTCCTGCTGATAAGATAAATAACAATCATCATCTTTCTAATTGTTGTAAACCTTGATTTCTCTATGTTTAAAAATATATAAAATCTAGCTTGTATTTATTTTTGTATCAAGAATAAGTTATCGAAAGGAGCTCTGTATTAACTCGGAACGGGCATCACGTAAAATAATAGTAATCCTTTTAGTGCAATGATATCGAGGCAGACGATATTGGCAAAGCGGATTTAAGAAGTCGCTGTCCTAAGAATGTTCATTTGATCTCGAAAGTTACGTTCAATCAATAGTTCTTATTAGAGAAACGATTCTGTAATAAAAATAGTGGTTAACGAGAAATTGGACTCCTTAAGACGGATTTTACAATATGGAGTTAATCAACAAGTTTAATATTAACTATAATAAAAAGCCCCACTCACAAGTTTTCAATTTTATCCTTTATTGCTATAATGGTGACTTGTTTTTGCAGTACGACTCAATACTCAGAAAAAAAGAAAATTCAATTATTTCTTTACGATAGCTGCTCAAAAACCTCTACCATTTAATTGATAATATCAGTTCACTGCTGCCGGGAGATGTCTTGGGAAATATAAGCAATTCCTGTACTGAATCTGACGACCCCACAAATACAGAAATAAAACAGGGACTATCCCTGAAACAACATTTAGAGAAATTTAACTTTTTAATGTTCTTTTTATTATAAAATCTTGCAATGGATTTGAAAAAATAATTATTTTTCATACAGAGTTTAGAAAAACATTTATTAATTAAAATAAACAAAAGCAGTAATAAATTAAACCTAGTTTTTGCTAAATTAAATGAAAATCTCCTCACACATTCCAGGCAACAGGTATAAAACAAGGAATATCCTCCCACGCCTGGCGTTTTTACCCAATAGATTCTTAAAATGTTATTATAAGGTCATCAGTAGTAAAATTCTATCAATTACCTTTATTTTTCTTCTGATTTCTTTTTTTCTCTCTCCATAGAATAACGCAGCATCTGAATTTTCGCAAAATTTGATGAAAATGTATTATAATCCATGACTTCCCGATCTTGAGGTGACCTTCACTATAGCCCATATGTCAATGCCAAAAGTCAGTTCAAGGTCAAAATAAAATAACAAACGTAAAACTCAAATTTTTTATGCTAGATCTACATTTTTTGGTTTGGATGAGAAATCTTAAGAAGACCTTGACTGTGACCCATATATCAAGGTCAAGGATCAGTTCAAGGTCAAAATAAATTAACAACTATGAAACTCTTTTATCCTGGAAATGGATGATACTTATGAAAATTTACATCGGAACGAAAATTACAAAATATTTGGTAAACATAAATAAATTAGAAAAATCTTTTGTTGAAATAATAAAATAAACATTTAATTTCAAAATATTGTTACCGTATATTCTACAAGTTGCATATTATGAGTACACAAGGGTGCACAAGGGCACTTATGGTAACATCGAATCAGACGCAGTGAATGATAGTAAGTTAGAATTCCAGCGGGTATAGATATTAACTTGAAACGTGTTTTCTGATTAAGTTTTATTTGACCTTGGATGATCTCATAACCCTGAACCGTAAACCGTCGACGAACGTTCTCTTTCAAACTTTACAACTTTCTCCAATACATTTTAAAATCCGTTTCTTGAACCATTAATATTAGAACGACTTGGTGCGATAAAAATTTTCAATAACTATCATCCATTTCCAAAAATTTTCATAATTGGTAATTTATTTCAACCCTGAACTGACCCTTGACCTTAACCCGTGTGTTATGGTCAAATCAACCTTAAAATGCCTCACTCCAAAACTAGCTATATATTTGTGGCATAAAAAATAAAGTTTTCCGTTTGTTATTTCATTGTAACCTTCGACTGGCCCTTGATCTTGACCCATGGGATATAGTCAAGATCATATTAAGATGCTTTACACTAAACCAAGTAATTTCTGTGTATAGCTTATTTTCGAAAAATTTATTTTCTATCAAACAACCGACTTTCTGTCATTAATAAAAGACCTGTCACGCGTCCTTTCATCTTCAGTATCTCTTAATCTATGGCTTCTAGAGCTTTGTGGCATTTTGGAAATTATGGACATTTTTGTTAAAATCTGTTTCTTGAACAATTATTATTACAACAGCTTGGTGCGATAAAAACTTTCAATTAATATCATCCATTTCCAAGATAAAAATTTTCATAATTGTTAATTTATTTCGACCCTGAACTGACTCTTGACCTTGACCCATGTGTCATAATCAAATCAACCTTAAAATGCCTCTTGACCCATGTGTCATAATCAAATCAACCTTAAAATGCCTCACTACAAACCCAGCAATGTATTTGTGGCATAAAAAATAAAGTTTTTCGTTCGTTATTTTATTGTAACCTTCAACTGACCCTTGACCTTGACTCATGGGACACAGTCATGGTCATATTAAGATGCCTCACTCTAAACCCAGCAATTTCTGTGTGAAGGTTATGTTCGAAAAATGTATTTCCTATGAAACAACCGACTTTCCGTCATTAATAAAAAATCGGTCACACGTCCTTGGACCTTCAATATGTCGTAATCTATGGGTTTTAGAGCTTTGTGGCTTTTTAAAATTATGGACTACAACACACAAGTATTTTTAGGCAACCTGACGGCTCTATTAAATCCCATGTATTGTGTGCATGGTCCTTTAACGAGTACTAACCAAGGTAAGTATCGAATACGCGACGCTGCCAATTTGCATCGGGACAACGTGTTGTGTCGCTTGGATGTAACAGAAAAAGACGATAAAATTACTTTAAAACAAACTTCATGCATATAATTCTAGACTTCAAATATTTTATTTAATTTTAAATAACTTTAAATAAACATAAATTTAAAATAAAATATGATTATTGTATGCGATTGATGTAATTTTTAGATTTGCTCCACTTGACCAATAAATGCTATAAAAAATATGCACATAATAGAGTAATAGAGTAAAAAATTAAAAACTAAATATTCATCTAAATAAAGATAATTTTGAGGAATGTAAAAACGTTTAGGTTAGTCAAGAATTAACATCAACTCAATTATCAACGAGGCGGCAACAAAAATCCACTAGGCTCCCCGACTAAAAGCAAATACTGTTCAGCAGGTAAATTAAAAAATAATGAAAAGCATTGTGAAATCACTTAACTGTGAAAATAACGCTACTCATTATCTAAGAGAAAAATTTTCAAAAATAGTAAATCAAAGTTATAAAAATCAATATTTATAAGATCCTAAATAAGGAAATTGATAAAAGACAATACATTTAAAGTTAAATTGAGGCAGTGAGGAAAAGAGACGTGGAAATCAATGATGCAGGTTTTCAAAAATTGTAATTAGTATGATTCAGATTATACGTGCTCTTGGATGTAAAATCTTCCTCACAACACATATTGTGCACCCACGTTTAGATTTTTGCTCCCAAAATAGGTAAAATGGTAACGACGTGCACTGGGAACACTTCAATCAAAAGATATTAAATATGAAATGAAAAAAATGAACAATTCATACTGTCATTTTTAGTTGATAATTTTTTTATGTAAAATTAAAACCAGCAAAATCTGCAATAAATTTGGGCATACGTTGCAAAAAATAAACTCTTTCAAAACTCGTATCACTCATTTCATGGGCAGAAAATACTTACCCAAATTTCTCACGTGTAAACCCATATCCCTGTTTCTAATTAACTTTTATGCAGTAAACTGCGGTTTTCCCTAATTTTTTCTTTCTATTTCAGCTTGTAACCGGACGTACTACGGCGACGTTGGAAAAACTTACGATTTACGTGTCATTAAGGCCCCAGAAGCCCGTTTACCCTTCCTGTGCCATCTCACATTTACAGCCAACGGCCAAAGTCACGGCGACATCGTACAGGTAATTACCCTCGACCATAACAGTAACATTAAAAAACTTTTTAACATTTTTACTCTATATTGTCCAATAAAGTATGACTGCGTAGGCTGAGAGTTAGAAAAAGGTCCGAAAGAGAAGTTTTTTTAGAGATGTAACATTTTGTGCAAACTGGACTGTATAAATTTTTCATTTCAACGATGAGATTCCGAAAAAACTGAAACGATATGCATGATTTTATTTTCTTCAAAATAAACTATGGATTTTAACATAATTAATACTGTTTTATTAGTAACAGGTGCGTTAATAACGTGGACTGTCTCAGCATAAGACTTTATCTGGAGAGAAGTCTGGACTTCTGCTATCAAAATTATATGATATAGTTTCAATAACCTCATGGCTTTCCAGTTATTTAAATTTTTGGAAATCTCCACCGTATCAAAGTTTTTTTTAATGCAGATATTGTAAGTACCGATTTTTAACCTGATTGCATTAAATTTCGGAAGATAGAACGCCCCACGTTGCGCGCCAAATTATTACGAAATAAATCTTAACAGCCAGATTCACTAAGAAGATTTAGGATTTAAACCCGATATAGTTACTATGAACTTTAAATCTTATAGTGGACCAGTTTTGTTTTGCTTATGATATTGTCATAATTTATATTAGATATGTCAACAAATAAACGCTTATATAGGGATATTCAAGATAAGAACTTTGCGATATAGCCTTGAAATATTTAGGAGAAATAGTTGTATCCCGAAAACCAATAAAGTTCTCCATTTTTGTCCGTTCAGTAATAAAACAAAATGATTTTTCATACATTTATTATTAGGATTTAAAATTTGCTGGACTTACTATTGCATTTGTTAATTTAAAACCTCAGCTGTTAATTTAAGGCGGTTTTAAATTTAAATCATGTTAGTGAATCCGGCTGTAAATGTTTAAATTAATATGAAATAAAATAAAATACTGGGTCTCTATTTTCTCTTTACAAATGCTAAAAAAAATGAATAAGTTAAATATTGGCAAAAAAAAACAAAAAAAACTGAAACTAGGAGAAAATAGACCTGTATTCTACTTTTTTACAAAATTTTCTAGTGGGTGTTTTCCGTACCTACGGTACTGTTTCTCCACTTATCATTGGATCCCAAATTTGCCCATTCGATTAGCTTACATAGAGTTAGGGGGGTTATAGTAGATAAACATTAGGCGCCATTCACCTTAAGGTTGGGTCCTCTTGGTGGAAAAAAAACTGAAATTTCTAAAGTGAGAAAGAGCTAGTCTAACCTAACCACAGAAATAGACCACATAATATTATGAGGTTTATTTAAGAAACTTTACATAGTTTACATAATAACAGAATAGCTAGCATATTTTGCTGAAATTATAAAAGGTGACTAACCAGTTGGGTTTTATAGTTTAGTACAAAATACCTTAATAATAAAATTGATAAGAAAAGTACACTACCCTAAATTACAATGTACATATGTTATTAATCATAATATCTATGGAAATATATCACAAATATTTAGCCCAAAAAGAAATCGCAAATATATCAAGTCTATAGTACGCTAGTGAGCGGCATATGACCAAACCAAAAAAATAATGTTACATAACCTACCTTTGACCGCAACCCTTACATGTAAGTTTGCTGCAGTTTTTGTGATATATCTATAATACTTCGTATACTACCGATATCATTATAGGTTTAAGGAAATTAATAATTAATCATTAATATTTCAATTCTTCAATAAAGTAGTAAAAAAATGTAAAACTTTAAAACAGCTTATTTTAAATGTCCTTGATGTAAATGTAGATGTAGGCGAGATCCAGCTTCTACCATAACTTAGAGTCTCAAGATGGTAACTCGTGGTGAATTGAGCACCAGGAACTAGACTGGCTGTTACAGCTTCTGCTGGGACGTCAGTACCCTTTTGTACAAGATGAAAAGGAGACGAACGGGACATATAGAGCCATAGAAATGGGAATCGCCAAAATATCGACGATAGAGAAACGAAACATCGGTTAATGATCAACTAAAATAGAATGAAAGGAAGATCGGTTGAAAAGAACAAAGAAAGAGGACCTAGTTGACATGTGACCTCATATCTGATTGCCAAGTTCTTTCGCATTTGTGGGAAAACATCCAGAACAATTCCGTTACAACTTTAAGCCATAACTACGCAACACAACTGTAAATGCCCACGGGAAAAACTTGCTTTAGGATTAGGCAAAAAGCCGTTCGAGCAACGCACGTACATTTTGCACAAGAGGCGTTCCCAAAAAAAGGGGCGATATATATCGGCTAATCCCTTATAAAGGACGAAAGGCCCAGAAAAAATGAAACCACAACTGCCAACCTAACTGTAACTCTGAATATAGTCGTAAATCACTAATCTGCAATTGGCAACACTGCCTGTTGGTACCATATCTCATTCTAATCAAGGTATAACAAAAAACATGATTTCTGTAATTTCGGATGTCGACAATGTCAAATGCCAAATCATGCACGAGGGACTCCTCTTGTCTATAAAGGAATCCGTTCCAAAAGTTCATCATCTTAAATTGATGTACGACCACGATTACATTCAGCAGTCCATTTTTTTACTGTCGAAAACGAAGGAGAAGAATCCTTTAAAGTAGAATCTAACTCATTCTTAATGTCTGTAGGAATTAAGCCCTTTAAAACAAAGTTTTTTTATAATCGCTCGAACTTCAATTTTATCCATCTTTCATAAAATATCGAACCTTATGTGTTCACTCGATCGCCACAAACAAGCCACTGAACGCAAACATCTGAAACTGTGCAGAGCGTCATCTCAAGGTTAATGCTTACAAAATATTATAGTTATTTGATCCTACTAGCGCCCTCTCTGTTTCAGGCCGAGAACTTATCGAACCACCCTGGTATATTGACTGTTGAAAACATTTAAGTGCAAAAATTGTGGTATTACCAATTTGAAATGTACATGAACCTAAGGTTTTTGTTGGAAAGTGCAGAAATTAAATAAATGATTATCCTTTTGTTTCTTGTGTTTTGTTCGACACCGAGACTAAAACCAAAACAAATGCCTTTCATAAGTAATTATTCTTAAGGTAATCATCAAAATATTGAATAAAAAAATACATTAAATAAAATTTAACCTCAAAGACTTAGATCTCTAGTGTCTTTTTATTGATATTTAGACAAATAAGATTTTTCTTTCGATAAATTTTAACTAAAGTAGGGCTAAATGTGGCAAAAATTTATATTGGAGGGGATCTCACTAAACAAAAATTTGATAAGCAAAATAATCATGTAATAAACTTTTTGTGTTTAGTTTCATATAAGTTGTTCTGTACTGATGTAATGGAACAAATGTTAATTATTTTTCATTGTTCAATGTCAACTATATTCTGTTAAAATGAATAATTAAATAATCACTCTGTGAATAGATATTCCGTGGGAACAGGGTAGTTATATTTTTATCACTATCCACGAAAGTCTAAAGGATAAATAAATCAGTTATCGAACTTAACTTTTATGATCTTTGTCGTTTAAATGTTTTCTTAAAAAAATACATAAAGTCAGTTAATTTATGAAGACGTAAAAGACCCTCTCTTAGAATTGCCTATAAATCCGTCTAAGTAATCCTGCCCTGGTTAAGTATATAAAACCAGATGTGATAAGGGTAGTTTTAACATATGGTATGTGGAATACCGTTAAAATGTTTTAAATTATTGAACGATTTTCCCATTATTTGGAAACTAAAGAATGATCAAATACACTCACTATAATAGAAATATATCGTTTGACCATTTGTAAAAAGAATTATGATTAATAATTGTTTTTTTTATTCACAAGAAATAATGAGTTAAGATGTTTATTGCCAAAACAGCCAAGAAAAGTGAACATTTTTTTTTTACAGTCTTTAACATATATTCTTTTCATTATAGGAAGACGTAGGTTAGTTTGTTTTACTATTTTTTTATATAAAAAGTAGGATTAAGATGCTCAGATGCCAATTCGGGAATCAAACATCCGGTATGGTACAGCTAACGCCCTCAGTAAGAAAACTCCCAAATCTTCGAACAGAAGGGTGTCGGGGGGGTGTAAGATTCGAAGACACTCTTTTAAGGAATAGCAAATTTCAGTTCCAATTTGAATGTCGCGTAGTACGGTACCATACCAGTGCCGTAGAATAATTACGTCACGGGTATAATCGTCGGGAGGGAAGGTTGTCTTTGTTTAATTTGGGAAACTAAGAGATTATCGCGTGTTATTTTAGTAGGGCATTTCGCGATTTTCATACGGTTCGATTAAGTAATATAAATAGCTGTTTTTCGCGTTTTATTCTTTTTTTTTATATTTTATTAAGCTATTTATACGTGTTTCTTCAAAATTGGGTTTTAAGTTTTTGGTTAAATAACGGACGAGAAGAACAATTATGTTAGTTTTTCGAATTGTTATTAGTTTTAAGTTTCTCATTGTAAATAGTTCGTTTTTATTCTATTTATTTTTGTTTAATAGACTAAGTTGTTTTGAGAAACTTGTTTTACTCAATTTAATTAAAACCTTCACGCGAATTAACTCACGGGCGCGCTGTTGCGAGACCTACAAAACAGGAGACGTCTACTGACCAACTAATTAGCAGCCTTTCCTGAGTCCTGAAGATCTGAGTCATGGTTGTGGTAAGATTTAATAACCGTAGTGTTTGGTACTAAAGCTGCAAGAGAGAAATTAAACGTCCAGACTTCCAAAGTGTCTTTATTACTGTGAAATTTTAATTGTAGGTTATTAAAATAGTTACTAATTAATATGGGACAAAAATGATTATAGATAAGATAATTAACGCTACCTCAATATATCATCGGCAAGAGTCCATAAGCAAATTCTGTCACACTGATAAGAACAAACAAGTTCGAAACCAGTCTACAGATGACGGTACACTACCAATGGGAAAAGTTTCTACCTCTTTCTGAAGGAATCTGAAGTAGTGCTTTTGATTCCTAATTCGATCACAGCACGCCTATCCTTCAAGGTTTTTTCAGTTGGTTTCTTCTAAATATGCATTTATCATCAGTTAAAAAGCAAGAAATAACATCCGTATATAGGTTAACAGCGTGCCAATATTTATGCGTGAAAGCCTTGGAGGATTTAAAAAAAAAGTTTATAACATCGAAGGACTCACTCCCTTAAGTATTAGAATTTAATTATTAAATGTTCGTTATTTGGAAAGATATTGATAAGACTGAGAGGGATCTTTATTTCCAAAAATATACCTAGGACATTGAATATTGAAGATCATATTTAAAACAAACTATTCTAAGTAATTCCTATTATCTTCAGGTTATTAAATAAATAAGAAAATATTTTTGTAGTAGAAAATAAATTAATTAGGATATAATGTTAATTTGAAAGTTTACACAAGTACATTATAACTTTGGAAGTATGGTAAAGGCACTTCAAGGGGTTGTTTAGTCGGAAAAGTCATCCCTGTGGAAGTATTATTTACATAATCATTATATTCTGCAGAAGTTTTTCGTAAGTTGAAAAAAACTGTTTCTTTTTACATAAAAGTTGCTTTAATGGTTAAATAATGTAGTACTTTTAAAAAGTAAGCAACGTAATTTTAGTAAGAAAATTTGCATATATGCAAAATAATCGGAGTAATATAACTGAACTTTAGGGTGCGCGACTAACCGAGTAGAGATAAGCGAATGTGTGTTACATGTTCTTTTCTTATTACCTCTAAATTGAACTCGATAGACTATGTTTAGCCCTGCGTGGAGAAGTATTCTCAAATCAAGGACAAGCTAGGAGATGAGAATAGGTAAGCAAAGATATTCCAACGCAGTGCAAGACGTATGTATCCATGTAGCTTAGTTCCGCTTTGTTGCACGAATACGACTCGTCATACCGCCCTACTCGCTACTGAAGCAAACCCGTAGCATTAAAATCTAGATCCCCAAAGTTACAAAAACTAAAGCTGCGTATCCATTTCACGTCATTGCTGCGCGCGGCATGTTCGTATCAGATGCCTTGAGGATTGGATACTTATTTGTAGCACATGCAGGGAAGTTTGAGGGGATAAAAGGAAGGAAAACTCCAAAAAAGACTGATAGAAGCCTCTGTATTATATAAAAATTCATAAATTTGCACAGTTTTATCGGAAAAATCAAGAGAATTATCAAAAAACAAATAAAAACAAAATGGCTTCTACCAAATGGTGTGACTGTTGCCAGATTGCAAATACAATTTCTGTGAAATTCACATATATTCTTTTCTTTCACAGATTATCCGGCCTTTACTTGGTCTCTGCGGACAATAACATTTTTAATTACTAAATCTAGATTAGTTCAGGTTAGTTTTAGTTTCTCAGACCAACCAAAATTAAGCTAAACCTGAAGTAATCATAACTGACCAAAAATTTTGGATGGTTAAGATTAATTTTACCGTTCTTTATACATTACAAAAATTAAACTTTGTTGAGACTGTATAAAACATTACAAAAATTAAACTATGTTGATGACTAAGATGGACAAATTTTATAGATTATGCCGTGAAAGTATCTGGCAACGTGTCAAACGAATATTAGTCGTTTTCGCAAGTCTTATGGTCGATATATACAATACAAAGAATACGCCGGGACACCGACCGCCACTTTCGCCAAGTCTGCTCTGGTTTTCTGATTCTCATATTGCCAACCTCATTCAACAAATTTACTATAAAATTTCTTTCTGCGCTTACTCCACGTAGCTACTTGATATCAATTTATGAGATTTATTTTCTGCATGTTAGGGTCATTTTTTAGGCATGTAGCCTATTTCTGTAGCTTTCCATATCCTCTCTAACTTCCTTGCGTGCATGACCAGACGAACATTGCTGAGATCGAATTGGGTCCGAAGCGAGACTACTCTTGTCAGTTTTTAATGGGCATCAAAGCAAATTCAATCCAACTATTACCTAAAATATGAACGAGTTGTTTACTGATATTTGATAGGCCAACGTTAGTTCATGTCACCAACATTTCAAGATTAATATAAAATACTGTGGTATTGTACATTTCTTTCGACCATCCATAATTTCATTTATCTTTTTCATTCTTTTATGAAGATTGTGAATTAAAATAGGACTTTGAACTGATTAAACTTACCAACGACACATTGTACTTCACAGACAGAATGAGTCCAGTTGCCGCGCGAACGATTCGTTATCACTAAACAAATACTAGCTCAACCAGACACATAAGGCAGCTTCACAAAATGAATACGCAGCTTAAAATTAGTAGTAACGAGCAGTTTTCACAGTTCTTATGCTGTGTTAAAAAAGTTATTAAAAATACCATAAAAATAAATTAATAAAAAATAGCAGTTGTTTGGTCTCCAGATAACGATCATTTTTAACTGCCGGTATTATTCCTGAATTATGAAAAAAAATTCAATACCTTATTCTCGCGATCTATGACAATTGCTTTGACCTGTTTAAATTTTCCAACGCTGTTTTTAATAAAGTATTACCCCAATGGGGGTTACTGTACATAGACCGTCATGTATTCAGTTTAATGTTTAACAAGTTAGCGTACAACTGCACGGTCAGATAGTTATAAAATATTTAAATTCACGATCAGGAAGGCCTTTAGAGTTTGTAACAGTTATCGGGTGTGTTGCATTTTTTATTTGTCAGGATAATTTAAATGGAGATGGGGGACCGTTTTATATATAATGTAGTAGTTTTGGAAAACTTGATTGCGAATTTTATTCGATTTGTAAAAATACGGGTTTTTTTCAATAATTTCTATATCGATTTAGATCTAAATTTTTACCTACCCCGATGTCGTTGAATAAGGGTGGGTTATTCAGGGCGCCACTGCATCTGAACTAGCTGGCAACCTTACCACTATAAAAAATAGGAAATGCGAACCCAAGAGTGGAACAACTGAAACTCGGTAAAGATAGTAACTGTAATAATAAAAATCTTCAACAAATTCCCATCATTAAAAAAAAAATAGATTAATTATAAATCTAATCAATAAACTCCTTCGACACTCTTTAAGTCCTGTGACATTAAAACAAAGCATAAATCGAACCCGTTTATACTATGATCATAGAATGGTATTCTTGAGCAACACCTTACAAAATAAGGAATAGATTGAATTACTATAATATATTACAACTAAATAAAGTTATCAATACAGTTTGCCTATCTATTTGTGTGACTACCAGAGAAGAAAAAGTCTCTTTTCTCAACGCTACACTCGAGTGTAGCGGGTATGGGTACAAGCAGCTTATGAACCAATTATAATATGACCCGTAAGGAAAACGAACTAATACGGAGTCCTATCCAGTAGGGAGGACTCCAGTAATAATAACTCGTAAAGGGGTCCTACAAAAACAAGAAAGTAAACGTTATCTTGTTTACGCCAAAATAAATAAAACAAGTGAATTTATTAATTCACATTCGTCAGTGTGTCAAGAATTTTATTAGACTTTCCACATATTCCAAAAAAGAGAAAAATTAACGAAGGCGATCTTTAAGTAGTCAGAACATATTAATCAAAATCTAATTAGAAAAAAATAAACAAATCATTACTTTAAACTAGTCACTTGTTTTAGCTATATACTCGAGATAAGCAAAAAAGAACATAAGTGTACACTAAATCTCCAGCCTGACTACAGGTGCTCACAGAAAAAAAGGTAGGTTAAAGTAAATCAAAACAAATGGTTCATAAAATAATTATTTACTTAATTATATTAACCGACACATAGTTTACACTAATAATAAAGTAAAAAAAAGAGAATATTTGGGGATTCGAGATCACAATCACGCCACATACGTAGCTTATTAACTTCAATTATTTTAAATAAATCAGCTTAACCTACAAAAAATACTCATAATTTTAATTAAACTTAAAGGCATAAATAATAAATGAAAATGTAATCAAAACATAATTTCAGTTCTGTGTAAAGACCCAGTACACATTTTGTCTTTAACTTTTCAATTAAATAATAAAAAAAATATATGAATTTCTTGTTGGTTTTACTCATAATTTGGTCAGTGTTAAGTACCCAAATATTGCAGTCGAGCACTCAAAAGAAAATAAATTAACTGAAGTCAAACTAAAAATTAACTAGGCCATGAACATACCATAATCCTAATTTCGCCAATAACAAAGCCAAAACTGCATACAATACAAAAATACTTCAAAATTACTAATTATAAATTCATATACCTAAAAACTGGGAACATCGTGATACGTCCAGAAAGTAAACACATAACAAATACAGTGAATTTTACAATATTTAACAGAATTCTCAAAATTAATTATTACTGATAAAAAAAACTACACATTTACAAGGTAACGACTATCAGAACTGAGCAAATTTGAAGAAAAATTAATCAATAATGATAGATAAATTGCAATAATCGGCCCAAAAATCTAACATATAACTTAATAATGATCTAATGCGATCATTTAGGACATAATGAGATTTTAAATAGCAAACTGTTATCAGATTCAATTTCGGCATTAATTTTACTCGGTAAAAATCAATTTTGAGCTTAAATCTTTGATAATTAAGAAATCCTTGCAGGATTGTTTTAATAAATTGCAATTAGGGGATCTTACCCGCTGTTGTTGGGGGGCAACTAACAGAATTCCTCCGTTGACACGAGCAAACTGCCCAAAATCTCTGTCTCCAGGTTTATCCCGGTAAAAATAATTATAAAAGCAATCCAGGCAAGAGATACAGTAACTCAAAAAGTCAACATAATTACCAGGATAATAAACGACTTTTCATCTCAAAATCCCAAAATATTGGCAAAAATAAATTGAAATAGAAGTCTGCAGCTACTTCAGCTGAATCAAACCAGGAAAAAGTGAAAATCAAAGTAAAATGGCGTCCATTTATAACCAAAACCCTGCTTGCCCACTGTGCTACTTCTGTTAGGTGCATTCAATTGCCACGTTTGAAATAAATGGCAGCTAAAAAAGAATGTCACAGTGCAATAACAGTCGGCTGATATAAATTTGTTACATAAGCCAATTCTTTAGTCGTTGGCATTTTCCACTCAAAAATTAGGTAAAAAATAAGAGTACTGTGTGACATTATGACAAAAAATAAGGGCAATTCAGTTCTGCGTCTTCCCCCATACTATTTTAATCCCATAGAGCATATGTAGGATGAATTAAAATCTAGGGTACGCTCCGCAAACACCACTCCTGCACTAAAATCAAGCAGAGAGCTGAAAAAATTCAGTTGAATACGTGATTAAGATTGAAAATTCTTATTTATCTTTACATGATGTTGTAGACCCCCTTATCATTAAGTTGGGTGAAGACAGAGACAGTGCAACTGAGATGGATTTATAATTTTTAAGTCATTTGTTTTCTTTCTCTTTTATAAATTTCAATTTTATAATAATGTAGCTTATTATATTTACGTACGTATTATATAATTTATACCAGTTATTATATTATTAAAAAAAAAAAGATGGGTAGACGACATAAGGGCAGTGGCGGGCAAACAGTGGATGAGATTGGCGAAGAATAGAGAAAGATGGAAACAATTGAGAGAGACCTACATCCAGGAGTGGATGGACAGAGGTTGACAAAGAGAGAGAAAGAGATTATATTTAATTTATTGTCTAAATATAAATATTTTTTACTTATTATATTAGTGTTTTAATAATTTGTTTATTAATTAATTAATTTAAAGATCGATTTTATAAAAAATTCCTAAATCTGATTTTAAAAATTACTCCTGACCTGTTGCGTATATTTAAATTTGGCACCGCACTCGGTACCACCAAAAGGCTTTAATGCCCCAGGTAGCCACCCTTAATATTGAAGCGAAGATCTGAACGATAGATCTTGAAACATACTTTGACTGAAGGCAAAGTTCTCATAGGCGATAAAAGTTTTTGTAAGTAAAGACTTTTAAAGTA
This sequence comes from Diaprepes abbreviatus, assembly GCA_034092305.1. NCBI lineage: Eukaryota > Metazoa > Arthropoda > Insecta > Coleoptera > Curculionidae > Diaprepes > Diaprepes abbreviatus. The sequence goes on along the minus strand of JASJET010000200.1, from coordinate 16,877,685 downwards.
AATTTTTCAAGGTGCCAAATTTGCTCTTTTAGCAATTAAAAAGATTATTTCATTCCTAATTACGGCTTTGTGCTCTCGCCTACTTAATCCCTACAGGCAGGATTAAGAAAAAGCTCGAAATTCGGCAAAGAAAAGATAATTGATTGCCAAACTTTAAAAGCAAATTTAACACCTAACAAGATAAAACAAAAGAAATTGCTCTTTTTATCAAAATTTTCTAATCCCATAATGAGGAGGAACTTAAGTTAAAAGACAAAATATACACCTAAATTTAATCCCTAAACGCCGATTAAAAATGTCCCATTGTAAAAAACGTCAGGTTTTGTAAAAAGCGACACATTTTTAATGCAGGTCGAGCCGAAGAAATAAATTTTACGAGATTAAGGCAAGCCATTCATTTTGACGGGAAAAAAATGTTGCGCTCGGCCCTCTCAAATGCATTAATGCTATTAAGAGAATTTTTCGCGTAACTTGCTGTAAGGTTCATGTTTTTTTAATTAAAGAAAAAGCCTGCGTTAAAGCAGATAGCACCTTATTCATTTATAAGATGGATGTCGAAATATTTCTCCTCTTCATAAAGAGGAGCGTGGCTTCAATCAAGGATAAGTCCCTTGATTTAAGGACTTTTTGACTCTGATTTGAATAAAAGAAATTTTTACGATCATTAAATAATTCTTTTATAACTTATTTGATTATGAATTAGTAATAATATTTATTCTCGAACGTCATGTATTATAGTTTATCTTACTGTAGTTCATTATGTGGCGAATACTAGATCTTGTGAACCCGTTCGACTGCTGTTGGCCATAAAACGTCACAGTGTGTATGGCAGCGTAGGAAGTTAGAAAGGATATGGAAAGATACAAAAATAGGCTAAATACCAAAAAAAATATCCTAACATGCAGAAAATAAATTATCCTAACATGTATGAGGTTGGAAAACAATGTTTTTTGAAAAAAATTCAATACTCACCCCCTATTTTGAAGTTGTAGAACATGATTTTCGCTTTGATTTTTCACTATTTTTCCTCAGCGTCACTTCACCTTCTTCTTCTTCTCAAAGTGCCTATCCTCTTTGGATGTTGGCTATCACATTGGTCCATATTACTTTATTCACTGCTGCTCTGAACAGACCTGTTGATGTCATTCCAGTCCATGTTCGTAGGTTGTGCATCCATGATATTCGTCTTCGTCCAGCTGATCTCTAGCCTTCCATCTTCCCCTGTAGGATAAGTTGGAGCAGGCGATATTTCTCATTCCGCATGATATGTCCAAAGGACTCCAATTTTCTGCGTTTGACATTTGTAAGGTATTCCAGTTCTCCACTGATACGTTGTAAAATGTTTTCGTTTGATACGTGGTGTATCCAAGGAACCCTAAGCATGCGGCGGTAGCACCTCATCTCAAATGCATCTATACGTTTACATAAAGCATCGGTAAGGGTCCAGGCTTCTGCTCCATATAAGAGAGTTGAGAGTACATAGCATTTCAAAATCCTGATCCGCGTATGTATATTGAGGGATAGGTTGCAGAGTATGTTGCGCAGTTTATTAAAAGTACCTCTTGCTTTCTCGATTCGGCTTCTTATTTCTCGAGAGTGGTCCCAGTCCTTATTCAACGTGCAGCCTAGATATGTGATCATCTCGGCCATTGTGAGAGTTACGTTGTTGGCAGTAAACTGTATATTGCCGACGTCGTTTTTACTGACAATAATCGTTTGTGTCCTCTTGCAGTTTGTCTTCATACCATATCTGTTGCAAGCTGTCACTATTCGGTCGATAATTCTTTGAAGTCCCTCTGCAGTATCGACTATAAGAACGGTATCATCCGCGTATCTTAGGTTGTTTATTACTTCTCCATTTACAATAATTCCATCTTCTATGTTGCCCAGTGCTTCTTTAAAGAGATGTTCTGAGTATACGTTGAATAGAAGTGGCGACAGTATACAGCCCTGGCGTACTCCTCTCTTTATATTAAATTCTTCTGTTGTCTCATTCTCAACTCGTACAATAGCCTTTTGTTGTGAATATAGCTTTGATATTATCTCTCTGTCTCTGTCGTCGATTCCTGTCTCTTGTAGGATTGAAATCAGTTTACTGTGCTGCACTTTGTCAAATGCCTTTTCAAAATCTATGAAGCATGCAAAGACGTCGGCATTGATGTCACGTGCTCTTTGAGTCAGAACCTGCATGGAAAACAAGGCCTCTCTAGTGCTCCTAGTCCCTGTCTGAAGCCAAACTGCGTGTCACTTACGTTTTCATCGAGTTTTCTATATATTCGTGCTTGAATGATGTTAAGAAAAGCTTTTAAAGCGTGGCTCATCAAGCTGATTATTCTATGATCGGAGCACTTCGTTGCGTTCGTTTTTTTGGGAATCGGGATGAATGTCGACAGTAGCCAGTCTTTGGTATTTGACCGTTTATGTAAATTTTGTCAAAGAGGGTGGTCAGTAGTTTTATTTGTTCTGAGTCAATTAATTTGAGAACTTCTCCGTGTATCTGGTCTGGCCCACTGGTCACTTCACCAAGCACTTTTAATTCTGAAGAAAACACCGAACTTACATATTTATTTTCAATGGTACTAGTTAAAACATCATGTATGTAACATATTTCAACTATTTTTGCACAAATTTCAGTGAAAACGACTATTATTCGTTTGACACGTTTCCAGATGTAAAATACTTTCCTGCTATAAACTATAAAATTTGTCCAACTCAGTCAACAACATAGTTTAATTTTTGTAATGTTTTATACAGTCTCAGGAAAAAATTAAATTTAACCACCCAAAATTTTTGGTTAGATCAGCTTGATTTTGGTTAATTTGTAAAACTAAAAGTAATCTGAACTAACGTAAATTGACCTAGACTTATACTTTCATAATATAAACTATAAAATTTATCCATTATAGTTAACAACATAGTTTAATTTTTGTAATGTATTAAAATGGTAAAGTTAATCTTAACTGCCGGAAACTTTTAGTCAGTTTTGATTAGTTCAGGTTTAGCTTAGTTTTAGTTAGTTTGACAAACTAAAACTAACCTGAACTAACCTAGATTTAGTAATTTAAAATGTTATTGTCAAGCAGAGACCACGTAAAGGCGTGTGAAAGGAACGAAATATGTGATTTTCGCATGTTTCGTATTTGTAATCTGGCAACACGCTAATTTTTTGAGTTTTTAGTAACGAGTCACACCACTGTTTAATGGCGAAAGCCATTTTGTTTTGATTTGTTGATAATGTCTTTGATTTTCTGATAAAAATGTACAAATTTATGAATTTTTATATAATACAGAGGCTTTAACGATTTAGTACAAAAAATTTAACCTAAAGTGACAAGTATGTTTCACTGTTTTTTACAATTTGAGGAAAAATTATGAAAAACGGAGATCAGAATCGTGTTCTACGACCTCGAAATAGGAAAATAATGAAATTTTTTCAAAAAAACGTCGTGGTCCTAGATTTGTCATAATGCAAAGTTTTACCCAGAGAATTATCTAAACATACCTAGTGGTCATATGTTGGAAGCTTCAATAAAAATTAGAATTTTTGTTACGTAACGAAACTTTGCTATGATGTTAAATGAATTTAATGTGATATTAAGGTATGAAAATATTTAGATTTATAATAGTATTAAAGCTTCTCTAGACCAAATAATCAATTTTCATGAGGAGATACTCTGACATTAATGAATACTTAAGAAGTATAAGAAGTTGTTCTTCGAAGCTTAATATTATCAGGTTCTTTTTCTAGCTTCACCCCAAAAATTCCCCTTCTTCAGGTATTGACCACCTCATAAAGGCAAGAATCTGGGAGGTCACTCTAATATAAGACCATGAAAATTTCTTCAATAGTTACCAGCTAAAACCAAGCAAATACGGTCACAAAGAAATAAAAAACCAAACTTGGAAAAAAGGAAGCAAAACAGATCATCAACCTTAAAATAAATTAGAAAATGGTTTAAGGAAAATAAGCTATCACCTTTTAAATTAAAAATTACCTCTGAAAGAGCACTGGTTTCTACAAAATGATAAATTTGAAAAGGGTCTTGTAGTAGCTTCGAAAGCAATTAAAATATAGACAGAAAGACAGCTAACCTCCATGATGCAACATTCATGACATTTGTCAGGCCGTCATTATAAATGGCGATCCAGAACTACTCGAATTATACTCCCAGAGTGAAAACTATCCTTTTCTAACTACATTAACCAAACCAGGACAACCTCTACATTAGAAATAGAAAGATTATTTTTTCTCACTTCTAATATCATAAAGTGATAATAAGCCAAAATCTATTTAAAATCCTGAATTTAATAAATATATAAACTAGATATCAAGATGCTAAATAGATTTTAAAACAAGTGTTTCAAAAACAGATGAATGCAAAAATAATACATCAAAAATTTAAGGTTTAAGCAGTTTTATTAGAAAAAGTCATAAGTTGCTTAACTAATAAAATAAGTGGCAACAATAAGAGAACAGTCATAAATAAATAAATAAGTTTAACTCAAGGTAAGAAACCAAAATTTAGTTTTAAAACTAATATGAGTTACTTTCTGTAATTATAATAATTTCTTTATATATTGAGTAGAGTTTTCTCAAAATCAAACCAAAAACAACACACCAGAGAAACAGGACAGCGGGCCGAGAAGAGGCCCAAATCCATAGAAGCGAAAAAACCAACCAGGCAGAACCAAGGTATAACCTGCGCAACCGCAAAAGTATTAAAAAGCCGTTAGAGGACCAGCACGCTCATTCTAAATCGCGCAGCCGTCGAGAAAGCATCACTTGAAAGTACCAGCTGAGATGTTGGCGAAACGTCGTGAAGATAATTCTACTGACGAACGGATTGAAAACCGGAAAAACACCAGTACACATTCCACCATCCGTGAAAACCTAGGATACAACATTATATATATATATATATATATATATATATATATATATATATATATATATAAATATATATATATATATATATATATATATATATATATATATATATATATATATATATTGCTAAATAAGAGTGTTATTTCAGATTCAGTCATCAGTAACACACGTAATTTGAAATTCTATATACTAAAATCATAATAGTTGCTACCCGGATTGGTGGCGATTACAATATGATAATATTTATAAGCTATTAAAACAAATTCTACAATAACTGTCAGTTTACGTTTGATAATGTGTATACTACTTAGGTCCCGACACTAAACCCACTCAGTCAACAATAACACTTCTGCAATTAACGTCAGAACTGATATAAGTAACGTAAGCCACATTTATACAAATCTCATTAAAAATTAATATATCCTCTTAAAAAACAATAGATGGGAATATCCTCTTAGAATATTCATATGTTATCAGTTATAAAAAAAAACCAAAGTAATGATTTAAAAAATAATTTAATAAAAAAAGAATTGTTCTTCCAATACCACAATCGGTTTCGCCAACATCTCAGCTGACAATTTCAAGAGATGTCTCCTCGATGACTTCCAAGCCGAGCAGCCGTGTTCCCTGCAACAAGTTACGATAAAAGGTCCTCATAATCACTCACCAATACTGAGTATAACCCACTTAATATTAGCGTCATTATAAAAAAAATCTACTATTTCCAATAAATCAAACTGAAATGGCATGCAAGTATTTATGGTCATACAACACCAAAGCGAGAACACCATTGGAGAACACTGTCTCGCATATTATTGCGAAGGATTTTATTGTTGGTTTATCGGAAAGCTGGATTCGTATTATGAGAGCTGTGTTTTGTTCGAATTCGCGTATTTACACGTCGACGTGCTTGCTGCTATTGGATTTGGAGAGTCATTGAAACATTTCCATATAATAATTTGGGTCATTGGTCAAGTTCCATTTTAAATTTAGAGATTATTTTTCTGTTTGGAAACTTATCTGCCATTTTATTGTAAACTAAAGTGAGTAGAAAAGTTAGTTTGGATTTTCATTATATTTATCTCCTTAAATACATAATATCTCACCTAATAATTATGTATCTTAAATGGTTTCATCTATTCGAAGACGCTTATTTCAGTTTGGTTTTATCCAGGTAGTATTAATTATAAAATTTGTTCCTGTTAGAAGTAAATTAGTTGTTTTTGTACAGTGCGGAGCCAAATTCGATAAAAATGTATACTATTATATAAGGAAATATGAGGTTCTGTTTGTTACAGATAACCGAAAAGCTTATTTAACTCGCCGGAAATAAATTTTAACCCGTGTTTCTTGACATAACTAGGAAAGTTTAGAGCTATAATTTATATCGAAAAAACATTAATTTTCATAAAAAAAAATAACGGTTAAAAGATAATGTTTTAAAGGATAGTATGTTTGCTATCCTCTAGTTCGCGAATACATTGTGTTGCGCTATACCAGTAGTCGTATTGACTTTTAAAAACCCCATTGAGCTAATATAGATAGAGTAGATGGGTGACAAATTTTGATTCTTTATGTGAAACGGTTTTTCACGAAAAAATGTTCTCACAAATTTGAAGGTACAAACTCTCATCTCAATATTATATTAAGAGGAGGCGTATATTTGTATGTTCGCGGAAATCTTAAAAACCTGTATTTGTAGCTTTATCACGTATTTTAAAATGTCATAGAATATATAAAGATGAAAAAGTATTCATTGAAACATGTAAAGAAACAGATAATAAAAATCTCCAGCTGCTCACTTTTCATTCCGGCCGCTGGGCAATGAGCTGCTAATCTCTCGTGGTCTTTCCTTATGGCAAATCAGAGTTGCCAATTTGGCAAAATTTTTCACAATTTTGGAAAATTGTTATGTTGGTATTACGATATTATATATCATTGTTTGTTATTTACAATATTTCGTTGATTAGAATAAACAAGTTTGTAAGATATATTGTTAATTTTATTGCAATATAAGAGCTTAAAGCTCCCACCAAAAGAAACTATCATCCATGTACTTCATTGCCAATAGTTTATATATATATATATATATATATATATATATATATATATATATATAAGACCATGAAAATTTCTTCAATAGTTACCAGCTAAAACCAAGCAAATACGGTCACAAAGAAATAAAAAACCAAACTTGGAAAAAAGGAAGCAAAACAGATCATCAACCTTAAAATAAATTAGAAAATGGTTTAAGGAAAATAAGCTATCACCTTTTAAATTAAAAATTACCTCTGAAAGAGCACTGGTTTCTACAAAATGATAAATTATATATATATATATATACTGCCCGTCAATCACTTTTGTCATGTCTATGCGAAAACAAGTAGAACTTCAAAATTCTGTATTTTAGTAAGGAATCATTGCATGACAATTCTGAAAAAAGTATTTAAAAGCTTTTTGCAAGTACTTGCAGATGACATGAATGTAAGTCGATTTTTAATTTTTCAAAGGTTTTAATCGAGAATAAAAAAATTTTAAAAAAAATTTTTTCGACTTTATTTAATTCAACGCCATTTTTGTAGAAAACGCTATGAGAAAATTCAAATCCCACAGTTTTTTAGACTTTTCTAAGAGGTTTAAATTACTTTTTTAAAGTTTGATTTAAATGCATTTTTGACAAAAATACGGCCATTCTTACGAAAAAAAAAATGACTCTTTTTCAATGTTTTGTATATTCTTAACTAAACTAGATAGAGAAAAATTTCAAAGAGAAAAAATGCCTATTTTTACATGGAGAATAATCTTCATTAGGTCCAACATATTTTCCGCGAATTTCATTTTTTAAATTTTTAATTTTTTTTTTGATTTTTCAGTTTTTTTGCAAATAAAAACGATAATATGCTGTTTACGACTGTTCACTCAATATGACACCAACGCGTAATTTTCGGACAATTTTTCAAATGATTTTACATTGGTTTCTTTACGTGATTTCCAATTTTTAATTATTTATCATAGAATTAACTGTTTACAACTAAACTACACAAAAAAAAAGGAATAAATTGAATCTTTTTTCTTGTAAAAACATATTACAATTGTCCGAAAATTACGCGTTGGTATCATACTGAATGAACAGTCGTATACAGCATATTATCGTTTGTATTTTCAAAAAAATTGAAAAATCAAAAAAAAATAACAATTTCAAAAAATTTAATTCGCGGAAAACATTTCGGAATGCAGGTAATTCTGTATGTTAAAACAGACCTTTTTTCTCTTTGAAGTTTTTCTCTATCTAGTTCAGTTAAGAATATACAAAACATTAAAAAAAAAAAAAAATTTTTTTCGTAATGCACTTAGATGAAACTTTAAAAAAGTAATTTAAACCTCTTGGAAAACTCTAAAAAACTGTCTGATCAGAATTTTCTCACAAACTTTTCTACAAAAATGGCGCTGAATTTAATAAAGTCGAAATTTTTTTTTTATTCTCCTTTTAAACCTTTAAAAAAATTAAAAATCGACTTACACTTTATGTCATTTACAAGTACTCGCAAGGATCTTTTAAATTCTTTTTTCAGAATTGTCATGCAATGATTCCTTACTGAAATACAGAACTTTGAAGTTCAGCTTGTTTTCGTGTAGACATGGCAAAAGTGATTGACGGGCAGTATATATATATATATATATATATATATATATATATATATATATATATATATATATATATATATATATATATTTCTGAAATATTATATTTATATATCATTTTATTATTGCATAAACTAAAGGAATAACTAAGTAATTCACGCCACACAAAGCATATTTTCCAATATTTTCTGATTTATTTTTTAAAGAGTTATATAAAACGTCTTAAGCACACCTTATTGGCACACTATAGGGTCTTTAAGTCAGCAATTTTGCAGATGAAATTGATTTTATTTCTGCGGGACACATGTAGTGGCATCGGAATCTCCTACTGGAGGGATTATCCTGAAGGAATATTCTTTTAAATTTTCCCTATTCTACCATTCTAATCGTATTTTCCATTTCAATATTACGCCTCAAATCACTGGCGGTATTTTTTTGCGACAAACGCGGGAGATTTTAGATGTTTAGAATTTGCGAATTGAATATTTGAGACGTATTCAAGAGGCAGCGAATTAGGAACTTAAGGATTAGAAAATGAAAAGAAAACAGTTATTTCCATTTAAAAATTTAATATTTTTCTTCATATATAGAAGGAGTAGATTTCATTAAAATAAACATTATGTATAGGCGACTAATTAAAAATAAGCTTAACACATTTTCTAATGCATATAATAAATAAAAATTATAATAAACAGCTTTTATTTACCAGATCTCTATATATATATATATATATATATACATATATATTTTTTGTTTGTTTTTCTTGGGATTATGGTCCGTTAAAAATGAAATTAAAATGTAATGGTGGTGTTCTATTTTCTGTATATTACATTTTCTTAAAACATTAACGTTTCGGTAATTTTTTTACCTTCGTCAGAAGTAGTGGATATATGAGAGAAGGAAAGAGGAGGAGGAGGAGTAAGAGTAAATCATTAACACTTTTCATCCTCCTCCTCTTTTCTTCTCTCATTATACTTTTCAAATCTCTCATTATACTTATTAAAAAACCTCGTATCATCAACGCTTTTCATCCTCCTCCTCTTTTGTTTTCTCATTTGAATTATCTCGTATACATTCGAGTTACTTCGTATACATTCGAGTTACTTCGTATACATGTTAACATGACCTTGTATCCCTTCTTTAAATTTTGATTATAAAAGCAACACTTTACCAGCTTAAAACATACTAAAATGAAATATGTCTTCTGCTTCTAACGAAAGTGAATTAAATTTATTAATTCAAAAATTTTATAAAAAATGTAAAAGTTCTGCTTTTGAGTTCGAACATTATGCAGTTGATAGTGGTCCATCTTGGTTTCAATATTATTTGGATATATCCAAAAACCATACAGAGGCTGTGAAATTGTGCGAACGTTATTTTCAAAAGAAAGATATTGTACAGTTTATACGTGAATTAGTGAAGTTAAGTTGGTTTCATCATGAAGTTCGTCATTTAAACCAATATATTAGAGATCCTGTTGTATTACAAGAACTAATCAAATTGCGTGGTGAAGATGATGCCTAAAATTGAAAATTTTGTGAGGGACCTTTATGAAGGGTTCATTATGAACGAAGCATGTTCCAGATATTTATCTTGTTTAGTTGAAGAAGAAAGTGAGGGTCAAGATTTATTGTTATATATAAAATATGTTGATCATGCAAATTTTTGTAAAAAAGCAGCAGAATTGTGTAGTGAATTTTTGAAGACTAAAAATGTGTTAAAATTCTTTGATGAACTTAAAAAAATTGGACTCAATAAAGAAATAAATTTATGTATTGATTTATTGGTTAATTAAAGTTAGTGTGAAATAAAATATTTAAATTTTTATAGTTGTTTTATTATTGTGTAACGGCTGTTATGTTTAAATATTTGATTATGTAAAGATAGGAAAATATAATTTTCTGTTAGTAATGTGGGGATGTGGATAAATAAAAAAAATATTATTACATTCATTGTTAATTTATTCATTCATAAAAAAATTTTTATACATAAAGAATACATTAGAAAGGGCACACATTGAAGGTGATTGAGAATGATAAAAACATTTAGGAGATGATTTAATTAAAACAGGTTGTTCGTCCAATTCAATTATTGGCTTAGTACAATATTTTCTAATAAAATTAGCTTTCTCTTCTCCTTTAATATAAATGAATTCTCCTTTTTCTGTTAAGTTTTTTACTATAGATGAAAAATTATGAAGAGGAATATATCCTGTATTCCAATTGATGCAGTGATGAAATTTCATTAACCATTCTGCTTGCTTGTATGTTTCTGGTGGAAGCATTTGTAGTGGATACGGTGGTTTAAAAATATAATGACTCATTTTATGTCCATCAAACATTGCAAGTTCTTTAGGAATAAACTTGTTGTGTTCATCCTTAAATCCTTGAACATCCATAACTATTCTCATTTTTATTTAGCAAATTTTTAAAGTACTAAATTTTTTTATTACAAATTGTTTTTTCGAATAGTCTTCAATAAGATTTTTTAGATGTTTAATTTTTTTTAAAAATAGTTCTATTTTTTCTTTTTGTATTTTGTACATTCCATTTGATGTGCAACAAACTATGGTATAGAAACAACTGATCTTATTCGATATATTTTCATTTTAATAATGATATTTGATGTGGTGGGAGAAGTTAAAGTTGTTTAACAATTTTTGTTAATGGATTATAGCTAAATACTTTATCATGTATTATAACACAATACGCAGCTGTTTTTCCCGATATTTTTTCTTTTGTCTCAAATTCAATTCTCATGGTTACTGGGCCGGATTGTAATAAATCTCTCTGATGAGAGCAATTAATGTAAGCAATAGGTGCATTATCTTTAAATTCTTTGGGATTAAATATTGGTTCTATTGGAAAGTTATAATATACTTGACGAAATTCAGAAAACATTTCATACAGGGTAGCAAACTTATTATTTTTAAAATCAAGCTGAAGATCCTGGTAAGGATATCTTTCTGAATTTAAAAACACATTTATATTCCTTAGGTCACAATGATCAAATTTACTCATATCTGATTTTAAATTACCACGTCTATCCTTTTGAAAAGCAATTAGTACATGTCTTGGTGTTTCAATTTTTGTGGAGGTTTTGACAGGCCAATTATGTCTTGTATTTTCTAATAACTCTGGATATTCAATTAATTCCCAACTTCGGAAAGTAAGAAGAATATCATTGTTTTTATCAATAATTTTCGTTAGTGCCAATTCTTGGGGAATGGCCACAGTAAGATGTGGAACTCGCCAACAAAGTTTGGTTATTTTAATTTTCGGTTTTTCATCATCACTTGTGGTTACTAAAGCATTAGTGTCATCATTGCTTCTTATTAGTATTAGTTCTTGTTGTGAATTTAAAATTATTTTGTTATAATCTTCAAAAAATCCCGAGTACATTTTTAATGGGACGCATAGGGAAACGTTTCCTTTTTCATCAGTCATAATTTTTTCTTTAGGTTTCGTTTTTGGATACCATCCAGCATTTTCCAATTTTGCACTTTCGTTTTGATTAAATGATATGTATCCTTTAAGAGTTGAAGTAATTCCTACATCTCGAACTGAATCAATTGTAACACCATTTAAAATATAACGTAATTCTTTAAACAAGAATGCTGGAGCATTGTTGATTAATACCGTATTAGCCAATGGAGTATCATCTTCTTTGGTAACTTGAAATTCTAAATATAATTCACTTTTGCAAGGTAAAGGATATTTTCCTGTTTGTTGTAGAGCAATTCTAATTTCATCATTTAATCCAAGTTTTGTAGGATTGAAAGGTTCAAATGATAGTATTTCCCAGCTTAATATTGATTCATCTACAAGAATATTTTCTTTTACATTTAAATATTCCATTTTATTTTAGTTTGAAACCTAAACTTATCAGAAATTTTTTATTAGAAGGTGTTAACCTTTGAGAGTTTAATTTATTACTAGTTAAATGTCGTTTAGTATCTTTCTTATTAATGTTTTTAGAGTAAAATTTTTTTGAAAAATTATAATTTGAGACTTTTTTATTATATAAAATAACCATTATTCATCTATTTTTTTAAGATGTAGTCTTACTGTTACCGTTTCTCCTCTGAAATTGATGAGATCACCATCTTGATCTACTATTTTAATGTTTATATTGTCTATTACCTTTACAGTAACAGGAAAGTAAAGGACATTTTGTGGTGATTCTATTATTTTAAAACCAGGAGCTACACTAGGAAAAAATTGATGTATTATATGAACAGGTTTTCCATTTAAATATGATCCTTCGGCAATATTACAATCGATGTTTATGGCGTTTACTTTAATAATTTCCGCTGGAAAATCTGAAATGTGCTCCTTAAGACCTTCTAATTCCTTATTTTTAAAACCTAATATTTTTCCTATAGTTCCATCACGAAACGAGATAGGAATATCTGTTTTAATATGTGTTCGTAAAGTATTATTATTGGCATAAATATGAAGAAAAGTACGATTGTCCAAAAATTTTTGAATAAAATTATTTACATCATCTATTTCATAACTACCTGGTGGTATTCTTATTTCTTTATTTGAGTCATAAATGAAAAGATTATTAGTCTCATCAATATTTGGAATAGCATTAAAAGTTTCAAAATTTACAAGTCCAATGGAATATTCAAAATTTTCATCTAAATATATTGGAGGATGAATATTAACAGAAAGCGTGGGGGAATTACCACTAATGACAAAACTGTACGACATATCTCTTTAAAAATTTTTAACAAAATGAATTAATATTGTTTTTCAACCATTATTATAAAGAAATTTAAGACAGAGCTCACCACAATTTGTTTTGTTAATTGATTGATAATGATCGTAGTTATATTTCACAATATTTTTCTTTTTATCGCTGAAAAAATATTTTGTTAATTCGGTAGATGGTCGCAAATTGCCATAACTATCAAAATATAAAATATTTTTCCCTTTTTTTATGTATGCAGTCCAATGAGTTCCATCACCACTATTCTTATCGAGATTAACAATACCACTTTCATTTTTATTAATTTTTTTTGGTAATTTATCTCTCATGAATATACCTCGAAAGTTGGGAATTTTAAGTAGATTAATATATTTACTTAAATCATAATTTGTAAGTGGTTTTCGAGGTATTTGTTTTAACAGTTTTTTGAATAAGGTTTCAGATATAATCCACATCCAGTTTTATATGGTTTTAAATAAAGACCACTTCCTTGTTTTCCTACTGCTATAGATTCCATCATTTTATTATGTCTTTTGGACTCTTCTAATTTTTCTTTAGCAGCTTTTGCATCGTTGACAGCTTTCGCAATACCTGCTGCTCCTCCTCCAAGAGCACCTAAAGCGGACAAACCAGCAAATAAAGGAATAAGAGGTAGAAATCCACCAGTTTTTGGAATTGGTATGATTCTATTTTTTGGTGATAATATTCTACTATCTCCGATAGATCTAAGTGCGGTTTGAATAATATCAGTCAAACTTTTAAATTGTTTTCCGTTTAGTGCTTGTCTTGCTTTTGAAATAGCTTGAGATAAAGTTATTCCTCGTCCTAGACGAGTTTTTCGACTTCTGTTTTTCCTTCTTTTTTTTAATCCCATACCAAATTTTCTTTTAATTTTCATTGCACCTCTTATTCCAAGTGCAGCAGTTTTTTCTCCAAAAGTGGCGTCTTTTGCTCTGAACCTTTCGGCAGCTTTGTCACCTAATAATTTATCAGCAGCGTGTCGGCTTTTTATATCATTTGATTGTGCATAGGCAATATCATGCTCTTTACAAGCTTCATCCAATAAGTTTATGCCTTTATCGCCTCTAGCTAGTCTCTTTTCTAGTTTGGTTCCAGGTCCACAAAAATTATACCCAGGTAGATGTAATTCAAAAGGTAACTTATTTATTAGAGTATTAATTAAACCACTACCTCTTTTTCTGACTCTTCTTTTATAAATGGATTGTTGCTTATATGAGATTGGCATTATATAATTGAAATCTTGGAACAAACTGACTAGTTTTAAATTAGAACTTACCCTTTATACATCCTCTTATATATGAAAATTGTCAAACAACCTTATTCAATTATTATTAAAGACCATGAGACTTCAAGAAATAATTTTAGAAAACATGGAAAATTGTTTGAAGGCTCTAGTAAAAGGGGGTTAATTATTGGTCCATCAGGGTGTGGTAAAACTAATATCATTATAAGTTTAATTGAAGATCCCAATGGTTTACGGTTTGAAAATTTATATATTTATTCAAAGTCTCTATATCAACCAAAATATGAATATTTGAGATTACTTTTTAAACCATTGAGAGAAATTGGATATTATGAATCCGAAAATGAAGAAAATATTGTTTCTCCACAAGAAATAAAACCAAATTCCATAATTATATTTGATGATATAGTGTGTTGCAATCAGAATGTTGTAAAAGATTATTTTTGTTTCGGAAGACATAAAAATACTGATTGTTTTTATTTGTGTCAAACGTATTCTTCGATTCCAAAACAATTAATTCGTGACAATGCGAATTTGATTGTTATATTTCAACAAGACAAAACGAACTTAAAACATATTTATGATGATCATGTTAATGTTGATATGTCATTTAATCAATTTAATGAGTTATGTTTGATGTGTTGGAAAGATAAATTTGGATTTTTGGTAATAGACAAGGATTCGAATTTAAAATCCGGTCGATATCGAAAAGGATTTGATTCATATATTTTCTTATAAAAATAAAAGTTTTGTGAAAAATTTAACTAATCATGAATGAACGCTTAGCAAGAGAGCTTGTTAAGTCAAGGAAAGCTGTTAAACAAAAATATCAAAGTTTAAAAAATGCTGAATTTGAAGCACAATCCAAATTGGAGGAAACCTATAAACCAATAACTCAACCCCTACAACAATTAATTTCAACAATTGGTAAAATTGAATCGGCTGAGGTAAAGGAAGAGCTACAAACACCCATTAAAAAAAATTATGAAACACCAGAAAAAAGATTGTTTCCAACACTAACACCAAAAAAAAAACTACAGTATGGAACTTCAACACCAGAAAAAAGAAAGACAGGGAAAACTCCAATTCTTCCTACAGAAATACCAACAATTATTGATTGGGAAACCAGTATAGCTTCACATAGTCAGATGCCATCTTTACAACAAACAAGTGTCATAGCAGAAACCACCCCTTCTTCAATTTCACAATCTACGGTAGGAAATCTTTCGGATATATTAGAACAAACACGCCAAACAATTCAAACATTTGTCAGTACACCTTTATATCAAGAATATTTATCAGGATTTCATGAATTACCTCGTCAATATATTGACGGAGGGGTAAAAGATGTGGAACATAAGTTTGATCACCTCTATGGAATAGTACATGATTTTGAAACTGAGAAATTCTTTTTGGGTTTAACACAAAGACCTATAGAAATTATCGGTAAAAACATAAAAGTTGAAGGTATAACTTATACAGGTACACCAGGTTTATATGAATTATTATTTAAAAAGGAACCAGTAGGTTATAAAAAACAAGATTTGGAAAATTATATGGATATTTTAAAGAGAACCAATGCATACCGTAGAAATTATGATCCAAATGAGCAGGTACAGGGAAATGGATCACAAAAATATATTTCTATAATAGGGCCTTATTTACAAAATAAAGGAATTACAAAAACTAAAACCATAAATCCCGAAACGCATAATATAGTTCAAGGATTTTTTGACAGACGAAAAGCTCCATACAGGGAAACTCGAATATCTTCGAAAAGAACAGGATCCGGAATAACTTTAAAAGTTAATAAACCTTATACCGATTACGTATATTGGGATAACGTAAATGAACTTGTTGATAGACTTCGACTGTTGGTAGCATCTATGATGGCTGGGAATACAGGACATAATAACGAAATTATTTCTATTATTGAAGAATTGAAAGAAGCCAATATAATTGTATAAAAGAAAGTAGTAAATATTGTTACATAACATTGTTAAAATGACCATTGATAAATTTGGACGTCATATTTCTAAAAAGTATACAGTAGATATACCTACAATAGAAAATAAAATACTAGCCAATGTTGAAAATGAAATATTAAAAAATTTTAAAAGTGATGATATTGTTCAAAGATTTGAACCTGTGTTAAAAAATGATATTGTAAATTTAAAAAAGAGAGTTAGTGAAAATGATGAAAATGTGGAATCTATTTCGAAAAAAATTAAGTTATTTGAAGAAAATGTGTCAAACTATGATAACAGGATATTAAATATAAAAAATATTGTCAAAGACAATGATGAACTATTAAAAAGTTTTTCTCAAAAAACATCGAAGTGTGAAGATGATTTTAAAACAATAAAACAGAAATATGATGAAGTAAAGAGTTTTGAAAATAACATAAAAAATGAAATAACATTGGTTAAATCAAAAATAAATGATACTTCTGCAATAGAAAATGTTAAACAAATTATTATAAAAGATATGGTATCAAAGTTCCAAGAATTTACGAACAAACTTAATAATAGGGTTTCTGAAGAAATAGGTAATTTTCAAAACGTTCATGATGGTATGAATAAAAACACACAACAAATAGAGAGAGCTATGAATACACACTTTATAATCCATAAAAAAGATAGCGATAATATTAATGAAATAAATCAGAAAATTAATTCAATTGAAAATAATGCTGAAATAATTCTATTAAACTTGAAAAATTTGGAAAAGAAATTAAACACAGATTTACAAAATGTAGATGAAAAAATTGAAAATAAATTTAAAAATGAAATTTTAAAAAATAGTGAACAAATCATGGAGATAATCTCACAATTAAACAATCTAAAAACAGAATTAAAAACCACTGTTGACGATGAATATTTTCAAAAGATGTTGAATAAAAGATTAGAAAAAGAATTAGAATCTTTAGCAGAACTAATACAAGCTATGATTAACACCTCTATCCATGATTTAAAAAAAGGACTTGCACAACACAGTTCAAAAATTGAAGAAATTTCAACAAAGTTAAATGATTATGAAAAATCTTTGAACGATGTAAGAATTGAAATTGAAAAAGCGATTTTAGATATAAAGAAAATAGAAAAAAAATTGGTAGAAATAAAATTAAATTTAACAAATGTAGAATTTCAATTAGGAAAAGATATAAAAAATCTAGAAAATAAATTGGTAAAAGAAATAAAATCACTAAACGAATTAGTTCAAAGAGCAGCCGAAGTTTCTAGAAAAGAGTTTAATGACACAATGGCATATGCTAGAGAAGAATTAAACGCAACAGTAAGAGAAATGAGAAACGAAAGTATAAAATCACTTGTTGTTTTTGAAACTAAAATTAATGTAAGAATTACCAACATTGAAGATGAAATCAAAAAAGTCAAAGATTCGAATAATGCATCTTTTAAAAATTTGGAATATAAAATCGAAGATGAAATCAAAAAAGTCAAAGATTCGAATAATGCATCTTTTAAAACTTTGGAATATAAAATCGAAGATTTGCTAAAAAAAGATAACAAACAAATAAAATAAGTTATTTAAAGAAGGTATTAAGAAATTTTATTCTAGTACTATGAGTAAAAATATTAAAGAAACAGTTGTAGATGAATTACATAAACCGGCAAGAAGAAGATATAGAAGAAGACGAACTATTGTTAAAAGCCTTAATGACTTATGGCAAGCTGATTTGGTAGAGATGCAACCCTATTCCAAATTTAATAAAGGTTATAGATATATTTTGGTGGTGATAAATGCATTCTCAAAGTATGTTTGGACTCAACCACTTAAAAGTAAAAAAGGAAAAGATGTAACTGAAGCTATGAAAAAAATTTTAGAAAAAACAAGTAAACCGCAAAATTTGCAGACAGATTTAGGAAAAGAATTTTTCAATAAAGATTTTAAAGATCTTATGAATTATTACAAAATTAATCATTATAATACTTACTCTAATCTCAAAGCGAGTATTGTAGAACGCGTAAATCGAACTTTAAAAAATATAATGTGGAAATATTTTAGTAATAGAGGGAATTACCAATGGTACTCTATTTTACCCACTATTATTGAAAAATATAATAATAGTATTCATAGAACTACCGGATATAGACCTGTTGAGGTTAATAAAAAAAATGAGAAAACTATACTGCAAAATTCTTTTACTTTTAAAAAAACATTTGATTTAAAGCGCACTAAATTTAAAGAAAATGATTTTGTTAGAATTTCCAAACAAAGAGAAGCTTTTGAAAAAGGATATACTCCAAATTGGTCAACTGAAATTTTTCAAATTAGAAAGGTTCAGTTAACAAATCCACCCACCTATTTATTAAAAGATAGTAAAAATGAATATATTGAAGGAGGTTTCTACCAAGAAGAGTTACAAAAAGTTAAACATCCAGATGTGTTTTTGGTTGAAAAAATTTTAAGGAAGAAAGGGAACCAAGTTTTTGTTAAATGGTTAGGATTCGATAAATCACATAATTCATGGATTCTTAAAAAAGATGTATTGTAATTAATTTTAAGTAATATTGTATATCAAATTTTTAAATAAAAGACCTATTTATATAACATATTTTTTATTTACGATAATCCTTTTTACAACAAATACTAACAATATAATTTTTAAGATGTTTACAACTGAGATTAACAATATAAATTTATATTTTTACATTAAATCTTTCAATATATATTTTTTTTCTATGATCTACATCAAAAATACTTTTAAGAATACTTTCACATTGTTCAACTCGTTTTTCAAATCTTAGTCTGTCAAGATAAAATTTCTGATATTCACTTTTTCGAGCTTGTCTAAATGCAAAGTCCCATGTCACTAATATATAAACTTTATTATTGTTCTCACTGATTGTCACTGATTTCTTCATATTTCTATTGTAATGCACCGGATTTTCTTAACTTGTTTTCTAATTCCTGTTTATGTAGAGATAACATTTCTAAAACAGTTCCGACATTTTCACTGTTTAAATTCTGACATGGATCCAAAACACTATAAATATGAGACAACACATCTCCTGACTGATAATTATAGTGATGAAACAAATTAAAATATTTGGAAAATTCTTGCTTTTTAATTATATGAATTCTGTAGTCAACAAGTTCATCGATTTCAACTAATTTATCTATTGATTCTTTTCCCAGAATCACATAATGTTCATCCTTTTGAATTCTGATAACAGGAGAATGATTTATTTTTTCAAAAAACACTGTGATTTTTTCAATTTTTAGTGGGTATGCATATGCTTGAGCAGAATAAAAATAATTCACCAACACTCCTTGATTTTTTTGAAGTTCTTTCCATTCTTCTTCATTCAAGTAAATGTGAAATCCATTTCGACCTCCAATTAGAACTTTTGGTGTAAAATCATTTATACCAATTCCAACACAAACAAATTTTGATAAGGAATTGTTAAGATAGTAGATTTTTGAATTTAATAATTTTTCATTACACTGACTAATTTTATCATTGGTTTCACTAGAACTGGATTTATATCCATTAAAATTGCTACTATTAAACATGATGTCTTGATGCTAACTGAAAACTAAAATACTGAGTCTGAATATATCTTATCCACCCCACTCCTCTATAAATTTCAAGGTCAAGCAAGTTTATTAAATTTTTATGACCTATCTTGATAAAACAAAATTGTCAAGAACGACAAAAGTGAAAAACTACCTATTGATAAAATTATATTGAAGATAAATAGAATTAAACAGTTTTTACCTTCCTCATCATTTTTAATATGATCACAGCTAGAAATCGTAAATGGTTTTTTATTTTTTTCAATCCAGTTAGTGTCAAAAATTGTATTATTTGGATAATGAAAGTAAATTTTGAAAAAATTACTATTAGATTGACTATTATTCATATTATATGCGAAAGCAGTTGAATAATTATTAATATTCATAGCTTTCATATAATTACATATTTCAGGTTTAATAGTAGAGGTTTCGTTTTCAAAACACACCATTCCATGTAAAACCCTTGGAGGATAAAGTACATATAAAGTATTATTTAAAATTGAATGTAAAACAATGTAGTTGATAAGGGATGCCATTAAAACACTTTTCAATTTTAAATGTCTATTAACAAAACAATAAGAGATTGAAATAAGACTGAACAGTTTTAATTAATTTTCTACAATATATAGACATTTTTTTTTTCAAAATATTAAATAATTTGTTTACAAATTAGAGATACAAACATGGTTATTAAAACTATTAAAAAATGAAAGATGTTGACATATTTTCTTTCACTTTAAGGACATTAAATAATTTGTTTACAAATTAGAGATACAAACATAGTTATTAAAACTAATAAAAAAATGAAAGATGTTGACATATTTTCTTTCACTTTAAGGACAACAGGTTCACATTTTTTATTTTTTTCACCTAACCACAAACACTCGATTAAGTCACAGTTCTTCCAGTGACGATAATGTTCCTCAATTGGACAATCATCAATTTTCCAGGCAAATATTTCTGCACCACAGTAAAAACATTTACAAACATCATGAATAGCTAAATAATAAAACCCTGATTGGGCTAACACTTTAGGATTTAATTTTCCATTCCAGAATTTAAATGAGGAAAGTCTTTTTTCATATGTTCTATATAATTTGTTATCAATTTCTTTTTCAAAAGATTCTAAACACATATTTATTCTAGACGGTGGTATATTTTATACTGATATAATTTTAAAATTTACCATGTTCTTAAATACTTCAAATTTAGCCTTGAAGAGTAAAACTTTTAATCTTAAAAGAATTTTTTATAATTCATTTTCATGGTCTATTAACCACTGAAAAAATGGAATATCTTGGTGACCCCACGCTAATGTATCATAACTATTGGGAATTTTAAATCTTTTATCATCATTAGAAGTGAGAGCTAATTTGTTAACTAATTCTGTATAAATATTGTGAAGTCGAGATCTAAACAAATACATTGTACAGAAAGCTTTTGAATTTTGTTCTACAACATCTTTATAATGTGTTAATTCTAATTGTTTTTTAATGCTACTTTTCTTTATCCCCTTAGCTTTTTTAAGCAACCCATTTTCTGACTTAACACAATAAGCTTTGGCCCCTGTGCCATAAAAGCTTTCTATTGGTTCACCAGCATATTCATCCTTAAACTTTCCAACAACAGATTCAGTTATTGGTATTTCATGAATATTATTAACATCATAATTTGAAGTATCGAATTTATCAATATTAACCCTAATGTCTTCATAAACATTACTTGTCTCAATTTCCAAAATAAAGGAATCTGTATCTGTGTACAGAAGTTTAATATTATTCTTATATAAAGGTTTTAAAAACCCATAAAAAAAGTCATACATCACCGTTTTTGATATATCTAAAATACTAAAGCCTACATAGACAGGTTTATCATATTGCACTAACACTTTACGCATTTGCACAGCTACTAAATTCTCTGAAAATATTGTTACATCTTTAAAGGATGGTTTAGCAATTAAATTTTCTGCCCCATCTTTTCTATGATTTTTTGCCCATTGTGTAACCAATCGTATATCTGTCCTTTTATCCACATTTTCCATTGTTTTTCCGTAGATGCTATTATTTGCCAATTTATAAGAATTTTTCTGAAATTGATTTTTAGATTGATTTCTTAAATTTGTATTTAGATCAATAAATTTTTTTAACCATTGAGATTGTGTAAACTCTACAACCCGATGAATTTTAGTTAGTTTAATTCCATATTGAATACATTGTTTTAATAAAGTATAGTGAATTACATATTTTTCTTTATTTTTTAAATTTGGAATTAATTTAAAAGTTTTAGAATTTTGAGGCTTATAATTTTCTGGACAGAATGGAAATTCATTATGTAAATTGTGTAAATTTTCAGGATATTCTAAATCAACCTCTAGCACATAACCCTTGTCATTAGTCTCAGATATATTCATTATATCTAAATTTTGAATTTGTTGATTTGATAACCAAACAAAATCTTTTTCGGGCAGATATTGAGACATCGCATATCCGTAAAGATTAGTTGCATCAAAATACATAATATATTTAGATGGTTGTAATGGATCATAATTTGAAAGAAATAAATTGTTTGCTATAGATTTCCTACATACACAGGTACTGATTCCTCCTCTTACACTACCTTTAAAAAAATGTAACATATCTGGGTCTGTTATTAACTCCAATTCGACTCCAGTATATCTTAAACAAGCGTCAAAACTTAAACCTGGAAAAGTATAATAATGTGCAGGATCAAGTTTGTAAGTTTCCATACACGTTTTTCTAAAATTTTGAAAAACATCTGCCAAAAGTAATACATCAGATTTAAGATATAAATCGGAATATTCACCGATTGTTTTACATTCAAATAAATTCCAAACATTTTTAGCCCTCTCATATTCTTCATCAGTAATGTGTTCATCCGTGAGGTCATTATAAAAATTTTTTTTATTGGGTAACTCCGTTTCATTTAATTTGTCGATATTATCAATATATTTATAAGGGAAAACGCCTTTTTGACGGATATACTTAAATTTTTCCTTTTCATTAAAATATTTGAACACTTCTTTGCATTGTTCATCATTAAGGATGGAAGCTAAATTTGACAAAGAATATGGTAGGAACTGAAATGAATCAATAAACTTAAGATATAGAAATTTTGACTTGGTGAAACCAGTCTTTTTATCTAAATATTGATCTACTTCAATAGATTTTTGAAATGAAATGTATTTCTCTTTATTCTGGGCTATGACAAATAATTGTTCATGATTTGGACATAAATTTTTTATAAACAGATGAGAATCATAATTACGCAAATTGTGTAAAACTACTGGAATGGAATTAGATAATTTATAATTTAAGTTGCATATAGAGTGTGACGGACCTCTATAGGAACCTGTTAAATGACAATGATCAGCAACCTTATCCGAAATTATAGGTTTATCACATATATGACAATCATTCGTATATTCAAAATGTAATTGTTCCAACACATTTAATTTTTTCATTGGTATTAACTTTTTCATATATTTATTGTAAATATTAAGAACGTCTCTTTCTAAGTAAGTTATAAAAATTTGTGCACAATTGGGACCCATATAATTTTGAAATTTGGAAATTGAATCATCAAATGAACACTTTATATAATAAGCAAACGAATATGGAATATGTTGACATTTTTTTTCAGTATATGGAGAACTTGGATCTACATCATTAATTTCATTATTTAAAGGCTTAAGAATGCATTCAAAATCTGCATATATAACAAATGGAACTTCAATTTGTTTCTGTATATTCTGAAATTTTAAAATATTTTCGGGAATAATATTTCCAAATCTATCTATTTTGGTTTCAGTTGAAGGTAGATTTATTCTTACAAAATCGCAATCATATGTGTTATGCCTGACTAATAATTCTTCAGTAGTAAAATATTGTAAACAACCGTCGCATAAAAATTTTTTCCCATGATGTTTAGATAATTGTTTTGAAATTAATCTAGATAAATCCGAAATATAACAGTAATGGAAATTTCCATTATCATCTCCAATTAATAATAAATTAAGGTGACGTTCTCGCTTATTTTTTGTATAATGTAAAGGTCCTATAATTTCGAATTGAGTTTTTAAATTATTCTTGATTTTTTCTAATCCATAAACATTAACCGAAATATTGTTTAAATTTTCAAATTTACTTATGTCTTTTAAAGTTAAAGGAAAATTGATACCTTTAAAGTTTAAAATAGTGGTGAAATGTGGATACGACTCCACCTTTTCAATTGGTCCGTTAGGTGAATGAAGAGCTGCAACCACAGACCAGGCGAAACAACATTCATCATTGTTTTGAACGTTGACTACAGCATTTTTCAACTTGATCTCTGACGGTAGCGGTATATATGAAGAAGCTTTTAAGGGGTTGTACTTGTTGATGTTAAGCTCAACGTGTAATATTTTTATTAAAATCCATCCTGAAATTAAAGAAGAATAATTAACAACAAATTTATTTTTGGTTTAAGTTTAGTTACTAAATATTTAATAAAAAATAATTTACCCGAATCTTTTTCTGCCAGTTCATCAGCTTTCCGGTCAATAATTTTAATAATATCTTCTAGTTCTTGCGTTAATTCTGAACTATTACATAAAATCCGAAATGGGGTATTGAAAGACTTAACTTCATGACTTTCATTGGAAGGATTTAAGTAAAGACCAAATAACTCCATGTTGAGTTTGATGCAGGTGTGTCTTTGGATTTCATAATTGATTACCTCAATTATTTTTTGTTGTATTTCGGAGAAAAAATCATAAATGTTGATTTGGTATTGAGTCGATGATATTTTATATGAAATGATTCTTTCCTTAAATGCCGATTTTATTACAGACACATTTTCATCCCTAACCACCATTGAATTGGTTTTGTGTTTATTTGTTCTCAAATGACAGAACCATAATGACTTTTTTATAAATATTTTGCAGAATTGACAATATCTTCTTTCACCTAAAATTTAATAACTTCTTTATTAAATTTGCCTCTAATTCATCAAATTAATAACTAATTATTAAATTGAAACAAAATTTCTATTTAAAATTAAACTTACAGCTTTTCTTCTTCTGTTCTAACTGGGGGCCATTGTTAGAGTGAATTATCTTCTTGTGGCGATTCAAATTGTCTTTTCGAGTAAAAATTTTGAAGCACTCTTCACATTTAAAATCCATTTTTCTAAAACGAATCTCTTATTGTGAAGCCCAAGTCGATTTTAACACACTGAAGGTGACACGGTCAGGTATGAATTTAAATGGTGGAAAAGAAGTAGGAGGGGAGTTAAGGAATGGGATGGAAAAAGCTAAGAGTAGCTTTATAAAGTTCTATCGCCCTTTCCCACATCTTCCTTTTCTCCTCAGCTGTTTTATTAGGATCGCAATTTAAAATAGAATCCAAAACAAATCCTAATGATCTTTGATAAGACAAATGTTTATTTTTAATTTTGAAATTTGATTTTGAATGAAAGCTTAGTTTCGGATAATCGTTTTCGAAGGGGATTGACACTTCCGTTTGTGTTAAAACAGAATTTTGAACTGTCTCTGTTTGTGTAGAAACAGAATTTAAAATTTCATCGAAATCTGGTGGCGAGTTTTCAAAAATTATTGGAGAATTTGGAAAATTTAATTCACAGTAGGTATTTTGGCCGCACGGAATTGAATTTTGACTAAAATTTTCATTTTTTTCAGATGGTTCACTTATTATTGGAAGAATTTCTTGGGAACCACCACCACTAGTAAACGATGCTCCCAAATCTTCACTACAATCTGAAATTTTGTAACTATCCCGTGAACCATCCTCCTCCCCCAAAACATCAACCCCCATATTTCCACTACTAGTCGATTCCGAAATTTTATTTTTTTTTTGATTAGTTGAAATTTTGAACAGAGATAGAGGAGAAAATGAAGAATTACCCGGTATTCCTCCAGAATTGTTTTCACTTTCAAAATTTCTAGTTTTCAACATTCCAAAAAAATTTTGTGATTTATTTGAACTCGAATCATTGTCACTGTCACTGTCACTTTTACTCTGATAATTTGTTAAATTTTTATTAATTTTGGGAATCCCCATTAGCTTTTTAAAATTGTCGATATTATCTAAATCTTGAGTTAATATGTCGGGAGTATTTGTAATGGGAGTGTCCGTTGTTACATCTAAATCTTGAGTTAAAAAATTTGGGGTTTCCGGCGTTAAAATATTATTAAAATCTAAATTTTGTGATAAAATTGAATTTTGAAAGTCAAAATCTGTCTCCGAAATATTCTCTAGTTCAGGCAAATATTCCAAATTTTCTAAAAATTTTATGTTCGTTTCTGAACAACTTTGGAGTAATTTGTTTTCTAAATTTTTTTCTTGCATCGTATTAATCATCGCGTTAAAATTTTGGGTTCTCTGACTTAAATTTTGGTTGTCACTTTCATTTTCATTATTCAAAAAAGCAGGCTGAATTATTATATTTGAAATTATATTAATTTTGTTCACCACTCCTAACTGTTCAGTGGAAGTTGAGGCAAAAGGAAAAGACATACCTTTAAAATTTGAGTACACTTGACAGCAACAAACTAAAACACACTAAAACAAACTAAAAGAAACTAAAATTGGAGACTTTAAATTTAAAGCGTGGTAAACTCGACTTAAGCTTGCTATAAACTGATCCTCGACCGTTTTATATGAAAGCAGGCCACGGTTTGTCCTCGTACGTATAGTGACCTCAATAAAGGTCAATGACCTCAATTCTGCGCGTCACACCCCGCGGAGCCCCCCTTCCCCCTCCCCCCTTCCCCCGCAAAATTTTTTCCCCGCCCCCTTCCCCCGCAAAGCCTCCTTCCCCTTTCCTCCCTTCCCCCCGCTGAGCCCCCCAGCTGAGTCCCTCTGCTGAGCTGCTTAGGGAG
Organism: Diaprepes abbreviatus; assembly: GCA_034092305.1. Taxonomy (NCBI): domain Eukaryota; kingdom Metazoa; phylum Arthropoda; class Insecta; order Coleoptera; family Curculionidae; genus Diaprepes; species Diaprepes abbreviatus. The sequence continues at coordinate 16,850,736 of JASJET010000200.1, read as the reverse complement.
TTACGTCCCCTATAAGTCTCAGTGAGACGTCCTAAAATGTGCTGTAATTATAAAAACTCGAGAGGTTTGCGGGCGTATAAAACACAAAATTCTCTTCGGAGCATCTTACCTTAGGGTCCCCTATAACTCTCAGTGAGACGTCCTAAAATGTGCTGTAACTATAAAAACTCGAGAGGTTTGCGGGCCTATAAAAAACACAAGGTTTTTTCGGGGCATCTCGACTGGGGAGGGGTCCAGGGGGCGGGGGGCCGAAGGCCCCCCGCTCCCTGGAAGGCAGTGCGCGCGGCCGAAGGCCGCGCCCCCCCCCCCCCCGCCCCTCCCCCTTCGGGGGGCGGGGCGGGGGCGGGGGGGTATAGGAGGAGTATAGGGGCGGTATGAGGGGCCCTCTCCGCGATTTAAAAATCGAAATTTTACCTTGACCTACTTTCATAAAATGACTGTTTTGCGAGGTGACTTTTTCATTTTTGGTTCATCACCAGTGCTGTCTTCCTAAATTTTAATTTTTATTATTTAATTTAATTATCAATATGTTCAGGAACAGAAATTATGAAATTCAGGTTATGGATGGTAATAGACTTGTAATAAGAAGGAGAGTCAACGTTCCTCCTCCGGTACAAGTACCAACCATAACCTCCTCGACAAATCCAGAGGAAAATGAGGATCCTCAAGTGGAACCTCAGATAAATCCGCCAGTCCAGTGTGACGAAGTCGATTCCACTACAAAGTAAGTAGCTTATATTAAATTTATTATTAGTCTTCCTAATATCAAAATACTAATTGATTTTTTTTTTTCAGTTGACAGATACAAACAATAGACCAAGTTTAGGGACAGTGTTAAGTGAAACTATTTTTAGGTTAAGTTAAAGTGTTTAAGTGATAGTGAATAGTAACGGAGACGATTTAAGGTAATGTAAATTTTATTTAATTGATCTAATTATAAAGGAGTATGAAGATAACTGTACCTAAATTTCCTATAATATTTTTCTTTCATATTTATAAACTTATTAATTTTAGATTTAAAACTCTCTAAAATAAGAAAGGATTAAGAATTTTTGAACAGGGTGGTTAATTTAAAATATTTTTTCAATCTATTATGAATAATCAAAACTCTTGTATTTAGTTGTTATGTTTGTTCGTTATTCTTATAAATAAAACATTTTTTTTCGAAATTGTTCAATTCTTTATTCCAATAAGATAAGAATAAATGGATAAATTAAATACAAACAATAATAATTTTAAAATAATAAAAATTAAATAATAATACATTTTAAAATAAATATTCTAGGATTATAATTTCTTCATTTTCACATTTATGAAGTGGTTTGCAATACATAAATATTAAATAATACATTCTAATCTAAATATTCTAGGACTACAGTTTCTTCATTTTCACATTTAATTACACATAGTTCATTGCGACAGATTGGACATGTTTTATTAATTAACATCCACATTCCTAAACAAGGGATGCAAAATCTGTGATTACAAGGTTCTGGTGATATCATTTTATTAGATAATATATCTTCAAGACATATAGGACATTCTTCGGTTTTATTTTCAATTATTTCATTAACAACTTTTTTTTTTACCCTTCGCGACTTCCTACCGTTTTTATATATTGGTTTTTTACCAGGCATTATATTGGCACCACTGGAACATTTGCGTCCCAATCTAAATCAATATTTTTAACACTACTATTGCAAATTAAACAAACTTTGGGGGTAATAATTTGATACAACTGTCTTGAACACATATCGCAATGTAAATCATTGCTTAAGCGTTTTAATTTTCTCTTATTATGAGTATTTACATGTCTATGAGCCCCTGCCCTTTGATAAAATTGTATAATTTGATAGCATGCGTGACAAAGAGTTTTTTCTTGATTTTCCGTCACTACAAACACTACGATATAACTCTGAGTAATACAGAACACAACTTCTTTGGGATCAGTGTACTTATGTTTCACTAAACAAAATTTAGCACTAGCACTGTCTTCTTCATTATCTTCTTCAATATCGGAGTCACCAGAGTCAGCTTCAATTTGTTCGAAATTATTTATATCGTAGTTTAAACAATTTCTGAAGTTCTTCTGAAATTTTTCTTCGTTAAGATGTGTATTGTAATCCAATACTCCAATTAATTCATCTAGATCTGGATCTTCTTCTTCAATATTATTATCCATAAATTTTTGAATGAATTTTTTAATATTTACTTTGTAATATTTACTATTAAATATAAAATTATTTACTTATTATTTACTTATTATTTGTTGGTATTTAATTTATCATCTTTTGTTGCTCCACGTATCTATTTTATAAATTTACTGAAGTGAAAATTCATTGGTGGTAGGACTTTATATCGACTTCATGGTCAAATAAGGTTATCCACCTCAAGGTCAAACATAAGGTTAGATCTCCTACTATGATCGGATTCGATGAAAGGTTAGCCATGTTGTTAACTTTAAGATTAAACTCAAGGTGATGTATACGAGGCTTTTTGAAAAGTATAATGAGAGAACAAAAGAGGAGGAGGATGAAAAGTGTTGATGATACGAGGTTTTTTAATAAGTATAATGAGAGATTTGAAAAGTATAATGAGAGAAGAAAAGAGGAGGAGGAGGATGAAAAGTGTTGATGATTTACTCTTCTTACTCCTCCTCCTCCTCCTCTTTCCTTCTCTCATATATCCACTACTGTCAGAATGTGTGTAGCTTGAACAATGATTCAAGAACAACACTGCACTCGCATGTATAAATTTATTTAAAAATTATGTTTTATTGAGAATTTAATTTTCGCGAGATTCAAAGGGTTCTAGATGACCACGTGTGTCATCTTGAAGTTAAGATGGCAAGGATAATAAAATGTATGTACAACTCCTTTTATTGCAGTTTACATCTCTTCTTTTAACGAGGTTTTTCGTCTGCCTGTGATCGAATGTGGCTTGGGAGTACCATCTCAACAGAGCTTTTAACATTATAATCTAGATATTGATATCTTAAAGCTTCATAAACATTCATCGTAATAGGTTTTTCGTTGAGGAAAAAATGCCCTGACTTAATGATTTTGGAATAGATATAGAGGTGGAAACCATATCTTTTGGGTATCTCACTAATCTCAAGTAATATATAAAAACAAGCGCAAACTAGATAAATCACTAAGGACACACTGTAAGGTATACTTTGCTCACTGACAGACATTAAATTAAACTATCAGAAATTCTATTTTTACAGTCAATTTATAAAAGCTTATAATTTTTAAATATAATTAGATTTACGGCAGTCCTCAGTTACCTGCGGCATTGGAGCAGGTAAGTTGGAGGTTTTGGTGTCAGTTTTATTACTCTCTCTAGTTCTTGAATAGAGTACAGGATTGTGTATGCTTGCGATTGCCCTCTTCTCTCCCAAGAGCTTTGAGTACAAGAAAATAGACCTGATTCTGCCTTTTATACTAAGAATGTGTATGCTGCTGGCATCCCCTCCCTGTGAGCAACTTGTTTTTTTTTCGTGATCGCCCCCCCCTTCTCGAAGAGCTTCAAATTCAAAAAAATAGACCCGACCCTGCCTTTTACACTAAACATTGGAAGGTTGCGGGTGTCCCCCCCCCCCGTTGACAACTTGTTTTCGCTTGCCATACTGTACTTTTGTGATATCACCGCCCCCTCTCCCCCAAAGAGGGGCTGGATATATATATATATATATATATATATATATATATATATATATATATATATATATATATATATATATATATATATTACATAAACATATTAAGGTAAATAAAGACCCATGGTAAGTAATTGGTACCAATTCTTCGGCATGGACGTAATATGACTAAATATAATTGAAAAGGACAATATAAATATAACATAATGGTATATAAAAAAAATACAACTATAGAGAGTTAAAAGTATTGTTTTTATTTGCTATTGCATGATAAAGAGAAATTAGGGGCATCTATAACCGCCACAGTTCGAGATATTATATGAAAATGAACGCTTATATATTTCTTTCTCTCGAGAACAACTAGAAATTGTTTATATCTTAAGTTCAAATTGTCTATATCTGACCTGTATGTAGATATATGGGCGCTCTATATTCAAATATTTTATAGAGAGTAAGGGGATATATCATTTTCGCAGATTTTCCATCGAAACATACTGCGCATCTCTCAACTTATGAGATACACGATTCAGGTGTCTTATACTATTAATCAATCTTAGACAACCATTATGAACCTTTTATATCCTATGTTTGCCCATGCTGTTAAGACAAGAACCATAATCACGATAGTCAACCTGCGATAAAACTAACCCATTGCTTAGAAATGTTTTCATATTTAAACTAATATATTGACATATTTATATTTATATATTGATGCTGATGGTATACACGCCTGATGATGTACATTCCTTTTTTTTAACACAATATGATATGATCATGAAATCTCAATCCATACTCGTACTCGGCTGTACATATACTAAAATTGGAACTACGCAAGGATGACAAGCAAAATCGTGAAGCGTTCCAAATTTTTATCCTTCAATCCTCTCTTAACTCCCTAGTCGCTTGGTCGTCTGATAAAAACCTTACATTCTCTCACTGTCCCAAAATTTCCAACCTGCATTTCAATAATATTCCCATACAATTGGTAACAAAAAACGCATTTCTCCGGGTTATCTTCGATCAAATATTAAACTATATATATATATATATATATAAGTTCAAGGATAAATGCAAGCCTGATATCAAAATCATAAAAATCCTAGCAGGCACCACATGAGGTTCTGATCGACATTCTCTCGTAAATATACACCAAGCCTGCATTCTTTCTAAAATTGATTATGTATCCTTTGTATATGGCTTTGCCCCCCCTGTCCTATCTAAACAGATTAAATCCCATACATAATAAAGGAATTAGGCTAGCCATAGGCGTCTTTCATACAAGCCACATTAACAGCATCAAGTGTGAAGCCGAAACCTTAACCATCGACTAAATCAGAGACAAATAATTTCTCACCTATAGTCACCCTCTCCTCACTAGGTCCAACCACCCTATATCGAAATTATTCCAGAACCACCTATTCATGGATAACTCCCTCCAACAAATACCCCCCTCCCACAGTTCTAGCCAAAGATTCCAAGAGCTTAGGGGAAAATTGCAAATTTCACTGCCTCCATGTTTTATACCTCATAACAATGGCTACACATTTCCTCCATGGAGCATGTCCCCTTTTGTACAAGATCTCTCTCTCACTACATATGATAAACACAACATCTCCCCTCAACTGAACAGGAAAATCTTCGGTAAATTCATTCAGACCACATGTATGATTACGATATTATTTACACAGATGGATCTAAAACTGCCAGTCAAATCAGTGCAGCAATCTACTCTTCAAGTACACAAAATGCATAAAACAACCAGCATTCTAACTTCAAAACTTTACGCAATATACAGTGTCCTTAAGTACATCACATCATCTTCCCACACATCCTCTAACCAAAGGAATCAAATATCTTCACGAAAACGGACGCATACATAATAAACACATAATTCTCCTATGGGTCCCTAGCCACGTAGGTATACAAGGTAATGAAAGGGAAGATTCCCTCGCCAAACACCCCCTCAATCGCATTGTCATAGTCCATATCTTCATCAGAGAAAAATAAACTACACAACATCAAATACTCCTACTTCAATAATATAATACACCACTCACTTACTAGAAGAGAATCTGCGATACTTACTAGACTGCGCATCGGTCATACGCGATCATAAAACATATTCTTTTTGTCTGCCCCAGTTATCAAAATCAACGCAATAGGTACAAAATCTCGGGTAGCCCTACTAACAATCTCTCTCCGAAAAATATCATCAACATCAGTAAAACTACGAGGTTGATGTGCCTTTGTCAGGAGTATTATCGCTTTCCTCTGAAGACCTCCTGCTCCATTTCACAATTTGAGAAGAATAACTAAGTGCAAAACACGCATAGATGATGAATGCCTTAAACAAATTTTTCCTGTTTGCTCGTTAGTTAATTCGGTTTTTATAGTTAGTTGGCCAATTCTTAGTGCGTATTTCATGATCAAATATTTATGTGTCTGTTCTGCCACCATTGCTGTAACGGTCTAATCGTTCTGCATCTCAAATGCTCCCTGTTGTATCTTTCCTCTAGTTACGTTTAAAATGTATTTATCAATGCCGAACAGCATTTCTATATCCCCGGAAAACTCCTTCACAGTTTTGAGCTTTTGTTCCAGCTGATTTCTGTTGACCGTCATCAATTTAATTTCATCCATATCCAAAAGATGACTAAGTCTTAGCACTTCTCATATAATATTAATATTATCTTATAGACTAAACCAAAAGGCTCTCGTACTCCCTCCATGGGAACATTTACTTATCTCAGATATACTTAGGATGTAACTCCGTCTCATGTCCATTTTCCATAGGTAATATTATGGTCCTCTGCATTTCCCATAAACTCCCGGCCAATTCAAACTGTCTCAAGTAAGACTGCCTTTTGAATAGCCTTTTACAAGTATTTGTTAAGGTCCAATACCTTGGTATTAAGCGAAAACTCTACGATATTACACTGGTTGTTGATAGAATTATGGGGATCATTTGAACGCTACTTATTCCCCATTGTCTAAGCATTTGTATCTCCAAGTCATTGTATCTAGCATTCTTCTCATTATACTTGACCCCAGATTGTTGTTAGGGATATTTATCTACTAAAATGAGGTCTAGCCTGTTATATGCAAGACTATTGTTTCAAATTACAAATTGGAGACCTGAAAGATCAAGAGAAAATTTGAAAGACCGTAGAAACACTGGTTAGATAGCAACGAATGTCAGAAAAGTACTAAAAACAAATAGTAGAAGACCGAGAAAAATGTATGACTTTGAGAGAGAGACCTTTATCTAGAAGTTTAAAAACCGTACCTGATAGATACATTTTAAAAAAGTTTGTAACCATTTTAAAATCCCGAAGGCAAAATAATTACTTTTAAATACAGAATCAACGCAAATGTTGCATACATATTTGTTTTAATTAAAATATTTTTTTAATGAATTTGAAGGTTTACGTTAACTGACTGAGCCGAATATTCATGTAGAATAAATATGAAACTGTATTTCATTTCATTAAAATTTAATTAATTGTCATCATTAAAATATACCTGCAGCATTAATCTAACGAAGAAATTACTTTAATTATAAAACTTTTTGTTAAGAATAATTATGAAAAAAGTTTTGAAGTAATTAATTTTTCATGCAAGCGTTGCCTTTAGGATGGAAAGTCTCAGATTACTCCTCTAAATTTAATTTTATGCTTTTATCATAATGGATATTTTTTCTCGAAGAATAATAATTATTTTTTAGATTTACGACAAACAAAAGATCAAATTTTAAAAGCAATTTGCAGGGATATTTTTTTGTATCCAGTTGCCTGCCCCAACACCCATTCTCAGTTTCCTCCTAACATACAAATCTACCAAGAAGATGGTAAGAATTTTAGCAATTCTTATAATACTGTCTTTCCGATCTAACGATTCGTATTGTAGTCATTAAAGAGCACAATGCTTGCAGTGTAGGCTAAAATTAGATCATGGATCTAGTAAAAATCATTCAAATTATCTTTTTGTTATTATTAGAGGGCACCACTCAGTCTCACGGAGTCATACACATCAAATCTAAAATTATTAAAAAACAAAAAGTATAGCCGATAAAAAATTTTGCATATCTCGATTTTGTATATTAGGATTAAATTAAGAGTTAAACTTTTTTGAAGTTCAATGTGGCGGATCCAATATGGTGGGTTGAAAATTTTACAATATTCAAATTTTTTAAAAATTGGTTTTAAGGGATTTTTGGAATCGTAAGTTATGAATCTGAAGTTAATTTTTTACGATTTCACACGGCATAAACAATATTTGGTATTAAAAATTTTACATTTTTTCGATTTGGCCCCAATTGATACTGGGGAGTTCTTGAGGAGTATATTACGGATCTTAAATTAATTTCTTCAAACTCAACATGCAGGATAAAATATGTCTCAAATTCTTTCACTATCGGTATAGGCGAGATTTTGGGGCAAAGTTTACTATAGTAGATTAAATATTTGTTCGGTATAATTTCATTCAAAACGGCTATTTACAAACTTCTCAGAATAAACAAATTTTTTGTCTTTCAGTTTAGTGTGATCTACAACTTTGGATAAAATTGGCACTTTTTTTTCGATTACGATATAAGAAACGTCCATTTTATGTAAAGCTGTATTTAAGTTGTAGCTTTCTTGTCTCATGTGGGCAAGTTAACCGGTCATTAGCTGGTATTGGACTGTGTTTTTCTATTAAGTTGAAATAAAAAGATACGAGCATATTGGTTAATAGCCGAATTAATTTGATCATTAGCGTCCGTAAATAATTATATTGATTATAGAAAAAAGTAGTGTCTTTTCTTCAGTCTGGGCCGGTTCATTCAGATTTAACAAAAATGTTGTTTGACTCATAATTGATTAAACGCAACTACGTGATTGTTTAGTGATTGTTATGTGACAATATCTTCAAGTCCCCAATAAGACAAATTTTTACGGAAACTTCTGCGTCCGTAATCTAACAAAAATTTAGAGAGAGTTGGCTAAAAACAGTGCAAATTATCTGCCATATTTGAAATTTTTAACTAGAACGAATTTAAATAAAAACTAAAGGTCGATACCTAAATAAAATTTTTAGAAAAAAATTAAACTGACTTCTAAAAAAGCGCTAAAAGGACAAAATTAATATAAATTTTCATATGAATTTGCTTAAATAGAAGCTAATATATTGACTTCATCAATCTCACGGTTCTTGTATCATATAAGAACTTCATCAAGCATCAGCTAGGAAAGGACTCAAAATGAACTTGTCGAAAACAAAAATAATGAGTCTAGAACAAATACAAATTAAAGTTGAAGGTAAAATAATAGAAAACGTAAGAGAATACATATATCTAGGTCATAAAATACAAATAGGGAAGGAAAACCAATCGCCTGAAATTCCTAGAAGAATAAGTCTCAGCTGGGCAGCTTTTGGCAAACTCGGATTCATTCTTAAATCCAGTAACACCCCCATAAGTCTGAAAAGAAAAGTCTACGAGTCGTGCATTCTGCCAGTTCTTACTTATGGTATTGAAACAACCTCTCTAACATGTAAAGCCATTAATAAGCTTCGAGTTACACAACGAGCAATGGAAAGGGCTATGTTGGGAATTAGTTTACGAGATAGAGTTCCAAATGAAGAAATCAGAAGAAGAACGAAAATAACAGATGTGAGCAAACGAGTAGCGCAGCTAAAATGGACATGGGCTGGACATATCGCAAGACATGACACAGACAGATGGACATACAAGATAACAGCATGGCGGCCAAGAGAGAACAAGAGAAGTGTTAGCAGGCCCCAAAAGAGATGGCGTGACGACATCCAGAAAATTGCCGGAAAAAACTGGATGGGGATAGCTACGGACCGACAGAAATGGAAAAATATGGAAGAGGCCTACATTCAGGAGTGGATGAAAACGGGCTGATATGAATGAATGAATGAATGAATCTCACGGTTTTCCTTGCAATAGATTTTAGACCGTGGTTTAGAAAATGAAGATAAAATCGAATTTTTTTTATCCTCAAAACCATTTTTTTTATCTGGCTGCCTTCTTTCTGGATATCTACAAATTACAGGTATTTATTAATTTCAAATTGAAAAGAATATAAAAACTCTTAAACTTGCTGAAATGCATTTCTAGCGCTTCACCTGCATTTTCGTTACTCTGAAAATAACAAATGTCGAATATTTCATTGTTTTTAAAGTTTACAAAATCTGTCATTATTCAGAAGAAATTGATTTATTGAAAATTTCAGTACAAAAATATGATAAATATCTAAATCAAATTGTTCTAAAATATGTAGGATATCTCATTTAAAAAATTCAAATTTTCTCCGAAACATTTCAACCTGTGAAAAAACTGACTACGCCAATGAACTCTACATGAAAAACCCTTGTAGTTCTATTTTCTAACTTTACGATAAACTTCAAGATAACCGACATACGAGGGGTGCCCCAAAATGCATAATTTTCAAAATCTCTTTGTATCTCTATAACGAAGATGTTTATAAAAATTGTTAAATCGTTCGTTTTTTAAAAGAGTAGCACAGCGCTACGAAAACCTTATTCTTCTACTTATACTAATAACGAAGATAGCCCGTAAAACCATTGAAAATTAGACACCCTGTATATACTGAATATATTTATCAAAAACAGCAATAATAGTTTCTTCTCAGTCCTCCACAACATGGGATAATAAATATCTTCCATCGATGATGTAGCTGGCATTTGTGTTGTCAATTTCAATGTTCACAGATTGAAAGCAATCATAAATGTGTTTTATGCATTTCAGTTGCATAGAAGAATGATAATGGGTAGGGAGCTAATTCATATCGAACGTCCGATGATATATACAGGTCGCATAAGCGAGCATATTACTATTTTCGATGTTTGAAATCACGATATTTTTGGAACGGTGATTTGTGGGAAAAAAGTATAGAAACTATTTAGAGAATTACTTGATCTACTGCTTTTGTCTGACCTAATTTTATAATGACACTGCCTGTTTACAAGAAAAATGCAAAAACCGACGTTTTTGATTTTGGACCTTAAATAAAATTTTTAGCAGACATTGAATCGGTAGTAAGTATTGATATTTTATTTTTAATAGTATATTTAAGACTTATACCAATTTTTTGCGATTTTTTTGCGATATTAAATGTCTGTTTTTTGACTAAATCAGTAACGATTAATCTCTTTCGTCAGGAACTATTTTAAGTAAATCACACATAAAACATAATGTTAATAGAAACAACCGCTAGAATTTTTAATTGTCATTACAGCTTAATACTTACTTTTCCGAAATAATGTGATAAAAAACTATACAAAGGAGTTCTACTAATAACACTGAACAATAGCCAAAATGTATTTAAATTAAAATCGACTAAACCTTACCATTTTGGGTGTGCTACAACCGAAACTGAACTTTTTAATATTAGTTCAAGTTTTAGAGATTCGTGATGTCATGTCTCCCCAAGGATGCATGTGTTATATTATTTCCCCAAGTTAAGGAAATTTTGCACAATCTGGCAACACCACATGGGGGATCTCCAGGAATGACCTCCATATACGAAGTTCCAACCACCCAGGGCTTAAAATAAGGGAAATAACCATTGAAACCCTAATCAAATGACCTTTATGTCTGCTTTGTACTGAACAGCCCCTGTATACAAACAAATGAAAATTGCCACTATTGCAAATATTATGGAATTGAATAGAAAATTCTCTAAAAATGTAGAAGTCATATTTGGGCATATAAGCAACTACAAAGCGAATGGGTTATTCAATCAAAGTTAGTGAGTCGAATCGAATAGTTGAGATTGTAAGATGTCTCGAAAGATCACTCCTGTTATGTTTGTGATGAGGTGACTTTTGCATTACAGAAGCGGTCTATCACTACATTGATAAAAAGGCATATCAACTTTATTTCGGTTGCAATATTAGAGATCAAGACAAACAGTGAGTGCTACATATCCGCTGTAGTGCACGCGCTTCAAGTCAAAGAAATTGATTAAATAATTAAAAGTGATCTATGCGGTTTGCTGTCCCAATGATCTTGAGAGAGCCTTGAAATCATGTTAGTGATTGCTATTTCTGCATCATACCTCGTGTTGGACAAGGCACAGGACTATCCAAAAAGAAAAAGTTAGTCCAAATATACCATATGTCAAGAGATATGTGCCTTATAATGACGAACTTCCTATTTCAGAACCCCCAGAAACATTTACTTACAAATCAGATAATAACGATACAATGATTTCTCAAGAAGAATACCACCAACCACACAAAATAACTCAATCAGAATTAAACGATCTTGCAAAAGACTTGGGACTTCCAAACAGTGAAGCAGAGTTACTGGAATCAAGATTGTAGCAGTGGAATTTATTAGAAGACGATGTTTCAGTATGTGTTTTTCGTAAACACCATAAAGGCCTAGCACCATTTTTCAACATGGAAAAGAACTTGGTTTTCTCCAATAACATTAGCGGTTTATTGGCGGCTTTAAATATAAACTACAAGCCAGAGGAATGGAAATTATTTATAGACAATTCAACATTCAGTTTAAAAGCAGTACTATTGCATATGGGAAATATTTTACCGTCTATTTCTGTTGGATATGCAGTTCATTTGAAAGAATCGTACGACAATATGAAGTACCTATTGATAATTATAAGATACGATGAGCACCAATGGTAGATTTGTGGCGACTTAAACGTGATTTCACTTTTACTTAGATATCAAATTAGGCCTAATGAAAAAATTTGTTAAAACTGAATACAGGTGGGCGAGCTTTTCAGTACCTGCATCAGAAATTCCAAGGCTAAGTCAAGCAAAAATTAAAAAAGGTATTTTTGTTGGGCCACAATTTTGAAATATCCTGAAAGACAAACATTTTGGCAGTTCTCTATCAGATACTGAAACAAATGTTTGGAATGACTTTCTCCTCGAAGTCACTAATTTCTTCGGTAATAAAAAAGCTGACAATTACTTTACTCTTGTTGAAAATATGCTGCCATTGTATCAAAAAATAGGTTGTAATATGTCTCTAAAGTTCCATTCCTACACTTACATCTGGACTTTTTTCCTGACAACTGCGGAGTTGTAAATGATGAGCACAGCAAACGCTTCCGTCAGGATATATCAGCAATGAAAAAAAGGTACCAGGGAAAGTGGTATACTGTTGGACTCTTGTTAGAGATGCTCCAGAAACAATTCACAAAAGAAAAGCAAAAAGACAGGATATTTAATGTCTCTACAAGTGCAAAAGAATTTGTTTTTTTATTACTTTATTAAAAATAAAATTAAAAAAAAAAACTTGTTCTTGAAAATTGCAACTAATTTTTTAATCTCATTGTCATTTTTGTGTTCAGCGCCCAAAAATTAACAAAAAAATGCACTTTTCATTCAAGATACAACAAATAAACTAAAATTTGTTGCCTAGTGTAATCGAATCTAACGGGGACAAACACGCAGGCGAAAAGTTAATATTCTATATAACAATTAATGTGAACTCATAAAATCAAACAACATTAATAAACAAGTTTTTATTTCAAAGCTAAATCTATTTGACATAAACTCTTTAAATGCGCACTGTTCAAACAAAATTTAAGTGGATGTTACAGAGGCCTTAAATAAACTCACAAAAGTAAAATGTTTAGAAAGGACTTGATTCGATATTTGCCGAGGACTCACGATGCTTTCTTTGTTTGCTAACCCTAACTCCATTTTGCTTTCCGTGCTTTCTGTATATGTCTGAAAATAAAAATCCTAAATTATATAAAGTACTTTAATAGGAATTAACTATATTACAACTGACTTACAGGTTGTAAAAAAGTGCAGCATCCAATTCTCACTGAAAGCTGAATTCCACCAAGCGTCAATTTACACGAATAGGATTAAGGGTTTTGTAGGATCGAAGCACGTTATGTGACCTTAGCTTGGATAGATCTAGATTAGTGTAATCAATAGCGTCAATGGTCGCCAAGTCTAAATGACTCATAGCTCAAAAATACAGATCACTGAAGTTGCACTATTTTGTATTTGAAAGCCTGCATGTTACTGCAACCTTTCTTTATGTCCGTAAGAATGACGTCTGACGATGTTTTATAGAAAATCGAGGCCAAGGTTTTATCTTCAATGATAAACAATGACCTCACCTTCAAGGCCAAAGGTCAAGGTCCGCTCATAGTCAAATTGGAATTGAATGACAACAAATCCTTTTGATGTCCGGAACAATGATGTCTGCCGAGGTTAGAAAGATGATCGGGCGAAAAAAATTTTTCTTTATCTTCGCTGGCGAATTTTACCTCTTGCTCAAGGCTAAAGTTCAAGGTCAACTCAAGGTCAAATCTCATTCAAATGAGTACCTATATTTTTTAATCTGAAAGTATGAAAATCAGAATATTTTGACTTTAGATATGATCTTGTCCTTGGCAGTCAGATTTTGAGGTTAATTATGGTTCATTAACGATTGTAGAACATCGAGCTTGCCCAACAAATGCTATTAGCCAAGATCGTAGCCTCCTAATGTTATCCAAGCCAGAGTTGAAATAGGTAATCTTCTGAGAAGAAATGCCAATGGAGACGATTACATTATCATGTCATTCCAAACTTCCCTTTGGACTTGGAACATCTAAGAGATTTAAGAGGAGGAGTTTTTCCGGTTAATCTTTCCCTATCTTATAGACAGGATAAATTCGTGAAAGAAACTAATGAAGAGTTTTAACTGAATGAGCACATTATTGAGCGTCAGAGTATTTTCCAGGTTTAGAAATGCAACGATACACCAAATATTTATTGCCTATAATAATATTCATAATGAGGGTATGTATGATATCGATCATGCTAATAATCATTAACTAATTACCGGTTATCATTGCACATGTCAATCTGGAGCGAGAAATTTGGGCACATGCGCCTATGTCACCTGTATTATATGGTTTCTACGCTATGCGCGTGATCAACATAATATAAAGAATTCAAAAGACTCCCTGCTCAATACAAATCTAGCTACTCATAATAAAGTAAAACAAAAAACTGAAGTAAATATTAAAATTCAAGTGTTGGAGTGAAAACATCTTTATGACTCTTCGTAATATCAAGAGTAACAATCGGCACTTTTTAAAGCCAAACGATGTGCTAGGTCCGCTCTACATACACCTACATGAGGTGCACGGTAATCCAGACAGCAATCTGTATCTTTTTATGTTGATACGTTTATGTACATGATTATGTACATATGGATAATCTCTATAGATGAGTGTAGGCAAATGGTTCTTTAAGGTCAAACGTCGGATATCTATCTGATTTTGTATTAAAAAATCTGTAATTACCCATTATTAACCTCCATAATCTGACTGTCAAGGACAAGATCTGAACTAAATTCAAAACTCTCTGATAATCGTATTTTCTGATTAAAAATATATAGTACTCATTTAAACCAGATTCGACCACTGACTTTCAGTTATATCTAAACGTAGTCAAACGCAAATGTGAACTAGAGGAAAATTTTATTTTTACGTAAATAGAAAAATTAATTAACTCGTTTAAAGTTCTACCGATCTAATTTACTTATATATTTTATATAAAACTTACATTTTCATATTTCTACCCCAAATATGAAATTTCGCTATGAACGTTGATTTCAACTTTAGCTGCAATATTTTTGGCAACTTTACAAAATTTCTTTAATATCGGCACATTTTCTTTGTCTAACTTGTCAAGTCGAGGCTTAATAGGAGTCAATACTTTTAATGCCAATTCAGCGGTAAGCTATTTTTCCTTATGAAAGACGATTGAGATTTTCTGAATAGATAATAGTTTAAGTGATTTGTTTAAAGGGAAATATATTCAGAAAAATAATTATGATTGTCATCATGAAAAAGGAAATTTTTGCTGGAATATGTTATATATGTCTTTGATTGGCTTTAGACTCGGTAGACGTATTTGACAAACCATAACTTCCAAATTAATCTCTCCAAGGTGTCACGCTATGAGAGCTGTGCGCAAACAACTGCATTGAAAAAATTTGTCATCAATATATGGGGCGAAAGGTAAACCACTTTCTTGTAAAATATTCCTATTGTAACATCATTTACGTTATGAAGCTCCAAGCCAATACTTACACAAATCATTATAAACATTCTAGCTTAAACGAAGATTCCCAGAATGTAACATTGTGCATATATTTTTCCTATTTTCTCCTTAAGGCCAAGTGGTCCTCAATTCATTATATCTAAAGAACGCTAGTCAAGTAGCTTGGTGTCTTGTGGTAAAGGCTCCCTTTTGGCAGATCTGAAAGAGTTTATGCCTGTTTCTTTGAACCTTTTTTATTCGCTGAAATATTCACAATCCCTTGTTGAACTTGCTGAAACTCATTTATTTCCTCAAAAGCTGTTGAAGCTTAATTTTTTAAAGTGTAATTAACCATGAAGCGATGGTTTCCTAGGGTAATATTTGGTTTACGAATTCGATCACATAATTTATTATATTGCACTGTTTGTCTCTAACATTTGATGTTATGAAAAATTACAAACTTTACAACATGCAACATTACAGCGACCTTTGGTAGAAGTGCCCTTCTTCGATCAAAGTTATGACTCTAACAATTTAATCTCCACTAAGATCGAGACCTATCAGGTTTTTATGTGAAACATCCACTGAACGGAATAAACTACTTTTTCAACATATTTCGTTCTTGAAAAATACTGTTCTCCGACGTAAATAACTGTTTGGTGAGTAAAAATTCCTAAACAACAATTAAACTTCTCCTCTATTCTCACATAACAATGACATATTAAAGATATTAAGGTTCGAACGATACATAATTTTTAAAGTCTG
Organism: Diaprepes abbreviatus; assembly: GCA_034092305.1. Taxonomy (NCBI): domain Eukaryota; kingdom Metazoa; phylum Arthropoda; class Insecta; order Coleoptera; family Curculionidae; genus Diaprepes; species Diaprepes abbreviatus. Next base: position 16,834,256 of record JASJET010000200.1, on the reverse strand, counting down.
GCATATTACTTTATTCGCTGCTATCAACACTGAAACCTATTACAATCGGTTCTATTCGATGTATACAACGAAATCTCACATCTTTTTCTTTTCTTTTTGAACATACAAGTAGGAGATGCACTTACGCCCTGTCAGCTGTCACTACATCCTAAGCTTGTTCTAATAATCCTTTCACCTTATCTCATTTAAATCTTTATCGAAAGACAGTAATACCATATTCTCGCGCCATTTTGTCAAAAGCGTATGAACGATATTTATGCTTACATTCTTTTACATAATCCAGAAACTCGACTTTGGTATATTTTTGTCATATTTTTATATTTTTTATTATATATCACATATTCAGAAATTCATTTTACCCAGTCTGAGCGGATGTCATATATATATATATATATATATATATATATATATATATATATATATATATATATATATAAGTTTCATAATTTTATTAAAATGATTATAAATTATTCTTAATCTCATTCGTGAAAAACGCAGTTAATTTTAAGCATCTTGCCTTGTAAAACATATTCAGTGTTACATATACAAGATGTCCGATAAGTACCATCTTTCTCGGGAGCATACAGGGGAAGTCAAAATAACCCTATTTTGTCATAAAAAAAAATTCCTTAAGTGCCCCTTAGCAGAGATACAGAGCGATTTACTTTATCGGCTCTAAAGTTTCAACCGACTTATATAATTTGATGAAATTTTAATATTTTATAGAGGCCATGAAGACTCATTAAACCATACTACATTAGATCTTTTAGATCAACACATAAGTCGGGAACGGACTTGTGCCACACTCATTGGGCCTATTTTTTGACAGGTGTTATTTTACAGGGCTGAAAACTGATTTTTTAAATAGTTTGGCCATTCCTCTTCAAAAAAGTTACTATTAATTTATTTCAATAAAACTGGCGGTTTTCGGAATAAATCGGTTTTTATGCAAAACGCTCAAAAGTTACTAATGCTAAACACAAACAGGTAAAAATCAGGTTGTTTTTGTTAATACCTACACTTACTATTGATGGAACTTGTCAAAACCACCTTCAAGTAAAAATAATTTTAAAAAATGGAAGAAAATTCTTACCCAGAGTATACTAATATGCATTTAATTTATGGTGAAATACTATCACATTCTTCGAAGGCAAAAAGACTTTATACTGAAAGATTTCCAGCTCGAATATTGCCACGTCCAAAAACTTTGGAAAGGGTTGATCGAAGCCTAAGGGAAACCGGCAAAAGGTGATTAGAATTAATTTTTTACATGTTTTATTCAGGATCATTTTTGTCGCGAAGTGGCGGTAAAGGCCCTCCCATGAGAGCACGAGACCCTCACGTAGAAACAAATTTTGCAAGATATTTCTGACAACCCTTCAAATACCATAAGAAAGCTCGCAACACAAAACAATGTTTTAAAATGTACATGAAACTCTAACAGAACAGTTACTTCACCCGTACCACGTTGAAAAAGTATACGCTATATCTCCGGATGATTATCTCGCAAGACTTTAATACTCCAACTGGTTTATAGAGCAACATAACCTAAATCTAAATTTTTCTAACCTTATTTAACGATTAGGCTGATTTCACAAAAAATGACATAATAAACTCACGCAATTTTCATTTTTGGGCTGATGAAAACCCGCAAGCTATAATTGAAAACAAACACCAATAAAGGTTTATTGTAAATGTGTGGGCTGACATCATCGGAAATAACCTTATAGGTCCATTTATTTTGGAAGAATCAATAGTGAGATTTATTTACAATTTTTGCAGAAAAATTTAAATAAAATATTGGGAGACTCTTGATAGAAAAATGCGAATGTCGTACATGCATGATGGTGCTCAACTTCATTTTAACCGTATAGCACGTCAATACAACTAATGTTTTTGCCCTAGATGGATAGGTCGAGGTGGGCCGGTTTTAATACCACCAAGGTCTCCAAATCTAAATCCCTTAGACTTTTAGACTAAAGATATCTAAAAGAAGTAGTTTATTCAACACCACTAAATACTGGAGAAGACCTACTAACAAGAACAGCACAGCATTCTAACGAAGTACATAATAATGCCGGAATATTATTTGCAGTGGAGTGGGAGAAATATCGAAGAATAAGAAAAAGTATTGAAGTATATGGAGCCCGTATTAAACATTTGCTAAAATAATATTTAAACGTTTTCACTATTTTTGCATTTTAAGTTAATTGAGGCTCGATCAACCCTTTGAAAGGTTTCTGGACTTGACAATGCCTGAGCTGGAGATCTTGCAGCATAACATCTAGTCTTCGAAGAGTGAGACAGTGCTGTCCCATAAATTGAAGCACATCAGCACACCCAGTGTGTTTTATTTTTACCTGTTTGTGTTTAGCGTTAGCAACTTTTGATTTTTTCGCATAAAAAACGATTTATCTCGAAAACCGCCAGTTTTATCGAAATAATTGACGAGAAATGTCCAAAGTATTTAAAAAATCAGTTTTCAGCTCTCTGAAACGTCCCCTGTCAAAAATCAGGCCCAACGAGTATGGCTGCAAGTCCGTTTCTGAATTCTCTGATGATCTGAAACATCTACTATACTATGGTTTAATTAATATTTATGGCCCCTATAAAATAATAAAATATCATTAAATTATACAAGTCGGTGCAAAACTTAGAGGCGATAAGGTAAATCTAAGTACTCCTTAATATTTCAATTAATTTATCAATGTCAAATGTAGTAAATTAAAGTAAATAATGTTAAGCTGATAATTGGCCCACTTTTGAACTATGTAAAGAACTATATAAACCTCAATTACCAAAAGTACAGGAAAATAAAATACGTTTAATATTTGAGGTTATAGCGCTACGCAGTCGACTCCGTTTCAATTTACAAATTATTGATTCGCCTCAAGGATCTACTTCAGTAAAATGGTTTGGTTAATTTTGAATACAAGGTAAATATCATATTAGAGTAGAAAAGTCAAAATATTTAAATCCACCAATAAAAGGCATCTGAGAAAAGTCTAAGCCGTTATTTCTGACTGGTCGAACTAAAATTATCACCAAATTGGCTACAAGCTGAAACGACAAAATCAAACCAAAAGGGTTAGCACACAGGCTTTTATTTTAGTTAACTTAGGAAAGAAGTAACACAAAACACTTAACTCTCTTGCGTCACATTGTCAAAAGAAAACAATTTTCCTACAATCACCATCAGATGCCTTCCAGTGGAAGTTGCAAAAGAAAAACTTAATAAAAAGGTAATCAAAAATCCATTAGAAAAAAAAATTTTAATCTTGACCCAATAATCTAGAATCTTTATATTTACTAAATCATTTCAAGTAATCACAAAAATTTATACAAAAACACTGCTGTTTCAATCAACTGGCCAGAAATCAAATAAGTCTGACAAAGATAAACAATCTAAATTTTAATACTCTTAACTATCTCGTCCTACAAAACGAATTTCCTATTAACAAAATCCTTACTGGTTCGAAATATTCAAGACGGATTCGCATTGATTCGTGGCTCTAATTTCAAATATAATAAATACCAAAAATTCTAATTAGAAAATTAAAAAGAAATAATTACATTTGTACTAAAATCAATAGCTAAACAAATATAATATAATCAAAAAGTCAATTTTTGTCTTATGACATTTGTGCAGTATAGGCAACCATTAAAAATTTTAATCCATTCAAATATCAAATACACCTGGGCTGAGATTCTATAAAAATAAAGGGAAAGAGAATGTCATATTAAGGATCTTCCATCTTTTTTCAGTCTGTAGTAACACATAAGTATGTCAATGTCCTAAAAGAGAAAAGGAAAGGGGATGTCAAAAATATGCTTTCAAAATCGGGCTTCTGATTATTTATTTACGACAGCTGGCATATGAAAATAAATAAACATTTACTGAAAAGAAAAATCAAATTTTAACCGTAACAAGTGCTTTGGAGTTTTTTGTCGCTTTTATTAGTTTCCTGTTATTTTTTAACAGCCTCTACTTTAATTATTAAGATTTCAAGATAGGTGTCGCTAAATATTTCAACCCGACCACTCCTCGCCCCCTTTGGAGCAAACCAATTAAGCCGTACAAAATAGAGATCTCGCAAAAGTCACCTGACCGAATGAGATAAATTATTTATAACATTTGCTTCTCGTCTAATATGAATATGGTCGTATCTATTTCACTCTGTTATATACTGTAAAATTAAAATCCTTTCAACAACTGGTATATATAATTTCATAATATAAATCAAAATTCCTTTCACAATTGACGAAATAAAAACTCGTATTAACAGAATCTCTCTTGTTGTCAAACTAGTTAATATTTTTGTTAAGAAGTACACTTATCGCTTTCACTTAAATAGTGTTCATTCTTGCTTAAATTAGTTAACCTAAAGCATAAATATCAATTTCCATAAGTTTATTTAATTATTCTAACGAAATTAAGCATTGGGATTAGTAATCCATTAAAAGGAAGCATAATTAGAAACTTGAACTATCTCCCAGAGGTTAGAGGAAAGTTACCCTCAAAATCTACCGCATTTAGGAGATTTACGTAATTATACAAAATATTATATTACCTATAGGATGAAACCATGCGTTTCATCTTTAAAAGCCCTTCCGCCTTTACCTTTAATCGTGCCTTGTTCAGAGGGGTGGTTTATTTTAATTAAAAACTTGTCAATGAAATAATAGAGATTGGCTTTGTGTATGTCTTTGGAATACACAAGTAAGGGAAGACGCAATGATCCGCCCACGAATTTACTCGCGCAATTCGCATTTTTACTTCCATTTGCTTTTTTTCATTTCTTTTTAAAATCGCTTATCTTTAAAACTTACCCCTTCTTTACCCCTGCAAATATTCTTTTAAACTCAAAGACGCGAAAAGTCCTATTTTGAACATTATATCTTATTCCTACTTCATGTGAATTCGATTTAAACATACATTTATTATAGATTTACAAACCAAAGGACATCCACTCAGGGATTATTGACTCATTCCAGGTATACAAAGATACCAAAAGTATGAAGCTCTGTGGGGACCCTTTTCATGTTATCGGGTCCTAAGTGGCGTGGTCTTCTGTATTTCCTACAAACTTTCGGACGCTCCGCGCGGTTGCAAGGAAAACTGCTTTCTGCATCGGTTTATACAGACGCTCACTAAGGCCCAGTCCCTGCATGTTCTGCAGGAGGTTCTTTGGTATTACTCCAGTTGTTGATAATATTATGGGAATCGTATGGACGCTGTTCATTGCCCACTGTCTGTGGATTTGCACCTCCTGATCTCTGTATTTGGCAATCTTCTTATTGTATTTTGGTCTTAGGTTGTTGTTATTAAGTATAGCAATATCAATCAGCGTAGTTCGCCTAGAAATTTTATCTATTAGTGTAATGTCTGACCTGTTATGAGCAACTGTTTGATTTGTTAGAAACGCTCGGTCCCAACATAACTTGTATTCGTTGTTTTCAAGAATAGGCTTCGGATTGTATTTGTGGTAAGGCACTTTTCCTACTTGCAATAGTTTTAACGTATCTGCTAACTCTTGGTGGAGTATCTTAGCATCTGGGTCGTGTCTTTCCTTATACTCGGTTGCAGCAAACGCTTGGTATCCTCCAGTTATGTGCTGGATTGTCTCTGATGTTGGACAGCCATATCTACATTGCTCATTTTCTATTGAGGGTTTTCTGATGATAAACTTCCGATAGTTCCTCGTCGAAATAATTTGGTCTTGGATAGCTAACAAGAAGACCTCCGTTTCTGGAAATATCTGTCCTGAAATCAATCAATAGTTCGACGTTGAGTTGTCGACAGTGTCCTGGATGACCTCACATGGATGCCGTCCATGAAGTGGCTTCTGTAGCCAGGCTTGTAACTTGTTTTGGTCTGTTCGATGGTGAGAAGCAATATCCCAAATACATTTTATTAATAATATTATTAATTAACGAGTTCATAAAAGGGATGACGCAGGTACTGCGTACCAACCTGAATAGCAAAAATCTATTTAAGGCACTCTACACTTATGTGTGCTCTGTACTCAGTTACTGCTTTGGAATTGTGAATCAAACAGAGCGGACACAAAATGTCTGCAAAGGAAAGTCAGAATATTTCTGACAAGAGAACACAAACATCATCTTCGTGGTGGTACTGATCGGACAACGCTACCAAGATACCACGGAAGGAGGATTGATGGATATTGGTAAGCAATTGGATCAACAACTAACGAATTGACCCTCATATTTTCATAGGTCAGCAGAGTCTTTTATGTTATACCGAGTAATATGCGAGACAGACGACTCAACACAACTGCGGTTAAGATACTATGAACTGACTTCTCATTACCAACCAGACCAACAGAAGCTACAAGTCTGGCTACAAGAGCCTCTTCATGGAATTTACCCAAATAATGTCAACCAAGAAAAATTCGACAAACAAGCGTCGGACTATTGGTCATCAAACGAGACACTATCTGAAATATCTAATCAGAGACCCTTCGATTCAGAATGATCAAGGCCGATATCGAGCATCAAAGAGAATCTAGCACAAAACTACATTTTCCCTATGTAGGATAACTTAGATACATTGCGGTAAACATACTCAGCCACAAAAGTTCAGTAACTTCGTAACAAAACGACGATCCAATGATTTTCTTACTTTTTACGGAAAATTCCGGGGTTATCTATGTAAATTTTGTTAAACAAATGGTTAAACATCGTGTTGTATTTATAAATCTTAATAGAATCGTCCAAAATTTAAAGGCAGTGATCGAGAAATACAAGTTATATAAGCGATAGTGATTTTTTTTGGAAAAACCGTGCGAGATCGGCAAGAATATTTCATATTCGCATTCTACTACCCGAAAATAGGAGATATGCAAAAAATTCGGAAAATTCGGTGTTTCCATTATTCCTAATAATTACCATCTCAAGTAATTTTTTCCTTGAATCTTTGTAAGCTGATGCAAATAATCATTATAAATCATGTTTTAAAATTTACCGTTCATTATTGTAACTTCAGGCAGTTAAATGCTAGTATGACATTTAAACTGACTCGCACCGACTTCAAAGGAGTTAATACAAGAAGTTACAAATGTTCGCTGCAAACGTGCTATTTATTATGCTGTGTGGGAAATAAAAGCAGTATACATAGCAGATATTTTTCAATAATTTTTATTGATGTCCTATCAATTGTTCGTAAATGGTATTCACTTTTCACCAACTAATTATATAAGCATGCATTTCAAAAAATACAACTTGTTTTCCCTAATTTTAACTTTTAAATCACAACACCCGAAAATAAGGAGGTACTTTAACAACAAGACGAATAATCCAACTTGGTAGTTCACATTCTGGGATGGTAATTTTCGAAATGGCGGTCGTATGCACAGGTGTGCTGTCAAATAAAAGCCACATAAATTATATTTCTGCCTTTCCGCATGATACCGCTCATTATTTTTGCAGTTAGCTGACAACTAATGAATTAAGAATAGTATTCTCTCCATTAAAATGGTTTAGGCCTTCGGACGGACCACGAAAATTATTTTCTAGGTAATTTTGTATAGCAATTAATGACAAAGACTCTGTTATAACGGAATACGGAACTCATTGGGAATTCACACAATTTGTTTAGAATGGTCTTAACTGCATAAAAAACACCTTATTTGAAAGTCTAACGAAAAAAGCAGGGCTAAAAAACCCATTTCCGACAGAAAGAAGGAAAAACATGCAAAATAAATCACACAGAACTTATAAAAAATGATTTACTGTATTTTTAAAAAATATTACGGTTAAAACTTAATATTATTGCTAGTTTTCAGTATAAATAATAAACCACATCTTAATACAAGGTGTTTCCAAAATATGAAAATTTAGCTCAATTTATCTGAATCCAAAAGTTGATTTTGGTAAACTTACTATTAAATGTTCATGGTACTAATAGTGTTATTTGCACGAAATTTAATACTTTAGGGTTTTTTAGGATAAGAAATCAACAGCACTTCGCCTACATCTAAAGTTTCATAACTTTTTTGTGCCTTGGTACATTAAATTTCCTATTGAAAATAATTAGGCTTAGGACTGGTCCAAGAAATTTGGAGCTTGTTTAAGAGGCCAACAAGAATAAAAATATACATAGCGACGATAACAATGTAAGAATGAACTGGCAAAGAAAAATAAGAATAAAACACAAAGTCAATGACAAAACAAAACGAAAAAATTTTATTTATTTAAATGTTTAATTAAGTTCTTGAATAAATGTTCGAAATGACATCCATTTTTATGTATATAAAAATCAGTTCTATGAAGGAAAATGAACTAAACCCTTTCCATTATCTCTGCATCTAAACATAAACCTCCTAATTTACTAACATGGCTTAACTTTAAAACCGGTCTAAATTGACAGTAGGGGATTTAAATTGACAAGTGCAACGATAAGTCAAGCAAGTTTTGATTGAACCTTCAAAATAAAGGATAAATAAATCTTTTTATTTTATTATTAAACCGGTAAAAATGGAAAGATTTTTTCATTTTCAATCCTTACTACTAATTTCAAGGATTTATTTGTGCGTTGTTATTCTTATTAGTATTTCTACATAAGCGTTTATTTGACGGCATACAGGGTGGCACAAGTGTGTGACGAAGTACCCTATCTCCCTTAATTTCCATAAATTAGAAAAAATGTTTTAATACAATCTAAAAATATTTTCAAATATACATGATGTTTCATGACTAAAAGAATAATTTTTTAATGGGATACCCTGTATATTAGAGTGTTCGAAAATTTTTGATTTCCTTAACACAAGACCTCTCAAAATTTACATAATTGATTTAAAATTACCAAAATAATTTTTAAACCAAAATAGTATTGCATCTTGAGGGTTCTACCGATCTTCATAATTTTTAAAAATATCAATAAATTTCTCTATCCTTAATTTCAACCCCTGAACTAAATATAAAAAATATTTATTTTTGGTTCCATTTAGGTGTAGCATATACACGCTGTTTCGATATGCATGCAACAACACGTTACCAGCGACTTTTTTTGTTTCAACCTGCAAATTCCTTCAAGTTTGAACTTATTTTGAGGACTTTCTTGACTTGACTCGCGAGTACAGTTGCGATTGTTACAGTATTAAAAGCAGATTTTGTGATTTTGAAATAATGAGTTCGAGGCGTAATGAAACTATTTGTGCTATATTTGGACTATACAAAAAACTTGATGATCGGCAGCTACCGACTGTAAGGAACGTCATTAAATTTATTTTGCTCTTCAAGAACAATGTGGAATTGAAGTATAATGAAAAGGATCCATCCAATTCAGATATTTATGCGATGCGATTGTTTCTGAAGAGATCAACAATATTTGGACCAAAGCTTCGATTCCAATCATAACTAAGGAACGAATTATTCAATTACTCAAATTCTATTTCGAAAAATAGCTCAATTTGAAAAAATACCCTAAAAGTAAACGAAATGAAGTGTTTTTTAGAGCCATCAGAGAAACTTTTCGACATCGCTGCTTGTAAATGCACTTTATTTGAATCTTGTTCGTATTTAAAACCTAAGAAAGTTCCCATCAATGAGAAAAGTTTTTGATTGGATCAAAGAAATGACAGAAAAATAGTTATAAGCGGTGTTGATAAGAAAGAAACGGACAGATTAATGAAATTACAGCAGAGATAGATGGAAGAGTCAATAAGGGCAACAAAAAAGCCGTTTTCTACTCGAAAAACCGATTCTGTCTCAGTAAATTGTGATGAAGTTTTGATGTCTGAATCTTCCTCAGAAACATATCCGACAAGAGAGGCATCCTCGACAAACGCGCCCTCGTCAGAGACAGCATCGACTTCTATGGCGAAACGGAATACATTGCCGTTACCAACAGTTGCTAAGGTCTGTGATAGATACGGTTTATCGACGCAATCTGCTGCTGATGTTGCTTCTGTGATTTTGGCTGACGTCGGCTTGGTTTCTACCGAAAATACAACTTTGGTTATCGCGAAATACAAGGTCCATTGAGCTGCATCTAAAGCCCGGACAGAAGCTTCAAAAGAGATTGGAATTATTGTTATTACAAGCATTTCCTTGAACGGGCGAAAAGACAAGACTCTGGTAAATCAGAAAATAGGGGATCGTTACCATCGTAAAGAAATTTTGAAAGAACACATATCAATTTTAGCAGAACCCGGATCAATTTATTTTAGACACACAACGCCAATACATGACACTGGGAATTCTTACTTCGATCACAATTTTAGTAGAGGGTCAAGGTTAGAATTTAGAAGACGTGATTTGTATTGGATGTGATAGAACTGCAATTAACATTGGTTGGAAAGGTGGCGTAATTCAATATTTAGAGCAGTACTTGGATATACCATTACAATTATGTATTTGTATGCTTCATGCCAATGAGCTACCCCTTCGTCATATATTCTTGACCCTAGATGATTGCACTTCAGGTCTTAGAGAATATTCCGGACCTATTGGAAAACAATTAGCTGGTTGCGAAAATCAAACCACGGTTAGTTTTTGTTCGGTAGCTGGTAATTTGCCGAACTTGCCGAAAAATGTGGTCGATGAACTAAATACGGATCGAAAATATCTTTATGAGATATGTCAAGCCGTATCAACGGGTTTCTGTACTCCTGACCTGGCAAACCGTCAACCTGGAAAAAGGATTTTACGTAAGTACTCGTAAACCATCAGAAAATTTGCGATTCCTTGTCAACTCTGTGGTTAAAGTACACGCTCCTGTTTGGTTCCTAATCAACCAAACGACGTCTTTAAAAGACGGAGCTAAACATATTTATCATACAACTATGTACTCTAAATTTTTACCCGAAAATTTGAGATCTGTTGTGGATTCTGTTATCGAAAAAAATGCTTTTTTTGGCGCACCAAAAAAACCTGTTTGTTAGTATGTTACTTGATTAAAGGAACCACATTCGGGAGCTGACATTGAGAAGAGTAATAAGAGCTCGGAAAGCTGAAAGTACCACTAAACGTAAGACATTTAAGCCACCAAAAATTACCTTCTCTGCTAGAGATTACACCGAAATAATTCTGTGGCACGAGTGTCAGGTTACAGCACCGCCGGTTCTTCGACATATTTCTAATGGAGACCTTCAAATCATGGCAAACGAGAAGAGCTTGGAAATCGTTAACTTTCCCTGTCACACACAATCTGTGGAAAGATGTGTTAAACTGATAACAAAGGCCTCGCAAACTGTAACTGACGCTACTTCCAGAGATGGCTTTATTCGAACCAGGTCACAATCTCTAGCAAAAATGTCAAATTTTGGGCACAAAAATACGTTTTTATTCTAAGTTTTTTATTATTGATTCTAAGCTTTATTTTGTTCATTTTGATTTCTTGTGCTTTGTTACATTAATTTATAATAAAATACCTTGATATCTGTATTATTTTGGGCATACAGTTTAAGCCTGTAAAAACGTAAAATTTACAAAACTTCAAAGTGCAGTAGAGCCCTCAAGATAACATACAATTCTAGATTTTTTACGTTTTACGAAATCTGCGTAAAATTACGCTAATTTTGATACCTCTTGCGATAGTATGGCTTGAAAAAAAAATTTTCTTATACATGGAAGGGAAACCCTACTGTATATCTTTGCATATTTGGATTCCTGCAAGAACTATCCAAACACCTCTGGTTTGGAGTATTGCGAAGTTGCCAACTTTTTCAAAAAATTCACCAAATTTCGAAAAAAACATAGTCTACTATAATCTACTATATCATTCAATTATAGTACACAAAATTGACATTGAAAAAGATAAATGTACTATTAAAGGTCTAATATAGGGCACAAGTGTAGTATATTGGCCTTTTGCTGCTCTAAATGTTTGAACAGTCAAATTTGTAAGTCATTAGTTTATCCAGAGATGGCAGCAAAAAAGCAAGGGTTGTTAAGATGGCGAAAATAAGCTTTTGTATTATTTTATGTTACGAAATTAAATCCTAGTTTTTCTCCAGTTTTTTGAGTTATTTTCAGCCCCAGATACCACATTTTGGCGACGAGTGATAAAATTGTTGTTAGGAACAACTTATTGTTCAGTTTTCAGAAGCAGTTCTGATAATTTTTGCAAGTTGTTGCGTCCTTTAAAGTTAAAAAAAAAAAAAGATTGAGAACATGGCAAATAAAGCAACAAATGTTACAGTGGTAAATACAGGTAACATTGCAAGTTTAACCATTTTTGAAGTCGGAGATGATTGGGAAATTTTTTGTGAAAGATTAGAGCAGTTCTTTTTAGCTAATCGAGTTGAAAATGAATGTAAAGTATCTGTACTTTTAACTTCAATCAGTTTACATAATCTTAAGAAATATTTGTCATCCCGATAACCCCGTTCTAAAAGTTATACAGAATTAATTGACTTGCTGTCAGGACAGTTTAAACCCAAAATTTCTGTATACAGGAAGCTAGTCTATTTTGATGTATTGAGACAAAAAGAAGAAACTATAAATAAATGGTTTGTCAAAGTAAAGAAAGCAGCATCCGAATGTGAATTCGGTACTTTATTAGAAGCAAGAGTTTTAGACAAATTTGTAGTTGGTTTGAAGCCAGGCCCTATTTTAGATCGTTTATATGAAAAGAGTACGCCTAAGCAGTTGAAAGACATGGTTGAAATTGCACTTTCCAAAGAAGCTACATTAAAGAAGACGAGACAGTCAGTGTCCGATGTTAACAATGTACAAGGTAAATTTAAAAAGTTCTTGAAAAATGATAGTGCTGAAAGTAAACAAAGGAAAGAGCAGAAAGAACAGCTGAAAGACAGAAAAATTTTATGCTATGCATGCGGAGAAAGCAATCATGTGTTCAAAAAGTGTAAATATAAAAGTTATATTTGTTTAAAATATTGGAAAAAGGGTCATATTGCGAAAGTTTGTAAGATTAGAGTAGAGAAAAATAACAGTTTAGATTCTAGTTCAAAGTCCAGCGAGCAAATAAAGCAAAATAATGATTTTAAATGTTTAAATATAGATATATTTAATGTAGATATATCATATCTGGCTCCGGTGATTTTAAATGCTTTTATAAATACTACCCAGATTAAGTTTGAGATTGATAAGGGGCAGGTTTATCTTGTTTGCCTTGTGACATGTATAAAAGATTTTTCTCAAAAGTTAAAGTTAAACCATGTAGTACAATGATTAAAGTTTATCATGGACCAATAGTTAAAACCAAAGGTCAAATAGAGGTTGATTTAACTATAAATAAGTGTACAAAGAAATGTTCATTTTTAGTTGTTGAAGGTGCAACAAAAGCTTTGTTAGGTCGTGATATTTGGAAAAAGTTTATGTTAATTTTAAATGGAAAAAGTGAAGTTTTATTAAACAATAAGCCAGTCTTAGGCACAGAAACAGTTTTTCAGATTAATAGTAACAGAGACGAAAAGTTGCAAAATATTTTAAATAAATTCCCTAAACTTTTTAAAAATGAGTTAGGCACTGACAAATATGAAAAGATAAAGTTAGAGTTAAATAATGATATAACTCCCATTTTTAAAAAAACCAGCGCCAATTCCTTTTGCTCTTAAAGAACCATCCACTTCCTAGAATTGAGAATATTTTTACAGCGTTACAAGGTGGACAATGTTTTACAAAATAGGACTTTTTAAATGCTTATAATCAGTTAGTTCTTGATGATGAGACTTCTGATCTGCTAGCATGCAGTACACCAAATGGTATTTATAAGGTTAAGCGTTTACCTTATGGAACAAAGCCAGCTTGTAATATTTTTCAGAGTATCATTGAAAAAGTTTTGCAAGGATGCAAAGGCACTGTAAATTATCTAGATGACATTGTTGTGACAGGGAAAAGTGAGGCTGAACATTTAGAAAATTTGACAGAGGTTTTCAATAGATTAGACAAAGCCGGATTTAGGTTGAATGCAAAGAAATGTGTTTTCTTTCAAGATAAAATTTCTTATTTAGGTCTTACTATTTTTTGCTAAAGGGTTGGAAAAAGATAATAAGAAAATTGAAGTGATTTTAAAAACTCCATGTCCGCGTAATCAGACGGAGATTCGAGCTTTTCTAGATATGGTCAATTATTATTCAAAGTTTATACCCAATTTGGCACATCATTTTTGATTATTATTGATACATATTCAAAATGGCCCCAGACTTTCATTATGAAAAGTACTGATGCACAAAGTACTATAGAAAAATTTCGCGAATGTTTTGTGCGTTTTGATCTACTTAAGGTAGTAGTGACGGATAATGCTCCAAAGTTTTGTGCAGAGGAATTTTCTATGTTTTTAAGTTTCAATGGGGTAAGACATCAAACAGCTCCTCCATACCATCCTGCAACTAATGGGTTAGCTGAGAATGCTGTGAAAAATTTTAAAAATAGTGTATTAAAAGCATTTAAAGATGAAGCCAATAGTGGTACTTTTTTTGAAACTTTAATGAATCGTTATTTATTTCATTACCGTAATTCTGTCCATATCACTACTGGTGTCACACAAAGCAGTTTAGTAGCATAAAACTAGATGTAGGTTAGATCTCCTTACTGAAAGAAATGTAAATTTATATAAGAAAGTGTTAATTTATGAGGGGAAAAGAAATGAAATTTTTAAGAAGGGAGATATAGTGTTATGAAGAGATTACAGGAATCCTAATAAGAAATCCTGAGTTGAAATTAAAATTGATGACGTTTTAGGCGATAGAGTTTATTTGTGTAAAAGGGGGTTTAATGGGGAAAAGACATGTTAACCAAATATTGAACAGTAAGCTAAAATTTGAATCTGACAATGTAAACTCAACTTTGGTTGACATACCTGACTGAGAGTTAGTGAAAATAATTGTATTATACCGAATAAAGTGTATATTCCTTCTTTTGGGACTGATTCGACTAATCGTGAAAAGGACAATTTAAAAAATGAATGTACCGAGATTACAGTACCCAGTGAAAGTGTCAAGAGTGTTAAACCAGAAGAAAGTCTTATACAGGACAATAGTAAAAATATTAAGCGTTCAAGTTTAAATGTCAATGAGCGTCCAAAAAGGCAAATTAATGCACCTGTTCGTTTAAATTTATAGGTGGGGTAGATTGTAGTATATTGGCTGCTCTAGATGTTTGAACAGTCAAATTTGTAAGTAATTGATGTGTCCAGAGATGGCAGCAAAAAAGCAAGTGTTATTAAGATGGCGCGAAAATAATCTTTTGTATTATTTTATGTTAGGAAATAAAATCCTAGTTTTTCTCAAGTTGTTTGTTATTTTCGGCCCCAGATACTACAATAAGCAATTATCTGATACAGGGTATTCACCAAAATTTTGTTCGTTTACTGAAATGAAAATTCATTTTTCAGTGATTTTTACTTTATAATGAAAAATTATTTCTCATCACTTTTCTTAAAATTTTTCTATACCTATCCGGGCTAGTAGTTTTCCAGTATATTCATTTCTTATTAATTGTATACAAAAATACGTTAGCCTATTGATATCTAGTTAGCCATGAGTACTAAACGAAAGAAGTAAACATCAAAGTAATATTTATCGTCACTAATAATGAGTATTATTGAAAACTTTGTATGAAATATTTTGTGAACATGGGACGTCACAGCGATCACGTGCGATCTGGAGCAAAGTTTGAAATGGAAATTAAAATACTAGATTTATATCCTTATTTTTCTCTTTAAAACTCGCATATGTCCATAATTTAGTATTTCTAAGCATCCCTACAAGTTTACCAAATAACTTTTTCCGTCATAAAAATATATTTTTCTCCAACTAATATATCAACAACTTGATTAAAAAAATTCTTGCTTAAAATCGAAAGAAAAAAATAAACACAAAGAAACTCTGACAACAAAAGCCCCTGTTTTTATCAACCTTGCTAACACAAGATCGAATATAATTCGCTTTACCATCTCTCTGTCATAAATAATACTCGAAGAACATCCGAACGAGCCCTGTTGTTCAACTGAGTGGAAAAAACAACCTCAGGGGAATTCTGTCAAGCAGAAGCACATATACTGCTAACAGCAAAACTTTGTTATAAATATTAACTTGGTTTAACTTATACTTAACTTAATTGCAGGATATGTGTGAGTTTGCCACCACGTTTAATACACACTCGGAGCAAAAAGAGTTTTGTTGTGTGTAAGTTTGTTGGGTTGAATTTGTTATTTAGTTTTGAGCTTCGCCTTCCAATTATAAGCTTCCTTACATACAAATATAAAAATAAATAAAGTAATTTAGTCTTACCATGAATTCTCTCAGTAACAAAGTGGTGTACAAACAATTATAACTTCAGAAAACTAGAAAAGTATAAATATTTTATCTTCTACAGTGTGTCCCTCGACGAACCGCCGTGGTCTGTTTCTTAGAAAATAGACTTTAAAGAATTTTTAATTAGAATTGGTTTTCTTATAGAAGGGATCTACTTTAGAGAACTATGTTGATATTTTGATAATAGATAAATACAGGGTGATAAACAACTAACGTTAAATATTAACTTGAAAAAATCGTGAAATAGTCCATGGAAATTAAACTTTTGTGGGGAAAAAAATGTAACTAGCGATTTTATTGCTGAAAAGGGTATATTTTAGTATCACTAAAAACATACTTCGATGGAAATTCATACGGTCTATAGCTTACAAAATGGCGGCCAAAAAATGGTCAATTTTTTCATTTTTTCCAGTTTACATTGAAAAATAAGAGTGTATGAAAAAATATTTTAAACAAAAGTTATAGATGATTGAAAAACCTATCGATTGATATAATCAAAGTTATAGATGGCGTCGCTAGTTATCGAAATAAAAAAATTTTTCTCGGAAAATTCCATTTTTTTTTATTTATAATTAAATGATATTTATTAATCAACTAGCGCTTCCGAATTCCAGGAAATAATAGACATTTTTAACCCAAAAAAGTGTGTTTAATCCGAAATTTGTGAGTTGAATAATTTCCGAGAAAATCGAGCTCAAAGTTGAAAATTCGATGTCGATTATTATAGGAAAAGGGAAAAAAAAGAAAAACTAAAATCACTACAAGCATGTAATAGCAATTTTATTAACCAACTTCAAAAAGAAGAAGGTTCTAAATTCGACTTCTACGTATTTTTCTTATGTATATACACCAATTACTCCGGAACGGCAGTACAGATTTGAAAGAAATTATTTACGTTATGTTCATGAAGTTGTAGCGGTGGTCCCATATTATTTTGGTCGAAATTGGTTCAATAAAATCCAAAATAATAATATGGCGGACAAAAAATAGTATTGTCCGATTTTCCCCAAAATTGATATGGGGTAATTTTCGAGATTGTACAGAACTAATCTAAAATTATTTTTAAAAAATGCAATATGGCGGACTAAACATTTTACCTCTCGATTTTATCAAAAATTAGTATGGGGGGGGCTTGCTAGTGTGAATTACGAATTTAAAATTATTTTTAAAAAATTCAAAATGGCGGCCAAAAATTTTACATCTCGATTTTGTTCATAATCGGTATAGTGGGTTTTTTGAGGGTGTAGATTAGGAATTTAAAATTATCTTTGAAAAATTCAATATGGTGGATCCAACATAGAGGACTAAATATTTTACATCTCTCGCTTTTATACAAAAGTAGTTTAGGGGATTTTTGAAGATGTAAATTACGAATTTTAAATAATTTTCAAAATTCAATATGACGGATCCTTTATGGAGGACTAAAAATTTAGTATCTCTCGATTTTGTCTGAAATTGATATGAGGGGGTTGTTGAAGGTGTAAATTACAAATTTAAAATTATTTTCAAAATATTCAATCCAATAGGGCGGACTAAAGATTTAACATATCTCGATTTTTTTCTAAATTTGTTGCTAGGGCTTTCTAAGTGTGTAAATAACGAATTTAAAATTGTTTTAAAAAAATTCATCGTGGCGGTCCAAAAATGTTATATTTCCGGATTATGTCCTAAACTGATAATGAGGGATTTTCGAGGATTCAATATGATGGATTGATTGAACCCTCAAAACGCAAATCAACAGATCAATTCAGATTCGTATTCAGCATGTCAACATTCGAAAAAATATAGTCTGGTTTCTGGTTCCGAAATTTGTTGACCTGTCTGATGGTCAAAATATCTACTCCTTCTAGAAATTATGTTATTTAATATGTTATAATATTTCAAAAATTTAAAAATATCAAGAAAAAAACAAATTAGTGTATATCTTATGGATTTCACATTTTCTTAGAATTCTTACGTAAACTTGGCAACAACATAGACTGTTACCATGGCCTTATGAGTATTCATGGACGCTAAATATCGTTTACATAGTGAAACATTTTGACAAGGGGTTTTCTTATTTGTGCCTATCGCTGTTTTAATTTAAAATATCTTTGTATTATATAAATGGAACTAGAAGTTTTCAACTGACTTTAAATTATACTCCTTACAAGTTGTTTCCTAATTACAGCTATACTCTTGCTATTAGACTATGAACACTTTTAAATCATGAAATTATCCTAGTACAAAACATTAGTAGTTGTTCAGCCCATATTTTTATGATATATACTTGTGAATTAAGGTCCTAATAGATTACATAATCAGTAATTTGTTATAGTTATTAGAGGATATATCATACTAAACGTGCTTTGGTATTTCGTATTCAAATTCGCAATAAGTCGCGTCGTGTACATAAACAACCACTTAAAATATCTATTATCTACCTGTATCTTTGATAGATAACCCTCTGACTTTATCTACTTGAAACGGGCGCCATATTATAATTGTCTTGTCATTTATCAAAGATAATGGTCCAGGGATACTCCTTACATAACTGTTACAGTTCGCTAATTTCTGGAAATCTGCTAATGTTTTTGTGATGTCGAGCCTTGCGAAGCTTCTTGATTAATGGTTCACAACTTACTTTTGTCGACGCCTTATCTTAAATTTATTGAAGATTTTTTAGTTTGTAGCTGTTAGTCTTTGTTAATTTACGAAAATATTATGTAGCTTTGTTAAATTTATCTCTATACACATATATTTTTGGGGACCTTCTTTTTTTAAGAAAGTATAAAGTAAAATATTTTCGCAGCGTTAAAACTTATTTTCTCATATCTCTTAAACACGGATCGAAACATAAGAATGTGATGTTTTGTTTTAAATATTTGGCTACGATTCACTTCGGGGGCCAGCCCATTCCACATCTGATCACCAAAGTTAACGGCCGCAGGGCTCGGTTAGTACTTAGATGGGTAACCGCTTGGGAAGATCTAGTGACAGTAGTTCGGAACCCTATTTTAACTGTTGATCCAGTCGCTAAGTGGTCTCCGTTACCAATGCGATTTTAATCCAAATAATCATTTTTTTTTTAAATATTAAAGTTATTAAAATTTAACTCTATCGGCATTTAATTCAATGAATTCAACTATTATTGTATATTTTGTAGCAAATATAGTAAGTGATAATTAAGTACAAATTGAATTGAATTAATTTTAAAATATCATTTTAAAACCCAATTATCATAAATAGCTTTAAATACAACTCTGGTTCGTACGGGTCTTCAGTCTCATCATATATTATTTTGATGTATCTCCTAAGAAATCGCGTTCAATGGATTAAAACATAGAAGAAAAGCTTTGGTGGGATAATGTAAATAAATTATAAAGACAATTAGAATCTCTATAGTTCCTTCACTAATATGAAGTTGCTAGATGTGAGTATATTAAAGTAGAGGTCGTCCAAATTGGGCATTGAACACCTTCCGACCATTCAAAACCACAGGTTTCGATGGAATAATCCCTGCTCTACTGCAACGAGGACAAGAAGTGATTTTATCACATATAGTGTGAATCAGTTAAACTGAAATTGGGCTATATACCAGAAATTTGGAGAAGAGCCAGAGTCACTTACATTCCAAAAGCAGGGAAAAAGAACTTGACACACCCGCAATCTCTGCGATCATTATTTATACGAAACATGATGAAGAAAGCAGTTGGTAACTATATCAGAACATAAATTCTTGAACAGACACCACAACACCCTCCTCAACAAGATGCACTGAACAGCATAGAATAAGCGTGAACAAGAAGTAATGAACAAGGCTTCAAAAGTCTTTGTGGTCTGTAAAAGCTTCGCGGGAAAAAGCTGAAACAAACCCCAAAAAACTTTTGCAGTTGATGTACATTGCAATAGTGAGACAAATCATCAGATATGGGGCAGTAATTTGGTGTAAAACAACCAGTCCAGCCAATACGAGAGCCAACCTCCCGAAAGTTCAAAGATTGGCCTGTGTGTGTATAACTGGAGCAAGGAAAACCGGCCCTATGGCCGCCATAGTACTAATCCTAAACCGTACACCTCTACATATACTTGTGAAGAGTATGGCAAAGAAGACAATATATAGGATGATGAGAGATGAAGTCATAAAGGGAAGGCCCAATCTCGTATCCATAAATCAATAAATCTGGGAAATGCCCAAAATAAAATGAAGAAGAAGTTCAACTTTGTGAAAAATTTCAGTGCAAAGTTGAGTCGCAAAAGCGAATGGGACATGGGACCATTGAAAAACTTAACAAAAATTCCAAAAATACAGATGGCTCCAAAACAACAGAGGGAACTGGAATTGGAGTGTATGAACTCCGTACCAAATCCAACGAAAGCTTAAGTAAGTCACCAAGCATCTTGCAGGCAGAAATATACGCCATCAGGAAATGTATTCAACTCAGCAAAGAAAAAAACCGTCACTGACAAGAGATTCTAATAATATCAAATACTCAAGTAATCAGCTCCAATATAGTCTGGGAATACAATTAAATAAGAGAAACTTAATTCCCAACCAACTGAAAAAAATCTTATACTATAAAGACAAACGTACTCTGTTCTAATACAGTTAGAGACAAAGCACTATCTCAGATTGTAAGAATACCAGGAAAGAGTGGAAGCTTTTCCTATGGTGGTGCACTGCCATCTATAAACCGGTTTCAAGCTTGTTAGTTCTCGTCAGTACAGAATAGGCCAGCGCACCTAAGCATTGGAAAAGTACGTCCTTTCAGTAGCTTATATTACACAAAATGTGGAATCTAATACAAACGACGCCATCTCACAGCGTTCCACGCAATATGAGTGAATATATAATCTCGTAGATTATATATTCAGATTGCATGGAATGCTGGGAGATGGCGCCGCTTGTATTAGATTTCATATTTTGCTTAAAGGATTTACTTTTTCGATGCTAAGATGCGCTGGCCTATTCTGTACTGACGAGAACTAATAAGTTCAAAACCGATCTGCAGATGGCGGTGCACCTCCATAGGAAAAGCTTCAACCCTTTCCTGGTATTCTTGCAATCTCAGATTCTGCTTTGTCTCTTACTGTGTTAAAATAGAATAGGTTTGTTTTTATAGTATAAGGTTTTCTCAGTTGGTTAAGAACTAAGTTTCTCTTATTTAATTGTATTTTATACACCCAACTACAAATATAATTATTCACTTCTGGTATGTAGTTTGAGAATGCCTATAGGAACTGAATGAATTAAGTAAGAACAATAAGATCGCCCTTCTGTGGATACCGTGGACACACCGGAGTAGAGGAGAATGAAATAGTAAACAATCTCGCGAAAAAGAGGTTGAAACACCTTTTCAGAGGCCCAAACGTTTCTATGGAATCAGCGACAGTGTCATGTTGGAAGAACTTAAAAGAAAAAAGAGAGCAGGAGACCCAATTACGGAACGGATCTGTAAGGAATGAGACAAGCGAAGATACTTCTTGGGAACTGCGATAAGAATAGTTTCAAGGAATCCTCACCGGGCTTTGCCACCTGAAAGGACACCTCAAGAAACTCGGATTAGCAAAAAGAGTAGAATGCAGATTTTGCGGGAGGGAAGATGACATCTCTATTCACATTCTTTCAGAGTGCCGCGATGTAGAAAACCCTCGAATACGGTTCTTGAAAGTACACCAAATGGAAGAAGAGAAGCTACCAACTTTAAAGCCGTCCAGCACCCTAAAGTTCCTGAGGCAAATAGGACTGGAGGACCTGCTTTAGACGGCAAGGTATCCCTAAAACAGAAAGGGAACACAATAGCTCCATTAGGTCGCAGTATACAAATCTCCAAGTAGGTCTAGAAAATAGCGTAATTATCGATTTACAAAAATTTCTATTTCTTTATTTTTAAAGGTTATTTGTTTGAGCAAAAATTGTGATGGTTCTTAGTATTCCTAACGGTGCATGTCAGGTAAATTAGTAGAAATGGCGAAGACATGATTATATGATAAAATTTTGCAAAAATAAAAGGCCTTGTAGATCTATTGAAAAATTTTGAACTGGAATTGTTATATAAATATTTAAAATCATAGATAATCTTAGATATTTACAAAAAATATAGAAATGTTACTTACCGAAAATAATTAATTCCCACGATCGTGCCACAGAATTTACTGCAGAACAATTTCATACATTGTTATAACCTAATCGTCGGCACAAATGTCTTGGTAACATACATAAATACTAACTTTGAAGTTACACAAATGCATGACACACAACAAAGAAAAATCAAAATAATTAAATAATAAAATTAACAGCTAACACTGAGTAATTTGCATTAATAATTTCCACTTGATTTGACTTTAATTGGTTCATTATCTGCACTAAAAGTTAATAATTAACAGCTAAAGCGTTGACAGACATTTAACTTCTTAGTTTATTTCTTAATTTCGGTCTAACTCGCATTCGCTCTCGGATATTTTTGGCTCAAGAAAAAATAAACAAATACATCAAAATAGAAAAAATAACATTACAAAAAATAAAGCCTAATTGAAAATGTGTCGCAAAATAGTCGAAACACTTCAAATTAAAATTAGTGAAACAATCCCAACGGAAAAGCAAAAAATGTACGATTTTAATTGAACATCGTTAATTTTTACCAATCTTGAAATTTTGAAGTACGAACAACTCATTTTTACTGTGTAGTGTTGATGTTAATTTAATGGAAATTTTTAATGCCGATTCTCAATTTTTAGAAATATGAATCGAACATTACTAATGATAACAAACGAACGCACGAAAGACTACACCAAGACGCTGCCGCATCCACAAGACCTGTTTTAGTTTTCTATTTTCCGTGTTTCCAACCTCATGCATTTTTAATAACAAATTTAATATGAAATTTATTGGTGCTGAATCTACGAGGAAGAATCAAATATGAAGCAGACTATTGTTTTAGAACATTTATTGGTACAGTAAATAAAATTTTGATTACACCTTATTTTTCTATATAATCTCCTTTTTTATTCACACATTTTTCCCGCCGAATCGGAAGTGTTTTAATTCCGTCATCAAAGAATGAATCGAGTCGCGTCTGTAACCAATTGCTCACGAACGTTTCTACACCTTCATCGTCGTCGAAATGATGACTTTCTAGTTCTTCTTTGAACGGCCTAAACATGTGATAGTCACACGGGACTGCAAGGAGGATGTTCCAATATTTTCCAATAAATTTTGTCTTGTTTCTTGGGTTAATTCAGCTGTGTGGTCGAGCGTTGTCATGAAGCAGAATTGCACATCGAATAGGCATGTCTCACCTTTTTCGTCGATAGGCCAGTTTCACTTCGTCAAGCAGTTGGCATTAGTACGCCGTTCATGAAGAAAATCAACGAGCAATATGCCTCTGCAATCCCAAAAAATCATTGCAAGGACCTTCCCAGCAGAAAAATGCTTCTCCAAGTTTTCGCCACTCCATGCTTGTCTACTTAGACTCCGGGGGGTAATGATGCATCCACGTCTCATCGCAGCTAACAAAATGCCTCAATAAATCATCCCTCTCTCTTTAATATCGTGCCAAAAGTCTTTCACACACGTCAAGACGATCTGTTTTCTGATTGTCCGTCAAAAGACGAGGAACCCACCATGCCGATACCGTTCATTAACCCAAATCATCTTAAATGACTGATTGGGCACTCTCATATGATATTCCGATGTGTGCAGTAATTTTCCATATTGTAAGGCGGCGGTCTCCTTCAATCATCTCACGAATCGCAAGAATATTCGTCTCACTGGTGTTTGTTCGCCATCGGCTTGCATGGGTCTCATTTTGCACTTACTCTCGGCCATTGGAAAATTTTTTGTGCCAGTCGTAGACTAAGGTCCTGAAAAGCATTTTTTCAGCGAACTATGCAGTTAGTCGACGGCAGGTTTTACACCCTCCCGCGACAAAAATTTAATAACAATGCGTTGCTCAACAGACGTGTGCACTTCTTGTTCAGCTAGGATGCTACCAACAGCCAATCTACTCAGGCGAGTCGAACTGATTTACTTTCCTCCACTTTAAATCCCCACGCAACATATATCAAGATGTCACATTACTCCCTTTACCTAGGAAGCATTAAAAAGAAAAGTCCGGTTAATATTCGATTCTCCCTCGTATATAACCCCATTATGAGATTTATTTTCTGCACGTTAGGAAATAATTTTTTGGACCTTTAGCCAATTTGTGTAGCTTTTTGTTACATCCGAAAAATCTGATTTTTGCGGGAAAAGATTGCTTAAAGTTTCAATATTACCGGAATATAATTAAATTTACCGCGCTATTCTGGGAAATATCATTTTCCGAGATTATCAGAGCGTCCGACCATAGTAATCGAGCGCCGCATACAGCAGTATTGTATACGCGATCACCGCACACCGTCACACGTCAGCGTAGTGGGAGCTCGAGCCGTCTATTTAAATCCGTGCAGACCACTATTTCGCGGAGAACTACACGTTCTCCACCAACGGTCCAAACAAACTGGACTGGGTCGTCTGCCGGGCCGCGCCTTCCTGGTCTAGCAATGTAGGTGAGGCTAGGCTTGTGTGTATATGGTGTTTTACCATACACTTCCTTTCTTACGTCCTACCCCTCTCATGGCCAGCATTGCCGAGGACCCTTATAAGAACGGGCAATGTTGTGTCATCTTACCGTCACTGCCAAGGACCCTTATAAGAACGGGCAGTGTCGGTTCCTTTCCTAATTTCCTACCGCTATTGGTCGGCATTGTCGAGGACCCTTATAAGAACGGGCAATGTCGTTCCATCCTGCTGACGCTGTCGAGGACCCTTATAAGGACGGGCAGCGTCAGTTCCTTTCGTTCCTTCCTACCGTCACCGATACACACACGCACTAAATGCCGTCAATATTATCTTCGTTTCCGTATTGACCAGGAATGTGTTTTACCGCCAGGTGCCCTCCAATGTCCGTTGACAAGGGCGCTAAACAACTGCCGCCCCGACGCTTGTCGCCGCCGCCGCGTATAGAGATCACTGTCGCCGTGTAGAGACGCCGCTATCGCCGAACGATGCCGAGTTATTGTTACGTACCGTGTATACCGCTGTCGGTCGAATTTTAATACGAAGCGCCGTGAACCGTGAACGCGGATTTTAGATACGAGGCGCGATAATTTGCGTACAAGCCGTCGTGAATAGCGTCGCAACCGTATAGTACGAGGTACGTGAATATCGTCGTGAATGATACCGCCGGGTTACCGTCTTCAACGCAACCGAACTGTATGAGCTACCGTGAACAGCTCTCAAAACATACCCTTGCCCTCCAGACCGTTTATTTGTTTACATTATTGTCCTTCTTAGATTGTAAGTTAGTTTTAGGCCATGTCTTTGTATGAAAGAATGGAATACAGGATACAGGATGTTTTATAACCGTTTGTTTTATTACCTAGTCCCATTTTTAACATTACATATAACAATTGACAGCCGGCAGCCGGCAGCCAGCACTAATACGCATAATTGACCCCTGGCTTGCCGTTTCTCCACTGTAACAAGCTGCCCGGTGCATAAGTAGGCCCTCGACCACATGAATCCCGAGAATGGCGCAAGAGAACCGACCAACGAGTGGATGTTTTAACCTTCAGGCAGTCAAACCGTTGATCAGTTGAGAGAGCAGGGATATCCCGAATATACGTAGATACCGCCGACCCGATACCCCTGCGCTGAGCATTTGACCGATGACTGTCTGCACGAGAAATATCCACTGATCGATGTTCCGCTGCCGTGAACGAAGAAGAGCCGAAGAGCACGGCCTTCTCCCCGCCTACTTAAAAACGCGTCACAGTGGTTTATCCGGTATTTGTGTTACTGTGAATTACAATACCACCCGGTGATCCTAATTTGTGCAAATTAGCTTAAGATATTTAAGAATTTATTTCAGTTAATTTAAACAAATCATATTTAAACAGAACACAAATAAAAAAGAATTTTACACAACCACTTCTTTACTTTCTTATAATATTACGCGTTATCATTTTCGCACTGATATTAACACTAACTACAAAAGTATTTAACATAAAAATTAGTATTTATTCGGGACATAAAATTCCAAGAGAGGTGCTCCCGCTCCACCTCCCCCCCCCCCCTACACCTCTCAACAACCGCCTCTGTGCACGATTATTTTTAACGGCCACTTAGTCTTCACGGCATTCGCGCCTTTTAAACGATCTTTACCTTATTTAAAAGATTTTCCAACCATTTCGAAAGCAGAACACTTAAACGACAACACTGGTATCCCAAAATGTCACTTTAATTAAATGTTTAATAGCCTCTCGCCTAATTACATCAAGAGGATGGGGAAAAATGCGATTAATCAAAAAATAAAAACAACCCTGGGAGTAACAGTAATTAAAGAGGAGATATAAACATGAGACCCAAAAACGGGAGAAGAGAATGTTTTTTTTTGTGTCAGGTTTACAATGTAAATAATTTCGGCATTTTTACTGGGGACTGCGTGAGCAAATTTAAAAAACTGAGTAATGTACAACATGGCATAATGTTTATAATGTTTCGGAATGCTTTTTTCTGTCGTTTCGAGCAATTTAAATTTATGATCATAACGGAGAGTTTATTTTTATTTTTCTAGATTTAAACAGAACTGAAGCAATTTGTTTTTTGTACGACCGATCTATTTTTGATTACTTACCGCTTGTATTTTAAAGAAAATAAATAAAACTAACATCAGAAGAATATCACGGTGAATAATTTCCTTACCCTCAATAAACACTAAGTAAATATACTGCGCAAAATGAATTAAGAATAATCTTATATTTTCTGATATTTTGCTTTAGATCACTGCAACCAAAAACCAAAACCAAAATATTCAAAGTACTGAGGGAACTCGTCGATTTAGCAGACAAATGACGTAAAAATTACATCGATCACGTGATATAAGGAGTTTGGGATTTTTCTAAATCAGTCAGTTATTATTGTGTGCCGTTGTAGCTTAAAGTCGCTGGATTTTTAATATATTGTATTTTGAGTGCAAATGAATATATTAAAAAAAACGGTATTTATTTCATTCCTTAAGTCGAATAATTTTATATAAAATGGCGAAGGCCTATTTCTAATATCGTATGTCACTTCTAAGTTCATTCATTACTTTGAATACATCATATCCATTGTTATATGCCTAAACTACCCTACGGAATTTTTGAATCTAATTGATAAAATTTGGAGAAACACCTTGAATTCATTCACTCGTTGAAGTTATTTAGGTAGTTGTTTGAAGGAAACAACGAGAACTTTCATCAATTATTCCTTCTCACTGAAGTATGCAGGTTTACGTTTGTCAAAATTTTTTCATTTTTTGAGACTGTTTAAGTTTTGGATGCTAAGAATCCCATTTAAAGAAAACTAAGTATATGGAAAACAAACAATGCCCATATAACAGATTTGTTCACCAAATTTAACGGTGTTATCTTGCAAAATGACAATCTGAAATTAATAAAAACAAAGTCCATGACCTTGTTTCTAACGCAGCTTTTCGACCCGATCGAACCGATCTGGTGCAATTATATGCACTTGAAATTCATATAATAAATTGTTTTGACTCAAGTTTCCATCGGATACTGTGCACATTGTATTGAACGTTGTAGTTTTAGTTTTGATTTTAAATGTTTCTAGAGGTTTTTTAATTGTATATATCTTGTTCTGTGTGGAGGCTACGCGCACGACTTTCCTCAAAACTGGCAGGGTTGAGGTGTGCCCTTTAACAAGGTCTGAGCCCTGAAGATGGTCCGATAGAGAGACCGAAAGCGCTTGGCCGATTGTAATAATTTCAAATATACACTGAAATACAAAATCCGTCAATTTCTTAATAACCCAATAGACCAATAATTCTGTAACTCTACGCCATTATAATCTAGTAAGTCCCAAAGGGACAAGTTAGAAACTCATGAAGAACAGGATCCTTGGATGTGAACTTTAAAACATCTTTAGCTTACCAACTCACAAGTAACTGTAAAAAAAAGATCAGAAATTCATTAAGCACAATATTCGTTGCATGTGAAACCTAAGACACATTCAGCTCATATACTCACACAATAAGCCCAGAATACATGATCTCACTACCCAGAAACTCTATAAATATAAAACCCAGTGAGTCCAGAAAGAGAAGGTCAGAATCGTCAAAAATAACATTGCTTAAAAACCCTAAGGCAGTTTGAGCTTATCAACTCACACAGCAACCGCAAAACCTAAAACCCCATAATCCAGTAAGTCCAAAAGAGGAAAACCAAAAATTCGTCGAGCACGACATTCATTTCATAAGAACTGTGAGATACCTACTACTATTTAGCGATTGTAAATCCATATAGACTGTCGTGTGCATGGGTCAATAAAGAAACTTCTTCTTCTTCCTGTGCCCTATCCTGTTGTCGCAAATTATGTAGCCATGAAATTCGTCGTCTTCCGGGGCCTCTCCTACCGTCCATCTTGCCTTGCATAACCAATTATAGCAGTTCGTATTTTTGGTTACACATTATATGTACAAAATATGCTAACTTCTATTCTATTCTTTAATGGTCCTTATGATTTCTCTCTCCTTTCGCATGCGCTGCAGAACAGTTTCATTGGTTACTGATGTGTCCAAGATATTCTCATCATACGTCGGTAACACCACATTTCAAAAGCCTCAAATCGTTTACATGCAGCCTCCGTCATTGTCCAAGATTCCACACCCTACAGCAGTATAAAGAATATGTAGCATTTTAGTAAACGAGTTCTTAGTTGTAGATTAAGTTTCATATTACATAATAGTGTTTTCATGCGATTGAAATAGGCTCTGGCTTTCTTAATAAGTATTTTTATTTCGTTTATTTGCTCCCACTTATCATTTAGTTGTGCGCCCAGATATCTGGAGGATACTGTTTCAATAAGAGAACCTCTGACGCTAAATTGTTCATTTTGGGATATGTTTTTGCTTACTATCATAACCTTTGTTTTGCCTATATTCAATCGCATGTTGTATTTTCCACAGATCTCATCTACCCTGTTTCCATGCGATTAAAATAGTCTCTGGCTTTCTCGATACGTATTTTTATTTCTTTTATTTGCTCCCACTTATCATGTAGTTGTACACCCAGATACTTAATGGATGATACTGTTTTAATAAGAGAACCTCTGACGCTAAATTGCACATTTTGGGATACGTTTTTGCTTACTATCATAACCTTTGTTTTGCCTATATTCAATCGCATGTTGTATTTTCCACAGATCTCATCTACCCTGTTTCCATGCGATTAAAATAGTCTCTGGCTTTCTCGATACGTATTTTTATTTCTTTTATTTGCTCCCACTTATCATGTAGTTGTGCGCCCAGATACTTAATGGATGATACTGATTCAATAAGAGAACCTCTGAAGCTAAATTATACATTTTGGGGTACGTTTTTGCTTAATATCATATTTTTTGTTTTTCTTATATTCAATCGCATATTGTATTTTTCACATATCTCATCTACCCTTTCTATCAGTCTTTGAAGTCCTTCAGCTGTATCTGCAAAAAGGACAGTATCATCTGTATATCTCAGATTATTGATCAAAACCCCATTTAGAGAGATACCTTCTTTTACTTTCTACTTTTCTGAGTAGATGTTAAAGAGTAGTGGGGATGACACATAACCCTGCCGAACACCCTGACAAATTTGGAATTTTTGTGATTCCTTTTCCTCCACTTGAACAATTCTTGTTTCCAGTAAAGGCTGGACATAATTCGTAAATCTTTATTATCCAGTTGATGCTCTTGTAGTGTTTCTATTAGTTTTTGATGATTTACTCGGTCGAAAGCTTCTTCAAAATCAATGAAGCAGGCAAATACATCGCAATTTACATCACTACTTCGCTGAATTAAAACATTTAAACTAAATGGAACCTCTCTTGTGTCTAAGCCGCTGCTGAAGCCAAATTGCGTATCGCTAATGTCTTGTTCAAGTTTCGGATATATTCGTCCTTGCATTATTTTAAGAAATACTTTTACAACATGACACTGATGGATCTATAATCCTCACATAAAGAAGCAAAATGTCTAATCCTATATTATCATATTGACCACACTGTATTTAAAATTTACACGTTTTTGTTAAAAGATTTTTTAAAGTAAAATTTACTTTGTAATCATTGTTTAAATATCATTTAACACTGTTTATTCCATCTGCTAACTTTAAACGTTTTATCGCTGATATAAGAGTAACAAACAACGGACGCTGCGGGTGTACGATAAAAGTTTCAAATTCCCCTTTTTGGGTTAGAAAAATATCCAATTTTCCCCAGAAAATGCAGCCCGAAACGAGACCTGTATTTCTAAATTATATATCGCCGGATTTAAAAGTTCTTTTTTTGAAGAATCGCCTAATTACGAACCCCTCAAAATACCTGACTTAGATGGATTTCGAATAGCATCTGGAAAAGCAACACAGATAGATTAAATAGAAGGAGAAATAAAATGAGAATTAAATGATATTAAACTGTTCAAACAATATAATCTTCCTGGAGTTTCGTGCACACTTTGAAACGTTTTGTGGAAGTATTGTACATATGTTCTCTTTGTTTCCCAAATATACCGATATTCTACGTTTGTTGTTCGAGTTAACTAAATTGATGGTTTTTTTTCTTTGTGTTTTTCAGTAAGAAAAAAGGATTTTTGGTTAAACATTATGCATGGATTTTCTGTCTGGTATTTAGTTTATTTTTGAACCAAAATGTCCGAAAAAAATAAAAAGTAATTTTTCTGAAGTTTAAGAATATATATATATATATATATATATATATATATATATATATATATATATATATATATATATATATATGTATATATATGTATATATATGTATATATATAAACATATTGGATATCTAATAATCTTATCAGTCATGTTGTAATGAATCAAGAGCAAACTTTTATGAAAATATCCTCGCAGTTGGTAGCACCATGTCAGTTATCTCACCAAAACTCTCCGGAAAGAGATGCTTCCTAGTAAGTCGCGCGTTAGATACAATTATATTTTCTTTGGCATATCTTACTTCCCTCCAGGATTCCATAAATTCCCTTTCCAGCAACAATTTTAATTCTTTCTTATCATTAGTAACAAAAACAGAATTGGTTCGTATGGTACAGGCGACCCCATCTTTGCCAAATGATTAGCTTCCCTGTTCTGGTATATACCCGAATGACCCGAGATACACACGATGATAATTCTGCAGCCGTTCGTTGTCAGACCATCCAGTATATCATTACACTCAGACATCAGTGCCATTGTTGCAGCCCTACTGTTTCGGCACATATTTATTGTCTTATTCCTGTTTATGTTCTTATCGAGATGGGAACATTGTCGAATAGCAAAAATTTCTGCTTAAAAGACTGTTACTTTTGGCCTGAGAGACTAAAACTCTCCGATTCCCGTGCTCCCACCAAACACACCGGCATTTTCATCTTGTCTAGATCCTTCTATAAACCACTGAGATGCATTTCTCGGAAGAGTTCGTTCCTCCTCCCATCTTCCTTACTTGGCAAAAGTATCTCAAGGAAATGGTTACGTTTCAAGACAAGCGCCATATAGTGTGTTTGTATGGGGAGCGATGGGCATATCTCCCCAATCTTCTCAGCCACACGGGTACCCGTCAGTTCCAAACTCGAGATACCTTAGGCGACAAAGACCATAAACAAGCTTCAAAGCCGTATTATCCATAAGTAGGTGGAGAGGAGGTAAATTTTTTAGGACCACAAATTCCCTGATCGCAGGCATTATTCTCGCACAAGTTGAAGATGGCATTTGCGTTTAACTGTACTAGGCGGCTATACAATAGCCGCATACGTATTCACAGCATACACTCATTTGTATTCCAAAGTTATTATGAATTGATATGTGAGACATCTGAATTCGTATCTCGGCTGGAATATTGATATATATTTATACGCCCGTCGTCTCACAGAACGGAATAGCGAACCACAGTGCACTGGCAAAAATATGTACCATATACTTTAAGACTCCAACAGTTTCCAAATATTTTTTTCGAAATACGTTTCCTAAGATTATCATACCTTCTGGAAGCCATTTTGCTTTATTTTTTGAAAATCTTCAGATCATCTATCAGAATATATGAAACAAATACGGCAAAATTATTAAAAGAATATTATTGAAGAAAAAGAATAGAGAAAATAGACAAAAAAGTTTATTTAGGTAGCAAAAAGCCCTAAAATCACATATAAAATGCGTGGTTTTCTGAAATAAAATGTTTCAAATCTTATAGCAGCTTGTAAAGGCCACCGTACCATGGTTCTAGTTAATGTTTTCTTAAAATGTTGTTTACTATTATTTTTATTTTAAAAGTTTCTGAATACTTTGTTATTATTCATATCAATTATCAATCGAACAAAGTACACACCTATTATCAGGTAAGAGGTGATATTAACGGTTTATTTCGGCGTTCGTGTTTATTTTGTCTGTTCTTGGCTGTACTAAAACAATATTTTAAATTTAATTTTATTTATTTATTGGCTATTTACCAACCTATTAACACATTATTTATTTTTCTATCTAGATTTGTTTTTGTTTTGTTACTAAAAGTCATTTTATTTGCCACTATGACTACAAACAAACTCAGTTTTCCAAAGAAATCTTTTAGTGCGCTCTATTTAGTAAACGAATCAGGAAGACCGTTACTGGATTTAAAAATTGAAAAACAAAGTCAGAATGGAGAAAAATCTCGTCATCGCATATTTAATAAAAATATCTAGTTAGATGTGCGTTTATTAGGAAATATATATATATATATATATATATATATATATATATATATATATATAATAACAATGGTTTCGTGAATAGACACAACTTCCATTACTATTCTGATTGAAATCCGCATGAATACAGAGTTATGTGAGAAACCAGAATAGGTGGTCGGTTATGTGTGGGGAGGAATACTGGGTCCATACTTAATTGGATCCTACTTTTTTGAAGAACCTTTAAATGGTTTGATATTTCGCGATTTTCACTTATACCAATCTCCAGTGTTATTAGAAGATGTTCTTTTAAATATTAGAACACCTATGTTGTTTAACTGGATGGAGTTCCGCCTCATTATCATCGCGATGTTCGGCAATTTTTAAATGTTAACTTTCGAAACAGGTGGATTGGGAAAGACGGATTTCAAAATTGGCCCCCGAGATCTCCGCACTTAACTCCACCAGATTTCTTTTTATGGGGATTAATATATGTTTTGGTGAAGGGAATGAGACAGATGAAAAAGGCAACAGATCATCTTCATACATGGGTTTTAATAAAGCCAAAATTGAATGTACACGTAAATAACCTTTTTAGATTTTCTGAGCATGGTAAAACAAGTATATAACACAGTTAAATTCTTATTACCGCGAGTACAGTAAGAAAATTGTTATTCTACATATTTTATAATGATCCTATATTTTGCCTCACATATGTTACGGAATTTTTGTAATTCCTATTTTTTCCTACTACTCTCGTGAAACTTGCAACTACTACATGCTTTCTTTATAATCAGTGAGCTAGTATGCAGGTTATTATCAATCACAAGTAAACAGTCGTTTATTCAATCATTTTTTCACATTTGTTAGGTTTTTCATTTGAAAAGAATGTATTGATGATAAGAAAAAAGTGATTATTTTTTTATAACCTATTTAGTTTAAAGAGTTTTGTATTATTCTTGTTGATTTAGGCACCTTTTGATTGTATTAGTTTGTTCTGGCAAATTAAAAAAAAATCTGTCAACATTTTTGTTTGCAAATTTTTTCCCTGTAGTGGGGAACTAGAATCATAAATTCCAGGTTTTCCTTCGCTGGCTACAAAAGAACGAGGTACATTTTTTGTTCTCTTAAGTTTTTTTTAAATTTAGCAAATTATCTTTGTGATATACAAATTACTTTCTGTTTTTGCTAAAGTATATTTAAATGTATCAAAAAAATAAATTTATTTGGCTTTTAACAATAATGTTCATTTTACAGCGATTTATTCTTAATTCATGCTCGTCCATGAAAATAATCTTAAATACTTGTTCTTCCCACGATTCTAAACTTTATTGTGTAGAGATAAAGTTGGAAATGGAATAACGACAACCTCGTAACTATAAAATATCTAAAATTTTAAAGTAAGAAGAAGGATAACACATACTTTTACTACCTGTCCAAACAGTTACAAGCTGCCACTCTTCAAAACTTTTCGTTTAATTATAAATTTATAGTTGCTTCCAAGAGATTATCTGTTGCTAGCGAAGCTTTGGCACTGACGTAATTCGCATAAAAAAATCAACTTTTATCTATATTAGTCTTTCTAGAAAATAAAACATTTAAAAATTTACACTGAAGTAATAAAAACAACGACGCAAATAATATTAAAACAAAAAGATCAGTATCACAGTAGCTATAGACGAAAGACTATAAATCTTTTTTTAGTTTTTACAAGTACGATTTTCCAAATAGATTGAAATCTGCACGGCTTTTATCAGGCGCAATTAAAGTATAAAGGCTTAACAAGGCTTCTTTTAGCGCTCATTTTTCAAAGAGTTAGGAACATCGTTGAAAAATCCTAACGTCTCCGCACTCAGCATTGATTGATGAAAGAGAAATTCTCTGCACAAAACGCGTTTCATGTCTCTGAGAGAGTTGGATATTTTTTTGATTCATTCTGTGAAATTCATCACTTTTTTTATTGGACGACCTAATATACCCATTAGAAATTCGCATTTTGTTCATTCATATCCACTTAATATGGATAGAAACAGGGGTACATTTTATTATGGGTTAAACATATTCAAAATTATCTTTTAATTTATTTTACTTGAATCTTTTGTCTATTTACAAGAGCTAGTTAACTATCAAGCCCATAGAAAAGCTTTTAGCTAATTCTTTAGAAGAAAAAACAACATACAGTTATTTATTTTTGTAAATTTCAAATCTGAACTAAATATGTTCAAAAATTGATATAAGTCACATTTTTCAGTTTTTTAAATATATCCTAAAGAAAAAGATAGAATAGTCAAAACCGAGAAATAAGTTTATCAAAACAAAGGTATTTTATTAACTTTAAACGGTCCTAAAATATATACTATTATATAAAGACGAAAAGGGTTTTTGTTCGTTATAGATAACCGAAAAACTTACTTAACAAATCGGAACCACATTTTAGCTCATGACTTCTGATTTAACTAGAAAAGTTTAAAGCTATATTATATCTCAAATAAACTTTAATTTCCATTGAAAATAACGTTAAAAATAAAACGCGTCAAAGTGTAGTGACGGATAAGTTTTGGTGCGTTATACCAGTGTTACGTAGATTGGAATGACCTTTTATATCTATGTCTCTTATATGAAAGTCCATTGAAGTAGTATAGATAAAGTGAGTGGTAGACACGTTTTTTTTCTTTATGTGACACGCGTTTTCACAAAAAAAATCTATCCCAAGTT
Organism: Diaprepes abbreviatus; assembly: GCA_034092305.1. Lineage (NCBI taxonomy): Eukaryota > Metazoa > Arthropoda > Insecta > Coleoptera > Curculionidae > Diaprepes > Diaprepes abbreviatus. The sequence goes on along the minus strand of JASJET010000200.1, from coordinate 16,798,569 downwards.
TGGCAGAATAAAATATCTCACTATTATATAAAGAGGAAACTTATGTTTCTATGATCGCAAAAACCTTCTTCTTCTTCAAGTGCCTTCTCCATTGCGGAGGTTGGCAATCATAATAGCTATTTTAATTTTTGAAGCAGTTGCTCTAAATAGTTGTTTTGAACTGCATCCAAACCATTCCCTTAGGTTTTTTAGCCATGAAATTCGTCATCATCCTACACCTCTTCTGCCACTTATTTTGCCTTGGATTATGAGCCGTAAGATGCTGTACTTTTCTCCCCGCATAATGTGTCCGAAATATTGCAGTTTTCTCTGTTTTACTGTTATCTCGACTTCCTTTTCTTTCCCCATTCTTCTCAACACCTCGGCGTTCGTAACTCGATCCACCCACGAAATCCTCTGAATTCTTCGATAGGTTCACATTTCAAAAGAGTGAAGTCTTCTCATTGTCTCTCGATTCAGTGTCCATGCTTCCATTCCATAATATAGAACACTGTATACGTAACATTTAGTCAGTCGTATTTTCAGGGCTAACGTTAGATCTTTGCTGCAAATAACCTTTTTCATTCTAATAAAGTTGGCAAGTGCTTTCTCGATTCTGGTTTTTATTTCGACGGTATAGTCATTATTTTCTGTTATTAGGGTTCCCAAGTAAGTGTACTTCTTAACTCTTTCTATGTGCTGGCCTCCTACCATTAGGGTTTCATTATTATTGGTGTTGTTCTTACTAATTATCATGAACTTGGTCTTTTTCGTGTTAAGAGAGAGTCCATATTCTCCACTAACTCTTAATATTTTATTCATTATTTTTTCTAGGTCTTTCAAACTATCAGCTATTATTACGGTGTCATCTGCATACCTAATATTGTTGATTAAAACTCCGTTTACTTTTATCCCTGCTGTTTCAGATTCAAGACTTTCCAATATGATCTCTTCAAAATAAGCGTTAAATAGTAAATGTGACAATATACACCCTTGTCTGACTCCCCTTTGTATTTCCACACCTCCAGATATTTCCTGTCCAATTTTTACTGCCGCTCGCTGATTGTAATACAGATTTGATATCAACCTTAAATCTCTTTTCCAAAACAAATTTTTGCTTCTGAGAATCTCTGTCAGTTTGTCATGTTTGACCCTATCAAAAGCTTTGTTATAATCTATGAAGCAGACATAGAGGTCCTGATTGATATCTAACCATCTTTGAGTAAGCACATTAAAAGCAAATAATGCTTCTCTTGTACCCACCCCGTTCCGGAAGCCAAACTGTGTGTCACTAATATCCAGCTCCAAAAACCTTAAGAACCTCTAAATCAACCCAATTTTAATTATAGCTCTAACATGTATTCCGTAGTGTCATAAGATCTGGAAAAATCAAGAATTATTTATTGAAACTTGTAAATAATCAAATAATAAGATCCAGTTATGCATTTTTCATTCCTACCGCTAGGTGGCGAATCGTTAAACTCTCGTGATTCTCCCTTACGGCAAGCCAAGGTTGCAATTGCAATATTTTGCGACTTTTATGGGGATAACGACTGACGCTGAGACACTTTTATTCTTGTTATTTTTTATTTACATTATTTTATCAAATAGAATAATTGACTTGATATTTAATTTAATTATGTTGCAATATAAAGCAATCGTCACGACCAATAGTTTTCATCGAACTTGGATTTCCTTGTACAATAATTAATTTTAATTTACGATAGGGGAAAGGTTTACAAGGGTAGTATCACTTTGGGGAAAAATTCATCTTTAAAAGGTTACAAAGTGTGGCAAGACGCTCCTGTAGTTGAATGAGCCCCTAATCTTAAATATCGGTCGATCATTTTCGCCAGCAGAAAATATTTCTGTTGAAAAACATAATGTAGGCACAAATAAAGGGCGGATACAGACGCATCAGGAAACGCTAGTTAAATATAAACTAGCTAGTCTACAATGATTTTATTTTATCCGAAATGTTTTAAAATCTGGTTATTTGTTAACTCAAGATTTCTTTCAGAAAATGAAATTGTAGTAATAACGTTGGCGGCACACGATAGTAGATTACAATTCAACCTGTTTTCTAGTTATGAAATATTTTCAACAGAAAGCTAAATTATATTTTTTAATATTCCAAATTTTTTATAGTGTACAATCAAATCACAACAAAAATTGTGAATTTAAGAAACTATTCTTTAAAAGGAAAGGTATGTTTACACTAAAAATATTTTTAAAATATAAAGATTTTAATTTGACTCAAACTGAGTTTTTTAAATTGAAAATTCATATTTTTTTGAGAGTAAACATTTTTAAAATTTTAAAAGTTGAAAGCAAATTGTTTTAACAAACTTGCTAATTTGTTACGGTAATTTTCAGTTTACGTCATTAATGCCACAAAGAACGCAAGTCGTTAGCAACGTTATCGTTAGAATAAATGAAACCTGCAGCAAATGTCTTAGAAGGAACTGGCCATCATTATATATTATTAAAACCCCAGGCAATACCTAATTAAAAATAGAAGAATGCCAGACACCATACGAAGACTACTAATGAGCCCGCTAAACTTTTAGTTTCAAAAACCTTTTAACGAAAGGAAACTCTGTAATTGACGACGTGCTTTTAAATCTGATTTTTTTAACTCCGGGATTTCTTCTTTTACCAAGTTAACTTTTTCCGGATTGCCCGAAGCATAACCACTTTTATCGCATGGAATTAAAGTATAAAGAGCTTAACAAGTCTTATTTGAGCGCTCATTTTTCAAAGCATTAAGAACCTCGTTGAAAAATTCTAACATCGCCCGCATTGATGGATGAATGGTCTATTCTCTGGAAATGAAAGCTTGTGAGACACATATGTTAAGTTAAGAAAGATTAAGAAACGCCATTTACAACAAAAAAATATGCATTTATTCAATTCATCAGTACTTGTTTCCCCGAAAAATCAGTTACACAAACTTGCGAATTTTAAATTGTAATTTCTCTTCTTTAAATTTAGGTTAGACTTTTTTTAGACGTCGTATTAACGGAGTATTTTTTTTTTATTTTCACAACGTCAATGACAATCATGTCTCTTTTCGAATTCCACGTTGTATTAACGATTTTTATTTACCGAATTTTAGTTATTTTTTTTCGATTTTAGCGAGACGTCAACGCACCTCGCCATTATTCGGTATTTTTGTACTCATCTCCGAGATTATGGACCTATTTACGTATTTACTGGTCTTATTAGATTAATTTTATTCTTCAGGAAACGCGGAAGTTCGTTTCTGTCGGGATTAATTTATTTCTTACATTAAATTTTTGCATTATGAGAGTTGTTAGTGAAGTCCCGCCAAACCTTCCGACTAGAATAAACATTCTAACCGCCTAACTTTTCTTCTCGCTCACCAGGATAGAAGAGGAATGAGTGAAGCTCAGAGTTAACTAAGATTAATTAAGTTTTATTTTATTTGGGAACCCTTTTAGAGAATGAGTTATTTAGGAAAAGGTTATCAAGTAACACTCATCCTTGACGCTTAGTTAATTTTTTATTAACTTTTTTTTAAATTCAGTACTGTTTTCCGCAAGTCAAGTTCGGGATTATTTTACTCTCCACTGTTACATTCGAATTTATTTGTCAAGATTGGGATTTTCATAACTTTATAGTCAATATGAAGCTGATTATTAGTCGCACTGTCAACATCAGGAAATTTCCACTTTGTCACGTTCTGGTAATTATTTTTAATTCAGGACGCATGTGTTAAGTAACCCATACGCGCCGCTAACCTGAACTAACCTCGTCTTTTGATCAACTATATCAATTTCAAAAATTTAGATACTTGCACGATCTTTATTGTATGTGTAATGTTATATTCTCAAAGACAACCTACTTTAAGAACCATGAACAGCCTATAAAATACAATAGTCAACATGGCCCTCGAGAGCTAAGCTCAGTCAGAAAAAAGACGAGTTGACTCCAAAAGAGCAACCCGTAATATCCTTAATTATTCCGCTACCTTTTCGCTTTTATAGCAGTGGTAACGTCGCGCTCTGCATTCGGGGAAGCACCGCGTCAAAGTACCGCAACCGCGCCGTTTAATATCTAGGTTTCCCCGTTTCGGCAATCGAAGAATTGTACTTTTTGCACTGTATGCCGTATTATTTAATTTATTTTATTTATTTAGGGAGCTTGAGACATTTTGAATCTGAAATATAATATTTGGTCGTAAGATAAGCATATATTCACAACAAAACGCGTATTCAAATACCCGAGATTAAATTTTAAACAATTTTTTTTGTTTATAAATTAGAAATCGTACTAATTTTCATTGAAAGTATTTATAGTATTTTTAAAATCTACTATCGAAAAACTTACACATAGTAAAATTTCAAACGTATATTTAATATAAACCAAGACGATGATGCACTCAAGTACTCAAAAGTGCAACTCAGATCCCTTTGTTCCGGCAGTATAGCAGATAAAAGCAAGATCTTGAAGAATCCAGCCAATGAAGCCAGGTAGTTTTCACTTATAATATAAATGCATATATTAAAGTGTAATTTCACGAAATGTGAATCTATGGATTTAAAAATAGAAGTTTTCATGTAATTATCAAGATGTGACTTTGAATGTGAAAGATCAAGGTCTTCAGTTTTTTAATCCTTGTTTGATTGCTAACTTCTATTATTTCTACTATGAAATTCAGAGGCTCTGTTCATAAAGTAATCTAGTCATAAAAGTTACCTTGCAAAAGCGGATATTTAGGTCACAGTTGAGTCAGACACTCGATAATTATCATTCTATATCTAGATAGTTTTGTTGTTCAAGCCTGCGTACTTGAATAGAGACTCGTATTTAGCACATTTGACCTTTAGGAGACCTCTAAATAAAATGAAAACCTGTAAGTGATATATATTGTTAGAATCGCAATTGTTCCTACTTTTCATTTCCGCAATTAAAAAAGGGGTTCCTATCTTAAAAAAATTACCTTAAACGTAACTCTCAAGGTCAAATTTATTCTCACTGTCAAATGTTCTCCTTGATAGACAAAAATTTTATTCAGTATATTTACATATATATATATATATATATATATATATATATATATATATATATATATATATATATATATATATATATATAATATATATATATATATATATATATATATATAATATATATATATATATATATATATATATATATATATATATATAAGGATTCGATGCAATGTTTCATCAAAAATTCCAGGAAATTTAAAAAGATTCCATGAAAGATAAACGTAAAACTGAACTTGGAAGCTTTGTGAAACCTTTCTAGAAGTTTTTGAATGAAAACATGCCATTTTCCAAGAAATGAAATTGCGATCTACCAAGTAAGCTGACCAAGAAGCTGAATCTGGATTTGCTGCAAGATTTTAAGAAAAATTTCCATAATTCCAGTTGATACTTTCAAGAAAGCTTCCTGCGATCATTCAGTAACCTTCTTAGAACCTTAACGGATATTTTGCTTTCCTGAAATATTACCGTAGACTCAAATGTAATCTTTCTTTTGGTGATTTATTGTGGACATTTTGTGATTACTAAAAGCTTTTCTTAAGGTTCCAAAATTTTCTTGAAAGCTTTCTGTAAACTTACTGCAGTATTTCGTACTAAATTGGCTTTTGTCCTTTTAATAAAAAAATAAAGTTTATGTCAATGAGCATTTTCCCTGGAATAGAAATACGTGAATCCAAATTAATAGAAAATCCTAGTCCTTACCTCATAGAAACGTGTTTTGTTCTTCCTGAAACTCCTCGTTTGGATGCAATCTTCATCGAACTGTTATATCCACAAATGACTAATTTTCTCGCAAATTATCAGGAGGAAATAGCATTTTAACACAGTTTTGATAAATTCAGTCGTATGCTGACATATGACAAAGACTACTGACAATATTAATGACCTTTTCTAGTTATGGACTTATAAAGTAATACAGCAGATGCCGTATGCGCGAAATGGTCCTACCTAAATAAGGTTGTAGTCGCTCTCTTTCTAATGGATGGAGTCAAGAGTCAAATATAACGATATGACAATAACGTAGTATTTCTTCTCCTCGATTTATGGATGAGAGGCTTAGTTTCTCACATTAGAAAAAGAGCGGGACCATTTATCGCAGTCTATTCTTTATACGTCTATGTTTTCAAAGTCCATAACTTCTCTCAGTGACTCATCGCTAGTATATAGAGTGCCCCGGATTGTGCGTCGTCACGGGAGTCATACCACAATGTTTTTTAAGTTAAATTTATTTCCTCACATTTTTAGCAATCGTTACAGTTTTTTTCCTGAAGGGGAAACCTTGCATAGGCACCTTCACAAAGTGAGAAAAGTAATGTAAGCCTTAACAAACCTTTGGTCTTCACTGAATGTAGTTGCTCCAGATGCCGATTGCACCCATTGCTTCGCACTCTTTCAACATTTTGCTTACAATATAGGATTGTGATTTTAAGATATTTTATGTTCACGTTAGGTGCCCTTAAGGTAATTTATGCCTATTAATCGTAAGTTTGTTGCTTTCTTGATCCCCTAAGGCCCAATTTCACGATGTGTGGTCACCGAAAGGTTAAGAAAAAACCAATGGTTATTTAAAAAAATTGTTTCACAATTGATGATTTACCGGAAGTTAACCATGAGTTAAGCTTACCAGTAGACAATCCTGTGGTTACTTACTTAACCAAAAGAACACAACCTCATTACTTTGCTTACGCTTTTTATTCGTTAATGGTTCGGATAGAATAAAAATCATTTGGGTTTTTGTTGAATTACCCAAAATAAGAAAGATGGATAATTACGATATCAGTGTTTATAGTAGTGATGAAGAAGCTAGAAGACCCCCAATATTTAGACCACGAGTTGATTATTTTGAAGAATATGATTAATACGATTTTCTTGCAGATTTAGATTAATGCCGAGCACCGGCTGTAGGCTGTATAGGTTCCTCCTCCCGTTTTGTTAATTTCCATTTTATTTTTTGAAAACTTTTCTTTGATTTTTCTTTTTAATTTCTATATTTTTCTTTCAAAACTTTGACATTTCTTGTGCCATTTACAGTACAACTGGCATTGAACTCATTGTATAAAATTTTCCAACAATTTTCTTTATCACTTCAAGTGTGAGAATCACTCTTTACTCTCAATAATATTTTTATATTTGTCTACCTGACATATAAAAAGGATTTCTTCTTCTTTAGAAAAATTTACAGCTCTCTTTTCTCTCTCTTCTCTAAGATTATAAAATTTTCACAAATGTTAGCTTTATATAATAATACAATTATTTTCAAGGATTTTTTTTTTTTGAAATGCCATCGTAAAAATAGAGGTTAGTTGTCAAACCAATCATTCTTCTTTATTTTGTAATTACGGCATTAAACCTAATTCCCTCGAATTCCATAAAATGTGCGTGATATTGTCTTAAAAATCAGATACTAACGTTGACAAATAAAATTTAACCAATGGTTTCGTAACCAGCCCTCAATTCTTGCCTGTGAAACATCTACCTTTGAGAACTCATAGTTAACTTGCAAGTGTTGGTTATTTAACCACTTCATGTTACCGTCGATTGTGAAACTGGGTCTAAGTGACGTCCAGTGCATTTCCCTTCTGATTTGTTCATTTCGGATCAACCAAAGAATATCTAGTGTCATCCTCAGAAGTGTGACATAGGTAATGAGGTTCACTTAGCTCACATGATTCATGGGCAGAATTGCTGTCAAGAGACAAATTTGAATCTAAGGACTGTCAGCGTCAGGGATGATTATTAACGGTTCAACCACTACCTCAACGTGAATGTTCAAGTCCCACATTCTTCGTTCTTCTTTTTTAACGTGATCAACACACTTTTTCCAATCACTGGCCGTAAAGTTAGTAATTGCCTCATCCAATAATATTTTGAGATCTGCTAATTTGAATGTTTTGTTTTTCTATGCCATTTCTCTTTATTTTCAAATGGGTTAAGTTCACATAGTCTCAACAACTGCACTTAAAGTCTTATTTCGTCAAATTCAAGATTTTTTGAGCGGAGCCCTCGACATATCTCCGCCTTTTTAGACGCTGAAGTTCGTTGGCGGTAACTATGATATGGAGCATTGTCCATTACAACTAACGAATCGGGTTCCACAAAGTTTAAAATTGAAGAAAATTATCGCTCAAAAAAATCCGCGTTCTTGTCTTCATGATAGTTCCTGTTTTTCGAGATTCGAAAAAGTTAAGGCCTGCATTTAAGAAACCAGACACACTTCCAATATGGGTTACTATAAGATGACGATCTTTTCCACTAAGATCTTCGTGAATATATAGGTTGGTCGGCAGCACCGTACCATTTTAAATGCGATCAGCTGATTGCTATTTAAAGTCACGCAATATGACAACAATGCTTTTTAAGTTTTTAGTCTCTGCCCTGTGAATAGAGTGGCAAAGCTTTAAATCATTTATAGTTGCATGAGATGTTTATTCTGCTGCTTCGTCGCTTTGGTAACCGATATTAAATAAATCACTGACAGAAATTATGGACTTTAGGTATAGTCGACTTTTTAAGCTTTTATTTTGTGAATGTTCTTACTATAACTTAGTTGAAACATCTTTATAGCGAGAAAAATATGTTGTCGTGATTTCTGATATTTAAAAAATGTGGAAAAAATTACTTCAATAATTAGAAAAAGAAATTTTTTTGGAGAACCATCCAAGGGAGCTTGACTCGGACAGCTCTTTCTCATTTGACATAACATCTAGGCAGAATCTAATAATAACTAAATGCCCTTGCCGATTGGAGTAACGCAATTTTGCTAATTAGCATTTCTCTCTAACAGATGCATTTTTAAAAGGTTCTGGGAAATTTAGATGGATTTACGTAAATTAGGTTTTGTAGTCTTAACACTGGTGGAACAATTTACATTTAGAAATAGATTTAGAAACGCTATAAGGGAAAAACACATATTAGGAAAATTACTAAGTATTATATATATATATATATATATATATATATATATATATATATATATATATATATATATATATATATATATATATATATATATGGAATGGGAGTGTGTTTTATTTTTTATACTCTATTATGCACCAAAAAAAAACAGAAGAACGCAAACATTTAATTTTATGTTTAAGAGGATATTCAATTTTTGATATTTATTAACAGGATCGAATACTAAATATTTTTGTTTAAATTAGGCTGGTCTAAATGTGGCTCAAATTTTCTATATCCGTTTTGTCGTTAAGAATGTTTTTATCTTTTTTAATTTCTATCATTTCCTTTATCTGAAATTTTTTGTAATTCATATCTTTGTTTTTATATGTGGTATTGTCATAATCTAAGGTATTTTTTCGTCCTGTGTGTTTCTTTAACGCTGTTGAGGCGTTTTTCGTATATTTATGGCCATCCAATCTGTTATTTAGTAATTGGCTGGTCATGCCTATATATTTGTTGAGACAATTTGTCCAAGGGATCGAATATACTACATTTGATTTATTCATGAGGAAAGTTTAACTTTTTAAATTAGTAAATACTGCATTTAATTTATTATAAGACTTGTGGCATACAATAATATCATGCTTTTTTAAAATGTGTTTTATTTTTTCTGACAGCGCAATAGTGTAAGGTAATGTTACCTATTTTTGCAGTGTATGTTCTATATTTCTTGTTATTAGGTTATTAAAAAATTTAAATGTTTGTTTATTAATTATTTCGGTGATAGTCTTTTCATTGAAATTATTATTTATTAGTGTCTTTTTCACTTTTTGCAGTATTCTTGATCAGAATTCTGGCAACGTTAGAGAGATGGCACGATCAGATAGACCGATTAAAACACTTTTTTTTGACTTTTTGAGTGATTAGAGAAACAGTTTAGATATCTACCTGACCAAGTTTGTTTGGTGTACCATACAGTTAAAATTTTGTTTTCTCTGCGTATAAGTGTCATATCTAGAAAATTTATTTTATTATTATTTCACACACTCGCGTACCATGTATCCTCAGTACCTAAACAGACGATGTAAAAGTTTTATTTCATTATTAATAAATAAACAAAATATAAAGGTGTGTATATACTTTTTATAAAATTTGAACAGTGTTTAAAATGTTTGTTTTTTTAAAATTGTAATTGTGGTATAAATGTTTTTAATTATATAAAAAATATTTTTAGGAAGATAAATAAATAAAAAGACTAAAATAAGCCTTAAATAAGGGGCGAAACGACAAATTGTTTTGGATTTTTGGTTAAATAAAGAACCTAAACCCAAGAAAAGACAAAAATAAGAAATAATATATATATATATATATATATATATATATATATATATATATATAAATTTTTTCTGATTAACGCTCTGTGCTTAACAACATATTGTTATCATTCATCTGAGACAACAAAGAATTAAATAAATTTTTAATTTTCTTTTATCTGATGAATTTTTTTTTGGGAAATTCGCCGGTGTTTACATTAATTTTGCGCTTATTAATAAACATAAAAAACATTTTACTGATAAAAATTTTCTCATTTAAGACGTGCCTGGAATGTTGTTTTCTAACAACCTTGAATTATTTTGAGCCAATTAGTTGTTCTTATTATTTTTCATTACGCACGTTCATCGCCAAATCTTGAAGTCTACAAGCATAAAAAAATTATTCAACGTTGCTACAAAATACATTAATTACTATGGAATTTTTTTATTATTTTGGAAATATGTTATTAAAGCACATGCAAATTATGGGGGCTTTAGAACAGTTTTCGCCCTCGCAGTGAAGCAAAAGGTGATGGTAGTCATTTTAGGTCTCAACATAATCACCCTGAAGTTCAGCTCAACTCTTCTGAAATAAGTTTATTCCATCAAAAGAAGTCTGGCGGAGACAAATCTACACTAGACGATAAGAAATATATATATATATATATATATATATATATATATATATATATATATATATATATATATCAGTAGATAATTCATTTATTGGTATACCCATACCGATTTTATGCTATCCTCTTCTAATTGCATTATTTAAATGAGTATCATATGACAATCGGGACGTCAATTCTAGAATACATAAAGGTATGAATGTATGGTTGCCTTAATTACTATTATTGGTATTTTTAATATGTAAACAATATCAAATATTTACCAAAATTTTTAAATCCTCTTTTTGTTAATATTAAATGCAAACTTTGAATTTATAGTAGTTTCTAACGCTTAAAATCACTGAAAAAAGCCATGACAAACAAATAAATCAAAAGAAAAGACAAGTAACATGTTTATCTCTGTCAAACAGGAAAGTGATTTTTTAAGATAGGAATCCTACACTGCTCTTCCTAAATTTCGTCTCTTCCTTCGTTAATGTGGTATTATTTCCATCGTTTATTTGGGAATGTCTTCTGAAAAATTTCCTTTTATCTTCATGCGCCGTTTTACTGGTTATTTGGTTATTTTCCCTTTACACGAGCTAATCTTCCCAAAGAATCTATTTCTCTTTTCTTTTTTTCCTTATTTCTGTTACAGAATTCTACTTCTGAATAGTATGTAATTATGTTAATCTGACTTAATTTAAACTACCAATGGACAAAATTTGTTTACCAAATTATTATTATGCAGCGGATTATCCTAAATTGCTAAATTACCCTAATTTATACTTTGATTATATCTAAATACATAAGATTGCCCATTACCTCCGATTACACAAAACTGCAGTGGATTACACCAAATTTTATGGGATTTTATGTGATTACCTTGAAATTACCGTGATCATAGTCCACTTTAAATTATTTAAGTCTGTTTTAGCGTTTTACATATTTGTGGATAGGGATTCAAGAAAAGAATATTTTAAAATCTTAACTTTTTTTTTACCTTTCTGTCTTTTTAGAATAAATGATCTGTTTTAAAATATATATTTTTTAAAAACTAATATATATATATATATATATATATATATATATATATATATATATATATATATATGAAGTGAAACGCGAATAGTAAATGCAAACTTCTTTCCAACCATATCCTTTCCATGTTAGAGGTTGCACAGCTGGAACAAATTGCAAAGGAACACAATTTATCCTATTTCACCTCCATCGAGATGATGGCCTACCTGTACCACCATACCGGGAAGAAAATCAAAACTTACCCTCCCGCCACAGTGATACGGCAGAGGTACATGTTTCGTCTCTACTAGATTCATCAGGGTACCGGCATGCACCTGGCTGTGCAAAGGACAGATCGGAATGTGATTTCAGCACTACAACGGCATAATGTGGATATATCCACTGCTATTGCATCTCACACGGAAAGGATGTGGTTGGAACGAAGTTTGCATTTACTGTTCGCATTTTAATTCATTCATATACGAAGCTGCATATAGTTGTACGTTTGCTGAATTACTACAACGGCATAATGTGAATATATCCACTGCTATTGCATCTCACACCGAGGAATCAGTGAAGGCCAAATAAACATATACATTTATATATATATATATATATATATATATATATATATATATATATATATATATATATATATATACATATACATATATATATATATATATATATATATATATATATATATGAAGTAAAATGCAAACAGTAATTGCAAACTTCGTTCCATCATATCCTTTCCGTGTTAGAGGTTGCACAATTCGAATGAATTGCTACAAAACACAATTCATCCCATGACACCACCATCGAGATGATGGCCCACCTGTACCACCATACCGAGAAGAAAGTCAAAACTTACCCTCCCCGCCATAGTGATACGGTAGAGGTACATGTTTCGTCTCTACTAGACTCATCAGGGTACCGACATGCACCTGTTTGTGCAAAGAACAGATCGGAAGGAAGCATGCAACACTGAATGCGGCTTCGCCGACCTCCCGCCGGATGGCGTATATATGTTTATGAGGCTTTCACGGATTCCTCCGTGTGAGATACAATAGCAGTGGATATATCCACATTATGCCGTTGTAGTGCTGAAATCACATTCAGCAAACGTACAACTATATGCAACTCCGTGAATAGATGAAGTAAAATGCAAACAGTAATTGCAAACTTCGTTCCATCATATCCTTTCCGTGTTAGAGGTTGCACAATTCGAATGAATTGCTACAAAACACAATTCATCCCATGACACCACCATCGAGATGATGGCCCACCTGTACCACCATACCGAGAAGAAAGTCAAAACTTACCCTCCCCGCCATAGTGATACGGTAGAGGTACATGTTTCGTCTCTACTAGACTCATCAGGGTACCGACATGCACCTGTTTGTGCAAAGAACAGATCGGAAGGAAGCATGCAACACTGAATGCGGCTTCGCCGACCTCCCGCCGGATGGCGTATATATGTTTATGAGGCTTTCACGGATTCCTCCGTGTGAGATACAATAGCAGTGGATATATCCACATTATGCCGTTGTAGTGCTGAAATCACATTCAGCAAACGTACAACTATATGCAACTCCGTGAATAGATGAAGTAAAATGCAAACAGTAATTGCAAACTTCGTTCCATCATATCCTTTCCGTGTTAGAGGTTGCACAATTCGAATGAATTGCTACAAAACACAATTCATCCCATGACACCACCATCGAGATGATGGCCCACCTGTACCACCATACCGAGAAGAAAGTCAAAACTTACCCTCCCCGCCATAGTGATACGGTAGAGGTACATGTTTCGTCTCTACTAGACTCATCAGGGTACCGACATGCACCTGTTTGTGCAAAGAACAGATCGGAAGGAAGCATGCAACACTGAATGCGGCTTCGCCGACCTCCCGCCGGATGGCGTATATATGTTTATGAGGCTTTCACGGATTCCTCCGTGTGAGATACAATAGCAGTGGATATATCCACGGCATAATGTGGATATATCCACTGCTATTGTATCTCACACGGAGGAATCCGTGAAAGCCTCATAAACATATATACGCCATCCGGCGGGAGGTCGGCGAAGCCGCATTCAGTGTTGCATGCTTCCTTCCGATCTGTTCTTTGCACAAACAGGTGCATGTCGGTACCCTGATGAGTCTAGTAGAGACGAAACATGTACCTCTACCGTATCACTATGGCGGGGAGGGTAAGTTTTGACTTTCTTCTCGGTATGGTGGTACAGGTGGGCCATCATCTCGATGGTGGTGTCATGGGATAAATTGTGTTTTGTAGCAATTCATTCGAATTGTGCAACCTCTAACACGGAAAGGATATGATGGAACGAAGTTTGCAATTACTGTTTGCATTTTACTTCATCTATTCACGGAGTTGCATATAGTTGTACGTTTGCTGAATGTGATTTCAGCACTACAACGGCATAATGTGGATATATCCACTGCTATTGTATCTCACACGGAGGAATCCGTGAAAGCCTCATAAACATATATACGCCATCCGGCGGGAGGTCGGCGAAGCCGCATTCAGTGTTGCATGCTTCCTTCCGATCTGTTCTTTGCACAAACAGGTGCATGTCGGTACCCTGATGAGTCTAGTAGAGACGAAACATGTACCTCTACCGTATCACTATGGCGGGGAGGGTAAGTTTTGACTTTCTTCTCGGTATGGTGGTACAGGTGGGCCATCATCTCGATGGTGGTGTCATGGGATGAATTGTGTTTTGTAGCAATTCATTCGAATTGTGCAACCTCTAACACGGAAAGGATATGATGGAACGAAGTTTGCAATTACTGTTTGCATTTTACTTCATCTATTCACGGAGTTGCATATAGTTGTACGTTTGCTGAATGTGATTTCAGCACTACAACGGCATAATGTGGATATATCCACTGCTATTGTATCTCACACGGAGGAATCCGTGAAAGCCTCATAAACATATATACGCCATCCGGCGGGAGGTCGGCGAAGCCGCATTCAGTGTTGCATGCTTCCTTCCGATCTGTTCTTTGCACAAACAGGTGCATGTCGGTACCCTGATGAGTCTAGTAGAGACGAAACATGTACCTCTACCGTATCACTATGGCGGGGAGGGTAAGTTTTGACTTTCTTCTCGGTATGGTGGTACAGGTGGGCCATCATCTCGATGGTGGTGTCATGGGATGAATTGTGTTTTGTAGCAATTCATTCGAATTGTGCAACCTCTAACACGGAAAGGATATGATGGAACGAAGTTTGCAATTACTGTTTGCATTTTACTTCATCTATTCACGGAGTTGCATATAGTTGTACGTTTGCTGAATGTGATTTCAGCACTACAACGGCATAATGTGGATATATCCACTGCTATTGTATCTCACACGGAGGAATCCGTGAAAGCCTCATAAACATATATACGCCATCCGGCGGGAGGTCGGCGAAGCCGCATTCAGTGTTGCATGCTTCCTTCCGATCTGTTCTTTGCACAAACAGGTGCATGTCGGTACCCTGATGAGTCTAGTAGAGACGAAACATGTACCTCTACCGTATCACTATGGCGGGGAGGGTAAGTTTTGACTTTCTTCTCGGTATGGTGGTACAGGTGGGCCATCATCTCGATGGTGGTGTCATGGGATGAATTGTGTTTTGTAGCAATTCATTCGAATTGTGCAACCTCTAACACGGAAAGGATATGATGGAACGAAGTTTGCAATTACTGTTTGCATTTTACTTCATCTATTCACGGAGTTGCATATAGTTGTACGTTTGCTGAATGTGATTTCAGCACTACAACGGCATAATGTGGATATATCCACTGCTATTGTATCTCACACGGAGGAATCCGTGAAAGCCTCATAAACATATATATATATATATATATATATATATATATATATATATATATATATATATATATATATATATATATCAATTTACAAATAATGCAGAATATAACCTATTCCATAAAAAAAAAACAAGACTAAAAATGGTGTATCTAAAACTTTACTTACTAAGATGCAGCACCGAGAAAAGTAAAATATTTGATTTTTCAACTTAATCGTATAAATTTTTAAGAAATTCTTAAAATCCTGAAATTTAAACGTCATTTTATTTAATTGGAACTCTCTTACAGGCAATTTCATCTCAAGAAACGTTTTAATTATTGCAATTAAAGAGTTTTAATAGTTTAAACTTAATTAAAAGGGAAGTATCTCTCATTTATTTTGTTCTCTATTTTATAGTATCATAATTAAGAGCTGTATGATAGGCATTTCTTTTTTTTTTTAAATGTTTATAAATGTGAGACTTCACTGATATCTGAAATTATTTAAGAACTTAAATTATTTAATCAATAAGTTTTTTATAATGGAAAATAGCAAATTAACATCACTATCACAGAAGATATTTTATATAGCAGCATATACGTCTTTATAGTTACAGCAAAACAGGACTAGTTGAAAGAATAGGGTTAGTTGAAGTAAGACAGAAATATGATTGTACTAGTACTCTTTATAACAGTACTCATAAGAAATGATAGCAAAAGCGACGAATCATTCGCCTTACGAGTTTATAATAGCACCGTATTTCAATATATATTTTTACAATTAATATAAGAGAAATTTTCTAAAATAGAACTTGTTTCCACAAAAGTATCTACATTCTTGGTGGAATCCATAATTACACCTAACTCTTAAATAAACCGCTATACAGGCTGTCAGGTAAGTGTGTGTCAAACTCTCGTCTGTATATAGGAAGCATCAAAACAACTCTAGGCTTTCCTATAATTTATTTTTGTAAAGGTACTCCTTAACAGATTTATTCGACATAAAAGGCATCCCCAGTGCTTTACCTTTCGAATTATAACTTTTGAGCAAATTTTAATGAAATATTGGCATGTTATTTAATCAACAAAACATAAACAACCTAGGAAGTTAAGAAAGGACTCCCAAACAAACTTGTGGGTCAAAATTATAACAGGTATCAATTTACAGAGCTAAAAAAAGCGAATTATTAGATACTCTAATAATCACACCTTATAAAAAATATTTAAGCTCTTTGGTATCAACTTATTAAATTACTACAAATAAAAGAAATCTGATGATACTCTACTACTACATTGGTACTTAATTAACATAAGTTACCATTAGAAACCAATAGACTTCATAATTCAAATATTGCTACCAAATAAAACGTGTTTAATTTATAACAAAGTATAATTTAATTCTCTACAGAAAAATTTATGTCCAGGAATATCCAAATCGACAATTACCAGTTTGAAGAATATTTGAAGAGAATGACCGTAAGTTAAGAGAAACAAACAATAATCATACCTAAATCTTTAAAAAATAATAAAAATGTCTGTTTGTTAAAATCTTGGAAATCCCTAAATTGCCCCAAAACTATGTACAATAAATGTTCTTACATTCACTTCATTACACTTCCTCATTCTACAGATGTTTTCTCATTATACTCAAAATAGTATTCCAGTATCATTATGAATAAGATTGCAATAAGGGATTATCATTTCAAGCCACTTCTCTGTGATGTTGAATAAACAAGTCCTTTAAGATTCCATTCCAAAAAGAAGTCTAATGGATTTAAGGCAGGAGATTTTGGTAACCATAAAACAGGCTCACCTCCAACCCCATTCCATTCCATTCCCAACCATTCATCAACAATCAAAAGTATGTGTTAAATGTCTACGCACTAGATTGTTAAAATGTGGTAAAGCACCATAAAGCACCACATAAACCACATCTGACGTCTAGCTTGCAATGGCATATCTAGGTAATTAAAAGCAGTCGCTAGGGTTCCGTAAGTCCCGTAAAATCTTTAAATCGTCTGCATGAAGCAGGCAGCTCTTATTCAACCCATAAGTGATATTGTTAATAAAAACGTTAAAAAAGTAAGGGACCTAAAACGGACCCTTGGGGAACACCCGACATTTCTACAAAATTATTCAGTCTATGACGACGGTACTAATCTAATAAAACGGTCATTATAACCAAAATCCGACAACTTAGAAAGTAAAACACCATGGTCACTTCAATCAAATGCTTTGGAAAAATCCATATAAACAACATCAACGTGATTGCCAGAACGAATACACTTATTGGTCACAGTTGACTTTCCAGAAGTAAAACCATGCTTCGTTAATAATGTCAAAGGTTGTTTTTGGCCTGGATTTCAAAGCCTTTATCGATTATATAACATGCCATCTGAATAGATTATTTAAAAATCAACTTGAAGCTATTTTAATAAACTCATATTTACGAAAGTAATCTCAAGTTCAAGGGTATTTATTTCTTGTTTAAATGAGACAAACACACTCGTTTATACAAAACATCATATAAATTTATTATATTTCATACGCAAATTGTCTCTTAAATTTAATTATATAAAGGGTCTCCAGACACCTTCACGTTAACCACTGTAAATTGTTGAAGGCGTGGCGTGAATGTTATAGCAACAAAAGGGTTTTCGGCAATATCGGGATAAAGGGTCAAGTTGATATTGTACCTGTAATCTGATAACATGTAATAAATGAAGTTATCTAAATTTGTATGAATTCAAGGAAAATAAGAAGTCATACTAAATAAACAAATATTATCAAGACACATCAAAATAATCTTCACAAAAATACATTTTAGATTCTGTAAGCACAAGATTCCTGCGGACACGTGGAACGTGAATAAATAATTTGTTAGGTGTTTTAGTTGTAGTACTTGTACATTTAGGCATCGCACATTATTTATAAAACTTAGAACTCATCTTTTTTTACAAAGATTACGTAAAAAACTTTATATCACGTTATCAGTTTACCAGCGTTTGGGAACATGTGACATCATAGCGGTCACGTGACAAGTATTAGCTTTTTGGAGCGAAACCTAATTTAGAATATATAATTTTTAAAATATTAGTTTAACTAAAAAAATCGTATTAAATACTTTGGGCTATATTAGGTACTTTTAAACACTTTACCAAAAGTAGTTAACATCCCTATTGTAGGCAGAAATACAAAAGATGAGGGAAAAGATGCAGTTCAACTGTCTCCGTTAAATTAATATTTGTGTACATGAAACGAGGGAACTTTTAAACATTTACACAGAGTTCAAATAAAGAATTTAATTTTTAAAAAATCTGTTTTAGTTTCTTGGAAAATGAAAAATTACAATTCACGTCCGAAACAGAAAATAATAATAAAATAAATTTTCTAGATATGACACTTACGCAGAAAAAACAAAATTTTAACTGAATGGTACACCAAATTAACTTGGTCATGTAGATATCTAAACTGTTTCTCTAATCACTTAAAAACTCAAAAAAAATAGTGTTATAATCAGTCTATCTGATCTTGCCATCTCTCTAACGTCTCCAGAATTACGATAAGAATACTGCAAAAGTGAAAAAGACTAATAAATAACAGTTTCAATGAAAAGACTATCACCGAAATAATTAATAATCGAACAAATAAATTTTATAATAACCTAACAAGAAATATAGAACATACACAGTAAAAATATGTAGCATTACCTTACACTAGTGAGCTGTTAGAAACAATAAAACATATTTTAAATAAAAAAGTATGATATTATCGTGTGCCACAGGTCTCATAATAAATTAAATACACTATTTACTAATTTAAAAAGTAAAATTCCTCTAATGAATAAATCAAATGCAGTATATTCAATCCGTTGCACAAATTGTCCCAAAAAATATATAGGCATGACGAGCCAATTACTAAAGAACTGATTGAATGGCCATAAATATATGAAAAACGCCTCAACAGCGTTAAACAAACACACACAGGACGAAAAACATTCCTTCGATTATAACAGAATTATAATTAAAAACAGAGACATGAATTGCCAAAAATTGCAGATAAAGGAAAGGACAGAAATTAAAAAAGATAAAAACACTGTTAACGACAGAATGGATATAAGAAATTTGAGCCACATTTACACCAGTCCAATTTAAACAAAAATATTAAGTATTCGATCCTGTTAATAAACATTAAAAATTGAATATCCCCTTAAACATAAAATGAAATGTATACGTTCTTTCGGTTTTTTGGTACATTGTAAAATATAAAAATAACACACACTCGCATTCTATGTATCCTCAGTACCTAAATAGACGATGTAAAACTTTCATTTCATTATTAATAAATAAACAAAATGTCAAAGTATGTGCTGGGAAAATTAAATACTTTTTTAAAAATTTAAATAGTGCTTTAAATGGTTTGCTTGTTTTTTAAAATTGCACGTATGTACCTGTATCAATGTTTTTAATTATATAAAAAATGTTTTTAGGAAGATAAATTAATAATAAAAGGCAAAAACTTTTGAAGATGCCTTAAATAAAGAGCGAAACGTCATGATGTTTTGGATTTTTTTGTTAAATTAAGAACCCAAACCCAAGAAAAGACAAAATAAAAAAAAAAGGTATAATCTGTGGTTCAAGAATCTGGAAAATATATTATATATATATATATATATATATATATATATATATATATATATATATATATATATGAAGTAAAATGCGAAACAGTGAACGCAAACTTCGCTCCATCATATCCTTTCTTTGTTAGAGGTTGCACAGTTAGAATAAACTGTAATAAAACACAATTCATCCTATTCCACCACCATCGAGATGGTGGCCTACCTGTACCACCATACCGAGAAGAAAGTCAAAGCTTACCCTCCCCGCCACAGTGATACGGCAGAGATACATGTTTCGTCTCTCACTAGACTCATCAGGGTACCGACATGCACCTGGCTGTGCAAAGGACAGATTGGAAGGAAGCATGCAACACTGAACGCGGATTCGCCGACCTCTCGTCGGATGGCTTATATGTTTCGCATTTTACTTCACTTACATACGGAGTTGCATATAGTTGTACGTTTGCTGAATGTGATTTCAGCACTACAACAGCATCATGTGGATATAACCACTGCTAATGCATCTCACACGGACGAATCCGTGAACGCCGTATAAACATATATACATACATATATATATATATATATATATATATATATATATATATATATATATATATATATATATATATATATATATATATATTAGTTTTAGAGTTACCGATACCATAAGTTTAAAAATCAATATTTCGAAAAAACAGTGTTCAAAACAAGAAGATAAAATTTTCATTATTAATTCGATATTTACCTTTCGTCCGTAATTCCTAGACCATATAAACGATAAACCTCCTTTCCCTTCCTTTGAAAACTCCATTAATTATATTTTTCCAATCTTAAAGTAGTTTTATCAGTTGCATAAGTTCACATAAACATGGAATTCGAAAATAACTGATGCATCTATTAAAAAAAAACTTTTAAATATGTTATTTTACACTCTTTAAACTACCGATGAACATAAAAAAAGATAAACGATATTTTCAAATTTATACGTTGAGAGAGCCCAATAAGTGGCAATTATTCATGACTACTTTACTAAACAATAAGTACTTTGTCAAAGGGAATGTATCCAAGTGCAGTCCTATAAAAAGTAAAGTTTTTACGTTCAAAATTCTAGCCATAATGGCAACGCAATGTGATTATGTTTTTACAACAAATTATAAAGTTTTAACGATTTTAAAGGTCACTGATAAAGGTGACTATCGTAGGATGTAACTTTTACTTTATGTTGAATTTATTTCAAGATACCTACGATATTATTTAGAAATTGTCAAGTTACAAACAAGAGTGTAGGGGTGTTGACGTAAGTAAAATGGGTTGTGTTAATAGAAAAGGAAAAATTTTGCTGAAAATATTATAACTATATACTTCAAATTCATTTAATTTATTTATTTTTCATGTTATTTCAAATCTGTGCGTTCAACTGAAACTAAACTGAAACCAAGACTTATCAGATAAGGATGTAGAGCATTCAGTTTAACGCACTGCTTTAAATTATTTTTTATTTTAACTGCATTGGAAAATGACGTTTTATACTTCTATATGAATAAAACAAATCCGAAACAATTACTAGATCGTTTACATTTAATTAAAAGATGGGATGTGACGTAGTGAACTATAGACCTGTACGTATTTTGAATTCATTATCAAAAATATTTGAAATAATATTGTGCAACTTTATTTCCAACTATATATATTTAGACATTGTTGAACAGCAGCATTGCTTCAAGGAGGGCACATATTCCTTTAAATTTTCACAACTTCCATTGTATTAGCTATTGACAGCGGGGTGCAAACGAATATTATTTGCACGAATGCAGAGAAAGCTTGCGGTAAAGTTAACTGTAATCTTTTACTACAGAAACTTGTCAACTTTGGCTTTTCTCAACGTTCTTATAAATTAATTAGAGCTTACCTTACTGTGAGGTCATGTGTTTTTCTTGCGGGAAGGAAACTTTCAGAGCGATATTTAGCCACTTCCGCAAAGGAGTAATATTCCACCTTTCCATTTCTCGTTGTTTATAAATGATTTTCCATAGACATAAGACAAATTTATATTACCTAATATAAAATGCGGATCCTATAGAAAAAAGTTGGCTCACACTAAAAAAGAGATATAGCGTGTTTGAGGAGTGGTACCTACCTTTCTAATTTCGGTGAGGTGATAATGACGTTTGGAGTATCCTGCTTGGCTCCACCACTGGAAAGAAAGGTACTACTCCTTGAAAATGCTCTATCTCTTTTTAAGCGTGAGCCAACTTTCTTCTATAGGATCTGAAGTCTATATTAAGTATTATTAATTTCTCTTACGCGTATGTGATATTCCTAATAGTGTGAGTTAAGGCTTCGAAAGTTTATTGTTTTAGAAAGATTTTAAAATCTGTAGAGGGTTTTTTTCTGTCTTAGAGTAGAAAAATGTCAGGGTTAAAATTTATCTTAAATTGACTATGGTTAATTTGGTTCATTTTACCTTCTTTTTGCTAATATTCACATTTTGATAGCACTATATCATGGTTATTAAGCATTTCTCATTTCTCAGTCCTATAACAGCCTAATATTCGTTGCATTTTTGGGTTCTATTGCTTTTCGAGCCATTCCAAATTTCACTCCCTTACAAAGTTTCTTCCCAACTTAATTATTTTCTTTATTTTTCAGTAATTTGCCTATAGAGAAATACAGCCCTAATTAAAATCCTTTCATAACTTGTATTTTTAGATCGGCAACTCTACGTCAATGTTTTAGGTTGTTTATATTTAAATAGAATGTTGTTATTTACCTTTTTATAAGATATCATTTTTTTGTGCTGATTATTTCAGATTAAATTGTTACATTTATCTATTTTAGTTACAGTTTTCCGAATTTTTATTTGTAGTATTTTCAAAGATTTGTTTACCTTTTGTTGGGGTTATGTGACCTTTTCAGTTGACGTTTAGGCAAATTTGCATTCTTTTAGGCCGTTGGATCTTGGAAGGAAATATGGATAAGTAACTAATACCGTGTTGCTAATGGCTGAGGAAAAATTCTTATTTCCTATTTTAGGGATCAACAATGAAGTTCTATTTCATTGTGAGTCGGAAATGTCAACGACTTATTAGTTAGCAATGCTGTTTAAGCCAACTATTTTGAGCTGTCAACAACTTGGGGGGGGGGGTTTCCGAGTTTACCCGGCCAAAACTAGGTGGCGCCTATTAAATAAATACTCACCCCTACTCTACGGCATAGGGGCTAGCTCGGCACTTTGCTAACTGGTGCCGCCTCTAGCTTCAAACTCTGCTCAGCTCGCTCAAGACAGCTTTTTTTCTTTTCTTCGCGCCTTTAAGTAAATACCAGTGTAGCAACAAAATGATCTTACACTATACTATTCTAGAGGTCAAAATATAATTAGATTTGAATATTATATAAACAGTAAAAAATTGCATAACAGAGATAGGGATAGTCTCGGCATACACTCAGTGTAATTTTAGCTTTAATCTGCATTATAATCATGTTGTAAGGAAAGTATACAAAAAGTTGGGTTTTTTAATTAGAAATACTATGGAATTGAAATGTATAACTATATACACTAACAACGCTATATTATGCTCTAGTAAGACAGCACCAAATATATGCTTCAGTAATCTGATCACCCACAACGAAAGCAGCACTGATTTCCTAAAAAAAGTTCAAAAACAATAGTTTTATTTCAAAAAATTCAATTTTATTCCAAATTTCTTTTTATTAATATCATGTAAAACTATGCTTTTTAGACTTTTAATAAGCAAAATTTGCATACACCTAAGTTAATATATTCTGCATTATTTGTCTTTTATTTTGAATAGCATAGAGTATAAAGACTCGTTTTGAATAAATTTTATTAAATTTAATTTTCCTAAAATCAATTTAAGGCCGAGGTAGCATAATTGATATACAATTGATTCTAGAAATTGATCTCCTTTAATCAGAATGTTACTAGATTCTAATCAGTTATTATCAGCCGGAGAAGATATTAAGCAGGAATTAACACATCAATAAGCCTAATTAGAAAAATATATATTAAGTTTTATTTTATAAATAATACCTACGTTAGTTTTTGCTTTTTTATAATTAAGGGTTTTACTGTGACTCGCTATCATTTTTTTTTATTCTTTTTATATTTTACTTTGTGGTTTTTAGTTAATTATTTATTTTTATTATTTTTTCTCGATTTTGTTTCTTCTTTGCTGTACTTTCCTTACATGTAATTACTTCAGTGTTTGTAATTTCGACAGAATAAATAAGTAATAAATAGATCGCCATTCAACTAATTATCAAACTGAAATGGAAACAAAACAGAGAACTGAAATGACCGAAATATTTCTGATTAAGGCAAACGAATAAACCCAACCACCTACAATATTCTAAAAAAAATCCAATAAATTCTAACATTTGTAGGTCATTTCCTTCACATTTGTCACCTTTTTATTAGTTAGTCACCAACGTCCCTTCTTACAAAGCATTATGCCGTTAACCCTTGGATTCCTTTTATGCCTAGACATTTTAAAAGATTTTCTGGTATTAATCAGAATGGGACCGACAAATATAGAAAATTTTACACGTATATTGCTGTTTACAACAACATTTGTTGTTGATAGAATGTGAAGGAACATATTGTAACGATATTACTTTTTTTTTAAGTTAGCTACTGGGGGTGTTGCTATATTTTTTTCAACACTGTGTTTCTTGAAAACAAAAGAATTTACGGACTACTATTGATATAATTTCTTTCCTATTTTTATAAGAGGAATCCGCTTCCATCCTAGTTATGCAGGAATTAACACCCTATACAGGGTGTCTCTAAAAGGTCTGTAGAAAACGCTAGCGCAAATTCCTAAGCTAAAGTATGAAAACTTAGCCCCATTTACATTAGATCAGAAGTTGATAGTTTCCGAAATAGAGAGTGTTAAAGTTATAATTTTTTTTATCTTTCTTGTAAATACACTTACGTGCATAGAAATCGGCCCGCCTCATACTTATGTCTTTACCTGTGTTTTTTAGAAACTATACATCAAACTAAAATAAGCTCTAATACAATCTGAAAGGTGATATATTATGCTTTTACAGAGGTATGAATTTATTGAAATTTCTTTAATGTTAGGCTAAAAATTATAAAATGAATTCCATGAAACAAATTATCATTTAATTACTACAAAAATAATATATCTTGATGGTCAACTAAGATGATAACAATGTCAATATTAAATCATTAACAATGGGTATGACCTCCTCTTGCTGTAATTACAGCTCGCATACGATTAAGCATTGATTTTATCAAGTTCGATACGGTTTTTTGTGGAATATGAAGCCACTCTATCACTTGGATTCAATAAAGAGCCTATTCCAGGGCGCCGATGAAAGGATCCGGTCTCCTTATAGCCCCGTGACTGCTGGCAGCCCAAGAAAAATCGGCAAGACCTTCAGTCCGAGAGGGGAGGGGGGATTCAGTAGGTAAATATTCGACACTACGTTTCCTATTTTATGAAGGTGCCTATGCAAAGTTTCGGGTTGATAAATAAGTGAAGAAATAAATTTAACTTAAAAAAATATTTCGATATTCCCACAAAATTTTATTTATTATTTTCTAAATTATACACGCCACTAAACTTGATTCCCCTGAAGGCGTAAAATTTGGGGCAGTCTATATGCAATAGATGAGTCACTGACAGAACGTATAGACTTTGCATACAGATGTATTAAAGAAATTTTATAACCAAATTCATAGTCGGCGACCAAAAATATACCAGAATTAATTTAGAAAATATCTGAAAGAAAATCATATCGAACAGTGTTATTTTTGCAACTTAGTCTTTCAACTTAACAGTCCGAGACTAAATATTTGTGAAAATTCTGTTATTGGATACTTACTTACAAGGTCTGTGACTAATTATTTCCAACTTTCATGAGAAATGTTTTCCAAATCCCAATAATTTGTAAATCATTTCCGCAACATTTGTCACGTTTTCATTGTTACTTACCAACGTCTCCTCTTACAAAGCATTACGCTATTAACTCTCGGACTCTCTTTATGTTCGGACAGACAAGAGGCTTAACATCGGCTTTTTAGTGTCGTGGACGGCTCTTAAAGAAAATGGACCGTAAACTGACAAAGTGCCTGATGTTATCCTTAAATCGTTCCTCTTAAACTTTTGTTGAAGGTGTAAAGCGGAATTGTTTACTTTTTTAGGGTTATAAGTGATATTGGTCAACGCATAAAGTGACTGGTAGGAGGCAACGAACATAATGGTATAATTTGTATTTTTCGGGATGAATTTTTTTCTCAAATGTCCTTTCCGCTTTCTTAATGCATATTCTTGTTAAAGATGAAATTGTGTCCGGAAAAGATATATTTTGTATATTTAGCTGATTGATTGAGATTTTGTTATCAGAGAAAAATAAATGATTTCCTTTAACTGACATCTAGCTTTGTTTTTTATAATCATTTTTATGATTTAGAAAACCATTTTATGAAATTACTTAAATAATAAGACAAGAAACTGATATTTAAAAAAATAATAACACAGTACGACGTGAAATTTATATATTTAATAAAATAGTCAATTCTGGTGATTTTGGGTCCCTAAGTTCAAATTTCAAATTTTGAAAATTTCAAAATGCATGAATTCTTCAAGTTTTGGAAACCTTCATCAGTTTTTAAGCGACAATTAACTGTTAAACTGTTAAACCATGGGTGTTTGAAGGCTATCAAAGCATCGCTCAACCCAAATTTATCATTAGTTTTGCAAAATAAATTTGTTTAAGCAATTTGTTTAAACAAATTATTGCAAAATTCATTATTTTTTAAATAAATGCTTCCAATGCATTTTACCAAAATACGTGCGTTTAAAGGAGTCGTTATCAGTATTACGATATCTTTTATTCTAAAGAAAATGATAAACAATTAATTTTTTTAATTTAGAAAATCATTAAGAATACATATCCAGAATTCACAAAACCCTATTCTACAAATACAAAGTTTACAAATGCATATCGTTAAAGAGTTTATATTTAAATTGCAAAATAATAACGACAACGATTCCTCTGAGCGTATTTATTTTTGTAAAATGCAATTGAAACATTTATTTAAAAAATAATAAATTTTGCAATAATTTCTTTAAAACTAATTGTTTAAACAAATTTATTTTGCAAAACTAATGATAAATTTGAATTGACCGAGAATTGTCGCTTGAAAGCTTATTAGTCACGAAGGTAAAGCTTTGCGATTTGAAATTTTCAAAATTGAATATCTCGCAGAAAAAGAAAGATATTTGAGGAAACTCTGCGAAATCTGAAAAAGTAAGACTTATACTTTGAGATGCTATGTACAGTTTTTTGTAGTTTTCTGAAAACAAGCAATGTCACGATGATACACAAGTTCAAATATAGACTTGATGTACGACCCAAAATTTACAAGAAATGATTATTCTTATTCATTATACAAATTTTATATCATACTGTGTAATAAATGCCCCTGAAGCATTCTCAGTTTGACTTATCGGTAAGACTTGCATGCTTCGATAACACTGAGAGCTATGCCAGCAATAGTTTAACTAGTATTAGGGTCTCCCATGGCGCATATGTTGAAGATGTGAAGCTAGACTAATCACAACGTAGCATCTAATCCGGAGTGGACAGCTATAAATGGACAGATTGAGCTCAATGCCGAAGAGAAGTCAACCAATCTAAGAAGAGATGGAGGCACAAACAGAAAGAAATTATATACACCAGATCGGTGCCGAAGAATACCACCACTCTGCTGAGGAATGTCTCACGGATTCTGGGGAAGACAAACTTTCATTTTTAAGAAGCAACATGTGGAGGAGGCGGGCCTCTATCGCACAAGAAGTTAAATCTCAACAACAGGAACTACATCAGCACGAGAGCCAAATTATACGTGCAGAAGGTGCTGCTCCAAAACCTCAACCAGCGCTCACTCAAACAAAACGACTATAACAGAACATGAAATGGACTGTGTCTATGAATGAGACAAAAATACGCAATTTTACAGAGTAACTCATATAGAACAAGAGTTGACTGGCTACAGACAACAACTACACGCTGAATTCTGCAGGGAGTACCCACGCATACAAGTGTCGCAAAAACTAATAGAAACACTACAACAGCATGAATTGAATGATAAAGATTTACGAATTATTTCCAACCTTTATTGGAAACAACAATCATTTGTTCAAGTGGAGGAAAAGGAATCACAAAAATTCTAAATTCGTTAGGGTGTTCAGCAGGGTTGTGTATTATCTCCATTACTCTTTAGTATCTATTCAGAAAAACTATTTCGGGGAAGCTCTTGAAGGAATCTGAGATATGCAGATGATACTGTTCTTCTTGCAGACACAGCTGAGGGACTTCAAAGACTGATAGAAAGAGTAGATGAGATATGTGAAAAATACAACATGCGAGGGAATATAAGAAAAGCAAAGAATATGATATTAAGCAAAAACGTACTCCAAAATCCATAATTTCGCTTCAGATGTTTTCTTATTGAAACAATATCATCCATTGAGTATCTGGGCGCACAACTACATGATAAATGGGAGCAAATAAAAGAAATAAAAATCGCATGGAAACACTATTATGTAATATGAAATCTACATATAAAATCTACAACTAAAAACTCACTTGCTAAAATGCTACATATTCCCTGTACTGATGTACGGTATAGAATCTTGGACATTAACGGAGGCTGCATGTAGCTGACTTGAGGCTTTTGAAATGTGAGAATATCTTGAGCACATCACGTAACCAACGAAACTGTTCTGCAACGCATGCGAAAGGAGAGATAAATCATGAAGACCATTAAAGAAAGAAAGTTAGCAATACTTTGGACATATAATGCGTAACCAAAAATACGAACTCCTACAATTGGTTATGCAAGACAAGATGGATTGTAAGAGAGGCCCCGGAAGACGACGAAGTTCGTGGCTACACAATTCGCAACAATGGACCGAAATACATTAGCTGAATTATTTAAAGCCGCTGTCAATAAAGCAATATGGGTCAGAATGATCGCCCTCGTCCACAAGACAAAGGAAGAAGAAGAGAAGACAGAATTATACTCAGAAACAAACTAATCCCTGAAACATGACTTAATATCGCTAAAATGGAAACACTGACCAAATAGCTGAACTTGAGCCACAGACATACGACGAGGTTGAAAAAAAAACAAACAACGACATACAAGAGGACATCACTTAAACCCGACAGCAATAACAATAACATTAAGAGCAACTACATTAGTACGAGAGCCAAGAAACCCCAAGAGATCCACCCGCACGGGAACCTCTACTAGTGGTCACTCAAGCTGGAGAACCAAAACAGCGCATGAAATGGGCTATGACTATGAATTAGTCAATAATGTGCGTTCTTTACAGAGGAACTCATCTAGGACGAGAAACGATAAGCTACAGAGTTATTCTCCGAAATAAACTAATTCAAGCAACTCGACTTAGCGTCATAAAAACAGAAATTGAACGAGAGATCTAAAGTACTGACGATAACAATGAACAAATCGCTAAACCTCAGTCACATCCAGAAACCGAGGTTGAAGAACAACCAAACAACGACATCTAAGACAACAACGCTGAGCTCTACCAGAAAATATCAACTAAAATGAGTAAAGCAATGCTGCAGTATGATGGAATTAACCTATTATCGAGGCCACCACTTCAATTCAATCTCAACGTTATCAGGTAAAATCACATAAATGTGGTTTAATCCACAGGAAACCAGGAAACCAGGTTAATCACTAAAAGGGTGCAACTGTATAAAAAATTATATTACTGATAGGAGAAGTAGGATTACTATATTATTCGGAATCAGACATTATTTCAAGTTAAGGCAGATTAGCATAACTTCAACACAGAATGGTTACGAATAAATTCCTTAGATATTGTTGGGGATGAATTGGGTGCTTAAAGTCATTAATAAATATATTATGATTAATAAACCTATATTTTAGCAAAACAAAGCCAATAATAGCAAGAACACACCCTAGAATTATGACAATGATAAATGACAATATAATTTACAAGTAGATCTAAAGGATAATGAGTAAAAAGTTGTCTCTCTAGTCTATGTCCAAGAACGAGTCGCTAATTACAGTATAGAATTATATATACATATATTTACGACTGTATTATAGCATTATTTATTCATAATATAAGTTTTTGCAAGTTGCTAACTCACTTTAATCATTTTCAGTTATATACTGGGTGTCAGAAACATACGTGTGGAACGGTTGTTTATATGTATTATCCTTTCAGGCAGAAAAAACGAAAGAATATATACAAATAGTTTATTTCCTGCAAATACCACTCTAGTCCTCTCTCTCCATACGCAAGGAGCTGTATCGAACCGAGAGCAATATTCGCAGGGAACAACTGCTATATAAAATATAAATTCCAAGGTATGTCGATAAGATATTCAAAACCTGTCACCTGCCCACTTCGATGTCAGATTAAAAAATATTGCCAGTCAAACGACATTTATAAATCACCAAAATAGTGCGAAATTTTTAAGAAAAATTGATATTTTTGATTTTTGAATCGATCTATTTTAACATCAAGAGTCCATCATCAAACGTTGTACACATATTTTCCGGACACCCTGTATCAGGCGCGGATCCATGGGGGGGGGGGCGATCTTCTCCCCCCCAAGAGCTTTGAGATCAGGAAAATAGACCCGATTTTGCCTCTTATACTATAGTTTATTCAATAACTAGAGCGAGTAATAATTTTTTTTTCATCGCAAACTACCTGTGTTCTTTAGTCCTGTGTCTTTGGCAAAATCTGTTAGACACACATATTTTTCATACGAATGGGTTAAAAATTTTATAATCAAAAATACCTGTCTATAATAATGGACTATTTGGGTTGGATAACAATAGATATTTGGATGTGTGAAGTATTATAAAGGATTTTAATCCTTGTCATAGGTTTCGGAAGGAGGTTTATTATCACTAAGTATTTATGGCATAAAATATTATTTCGGTAATAAACTTAAAATAAAAAGGTTTTATAATATTATTTTAGTTCTTATGATTTCTTAATAATACATTAGAAAATATAGATAATTTTGACATATTTAACACAAATCACAACTGTATTTTTATTATTTTTAATTTTGGCACAGAAACCATCTTAGAAAGCCAGAAAATTTAAATAATAAATTGTGTTTACGCTGCTAAACGTTATGTATCTAATTCGTAATCAAAGTCAGTGAAGTTATCTTCGCTCAAATTAATTATAATTGGTTCCTCTATCTCACCAATCATGAAATCGAGTTTCCACATTTTCTTTTATTTGTATGTATGAATTTTTCCCAATTTTCTGCAGTAACTTTATTCAAAAAAATCTTTCAAAAGTTCAGTTAAATTACTAATTTTGTAAGTTGTGTTATTTCTAGCAACTCTACCTCTTACTTGAGAGAGATATTTCCTTCTCCAACGGACATTTTCCGGACGATCTATAAGGACAGATTTCCTATCTGATTTTTCCCAGCAAAAATTAAGTTCTCCAAGGAATTTCCAGAGCTCAGTTCTTTTAATTTCAGGTAAATCCCGATCATTGACTTTAGTTAGAATTTTGTCGACGGTTGGGATCTGCTTCCCATAATAAAATGTATGTACAACTCCTTTTATTGCAGTTTACATCTCTTCTTCCAACGAGGTTCTTCGTCTGCCTGTGATCGAATGTATCTTGGGAATACTAACAATTCTAGTGGTTTTTTTCTCCTTCAGTATTCGGTACATAGTAGATTTTCCAACTCCTGTCATGTTGGAACACATCTCAACAGAGCTTTTAACATTATTGTCTAGATATTGATATCTTAAGGCATCATAAACATTCATCGTAACAAGTTTTTCGTTGAAGAAAAAATGCCCTAGTTTAACGATTTTGGAGTAAATATAGATGTGGAAGCCATATCTTTTGGGTATCTCACTAATCTCAAATAATATATAAAAACAAGCACAAACAAGATAAATCACTAAGAACACACTGTAAGGTGTACTTTGCTCAC
The DNA here is from genome assembly GCA_034092305.1 of Diaprepes abbreviatus. Lineage (NCBI taxonomy): Eukaryota > Metazoa > Arthropoda > Insecta > Coleoptera > Curculionidae > Diaprepes > Diaprepes abbreviatus. Next base: position 16,766,222 of record JASJET010000200.1, on the reverse strand, counting down.
GGACAGAAATGAAATTGAACTATCAGAAATTTTATTGTTGCAGTAAATTTATAAAAGCTTATAATATTTAAATATCATTAAATATAATTAGATTTACGGCAGTCCTCAATTACCTGAGGCACTAGAGCAAGTACGTTGGAGGTTTCGGTAACAGTTTTATTACTCAATCTAGTTCTTGAATAGAGTATAGGGATGTGTATGCTTGCGATCGCCCCTCCCCTTCCCAAGAACTTTGAGTTCAGAATACAGACCCGATTGTGCCTCTTATACTAGGAATGTGTATACTGCTCGCAGCCTTCCCCTCCTTATCGACAACTTGTTTTTTCTTGTGATCGCCCCCCACCTCTTCAAGAGCTTCAAATTCAGAAAAATAGACCTGCCCTGCCTTTTACACTAGAAATGGGAATGTTGCTGGTGTCTCTCCTCCCCCCCCCCCCGGTCAACAACTTGCTTTTGCTTGCCATACTGTACTTTTGTGATATCACCCCCCCCCCCCAAAGAGAGAGGCTGGATCCGCCCCTGCCTTGTATATTATACGAGCCATAAATTGTGTAAATAAAAAATATGTTTCTTATAAACGAACATTAAATTAATTATAAACAGTCGAAGAAAAATTCCAGCTGTGTCTAGACGCAAAAGGAAATGTAACAACATTTTGATTTTATCGTTTTTAAATATTAAAAGCAAATAAAAAATAATAAATTCTCCTATTTGTGTATTACCATTGTATTGCTAAATCTGTTATATTATTCCCCGTTTTTTTAAAATTCCTCTCGCAGAAAAGTGTTTGCTTGCAGACCACATACTTTCAGCATTCATATGGAAATCGCCTGCATCTCGTTTATTTAGTTCACAGCAACCTTTCACGAACCGGCCCGTTGATTGACCGAATAACCGTTTGAAAAAGAAGCCAATCGGAAAGTTCGGCCATGTGCGACGACCTTTATTTTAAATTGAAAAGTCTGAATAAAACTTCGGTATGCTTGTTTGTTGTGATTATTGACACAGAATTTTTATTCAGATGTGAAAAAGCAGAAATCCACTAGAAATATACAGAATGATATGTTTTTAAATTTAACCAACAACTTTGCAAATAATTTTAGAGAAAAAAGTTACAAGGGTCTAAATTCTAACAGTTCTCTCAATCTTGCAGGTAGAGCTTTCGCTTTTAATTCTAATAAAGCCATAAGCTAATATAAACGCTAATATAGACATGGGACCGGAAATTCTAAACAGTGAAGTTCTATCTGCCATAAGATCTGCAAAAACTAGGAAAGCTATCGGGCCTGATAATGTCCCAACCGAGCTGTTACAAATGATCCATGAGGAAAATATAGGAATCTTGGTCAAACTGTTTAATACCGTTTACGCGACTGGAAATATCCCGGAAGATTGGCTGAAGTCTGTATTCGTCCCAATCCCAAAAAAACAGCGAGCAAAGCGATGCAGTGAGTACAGACTAATAAGTTGAATGAGCCACACTTTGAAGGTCTTTCTCAGAATCATCCACAGCAAGATAAGATCTAAATGCAAAGCAGATTTGGATGAAACCCAATTCGGATTTAGAAACGCCCTAGGAACTAGAGAGGCTTTATTGGCTCTAAATATACTTCTGCAAAAATGCCGGGACCAACACAAGGATGTATTCGTATGTTTTGTCGATTACGAGAAGGCCTTCGACAGAGTACAGCACAGAAAACTCATAGATATTTTAAATAACGTAGGGGTAGACAGCAGAGACGTAAGAATTATTAAAAATCTATATTGGCGGCAGAAAGCAACAGTAAGGCTAAATGGAAAACTCACAGAAGAAAGTAAATTTTATCTCTTCTTGGCTTTTCTTCATATCTTCTTGGCTTTTCTTCATATCTTTTTGGCTTGTTTTCATGTCTTGTATCATCATCAGTATCTGGTTTAAACTACCTTGAAGTTGTTCTTCCATTTTTGCCTCTGTTTTCTAGTTTCCACTGGCATACAATTTCAATTTACTTTTTTCTAATTTTATAACCTGAATTAACCTCTTCTGGATTTGATCCACTTCCGACACCAATTTGTTCCGGACGGCCGGTCTTCAAACAAACTACACACACTGTATTATTTTAATAACTTTTTATTGTCAACCTTACTTTTGACACTTGTCAAATTAATTCAACTTGCGTCGACAAACTTACAAAATATACTGACCAAAAAAGCCGATCTGGACCTTTTATATACCCTTTTGGTCGATACCGGAAGATTCCCTAATTCTCTGGAAGGATTTCCATACTACATGGGGTAATCAAAATAAGAGAAAGAAATAATCCGGCGATTTCTAGACCTTCCATCATAGGCGTTCCATGTTAAAAATAAGGAAATCGAATTCTCTAAAAAATTCCAGACCTTCTTTCATAGTCGTCTGCTGAGGAAATTAACAAAGGTAAAATTACTTAAATAAATTATGAACTCGTAGAAAATATACCTAAAATCCTACGAACTACAAACACAAACTAATACTATGAAATATAAAATGCTACAAAGTACCTTACATTAGAAAATATACCTAAAACCCTACAAACCTCGAACACAAACTAATACTAAGAAATATAAAATGCTACAAAGTTTGTTAGATTAGAAAATATACCTAAAACCCTACAAACTACGAACACAAACTAATACTATGAAATATACAACGCTATAAAGTTCGTAACAATATCAATAAAAATGTCTGTCTGTCTGGGTTAATTTTCAAAACTACTGAACCAATTTCGATGCAACTTTATAGAGATAAGGAGGAGGTTATCGGGAATGCTTTAGGCTACTTTTTTCTGTTCGTCTGTTTATCTGTCTGTCTGCAAGGGCTAATCTTCGAAACGACTGAATCGATTACGATGAAACTTTATAGACAAAAAGAGGAAGCTGTCAAGAGTGATAAGCTACTTTTTTTTTATATCTCTGACTGAACGAGCTAATCTCCAAAACAGCTGAACCGATTTCAATGAAACTTAACGGAAATAAAGGGGAGGTTTTCAGAAGTAATATAGGCTGTTTTTAATGTATGTCTGTCTGCACCGGCTGATCTTCTAAACGGCTAAACCGGTTTCGATAAAACTTTACAGAAATGAAGAGGCGGTTTTCAACAGTTTTTCTGCACGGGTTAATCTTCAAAACAGCTTAACTAATTTCAATGAAGCTTTACAGAAATGGAGAGAAAGTTATTGGAAGTGATTTTTCCTTGTGTATGTCTGTACTAGGTAATCTTCTAAACAGCAGAACAGATTTCGATGAAGCCTTACAGACATGACGAGGAGATTGTCAAAAGTAATAAAGGATACTTTTGTGTATATCAATTATATTTACTATTGTTTCTTAAGTTTCACGAGGACGAAATTGCGGATAAAAACTAGTTAGTTAATAAAACTTTTTATTATGATTTATATTCAGTTAACAAAGAATAGCAAATTATTGCTTAAATAGCATGCCAAAATAAATTTAATAAGATCCTTCATGTTTTGTTCTTCCTTATTTAAAAAGAACGTATATAACAGAAAAAAAAAAGATAAAAGTAAATTTAATTTGTCTCTGTCAGACATTCTACACGACGATAGACTTTAGATTTGGGTCCGTAGGTTCGTGTTATTTCACTTAGACATCAAGTGAACATAGATAGTGATAGAAGGGACGAAAGAAAAATGTTTCTCTAAAAAATCAATATTCACATTTATTTTTAGCTACTACAAAAGAAATCTTTCCGAAGATAAAACGTTAATTTTTTTTATATGAACCTTTTTTCTGCTTAAAATATATTTTCTGTTTTTATTTATATCTGTGTAATTTTTATAAATTTCCTTTTATCAAAATAATAGGTCTATTAAATTCAGTCCTAGAAAAACAACTTATCTTTTTTATGATTTAAGTTCTCATTTACTTAGCCTTTATTTTATATTGCCTTCGGTCGAAAAAAGTTTATTTCCGGGTTTTCTATTTTTTCGTATTTACATTAAAATTTCCGCAAGCTTACGAAAAGCCGGGTGATTCATTTACAAAAAAGAAATATTAAGATAAATTAAATAATTTATTCACAATTATAGTCATAATTAATAATTCTGGAATAAAATAAATACCATATATTATTTAATTAAAAAAGAACTTTCAGTGATTCAAAAATTTAATGTCATTTTTTTAAACTGGTCAAGTGCATGTAAAGTTGGTCCGAAAACAAAACATTATTCTTCTAATCCAAGCCATACGTCGCAGGAAATCGGACATTATGGGTAGAGCAAGATAGAAAGAGATATCCGAGACAAATAAGTCATTTCGTTTTATGAATACAGACTTTCTTTTGATTTTATTGACAGTCATCGCACTAATGAGCATTTGGCCTCAAAAACCGGACAAAATTAATAACGTCGTTGTTTTTGACTATAGACATGTCAAAATCAGTATCCGGGGATTTTTGAGGGAGCTAAGTTGATTTCTGGCATTATTTTACTAATCGGGTGAAGGGGGCTGACTTAGGATGGGGAGGGGGAGGGGAATAATATCAAAAAAAAGTAATGGTTATCATTTTATATATTTTTAGGTGCTCCAATTTATTTTCTGGCGTTATTTTACCAATCGGGTGAAGAGGCGCTGTCTTAGGGTGGAGAGGGGGGGGAGTAATATTAAAAAAAACGTAATGGGTATCGTTTTACATGTTGACTTAGGGTAATTGTACGTTTTCCCATAAAAAGTCTATCTTTTACAAAGTTTGACATTCTAAAGTTTTCTACCGACTTTATTAATGGTTGTCAAATAAAAAATTTCAACATATTTTGACAAAAACCGCTTGCGATCAAAATTGAGTTAAATGAATTCTGTTTAATTTTTTAATAATGTCTAAACAAAGCCACTGATTAATCATCATGAAAATAATTTAACAATCATAAATTATTTAATGAGTCTGATGTAAGAAGCAGCCTATTCAGGACATCTTAATTGCAGTGCAACCTTGAAAATTTTCTTGAAAAATGTTCCCGGTATGAACGGCAGTGCTTATTTCGAGCTGCTGCAGCCTCTTCAACAAGCGTATTCTTGCATGAAGAATGGACAAAACGAATCTTAATGACTGAGATTCCTCCAAAGTCATTGAAATTTTTGGAGATTTTTACACATATATAACATTTCATGGTAGATGAAGTACCAGTTGCCGCATTGCACACCTTGGCATCTACTATGGTTGGGAGCAAAACATGACTCACGAAGATAATTCCATTTGACTTTTCTAATTTGGTCTTCAGCAGATGATTTGCTTAATCTTGGACATACTTTATTTCTTCCTTCATAATGTCCACAGCTTCTTGAAGAAATCGAATGCGGATTGGCCGGCAAAATCGAGTGGATGATGGTGTGGGATTTTGCCATAACATTTTTATTCTATCCCCAATATGTGACTGTAGTCTTAACGGCTCCAGTGAGCTTTGAAATATGTTCGAGTCATGGTTCGAGCTATCTAAAAACATTTGTTGATACGGAATTTGATGAGAGCCATCACAGCCCCATTTTGTTATAAGTTCTAAGTTCTCTAATTCTTCTGCATCGCAGCTTTGAAGAAAATCCTCAAGATAAAGACAAAGTTTCTGTACTGTGTGATCAAGTAGGTCCTGAAGCACAACTTCAACACTCGTCTCCGTGACTCGGATTGACTCTGGTTTTGGATAGCAGAGTCTCTTCGCTTTTCTAATTAGAGTATAACAAGGAAATATACTCTTATTGGAATCGTGTAATAACTCCCACTGCCTCCTTGTAAAGTCACCTTCAACAAAGATTTGTAAAGCTTGCTCATGTGTGTAATTTTTAACTTTCGGTTTCTGAGTAGTATTTATTACCTTCCTGTAACGTTTGGCTCTTGTTGGTGTTGAAGTTGCATCTATAAGTTTAGAGGTCGCGGCATTTCCAGACATTCGTTGACGTACGCTGGCTACATAGAAAAGCTCCTCAGCAGGTACCTGTTCGCGGAGTTCTTTTGTATTTCGTCGTTTACTATGATCATGTAATCCTTGGAAATATTTCCTTGGGCGTCCCGTAGAATTCGTGGCCCAGTTATGTACGGGTATTAATGTATTAAGCCATTTCTCGTTTTTTTTTTCAAAAATCTTTCTTCAATATAGTTAGATGATATCCATTTCTTCTTCAAATCACTATTAAAATGTTTTAAATCGTGACTTAAGGTATGATACTCGTTTTGGGGACATTTCATCATTTCGCGGAGCCTATGTTCCATAAATGATACCTTATCTTCAAGTGTTCTGGATGTGCTTTGTTTAAAAAAAAACATGTATAGCGTTTTCCGATATACCCCAATAACATTTGATGTCAAATCTGTATCCATAGGAAAAAAATATGTAAGTAAATAACCAAAATTATTGCAAAAAAAAAAACCGTGGAACTCAAAGCGGTTTTTTTAAGAGGTGGAAACATGTGGAAAATGTTTTGACTGTTATGATATGGCTAATGCCTATAGTTTATTATAAAATAAGAATTGTAGTCCGACCAAGCTCGGAACATTTTCAAAAATACTAATTAGTTAAAAAGAAAAACAAAAAAATAGAAAATTTTGTTGCATATTGTTTTAGGTCCATAAGAATACTAAACAGTCATTATATTTTTAAATAATATATATTATAATTAAATACATACCTTGTTTTTCAGATTCCATGACAAAATTTTATTTTAATATTCACTTTACAAAATACCAAACACCAAACACAAGTCTAAAAAAAATCTATCAAGAATGAATGCATGCGTATTGAACGGAACTTAGATTGCAATTAACTGTGCGGAGCGTAGCGGCGGGGAGGGGCCACTTTATTATAATTTTATGATAGTACGGTTACTCAGGTATACAAAAAAAATAATTTCGATAATTACTTGGATAGTTTGCATTTCTCCTTTTTGTCCGGTTTTTGAGGCCAAATGCTCGTAAGTGCATCGTTCAGAATTTTATTTACATTGTGTTTTTGAGAAATTTTGATCATTCAAGTGAATTTAGAATAGAAAGAAGATTGTTTTATATAAAAGCTACTAATTATTGTTTCATAATTTATTACCGGTAACTTCGCATTATTTTTATTAAAAATCTAAACCCAGACGTATAAATATTTCTAACCTTCAAATCTGTCATCGTATCTAAATACCCGACACACGTATATAATTTTAGAATGTTTTTCACACTACTTTACTCAGTTGTAATAATCAGGCAGTAAAATTTAGAATAAAGTAATAAGATTGAATTTATCATTTTAGTTAATGCATAGCGAAATTCTTCACGGGCAGTTACAATAGCTTGTGCTTAATTTATGTGAGTATTTCGAGTTTGAAAAGAGAAACGGTGATCGTGTGAAATCAGTCTCATCTGCTCGAGAGGTAAAAAAATTATTTTATTTTTGGAAAGAAACATGTTCAATTAGATAACATTATTTTTAGAGAATAAATACTGCCCTGAAAATTTCAAGGGAAACGCTATATGCTACGTCAACAAGAAATGTAAACAATCCAATTATTTCCTCTGCTGGAAAAAATAGACCTTGTCAAAAAAAAACCACAAATGTTCCCGAAAGATCCAAAATGGAAGTTCGAAATACACCCTACAATATGTACTAAGAAAGCAAGAAGATAATCTCTGTTATAAGCTAAGCTTGAAAGTAGTATCCTTGGTCTATATTTAATAACCTTAATGTCTTTGTTAGTTATTATTTTTAGAAAAGCTTAAATACTGAACTCACCAACAAAGAGATTGTGTCTCTGGATAAATCGTCTTTGAGTATTCTGCTTAAGGAGCTGAGATTCAAATACCACAAGGCTGACAAGAGAAAAGCATTAATTGAAACAATATGAATTGTTTCTGCAAAAGCTCGTTTTCTCATGGAAAATCTCGATAGTTCTTATCCAAGAGTAGTTTTCTTAGACGAACTGTAAAATATGTATTTTTCATTATTTACTCTTGGTCTGATATCGGAAAAAGAAAAATTCTACATCCAGGATGATGGCCTACCTATGATATCCTCACTCTCACCGTGGTCGCAAATGTTTTCATGGAATAGTTCGAGACTTTTGCAATTGAATCCGCAATTAAGAAACCAAAGTTATGGCTTAGATACGTAGATGATACCTTTATTATCTGGAATGAAAACTACGAAGAAGTTCAAAACTTCCTTTCTCATCTCAATATCAGCCCAACCATTAAACTTACCAAAGAAGTAAAAATAAATTACCTTTCTAAGATGTTTTGGTTGAAAGAAATGGCTGATAAATTCGAACTTCAGTTTACAGAAAAGCCACATACACAGGAATATACCTAAACTATTCATCCAATCACTTCAACAACACCAAACAAGAAATTATAAGAAATCTCGAAGATAGAACTCTCTGCAGCCCCAATGAGAACTTGATGAAAGAGGTAGATCACATTAAAAATGCCCTGAAAGCAAATAGATATCCAATATATCGAGTAGATAAAAATCTGCAATAACGCTGAAATAGGACAATATCAGTAACGAACGAAGAACAAAAACCAGTATTTAATATCCCCTATGTTAGAGGTACTTCGGAAAAAGTTAGAAGAATAGGAAAACAATATAAAATTAATGTTGTTTTCAATTCAAATAACTCTCTGAGAAGCTGGCTCACTGGGATCAAACCAACAACTCAAAACGACATGAAGAACTGTGTGTATCAGATACCATGTGAATGTGGCAACCCTTACGTTGGCGAGAAATGAGACCCCTTGACATAAAGATCAAAGGACATCAAAAATATACATCTCGGGGGAAAAAAAAGGAAATTCTGGTGCCGCCAACCACGTCTGGACTCATAAACAGCCCATAAAATGGTCTGAGGCTAAAATTCTATACCAAGAACAACACTGGCAAAAACGAAAATTCAAAGAAGCCGCGGTATACATCAGAACCCGAGTTGCTTTGGTAAACCATCTTTATATATAAGAGAAGTGTGGAAACCGCTTCTTAATAATTGTAGATTAAAACTAAATGCAACATAAATGGGACCTTGGCCTATCACGCATGAGTGAACCCATCTCCGTCACACTCCACTGCATTTACTTTTAGTATAAATAGTTGTGTAGCTTAGGAATTGATTAAGTTTCACTTGAAAACGGCTAGAGGTAACTACTAACCGAGACGTCGTGATATTTAAACAATAGAAGTCCAACAGATATCTACTACTTCGCAGGAAATATCGTTGTCTATGACCTTCAAATAAACCTTATTGTTATATTTAATGTTTTTTAAAAAAGTAATCCTAATCCCGCCTCTTTGCGTTTTGTGATAATTTTTTTCTTTTCTGTAAATCTATTTGTTATTACAATTTCAATTATATTTTCACTTACCTAAGAAAGTAAGAGAGATTATATGTTTTTATATAAGTTGTGATTTTTCCTTTTTCCTGATAGCAAATCCGAAAATATAGCGGAATATTCAATGTACTATTTGGTTTCGTTCGGCAGTGCAATATGACTACAAACATTATATTGACAAATTAATTTGGTTCTAACCAAGGAAGTTGGAAGGGGTAAAAGGAAGGAGAATACCCTAAACTAAATTTGGTTCCTCATGTAACTCTGTACTCCCCTCAATGTGGCTATGCTGCACTTGCGCAGTAGGTCAAGGAACAGGACTGGATTTGAGAAACGTCTTATTTATGTTATTATATTGAAAAATTACCATTTAAAGTTCAGGTTATAAAACGACTAATGAAATAAACACTACCTTAAAAGAAATTTAAACATAATTCGAAATAAAATCTTATCTACAATGTTAAAAAGGATCTGGCCATAGGGATGAACTATATGTTACTCTTCCTTTATGTTATTATTAAGTAAAGTGTTTTCCATGTACCTTCTAAACTTTAAAATAATTACTTTCTGATCAGAAAAAATGAAATGAAAAAAATGATAAAAACTACACACTATCTCAAACAAAACTTTAAAATCGTCGATCTATTAAAAGATCTTTAGTATGATCTTACATATTGATGTAATACAAAAAAACGTAGGTGTTTACCGAAAATAATGAATTTCAGGAATCCAACCACGCGATTTACAAAACAATACCATACACTGATACATTGTTATAAATTAAAGTCTATACAAATATCTTGACAACATACACAAATATAAATTCCGAAATTTACCTAATGATACTGCACCCCACAACAAAGAGAATAAGCATTGAGGATAATAGCAAACAACCCCATTAAACATAAAGAATACGCCGTGACGCCGGTCGTGTCGCAAACCCTGCTCTGGTTTCCCGTTCTCACATTGCTAACTTCATGCAATAAATTTACTACGAAATTTCTTTTTGCGCGTGCTCCACATAGCCAGTCGATGTCAATTTATGACATTTATTTTCTGCATGGTGGAATACTTTTTTGGGCATTTAGCCTATTTTTGTAGTTTTCCATCCCCTTCCAATTTCCTTGGTTCTAACAAATATTATTAATGACGCATGGATATTCTCCGGCTCGACCAACTGTAATTTACTCTTCCTGTTTAATAGAGGAATATGCTCTGTACACATCTGTTCTAGCTTGCTAGATAGCTAGTGTTCTGTTGTCAGGTGAGACATCTGTCGAAGAGTTACCTAAGTATTTATCTAGGAACGTTCAAACTGTTCCCATATTTCAAATGGAGACACAATTAATGATCATTGGAAAATATTATTTGATTAAATACATCGCCCGAGTTTTTTTCGTATTTATATTAATTTTTCAGTCGAGCATTTATTTCTCGATTTTGTCAAAATGTCATTAAAGACGAATTATAATTAGTCTGGCACTTTCCCCAAAGATATAGTTCATTAAGAGAGTCTCACAGTATATCATAGGTATCGATGAAGAGACCGAGAGGTGGTATAGGGCACTCCTGCTCTAATAAATCAAGGATATGCTAGTCTGCCGATATTGTGAAGTTTCTGTTGTTTAGAAAACTCAGAATTAGTCTTATCAGGTAATTGGGAACACCCAGTTTTATAAATTTAATGATTAAGTCAATATGCTATCCCATCAAAAGTCTTGCTGATATCAATAAAAACCACTCTCTTGAATCTTGTTTTATTAAAATATTTGGTGTTGTCAGCGGCAAGTATGATGGTTCAATATTTGTATCCATTGTTCGCCCTAAAGCCGAATTGTTCCGTAGGATTATATTTTATAGAACTTATTAACCAATATGTCTTAGTGTACAAACTGTTGTTCCATTATAGTTCACTTTTTGTCAAAATTAATATTTCTAAGAGTTTCCTATATTTAAATTCGTGATTGTTAAATAAATGTGAAAGGTAATTTGTTTGTATGAATAAGCACACTTTAATTATCTATAAATATTTTGAGTTTGATTTAATTTGTTTTCGATTGGTTTGCCGCCACGAAAAACATTACCTTCCTTTTGGGTCTCATCGTAGTCGGGTAAACATATATCACACATTTCTTAGGTAGCGGATATTTTTAATTGGCATCATTTTGCACATTTAATACCAGATTAAAGCCAAATGAAGATGATGTCACCTAAAACTAGATGATGATCTAGCGACTAAATTCTGGCCACAGAATAAAATTTACAAATTTTACACTTTTAAAAATGAGTTTTTTGGATATTAAATGAAAATTTCGTTTATCTTCATTATTTTCATGTGGCTTCAAATTCATGTTGTCAATAAAATAATTCTACCAATCGGCTTAATTGGACTAATTTGAATTTTGACGTGTTAATTATCTACCACTATCCATATTACAATGTTAAACTAACCGGGGTTTAGATAAGCATTCATTTAAAAGTTGTTGCCGCTATTGAGAATGCAATATACAATAAATACTCTATTAATGTTTAAATGCGGATAAACTTGTTAAAATTTTCAGCTCATGTAATCTACCAAATTGTTACTCAATAATTTTAAACATTCATTAATTCGATACGATAGTTAAATACGTCAGTAGGCAAAAGAAAAAATTCTGGAAGCAGCCGACTTTACACCTTAAACTTTGTGAAAAAATTCTATGGCTACAGTGCATACGAAGTAACTAATACTTCGAGGAGGGAGAGGAATGAGACTTCCACATCCGAAATGCCACTTTTCTACTTGGATAGCAAGCGTACACTCAGTCAACGTTAGAATAGTATATAAGTGTTTGCAAATAAGAGCCAGGATTAGTCTCAATCCGAAAGATTATTTACAAAGGCTCGAGTTCTACCATGCCTGACTACCGGAGAACAATGTGCTAATTGAGTGAATTTTTGGACAAAATCGAATATCTTTTGATAGAAAAGAGATACAGAGATAGGTCAGGAAGCATTTGCTTCAAAATTCTCGATTCTATAAAGATTTAAAGTTCATAAGAAAACGAATTGTTGATATTTGAAACTTCAGCTGTCCTATAGTATTTCTGACGTAAAAAAAAAGAAAAGAAGTTGTCTCCAAGACGCTTAATTTCGATGTTAGCTTATTAAAAAAGCATCAAAACTCTCAATTCCAGAAATATCTAATGTTTTAAAAATCTATAAAAATTACGCTTTTGGCAACATTTAATATTTGTAGACAAAAATTGTAATTTCAACACCTTCAAGAATTAAAAGTTTTTGAGTTTCAAACTTCGCAATTTCAGAGACATTTAAAGTTTTAAAAATGCAGAAAATTTGAGCTTTTGGCAAACATTGAATATTCGGTGACAAAAAAATCACCGGAGGACAGCGAATTTAATGTAACCAAAACTGCAGACAGGCGAAGTTCGAACCCTAAACTCTTTTACCTAAATTGCCAGGGAATAGCAACAGCTACGTGATCAAAAGCGCAGACACAGTCGCGATATGATTTCTTTCCATTTTTAAAACCTCTCCGTGGAATTGCGGGTTTCAGAGCTTCTCAAGCCTACCAAAAAAACCGGAACGTTTGTTTGGTTCAGAAAGCTCAAAATCTAACAAGTCTAGAAAGTATTTAAATCACAATTTTTGTCAACAAACATTAAACTTTGCCAAAAGAACAATTTTTATGGATTTCTAAATTTCAAATGTCTGTGTGTGAATACGTTTTTGACACTGGAATTAACCAGCTGGCCAGTTTTATTACTTATAATATATAAATTTTTTTATATATATTTTATATATATTAATTCTCTTTTTAAATAAATTGTCCTCACATTCTTTATAATATGATCTTAGTAACTACATTTAATTAATCCTCTATATCTGTGCATATATTTCCAACTTTTTTTTTATTTTTTTATAGTATTTTTTATTTTGTTCTTTTATTATTATTTTTTCCCTTATTTTTTTGTTATTATTGGTTTTTCATTTATTTTTTATTATTATTTTTTAGTTTTTATAGCTTTAGGTTTATTTTTAAATATGCTCATATAAAATTTTGTATATTTCAATATTTTCGGAGGCCAGAAGATTTGATAAATTGGTTGGAAGAGGACAGTAATTCTCAAGGCTATTCAGAAAATCCTCATTTTGTGTAAAATCTTTGGAATCGCGAGTTTTCAAGCGTCTTAAATGTACTAAAATCAAAGTTACAAGACCCTCTTTTGTTTTTTTTTTGATACGTCCAAAAAACTTTAGAATAGATACAATTTTAAATATTGAAAAACTTTTTATTAAAAACTCTAAATGCTAATTGAATTGGGAATTTTGAAGTAACTGAGACTTTGAAAAAATGAATTATGCATCTTGAAAAAGGCCTCTCTTTTTTTTTCTTACAAGGAAGATACCCAAAATATCGCCCCAATTTGATGAAACTTTAAAATATTATAAAGGACACAAAAATCGTCGGCGGAAATTCATTTTAAGAGGGTGACATCCTCTCTAAAGGTCACCCTCAAATACAGTTTTTTTTTAAATATCTCAAGTTTTAATTAGGATATCTTTACAAACAAAATGAAAATAACTTGTTATTCAAAATGAGGACAAATTATGGTTGGTTCACCCCCACGCATATCATCCCTTATTTTTATAAGGGTAAACCTACACTTTGTTTTAATTGTAAAAATTATGAAATTAAACAGAGTTGTTTTAGAATATTGACTTGATTATGAATCTCCTAAAAAAAAAACGAATAATGTATCTCAATTAGAACTTGGCATATAAAAAGGTATTTGGTGTCACTTTTCATATCAGCCCGTTTTCATCCACTCCTGAATGTAGGCCTCTTCCATATTTTTCCATTTCTGTCGGTCCGTAGCGATCCCCATCCAGTTTTTTCCGGCAATTTTCTGGATGTCGTCACGCCATCTCTTTTGGGGCCTGCCAACACTTCTCTTGTTCTCTCTTGGCCGCCATGCTGTTATCTTGTATGTCCATCTGTCTATGTCATGTCTTGCGATATGTCCAGCCCATCTCCATTTCACCTGCGCTACTCGTTTGCTCACATCTGTTATTTTCGTTCTTCTTCTGATTTCTTCATTTGGAACTCTATCTCGTAAACTAATTCCCAGCATAGCCCTTTCCATTGCTCGTTGTGTAACCCGAAGCTTATTAATGGCTTTCCATGTTAGGGAGGTTGTTTCAATACCATAAGTAAGAACTGGCAGGATGCACGACTCGTAGACTTTTCTTTTTAGACTTATGGGGGTGTTACTGGATTTAAGAATGAATCCGAGTTTGCCAAAAGCTGCCCAGCTGAGACTTATTCTTCTAGGAATTTCAGCCGATTGGTTTTCCTTCCCTATTTGTATTTTATGACCTAGATATATGTATTCTCTTACGTTTTCTATTATTTTATCTTCAGCTTTAATTTGTATTTGTTCTAGACTCATTATTTTTGTTTTTGACAAGTTCATTTTGAGTCCTATCCTAGCTGATGCTTGATGAAGTTCTTGTATCATACATTGGAGTTGTTCTGGTGAATCACTTACCCCCTTTAATTGCAGCAACTGATTTTTTAAATACCTTTGTCATTCATCTTCAAAAAAGGTACTCTTAACTTATTTCGGTAAAACTAGCGGTTTTCGAGTTACTAATGCTAAACACAAACAGGTAAAAATAGAATACGCAGGGTGTGCTGATGTGCTTTAATTTATGGTGAGGCGCTGTCGAAATCTTCAAAGGCAAGAAAACTTTGTGCTGAAGGATTTCCAGTTCGAACATTGCCAAGTCCAAAAACTTTTCAAAGGGTTGATCGAAGCCTAAGGAAAACAAGTTTAAGGGTGATTAGAAAATAACTATTGGAGTTAACGAATTAATTTCTTACACGTTTTATTCAGGGTCATTTTTACCGCGACGTGGCGGTGAGGGCCCTTCCAGGAGAACACGAGAGCCTCACGTAGAGGAAAAAATTTTGCAAAATACTGCTGACAAGAGCATAAGAAAGCCCGCGATACAAAACAATATTACAAAATAGATTGTATACGATTATCCCGCAAGACTTCAATACACCAACTGGTTTATAGAGTAACACAACCTAAATCTAAATTTTTCTAACTTTATGTTTACCGATGAGGCCAGTTTTACAAGAGATGACATAATAAGCTCACACAATTAACTTTTTTGGGCTGATAAAAACCTGCACGCTATGATGTAAAAGAAACACTAACAGAGGTTTACTGTAAATGTATGGGCTGGCATCACCGGAAATTTATTGGAAGACGTAGCTCTTGAAAGAAAAATGCAAATGTGGCACATGCATGATGATGCTCCACGTCATTTTAACTGTCAACACTTAACTAACGTTTTTAGCTGTAGATGGATAGGTCGAAGTGGCTCTGTTTTATGGCCACCAAGGTCTCCAGACCTAAATCCCTTAGACTTTTTCTTCTAGAGACATCTAAAACAACTAGTTTATTCAACACCAATAAATACTAGAGAAGAACTACTAGCGAGAATAGCACAGCATTCTAACAAAGTAGTCAATAATGCCGAAATCTAATTTGCAGCTCAGAGCGAAAATATTCAAAGATTAAGAAAACATATTAAAGTACATGGAGCCTATATTGAATATTTGTCAAAATAAAATTTAAACGTTTTTACTATTTTTGCATTTTAATAACATTGTAAATTAATTGAGCCCCGATCAACCCTTTGAAACCTTTCTGAACTTGACAATGTCTGAGCTAGACTTCTTTCAGCATAACATCTTCTTGCCTTCGAAAGGTGAAACAGCGCTTCCCCATAAATTAAAACACATTAGCACACCATGCGTATTTTATTTTTACCTGTTTATGTTTAGTATTAAGTAACCGTTGAGTTTTTCGCATAAAAACCGATTTATCTCAAAAACCGCCAGTTTAATCGAAATAAATTAAGATCTTTTTTGAAGAGGAGTGACCAAAGTATTTAAAAAATCAGTTTTCAGCTCTGTAAGACGACACCTGTAAAAAATTAGCCGCAAGTCCTTTCCTGACTTCTCCGATGATCTAAAATACTACTATGGTTTAATGAGTCTTTATGGCCTCTACAAAATATCAAAATTTCATTAAATTATACAAGTCGGTTCAAAAGTTAGAGCCGATAAGGTAAATCGCTGGGCACCCCTTTAGCGCTCTGTATCTCCGTTAAAGGGCACTTAAGAATTTTTTTTTGATATGACAAAGCAGGGTTACTTTGATCTCCCCCGTATGCTTCCGAAAAATTAGGAGATACTTATCAGACACCGTGTAGAATCCCGTAGCGTAGAAACTAGAGATTTCAGTAGAATACTACATTTCTCATCTTTCGAGTGTTCCATGGCTCATCTCTGTAGCGACTTTCTTTCAAGAGATATCCACCAAATTAATACACTTTGCGGCAACCGCGCCGTTTTTACGCACAACCTTGGATACAAATGGCTTGACAATGCAACATCAACGAAATTAAAGAATAATAAGTGCAGTTTGTTTGAAGGTTGTAGACAATGTTGAAGATTGACTAAAATGTGGTTGTCAGACTTGCATTGTCTTAATTTTTGTTGGTTTTTACGACGTTTCGATTAGGTTGTATCTCTAATCGTTATCAGTATAAACTGAATCTTTTGTCATAAGGCTACGAACTTATATAGGGAATGTGTCCATTGATGCGCAAAGTTTCGTTTCACTGTATACACCTCAATGATTTGATGTTACGAAGTAATGGTTGCCAAAGATTAGGTATCTCAACACTGGGTTTACTGAAGATAATATTATTATTTTTAATGTAAGCTGCTTCTATAAATTTTATTTTTTTCATGTTGAGTGCCATATATATATTGCAGCAGCTTCATTTTATATAGTGTTGTTTATCCCAGGCGTGTACTGTAATACCTGATCTCCACATTTCCCCTTTTTGTGTATGAGTTTTATGTTCCTTAATTCTAACTTCTGGCAATTCGTCTTATTTTCTCGGAACTTCCTTTAATGTACGGAATTGCGAAGAATGAATGTTTCTTGCTGTCCATTGGTCGTTGTTCTAAAGTTATTTCTGACATCGTCAATTAATTTTAAAGGATAATCATTGTGTTGTAAATCGGATTTAATGTTTGCTACCTCTTTTTCCACTGAATCGGCATTGTTGCATATAGATGTAGCAGAATTATAGATGTTGCGTACCATTCCCCGTTTTGTTACAACAGAATGATTAGAACTATGGTTAAGATATTTTACAATATATGTTGGCTTCCTGTATACTGAAGTTTTAATAGTTTCGTTTGAACGATTCACTATGACATCTAGGAAGGGCAATTGATCATTTACTTCTTTTTCCATGGTAAATTTAATTATAGGTCGAATGTTGTTTAGATGTTTCAAGAAATCATTAAGTTCTTGATCATTGCCCTTCCATACGATGAAGGTATCATCGACATATCTCAACCAGACTTTCGGTTTCACTGTTGCACTTTCTGTGGCATGAGTTTCGAACCATTCCACATATATATATATATATATATATATATATATATATATATATATATATATATATATATATATATATATATATATATATTTGCAACTACTGGAGAGAGTAAAGAACCCAACGGAAGCCCGTCATCCTGAGCGTAGAACTTGTCCTTTATTTGAAAGTAAATACTACGCAGGCAACACTCCAAAAGGCTCATCGCCCCGTCCAGGAGTAATGTTGTTCGATCTGATAATGTTGTATTATTTGAAAGTCTAGTTTTTATTATGTCTAATGATTTCCCTAATGGCACATTAGTATACATACTTTCCACATCAAAACTTACTAGCCTATCACTTGGCTCTAGATTAATGTGTAGTGTCGTTAGGATGAATTCAATAATGTTTCATAGGACAAAATCAATCAAGCCATTCGAACTCTACGAGAGAATAATTAAACAAGTATACACGCACACATGACGGCGAAAAACATTACCTTCCTCTTGGACTTCACCGCAGACGGGTAATAAAGGAGAGAAAAACTAAATTTATTGAGTGCCAATAAGTCTATCAATGTAAATCCCCGATACCCACACACTTGACCCAACAAAAAATTAACGGAACGATTCGCCTGAAAAATTTGTCAAGATCGACGACTCTCTCTTAGCCTCTATTTTATCTAATGGTTAAGCCGTCAAAGGCGGCCATGTATTTTTTCTATTTTTATCCACTCACAGCTTAATATCCTAAATCACAATTCTTTATGTGCACCCTGTGCCTCTTTCGTGTTTTTTGTCGTATAAGCAAATCTCGTTCTCGCAGTAACTTTTGATTTATGTGGATTTTTTGTTAATTCCACTCAAGTGCCCTTTTCAGTGGTTTCCCTTTATACTGCCGATTTCGAAATAAAGACCAATTTAAAATTAATCCCGATTAGATTCCGTAGAACGGTTATATACTACGTGTAGTTTTATGCGATATTTAAAATTATTTTTCAAATAAAAAAAGGAAAATAATGTGTTTAAAAGCTATTATTGGACAATTTTTTATTAAATTAAAAAAAAAATTAGACATTTGACGTTTCGATTTATTCGTCCCTTAAACCATCTTCCAAATTACAACTAAACACTGAAACCGGATTAGAATGTAATTAATTTTTATGTTATACTTAAATTTTAACTTATATATTTTTATCTTTAATGCACTGACATATCTTAAGATAACTTTTAAAATGAGAATAATTTTTCTTCTTCTTCCTGTACCGTGTCAGGTCCCCCTGATATTAGTAATTACTATGGCGAGTTGATCACTATTCTTTGCTATTCTAAATAGCTGTTTAGCACTGTCTATTCCTGTCCACTCTCGGATGTTCCTCTGCTTCCTTCCAACACCTCTACGACCAACGATCTTACCCTTCATTATCAGTTGAAGAATTCTGTACCGATATCATCTCAGAACATGGCCAATATATGCAAGTTTTCTGCACTTTACATTTGTCAGCAATTCACGAATGGCATCTACCTGATCTAAAACCGCTATATTAGTCTGCATAGCTACCCAGGGTATTCGAAGCATTTGCCTATGCAACCACATCCCAAATGCCTCCAAACGATTTATCGTGGCAAGCTTCAGTGTCTACATCTCCGCACCATACAACAACACTGACCAGTTATAACATTTAGCTATCCTTCGATGAAGTTTTGAATATAAATTGTCATGGCAGATAAGCAATCTCAGTTGTTCGGGCTTATTTGATTCTGCATTTAACTTCTTTATCTGAGTTAAGCCATTCAGCAATATAACATCCAAGGTGCTTGAAGTGGGAGACTCTTTCAACGATATGTCCATTTATTAGCAACGAAGCATCTGGATATAGTAGACGGCTGAAACCCATAAATTTAGTTTTAACAACATTTATGTTGAGTCCCATTTCTTTCCCAATCCTATTGACAGAATCTAAGAGTTGTTGTAGACCCTGAAGGTTATCACTTATAATGGTCGTATCATTGACATAACAAATCGTGTTTATTAACTCCAAATTTTTTGTTATGTAGGGCTTCTTTAAGAACTTTGTCCAAATATAAATTAAACAGCAGTGGAGAGAGAATACATCTCTGCCTAACGCCTCGTTGAATTTAGCATTCTTTGATAGGCTTGCCATTAACTCTGACCACTGCCCTCTAACGCCAATATAAATTCTCTATATTCCGCACATCCTTGCTATCCAGACCAGCATTCTACTTTATGCAAATACAACTGTCTTTGAGTTTATATTTTATATACACATTTGTTGCCTGCGAATGTTACTCTCGATTCGACTCAGCTCCACTGATGAGACCATGAGGTGGCCGAGACGAGTATGGAGAGCGAACTAGATTTGTATTTGTAGGAAATAAACTCTTTGTATATATTCTTTCCTTTTTTTCTACTTCAAAACAGAATATACAGTGTGTCCTATAAGTTTTAAAACTGTCGCTATAAAATCGGTATTATTAGCGCAATCTGAATGAAATTTTGGCAGTTAGGTACTATAACCTTCCTTCCCCCCATACAAACTTTCAAGTCCATCGGATCACATGCAGTTCAGTAGCAGTTCACGTGGTAGTATCAAAGTGATCACAGTCATAATTTCGCGATGAATGAAAATGACAGACAACGTGTTGCGATTAAATTTTGTATTAAAGAAGTGAGACAGAAACATTCGAACTGTTAAAGTTGGCTTTTGGTAAATCAGTTATTTTTCGACCAAAAAATTTGCGTTTTCAAGAATCAAATATTTAGACAATATTTTTTTGCTCCAAAGAATTTGTTCCTTAAGGTACTAGTGTGAATGCTTCATTCTACCAAGTACTGAATCACCTTTGCACAAGAACTGGGCGAGTTAGACCCGAATTGTGGAAAGAACGTTCTTTTTTCCTCTTACACGATAACACACCAGCGCATATCCACCGTACTTGCTTGATTTGAGTCCCCCTGACTACTTTCTGTTCCCAAATTAAAAATGGTCTTGAAAGGGAATCATTTTGCGTCTATAGACAGGATACAGAAAGTCATAACAACAAAGTTAAATAGTATTTCAAAATAAAAGTTTTTGAAAGGGATAAAAAGACTGAAAGATCGTGCTAACATGTGTATTGCTTCTAATAAAGACTTTTGAATAAAACATTTGTTGAAAAAAATTTTATAATTTTTTTGGGTCGTTTATGGACACAGACTTAAAACTTATGGGACTCACTGTGTACATATAGGCAACAACAATTTGACTTATAGGTAAAGGTGTACTAGATATAAAGCAAAATTCCGACATTTTTTAAAAATTATTTAACGTTATAAACTGAAATAAAAAATTTTATTAGTAAACATGTTAGTTCACTGCCAAGAAATAGAAAGATATTGTTCAAGGTTATACGGACAAACGGAATTAGGGGCTGATTATATATTCATTCAGTATATAGTTTGTACATATTTTAGTATGTGAGTCATACAACCTATTTTTACAGTACATTTACCGTTTATATTAAAAAATCGAATAATCAATATTTTTTTTACCCTTAACATTAAAAAAACATTTTAGCAGAAGTAGGATCAGTGGGGACTTTAGATATTATATTTGTTATAGTATATTTAATACCTATACCATCAAAATAAAAGAAATTAAGATTTTCGAAATTTTTCGAGATGATTGTCGTAATTGTCTTCAAAACATCTGGGATAGAACAAGCCAATTTCATCATATTTCTCATGTTGTCGGACTCGCTGTAAAGTAAATTTGTTCGAAAGAACGTGCCATAAAGCCGTCCAATTAAATAAAAAAAATTCTTTGAGTTCACACCAAAAACCGACAGAAAATGAATCACTGCGAGCCTCAGTCGCAGTGCTCGCGAACAACCGAAATATGATGACGCTTTTATTATCTCCTTTGACGCCGGCCGCCGAAGGCACTTGACGCCTATCGAAGAAAAGGTCGTCAAAGACGCGGCTCGCCATATTTACTAGCGTTATATTTTGAAATGCTTATAAGCCAAGTTTCTAAGCCCTTCTTCTGTTACAATGTGAAATTCATCTCATACTGTTAAAGAAATGTTTTTGTGAGTTGAGTAATCCTAAATATTGTTAATCTTTAATAATTACATATTGGGATACAAATATTTTTAATAATAATTAATCAGTCTTTCTCGTATTTAAGGGCCGTATTTAAAAGCCACCATTATAATGCTGTGTAACTAAAAATATTTTTTTCCTGACGAAACGGCTCTTCTAATGAAAATTTTTCTAGAAGTAAAAAGCTTCTAAATGCATGTAATTATCCTATAAAAATATCTAGGTTGTCATAACGTTGATGACAAAAAAAATTAGAAGCGATGTTTACAAGTGACATCACATACTACTTTATAGCAGGTTTCTATACCAGTATAATACATCATATTATAGTATAAGACCACACACCAAATATCATTAACTTCAGTTATCATGGTTTCAAGAAATTTGGAAAAAATCAGTATTTTCATAAAACTTTGACGTCTTCTACCACCTAAACAAAGCAGTATCGGATATATCTAAGTTAAATCGACCTATTTTGATGTCAAGAGTCTATCATCAAACGTAGTACCCATATTTTCCAGACACTCTGTATAAATTGATGTTACCGAAATTCCCATACTGACCCACCTTATCTTGGACACTGTGTATACATTTAACGAGAACTAAAATATTTACAAAACATTTATTATTTATTTTAATTGATTTTCTTTTTGTTTCAGCTCATTTTTGATGAATTCAAGCTAGGCCGCTACGAAGCTTCTGCACTCGATGGTTGTCCTGATGGCTATATGCAGCTAAGCGAACTCGGTCGACCATTCACTGGTGGCTCCTGGTGTGGATCCTCTTCAGGACCCGCAGCATATTACAGCGAGACATCTACGGTTACTGTCAGTGTCAAATTATTCGCGTCTCCACAATTACCATTCGCTTTTAGATTACGGTATAGATTTGTCTCGAGAAGAGAGGCCGTCGTAAGATTTGGCTCACCCACGTCGCCTTTAGAAAGAGGTCAAGTAGCTCCGGGCACTTACTGCACGCGACAATTTGAGGAATGCTATCGCAAACCGTGCCGACTGCAATCTCCTAATTATCCGGGCATGTACCCGAGAAACGTTTCATGTTACTGGAGCCTCAAGCAGAAATTTGTGCCAACTTGTAAACACGCAATGATCGCCGTAAGACAAGAAGCCGCTCATAAAATGCACATGAAACGGTCAATTAATGTTGCCGGATTGAACAAGACCACAAGAGCTTTAAGGGCATGGCGAGATTGCACCGGAGAACGTGACCACTTAATTTTCTATGACGGGGGATCGACCGACGATCCAGTGCTTGCGAAATATTGTGGCGGAGATTGGCTGCCGAGAGTAGTGTCTCGGGGTCCGGAAATGTTAGTGGCATTTCATTCGTCACCGTACAGTATCCCACTTCATTCGCCCCCGAGCCAGTCGCCTCTGAAAGGATTTGAGCTAGACGTAGACATAATTTTCGCTGACTCCGATTCTCTCGATTTTGCGCCACCTAGTGCGAGCCACAAGTGTGAATTTTATATAAATGCGACAAGTCCGGACAGTGACGAAATATGGACCGGAAGGGGTCGAAAAGGCAGGCTCATTAGTCCTAAGCACTCTCTTCCGCCCAACACGACATGTACTTATAAGTTTAAAGGCTATCCCGGGGATATTGTATGGATTAGTTTCATATCCTATAGTCAGAGAGCTTTACTAGTCGGAGAAAGTGGACATGCTTTACAGGGTAATAGCTCATTCGGCGGAGGATGTCTAACAAGATTGAGAATTTGGGATAATAAAACTTTAATTGAAGATAAATGTGATGAACCTCCGCTCCTGTGTGATCATAGCGCTCTTAGCAATTCCACTCGCGCTACTCGGCCATGCAGCGTTGACGAAAGCTACATTTCATCAGATAGAACACTTATTCTTCAGCATCACACCGAAGATGGCACTGCATTACACCCCGCTTCGTTCAAACTTAAACATGAATTTGTAGATACACGGATGGGTGGTGAAGCATGGCCTAGTAAAGAATCAGGAGGACCGTGTCATAGAATTTTTAAAAGACATCACGTAGGCGAAGTAACAGGCCCTAGAAATGTGTTCTTATTTGGAAGAGGTGGCAGTAAAAATTTAAATTGTGTTTACCGTTTTGAAGCTGGCGTAGACGAACGGGTACGACTAATAATTAATAACGCATCTTTTGGTCTAAACCCCTCATGTGAAACTTTGTTAGATCCCCACAGCGGAAGACAAATCTGTGAGTATTACAGTGGAGGAAGTATAGCGGAATTCAGCATATATGAAGTACCTTGGCCAGATATTCACATTCCCAAAAGCTGCGTATGTGATAACTCTACTTTATCTAGTAAGCCTTTAGTCTATATATCGTCCTCACGCACTCTAGAACTCCATTTTACCGCAAAAGATATGAAAATTACCGAGGACTATACGGTGCTTCATTTTCACGCCCTTTTCGAACTAGTAAAGCTATCCGACTGTCCAAGAAATCAGCGATTAAGAGGGGATGGAGGAGAAGTGCAATTTTCATATCCTCCTGCTGATAAAACTGAGACGTTATGTTTGGGATTGCCTTGGCTAGTATCGGCTAAGCATAATAAAAGTCTGTTTGTACTAAGCTGGGGTGCTTTTCTACCATTAAAACCTCGTCCCGATGAACCTACTCGATGTCCCACATCAAACAGGATCCTGATTTACTCAGGAAAGCCACCGAAATTAGTTCGTGCTATATGTCCTGCAGAACCTGGTGCCAGACCTCTCGCAGTACATGTTTTCAGTGAAGAATGGAGAGGAGAAGGTTTGGCACACCTCGTACAACGACCGCCCCAGTTCGTGCTAGAGTGGATAGGTATTGAACCAGCAATAGCTGCCTTTAGTTGGTTAGAAATCTCGCGTTCCAGACATTCCCTTTTAACACAATTACAAGTGCCACTAAACACAAGTGCTAACGATACAGAATTGGAGTGCGCGTATAAGTGTCCAGAACTTGACGCTTGTATAAGTTCAACGTTGTGGTGTGACGGCAAAGACCATTGTCCCTCGGGCTACGATGAGGCGGAAGCTCAATGTGGCGCAACCTCAAAACTCTTAAATTCGCTGCCACTTGCGGCGCTGGCCGCGGGATTTGCAGTGTTCGCTTCAGTGTTTCTTTTAATATGTCTTACAGTGCACCGACTAAGAGCTAGAAGGCGTAGAAAGTTAGCCAAAAAAAAGCTCAATATGGGCCCAAGGTTATTGGACCCCGGGCTTAATTCTTGACATAAGGCGCCTCCAGTAGAATTTATACACGTGGACCGAGAAACGACCGTATGAGAATTTCCGAACGCCGGTTCGTCCGTCCCTCAGCTCACTTATTATCTGTCGGTGCCTTTCAGTGATTTACAAATGTATCCCTCGACGACCTCACGTTTTCGGAACAACACCCAAAAGAATAATTTGGGATACCATTTAGACTAAAATATGTACATATTTTACATAATTTTTCTTTTTAGGAGGTTTTTATTGGTATTTTTTGGACAACCTTTGCCGTTAAATTATTTTCTAATTTACTGACAATCTTTTCCATATTTTAAATTTATGACGATTTTCTAGACCCTTTTAAGATGTATTCAGTCTATTGCAAATGATTAAGGGATTTATTTTTTTAGTAAATTTATCCGTATAAAATAGTTTTCTTGTTTATTCATGATACTGGTTTAAATTGAATTAAACACAAAATAATTATTTCGGAGATACAACTGTCTTTGATTAGATCTTTCCATAGTTAACTTCACTCGCGTACGTTGTTTTTAGTACGATTATATATAACTAAAAGAATTTTTTTTCCTAGAATATGACTTCATTTTAAAGAGTGATACTCCAATCTTCCTATGAAAGAAAGTGAAAAAATTTATTGCAGATGTCTGAAAGTTTCAAGTCGTAGGGGGCACCCAGTACATGATAAATACGTAAAAAAGTACAGCTAGATTAGCCCTGTTTTTTTTTATAAACAACATCCAAAGTCAGAAAATTTGATTTTCCGTCCGTAGAATTTTCCCGTTACATTTTAGAGAAAACTTGCTGAAATAAGAGTTGTGGGTATTGAAAAGATCTTTAACTTCATTTTTTATACGTCAAAATCGATAAATAAATTATCGAGATAATGGCGAAATACTCCCTTTTTTGCAGGCCGAAAGTGATGTATAACCCCTTGATAAGGCCATTATGTGCCTTTATAACTGTGCGAAAGCTGGACCAAATCGGTTTGGTAGTTTATGAATAATCTTAATTGTTTATCCCAGACACTGAATGTTGAAACAATTGTCCTTGCCCTGAGGATGAGTCTACAGATATTTGCAGAAGCGAAATAGATTCTTTGAAGTTCAAACTACAAGCAAAGATGAAAAAATTATGTATTTTGAAAAAAATTGTTGTTAATAAAACCGTTTAAAGGAGAGGTACCTTTTTTACGTATAAACAATTGGAATAACTTTGCTAATTTTATTGATACAAGTTTGTGATTAAGTGGACTTGGAAGCTGGTGGAAAAACATGAATTTAAAAAAAAAATCTCTTACGACCAATAGGAGCTAAGATAGCATTTTTTTTAAAGTCATATCTCTTTTGTTTATAAGCATTAACCCCCAGATTCACTAACATGGTTTAATTTTAAAACCGGTCTAGACTGACAATAGAGAATTTAAATTGAAAAGGGTAACAATACGTCAAGCAAGTTTTGATCCTTTAAAATACAATTAAAACAATATCATAAGAAAATCAATTCCAGTCATCTAGAAAATCTAATTTTTAAGGCGACTAGATCAGATCTATGTCTTAAAACTTTTTAGTGAATCTGGTTATGAGAGTCGAAATTTTCACAGATTTTAAATGAAAACCTATATTTTATGAGGCAATTGATAAGTATGAAATTCATACATCATTAGTAAATGAAGGTACTTTTGCCAGTGCGTTGTGGCGAGTGGTGGGGGAAGCTCAACTTTCTCACGGTGTGCTTCTGAAATTCAAACTTCAAATTGGAGCACGCAACAAAATTGTACGATATATTTTTTTTTTTCATTATCATAGGAGATCGGGAAAAACGGGAAAATCGACATTTCATCGAAAAAAACACACACACACACACACACACATACATATATATATATATATATATATATATATATATATATATATATATATATATATATATTATAAACTACTAATAAAGTTTTTTGAAACAATATTAGTGTTAATATTGCCAAAAAATGTGTTTTCCGATTAAATGTCATTTTTCCGGTATTTTCCCTATCTTAGCTCCTATTGGTCCAGTGGAGACTTTTTTTTTAATTCGTGTTTTTTCACCAGCTTTCAAGTCCACTTATTCATAAACTTGTATCATTAAAATTAGCAAAGTTATTTCAATTGTTTATACGTAGAAAAAGTACCCCTTCTTTAAACGGTTTTTTTAACAACAATTTTTTTCAAAATCCATCATTTTTTCATCCTTGCTTGTAACTTGAACTTCAAAAAATCTATTCCACTTTTGCAAATATCTGTAGAATCATCCTCAGGGCAAGGACAATTGTTTCAACATTCACTGTCTGGGATAAACAATTAAGATTATTCATAAACTACCAAACCGATTTGGTGCAGCTTTAGCACAGTTATAAAGACATATAATGGCCTTATCATCAAGGGTTTATACATCACTTTCGGCCTTTCTTGCAAAAGTTATTAACATTTATAAAATAATGCAAAAGAGATGGTTTTTCGCCTTTATCTCGATAATTTATTTATCGATTTCGACGTATAAAAAATGAAGTTAAAGGTCTTTTCTATACCCACAACTTTTATTAGGAAGTTTTCTCTAAAATGTAACGGGAAAATTCTACAAACAAAAAATCAAATTTTCCGACTGTTGTTTATAAAAAAACAGGGCTGATCTAGCTGTACTTTTTTACGTATTTATCATGTACTGGGTGCCCCCTACGACTTGAAACTTTCAGATATCTGCAATAAATTTTTACATGAAATCGCTACAAATTCAATAGGAAGACTGGAGTATGAGTTGTGTCCCCAATAACAAAAATTCGACCTCGTAATTTCCATGATTATCTAAAACTTGATAAATTGACATATAAAACAATCAACCGTCAATAAGTTAACACAGAAAGCATAGTTATAACCACAAATTGCCTCTTTGGAAGCTCATTTTACAACAAGGTTATGAGCATATCCAATGTCACTTTTAATGCAACTAGAAATTATTACATTTAGGCATAAATGGAAAGAGATTTCTTCAACTTACAAAGAAATAAAAGTTTATTGGAGACTGAATATTAACTGTTAACTTAGATTAACCACAAAACACCCCATTTTTTTCTTATTGTTTGGATATCTACAATTAGTTCCACAAAAACGTAATGGAAAAATATAACTATCTAAGAAGTAAAATTAAAAAGTCTTATCTTTTTGGAGACACTAGTTATTTCAATATTTGTTAGGTTTCATCGCCACCGTTATTTATGATTAATTCACATTGCTGAGGCAAGCTGCTAACTAACTTCTCCACATGATTTATACTTGCATGTAAGTGCACCCCATTTCATATCGATTCAAGCACTTCGTACTAGGGATAAAATTATCGATATTTAGTATCGATCCGTATCATACAGAAAAATATTATCAAAAAAGCCAAGGCAACAACATAGAAAATAAAACGAGAAGGAAATAAAGAGGCAAACTATTAGTTATTTTATGAACTTATTATTAACTTTGAGTGTAAGGAAAAATTTTTAGTAATCCAGCTATGTTTTTTGACTACAATACTACCATAAAAAAACTAACTCCACATTGAATTACTATTTAAAAAATAAACACGGACACAGGAACAGTCGCTTCTTTCTTATCTTTCACTTTGCTTCTGGGCATTTATTTGCAATTTTATTTACACAAAAACATTTTTTTGAAATTTGTTCGCTAAATATAATGTTTTCTCATCAGTTGGTGTGAATATGATGTGTTAATAATATTTTTTTATTGTTGAAAACGTGATGGTGCACTTTCACCATTAACAAAATGACCAACATGATTGGTATAGTTTAACATTGTGTGGGAGTTCAGAATATCTAGATAAAGAAATGTTACGTTTATAAAGCTCGAAACTTTCTTAAATATTATTGTTACGAAGTTCTCATTATATTTGCTTCTTGCAGGTAGAAAACTGTAAATTTGTGTTCATTAAATCTTGTTTCAAAATTTCTTTCTGTTTGTCCAATGTAACAGCTATTGCATTCATTACATTTCAACTGATAAACTCGTGATTATTTATATTTATTACGTCTGTATTCAACATTAAAGATTAAGTTAGATAATCGATTAGAAGATTTGAAGGCTATGTTATATTTGTCTTTGCAAAGGACATTAGATATTTTCCTAAAAATTTCTCCTAAAAACATAAGTGTTCGAAATTATCTAGTATTTTGTTGTTACTATGAAACGGTCGTAGCCACTGCTAGTAAATCGCGATTTGGGAGATCATCGACATTTTTTTCTCGATCATATCTTCTCACCCACTGATGGACGAAGCAGAATAAGTTATTTTGGACCCTTTTCGTGTCTATATAGAAAAATGTCTTCGAATCTTTATGGAATTTCGCACTCATTATAAATATGTCAGATAAGACGCGAATATAAAGCAAATACCAAGTAAACAAGTATGTTATTCAGATACGTAACAACACGTTTTTATGGAATTAATTGTACTTGCCAATAAACTACTAATAACACTTTGTCTTGCTTTTTCTTAGTCTTGTATTCGTCTTGGGAGACAAAACAAAACTTTTTACAGCAATTAAGGCGAAAGTTTTTACTCCGAAACAAAATAACTGGCAAATTAAAGAAAAATTCTTACGAAACAAGACAATAAGCTCAGGTAATATTTTGGTTAAAAATTTAGGGCAATTCGAACAATAAAAAATTGTACTTTTAAAAAGTTTTTATAAAATTATTCGAATTTTACGTACAAATTTACTAGTTAGCATGAAAGTTATGTTGTTTTCCTTTAATTAATTTTTAACTGATTCATATAATACCTATATAAACTTTTGTTAACTGATTCAGATTCGTGATTATACTGAAAGAGTTAACCACAATGAAAAGTCAAAACGATTACACTAAGATTAGGGAACTTTTATTTACAGTCTGAAGTAAGTTATTTTACTTTAAAGTTTCATACTTTTCAACCTTGATAAATTTCGACAGCTCATTGTTCTTCAGATGTAACTTAATCTAAAAATTGGTATCAGTCTAAACAAAACAACAGGAACAACTTAAAATTAATATTAATTTTTGAATAACACTTAATTTCCTTAATGTAATAACAATATTAATAGAATAATAAAAATTCATATTTGTTGATTGAAAATTAATTTGATAATG
This sequence comes from Diaprepes abbreviatus, assembly GCA_034092305.1. Classification (NCBI taxonomy): domain Eukaryota; kingdom Metazoa; phylum Arthropoda; class Insecta; order Coleoptera; family Curculionidae; genus Diaprepes; species Diaprepes abbreviatus. The sequence goes on along the minus strand of JASJET010000200.1, from coordinate 16,735,921 downwards.
TTAATTAGCATATACCAAGTAACTGATAGTATCTATCACTTAAATGATCTTGATGTGACATTCAGTAGTCCGGGACCCGCTCCTTAGTTTGGTTTCTTGTAAAAAATTGCAGACGTTTCGCCAAAATCTGATTTGGCATCTTCTATGATCGCCAGTTGAAGATCAACTGAGAAAATTTTATTGTGCAGTGTGTTAATATTAGCTCCGCCCCCCTTTTGAGAAAGTCGTTAATGCTGTCAATCTAGGCTCAGACGCTGTGCCGATTTCGATGGACTCGCCAATCAATCTTACCCCGTCGTGTTCTCTTTTTGCTGGCAGTTATCGGAGCTGATGTTGGAAAAGACTGGCATTGTCTGTTTTATTTCTTATGCTTAGCCATGCCGATATGCTTCTGTTTGTCTAGCCTATGTATACTCTACAGCTTGCAATTTTCTCCCTTGCGTTTCTTAGGGATGAGCCTATTGTTTTGAGTGGTTTGTAGTATTTTAGGGGGTTCTTTCTGCTGTGCCGTTTATGTGTGGAAGTATGGTGATTTGTTTATTTTCGATAGGTGGTTTTATTCCTTGCTTGTGTTTCTGGTGCAATATTACTGCTTTATTTATAGTCGGCCGTTTATAACCATTCTCTTTGGGAGCCCTTTTCTTATGTGATTCTACCCGAAGATAGAGTTCACTCTAAAATTTGAGGAAAACCGTCAATTCCCGTTTCTAGATATCCTTGTGACGAAGACAATAGATGGATATATATATATATATATATATATATATATATATATATATATATCGGGTTCCAGATAAAGTAGAGCCTTCATTTTTTTTAAACTGGGGTAACTCGATGAAATATTACGAACTGACTTATTTTCATTATCGGGAAATACCGGGAAATTTCATTGTAAATATTTAATGTTAAACACTGTCATTATATATAAACTTTATTAGCAGTTTATAATATATATATATATATATATATATATATATATATATATATATATATATATATATATATATATATATATATATATATCCTTCTTTCTCTTTTCTTGGGCATTCGGTTCGGCAGTGGAATAAAAATTAAATAATTTCCTCATAGGTGGTTTATTGTTTTTTTTTATTACAAACGTTTCGACTTTATTTGTTGGTCTTCATCAGTGTTTTCTAACAATATCAGTTTCTAAAACCATCAACCTGAAAAAAAAAGCAGTCGTTCCTAATCTTAATAAAATAATGTATATCAAACTGTTATATTTTGAATATTGTCATTTGTATATAATTTTAGAAATGTGACGACTTCTGTGAGGAACTTTTAATGATTTATGTTTTTATGTTTTTAGAATTATCATGAGTTAGTCTCCGTGAATTTTGAATTACTGTCTTCACAGTAACCAGACACATTTTTTACGAAATTTTCGCCAACCTTTCATTATTTTAGAAATATTGTTCAACAATGTAAACACGTTACTAACCCTAAACTGTCAGTTGTCAAATTGTTTTTTTGTTGCCAACACTTTACCGCACAAATGGCGGCAAATTCAAATCTTGCCTGAATTTTGGAACTCCCTTTATATCATATTGCTTTTTTTAAATCAAATAAATGTACCAAAATCAGTATTTAAGACTATATTTTTCCCTAAGTAGATCTCCTGTCTCTGTAAAGTTTTTAACAGTTTAAATTAAATTCAAAATTCGTAGAAAACCAAGACCTACACATAGATTAGATATGACAAGACTACCATAAATGTTGTAAAAATTCTTATCCCAGTTAAAATTGCTTAAAAACGTGGCAATATAGGAATTCCAAAACCATCACTAAATGATTACAATAACAAATTTTGCGTTCGAATTTGCGTTTGCTAATTACATTTGGTAAACCAAATTGATTACGCCCAACTTGACTATACTTTGTTATGGGAAATTTGTTTTTAGCAATATTTATAGCACACGGGCTTTCAAATAAACGCCAATAGAGCACTAAATAACGTGTTTTATATCGTTAATTCTAAAATTTTTCAAATTGGCAAATAAATTATGACCACTTTCCGATATTTATTTATTTCGGCTTGAATTTGTTTTAAATTATGCACCTATTCACACGTACGAACTCTAATTAAAAATATTTCTAATGACAATATTATTATTGTGGAATTTATTGCAATTGTTTTTGAAAATCTCAAAATTTATTTCCACTATAAATTTAAATACATAATATACATAATACAGTTCAATAAGTATACCTATCAAGTACATATTAGTTCATATATAACTGGTAATCCATAAGCAAAATCACTATTTATTTTGTAACTTCAATTCAATAATTCATCATTATCACCATTTCAGCCCATATTTGCTCACCGCAAGACATAACCTTCCTTATAGTCATCCAAATCTGTTTATTCTGTACTGTTCTCTGCCTGGGGCCCTATCCTCGAACTGAGGAACGCGAAGTGAACAGTCACATCCCATGAAAAATGGCGAATGTGTATTCTTGACGCGTTAATTATTCATATCCCTATTCGACTGGTGGAAAGCAAACGAACGGCGAAAATAGTTACTGAACATGCGCAAATGAAATGTCAGCCGCTAAATGACATATATGGCGATTAGTATTAAAAAATTTAATTTTATTTTTGGTTGTTAAACATAAATCGTCATTAAAAAAAGCAATGTGTTGACGAACCATTTATATATGACGTTTTATTTTTTAAATAATCAGTTGAAATGTTAATTAGACGGCACCTCAATATTTTTACTATTTTCTAATTTTTAATTAAAATATCCTTACAAAGTTGAATATGTCTCTCAAATTTCAAGTAAGTTTGAGACTGCAGACATACAAAATTATTACAGGAAATTCTGTTCATAACTCACTAGCATAAGCGTGCTATTTAAAAATGTTTTTCTTCGGCTATTTCTATTTAAAGATTTAACAGAAATTCTTGTGTCCATATGTCAATAACAGCCGAGACAGTTAAGTTTAACATAGTTCTTTTCATGACAAAACATATAATAAATTTGAGAAATAACAATTTGTAAGATATTTTCACCTTTTATTTAAATAATTAACAAATTTTATATTTTGTAATTAGGCTGTGTTAAACACTATATTACACTACAATTAAATTATGATTTACAAACCAAACGGCTTCGCACTCCCTCTAGGGATTATTCACTCATGCCAGGCATACAAAGACACCAAAAGTATGAAGCTCTGTGGGAACCCTTTCCATGTTATCGGGTCCTAGGTGACGTCTGCTGTATTTCCTACGAACTTTCGGACGGTTCGCGCGGTTTCTAGGAGAATTGCTTTTTGCATCGGCTTATACGGATGCTCACTAAGGCCCAGTCCCTTGATGTTCTGCAGGAGGTTCTTTGGTATCACTCCAATTGTTGACAGTATTATAGGAATCGTTTGGACGCTGTTCATTGCCCATTGTCTTCGGATTTGGACCTCCAGACCTCTGTATTTGGCGATCTTTTCGTTGTATTTTGGCCTTAAGTTGTTGTTGTTAGGTACAGCAATGTCGATTAGTGTAGTTCGCCTAGAAATTTTATCAATTAGTATAATGTCTGGTCTATTATGAGCTACTGTCTGATCCGTCAGAACGGTTCGGTCCCAATATAACTTGAACTGGTTGTTCTCAAGAATAGGCTCCGGATTGTACTTGTAATAAGGCAATTTTCCTACCTTTAATAGGTTTAACTTTTGGAGTCTCTTAGCGGCTGAGTCGTGTCTTTCCTTATACTCGGTTGCGGCAAACACTTGGCATTCTCCAGTTATGTGCTGAATTGTCTCCAATGTTCGACAGCCATATCTGCATTGGTTATTTTCTATTGAGGAATCTCTAATGATGAACTTCCGATAGTTCTTCGTCGGAATAACCTGATCTTGGATAGCTAACAAGAAGCCCACCGTTTCCGGAAACATCTGTCCTGAAATCAACCAGTAGTTCGACGCTGAGTTGTCGACATTGTCCTGATTGACCTCATTTGGATGCCGTCCATGAAGTGGCTTCCGTAGCCAGGTTTGTAACTTCTCTTGGTCTGTTTGGTGGTGAGAAGTAATATCTGGTTCCCTCAACTGTAGCGGCGTTGAATCGTCTGCCTCGCATATTGCTCGATATAATGTGGAAGAGTCCGCTAACCTGTGGAAATATGAACGTAAGTTTATTATTTGTTGGTCGAGCTGCTTACCAATATCCACCAATCCTCTTCCTCCTTGGTGTCTTGAAAGCATTGTACGTTCAATAGCACTCCGAGGGTGATGTTTTTGTGCTTTTGTTGGGAGTGTCCTTATTTTTCTTTGCAGGTTTTGGATGTCCGTCCTGCTCCACTTTACAATTCCAAAAGAGTAGCTCAGCGCAAAGCAAGCATATGTGTTGAGCGCCTTAAACAACTACTATTTAAATTAGTTCGTAATACCCGCCTTACCCTCCTGACAAATTCGGTTGTCAATTCGGCCTTCATAGTGCGATGGTCAATTCTTTTAACCTGTTTCATACCTAGATATTTGTATGTTTGGTCTGCTTCCATTGCAGCTATAGTTTCACCGTTCTGCATTTCAAAAGTCCCCGGTTGTATCTTCCCTTTAACGATGTTCAAAATACGGCACTTGTCAAGTCCAAATTGCATTCCGATATCCCCGGAGAACTTCTCTACAATTTTAAGCATTTGTTTCAGCTGGTTTCTGGTAGCAGTCATCAGTTTAAGATCATCCATGTATAGAAGATGATTCACTCTGGCATTTCTTCGTTGTTATTTCTAACACTAAAGCCGTATCTGGTTGGGTTCAAATGGCGTGGGTTCATTGCAAGGCAGAACCACAATGGGCTAAGTGAATCGCCATACAATTAAATATTATTATGATTATTATTTATTGGAACATTTGATCTTCAAGCCTCTACAAATCTTTACAAAATAAAAAAACTATATTAAAAGTTGAATCTGAGATCTGCCAGTATCGTTAATGGACATCTTCTATCTGACCTTTGGTTTCAGTCCCTGATCTTACACAGTTCTTCTAGCACTGGTCAAGTTTCAGGTTTTCTTTCAAACTTAGTAGTCAGGACAGGAAGTCTTGCAGTAAGAGGATATATGTTTTGTGAAATATAATAATTGATGGATACATTTCGTAGTCGACGGGTAAGATGATGGCTTTTAGTTATACTACATAAAGCTGTGATTTCCACTATTTCAAGGTTGATCGGTGCTGGTTGGGTATATAGGGGCATGTATTCCAATTGACGTCAGTATATTGCTTTGTATATATGAGTTGCTATTTTTCTTGATGTCCCTTTTTTTTATATATCAGACTCCTAAAGTATTTGGCTCTTTGTATGCATTTTTGTTTAACAGTTCTAGAGTGCCAATTTATGATAAGAGTGTGGTCTACATTTAAACCTAAATATTTGACTGATGACTTGGTCTATTATTCTTTGTTGTTGAGTTATATAAAATAAATTAAATCCAGGGAAAGTACAAATATTTTAATCTCAATCAATAACCTCACAACAATAAAAACAATGACACTTTTTTTTACTTATACCTAAAATGACGACAAAGCATACTACGGACATTTTCGGTCTGACAGTTCAATTCAATCTATCATCCATTTTATTTTTTTTAATTCATGGGATTTAGCACGTTCACATGTGGCAAAATTGCTTATTCAAGAATGTTTACCTTAACCGTCAAAGTATGAAGTTAAAGTTCACATCGCCATTCACATCACTTTTCACATCATGCTTTCGAGGATACGGGCCCTGATATCGTGGGAAAACTATTATGTATCGATATCCGTCCACATACTCTCTTGTCTGCTCTTGGCCTCCAACAAAAATGTTCTTCGACCATCTGTCATTTTTCTTTCGAACAACATTCCCCGCCCATCTCCATTTCATCGATGTTACTGGTAATATATTTTATTGATCCATTGTCTCCTCTCACAATCTCTCAAAGTTACACATATTCCACTTTCCTTTATGCTATTGTCAGCTTTTCTGTTGTTCGTTTTACCAAAGTTTCCTTCTAATGTAACTATTGGGAGGACACATTAACCGAAGAACCTTACTTTTTAAATTATTTTGTATTTAGAATTAAATTTACTAAAAGTAGTCGAAGCTCGTGTATTTCTTCTCAGTTCAGAGTGATCTAGTATCATATATATATATATATATATATATATATATATATATATATATATATATATATATATATATATATATATATATATAGCTAACTGGCTGTTCTCTATTGTTACTTTTATTTTATTTACATTGTCTGGGACACCGATTTCTAGAGACTCATCTTTTACTTGTATCATTCCATCATTTATAGAGAATATTCTTCAACATCAAAGTAAACAATTTCGGAGAGATATTTCCCTGTCTCACACTTTTCTAATTTTAAATTTTCCAGTTATACGTTACAATCTAACACAGGGAATTGCTTTTTTTTCGATATTCTTGAATAGTTATGTCTATTTTTCGTCTGTCCTATAATTCTTGTCTGCATTTATAACTGTCCAATGTTCCTTCGTATCATACGCCTTTTCTGAGTCAACGTGATCTCATGTTTAACGTATTCTCAACATTTCTCAATTAGTATTTTGAAATCTTAGTAGTGGTCAATCGCTAAAACCTTAACCACAGTATCCCAGGGACAGAATAATAAATAATTTGAGTGACCTAAAAGAAATGCAAAGGAGATTTTTCCAATGAAGAAGCGAGGCCCCTTTAGATATTGAGCAAATACGAGTTTTTAATCAAAAACAAATGCTTAATTAGCTTCTAGCTGGTAAGGTTTTGCTTCTAAGATTATTGTAATTTTTTAACAATTCGAAGCCCATGTTCAGCTCTATTGTTGAGCCGAATTGACAGTCAGGAATAAGTTTTCACCTTCTAAGGCTAGTTTCAGTGGTTTTAGAAGAATCTTTTCAATTATTTTTGAGATTATTGGTAGCAAGCTTATTAGTCCTTATGGAGTCAGTTCCTTTTGTTTTTCCAATTTTGTGTATTCAAACAATTTATGAGACTTTGAACTGCCTGATAATGTGGTAAAAAATATTTAACAATAATGCAGAAATTATGACTTACTAGAGCATCCAAATTTAAATCTGGCTATCAGGTTTTCCTTGAGTAGCCCGTTTAAAGATTTTTATCTGAATATATATTAAAAAGCAGTGGAGATAGTATGCAGCCCTGTCTGACGCCTCGCAGAATTTTACTTTCTTCTGTGAGTTTTCCATTTAGCCTTACTGTTGCTTTCTGCCGCCAATATAGATTTTTAATAATTCTTACGTCTCTGCTGTCTACCCCTACGTTATTTAAAATGTCTATGAGTTTTCTGTGCTGTACTCTGTCGAAGGCCTTCTCGTAATCGACAAAACATACGAATACATCCTTGTGCTGGTCCCGGCATTTTTGCAGAAATTTATTTAGAGCGAATAAAGCCTTTCTAGTACCTAGGGCGTTTCTAAATCCGAATTGGGTTTCATCTAAATCTGCTTCGCATTTAGATCTTATCCTGCTGTGGATGATTCTGAGAAAGACCTTCAAAGTGTGGCTCATTAGACTTATTAGTCTGTACTCACTGCATCGCTTTGCTCGCTGTTTTTTTGAGATTGGGACGAATACAGACCTCAGCCAATCTTCTGGTATATCTCCAGTCGCGTAAACGGTATTAAACAGAACAAGATTCGGTTGGGACATTATCAGGCCCGATGGCTTTCCTGGTTTTTGCAGATCTTATGGCAGATAGAACTTCACTGTTTAGAATTTCCGGTCCCATGTCTATATTAGCGTCTATATTAGCGAGATCATCGGAGTTGTGTTCATTCGGTCTGTCATCATCAAATAATTCTTTCACATATTTAACCCATGTTTCAAAAATTTCTTTTTCGTCCAAGATAATTTTACCATCAGGGTCCACAAGGGTATTAGTGGTATTCTTATTATATAGACCTGCCATTTCTCTGACCTTTTTGTACATGTTGAATGTGTCATGTTTCCTTTCTAGATCTTCTATTTCGATACTCTTGTCTCTCATCCAGTTCTCTTTGGCTTTCCGAATTTTCTGTTTAATTTCTCTTTGTCTTCTTTTATATTCCACTCGATTTGGTTATCTATTTCGTGGCAAATTTCGCTGTAATTTGAAGAGAAACTGGGGTTTAGTTTATTTTGGAGTTATTAAAACTGGGTGTCTTGTATTATTAACAATTCTGCTAAATAAAAAGGTTATGATTGATAACGTCATATTATTAAAGAAAATATTTCTATCTCGTTTGATTCATCCTAGGACTAATTCCGAAATAGTATCAATTAACTCTGATTCGAATCTAATTACGCCAACTGGAACAATTGCCTAACCAGGCAGATTATGGTATATATTACATCGATATACAGGATGGTAATAAAGGCTCGTGTCTTTCACAGTGCATTTTGAAAAATAAAATTTAGATCTCCCAGAGATTTTTCATCAAGTAAGCGATTTTCCATAAAAAATGCTAATCTGTTTCTTTAGCACATCTCTGTGTGAAATCAAGCAGGAGATAAAACAGAGATTCAAGTGCTTTCTCGGTTGATTCTAACTAAACTGTCTCAGATGCGTGACAAAAAACATATATGTTTGTGCTTGCTCCTGAAAAAAGAATGCATAATGTGGTCAATAAACAAATATTACAAAAAAAAGTACACGACATCTCCTTCCTACACAATTAGTTCTCATTACATTACACGGTTTCAATCATACAAAAACACATTACATATTATGCCCGTATTCTAGTGAATAATAATTTTACTGTAAATTGTAGCTTTTGTCAGACCATAAAAACAGCTTTTTTTTATGTTAGTTCTTAGTAAGTTATCACTAAATAAATTATCCATAAAGTCATTATTTGATATTACAATTGTCAAATAAAAAGTTTTTGTTATAATTTTATGATTAATATTCACGTAACCTCAATAAATTTTACTGCATTACCATTTCCAATTGTAAGTTGTATCTCTAATAATTATCAAGTATAAACTTCCAGTACAGAATTTTAACCATTTTAAAAATAATGTTTTTTTTCTTTCAAAACTTTTATTCTAGAATAAACTTATGAGGCATACTACTTTAAATTTTCTTTCTCGGTGTTTTAGAATGATAAAAAAAACTCTGTTTTTCCTGCTACATATTTTATCTATTTCTTTTTAGAAAATTGTATCTTTGGGTACATTTTTAAAATATGTTTATCTGGAGCCTTCTGAACTTTTATTATTGTAAACCATTTAATAAAACTGTATAAAGTATGATGTATACCAAAATAATATTAACGGCAAAGTAGAAAATACCTCTTAGTAATCTTATAAATAATATTTAATAGTCGAATCCGCACACTAGTAAGACATTTTTCTTCCTAAAAGTAGTTCCTATTTTCTACCGACTTTTTATTAAAATTTTCATAATTTGTAATATGTTCTAGATAATAATTTATTGCCGACAACGTGAGCTCGTCAGTCAAAACAGTGATTAATAAATTTTAAAAAATTAGACAATCTTAGCGGCCAAAACTAGGCTCAAACCATGTTAAAATAAATTTAAAAACTTCAAAGTTATTAAATTCGGGTAGTGCAACGTCAGGTCTACATAATATAAACTGTTTAAACCATGTTTTGCTAATAAAATAGTAACAAATTTTTATTGGTGGTCATCAAAATGTTTTGAAATGTATGCGTGAACTTTTTTAATTGCGATTTAACTGTTTTTTTATGATGTAATTAAATTTAACTAACTTATTTTCGTTTATTATTTGAAAAGAGGTTTATATAATTAGTGTTACGTTAATATAAAAGTTACAGAAACTGTGAAGTGATCGCATAGTTGTTAAAAACGAGAAAAAGCTGCTTATCTGTTGTACATTATGTCTTAAATATGCACAACAAAATTTTATTTCTCGTAACTCGATACTGGCGATACCATGACCCACATACCCCATATTACTAAATTCACTTTATGGGGCTACTATTATTAATAGTAATGAAAAACGGAAGCACGGTTTATTACCATCACAGGATCGAATTCACACATCTACTAGTGGACAAGCGGTACTTACCCTTAAAATGACCGGGTCAAGTTCTTAGAACCACTTTTCTTATGTTTTCGAAATCGCTGAATACGACCATGAAGGTGGAGAAACTTTTAAAAACAAGAAAATTTAGTGGAAATATAGCAATAAAAAGTCATGAAAGAGGGTGTCTTCTGATTTTTTATGTCATCGACGTTATGACAACCTAGATATTTCTATCGAACAACCGCATGTATTGGGAAGCTTTGTTACCTCTTGAAAAATTTTCGTGTGTTGAGCGGTTTCGCCAGGAAAATTTTTTTCAATTACATGCATGCACCAATTAACTGTGGCTTTGTTACTATGATATCTAATAATTGTAAAAAACTCAAAACAATTAGTATGCAGGTAACATTACCAAGAAAAATAAAAATATATCTTAATATCTTCTGTCTTCTTAAAGACAGATTATTAAAATTGCTTTCAAAACGAACCTTGGCAAATATTTTAAAAATAATAAATTTAAGACCTGCAAAGAGCAAAAATGGGAAGTTTATAAAAAACTGTGATTCATACCAAAAAAGTTACATAGGTTAAATAGGCAGCACCATTAATATTAGAATTAAAGATAAAAAATGAGATTACTTACACAAAACACATAATTTAGCGTACGCAATACAGCTTTTATCTCAAAACTACAATTTTGATGAAGACTTCAAAATTCTGCATACCGAAAATTTTCATTGAGTGAGCGGTTTTGCCAGAAAAAATATTTTCTATTACATGCTTACACTAATTTGCTGTAATAATAAAATATTTTTTAAAATAAATGTTGGATGTACATGTATGTATTTTAAGAATATTGGAAAAACTACTTATTAACATTTTTTATCAGGTTAAATATCTCAAGATTATTAAAAAGGTTGCGAGCGTTTAAAATCATATTAATCATTCCTCGCGGGTGTTCACCCGAGTCTTGTATACTTCTGTTTTAAAAGCGTCCCATACAGTGTTGCCAGGCGTCCCGTATTAAACGGGACAGTCGGTATTTAAGGAATCGCCCCGCGTCCCGAGTAATAATACCTTTGTCCCGTATTTTCACGATTATCTATTCTAGTCGCAATAAAAAATATTTTTTAAAAATTACAAAGAAAAACCATGAAAAATATATACGTCAATCGATTTCACTTAAAATTTGAATATCGATATCTACCGCGTCGCTGATTCTTACCTAGGCCGTAAAATGGCCCTAATTGGAAGTAACAGTCGTTCGTATCCTATCATCACAAAACAGGAAAAAGAAGAAACATTATGTACGTGCTAATTGGTTGAAATGACTGTGACATTAAATCGATGGTGTCGGTCGCAACGGTGGTGTCATGTAAAAATTATAACTCGCCAAAAAATGATATTTTTCCTGAAATCTTAACAACATTTACCAAAATGTAAAAAAAAAAGTTTTTCTGGTCTTTTTGACCTAGTCTCGTATTTTAAAATAAAAAACCTGGCAACCCTAACCCCAGAAAAAAAAGTTACACATATTTACCTCTGGAGAACATGGTGCCTCATTGCCTCTTCCAATCCATCGGATGGGATATTGGACGGAAAAATAGGGTGGGGCACCATTATGCATATACGATACTTCTCGCCGAAGTAAAATTTTTCAGAAGAACTGGTAATGTATTTTGCAAAAAATTTAGATAAATATTTCCATTTATTCTGTCTGGAATCACAACAGTACCAATAAAGTAGCGATCAATAATACCTACCCAAACATTTGTTTTAAAGTTATGCTAATGGTGTACAACTTTAATGACATATGGATTTTCAACCGAATAAATATGTTCGTTGTGCAGGTTGGTGATTACAGATCTTGTAAAGTACCCCCTCATCAGTAAAAAAAAATTTTCTACCAAAATTTAAATCACGAATTCTTTTGTTTTGAATAAATTCACAAAATCTAAGGTGCATGTGGAGATCAATCGGTGAAAGTTCCTGACCCTTTTAGATGTGGTATGAATGTGACAGCTGTTCTAACAAAATATCATTTTAAAACTCTTTCCAAAATTTTCTCTTTTTTTTCGACTATTCCTTTAAATTTTCTCTCAAAGCTGCACATTTCTTGAAGATGACGCTCAATATTGGCAAATATTTGATGGTTTGGTATTAAGCAGTTAGGAAATCTCTCAATGTAAACCCTAACATTTCAACACCTATTTCTTTCACAAAACCCATACATCAGGGGCATCTCAACCTTCTCAAAGTGAGTGTAGTCGTCCATGTTTAATAGTAAAATAGGCTTAGAAATTTAAAATGTTGAACTTATTTAATCTATTTATTAGACAATGATGTCAATTTGTCAATAGTCAAATAATAGTCAAATTATTACGTGCCATAGCAACAAAGTCACTATAGAATTTATAGTTACAAGTATTCTTTAATATTACAGTTAATTGGTGTACGCATGTAATTAAAAATCTTTTATTTCTTGCGAAACCTTTAAACCAACCAAAAATTTTTTAGAGGTAAAAAGCTTCCAAATACATGCAGTTATCCAATAGAAATATCTAGGTTGTCATAAAGTTGATGACATAAAAACTGAGAAGAGATATTTAAAAGTGATGTCACTTTTATACCACTTACAGCCGATCGCTATAACACTAAAAAACGTCATATTATAGTGTTAGACCTCACACCAAAAAATCCTTAAGTTCATTTAACACGTTTTCAAGAAATTTGGGAAACATCAATATTTTCTTAAAAGTGTAACGTCTTCTACCGCCTAAACGAAGCAGTATCGGATATAACTAAGTTGACTTAAATCGAACTACTTTGACGTCAAGAGTTGGTTATCAAAAGTTGTACACGTATTGTCTGGACTCTCTCTCTCTCTCTCTCTCTCTCTCTCTCTCTCTCTCTCTATATATATATATATATATATATATATATATATATATATATATATATATATATATATATCTTCTTCTTCAGGCGCCGTCCTCGTTCCGAAATTTGGCTCAATCATCAAAGCTATGCGTACTATGCGTATCTTTGACACTGCAGATCTAAACAGTTGACAGTTGTTGCAATTGTACCATTCTCTTAAGTTCTTTAACCATGAATGCCTTCTTCTTCCTATGGATCTTTTGTCTATTATTTTTCCCTGGATAATTAATTGCAGCAACTGGTATTTATCTCCCCTCATAACATGTCCCAAGTATTGCAGTTTGCGTTCTTTATTAGTAAGTACTAATCCTTTCTCTTTCCGCATTCTTCGCAAAACCTCCACATTTGTTACTCTCTCTGCCCGCGATATTCTTAATATTCTACGGTACATCCACATCTCAAATGCTTCCATCCTCTTGGCATCAATCTTTTTCAATGGCTACGCTTCCATTCTGTAGTAAAAAACTGGCAGTACGTAACATCTCACACGGCGAATTTTAAGTTTAAGGCTTGGATTTCGTCTGCAGAACACCTGCTTCATTTTAATAAACGTAGCTCTAGATTTTTCCACTCTGATTCTGATTTCTTCAGAGCTATCGTTATTTTCGTTGATAACAGTTCCCAGGTAATTATATTTTCTCACACGTTCAATTCTTTGATCATGCACGGTTATGTCAGGGAAGTTTTGTGGTGATTTAGATACCACCATTATTTTTGTTTTACTGATGTTAAGTGATCCGTATTCTTCACTGCATTCTACTATTCTGTTAATTAGTATCTGAAGATCCTCCGAAGTTTCTGCAATTACAACCGTGTCATCGGCATATCTCAAGTTGTTTATTGGGATGCCATTTATTTTAATACCTATATTTTGCTCTGAAAGTGCTCTGTTTACGATGTCTGAGTATAGGTTGAATAAGATTGGTGAAAGTATACATCCCTGTCTTACGCCCTTCTTAATCTCGAGTTCCTCCGTTGTCTCTTGCTCTATTCGAATATTCGCTTTCTGGTTATAGTAAATCTTGGAAATAATCCTGAAGTCTTTTTATCCAAGTTTTTTTCTACCAGCAGTCTCATTAGATGATCGTGACGTACTTTATCGAACGCTTTATTGTAGTCAATGAAGCACATATACATATCTTGGTTCATATCTAGACATCTTTGGCACATGACGTTAAGTGCAAATAGTGCTTCTCTTGTTCCAAGCCCGTTCCGAAATCCGAATTGAGTATCACCAATATCCACATCTAGTTTTCTGTGAATTCTTGTGTGAATCACTCTGAGGAATACTTTTAATGTGTGTCCCTTTAGGTTTATTGTGCGATGGTCAGTGCACTGTTTTGCGTTTGCCTTTTTTGGTATGGTGACAAAAGTTGACAGTAGCCATTATTTTGGTATTTCTCCTGTTTAGTAAATACAGTTAAAAAGGTCGACAAGAATATTCACTGATTCACCTTCCACAAGCTTGAGAAGTTCCGATGTAATCCTATCTGGACCCTGTGATGTACCATTCTTCATTGTTTTTATAGCGTATAGTATTTCTTCTTTAGTTATGGCTGGTCCTTCGACGCCTTGTATGTTATCTATATTAGATTATTGTCTTTCATCGTCGAACAAATCTTCTACATAATTATTCCAAGTCATAAGCTTTTCTTGTAGATCCGTTATTATTTCTCCATTTGCGTTGCATAATAGATTGGGATGTTTCCATTTTTGTATACCTGCCAATTCCTTTATCTTTTTATGTAAATTAAAAGTGTCAAGTTTTAGTTGCAGTTCTTCAATTTCCTCGCATTTTCTTCCATAAAAAGTTTCTTTTGCTGTCCTTATTTCATTTCTGATTTGTTTGTGTACTTCATTATGTTTGTATCTGCATTTTTCCTTGCACTGTCTTCGCTCTTCCATGAGTCATAAGATTTTTTTTGTTATCCTCTCTTGTTCTTTTTTCTGCTTCTCTCTGGTAAGAATACTCTGGGCAAGTTTTATTATGGCCTCTTTTAAATTTTCCACTTATCTTCTACAAGCGTACACACATATGTATATATATATATATATATATATATATATATATATATATATATATATATATATATATATATATATATATATATATATATAACTTTGGGAAATTGTAGTCACTTATTACTCATGGTATTACAAAATATAGTTGATAAGGAAGTTTTCTGGGAAACTCCAGCTCTTCATGTCTTATAAAAAAAGTTATACATTGTGAAAATTGAGCGCTGTGTCCGAGCGAACGCATTAAGTAGCATTTATCACCGCAGTAACGGTAGGTAAATACAACCGCCTGATAATTGGTATGTTTGAGTGATATATTACTTAATAATATATTGAAATGGGATAATAAAAGGTATTTAAATAATATATATGATAGTAATTAATGAATCTACAACTCGCAATTATATGAAAACCACTGAAATTCTATGAAACTAATCGTTTATTATATTAGCAAACGAATGATTGCAGTTACATATATCACAGCATTTCCAGTTAGACAACATACAGGGACAAATCTCTGTTGAGCAAGCCCTTTTTCCACTGCAGGAACACACATATTATTTTAATGTTTGTACTGCAGTGGGTCCATCGTAATAACCAATTACTTTATTCTCTAATTGACGTGCCGATTAGTTACACTAGTTTAAATGATGCAGTTAGAAGAGGATATCATAGGACTGGTGTGGGTATAGAAAATTTAAAGAACTCGCATGATTTAACAACATACTTTCAAATATAAACAAAAATATTATCAAGTTATTCAGGATTCGCACCAATGATGTTAATTCTACGTGTCCAAACTCTTGGCATTTTAAAAGTTTAGATATGTTATCGCGAAATTCCAAATTATGTCCTAAACTAATAAGTATATTGTTTCAGCACTGCACAATGATAACTAAAGCAATAAAGCCAACTGAACCTACATCGTTTAGCAAAATATATCAGATTTCTATAAACAACATTTTTAAAAACCACAAAAGAATCAAAAGCGATATAATAGTCAAATGAGGTAGTTATCATTCATACGTCTGCGTTTGCCTTCTGCGGCGATAAGCACGTGCAGAACGCAGCACTCAATTTTCATTGCAACTTTTTTTCTTTGAGATAAAAGAGCTGAAATTTTCCAGAAAAGTTCCTTATTAACTATATTTTAAGATTCAATATTTGGTTACTCGAAATTCACAACGTCATCACTCAACTTTTACGATGGTGTATATGGCGCGTCAAAAACCTGATGGAAACTCCGGCCAGCCTTACTTTTGAGTTAATACCATGAAGAATAAATAGCTAAAATTTAAAGAAGAAATATATGTAATTGCCTGCGATCTAAATATAAAAAATATGAATTTTTTTCTAATTTTTTACTAAATCTTTTTTTAAAATTTTCCCTATTTTTAAAGGAAAAATGACTACATATTCATATCCAGCGACTTTTATAAAGTGGTTCGAAAAACTGCAACGCCGTAGTAACATACTGCTATTTCTAAGAAATTTTTTGGGAATGTCAGGCTTAGAGTTACCGATTGACAAAAATTTTTCTAACATATCCAGAATTTTTGTCCTCTCTCAGGAAAACAGAAAAAGAAGTGTAATTATCAAGATTTTTTAAAATTGAAAGAGGAAATGATAAGTAATAAAAAAATATAATTATAAGTCATTCTAATAACAAAAAATAAAATAAGAAAATAATATGAATAAATTAATATTGTTTTCATAAGAAACAAAATTTCAAAAACAACACCACGTTTACTTTTTTGACAGTTTCAAAACAGATATATCAAAAAACTGATGAAAGGCTCTCTTTTTAGATACAGTGAACTCTCTCTTAACGGACACCTCTATTCAATGGACACCTCTTCTATATGGGCAATTTTTGAGACAAAAACCATTCGTATATACCAGTCTGTACTTTTAAACCTCCCTCCAATGGACGCTCTCAACAACGGACACGGACAGTAAATTATTTATAAAAAATAATTCCAACGGACAAATATTTTACTATTTTCCTTTCAATATTTGCCTAAATTTTAAATTTTATTAAAGACACATTTTATTTGCGTAAATACCCACAAAATAGGCGGCAGCCAGGTATATTGGTAGGTAATTAGGGTTTTAGGGTTTTCCAAGGAATTTTATTGGTGCACGTGAATTCTATTAAGCACATTTTACTTTATTATGTACGTATTGTTAAAACTGCTGCGGAAAGGATAATATCATTTTAGTTGCATAAACGTTTTGTGACGCGAATAACATGGCTACCAACAAAAGAAAGTTTTTAAGTTTGGCAGAAAAAGTCGATGTAATCCATTATGCGAATACGAATAAGTTAAGTGTTACAGTTAGCAGAAAAGTTTGGAATTGGAAAAAGTCAAGCTAGTGAAATTTTAAAACGTAAGAGTGATATAATTAAGCAGTTTTCTGAGAGCGGAAACACCGAAAAGAAAAGGAAATTTTTGAAAACTGAGGGTGCTGCATTAGATCAAATTGTTTTCGATTGGTTTTGTAAAGTGCGTTCTAAAAACATTCCTGTTTCTGGTAAAATTATTCAAGAAAAAGCATTAGAAGTTGCAACGGAACTAAATTTTGACATGAAGGCTTCCAGCGGATGGCTCGAGAAGTTTTGTAAGCGGCACAATATTTCCTTCAAATCTATATGTGGCGAAGCAGCGGCTGTAGATTTATCAGTGGTTGCTGACTGGAAGAAAAAACTGCTCACTATAATGAAAGAATACTCTCCTCGTGATATTTTTAACGCAGATGAGACGGGACTATTTTTTCGTGGCTTGCCTAACAAAACATATGCTCTGAGAGGAGAAAAATGCACTGGAGGTAAGGCTTCCAAAGACAGACTCACAATTCTGTTTTGCACCAATATGATTGGAAACAAAGAAAAGCCACTGGTAATTGGAAAAAGCAAGAATCCTCGTTGTTTCAAGAACTCCTATGTAGAAAAATTACCTATCGAATGGTATTACAATAAGAAGTCATGGATGACAAGAGAAATCATGACAGATTGGCTAAATAAATTTGACAGAAAAATGCAGAGAGAAAATCGAAAAGTACTTTTGTTCCTAGACAATGCTGCGTCTCATCCACAACTTGTATTATGTAATGTTAAATTGATATTTCTGCCGCCTAATACTACATCTGAATGCCAGCCCCTCGATCAGGGGATTATAAAATGTTTCAAAAGCTACTACAGAAAGTTATTGATCCGAAGACTGCTATCGTCGATAGAAGAGTCTGATTCTATAGGGGAACTTGAGAAGTCTATTAACGTTACCAATGCCTTGATTTGGACTGTAACTGCATGGAAGGAAGTACAACCGAAAACTATCAACAATTGCTTTCTTAAAGCTGGATTCGGTACACAGGACAACGTTGAGCCTGAAGAAGATTCCGAGGACGATCTGCCACTTTCTGAATTATGGAAAAAAAACAAACACTTTTCCATTGATTTATTAAGTTATACGGAAATTGATGGAACTTTGTTGACTGAAAATCCCGATTTAAGTATTCAAGAGTGTGTACGTGAGTTTCAGGTGAATCAGGTTGTTGAAACATTATCTGAAAGTGAAAGTGACGACGAAGAAACGAATACTTCGAATATAAAAGACATTAATGAAGCCTACCAAAAACTAAAAGACATTGAAACATTTTTTGTATGGGAAATTCTAACATTGCACAACAAATCTCCCAAGCTGTAAGTTCAGTAGAAACCCAAATTGTTAAAAATAAATTAAATGGCCTTAAGCAAACCACCCTTGAAAGTTTTTTTTTTAAATAACAAATGATTTATGTGCATATTTTAATTACATATACATAGGTTATATACATATTTAGTATTAAAAACTTGTGTTTTTGCTAACTAACATTTAAACATTGACTACATATACGTAATATACATGTTTAAATATTTGAAGTTTATTTTATTTTCTCCATTCAACGGACACCTCCATTCAAAGGACACTTTATGCTACACAAGTGCTGTCCATTCAAGAGAGAGTTCACTGTATTTAAAATTATATTTTAAAGGGAGAAAGAATAGTCAAAAGATATTTTAATAACACTAGGAATTGAAAATCATCTTTTTTGAGTTTAGACTATATCTAATTAAAATTATTAACCGACGTTTTGCCTACGATTAAATGAGGCATCTTCAGGCATCTTTACCCCAAGAGATGTAGGCGAAACGTTGAATAATAATTCCAATTTTACACGGTCTAAACCCAAGAACCATGATTTTGACCAAAGCTGTGAAGGCTATCGTTCTTTAATGACACTAGGAATTATTAAAATTAAATATAAAATAAATGTTAGTTTAAAAATTCTGAAAATCATTTTCTAAATCTAATGATTAGTAACATAGTTATGGAGTTATAGAGTTATGAGATCATGGGGTCATAGGGTTATAGGGTTATTGAGTCATGAAGCTGTGGTTGAAATAAATTGGCAAGACCACAAGTTCTTCGGCTATGAATGATTGAGTATGGCGATTTCAGTACCATGATTATTCGGTTATAATCATGGGGTTATTGGGTTATGGGGTCTTTGCATTATGAAATCTTTGCATCATAGAGTTATTAGGGGTTTAACAGCGTTTAATAATACTTAATTGTCTTAATTTTGAGGAAATCTGAGGTTATCGCAGAATCCTGACGTAATGGGGTTTAATGAACCCGGATTCAGATTCAACGACCCCAAATACATATAGTAGACATAATCAGAACCCTAGGCCATAATTTTTTTTATGTGTGTATAATCATTAAAAAGGAACACCTAGTTTTACAAGATAAATTGTGCAAAAATACAACAAAAAATATACATCTTGTTCACTTACATGGACAACATTAATTGTTCTCTATTCGCTTCGCCTTTTATAACAAAATGTACCGAAAATAAACAGAGAGGTATTTAAATTTCCCGTCTTGAGTAGTAAGCAAACAATTATTAGATGGCGCTTCTTTTAGTACCAATGCTCATGAGTTATAGTTACCTCTCTAAGACGTTGTTTTATTCTCTCTATTTACTTCATTTTGAAAGCTCAAGTTTCACTTTACAAAATTGTTTTACGTAATAAATTTAAGTAATTTGTAAATGAGTTTTGTTTACATCTACTATATAAATATAGCGACAAAATAATGGAAAGTATGTAATTTTTATATTAGTTTTTACGCTGTACCCTCAAACTATTTTATCTTTACCCCTGATAAATAAATCAAATTTCTCGATAAACACTCTGTCATGGATATAAATAATCCCTCAGGGTTAAAGGTAAAACATTTTGTGCGTATGTTTCTCTTTTACTACTCAACCTTCAGAATAATAATTTTATATCAAGAGAAAAAAACAGTAAATTTGAAATAATGCCTAATTTCAAAACATTTTATGACCAGCCCATGCATATATAAGTTAATATACGTTAAACATGTTCAAAGATATTAAATATAAGTTAGATGAAGTTGTATATTTTTAGATTCTACGAATTTTTATAGACTACGAGGACATTAATATTGTTAATTTTTTTATGTTCTCCGTTATTTTGGTGCTATTACACCTTTAGTATTAATAGTGTAGGTTATTTCTTAAGGTTCCTTATTAATTAAAATTAAAAATTCAGGTTTCCTTGAAATCAGCAAAATAGTGTTGAAAAAGCAAACAAGTTGATATATCCTATTTAAAAAATTTCGTACTCAGTAGCTTTTTAACTTCTTAAAATTAAAATGTACAGGGTGAGTCAACGATTGGATGAAGTAGGTTTGTGCCTTTTCGGTGAAATTAACAAAGAAACTATATTTATTGTTTGATACAGTTTATTTTTACGCAGGTTCTAAAAATATTTAGGACTCTACAGGGTGAGCCAAAAAACTAGGACAGCATAAAGTTGTATTTTTTTAAATAGAACACCCCATATACGAATCGTATTTTCGATTTAGCTTATAATTTTAAATCTTTTTTATTAAGGGTTTACTATAACAAAACTTTATAATTTCTGAGATAATTAAGTTTAAAGAAAAAAAGTCACATTTTCAAGCATCAATTCAATCCTAAATAACGTTTTCAATTTTGTGACAAATATATTCAAATTTGGAATTTAGCAAGGCCAAGGACAAGTTAACATAATTTTTACCTAATATTTGCAATAAAAGCTACAGGCTGTTGAACACATCGGCTCAAATTTGAAAAAGTTTAAATGAATAAATATATTTTTTTTAAATGGTACACCCTGTATATTTTCATGTTATTTAATAGAGTAATAAAAACCCTAAAAGTTTTGTTCGATATATCCTATACCTATTTATAATAGTTTTTGAGATATTTCAGTTTTTCTTATTTTCCATACTTTTTTACAGAAATAGTCTTCATTATCATAGTAGCCATGTAAAATAATAAAAAGGAACTACAGAAACAAACAGAATGTGGTTAAATATGATGAAATACATTATTCGTTATATTACAACGGCAATAGTTTAATTAAACATAATGTGAAAAAATTAACACAACAATAACGACAAGGCAAATACATATTTACTTTTATACTAAATTGAAACAAGAACATTACCTATTAAATACTGAGATTAATTATTTCTTTTTAATAAGTGTTCGAATAAACGACCCTCTTGTGTAATGCACAAATTTAGTCTTTTTTGCAGATTTTCTCGGACTCTGGACAAAATTAGTGGCGTTATTGTTCTACAGGTATCCCTAATCCTGTTTCGCATATCTTCCACTGTTGTTGGTGGATTAACATACACCTTATTTTTAATATAACCCCATAGGAAGAAATATAATGGGGTGATGTCGCAAGACCTTGGTGGCGACTCAATGAAACCCCCAAGTCCAATCCATTTTTGCTGATATCGTTGGTCCAAAAACGCACGAACTTCACGATGGTAATGTGGAGACGCACCATCGTGCTGGAACCACATACTGTCGAGCTCATCCCTATCGAGATCTTGAAGCAGTTGGGGTAGTTCTTCTTGTAGAAAGTTCAGGTAACTATGGCCATTTAGTGGTTCATTAAAAAAGTGGGGTCCAATAATTCGATTATGATGAATACCACACCAAACATTTAATGACCAGTGGATTTGATGTTGCACCTCTCTAATCCAAAATGGGTTTTCTGTGGCATAATAATGAATGTTTCGTCTATTTACGGCACCGTTACTTCTAAAAGTAGCTTCATCACTAAACATTACCTTGCATAATAAATTTGGATTTAATTGAATCTCCGAATTTATTGTACGACAAAAGTTTACACGACTTTCAAAATCCTGTCCATGCAATTCTTGGTGTAATTCCATGTGATATGGATGATACCTATATTTCTTGGTAGCACGATTAGCGGTGGATTGTGATGTTTCACATAATGCTGCTAACTGACGGCTACCAATATAAGGATTTTCCTGAACATTTAACAATACTTGTAGTTCTTTTTCTTCATTAGTTACTGGTTTGTTGACCACTTTACGTTTTGGATAATCAACAGTACCAGAAGAATCAAATCTTTGCATTAAGTTTTAAAAAGTATGGGTATTAGGCTGGCGTCGATCAGGCAATTTTTTTGAGCCTCTCCTATTGTATAAATCATATCTATTAACTCATTCTTTGGAAAATTCATTTTACAATATAAGATGAATGCAAAAAAACCAAACTACACTACATAAAAACCAAAAGAAGCTATTGCGGTTATAAATTTCACACACAGAAAAATGTTCTTTTACATTGTTTTTGCCATGGCTACTATGATAATGAAGACTATTTCTGTAAAAAAGTATGGAAAATAAGAAAAACTGAAATATCTTAAAAACTATTATAAATAGGTATAGGATATATTGAACAAAACTTTTAGGGTTTTTATTACTCTATTAAATAACATGAAAATATACAGGGTGTACCATTTAAAAAAAAAGATATTTATTCATTTAAACTTGTTCAAATTTGAGCCGATGTGTTCAACATCCTGTACCTTTTATTGCAAATATTAGGTAAAAATTATGTTAACTTGTCCTTGGCCTTGCTAAATTCCAAATTTGAATATATTTGTCACAAAATTGAAAACGTCATTTAGGATTGAGTTGATGCTTGAAATGTGACTTTTTTTCTTTAAACTTAATTATCTCAGAAACTATAAAGTTTTGTTATAGTAAACCCTTAATAAAAAAGATTTAAAATTATAAGCTAAATCGAAAATATGATTCGTATATAGGGTGTTCTATTTAAAAAATACAACTTTATGCTGTCCTAGTTTTTTGGCTCACCCTGTAGAGTCCTAAATATTTTTAAAATCTGCGTAAAAATAAACTGTATCAAATA
Source organism: Diaprepes abbreviatus (assembly GCA_034092305.1). NCBI lineage: Eukaryota > Metazoa > Arthropoda > Insecta > Coleoptera > Curculionidae > Diaprepes > Diaprepes abbreviatus. The sequence goes on along the minus strand of JASJET010000200.1, from coordinate 16,712,602 downwards.
ATAAATATAGTTTCTTTGTAAATTTCACCGAAAAGGCACAAACTTACTTCATCCAATCGTTGACTCACCCTGTACCAAAGATGAAATAAAACAATCACCCTCTACAATTATTTCTCTAATTGGCAAAATCAGCAAAGATTTTTGCAAATTTCACATCCTCAATTATGGCTAACGAAACGACTTTAATAGCGGACGAAGTTAAAGGGAAAACCGGAAACGGTCCATACGAGGGTTAAAAATCCTGAATAAAACGGTCCAATCTGGGAATATGTCTATTAAACCCTTTTTGGTTGCTAAGGGTAACTAAAATTGTTATCTTATAGATCTTTTCATCCGTAGGAGATATTTCCATCGCTATTTTATTAAGGTATCTAATCGAGCTTCCTGCACAGTTTCAGATTGAAGGTTAAATTGAACTTTTGCGGTGCGCATTTTTTTCACTAATTTATTTTGTTTTGATTTATTTGTTCTTTCTGCCCTTATTTAACAATTTCTATTTAAAATAATCAGGATTAATATTATACCATTGGTGTAATAATCTCAGAAAAATATAGATTTTTATACTTATTCCTCTTCACTTTGTAAGCTTCTACTGGAAAAACAAATTTAGGGATATTAAATTTTAGGTTATGTAAGTATTGAAGGGTTTTCACAACAGATAGAGATCTATAAAGTTTTATGGTTGATTCTGATGTATTTTGAGTTACTGAATCCGACTCTTCAACGTGACAAGCGGTTACGTGATGACAGTATTTTCAAAAATAAAAACAAAAGTTAATTGCAAGCAGAGATATTGTAAGATTAATGCAAAATTACTGAAGAAATGGCATTGAAGCGCAGCACTCCAACTTATTTTAAAAGTAAAAGTTTACTCTAAGATAATATGCTATTGTCATCCGTGGTAGCGACGACACTCTCTTGAAAAGTTTCAATGTCATTATCTCATACCCACCTTGGGCATGAAAACTTGAAAACTGTAACTCCAGAAAAGCGTACTCGGCGACCCAAAAAAAGCCCTAAACTAATTATCAAAGTAAAATTTAGAGTTTTTTAAAATTCAGATCAGCTATTTTCAATCCGCCGGCGACTGTAAAAATTTTAAAATTATGATTCTATATTCGTATTCAGTAAAACCCTTAATTACAAACCCAACTCGTACTTTTATGACACAAAATTATTTTTTACACTTTTTAGCGACCATCTTCGATTCGCCATCTTGAAATTTTAAAAAGTTAAAGGTAAATTTTTAATCGGTCACCTCAAAAACATTTGAGAAGTGAATTGAAAGAGTTAAAATTATGTTATTATAAAAGATTAAATGTAGCAATTTTTTTTTTTGTGACAGACATAGTTGCTCCGCTATTTTGAAAATCCAAATATACCATACGGCATTAAAAAGTAAAAGGCTTAGCGAATATTTTAAGCCCAATAGTGAGGGTGATTTAACAGGTAATGGTATATATCTTGTCGTAGTAATGCCCCTGATGTTAAGGGCATATAACTAACGAACTATTTGCGACCACCTAAAATGTACGGATGTTTCGTCCCGATACTGATGGTGGACTCATCACTGGGATCCACCGGTATCTTTCCCAGACATCCTTGTACTTTCCACAAACTTGGATCTCTATTTAAGTTCAGTTTTGCCGGAAAGCGGTGGTACGATGTTGGTTCCACAACATGCCCCCCCTAAGGCATTTGCTTTCCGACTTTAACTGTCGGACAGTCCAAGCCGTTAGAAAGCACAGGCTTGAAAAGGAAGTGGAACGGACATCCTAGATGGTCTTTCCAAAGTAGGGTACCGGCTTTAGCACAAAGCCACGACTCGACGGTCTTCCATCTTGTCGTCCCTGCTCCCGCGCCATGTCATAGTAATGCCCCTGATGTTAAGGGCATATAACTAACGAACTATTTGCGACCACCTAAAATGTACAGATGTTTCGTCCCCATACCGGTGGTGGACTCATCAGTGGGATCCATCGGTATCTTTCCCAGACATCCTTGTACTTTCCACAAACTTGGACCTCTATTTAAGTCCAGTTTTGCCGGAAACCGATGGTAAGATGTTGGTTCCACAACAATATATATATATATATATATATATATATATATATATATATATATATATTTATTTATTTTCTTGATTCTTGAACCATAGATTATATCATTTTCCTTTATTTTGTCTTTTCTTGGGTGTACCTTCTATATTTAACAAAAAATGCAAACAACTTACGTTTCGCCCTTTATTTAAGACATCCTTGTACTTTCCACAAGCTTGGACCTCTATTTAAGTCCAGTTTTGCCGGAAACCGATGGTAAGATGTTGGTTCCACAACAATATATATATATATATATATATATATATATATATATATATATATATATATATATATATTTATTTATTTATTTTCTTGATTCTTGAACCATAGATTATATCATTTTCCTTTATTTTGTCTTTTCTTGGGCGTACCTTCTATATTTAACAAAAAATGCAAACAACTTACGTTTCGCCCTTTATTTAAGATATTTTAAATTTTTATGAGATTTTGGCGAAACGTCAAGTCCGCATCATATGGGATTTTTTGCATTACCAGCTTTATTCGCAATTTGACTTTGTCATCAATTGTTGCTTCGATCGAGATGAAAATATAGCAAAAAATAGTAATCACGTGTTCAGCATTATCAGTCAAATTTTAATTTATTTCGAAAAAAAAAATATTAAAAAGTGGGGTTTATCTCAAAATATCGAAAAAATATTAGAACCAGTTTTTATAAATGCAATTTTTAGCCCATGTGCATAATTTCAGCTGTGTAAGATAATTTAGATTTTTTGTCCATTTTTTGTAAATTGCAGCACTGTTGCAAGATAACACTCAACACAACCTACATAAAACTTCGTAGTTTTGACAATGCTTCATCCCAGACATATTTTGTTTAAAGTAGCGCCATATTAAATGTGTGCTTTTCTACAAAATTTGGTCACATGTTTGTTTGTTTTTGACCCTGTACAAGGAGACTTCGTAAAATAACTATTTTTTAAAAAGTAGTTTGTCTCTAAAAGTAATACACATTATAATTAAGACAAATAAGTACACAATGTCATCAATAAAATCTGCGTTAGATGGAAAATAAATTTTTATTTAACTTTACGTAAAGTTTATCTAGTTTCAATGATTTAATTTAAAACTCCATTATTAAAATTTGTTATGGAACTATGTTATTAAAAAAGTTAAAATTGTCTTTTCTTATTTAAGTGCAGTTTCTAAAAAATTAATTAGTATTGTACCTTACGATGATGCATCAAAAACAAATTAGTCGTAAAACAAATGATTAAAAAGATCATCAAGCCCTTGCTTTAATAATGACAGTCAAATCGCTTCCTCTTTGTTACAGTGACTTTTAATTAATACTGCATATTAAATAAAAAAATGTTAACTTTACAGGAAAAAATGTTAACTTTACAGGAAAAAATTGAAATTGTATTAATATGTGTTGAAAACACAAGTCATTGTGTAGTTAACAACAAGGCATCCAGGCAAAAACGTGCAAGAATCTATTGTGAGTAGAATTATGATGAATTTTAAATCAACTGGATCGGTGGAAAGTTCATTTAAAAAATATCACAAACCTATAAAACATAGTGAAAAAGTCCAATTAAATGTGTGCTTAGATGTTGTGGAACATGGTCAAACTAGTATTAGACATGTTTCTTGCAGAAGTAACGTTCAAAGAGAGGTTGCAAGGAAGATTTTGTAAAAAAATAAATTTAAACCTTATAAACCGAAATTTATTAATACCATTAAGGAACAAGATTTTGACATATGTTTGGGATTCTCTTTTTGGTACCAGGGGGAAAAAGAAGAAAATGTGCCCTTTCCCTTTCACGTTTTATGGACCGACGAGGCAACTTTCACTTCAAACGGCGTTGTTAGTTTTCAAAAGTGTAGATGGTGGGCTCTAGAAAATCTAAATTTTATAATAGAATGCAGAGACTAGTATTCCTTTAAAACAAATGTGTGTTGCGGTGTTTTAAAAGATCAAGTTGGTCCTTATTTTTTAGGGGTAATTTATATTCTGAAGAATACCTAAATCCTTGAAGTTTTGGACAATATGCCTATTGAAATGAGACATAACCTATGGTACCAGTGTGACAGTGCTTCCATTCATAATACAAGATAGGTTCAACAACGCCTCTTGGAAATATTTAAGGGTACAGTAATTGGGCTTAATAAGAAACAGTACTGACCGGCTAGGTCTCCGGATTTAACCCCACTTGATCTTTTTCTTGTGTAGTAACTTAAAACAAAAACAAAGACCTTTCTGTAATGTTGATCGTTTGGAAACGGTAATTCGAAACTGAATTTTAGAAATAGGGACCCTTAGTATCAGAAACTCCATTACAGATGTGTCAAGAAGAACAATTATTTATATTGAACGCAATGGAAGGCACACAAAAATGTAATTCTAAACTTTTAGTTTTAAGAATTGCTTTTAATTTAATATTCAAATGCCAAAAATAGTTTGTTATCAATTAAAAAGGTGGAACTTTAAATGAGCTTAATTTTTATATTATGATTTTTTTTATTACAAAATTTCCGTCTTTTTAATTACACAATTTTTTTTAATAATAATGTGTGTTACTTTTAGATAGAAATACGTTTCCAAAAATAGTTATTTTATGAAGCTTTGTTATACAGGGTCAAAAACAAATAAATTTTACATCACATGTGACCAAATTTTAATAGCCCTATTTGGATTTTGTAGAAAAACATCCATTTAATATGGCGCTACTATAAACAAAATATGTCTGGAATGAAACATCGTTAAAACTAAAAGTTTTATGTAGGTTGCGTTCAGTCTTATTTTGAAACAGTGGTGCAATTTACAAAAAATTGGCAAGAAATCTAAAATATCTTTTACAGCTGACATTTTGCATATGGGCTAAAAATTTAGAAAAACTTTTTCAAATAACTTTTTTCGATATTTTGAGATATAACCCTACTTTTGTTTTTTTTTTTTGGAAAAAAAAATTAAAAGTTGACAAAAAATTGACTTTACTGGTCACACTGTATATATATATATATATATATATATATATATATATATATATATATATATATATATATATATATATATATATATATATATATATATATATATATTCAGATAAGTCACCAAGGACACACTGGAAGGTATACTTTGCTCACTGACAGAAATTAAACTGAACTATAAGAAATTTTATAGTTATATATATATATATATATATATATATATATATATATATATATATATATATATATATATGAAGTAAAATGCGAACAGTAAATGCAAACTTCTCTCCATCATATCCTTTCTGTGTTAGAGGTTGCACAGTGAGAATAAATTGTTATGGAACGCAATTCATCCTATTCCACCACTATCGAGATGATGGCCTACCTGTACCACCATACCGAGAAGAAAGTCAAAACTTGCCCTCCCCGCCACAGTGATACGGCAGAGGTACATGTTTCGTCTCTACTAGACTCATCAGGGTACCGACATGCACCTGGCTGTGCAAAGGACACAACTACAACGGCATGATGTGGATATATCCACTGCTATTGCATCTCACTCGGAGGAATCCGTGAAAGCCGCATAAACATATATATATATATATATATATATATATATATATATATATATATATATATATATATATATATATATATATATACTAAGCCTAGTACAAAATCATTAACTGAAATCACAGCTAATAATCACCAGTAAGGCAGGAACAGAAAAATATCGGCCTCCGCTCTGTATAGTTACCTTCAATCTATCTAAAGCACCAAGTTCCACGTGACAAAGATAGCAAATAGGCGAAAGTAGCGACCATAAAATTCCAAGCTTGGTAAACCATGTAACCGAGGGACTACAAGTTCACGGTTGCCCCCTTTTTTATGAACCCACGCTCCCACAACCACTTCACACACAGGCGAACGCAATAACCATTAAATCCCAAGCTTGCTATTCCACGTAGCCAGTTCACAATTAATTAATGAATAATTAACGTTTCTGAACATACGTTACGATTGGCGTGATGGTTATGACTTAAGTAACATGAATGAAAAGAGAAAATTTAATTATATCGATTAGTCATAAAAACATAAAAATTTTATAAAACAATTGCTATATTTTTCTTCAATGCAAAAACACTTAATTTAAAAAACTCGATAACTTTGCTGAAAATGATTTTTGTCGAAAAATGGCAGAATACATGTAAATTCTTTTGGTTTCTATAATAGTGTATTTCAATAGGAAAGCATTTTTTTTTTTTTGAAAAAACCTCATTACATGATTTAAAATGGAATCGGTCATTCAAAAAAGAAAAAAAATTATTATTTCTCCCCGTGCCTTTTAGCACCCACGAAAACAATTGCACTGCAAAGGCTCTAAGCTCAACTTTACAATCTCGATAACTTCCTTGAAAGTGATTTTTTCGCTAAACAGCAAAATAAGTTAAGGCTTTTTGGATTCTAAAATAATATATTTGACCGAGAAAACATTTTCTTTTTTAACTATTTTCACTGCATAATTTTGAATGAACTTAGTCTCATGTTGAAGATTCGGATATAGCAACGCAAAACATTTTGGAATCAACCACCAAACTTTCACGGACTATGGAAAACCTTGAGCACTGTTACACTATTATGAGCTGATAGAAGATGCAGAAACGACATTACTTTACATTACTTCCTAAAAGGCATAAAATAGTTTCACCACCTTCAAACGCAGAAGCATTGTCAATATAATAAACAAACAGCTTCTATAGATTATTAAATTTTATGCATGAAATATTTAAATTAATTAAATATTCATTAAAAAAAACTAGGCTCTTAAGTAAGTTAAATTCATAAAGCCATTCTATCTTTAGCATATTTTTATTGATTAATCTTCTTAAGAGACCGTATTAATTAATCTTAAAAAAGGAGCCTTAAGAAGAAAAAGCAGAACAATGGTATAAAATACAAAATGATTAATTTCAATAATGCCTGTGTCAGTTTTAAAAGCAAAAAACGTGTTTGTACGTCTGTTTTGTTGTGGGCTGTTTTTCGAGTTAAATGACAAATTGTTGGCTTAAATTATATGTCCTATTGTTTTATATATAAAAATGTGTTTTCGGGTTTCGCGTTCCCGGGTTATTAATTAAAGACTCGGTTTAGCAAGTTTTTAATTTTAAAAATGAAATTTTTAATTTCAAACAATTAAAGTGAATGTTTCGGTTTTAATAACGCTTTTTCTTTTTTTTTTTTCAGATGAGATAGGTTATTGTACTAAGTGTTACAAAATATTTTTCATTCATACTTTTAAATTGTAAATTTAAATTATAGGCATGACTTCATTCAAAAAGTATAATACATAAAATTAATTATTTTCTTTCAATTCTATTTAATAGCACAGCACGAGGTGATATTTGTACACTGAATAAGAATTCTTACTTCTTGTAGATTTTGTGTCGCTGAATTTGAATCAGAATTGCTCCATCACATGAGGTTTTTGTGGATATCCTAAGCTAAAAGTAAAAAATTATGTACCATTGTGACTATTTCTTCAAAAAGCTATACCCAGCATCTTAAAGTATATGACTATTTCTTCAAAAAACTATACCCAGCATCTTAAAGTATAAGTCGTACTCTTTCAAATGCCGCTGGGCTAGCTCAAATATATTTATTTTTTTTCGAGATCTTCAATTTTGAAAATTTCAAATTGCATGAATTCTTCAAATTTTGAAAATCTTCACTCTTCATGTTCGATAAGCCTTTAAATAACAATTCTGATAAAACATTGATGTTTTAAGACAATCAAAGCATTTCTCAATTCAAATTTATCATTAGTTTTACAAAAGAAATTTGTTTAAAAAATTCGTTTAAATAAATTATTGCAAAGTTCATTATTTTTTAGACATATTTTTTCCATTATATTTCAGAAAAGTAAATATATTCAAAGGAGTCGTTATCGTTATTACGATATGTTTTCTTATAAATAAAGTATTATATAACAAATTTTGCAATTTAAACTTTTTAACGATATGCATTTTTAGGCTTTGCATTTGTAGAATATGGTTTTGTGAATTATGGATACAGGTTCTTAATTATTTTCTAATGATCGTTTGAGAGTATTTTAAATTTCAAAATTATTTGTTTATGATTTTATTTACTATAAAATATATCGTAATACTGATAACGACTCCTTTAAAATTATTTATTTTTGTTAAATGCAATGTTAGTGTTTATTGAAAGAAATAATGAATTGTGCAATAATTTGTTTAAACAAATTTATTTTCCAAACTAATGATAAATTTGGATTGAGCGATGCCTTGGTAGCCTTCAGACATCCATGGTTTATCAGAATTGTGGCTTAAAAGCTCCTCGGTTACATAATTTGAAGATTTCCAAAACTTGAAAAATTCATGCAATTTGAAATTTTCAAAATTGAATATCTCGAAGAAAAAGAAAGATATTTATACAAACTTAACGGCATTTGAAAAGGTAACATTTATACTTTGAGATGCTGTTTATAGTTTTTTGAGAAAAAAAAATGTCGCGATGATCCATATCCTCAAATATAGGCCAATATCGCGTTTATTTGTATTTTTAGGTTAGTATATTTTAAAAACCTATTTTGACGGAGGAATTCAAATTCAGCAACCTAAAATCTACAAGAAATGACTACTCTTATTGAATGTACAAATTTCACGTCGTGATTTGTAATAGAAATTATTCACCATTTCTCCAGTGACAGCTGCTTGTTTTGAAATATTGTAAATTTTATCATTTGACATCACCGGTAGAAGCTTCTTACAACTTTCTTTTTTTCAAAAATGCTTTTAATCTCACTCTTCCACATGATTTTTTTTTAAATTTTAAATCTTCGGAATCCTTCAAAATGCTGATGAAAACATCAAACTTCTTTGGAAGATGTTCAACTTAGATGGTTTATGTTAAAGCTGAGTGGCAACTTAATCTGGAACCTCTGTCTATTTATATTTCTTTAAACAGATGTATGCTCATAATTAAGCTGACGATAATGTTTGGTGATAAAATTCTATTTTTTTAAGGGATGACACCACTGTAACGGGAAAAATAGGACTTATTTTGACAATTTTTTTTTGGAAGTATGGAAGAGAAGTATGAAAATTCTTTTCAGAAAATTCATTCAGCACATGTTGAAGTATGAAAAAAAAATAATTATTAGTTTGATACGAAATGGCGGCGATAGAGCCATTCTTCGCAATCACCTATTTTAAAAATTGAAAAACAGGTGAAAACATTTCGCCTGAACTATGAGTCCTGGACCAAAAAAACAATGAAAATTTAGTTTATATGTAACTGGCTTCCCGATGATATAAGATTTTTTTAAATCGAATTTTGCAGAAATGGCACATTTTTGAAAAAAAAATAGTCGGTTTTAGATCAAAAATAAAACAATAAATTGTTTATAAAAGGAAAAGATTACAACCAACCAAAAAACGGCTAAGTAGAAGGGAAGATAATATAATTGTGAAGCTACTGTTAAAATTTCAGGTCGATCGGTGCAATAGTGTTTGAATAACCTTTTCAACCAGTTTGAAAAAAGTGATTTTGAACAAAACGCGTTAAAAGTTTTACATGGTATAAAATTATTATATTGAATTGTCACACTTGCGGACTTCTAGCCCACGTGGTGATCTTCTGTGAAACTGTAAGGTCCTGCCACGCTAAAGATAGCAGAAATACTTACCATTTAAACAGGTAACAGTAATATAAAAGTAATGACACGAAGCGCGTAGGGGGCGCAGGCAGGACGCTTCGTGCTTAACGCGTCGCTAAATGGAGATTTCGACGTTTTAAATTTTTTTTCGCTAAGGGACTAATTGGATATTGTTTTTGAAAACCTAATGGTTCATCTAAAGCAATAAAAAAATCATTTTTTTTCATCCTGCTACAGTGGTGTTACCCCTTAATTTCAGGTCTGTTGGGGGGCATATTATTGACAAATATTAATTTTCCTGTTACTTGCCAGGCACAGAATCTGTTCAGCTATTTTCTTTTCGAGGAACCACCAGCATTCAGGGCACACCGATTTTATACATGAGACAGAATGAGATCGTAGACTTCTGCCAACGGATTATTCTAGTTGCGGTGACCGTTTCGCCCACAATATATTCCTCTTTCATATTATTTATTACTTTATAGACCGATAAATGAAACCCTATGTTACAAATGATCTCTGGTAGACTAGTCAATCTTCTTAGTTTTTTTGGAGTTTATATACTAATGACATATTATTAGAGTTTATTAATACCACCCGCCACAACTAAAGTCATGAGAAAAGCAATAAAAAAGACAATTTTCTCAAAATTTATTTAACAAGGATAAATAAAAAAAAAGTTATTTACAATGGTAAACTTAAAATTAAACCTTTGACACGATTTCAAAATAATTACAACAATTTCTCTTATCGGTCGTTATTTGAAATCTTGTTAGTGTAATCAACCAATTTTCAAAATATTACATTTAAATAGCTTTTTAAAAGTTTAAGCAAAAAAGGAATAAAGTGCTGGGAAAATACCTATATAAATTGTTTAAAGAAAACAATACGAAGTATGTTCTTCCTCAATGAAGATTAAAATTGAATTTTCCCTTAACTTTACCTTTTCCCGAAGATAAATAGAAAAATTTAAATAAAAATATTCTAATTTGAACTGGTTAGCCATGGATTTGTATTCAAGATTCAAACTGTAACTAAGAAAAATTACTTTTTTACAGCACCACCAAGACTTTCAACTACCGAATTCTCTGCTAATCACGCCAGTACCTGCCCCGGATTCATTCTACCAATAAAACATTATTTCGCACCTCATCGCTGCACTCAAATTTTCATCTTTATTCAGTGAAGAGTGTTAGCAAGCCTTATGTTATTTAATTTCTGATTTGATTGGAACATTTTAATATTTATAATTTTTTTTCGAATTCACATCAAACTGTTCCAGGTTTTTTTATTATTAAAAGCTTGAGTTAATAATAATGAAAAAAAAACTACTCGATCTTTTAACTATTTTGGAAATATTTTAATGATTCTTCCAGTGGCGCAACTGAAAGCTTGCCCTCCCCCTCCCCCGCGAAATCTCAATGGAGCCCCCTTTTTAATTTAGCAATATATTTTAATTGAAATGCTAAATAAACTGTAAATACAGGTTGTTTTTGGCATTCATTAATTATAATATCGACATTTAGATGTCAAGCTTTCAATCCCACATACCCCACGCGTGGCGAGATCGACGTTCGTTACACAGAAGAGAGGCAAGTTGAGCGAGTTTTTAAAAGTGCATAACCAAAATCTCAGCTCTCAAATCCATATATTCCTCGAGCAACGAGATCGATAATCGTTACACAGCAGACAGGCGAACGAAGCAAGTTTTTTAGCCAAAACCCGAGCTCCCAAACCCACATACTCCAGGCGATGCGAAATCGATAATCATTACATAGCAAACAAGCAAGCGAATCAAGATTTTAAGCCAAAATCCACGCTCTCAAAACCACATACCCTACACGCAATTAAATCGTTGTCCATTCCACAGCAGACAGGCGAGCAAAGCAAGATTTTAAACCAAAACTCAAGTCTCAAACCCACTTGGTAACTTATGTTTGAATAAAGGTTATACGTCAACTTTCTAAGGGCACATATACACAGTTTTACATTGATTTGAATGAAAGAAATTTTATTCATATACATCAAAACAAGCATCAAATACATCATGAAATATTCAGTTTTATGTGTTATTACGAAATAGTTCCAAACGTTTGGCATTTTTATTTGCAAACTCTTCTATGAGTAGACTTTTATCAAGTTTTTTAGTTCTTTTGCATTCTATAGATAATGTAGCTAAAGCTTACTTGCGTCATTGTACTGCTTTCTCCATTTAAAAAGCATTGTAATGCAAGAGCGAGTAACTACTCTACTTCAATCGCCTTTAGAATCGCTAGTTTTAGAGCTTTTTAGACGTTCAAAAAAAAATTGTTCGTCTCTTGAAGATGCTTCTTTCCATTTTTTTAAAGTCCAAAAATCTCTAGTACTCGCGATCCTATAAACAAATAAAGTATAAACGATCTTAATGGTAATTGCGTTTAATCCAAATTTAAATGATTGTCAAATCTCAAGACTTAGAGTTTTTTAGACGTTTAAAGAAAGGATTTACGCGAATAGTCTATGGGCCACTAGTGAATGGGAAACGACCTGGAACCTGTTCAAGTAAATAGTATCACCTAAAATGGACCGGTTCTAGCGGGTAGTGTTTGCGGCCGCGAAGTGGATTCCAAGCTGATCAAAAACTGATTAAAATTTAATAAGCGGATCAAAACCTGATCAAAATTTGATTAGGTGATGACAACATTACCTGCTAGAACCGGTCCATTTTAGGTGATACTATTTACTTGAACAGGTTCAAGGTCGTTTCCCATCCACTAGTGGCCCGTAGACTACTTACGCATTTTAAAAATACGCAAAATTTCTTTTTTTGAACGTCTAAAAAGCTCTAAATCTCAAGATTTGACAAACATTTAAATTTGAAATAAACTCAATTTTTCAAAATTTTTCGCCTGTTGAGGACCGAGTTTTGGAGCTTTCTGAACGGTTGCAAAACAAAAACAACGTCTTCAGAAGGTGCGTAATTTCTTTTTTTAAGCATTCAAAAACTCCAAAACTCGCAGTTTTACAACAATTGAATTGTGAGTAATCGCATTTATTTCATTTACAATGTTTTTTAAATGGATAAAATTTTACCCCGCTTTGTAAATTGAGAAAACTTTAAACATATATATATATATATATATATATATATATATATATATATATATATATATATATATATATATATATATGCTACGATTTGAAACAAGAAAGTTTTCAGCACTACAAATTATTACACAAGTCTCGGTTGAAACTGATTTTGTCGACATTTTACTTTGAATTAAAGTTGCTTTCTGTACGCCATGAGTATAGATATTAATACAGACTGTCAAAGAGGCCTTACGTGCAACAGGTTTAATTAGTGAGTCTTAAAGTGATTTCTTGATATATAAACATTTAATATAAATCTAAACGCTCTGCGTTGCATACGTGTCCATTTATAATAAATAATTACTGACACCTTGTGGTAAATGGATTGTAAAATAGCAAGTTTATTGGAAATTGAATAAACTTAATTCTAAAGGTTTTTTTGGGTGAGCGCCCCCCCCCCCCCGGGCTGTGGGCCCTCCGAGTTTTCGCTGTGCCACTAGTTCTATCCTGTTGATCAGGTAAAATAATAATTGTGATCAATTCTTTGTAATTTAAATAAAAATATTGCATTGTGATGATTTTATTAAAACATCCTTTTATTTCCTTATGATGGAAAAATTTGCTCAACTTAAAACATATTCTTGATGGTTCATGCCATATGATGCTAAAGCATCCTTGACATTGGTCCTCAAAGGTTTTGATTATTGATGATGAGGGTATTAGGATTTCTTCGACATATTTTTAAATAGTCATGTAAGCACCTTGTTTATTAATACCAACGTTTAAGTTTATGGTCCCAGAAAAACCGATAGATAATAAAATTTATTCTGTTTTAAAATATTTAATTAATATACAATCTCTCAGTTCTCATGATTAAAATCCATAAACAGAGTGGAATATTCTATATGTAAAACAACATTTAATAAAAAGAAATCGTTATAATTGTATCAGGCCTCGTAAGCGAAGTCAGTGTCAAAGCATTTTATTTCCTGCTCAGACCAATAATAACTACTTGGTTACGTAGTAGTTTACTCCTAAAAACAATTTTGATCCAAGAAATCTCCCGATTTCCAGATTAATGTGGTTTTGGTCATTGCTCCTATTCTGGATAGAGCTTTTTCGTAATTCAATACTATTTTAAAACTGCAATAGTTAATTCCATTCTGTGGGAAGATTGATTGTTTCATAAGAGTATTTCAGTCATTTTAGTACTTATTATATTCATAATACTTTATTGTGTTAAGACTGTTGCTTTCACAAATCATTCTTTCACACCCTTCCAATTAATCAAATTTAACGTAGACTTTTATCTCTAAAATATTCCGTAAACAGTCATTTTTAGTTTAAAATATGATCCTATGTAAAATAAAAAATACATAATATATTATGTAAAATTACTCAATTTCTTTTCAGCATATCTTTAAGACAGAATTTTTATCAGGCGTATATATAAATCATCCCTTTTAAAAAATTTCAAGCGATTAAACCAAGAAATGTTTCCCAAAAGATATTATTAGGGTTATATCTCGAACCACCCAATAAAAATATACTCAGGAATTTTTTACTAAAATGTTTTGCTTAAAAGTTAAACCTTGTGTTAACTTATTTAAAATTCCCTTCGCGGTAAATTTGAGTATTATTTACTCTATTATTTATTTAGGATGCTTTGAAATATTTGAGCTACAGTAAATTTTATACAAATATGTTTAACTGTTGGATATACCTTGTTATATTTTGTATTTAAATCCATGATTAAACAGTTTCTTTAGATGAAATGGAAATATATTCGATCTACTTATTTAAACGTTAGTTTTGCTCGATAAACATAAATTGATTTGATTTGCTCTGGAGTACCTTACAAAGATGGCTTTTCCAATTTTCTTAATATAAACTTTAAAGTTTAATATACAGTTATTTGATTAATCGATTTTAATAAGAACGCATTACAGCATGTAATCCCTTAATTTTACAAGGCTCTTGTTTTGTAACATATTGTTGTTAATTAATTAATACCGCTTTTGTCCTGCAGGAATATCAAAGCATCGGATTAAACTATCACTGTCACAGGAATGAATGACAAACGGATGGATAACCATTTAAATTACCTATGCAATTTGATAATTAAAGAGATTAAATTTAATTAAAAATTGTTAAATCAGAAACTAGGTATGGTATCTCATTGTTAAGAAGCTTATTGATAATCTAATACTTCCAAATTGCAATAAAATTAATGTAAATATCTTTTGCGGAGAGATCTGTAGTATAAAATGCAATATTTTTAATACTGCTGTCGTATTTGGTATATACAAGTTAGTTAACAAAAATATAATTTTCATAAATCGTTGTTTTTTTTTAAATATCTGGTCTGCTGGCTGGCACGGTAACAACTGAGGTTTCTCTTAGTCGTTGAAATAATAAAATAATGACTGCAAGCCAGCGGAGTTAACCTCATATGAAATGATTTTGAAATTTATTATTAGTAGACTTCTAATTATGTAGAAACCCTCAG
This sequence comes from Diaprepes abbreviatus, assembly GCA_034092305.1. NCBI lineage: Eukaryota > Metazoa > Arthropoda > Insecta > Coleoptera > Curculionidae > Diaprepes > Diaprepes abbreviatus. The sequence goes on along the minus strand of JASJET010000200.1, from coordinate 16,697,295 downwards.
TATGATAATAGTAATTATGTAGTATCTTATGTCTCACTTTTTTTTTAGGGAAAATTTTTATATAACAATTAAGATGTGAAAAAAACAGTTTTTTAGAGTTCTAGGCAAAGCTATTGTTTTTCAGTCAAAAAGTTTCAAAGAAAAATTGTGCGCATTGAAAATCCATCCGAATGAGATAATTTGTTCGTAAGTTATTGCGAAAAAATCTACTAAAATGGCTGTTTCTTCAATTGTTTATAAACAGTAGAAAAATATATTGTATTAACTTTATACTGCAACCAAAGGAGCCTCTTGTTGCATACAACAAGTGCACAGAATTTCAAAAAAATATATTCAATAGTTTTTTGCACAGTGAATTTGTTTATAACTTTTTATGCTTTTTTTATTGTTTATTATCAGCGATTTAAAGATCGTACAGTGATCTGCGGGTACGCAAATGAAAGCTCGATATTTATACTAACAATAACAAAAAGTAATCAAGTTAATTGTTGATTTTAAATTGTTGAAGCAGATTAACAAAGTTGTGGTTGGTTTTTGTCGTTATAAACAAATAAAATAACTCTTCTACAATTGTTGATATTGAAATGCCGATAAATGGACGTGATAGGTGAGATTTTGGCGTATATTTTGGAAAAGAAACAAATTCTGTACGACCACCAGAAGTTGAGATTTCTTTTTTCAAAAAATCGCTGCAGCGTTGTTTATTATTAAGGGAATATTTAAGTAGGAACTCATTGGGAGATGCAGCACTAGTTTTCAACTCAACTGTTTCAAAATTGTTGATGCTGGAATACTTTAAAGTTGCACTTACTACAAGAGTCAGAAAGTGAGCAGGGGCGGAGGGCGTTCTTTCAGCCTGCGGGCGCGGAAAAAAACGTGCCTCGGCACTTCACATTCGTGTGGCCGGAAAAGTCTGGATTATCTTGGATAAGATTGGTTGTAGAATTTTTATGTTTTTTTTTAATTTGCGGTTTCTCGATGAGATATGAACTACAGATGATATGTTTTTGTAATCAAATTATTGTTAAACATAGCAATAAACAAATTGTTGCACGTACTTTTCAAATTGTGAAAAAAATGTTACAGTGGTCAACAGCATATTACTAATTAAGAATGTTAAAAAATCGGATTGATTTTTAATGTACCATTAATATTTATGGAGTTATAGCATGAAACAAATTGCGACTGTTATTTGCCGCCAAATTATTAGTTGTACAATAAAAAAGCAACTTAACTTTTTTGTTTATTTTATTGGACGAACATTTTTCACATACAAAATTTTTTGATAACATACATATTTTTTGCTTAAATCTGTACAAAATATTTATTCCATTCTCCATTTCTTAGACATGGATGGACACTCATTTTCGAAACCCTTATCAGTTTAATTATTATTATTACAATTATCATCATCACTATCACTCTCATGTTCATCATCAGTATTACTCTCATCATCATTACTCTAATCACTGATATAATTATTATCATCATCAACAACATCATTATTATTATATTCATAATTATTTTCTCCCCTATTATTTTGATCGTCTTTGAAAGTAATATTCCAAGAATTCTCGATTGGTAATCGCTTACAATATAATCGTCAAATGTAGTTTATTCTGCATCTCGAGAAACAATAATGCTATCAAAAAATGTTGCTATTTGTTTCATGCTATATCTCGATAAATATTAATGGTACATTAAAAATCAATTTAATTGTTAATATTCCTATTTAATACTATACTGTTGAACACTGTAACAATTTTTTCGCAATTTGAAAAGCACGTAAGTAAGATAAAATTATTATTATGCATAAAATGTATAAAAGTACAACAATTTGTTTATTGCTATGTTTAACAATAATTTAATTACAAAAACATATTATCCATTGTTCGAATTTGAAACGTCGTTATCACGTTTTTTTTTCGCGCGCCGCAGTTTTAACAGATTTTTTTGCAATAACTAACAAACAAATTATCAGATTTGGATAAGTTTTAGCTCGTTTTGTAGGAATTTTCAAAGCGCAGAACTTTTGTTTGAAACTTTTTTACTGAAAAACAATAGCGTTTCCTAGAACTCGAAAAACTGTTTTTTCACATCTTAATTTTTAAATAAAAAATTTCCCCCGAAAAAGGAAATGAGACATAAGATAATTACTATTACCATTCTGAAGGTTTCTATGTAGTCAGAAGTCTACTAACATAAAATTTTTTCCAGATGCTTATTCCGCTGGTCTATAAAAGGCAATAGGCAACCACAGATACAATAGTGGATCACAGGCGCGGATCCAAGGGAAGGGGAGCGGTGGGGCGATCCCCCCCTCCAAAAAGCTTTGAGTTCAGGAAAATAGACCCGATTTTGCCTCTTGTGCTATAGTTTATTCAAGAACTAGAGCGAGTAGTAAATCATTTTTTACCCTTTTTTTCTTAGCAAACTATGTTCTTTAGTCCGGTGTCTTTGGCAAAATCTGTTAGACACATATATTTTTCGTAGAAATGGGTTTGAAATTTTATGATCAGAAATACCGGTCTATAATAATGGACTGTTTGGGTTGGATATCAATAGATATTTGGATGTGTGAAGTGTTAAAAAGTATTTTAATCCTTGTCATAGGCGTCTGAACGAGGTTTATTTTATCATTAAGTTTGTATGGCATAGAATATTATTTCGGTAATAAACTTAAAATAAAAAGTTTTCATAATATTATTTTATTTCTTATAATTTCTTAATAATTCACATACATTAGAAAATATAGATAATTTTGACATATTTAACACAAATCACAACTGTATTTTTATTATTTTTAATTTTGGCATAGAAACAGTTTTAGGCCCATTTAGACTAAAACATAGCCTTTTTCTCTCACAAGTTATAATTAAAATACTTACAAAATACCCATTGTCAAAAATATAAAAAGTTAAACATATATATTAAAAAATAAATTTGTCCATATAATATTCAAATTTTTTGGGGCTATCGGTCATTTTATTATTAATTAAAAACATTTTTAGGACATTTGATGTTTTGGTTTATTTATTTCTTAAACCATCTGCAGAATTACAATTAAACACTAAAAAGGGATTTAAATGTAATTAATTTTTATATATTACAGAAAATTTAAATAATAAATTGTGTTTATGCTGGTAAACATTACGTGTCTAATTCGTAATCAAAGTCAGTGAAGCTATCTTCGCTCAAATTAATTATAATTAGTTTCTCTATCTCACCGATCATGAAATCGAGTTTCCACATTTTGTTTTATTGTTTACATATATGGATTTTCCCCAATTTTCTGCAGTAGCTTTATTCAAAAAAATCTTTCAAAAGTTCAACTAAATTACTAATTTTATAAGTTGTGTTATTTCCAGCAACACTACCTTTGAGATATTTCCTTCTTCAACGGACATTTTCCAGACGATCTATAAGAACAGATTTCCTATGTGGTTTTTCCCAGTAAAAATTAAGTTCTCTAAGCAATTTCCAGAGCTCAGTTCTTTTAATTTCAGGTAAATCCCAATATTAATTGATATTAGTTAGAATTTTGTCGACGGTTGGGATCTGCTTCTCATAATAAAATGTATGTATAAATCCTGTTATTGCAGTTTACATCTCTTCTTCCAACGAGATTTTTCCTCTGTCTATGATCGAATGTGGCTGGGGAGTACTAACAATTCCAATCGTTTTTTTTCTCCTTCAATATTTAATACACAGTAGATTTTCCAACTCCTGTCATGTTGGAACACATCTCAGCAGAGCTTTTAACATTATTATCTAGATATTTATATCTTAAGGAATCATAAACATTCATCGTAATAGGTTTTTCGTTGAGGAGAAAGTGCCCTGGTTTAACGATTTTGGAATAAATATGAATGTGGAAGCCATATCTTTTCGGTATCTCATTAATCTCAAATAATATATAAAAACAAGCCCAAACAAGATAAATAACTAAGGACACACTGTAAGGTGTACTTTTCTCACTGACACAAATTAAATTGTACTATCAGAAATTTTATTGTTGCAGTAAATTTATAAAAGCTTATAATATTTAAATATAATTAAATAAAATTAGATTTACGGCATTCTTCAGTTACCTGCGGCACTGGAGCAGGTACGTAGGAGGTTTCGGTAACAGTTTTATTACTCTGTCTAGTTCTTGAATAGAGTATATGAATGTGTATGCTTGCGATCGCCCCTCCCCTTCCCAAGAGTTTTTGTCTTTTGTATTAGGAAAGTGTATGCTGCTGGCACCCTTCCCAGTTGACAATTTACTTTTCTTGCGATAGCCCCCCCCCCGCCCCAAGATCGTTGAGTTCAGGAAAATAGACCCGATTCTATCTCTTATACTAGGAATATGTATGCTGCTCGCATCTTCCACCCCCCCCTACCGGCAACTTGCTTTTCTTGTAATCGCCCCCCACCTCTCCAAGAGCTTCAAATTCAGAAAAATAGACCCGATCCTGCCTTTTACACTAGAAATGGGAATGTTGCTGGTGTCTCCCCCCCCCCCGTCGACAACTTGCTTTCGCTTGCCATATTGTACTTTTGTGATATCACCGCCCCCCCCCCCCAAAGAGAGAGGCTGGATCCGCCTCTGGTGGATCATATACATCGCGTAAGAAATAGGTTTTTAGCACAAAAAGGTTTTTCCATCACCAACACCTTAAAAACCAAGAACATAGTTTTCGGTATAACCCCAAAACAAGTATTAAGCAATGATTAAAATTTTCAAATAATAAAAAAAAATTTCACAAGAAAAAACAACCACCGAATAAGTACAGTAAAATAACTTTGTTTAAAATAAATCTTCACCATTTTTGTAAAATATTAATTTCCATTTATAAAATTAAAAACTTGCATTGAACATGAAACATTCCGTAAGATTATTATGAACATTGTATTTTTAAGGGACATCTTGATATTTAGGGCGAAAATCAATTTTTTTACATTCTATTTTCTAATGATCCTGCTAGTATATGTTATAAAATCTGAACGAACTGCCCCCTCAATAGTCTTTAAAATTCTGAAAATACTATTATATGTGACTAAAATATGCCTGTCAAACTTACATTATCTTTATTTTTGTTTGTCTATTCGACGTTTCAATTAAGTTGTATCTCCAATCGTTATAAAGTGTAAACTGAATGTTTAGTCCTGAAGCTACGAGCTTATAATGAACCATATTATTTGAAGCTTGAAGTTTCGCTTGTAGATACTTCAATGTGTTGATGTTACAAAATAGTGGTTACTAAAATTAGAACTCTCAACTCTGGGCTTATCGAAGATTCTACTATAGTTTTTAATATTAGCTGTTCCTAGACATTTTCTCTTTTTCATATTGGGTTTCACATATGCATGCTCTTAACTTCAAACCATTTTATATGGGGTTGCTCCTTAATTCTAACCTCTAATAGATGCTTGGTTTCACCAAAATATATTTCACCACCTGCACATGGAACTTTGTCATCATATTCTTTTATATTGATGTTTTTCGGTTTGTTTTTGTTAAGCGTATTCTACCACTTGAATGATGTTTATGTTGCAGCAACAATTCATCTTTTCTTCTCTGAAGCTCCTTTAATATACGAACTTGTCAAGAAGAAAGATGTTTCTTATTATCCTGAAGTCTTTTTCTTTAGGTTAGTTATAACATCATCTACTAATTTTAGTGGGTAACCATTCCATTCTAAATCTGCATTATTACATATAGGATATTGCATGATTATAGAGGTTGCGTATTGATTAGTTTGGTTATAACAGAATTTTTAGACTCATGGTTGAAATATTGTTCAGTGTATGTAAAATTCATATTTGCGGAAGTTTTAATAGTTTCCTTTGAACGGTTAATCATGACATTCAGAAAGGACAGCTGATCATTTACCGCTTTTTCCACGGTAAACTTTTTTTTTGAATTTTCATGCAAAAATAAAAAATGTTTGTTTTGTAACGAATGTTTAAACAAAAAAATACAAAACAGAGGTCTTGTTGTTTATTTCATGCCGGAAAAAATAGTAAATATGAATTTTTTGGCTTAGTTTTACTATGAGACATAGGTATACATGTCTAGAATGCGTAGTTAAAATTTGGAATGGTTTTCCAAAATTCCTTAACGTCAGATGCAAAAACATTATTTCAAGAAAAACGCTTTTGTAGTTTTTTATGAAAATCAGCGATAGCTTCTGCCACCTCGTAAAGATTATATTTTTGTGATCTGGCATCTCTTCGCTGACTTCATAATTCCTTCAAGGCCGCACACGCAAGCAAGAGGCGATGCTCTCATGCAACTACTTAGATCTTTTTGAAATTTTCTAAGAACACTATGGAATGTACTTTTGAAAAAATCGATTTTTAAACTTGACAAAGTGGAATGCCCCTTAATAAAAGTTCACTTTATTTTTAATAATACCCTTTATAGTCTCTACCAAGATTATAACAATTTATCAATCATTTACAATGTTGAATTAAAAGTTAAACGACGTGATAAAAACAATTTATATTATATGGCATTTTTGTTTGTTCTATGTAGCTTTATTTAGATGATTTTTTAGACTTTTGCGAATATCTTTGTGATCCAAAAAATTTTAGTTTTTTAATTTAATTAAGTTAAACTTGAGTTATCATAGTCACCGTCCACCGCTACGTCGTTAATTCAACCTACTTCTGAAGTCTCCAGCTGAGTAGATCATCAGAATTTTCCAGGGAAACATAATAAAATATCTTATTAATTTAATGTTTTTAAATTCTAAACATGCTGTGCAACAAACCATTGTTCTGCTTAATTGAATAACTATAGTTAGTCCTGATTAAGTTTAATATTTTTTAATAAATTTTAGTGATTGTATTGAAGCTACTTTATATCTTATTTAAACGAAATTTTATAATAATAGAATTTATATATTTTTATGTAGCGTAGTTTAAAAAACTTAATAAAATGTCAGTATTAATTAGTTTATATAGATATTTTGTAAATAATTTAGCAATTTAATACCGACTTATTTTAGTAATTGTCTTTATATGTAATAATAATTTAGTTGTTTGAAAGTGTTTTAAATATTTTAGTTTAGATAATGGTAACTGAGGGAATCAGAAGTGAAAGAGAGTAAATGAAAAAAGATTATTTTTTAGAAAAAGACCTAATATAATTTTTCGATCGGAAATACTTTTTGATTACATATTTTTTTATTATTATTATTGGTTATGTGCTTCTGCGACCTTCAGTTAATTTATTTTATTAACTAGTATATTGGAAGAATTGTTCGAACACGTAATGGCAATACTTTCTATTATGATTCACACGTTTTTGATCACGTTTCTTTATTACAAAAATAAGAGTTAATGTTTATAGTTACCAGCTTGAAATAGAGCACTCAAGAAAATTATCGAACATTATTCATGTTCATAAATTTACTTTGAAAAAATAAATTTCAATGAGTTAAATTATTCTATTAAATATACTAGGAAAAGTATTTTGAAAGAAAATTTACCCTAAATTAAGGATATTTACTTCGGACCTAAATGTGAGTAGGATAGCAAATAACGAGTAGCTCTTTCGATATATTTGAAACTGATTTTCTTCATCATGTGTGACATTTTAACTGATTCCACATGAGCTGAATTAGCTTTGAGTCTGGGCTATTCAGTGATCAATTTACTTTTTAAACCTACACCGCATCTAGTCTCTCCTCATCGACCCCCTCTATGTTGATATATCTGTGATTAAAGAAGGGCGCCTCTCTATCTGAGAGCTTATCCGCGAAGTCACCAACGTTATGTCAATTATCCTACTAGATGGTGTGCTTTGACATCCGTCCCGTCAATAGCCTGAAGTGCTGTACCAGCTGCTTCAATTCTATTGATGGAGGTGGGCTGGGTGAATCATATGACTGGAAACCGGGGTTATGATCGCTACCTTTTGGGTTCCTGATTCATCCTGATGACCGCTTAATCCTAGAACAAAAATAAATGGGTTTCATACATGTAGTTCATACTTGATTAAAATACATGCTTTGAAGTTTTCAATTCCAGCTCCGCGTCCCCTGGCCAGCCAAAGTTCTTCAATGTTGACGATGTTAAAGTTACCTTTGATCAAAGCAACAGAAGCAGCCCTACTGTGCTGCAAATGTACTTGTAATACAATCAGCATTTTCAGGTTATGCTCTTTCCCGCCTAAAGGTAAGCTAGGCCAGGCCCATGGACGCTTTGTAATCAGTCTTAATCAGCGTCCTCAATGATTCCTCGTCATGGAAGAGGAGGAGAGCAAAGGATTTCCTCTCCGATCGGAGATTGATAATCCTTCATTCTTCTGTTTGTAGCTCTATGTTCTGTGTTTTCAAACTTTGGAGGATTCTTATTGGTTCCCTGGTTCTTAATGTATCAGTAGTGATCCACATCAGAGCCTTGACGATATCCCAAGGTAGACCAGCACTTAGGACAACAGCCTCCCAAAGCTGCAGAGTGCACCAAATAAGGTAACCATGGGTTCAGAACCCCTAAATTTGGGGGTTTGTATTATCCCAAAAACTATATGTCAGAAAGTTTCTCATAGGGATTTATAAAAATCGAAGTAAAAATTTCTGCCAATAAACTTTTGTAGTGACCGAAATTATTACACATTTATAATGACATTCTTTACGTGTTTTGTCTTAAAACATTTTCGAAAGTTTAAAACAACTTTTGGAACACGTAAATTCTACTTTACTACCTATAGTTAACTTTTTTCTTTGGAAACATTGCGGTTAAATATGGTTGGAATTCGGGAAAATCGAGAAAAATGTTCGATATTTAAGTAATTTGAAGCTTTCATTAAAGGTAAATAGTTTTTAGCACCTTAGTTTCTGGAAAGTTTTATTTCTTTAGTTTTAATGTACGAAACTGGCAGAACATATATACCTACCTGCTTTTATATGGTTAAAATAAGTAATAGCAGTTAGAAAAATCTGTTTTTCTTATTGGTATTTAAATAAAAGGCCCTTTTTAAATCTAATTAAAATTAACATAACTGACATAATTTTAAAAGTTTTAATTATTTTAATTATCAATTTTACCATAGCGTAAAATTGATAATTATGCTTATTCGAAATTTTAATCCTAATTTTGTTAATTGGCTACAAAATTTGGTTGATTAACAAAAGGTCGAATGATCAGGGCTTTAATTAATAATGCAGTTATTGTACATTTGCATTAATAACGGAAAGTTTTATTGAATTGGTGTTCATTTGTGCTAATGATATTTTTTGTCGTCTTGTTAAAGTCTATTTATATATTTATTATTTTAATACATTTTAATTACTCACCAATATTATGTTTTCTCAATGTTAAAGATATTTACAGAAGTCCCTTCATGAACGGTACCCAAAAAAGGTCAACCAGGAAAATTTCGACAAATTAACGTCGAACTGCTGATTGACGCCTGGAAAAATGCTATAAGGTCATCTCAATTCGAAGCTCTCTGAAAAACATAATCATAGACCCCTTGATCCATAACAAAAAACAGCCAGAGACAATCCAACACATAACGGGCGGATGACTATTATTTGCCTCATACAAGGAGAAACACGATTCAGCCGCTTAGATTGTCCATCAAGAGCTGGCAAAGAAATGGAAATTGATGTAAGTAGAGAAAGTGCCATACTATAAATACAATCCGGAGCCTGCATTGGAGAACAATGAGTTCAAACTGTACTGAGATCGGACTGTGCTTACGTATCATACAGTTGCATATAATACACCAAACCTCACTTTAGTAGATAAGACATTCCAGTTAGCAACACCAACAGAAGTCGCAATCCCTAACAAAAACAATTCAAAGGATAATCATAATGAGAAGGTCGCCAAATATAGAGACCTGGGGGTACAACTACAAAGACAGTAGGGAAATGAATAGTGTCTAGATGATCCACATATGTCTATTCAACAACCGACGTAGTACCAAAAATTCTAATATTTAATATCAAGGGATTAGGCCTCAGCGAACACCTGCATAAGGCCATGAAGACGGCAACGCTACTTAGAACCGCCCGAACTGTCCGTAAGTTTATGGGAAATGCAGAACACCACAACATCATCTAGGGCCCGACAACATGCAAAGCTCCGTCCTTGTGATATCTAAATATATCTGAAATAAGCGAATGTTCTTTAAAGGAAAAATATTTCTATTAACAACCAGCGTTGTACCGAAGAGTCTTCTACTTAATATCAAGAGGCTGGGCCTCAGCGCACATTTGTAAGTATATAGATAATAACCTGGATGGCCTTATTGTAACAACGAAAAAAATGATTACAAAATGCGACGTTGACAACAGGGCCAACAACACTCAACAAAACTCACAATCTGATTGGTCAGAATCATCCAGCCACTGATCACTCCCCACCAAAATGCACTCGAGTTGGAGGTATCAGTTCGCCTACAGACGCCGCACAGTGAGCTCCGAAAATTATGAATAAGATATCACCGAAACGTCAGCTACCCTATATTCGTCAATTCCCACCAAACACTGCTTTTATTTTTGTTACTTTTACTTTTAATCTCGCTTTCTTTGATGTGTTATTAAGTTCTTCTAACGTGTCCTGAAAATTTGGAGCATTTGTTGCGATTATCACTAGATTGTCGGCAAACTAACCTCTTTGGTGACTAGTTTAGTTCCCTAAACACATCTTCAACATGTGGGATCAATAATTTGAGTAACAAGCTGTGTTCTTGTCTGATATCTCGTAGGGTTGGTAACTTGTTGGGCCTTATTTGCAATTGTATGGAATAATTCTCTTTAACTACTAGAAATTCTCCAGTTTCAAATTACTTATTATATTTCCCAGGTTTCTATTTTATCAAAGGCTTTTTCATATCAAATTATCACGATATATAAACGCATCTTAAATTCACTAGCTCTTCCAACCATGAGCTTCATTGTCAACAGATAATTTGCTGTTGAATAACCTTTTCTAAACCCAGCAATATTTCGTCACAAAGATAAAATAACAAAATAACAAGGCCGTGATTTATAGAGAGACTGCCAAACATGAAAAAAATTATAAAAGTAGTTAGTGGCTACAGAATCCTAAAAGAATAAATTAATTTATATCAGCCTTATGTAAAAGAGCATCAAAACTTGGTTAATGAACACATAAAATGTAGAAATGATTACTTACATACATGAATATTTATACAATCTAGCAACAAAAGCTCAAAAGACTGCTTCTGCATCCCTAAAATATCCAAATAATCGTAAGGTACATAAATAAAATTATATTCCACCAATTCAGAAAATCAGAAATATGTCTGTCTCAATTCGTTGGGTTATAGGAAGTCTCTAAAGGCATAGTCAACAATTTCATTCTTCTCTAAACACCACGTGCCCACCAGGTTATCATGATAATAATCTTATGAAGATGATCTCGCCTGAGATAATATCCTGTCAGTAAGCACACCATAATTTGCAGTGCTTTCCTTTCCAGGGAGAGAAACTACCTAGTAAGTTGGACGATTGATCCAAATATATCTTCCGTAGCATACCTTATTCCAGAGGCATCCCTCCAGGATTGAATAAATTTGCTTTCCAAACAGTTTTAATTCAATCTTATTATTTAACAGCGTTGTAAAACCCTAAATGATGCCATCCAAGACTAGATAACAACCTGGTGACGGCAGTCTAGCCATAGCACAAAATTTAAATTTTTACAAAATTCACTTATTTTGATTATTTTCATGTTCTATATTTATGCGATCTTTATTCAAATTTATGTTGTCAATAAAATGATGCAACCAGTCAGTTTAATTTGTCTAATTTAAATTTTGACGTGTTAATTATCTGTTTCTATCCGAATTATAATGTTAAACTAACAGGGATTTAAATAAACATTCATTTAACAGTTGTTATCGCTACTGCGATTGCAATATACAGTAATTAAGCAATTGATGTTTAAAAGTGGCTAAGCTAGTTAAAATTTTCTGCTTATCTAATGGACTAAATTAATACTCATTAATTTTACAAATATATTCATAAAAACATTGCGGTATTGAATATATGAGAGTTTATAGACAAGAAGAACACTTTTACAAGATTCTGGTTTCACATTCTGAACACCTTGGGGTAAAATAAGCGAAGAAAGTAATAAACTTCATCGACAAAACTGAGCCATGATACTGTAACTCCATGAAGTTAAGTAATACTGTGTTTTGTTGAACTTAACCAACTATCGATGCAGAAGAAACATTAATGGATTGGTGAAGGAGGGTGGTTATACGTCTATGTTTGAGTCAATTGAGAGCTAATTCCTGCAAAGATGAACCTTTTGTTGAAAAGAATATTGAAATATCGAAAATTAAATTTGTTTCTCTTCATCTAAACTTTTTCATATTTTAAAAATTGACAGTCAGAAAATTAAAGAGGGGAACATTTTAATGCGACTAAATAAAAAAATTATATACGACATATTTAACTGGATTTTTGAAAACTTATCTAACAAATATCTACTAAAATCCTTTCTCAAGATCATACTCAAACAGATATATAATCGATGTGAAGAAAAAATGTCAAATACAAAAATAAGGATTCAAGAATACGCTAGGAACAAGGGAAGTTCTATTCTATATATAAGTATTATTCCAGAAAGAAAGAAGGAAACTGCGATATATTTGCATGTTTCATAGATTATGAAAAGGCCTATGATATGGTCCAGCACTTAAAACTCATAGAGATCCTGCAACAGGCAGGAATGTGCGATAAGAACATTTGTATAATTGAGAAATTGTACTGAGGGTAGTCTGCTGAAATCGGAATGGATAATGAAAACTCTGATAAAATATTAATACAACTGGTGGTTTACAGATGGATCTCAAGAAAATAAAAGTGCTGGAGCAGGAGTGTTAGCTAAGAGCATGAAGGTTTTAATCTCTCGGGGAACGAGACGATCTTTCAAGCGGAAATTTATACTATCCTGCAATGTTACCATATCTATGAAAAGGACATAAACAGAAATAAGATAATAAATATATGTAGTAGGACTGCAATCCTGGCGTTGAAATGAAGTATCTTAACTTCGCGATTAATGTCTAGTCGTTTGACAAGGAACGGCTGCACAATGAGACACATGTGTGTTCCGGGTTTCGAGTATACACGGGAATGAGGAAGCTGAACGTAGGACAAAGATGGGATCAGCGATTGAACCATACGAACCCCAACTAATTCCACCTATTCCAATTACCGTTGGTAAATGGAAATTAAAATTCTTAGTGGAAAGTAAACTTAGTGAGTAGTAGAGAGAGGCTCCTAAAATGAAGTGTTCCAAGGAACATATAACTAGACCTAATACACAACTTACTAGCGAGTTCCTCTCCTTGGTAGGAAAAGAACTGCGAATCGTACTGAGATTAGTAACAGGACATTGTCACCTACGACACCATCTTCATAAGATTGGCTTCATGACCCAATATACAAATGGTGTCTAAAGGACAATTAAACTCTTGATAATGTCCCCAGAAAGTGCTCAATATTCAAAGGACTGAGACACGGACATTTCGGAGACACAATACTGTCACCTGAATCCATTAAGCACGTTCCGTTAACGAGGTTCGAACAACTTGCAGCTATAAAGGGATGTAAAAAGCGTAATAAGGCCTAAACATCAAAGATCCAAGTGTCACCACCTTTTATTCATTTACGCATTCATTCAGTAATATAATGAGAAGTCCGCCAAGGATGTGTTCAGTCTCCGATTTTGTTTAATGTATATTCACGAAAAATCTTCCAAGAAGCGTTCCAGGAAATGGGTCAAAGAATTTTAATAAGACCGGTTTGCAAGATCTCACAAACTAAATATTGCTGTAGCCCAAAAATAAACATTGAAATAACAAAGTATATGATCTTTAGTAAACAACAACAAATAAGGCAATAATTACTATAGAACAACATAGAGATAGAACGGGTCGAAACGCTTACGTGTCTGGAAAGTAGAATGTCCAGGTCATTTCGCGATCTATATGAAGCACCTATCTATACGCGAAGTTTTTTTACCGTTTCTGGACTCAGAAGTATGAGCTTCCATTTGGGAAAACTAACCTTTAAATAACCTAAAAAGTCCGCCCCAAGGTCAACCTAAAATAAACCTCAACTTTTGCGTTCAAAGTTATTCTTCATAACAGTTTTTGAAGTTACCAACTGGTTTTGCATTGATTTGTTGAAAATAAATCATCCTCAAATGACCTTTGACCCCTATGCTATGTTATTTATATAATTGTATAGGAAATTTCGTCCGATTTCCGTTTCTGCAATAAAATATTAAAGTCCCATTGAAAAAATCAACTTAACCTTCAAATTACTTTTGGGACTAGTCTTAAAGCCAACCTCAAGGTCATCATAAGAACTTTTGCACTTAAAATTTTAAAACTTTTAGTTTTCTAAATTTTCAGGTGTTTCCATTGTGGGGCACCTTGTATAATGACGCCATATGATAAATACAATTTATTACAAGTAGTATTGCAAGAGAAGGTGAAAAGAAGACGTGGATGTGGAAAGCATAGAATTTTTTGGCTAAAGAATATAAAAATGTGGTTCAATGTAATAACTGCTGTGAATAATGTTTGAATATGGATCGCTAATCCAGTAACGAAAAAGCACAAGAAACAGAAGATTTAACGACAGGCTACTTGATGGGCGAAGGTACTCCGGAGACACAGATATGATGAAACTATAAAAGTTTCTACACGGCTACGAAACTCGTTAAAACGACGGATTATATAATGATATCTATAGATTATTAGTGTAAAGAAACATACAATATGTTTTGTAAATAGCCACCGTGTACACTGAAAAGAGTTTCGACCCGTTCTATAGATTTATATTGATTCGTAACCAGCCAAGATTCCCGACAATTTTATAATGTCCGTCCCTCTGTATGTCTTCATCAGATTATTATCTTTTGCAACGAAACTTCGCAGGCATATGCTTTCAATTAACTCAAAAAGGAAGTGAGGCGAAATTGGAAAAAATCTCACCTTATAGGTCTTCAAAAATACAATAAAGTATATTTATAACATTTTTTATTCAATCGCCATCTCCCGCGAAATATAAGCTTCCAAAGTCGCTCTTATAATGCCCACCTCCCTATAGTTTCCCAAAGGTAAAGTTGAAAAATCTGCGATCTAAAAAAATCGGATAATAGCTCTTACTAAATATATCCACTGAAAATGATTACGTTTAAGTAACATCCCCTAAATATCAGTAGGTAATATGCATTTCCAACAATGAAAGATATTGATAAAATATTTTCTGTTATAGTACTGTCATTATTCTTTCTTTTAAAAGCTACCAAAACATTCTTTCTTGAATTTCTCTAATTAAAAAAAAATATATTTTTAGCAGAAAATAAATACAAAAAAGACAATGAAATATTAGCAAGAAGAATACTTTTTCTACTTTTAATAAGCGATAATTAATTCTTAACTCTTAAAAAGTTTTAATGGAAGCCCTTTTTTCACATTAAATTAAAAAATTTCTTAATTATAATTAAAACTTGATTTTAATTAACTAGTAAAATTTGTTGCGTAACTGATCAACAATCAAAAAATATACTATTGCTTATATGAGATACATATACCTTAAAATATTCCGAATTTTTGATAATAAATTACTACTTTAACCCTTAAAAGTATATGTTTAGTTTCAGGTCAGGTCCGACTTATCCAAAACAACACAATGTTCATTCCTATACAATTTTGATCAAACATCATCAAAGCAACATGCCTGGTTCATAAATTTTTCTTTTTAAGCATATATATATATATATATATATATATATATATATATATATATAACTTTATTAATATCAAAAGAAATTTAAATGATAGTATATCAAAAGGTTCTAGAATTCGCTGATTTCAAACCGGGTGTCAAATTTAGCACCTCTCCGTTCATTATATGTACAAAGAGAGCAGGTGACCATAATATTTCAAATATTCATGAATTTTTTTTTCCAAAATGACGCGTCCAATCAAAAAAGCACAATATACTGTTTTTACTAAGAGTTTTATTTACAATATAAAAAAATTTAGTTATCGAAATTTTCACTTTTATTGGTTTTTGGTTTGCCACATTGAATCAGCCATTTCGAATTTTCGAAATATAACACGGAATTTGAAATCAACAACCTTTAAAACCCTTTGACATACTATCATTTGCAAGGCAGCATTTTTGAGTTCTTTACATACATGAGAAGTATAGAACGATCTTGATAACCCATCTCAAGGACGAATCGAAGGTCATATTAGTCGTCTTTCTTCCAGCCTTACCACATTGTGTAAGTTAAAATTCTGGCCGAGAAATTTGCGTTTTTAAATTTGCATGGCCTACACTGCCTAACATACAGACAGAAGCAAGTTTTTAGACGATTATTTAGAGCTAAAGGGATTATTTCTCCAGACCTACCAGAGTTATTGAGTTGGTTAAATGTTTTATCAGATCGGAATATCTCTAATATATTCTATTATGTTTTAATGGAAGCTCCACTGTATCAAAAGCTTTTCTGAAATCCACAAACACTCATATAAATGGTCTGTTTTATTCCATAGACTTTTCTATAAGAATCTTGACCTTCTTTAAATGATCGCTGTTACGATATCCTTTTCGCTCTTGAGGCGGATAGAAATTAAATTTGTTTTCAAGTGTTTTATTATGAGACTTCAATAGTTTCCATTTGAAAGCAGCATAATGAATATGTGAATGAATATAAGCATTGATCCTTGATCTTTAATGCTTCCACTTCGTCAGGTTCTGTACATCTCATCATCATTTCAAGTCATTCGATAACAATCGCCTTGCGAATTGAAGCAGCCTGAACCTGAACTAACCTGAACTTACTTTACTTACTTGAGTAATTATATTTCATCCCCAAAATGTCTTCTTCTCAATCTATTGAGTGATAGGTGCATTTTAAAAACATGATAAATAGTTTCATTCTCCTTTTACCAGTTCCTGCATACTTCGTCTGCTATGCAAGGTGATTCTGCAAGTGGCATTGTCCTTTCAGTGGTTGTACTTTATATTATAGTTCCTTTCTCTTCAGAGAGCTTACTAGATGTTTTAGTACTCTCAGTTTAAACAAAATTATTTCAAAAGATATTGCAAGTCACTAGAACCATTGTATACTTTAATATCAAATTTTATGATGAAAAATTGTCTTTTTATTCTAGGGTAATTATTCTAAGAAAGATGATCTTATAACTACAGTAGAATCTATAAAGATTAAAACGATAATTTAAAGAGTTTATAAATCTTTTTATACCGATCCTATAAAATATTCATAAAACTTATAGTATGAGTTATACAACCAAAAAATAGATTAAGGATTCTAAAAATAGTCCGTATTTCTAGAAATAAATACGAGATTTAATACTAAACAAAAAGAGAGAAATAAAATTTTCTATTAAAGTGATATTTAATCCAGCTCTCCATTGCAAAAAATATTTATTTTGCTTCTGGGAAAATTTATATTTTTCTTTTAAATGACTATTTTCTTTTTAAAGGTTTATATTTTATATATTATAAAATGCGTATAAAAATGGACTTATTTATTAGATGAGAAAACATTCTTTCTTTAATTTTTTAATTGCAATTTGTGTAATTACTTACAAAGTTTGCAGTCTGCTTTAATTAACCCAGTCTGGAGAATTATAATTCAGTTGGCTCTCACATAAATAGCCTAATTATTGTGTATTTGCATTTCCAATGGGAAGTGCTGTCAAATTAATGTTTATTTAAACATGGTTGATGCATTAAAATGGTAATATGGACGGCCGGTTATAATCCGATAATGTATTTTTTAATACCAAACCATTAAAAAAATAATATCTCTGGGCGAAAAAACGTTTTGTTAACTGGGAAAAACAAAATCCCACAGGAGTTTTCACACCGTGTTTTATTAGCTTTATTTTTTTTATAAATTTACATTATTTTTAATTTAAGAAGTATTTTTGTTGTTGACTTTAATTACATATTTAAATTTACCATTATCAAGTAAATATTAGGTGTTGTAACTAAATGTATCTCAATTACTTTTATAAAGTAATTATTTGAAAGTAATTACATTATTTGCCAGTTACAATTATTTACTACTGTGCCTGAAAAATCATTTGATAATTACTTTTTCGAAAATTTAATTTGATTAGTTCAGTTACTTAAAAGCAATTAAACTTTTTTCCACAGAGAATTACTTTCATTAAATTACCGATAGCTCTGCTGTAACCATTTGTTATCAATGTTATTCTTTTAGTAAAGATTTAATTATTTTTTTTCGATGGTTTTTAACCTGAGGATTCACTATAGCATTTTCTTTTTGTTAATTCTGCACCAAATCTTTAGTATCGGTATTATTCATAATTTATTGGAAGTAATTCATCCTTGGTCTCCCTTGTGTAAGAACATCCATGATTTAGCATATATCTAGTCATCTTATCTCCTCACTTTTCAACGTATTAAAAATATAATTGAACAACTAAAAATAACAGCGTCATCTTATAATTTGGGCGTATCCATAACTACTACTGTCTGCCCGTCCTTCCACAGAGTTGATCAGAAAATCAGCTTCACTGAAGACATTTGCATTGCGTGGTCATATTACCAAGGTTTTGAAGCTTTCGTTGCAGTAGGAGTTGCAGCTTTAAAGATTCTAACCATTTTTTACACACGTTTGAATAATATCTCTTCAAAGCAACATGGAATTATATGTCTAGAAGTTGCAGCTTGTGGGGTTATAAAGTTAAATCAGTTTTATCATTATCTAGGTAATAATTTACCTCTCCAAGGCGACAAGAAGTAATAAGACAGGTTTTTCTTTTCTAGATTATGCTTGGGTTTTAAAGTGTTACAACCACTGTATAAACAAATCCACTTTAATAATGTTTGAAGCTGATACCATGGCTATAGAACCAGGAGGTGAAAATGAAAACTGATAGAATAAAATGATCAATAGCACCCATAGCAGATACAGCGGTGATGTTGGTACCTCTTCCTCCGCTCAATATTTTGTTGATTGCATGTTTGCCTCTGAAATAAATTTAAAATAGTTGTTTAGTATAGAAGAAATGCCCGGGGAAGTTGCACTTATGCAACAAATCAGTAAAATTGATAAAAAAAATCTTTCACATTGATAATTAACGCTTGTAGAAGTTGGTTTTCTGAGTAAGAAACCAGGATGTTGCTTCATGAATCCACGCAACTGTTCCTTGTCAGCCATTTTTCTCTTACGGTTGAATCAATGGAAAATATTCTTCTCTGCGTACTAATAAGGCTAATACTCTAAAATCTTTGGTAGCCATTTCAAAAAACGTATCATCCAATTTCTATAGGTAGTTATAATGTCACGCCCAGTTTTGAGGTGTGACTAGGGACGTAGAATTTGGTCTTCAGAGGTTACACTCAAAATAAACTCTTTACTTCGGATTATATATGAAAAAATAGTTTAATTAAAAATAAACGACATTAACATTTTGGACTGTACATAATTGTCACTAAATCTTTAACTTACATTAAAGCTATCTTCATACTGGCACTCTTCACGGGGGTTGTCACTAGTATACTCTGTTTGTCGACCTGCTCAGGACTGGGACACGCTTGGGATTTTCGCTTCACTAATAATTAACTAATTCGCGATGCTCTGCATCAGGTCAACCGACCCTTAAGCTGATTGAACCGATTCAACCGATTGAACCAATTGAACCAATTGAACCAATTGAACCAATTGATCCGATAGAACCAATTGAACCCATTCCCCAGCATGTCCGTCCTTTTTATCCTGTTTTGTTTTTTTCATCAAGTCAACGAATCGCCTTCTTACAACCTCGATCCCTCATGACCCGGAAAGCGACCTTCCTGACTTGGTGAATTAGCACGATCGACGGTCAGTGAATAAACATAACATTTCATAATTAAAAGGTTATTAAATTATAAGAGGTAACGTGATTGTTATTGTTTAAATTTAAAATAAAAGATTTGTAAAATTGGAAAATGCAAATTTATGAAATATTATGTTTTTATGTTTTTCCCTATGTGACAATAAAATTAATAATCTACTTCTTTCGAGAATGTAGTGTCGTGTCTTTCCAAGTTGGTTACAGAATGATGACTATTGAATCGTATTCGTAAAGTAGACCCAGCAATACCAAATTCTTTTGTAATAGACCTGTCACTCTTGTCAATCACAAGCCGCCTTTGTGCTGTTTCTATTATTTCTTGGGGACAAATTAAACGGTCTGTTTTTTTTCCTCGCGATGTTATTCTGTAAGTTTGCAAAATGTAAAAAAAGAGGAAGAAAACTTATGTGTAAGATAGTGCGCGTATTCTACGCAGTCTTACACAATTGTCTATTTCTACATGTCCATCTATGATCTGAATTAATGTCAGTGAAGCTTCTAACAACTGATTTATTTCACTTGCCAAAACAAACACTATAACTTTTAATTTGCTTCAAAATAATGTGTTGCAAAATATTTAAATTGAGGAAAAATAAGATCAAATTGTAATAAAATTTGAAACTTTCCTGTTTATTAAATTTGGGTAAAAACACATCTTTTTAAATATTTAAAATTGTTACCCTGGCCATGCTGTTATCACGTAAAAATTAGATTATTACAATGTATTCCAATTTTAATGGTAATTACCTATCGATTTTTGATACCAGCTCAATACATTTTTACTTCAGTGGTGAAATTAGGAAATTAAAAATATTTTTAACAGAATTTTTTTGATCGTAGTCGTGGCATGAACTGAAGTGGACTCCGTGCTATAGAATTATACTCTAACAATACCTATTTAAAAACCGTAATTATTTGCCATAATAACCAAAATAAATAAATTTCTATTTACTGTGTATAGGTATAAATTAAAGTAAGTGCAAGAAAAAATTGCCTTTACTTACCTGCTCACTAATTTTAATGCAATCTTGGAAAAACTAAAATCCAAACTATTTTAAACTTTTCCGTTTTAAAAATATTTTTCACCGTAATGAAAACTTCAAGATAACTTAAATTTCGAACAATTTTCTAGAACTCCAGCCGTATTTAACCGCAGCTTTGTCAAAGAAAAGTTAAGCTGGGCACATTTCGGCAATATTTATGTCCCAGAAACTTTTCTTTAAGGGATTTTTTCGTATTATACTCCTAAATACCAGGGATGTGAAGTTAAAGAAATATTGCTTTGAGGATTTTGTCGACAAATTCTGACATAACTCTTAATATTGACTTTTAAAACACTTTGAGCAAAAGATATTTATCTGTTGACACTGGCATCAATATTATAAAGAAATGCATATCGTATAATTCAAAATTATAACATAAAAGATATGTGGGTTTTATAAGCTTTGAAATTATGAAGAAAATGAAGACGTAAAATCTGGAATAAATTCGTTATATTAAAAACTCCTGTTTTTTTTTGAAAATCGTTCTGATACGTCAACTTCATTTTTTGGTACGAATTTTTTCCAATATATTAAATCATACAGGATGAATCGAAAGAAGCTGAACTTAAATAACTTTGATTTTTTAAAATACTGACCCCTAATTTTTTGTAAAATCCATAATTATAAACATTTTTTCTATTACATATGCTGTGCCTAGATGTAATTCTTATCGACAGTTAAAACTCGAAGTGACGTAGCAACAATAGTTAATTTATCATCTTAATAAATGTTGAAAATGCCTTCCATTAGTTAATTGGCAGTAATTTAAGCGATTTGTAAATTCATTCTGAATATTTCTGACTACTTCTGCAGTCACCATGACCCTACAAAAAGAAGTCAGGAGAGTTTAAATCTGGAAACCTCGGCGGCCTCTCAATAGGTCTGGGTGTAATTATTTATAAATCAAAGTTGATTATGTAGCACAGGTTCTTACGATTTAATATATTGGAAAAAATTCGTACCAAAAAAAAACAAAGTCGACGTTGTTGAACAATTTTTCAAAAAAAACTAACAACGTAATTTAAATAATAAATTTATACCAGAAATTACATCATTGTATCTATAAGGAATATCAGATAATGAAAACTAACCTAAAAATTGAAGTATACGAAAAAATATACAAGGTTACAGAAAACTTTAAATTATAAAATAAAAATTCATGAAAAGGTTTTTCAAACATCTTTATTATATATTGTAATTCACAAAACGTTTCATTTTTCAAATGCATAAAATATATTTTTTAAATTTTTATTAAAATATTCCTCCACTATATAACCCCTGGTATGAAAAAGTTGATTTTTATCGACTACGCATGATTTGTAAAAGCCCTTTGTGAAGTGCAGTCTTAACCCGCGATAAGAATGTCAGTAAAAAAGGGGAAACATGTGCTGTATACGCCTTGACAGTGCTATAAATATTCGATGCCGTTTTAGGTAGTAAGAGCTTCCCTTTTTTCATCCTGCTGCGGTTGAAAACTTCACTTGCAGGAAATTTTACCGTTTTGTCACTAGTCAGAAATCTACACAGCAAGTAATTATTTTTCTTAATTGTTTGATTATTAGAGCAGTTTCTTTTTATAACATCTAGGAAAAAATTACCAAAAGTGAGTATTAAGAAAAATTCTGACTTTCAATTTGAATTTTGATTCATTTTAAATACTAAACCTAATAATTTGTAATTATCGTTAAAATTTTATGTTATTCTATTTTGATAAATCCTCAACATTTTAAGTAGAACATTTCGTTGCTTTTAAATATGTGATACTAAAATCCATTTAAGGTAGCATTTACCAACTTTTTATGTAATATTTAATTATTTTTTACAAAAAACAAAAACTATTTCAAGGGCAATATATACAGCAAATGTAAATTTTCTTAAAAAATACAGCCATGAATAACAGGAGGTATGAAATTATTCAATCATATTGGTACATTTCTTGAAAAAATGATAAAATAATTTTAATTTCTAAGTTTCTCATTAGGTCAACAGTTAGCAAAGTTGTTGATTTTTAATTTAAAAAAAAACTGAGCGGTAATTTGATATATATATATATATATATATATATATATATATATATATATATATATATATATATATATATATATATATATAGATTTAAGAAACAATATTCCAAACTAGTGTTATTGGCGATGCAGTCTGGTTACATTTGTAGGCCTTGGTAAAGAAAAAAACCTTTTTTTTGATTCTGTCAAGTTTTCTAGAATTTATTTATCTCTTCTTCAGGGCATCTTTACAATTATTAATTAAACAGTCAGAGTGTTAACCTAACTTATAATTATTAAGTAACTCACCAATGTGGTTTGAATATTAAACAAGTACACGTTTGAAAAACAGGGGAAAACCCAACATTAGCACTTTTTAATTGTATTTAGAGGTATATTTTGATGGAATTGTAAAGATTCATTGAAATTCTAGAAAGTTCGAAAACAGCCAAACATCTTACTTGACTATTCCACCATTTTATAGTGACACCTGTCATGTGTCAACCGGGAAGTGTCGTAGGTGGTGTAAGTAGTGGGGGAAAATACGGATCTGTAAACAGTGGTGTAGTCAAGCAAGAGATTTAGCAAAAATAGAAAATAAAATTAAGAAATTACCTGTTTGATATTTTTTACATAATATAAAAGAATTTAATAGAAAATATATTCATCTGGAGATGGGCTGTCCAGGAGGCTCAAATACTTTTCTATTTCCAACTTTAAAATT
Source organism: Diaprepes abbreviatus (assembly GCA_034092305.1). Classification (NCBI taxonomy): domain Eukaryota; kingdom Metazoa; phylum Arthropoda; class Insecta; order Coleoptera; family Curculionidae; genus Diaprepes; species Diaprepes abbreviatus. The sequence continues at coordinate 16,673,628 of JASJET010000200.1, read as the reverse complement.
TAAATGTAAATGGCACTCAGATTCTCGGTGTCACTTTTTTTCATTCATGGTGTTAATTTCTTGGCTAATGTGCACCATTTCGAGGAGTTCCATCCCAGTTAATATCAAGATTTCAATATTAACTGAGATGGCACTGAGATTCTGGAACAAGTTCCTGCTTATTACAAAAGACTCTTCGTTGAAATGGTGAAAATTAACCAAGAAAGTAACATAATGAATTAAAAAAGTGACACCGAGAATCTGAGTGTCATTTCCAGTTATATTTTAAAGTTGGAAAAAAAAGTATTTGAGCCTCTTGGACAGTCCATCTTCAGATGAGTAGGTTTTTTATTAAATTCTTTTATATTATGTAAAAAAATATTAAACAAGTAATTTCTTAATTTGATTTTCTATTTTTGATAATTTTCTTGCTTGACTACGCCGCTGTTTACGGATCTGTATTTTTCCCCACTACTTACACCACTCACGACACTTCTCGGTTGACACATGACAGATGTCACTATAAAATGGTGGAATAGTCGAGTAAGATGTTTGTCTGTTTTCGAATTTTCTAGAATTTCAATGAATGTTTACAATTCCATCAAAATATGCCTCTAAATACAGTTAAAAAGTGCTAATGTTGGGTTTTCCCCTGTTTTTCAGACGTGTACTTGTTTAATACTTAAACCACATTGGTGAGTTACTTAATTTTGATAAGTTAGGTTAACACTCTTCCTGTTTAATTATTAATTGTAGAGATGCCCTAAAGAAGAGATAAATAAATTCTCGAAAGTTTGACAGAATTAAAAAAGGGTTTTTCTCCTTTCCAAGGCCTACAAATTTAAACAGACTATATATATATATATATATATATATATATATATATATATATATATATATATATATATATATATATATATATATATATATATATATATATATATATAATGAAGTTTTTTCGTAAAACTATAAACTAAATTTACGATTGAGATTTGAATATATTTTTTATTAAGTTAACAATAAATATAATTAACAAAATATTTTGTATTAGATTAACTATAACTTAAATCGAGCATTTTCATTTAAACGTTATTAAAATGTTAAATATTTTGTTACTACTTGATAGAGTTGTTCCTTAAGTAATGACAGGGTTTTATGTACAGTAGAAAGTAATTCATTTAATGTAGATATGCTTCGAAAATGCGGTTATTTTTTGCCATTAAAAAATGTATAATAATAAGATGTTAGCTATAATGTCATTCTTTTATGTTAAAATGTTATTTTTATATAGATATATTACAAAAGAGCAGGAAAAAGCTTTTGTTAGATATTTGTTTTTAAGATATTTATATGAATAAGAAAGGTTAGCCAAAAAATGTTATTTATTGTGCTCGGTAATATTATACTGGTAAAATAATTCTCAAGTAAATAATGAATTATAAGTAAACAAATAATGTTTATCTAAATTTTTACATTTTTTCAGTAATTGTCCACCGTGTTATACAGTAAATATTTAAAAAATAACTTAAATTCTTAATTGCTAATAAAAAAAAAACTCCCTGCCGAGAACAATAATATAAATAATTTTCGTAAGTTTTCTAAACAATTATTTATTAAAATTATACTATAATCTAAAACTTCCATTGTCCTTGAATTGTTACGATTGATGTACAGGGTAGAGTGTTAAAGAAACATTTTTTAACCTATTTTAGTTTTAAAAGCTTGTTGTTTATGTAAAAAGTGTATATATTTTGTAGATAATATTTAGTGATTGTATACTATGTATACTTCCGCTCTTTCTTGTAAAAATTAATAAAAAATATTTATTAATGATTATTATATAATATGTAAGACTGCCAAAACATGTTTGATACCTTATTTTTAACTAGTTTCAAAAATAAAATAAACTCTCTATTTATTTTCAAAAACTGTGAAAACCTAAACATATAATCCAAGTTTCCTAAAAAAAAAAATATTAAAATTTTGTTTCAAAATGTGTAATAATAGACGAAGTTAAAAATGATGTATCAATCATATAAATAAAAATTATGATTGTTACCTAGTCTTATAAAAGCGAAAATTATAGACATGCAAGAACACTTTACTGCCATTTGTAGAAAAAAAGTGTAGAGAAATTTGTACATAACATTATGATAATCAACTAGTAACGTGGTAACTAGATAGACATTATGCACTTTGTACTGTAAGTATGAACACCGGAAATAAATAATTTTAAAATTAAAAGTCGCTTTTTCTTCCATTAGCTCAATTACCCCTCTACGGCAGGTGGCGACACATAAAGTAGTACCAAAATGTAATGAGATTATAGATTTTTTTTTGATGTGTCTTTTCTTGACCTATGCAACCTGTCTGTTCTGTTTTATTCTGATGAGAGTCAGAATGAGTGACCGAAAGGTTAGTATAAAAATATTGAATTAAAGAAAAGTTTATTTTTGTTATCAGATAAAAATTTCTTTGAGTAATAAGGCCAAAGCCAATTAATATAATATATTTCTAAGTTTCTAAATAGGCCGTAATAAGGCGTATCTTTTTATATAAAAAAAAACATAATGGCAAGTAACATTTTATGTTAAAACAACTGAGAGAACTGGACTAGGAGCGTATGGAACCGGTACCAAACACTACGAAAGCTTGAGTAAGTCACCAAGCATTTTCCAGGCAGAAATACATACCATTAGGATGTGTATTCATTTAACAAGAAGAAAAACTATCACGACCAAGAGATTATCATCATGACCGATAGTCAAACAGCCATCAGTGCGCTGAGCTCTCAAGTTATCAGCTCCAAGATGGTCTAGGAATATCTTCTTCTTCAAGTGCCATATCAGGTCCCCCTGACGTTGGCAATTATATTGATAAGTCTTTCACGGTCCTGCGCTAGCTGGAACAGTTCCCCCGCGCTACCTATACCTGTCCATTCACGAATATCCCTCAACCAGAAAGCCTGTCTCCTTCCTACCCCTCTACGTCCCTCTACTTTACCCATCATGATTAGCTGAAGAATTCTATATCGCTCCCCTCTGAATATATGTCCAAGATATGAGATTTTTCTACACTTTCACAGTGTTTAATAGTATACGAGTTGTGTCGGCCCTATTGAGTACCATTTCGTTGGTCTGCCTAGCTGTCCAAGGTATTCTCAGCATTCGCCGGTGTAACCACATTTCGAGAACCTCCAGCCTTAATTGTCCAGATCTCTACCCCATATAGTAACACTGGCCAGACGTATGATCTTATCATTCTCTGTCGTAGTTTTAGGTTGAGGTTATCATTGCAGAAAAGTGGTTTCATTTTTTGAAAAGCTCTGGCAGTCTTTATTCTACACCTTACCTCTTTATCTGGGTTTAGATTTTCGGTGATATAACATCCAAGATATTTAAAATGAGTCACCCTGTCTATACTTTTTCCTTCTATTTGTATTGAAGCGTTAAGATGAAGTTGTCTACTAAAGACCATAAATTTTGTCTTTTTGATATTTATGTTGAGTCCCATTTCTTGACCCTCAGTGTTAACACAGTTTAATAGATGTTGCAGGTCTTGTAGTTTGTCGCTTAGGATAACTGTGTCGTCAGCATATCGTATTGTATTTATATATTCTCCATTGATTTGTACTCCCATTCGTTGTCCTTGAGTAGCCCGTTTAAAGATTTTATCTGAATATATATTAAAAAGCAGTGGAGATAGTATGCAGCCCTGTCTGACGCCTCGCAGAATTTTACTTTCTTCTGTGAGTTTTCCAGCCTTACTGTTGCTTTCTGCCGCCAATATAGATTCTTAATAATTTTTACGTCTCTGCTGTCTACCCCCACGTTACTTAAAATGTCTATGAGTTTTCTGGGCTGTACTCTGTCGAAGGCCTTCTCGTAATCGACAAAACATACGAATACATCCTTGTGTTGGTCCCGGCATTTTTGCAGAAGTATATTTAGAGCGAATAAAACCTCTCTAGTACCTAGGGCGTTTCTAAATCCGAATTGCGTTTCATTTAAATCTGCTTCGCATTTGATGATTCTGAGAAAGACCTTCAAAGTGTGGCTCATTAGACTTATTGGTCTGTACTCACTGCGTCGCTGGGAATACCTAGAGGAACTAAATAATTTGAGTAAGAATAATAAAGTCACCCACAGGTGGGTACCGAGACATATCGGGATAGAGGGGAATGAAATAGTAGACTGGCTCATGAGGAAAGGGGTTGATATACGATTTCTGGGGCCAGAGCCTTTCTGTGGAATCAGTAGCCGCATAATGCTGGAAGAACTAAAGATAGAGGAAGAAAGCAGGAGTTCCGATTAGTGGACGGAGCTGCAAGGATTGAGACAAACGAAGATACTTCTGAGGACTGCCAGAAGAGATTCAAATAATGCATAAGCTTAAATAAAAACCAACTCAAAATTCTGATAGGGGTTCTAACAGGGCTTTGCCACCTGAAGGAACGCCTCAAGAAATTCGGACTGGTAGAAAGCTAAAAGAGTGCAGATTTTGTGAGGAGGAGAACGAAACCTCTATTCATATCCTTTCAGAATGCAACGCTCTAGAAAACCCTAGGATGCGGTTCTTGGGAACACACCAAATCGAAGAAGGGGAGCTACCCACCTTGAAGCCGTCCAACATCCTAAGATTCCTAAGGGAAATAGAACCGGAAAACCTGCTCTAGCCGATAAGGTAACTCTTACGATTGAGCAGCAGTAGGGGGGGGGGGCACAATAGACCTACCAGGTCGCAGTGTACAGACTCTACGCACATACATACATACGTACATACAACCTTTTATGTTTTTAATATCAACTGCTTAAGTTTTAAAACTTGGTTTTTAGTTTCTAGCTCAAACTTTTCAAGTAAAGAATGACCAGCATATCAAAGAATAATGTGGCTCTAGATTGCATTATCCGATTTTAATGAATATGGTTTTATTTAAGATATAATACTTATGTAATAAAAGAGTTTTAGTTGTGTTTCAATAATATAATATTATCAACTGCAGTATTTGTAAAATTCCTCATTTTTACAATTGTCTTAAAATTTTTATATGATAAGGTGTCATTCCAAATTATCTACTTTATAACATTTAAAACCAAAAAGACAAAGCGATTTTTTTTTCATTTTACATCTTGTAATCCAAGTGATTGAGAAAGATCCTTTTTTGTTATATTCATTTGAATTAAATTTTAAAAAAAATAAAAAAAAAAAAATTGGACCGACTTCTAAAAGTGCGCAAAAAGTAAAAAATAACGATAAATTTTTATATGACATTGAAATTTTTTAAGTCGGGGCCAAACTACTACCTGACAAAAGTGATTCGCATGAACAGATTAAAAATACTTTATTTGTAATCGCTTTTTTACCATAATTTATATATTACTAGCGACCCGCCCCGGCTTCGCACGGGTGCAATGCTGATACTAAATACACTACAGAAAAACTGTGACTATTTATTTTATTTTTACAACAATTATTACATCGGCCTCCGACGCGCTATTTATAGGCACGCTGCCGCCGCCCCGGTCGGCCAGTACCGCCGCAAGCGCTACTTCCCGCAATTTTAAATCTGTAATATCTTCGAAAATATTCATTTAAATCTTGTGCTGTAAAGGACCATATAGATCTATATTAAATCAACAATGTATTTAAGCTATTTAATTGGATAAGGATTAATGCTGTATTGGTTAAAATCGCTTCAAAATTTGCCATTATTTGTCGTAAAAAGTAAATGACAAAAAAACGTTATTGTGGGATATCCATGAGAGATAGACATATACCATCGCGGAGTTTTCTGTAGACCTTTTCAATGTGTACAAATAATTAGTACATTATTTTGATAAATCTCGTAGGGTTCAGCCTGCGTTTGCAATGTAAGCGGAAAAAAATATGATAATTAACGACATCACATTAGAAACCTCAAAAATAACAGTATTTCTCCACTATTTAATGGATGTTATTATACATATAAACCTTCCTCTTGAATCACTCTATCTATTGAAAAAAACCGCATCAAAATCCGGTGCGTAGTTTTAAAGATTTAAGCATACAAAGGGACATAGGGACAGAGAAAGCGACTTTGTTTTATACTATGTAGTGAAGAGTTATTTATTTAATTTACAAATAATTTGGCGACGACTTCAAAAAGTTCAATGTTATATAGAAATTTATAGTTATTTTTCACTTTTTAACGCACTTTTAGAAGTCGGTTCAATTTTTTTTTTAATTTTATTTTTCGATTTTTAGTTTTGAATTCTCTATGAATATCCATAAATTATTTGAACTAAGTACTAACGGATATTAGTGAACCTCGCAATGACTCCAAGGTTGCAAAAAAGACCCATTTTATCCAGAGGTGTAAATCACCCTAAAATGGACCACTAAAAATTCTTTGATTTTTAGAGTTCTCCAAATACCAGTGAAATTGTGTCAAACAAATATTTAGTCTGTCATAGTAAATCCAGTATCTTAAATTTCAAATTAATTTTAGATTGGTAATATAGACCCCCAAAACCTTCCAATATCCATATTTAAAGAACTTGAAACGAAATGTCTTAACCCTATATATTTTATACTCCATATTGAGTTTGTATACGCCCCAAGAACCACACCATATCAATTTTAGACTCATATTGTATCTTATCAACCTAATAGTGGTAAAGAATTAACTTCATATTCGTAATAAACGGCCTCGGAAACTCCCTAATATCAAATCTGAAAAAATGCGAATAAGGTAAAACTTTCAACCCATGATATTGGATCCGCCATTTTGAATTTCAAAAACATAATTTTAACGTCTTAATCTGATCTAAATCTAAACGTTTCACAGCGCCCTAGTACCATTTTGTATGAAATCCGGAAATTTAAAATTTCTAGACCGTCATATTGCATCTGAAGTACTAGATTTTCTTAAAATAATTTTATATTGGATATTTACATCTTCAAAAACGATTCAGTCCCACCTTGAACAAAATAGAAAAATATAAAATTCTTTGACCGCTATACTGGATTCGCCATATTGAATCCTGAAAAAATACTTTTAAATTCATAATTTACACTCTCAAGAATCCCCTATATTAATTTTGGAGAAAATCGAAAAATGTAAAATTTTTAAGACGCCATATTGAATTCGCCAGATTGAGTTTTCCAAAAAATATTTTAAATTCGTAATTAACATTAATAAAAATCTCCTAATATTTATTTTAGACAAAATCGAGAGATGTAGAATCTTTAATCTGCCATCTTGGATCCGCGATATTTAATTTTTTTTTAATAACTTCAGATTCGTAATGTGCAATCCCAAAAACTCTCCCATATCAATTTTGAAAGAAATCGGCCAAAATTAATGTTATATCCGCATATTGAATTTTTAAAAATAATTTCAGATTCGTTATATGCGACCCCGAAAACTCCCTCGTGCCAATTTTTGGAAAAAATCAGACTAAATTAATTATTTTGGCCGCTATATTAGATCCGCCATATTGATTTTTTTTTTAATATTTTGGATTTGTTATGTGCGACCCCTAAAACTCCCCCACACCAATTTTGGAGAAAATCGGACAACATTAAATTTTTTGTCCGCCATATTGGATCCGCCATATTCAATTTGTAAAAAACAATTTCAGATTCGTTATGTACGATCCCGAAAATTCCCCCATAAAAAATTTCTGAGAAAATCGGACAAAATTAATTTTTTTGGCCGCCATATGTCAACGCCATCTTGGGTTTTACTGCACTAATTTCGTCCAAAAAAAATATGGGACGAACATAAATTAAAATTTTTCATTCAAATCGGTGCCGCCGTTCCAGAGTAATTGATGTACATACATAAACAAAAAAAATACATAGTCGACGAATTGAGAACCTCCTTCTTTTAGAAGTCGGTTAAAAATGGGAAAATTAATAGCTTCGACAAATAACGTCATCTGATGATTGACTGATAATATATTATTAAAACCTAAAGCTATTTTACAAACACATATGCTGCAGCCCATATCAACTAGATCCAAGAACGCAAGGTATGCATTGGAAAGGAACAAATTATTTAATTAACATAAAGAAATTGATCCCCACTTTGACCTTTCTTTTCAATGAAAATAACCTCCTAGGTAGTTTTTAAAATTCTCTGAAATATTTTCTTCTATACATTTTTCCTTATTCAGATTTAAATCCATTATTTTAAAATTTAAATTCATATATCGATATCATCGGTATATCAAAAATATACTAGTACATTTGCATATAAAATTTATGTCAGTTTGGTGAAAAGAAAAATATATCTGGTATTTAAGGTACGATTCACCTGAAACAAAGAAAGGATTGCGATATGACAAGATACTATTTTTATTCAAAACACACAAATATTAACAGGTTTTCCGTAAAACGAAACATAAACAAACTATTGGCTGAACCAGATTGAGCGAAAAATGGACTCTGGAGATATAGAAATTTGTATCGAAGTACGTAATGTCCCAAATCGTTAGGAGAGAACATACACCAAGCTAGAGAAAATAATTAGAAACCTAAAATCTATTTCTCGGCAAAGTAAGTTGTGATCTTTGATATATCACTACAAACGATATTGTATTAACCCAGAAGTATATCCGTTCCTTCGAGAATCCCACCTTAAGCCAAACAACAATTCAACTGCTTACTTGGTTTGCTCAACTCTATACATCAGAAGATACAGATCACTACAGAACCTGTAAAAAACTATCTGCTCCCACCCTTAAATGTCATAGTAATAAAGACAACGACTTAGCACCTCCAACATACAGTACCTAAATGCCTATTCAGATCACCACCCCTCACAAGTACAAGGCGTAGGCAAGGTCCTAATCACAAGATACCATCACCTAACCGACATCAAAAAAAAAGAGACCGATTCCGTCCAAAATCATACACTGAAAATAGTGAAAAAAATTAAATGCTTTCTATAAAAAAAATATTATTTCAGAACCCAAAAAAGTGTACACGTATTTAGCCGTTTCGCGAAAAAGTCATTTTTAAGGAAATTGTCAAAAATTTAAAATTGAGATTACTGCTTTTACAGTGAAGAAAAATGGAAGTCATTTTCTTATTCAAAATTGTATATTTTTATGATTAATGGACGTAATTCAGTTTCCTCTTTTGATTAAGGTCGCATAATACAGAAAGTTCCAGAAAAAAATTTAAAAACGCAAAATTTTCGAAATTAACAAAATGGCGGCGGTTTTTTTTTCATGAATGCTAAAATGCAGAGGGAGATGCAATATTTTTTTTCTTTTTCCATGTACAATTTCATTTCAAATCATGCAATAAGATTTTTTCAAAAAAAAATGCTTTATCCGTGAAATATATCGAGAGAGACATTAAACTAGGTCGAAATTTTAAAATAAAACGATGGCTGTATTTTTCTACTAGGTGTATGGGAAATGTATGGGAAATCTCCTGGATATGAAAAAAAAACAAGTGAAAGGAATACTACAAGTTCATATAAACCTTTTTCGTATTGGCCTCCTCTTCGGAGACACAAGCTCCCAAAGAGCTTTAATGAAATCAAGTTCTTTACACATAATTATTGAACCACCAGGTATATTTAATTTTTTTTTAATATGATATATACCAGGTAAGACCCTTCAAATTACTGTCCAAGAAAGTGTTGTGAATTACTTACAGCTGTGACACTCATGACCCCACTTTTTACGCCCTGTATGATAAGAACTTTCGGCAACGTTTTTTACATACCTTTGACTATTGACTAAATATTAGGTTCTCTTCATTCATCTCGCTAATCTTAACCGTTTTCGAAAAAACTGCATTTTATTTACATCATGTATTTGACGGATTTCGATTAAAGCTACATCTTTGTTCCTATCAAATGTTCAACCTTCACCCTTATAAAAAAAAAATCGATCCAAAGTTGGAGTTTACCTCTTTAGTTAAAGGCGTCTAATTCTGTGAATTGCAGTTCGACCTAGGTTCGCAAAAATGTGCATGTTATTTTATCGGCACCAAAAACAAAGTATTGTTGTTGCAAACGTTGCTAGGAACGAAAGAAATAAATATCCTGCATTTTAAAACTTGTCAACTTTTATATCGCTGACACACTGATTCTTTACTTGGATATTAATATGGAATACACGTTCATTGGGAATGCAGATATGCATCTGATATATGGTCTTGCATCTTGCAATGCTTTGGAAGCCAGGAGGTTATATTACGACAAATATCCTAACCGTCCTCTTTCAGATCAGAAAACATTTCAATATATATATATATATATATATATATATATATATATATATATATATATATATATATATATATATATATATATATATGTAATCGAAGGTTTTCGGGCATCCCGTGTATATGCTGAGTCCCTCTCAGGACTGTAAGGCAGCTGACGTTTCGGTGAAATCTCATTCACCATTTTCAAAGCTCACTGTATGGCGTCTACGAGCGAACTGACGCCTGCGACTCCGGTGTTGTCGGTACCGTGGTCGTTTTCCGAATGGTTCCGGACCATCAGGTGGCGTTTTGCGAAAAAACAGTTTATATCAGATATCAGTTCGCTCGTAGACGCCATACAGTGAGCTTTGAAAATGGTGAATGAGATTTCACCGAAACGTCAGCTGCCTTACAGTCCTGAGAGGGACTCAGCACATACACGGGATGCCCGAAAACCTTCGATTACACATCAAACCCGTGAGAATATCCGACATAACATATATATATATATATATATATATATATATATATATATATATATATATATATATATATATATAATTTTTGGAAATTTGGGAAAAAGAATTACTGATGCTGGGGAAAGAACAATGCGTACGCCGCAATTAGAGGAAAATGTTTTTAATACTGTAGATGACACTCCTTCAACGAGCACTCAAAAATTATCAGCGCAGTTTAATACATCGAAAACAACAGTACATGGAATTCTTCAAGAACAACTGTTATATGAAAACCGCCGAAACATGTACTACATGCATGATGGGGCACCAACTCATTTCAACGTTGCTGTGCGAGAGCACCTGAATAACGTCTATCCAAATCGTTGGATAGGTAGAAGAGGACCTATTTCCTGGCCTCCTCAATCTCCCGACTGCCGTTGGATTTTTACCTGTGAGAACACCTCCAAACCTTAGGGTATTTCACTCCGGTCGATAGTAGCGAGGAACTTCTACGGAGAATCAAGTTTCATTGTGGTCAAATAAGGAACAATGCTAAGTTAATGTGGCGGGTACAGCAGTCCTCAATTCGTCGTGTCCGCGAGTGTATCAGACTTCATGAGTGTCACAGCAAGTTCGTCCCTGCAGCTGTGAGTAATTCACAACACTTTCTAGGATAGTAATTTTAAGGGTCTTACCTGGTACACATCATACTAAAAAAAATTTAAATACTCCTGGTAATTCAATAATTATGTGTAAAAAACTTAATTTCATTGTAGCTCTTTGGGAACCCATATCTCCGAAGAGGAGGCCTACACGAAAAAAGTTTAAATGGCTTGTGGTATTCCTTTCATGTGTTTTTTTCATATCCGGGAGATTTCCCACATCTTCCCGGACACCCTGTATACTGCAAAAAACACTGATCTCAACGTCAAAATCTCGATAACTTCGTTAAAAACTATTTTTTCGCAAAACGGCAAAATACATATACACTTTTTGGTTTCTATATTCATATATTTCACAGTGAAGCCATTTTTTTTCTTGAAAAAATATCATTGCATAATTTGAAGTGGAATCGGACATTAAAAAAAATTATTGCACCTATATCTGCATTTTCGCCCCCACGAAAACAATTTTAATTGAGGAAACAAATAAAATCCTCAAAAAAAAAGTTCATCAAAAAAAAAATGTAATTTTTAAAAGAATCGCGATTTTTTTCGAAAAATGCCTGACATTTTGTTAATTTTGAAAATTTTTCAATTTTCAAATTTTTTCTGAAACTTTATGATTCATTTGATCCTTATTTAAAAAGAAAACTGAATTGCTTTGAATAGTAATAAAAAAATACAATTCTGAATAAAACAATTACTTTTTTTTTCATTGCAAAACTCTAAGCTAATTTTTTTAAAAATCTTAGTAACTTAAATTCTTGAAAATGATTTTTTCGCAAAATGGTAAAACACGGGTACACTTTTTTGAGTTCTAGAATAAAACATTTCCCCGGAGAAAGCATTTTGTTTTTTTAACTATTTCACTTTGAATGAAATCTATCTAAAATAACTACAAAAACAGAAAGAAGCTATTAAATAAAATAACTATGAAGCACACACTGTAAATAAAGCAAGCAAAATAAGCAAGAAACCCACTCAATTAATAAAACTAATTACCGATATCAGAGAGATCACAATACTTTCATACATGAAAGGCATGACAACTAGAATCAGCAGCACTCTCCGGAAACATAACATATTTATATCTTACAAATCAAAGAAAACAAGAGATTTAATTCTAAGAAAACCAAAGGACAGAATCAACCTGAAGAATCAAGGAGTATACAAGATCGCTTGTATTACTTACATTAAAACAAACATAGGTTGAACTAACAGAAAAATATCGACGAGATTAGAAGAACATAAACGAAACCTAAAAAATAAACAGACAACATCAGCTGGAGAAAGGACACAAAAGCAAAATGTGCAAGGTCAGATTGAAATTGAAAAGAACAGAATCCTGAAATATAGATAAAGCACTTTACTTACAAAAAGTTGATGCTGATAGCCGTTACTATGTGGTAGTTAATCATCTTCGGGAAATGTTTAAAAAGGAACTACTATGTTTTATACCACTAAATTTTTTTAGAAAACAGTGACTGCAGTTTCAACTCACAGAGTCATTTTCAAACTGAACTACAAAGGTAGACTAAGTATTCGATACATAAACATGAGAAAATTTAACAATAAATAAAAACTATCTGAGAAATTACATTATTACAAAGGGGATGGATTAAATTTTGGGAACTAATTATTACGTGGCAACAACAAATAACGGGGAAAACCCAAGTTCTGTCTGGTCATTAAGCAAATTTACATTTTTATTTTTACAATGTTTATATATTTCTAAAGATTCAAGAATATTTAACTTTTGGCCCTTTGTTGAATAATGTAATATGTCAGTGTTACTTAAATTAGAAAAACTGTGGTTGTATTCTAAGCAATGGTTGGCAAAGCTTCTACCACTTTGTCCAATATACAAGCTGTCACACTCCGAACATTTTAACTTATGAACTCCTGATTTATCAAATTTATTAATTTTATCTTTAGCATTGTAAAGGATAGTGGACAGATTATGTTGAGATTTAAAGGCTACTTTTATATTATCTTTGGAAAGAGTATTAGCTATGTTTTCTGATAGGGTACCACAGTATGACAAAGATATATAAGATGAGCTATCTTTATCATTTTTTATTTTGAACTAAATGCTAGTTGCTTTTGTTTTTTAATTATTAATTTCTTTATGGTTTGTTGGGAGAAATTCCTTTCAATGATATTTAGTTCCTCTTGAAGATCTTCTTTAGAGAGAGGCAAAAAGAATGCTCTATGTATCATTGAATTGTATGCAGCCATTTTATGTTGTAAGGGGTGAAAAGAGTCATTAGATATAGTATTACCTGTAAACATTGGTTTCCTAAAAATTTTAAAATTACACTAATTATTGAGGTGAGATATGGTGAGATCTAGAAAATTTATTTTATGGTTATTTTCAATTTCCTGAGTAAATTGAATTTTTAGATGGCAATTATTAATGTATTGTAAGAATTTTTGAAGCTGTCTAGTAGTGCCTTTAAAACATGTTAGAACATCATCCACATATCTGTACCAAAATTGAACATGGTTTTTGCTTAAAGGGGAATTAAGAATTTTGTTTTCTATGTTTGACATGAAAATGTCTGCTAGGAGAGGGCTAAGAGGAGAACCCATTAGTAGGCCTGAATTTTGTAAATAAAATTTGTTATTAAACTGGAAATAGATTTGTGATAGGCAAAGTTCAAAAGAGGACAAGATTTCATTAGTAACTATTGGATTTATATGTCGTTCCTGTAAGATTTCTTGGATAAGTATAAAACATTCATCTGTTGGAATATTAGAAAACATGCTTTTTATGTCAATAGAAACTAGTATGGCGTTATCGAATTATTTAAACTGTGACTTGGTTTAAAGTTGGTTATTTGTTTGTAGGATGAATTTAGTTTCATACTTAGTTCTCTCGTGGAGCTATTTATGTATGAAACGACTAGGCGAATGGGATTTCCTGGTTTGTGATTTTTTATAAGGCCATAGAGTTTGTTGCTTGTGGGTTCATATTGATTATTCTTTTTTTATCGAATTCTAAAAAAATGGCTGTTATGTTTGACAGGGTTTGTTTCAATTTTGTTTGAAAAACTTTTGTAGGTTCGCTTTTAATTTCTGTAATATTTTCGGATTGAATAAATGCTTCTATTTTATTGACATATTCAACTTTTACTTACTTTAGGAAGCTCTACTCATATATCGTAGGATTTTTAAAATTTCTTTCTATGTTGTTCTTTATAAAAAAAAACAGTTTTGATTTCATTTTCTAACTAAAATAGAACTATTCCCATACCAACTGAAATAATAACTTGAACTGCTTTTATGTCAAAACTTTATTTTTGAAATAAAATCAAATAAAATCGTATACAACACAACAAAAATGGGTTTTTATTGCCTGGCTTCTATACGACTCAAAGTAAAGTTAAATATTTTAGAAAAGTCGACTTAAAATAATACCCTTCAGATCCGGAAAGCACCGACAGCAATAGTAAAGTAAAAATCCCATGTGATTTTCAGATCTAGGTAAAATAACAAGAAAAGATTTAGAATTTCGGCCGGTTTTAGAAGTACAAAAACATCAAACTGCATACTTAATCACAAAGGACCTAAAAGGAAGAGCTTATAGGTGAAATTACTTTGACGTAACCACCCAGGTTATCGATAGGTACGAACTCTATTGGTTCATCAAATAAGACTTTAGATGTTTGTCGAAAAGTCGGAGCAAAGAGCCAGACAGCCTTTGATATATACGTATTTGTTTGAAGTTTGTACAGGTTGCCTCAAGAGTTTAATTTGAGACTTTTCTTACTTACTTTATCTATAAAGGGCGGTAAATATTTTTAGGGAATTATATTTTGTTAAAAATTTGATAACACTGCAATATTCTAATTTCACACAACTCGTTTTTTATTGCAAAATAGTTCATAAAATCTTAAATAATTAACGAGTTTAAATTAAAATTTGGTCTACACATAGAATAAGGTTGTCGTTACTGAATATTACTCGGCAACGCACAATCAAGTGGTTCGCAAGCCCCAAGAGGTTCGCGAAAAAAATATTGTAATGGTGGATTTTTAAATTAAACATTGCAACAAGCAACAATTTTTATGTTAAGAAGAAACAAGCTTGAAGTCAAAGATACCGTGAGAACTAATAAATTACATTAGAGCAGTGGGAAACATACTTTAAAAATCTATATAAGGAAGAGGAGAGCATGGAACAGATCCAAATGAATATGAGGAGGACGACAGTATAGAACTAACAAATGACAAGATAGAAAACACTTTAAACTCCCTTAAGAATGGAAAAAGCACTGGACTAGACGAGATCACTAATGAGATGCTTAAATACGGAGGGAAAAAGCTATGGAATGAAATATTAACCCTATTCAAGAATATCATAGAAGAACAAAAAATACCGAATGAGTGGAAAAATAGTGTAACAATACCCATTTTTAAAAAAGGACAGAAAATGCACCCAGAAAACTATCGAGGAATAACACTGCTTGATAGCATTCACAAAAACTATACTGGAAGAAATCACCAAAATCATAAGTATACGAGAGGAACAACAAGGTTTCAGGAAGAACAGATCCACTATTGACGCAATATTCATTGTCAAACAAATAAGTGAAAAGTTCCTAGAATTCAATAAACCTACTTACATGTGCTTCGTCGATATGACCAAGGCTTTTGACAGAGTACGCTTAAAGGACATCTTAGAAATAATGAGAACAAAAGGTCTAAACCATTGGCTATTTAACCTAATATACGATATTAACATCCAGTGCAAAACAAAAATCAGAGTAGGACATATAACAACGGAAGACATATATGTAAACACACGAATTAGACACTCAACCCCTTCATATTTAATCTAATAATGGATAAAATAATAGAAAATCTCCCCAGAACAGCTGGATACAAAATGGGAAACACATTCTTCCATACCGTCTGCTATGCGGACGATGCTATTCTTATTGCAGACTCTGAAGATAACCTCCAAAGACTATTGCACTCTTTTAATATTAAAACGAAAGAATTAAATATGCTTATCAACACCGAGAAGACCAAATGCTTAGTAACATCCAAAGAACCAATACGGTGCAAGTTGGAAATCGACTCCAAAATTGTCGAACAGGTAAATCACTTCAAATATCTGGGAGCAGAAATAACGAGCCATGGAAACCTTCTTAACGAAGTAAGAGAGCAAACGATGCAAGCGGCTAGAATTTCGGGATGCCTAAAAGAAATTGGGTGGAAGAACAAATACCTTAATACCGAAAGCAAAACTAAGATATATAAAATGGCTCTAAGAGCCATCATAACATACGAGGCAAAAACAAGACCAGATACAGGCAGAACTCTACAAATGATGAGAAGAGTCGAAATGAAAACATTAAGAAGTATACAAGGCAAAACTCTACCTGACAGAATACGGAATGAAGATATCAGACAACAATGCGGGATACAGGACATAGGAAGATGGGTTAGATAAAGGCGAAGATTCTGGAACAAACATATAGGGAGAATGGAGGACGGTAGACTTGTTAAAAGCGTAAAAATGAATAACCCAGTAGGAAAAAGATCACAGGGAAGACCAAAACGATGACGAGAATGCCTGAGCTCATCTTCCGGGGAAAACGTGATTGCAATGAACAGGCAATAGCCTACTAGCATGGTTAACTGTGTTAGAAAGAAGAAGAAAAAGAAGAAGAAGAAGAAGAACAACAATTTGTAACGCAACGAGTCGCTACGCCGTTAGCGATGAGAGTACATTCTTCAACGAACCGGTAACTTCTACTTCGGCGAACCAAGACTTTCCCAAATGCACACGAAAGAACGAGAATCACACGTGTACACGTTGAATGTGAAAGTAAACAATTATTATTTTGTAAATATATAATGAATTGTTCGTTAAAAACGGATAGTTTTGTCAAATCTGACGAAAAGCTGGACGAGCAATCAATTGCTTCTTCTACTTCAGTCCTTGATTTGAAACTGACACAGGGTGGTAGTTATAGTGAGCTACCATCTCGCCAGACAGTTACTATTTACAAATGGGTTTTATTTACCGGGGAGGAGTCAGAACCTAAACAGCTTTGTGTAATTTGTAATGAAATCCAAACAACGGTTTAAAATCATCTCTTTTGGTAGATACTTTAAAAGAGGACATCCGGATCCCAAAGATAAACCTGTCGAGTATTTTAAAAGAAAATTGACAGGTAATAAAAAGTTTAGTATTCCTTCTTTTCTAACAAATTTAAACAAAGATAGTAAAATGGCTCTCAAGAGTTAGTTATAGAATTGCAAGATCTGGACAAGCACATACGGTGGCAGAAAATTTGATTGGACCGTGTGCTAAAGACATCACGAAGTATATGCCTGCATATGATAAAAAGTAAAAAGTGACTAATTCAACACAAATTTAAGACACAAAATGGAAGACTATTATCACAATTTAATAGATCTAGCATTGTGTCTGTCATTTCTGTTTTAGAATTTTTCAGAGATTTCATTGTTATCAGGAATGCAGAGCGCTTACTGCATCAGAAACGTTTGAAGTAAAACATTTTAATTTAATTAGTTCATATGGGAATGAGGAGCTTGTTTACGTTAAAGAAACTAAGTCAGATTATTGTCTTCAAGTTGTTTTTTCTCATCGGAGCTGTACTTCACTGGATCAATATCAAAAGTGCCAGTCTCAATAAAAAAAAAACCTTGTCTTTGTTCTATTTTGCAACAGTGCTTGCATTCTTCTTTACATGGTCTACTTGACAGGGTATCTGCATTGTTATCCAGAATTGATTTAAAAATCTTGCTGTTGCAGTTTTTCCTGGTTCTCTTCTGTACGGTCTCTGCTTAACAGTCCTTTATGTATCAAGTTTATCCACATTTGTAGCACTCTATCTAACTTTTGATTTTACAGTTGTACAATTGTAGTTTTTCCTGGTTTTCTTTTGAGTGATCTCTGGATGGTAAACGAAACCATAACTGCACCCGACAGTCTCTTCTCATGTGTTCAGTTCATCCACGTCTAGAGCACTATATCTGGTCTCCGCTATAACGTGAAGTATCACTTCTTGTATTTAGTTTATTAGGATTTCAAATCATACTCTCTCCATTGTTTAGTTCGGTGAAACCTTGTTTTCCTCTATGATTACGGCTTTGATTTTTGGTCTTGACACATTATAAGCTACTTCTATTTCCAAGGCCCTGTCCAACGCTTCACTACTCTCTCTCTCTTTCTCTTTAGTATTACAACCCGGGGTGGGTCTTTGCAGACTTCACAATCTGCCTCCACCTGCTGCGATCCATCATCAGTTCCTCCGCGCGTTTGACGTTTAGGGTTTGTAAGTCTGCTGCAACGTTATCTCTCCACCTCATCCTTGGTCTTCCTAGCGGCCGCTTTCCTTCTGGATTCTCTTCCCATACCAACTTGACGATACGTTTATCTTGTCTCATAACATGCCCGGCCCATCTCAATCTTTCTGCTTTTATTATTTTCACTATATCTGGCTGGTTGTATAGTTCCTCCAATTCCTTGTTTGTTTTCGTTCTATATGGCTGTGTGGTGTTGTCCCTGACCGGTCCGTATATCCCTCTAAGCATTCTTCTTTCTGCAAGTTTCAGTCTATTCTCATTCTGTTTTGTCAACGTCCATGTTTCACATGCATATATCATTGCCGGTCTTATAACTACTTGATATATTCTTATTTTCGTGCGGCGGGATATATTTTTCGATTTCATTATCTTTTGCAGCCCATACCAGCAGCAGTTGCCTCCTTGTATTCTGTTGTTAATCTCTTGTGTAATGTTGTTGTCAGAGATGATCGTAGCTCCCAAATATTTAAACTGATGGACCCTTTCAAGATTGTAGTGGTCCATAGTCACGTTCTGTCCTATTCTGTCTCGCCGTTCCGTTCTTGTTGTAGCCATATATTTTGTTTTTTCTTCATTGATTCGTAGGCCAACTTTCTTTGCGGCATTTTCCAGTTTGAAGAACTCTTCCTTGACACTGGTAGTTGTATTACCTACAATATCGATATCATCAGCGAACGCCAATATGATGCGCGGACCTTGATTTCTAAAGAGGAGCGTTGTTGTGTTGGTTTTTCGCACGATGCACGATTTGTGGAATGCCATGGCAGAACTGGGCATACCAAAGAAGCTAATTAACCTTACCAAGACATGTGTAGAGGGATCTACAAGTGCAGTAAGAATTGAAGGAAGATTGTCAATCTTCTTTTCAATCAACAGTGGTCTTAAACAAGGCGATACGCTATCTCCACTCCTCTTTAACGCTTCACTACGATAACTAAATATGCTTATATGCAACATAGGCTGTATTTCTTGAACTTTGAATCCATCAGTAAAATATTAGATCGTAAAGTCTTCTCGGAATTCTTCCGTAGCTCCTGGGTAAGCTAAATGGACAAGGCGTTGGACATTTCTTTCCCATTCTCGCAATTTTCTCCATTTTTCTGATGTCTTGACTTGAATTGTGACTAGTATAACTGGTGCAGATGTTGATCTTCAAGTATTCTTTCCGATGCAGCATTAAGGATCTCACAGTATTTTTGTTTCATTATAGGAATGGTTTGTAATAACTCCAGTCCTCGAAGTTCCATTTATTTGCAGTAGTGGCAGGTTCCAATTGGCATTTGTACATTATCTATTATTTTTGTTTAGAATCGGCCGAAGGATATGAATTTGATTATTAACATTTTTTTGTTTGTGACAAAATATCTGACCATCTTTCGAAAATCCACCCTCAATATTTTTAATCAGGGGTCAAAATACAAATAAAAAATTTTCGTGGAGGCATGTCCCGTCCTCGGCTACGAAAACCCAGCAGATTACGAGACAAACAAGGTCACAAAAATTGGACCCTTCAACTTGAAAGGCACCGCCAAAGCTATCGCATCTGTAAAATGATAAAATATGTATAGGAATTTATACATCTTTTAAAAGTGTTGTTCTGCTTTTGTGATCTCATCCTCTTGTTAAACAAAGCTTATGTAAACAAATATACGAAACGGTGAACGCGAAATCCATTTTAAAAACATTTTAATAATTTCTTATTAAAAGAAAATTAAGAGCATTATAAAAAATGTATTTGAATTACTTACTTAGTACCTTAGAAGCTTTTTTACAATTTTAAAGCTTTAATTTTTAATCATTTTTAATGTGTTTTTTTTTTGAAAAAATATTAATAAACCTTAAATTACTTGCTTTAATTTTCTAACCTTCGACCTTCAACTTTTCTTTTACTGTCTTATAATAAAGTGCACGGCAAGAGTTATTATTTCCAAAAAACATATCATTATGTAAAGAAATAACAAAATGTTAAAATTTGTTTAAGTTTTATGTAATTTTTTAACAACAAATATTATTGAGTAAAATGTGGTTGTCGGACTTGCATTGTCTTTACTCTTGTTTGTTTTTACGATGTTTCGATTAGGTTGTATCACTAATCGTTATCAAGTATAAACTGAATGTTTTGTCTTAAGGCTACGAGCTTCTACAGGGACTGTATCCATTGAAGCGCAAAGTTTCGCTTCACTGTACACACCTTAATGATTTAATGTTACAAAGTGATGGTTGCCAAATATTAGGTATCTCGACACTGGGTTTACTGAAGATTCCATTATTATTTTTAATGTAAACTGCTTCTATAAATTTTCTTTTTTCATGTTGGATTCCATATATACTGCCGCAGCTTCAGACCTTTTTATATGGTGTTATTTATCTTAGACGTGTTCTTCAAGACCTGATCTTAACGTTTCCCCTTGTGGAGTGATGCCTGCGTAGTACTTACTTTCAAGTAAAGGACAAGTTCTACGCTCAGGATGACGGGCTTCCGATGGGTCCTTCACTCACTCTAGTAGTTGCCTATATATATATATATATATATATATATATATATATATATATATATATATATATATATATATATATATATATATATATATATGGAATGGTTCGAAACTCATGCCAAAGAATGTGCAACAGTGAAACCGAAAGTCTGGTTGAGATATGTCGATGATACCTTCATCATATGGAAGGGCAATGATCATGAACTTAATGATTTCTGGAAACATCTAAACAAAATTCGATCTACAATTAGGTTTACCATGGAAAAAAGAAGTAAATGATCAATTGCCCTTCTAGATGTAATGGTGAATCGTTTAAATGAGACTATTAAAACTTCAGTATACAGAAAGCCAACACATACTGGACAATATCTTAATCATAGTTCTAATCATTCTGTTGTGACAAAACGGGGAATAATACGCAGCCTCTAATATCGCGCTATATCTATATGCCATAATGACGATTCATTGGAAAAAAAGATAGCAAATATTAAATCCGATTTACAACAGAATGGTTATCCTTTAAAATTAATTGACGATGTTATAAATAACTTTAGAACAACGATCACTGGACGGCAAGAAACACAGTCCTTCCTCACAATTCGGTACATTAAAGGAACTTCGAAGAAAATAAGACGAATTGCCAGAAGTTATAATATAAAAATAGCCTTTAAATCAAGAAATACACTTAGAGCTCATTTAACAAAAACGAAACCAAAAACTACCGATAAGAAAGAATGTATTTACAAAGTTCCATGTGAGTGTGGTGAAGTGTATATCGGAGAAACCAAACTACCACTAGAAGTTAGAATTAAAGAACATAAAACTCATACACACGCCTAGGATAAACAACACCATATAAAATGGTTTGAAGCTGCGGCAGTATATATTGAACCCAACGTGAAAAAAAGAAAATTTATAGAAGCAGCTTACGTTAAAAATAATAATGTAATCTTCAGTAAACCCAGTGTCGAGATACCTAATATTTGGCAACCATTACTTTGTAACATCAAATCATTAAGGTGTGTACAGTGAAGCGAAACTTTGAGCTTCAATGAACACAGTCCATATATAAATTCGTAGCCTTAAGACAAAACATTCAGTTTATACTTGATAACGATTAGAGATACAACCTAATCGAAACGTCGTAAATACAAATAAAAATAAAGGCAATGCAAGTCCAACAACCACATTTTAGTCAATCTTCAACATTGTCTACAACCTTCAAAAAAACAAATTTTATAATATTCAAAATGTAATAAAAGTCAAAATTCGAATTATAAAATTAAAATTGTGGTTTAATGTTATTTTACCTATGTTTTACTTTTACAAAGTTTAGTGATGCTCTCTTACAACTAAAGAAGAGAGCTTAAATTATTTGTACTAGATCTACGACCTTCAACCTGCGCAACTTGATGAGCTGCAGTAAGCTTCATATAGATTCTACCATAAAACTCCTATAATACAAGAACGCAGCATTAATGTATGACGTCATCGCCCGGAGGCTTGAAATTAGCACGTTATCATCTGCTATTTGTTGAATTTATATATTTATTTACTTTTAAATTTAGATTATTTCAATTTTTTGGACTTGTATTTCATAGTCCAAGGTGTTGGGTATCAGATTTATTTCTTTTTTTATGAGTAATGGTATAAATAAAATAAAATTAACTAATATTCAACAACAAAAGCCTAAAGATTTTGTGTATCCTGTGATTGCAAAATCTCTCAAAGACTTACGAGTAATTAGGCTGAAAAAACTTTTCTACATTTCATTACTGGATTACCTAGACACTTTTTATTATACAATACAAAATATTGGTAATACTGATAAGTAAAATGTTAATAACTAATTTTGTTCAATGCGTAATGCAGACATCAAAGTATATTAAAAAAAATTTTAAGGTATATTTAAAAATGAAATTAGTCAAAAATTATATAAAAGTATTAATCTTCATGGACACTAAGTATTTTCTAAATTGGAATTTATGAAATAATAACCGTTAATTATAAGATTAAAATTATCTTCAACAATAAATTCCTTATCGCATATTAATGAATTTTGAAAAAATTACATTTTAGTTTATTTCAAGCAACATGGCTGCACTACCTTCCCAAATAAGTAGAAATGTTCATTTCTGATTATAGGTTGTCCATATCATCTTCGTAAATCCAAGTATTTTTGAGAATTTCGTCAAATTCTTCTTCAGTCTTCAGTAATGTCTCATCTGTTATATTTCGGTGATAAGGTTTATCTTTGTTAACATTTTGTAAGCCTTCAATCATAAACGGATTAAAAATTTTCAATGCCAGTTTTACATTTTGTTTTTCCAAGCTAGATGGATATAAAACTATTTTGACGAAGAACTAGGAGAATTTGGCTGCGTTCTTATAGAAATATTGTATCTGTAAAAAAGCATTTTTTTAAAATAAGCAATATTTGGGGCCCTCGCAATAATACCACCCCCTACCCTATGCTAAATCTAGTTTTCCACATGCAACTAGATATCCATTGTTTTTTGGTTAAATAAGTACAAATTGGTCATAACTAAATTAAAAATGATCGATTGGACTCATAGTTGATTAAATAAAATTTTCCTTAAGATTTGAACTTATTAGTTTTCTACGAAGCAAAAGTTTAACCAAGCAGAGAAAGGGTGAACCCCCAATATTCGATGGTAGATTAAAGCCATCAGCTAACGTCACTCAAAACCAGACGTGAACCTCGTCTCGAAACTCTAAACACAACCTCATAAAGAAATACGATACCTATCTGAAATTTTGATTGTTTCAGTGCTTGTCATCGTAATAAAATAGTGCTTGAAGACTTTAACAGATACTATAAATATCAATTAAAACTTATTCCTTCACTTTAATTTATCTGTCGATGAATGAAAAAGTCTCTTAAACACCCTACAATCAACACAAATTTAAACAAACAAACACACTGGCAAACTTTGTTTTGCAAATTTAACTGTGTGTACTGAGGAAGCGTGCATTTCCATAAAGGTGGGGTGCATACAATCCCGAGACAACTACCCTCTTGGCTATAAGCCATGCACGATGTTGACTTCTCTTATTTTGCCTTATCTCCATGAAAATTCATGTCTCTCCTTTAGACGGCGTTTTCGAATGCAATTCTCACGAGATCGGGAAATCCTGACACAAATTAAAACTCAATGAAAATGGGAAAATAATAAAAAAATACCATCTCTATGAGTATAATAAATTAAGTATATTTTTAAAATATTTTAACGACATCTGTTAATCTAAAAACAAAATAATTTGGACGAGAAAAATTTGTTCTATCACCCTAAAAGAGAACATCAGTTGCCAGAAAACACCGACAGAATCGATTTTTCTTTACCTGGGACTTTTTAGACTCCAGACATAAATTACAGAAATGCTGGAAGCAATTGAAATAAATTACAACGCGGTTAAAAATTTTTGCTCCATTTTTCAGAAAAGTTTAGAAAGATTTTACATGAAATGGAGATTTTTACGAGTGGGAAAGTCACGAAATCTACTGGATAAGGTAGATATTATAGTATTTTAATACAAAAATTTAGTGGCTAGAGAAAAACTATTCTAAAGTTATTTTCATATAATAATTAGAATTTATTTTTAATTCAAAATTATTATTATTCCATCTAAAGTTGAAAATGTATGACCATAACACACACATGGGCTAACTTTCGGCTTGCTTAATGATCCTATAGATAGTCCAAGATAATTATCAATAAACGCTAATACTGGATTAACGCAATAACTTCTCTTATAGAGACTGTAAAAAATATTTCTATGACGTCACGACCCCACAGATTTTAATCTTGTAAAAACTCCGATAACACGGTCTTGTAGATTATAGAAATTCTAGATTGTGAGTGGGTAGCTAAGGTTTTCTTTGACCTATAAGATCTTTTATAAATTATCCTGATCTAATATAAACCCGGGATATTTAAACTTTTCAGGATATCTTTTATTTTTCTGGAATATGTTGCTTCAGACTTCAAGCCGATGCCTTCTAAAAATTTGAGCCCTTTGCATTCACATACCAGGTATTCTACTGTTTTGGCTGCCCGATCGCAGAAAAAATACCACTCTCAGTTTTGTCCGTTTTATCTCAAACAGCAGCGTCCTATGAAAATAAATATTATTACTCGAATATCCCTTTTTAGGAGATCGAGAACCAATTTTACCTGTTTTTGTTCCCGGCTTATGTGACCTTTTGGTAGTCCACAGATAGGTTTCGAACAAAGAAAATGAGTTTTTGCCCCTGACAGGATGTCCTCTCTCTCATTTTCCTTGATTCCCTTGTACCCTGGCACTCACATCAAGATTACCCTTGGCAATAGCTTTACGGTTTGCATGTAGTCCCATGTCAACTTACACCAGTAGATATTTGGCTTGAGAACTTTTAGCGCTGCTTGACTGTCTGACAATATGTACTCCCTTCTTAGTGTTTTTATTGAAACACTCGTCAGATGATAAGTGTGTCTCAGGGGGATTTGAAAACCCCAAACTTAGACCTGATACTCCCACTCCAATCCCTTCTTTCATCTTAGATCCTTCAATAAACTATACCATTGGATCCTTCTCTACTCAAGATAATCTCTCTCTTTTCGCTTGGTAGCAGTCAGTTTACTACTTCATAGTTCATATCAAAATCGTACCTGATAGGTATGATTTTTGTTGATTTCGATATGGATACTGTTGGAATTGTATCCAGAATTTTCATATGTCCACCCAACTTTCTAGATTTGAGAATGTCAATTTGGAACAGCTTGGAGGCATTCATTGCTGCCACCCTCATCACAGCTAAATGCAGTGGAGGGAGGTTCAGCCTTGTCTCTATTGCAGTGGGGCATTGTTGCATGGTCCCTGTCAATTCTACACAAACCAACCTCTGTATTCTTGCAGTTTTTTAAGCTGCTACTTGTATCTTGGGTCACCGTACTCAGAACCATACGTTTGATGATCATTTCATATGACCATAAGATCATTTTCCGGCTCAAACTCCAGGTTTTCCCAAAGATTCAAAGACACGTTCAGCTTACCGCTATTGCCTTTTGTAGAATCTTTTTAATATTTAACCTCTCTGAAAAAGCTCAGTGTTGTTCCATTTAAAGTTGAAGCCTTGATATCTAGCTTTCGTCTCCTTGTAGATGTCATGAAAACTGTTTTGTTTGGATTAAAATGTAGTCCTTCCTTTATACACCAGTTGCTAATTTGGTTTAAAGCAATTTGCACAAGGCTTGTAACAGATCTTTCATTATTGCGTCTGATAGTAACAAGTAGGTTATCAGCATAACCTTACTTTGTACGGTCTTGGAGCAACTCCCAAAATATATCGCTGAATCACATTATTAGACTTTCCCAGTAAATTTTCTATTTGTAACATGTGCATTAAAGCAAACAATATCACATTCGTAGGATAATTCTGCAATCACTAAAAATAAATGTTATTACTCCCTTTGTACTATTTCCTATGATTTTTACCGTAAGAATATAAACTTTAACGCATATTTTATGCTTTATTATTTTGGAAGTAGAGTAAAAAAAAATAAAATAATCATTTTCTGGATTTGCGAAACTAAATTCTTGCAACGTTGCAGCATATCTGCACAGCTGTGTAGTTTTGCATGCCGACCGAAATGAGACGCTTTTTTGATCGCGGTTGAATATTATTGTTTGAAATACTTTTATGATTCCGTACAGATGTTGTGTTTACGGTTGTAAGGGAAATTATCCAAACGATATAATGCTGAGAATGTTTCCTTTTCCAAAAAATGACGAACGCCCGTTAAAATAGCATAAAACGATTCATCGTGAAAGTTTTAAGCTGTGATAGCAGTCAAGTGACTCATTTTACAAAAGAAGATTTTATCTGGCATATATCCCAACTAGACTGTAGAACAGGTGAGATAATTTCTTTAAAATCAAATATTCCAAGATTAAACTAACATAACGTACTAAAAAAAATTGCCTAGTTGTATAAAATACTGATCAAAAATTATAATGCAAAGAAAAGCTTAAAGAAATAAATTCGTTCGCTTTTAAAAAAATATTGAAGGAAGAAAATATGAAATTTAAAAACACATAGAGAGCTTATATAAAACTTTTGAAATTTTTCAAATAATAATTTATTTATAACAATTAATTTAAGTAAAGGGTAAACAATCAGTAATAGTACAAGTTAATAAACCAAAAACACCATTTTGTTAAGTAGTTTGGATAAATTACAAAGTTTACTTCTTACTACTAATTTTACGATGCATTATCAATAACTGGCTAAACTGGAAACCTGATCAGACATTTATGTATCTCGATCTATTTACTGGCGAAAATAGTTTGCACCTTTTCAGGTTCTTAAAAAATGCGTGACTTAAAACAGCGGTTCCCAACCTTTTTCTTTCTTGCGAATCCCTTCTAAAAACCGGAATAAATTGGCGATCCCCCTGTGTAGGCATTAGGAATAGTAAACTAAACAGTAAAATTGGGTTACTAATATTTATTTCCCACACATAATTTACGTACATATATGTTTAAGACACTTAAATAACAATATTCTAAAGTTCATAAGTATATATAAGTTAACAATACCAAACATCAGTTTATAATGTGTTTATTAAACAGCCTGTGTGAAGACGTCACAAATCACGGCTGTATCTTTTTATCCTAAGAGTTGTTTGTTAACTACCTAAAATAAATCATTTTTAAACAACCCAAGTTTAATGTTAAGTAAAATAGTTTAAATCTCGGCTCAAACCCAAGCAGAGAAATGTTAGCCAAACTAATTGGAATTCAATATCCTACACAGAATTTCCTTTTCTATAAAGTCAATTTTACTTATCGTATAAAATGAAATTCAATTTAGAATTTTAACCAGGAACTATTTAACTACAGTAAATAAATTATATTTTCGAGAGGCTCTAAGAAAGTAAACGATTCCTTAAAATGAATGATATTCAAGATATTACAAATTCAATGCTCACCCGTGGAATCTCATAAACACCTATATATATATATATATATATATATATATATATATATATATATATATATATATATATATATATGTTAATGTGGATTTCACGGATTCCTCCGTGTGAGATGCAATAGCAGTGGATATATCCACATTATGCCGTGAAATCACATTCAGCAAACATAAACTTCATTACTTCATTCATACGCGGAGCTGCATATAGTTGTATGTTTGCTGAATGTGATTTCAGCACTACAACGGCATAATGTGGATATATCCACTGCTATTGCATCTCACACGGAGGAATCCGTGAAATCCGCATTAACATATATACGCCATCCGGCGGAAGGTCGGAGAAGCCGCGTTCAGTGTGTGCATGCTTCCTTCCGATCTGTCCTTTGCACAGCCAGGTGCATGTCGGTACCCTGATGAGTCTAGTAGAGACGAAACATGTACCTCTGCCGTATCACTGTGGCGGGGAGGGTAAGTTTTGACTTTCTTCTCAGTATGGTGGTACAGGTAGGCCATCATCTCGATGGTGGTGGAATAGGATAAATTGCGTTTTATAACAATTTATTCTAACTGTGCAACCTCTAACACAGAAAGGATATGATGGAGAGAAGTTTGCATTTACTGTTCGCATTTTACTTCATATATATATATATATATATATATATATATATATATATATATATATATATATATATATATATATTATTTTGGTATCTTAAACCTTTTATTTATATTTTTTCCTTAATTTTTTTCTTGGGTATAGGTTTTCATGTTTTAAATTGAAAAACGACAAAATTTACAATTCTTCTGACGTTTCGCTTTACATGAGCTGTTTCAAAGTTATTTATTTATGTGTGTATTTCTTCATATCTACAAAATTACAATTTTTTTTATAGAACTAAATCACATTAATTGTTTCATCCATATATATATTCATATTTTTAATTAAATGTTTAAAATTAGTAAAAACAAAGTGATTTTATAATAGTCTAAAATTGAAACAAAACGATACAACAATTTAAAATACTAAAAACTATAAACAAGTATAAACCTTGAAAGTAGCTTGGCAAATGTACTTAAAACAAATTCAATTATTACAATGTACTATGCATTTGATATGAGTAAGTTACTTTTTTTTGCTATTATAAATATTTTTGTCAATAAATAATGTAGTCACCTGCTTGATTAAATCTCCTGCGCCATATTTAATGGCTGTATAAAAGCTTAAAAACACTTCTTTTACTGCCACATCGACTGGCTATCCATTTTCCGATCTGGTTATTACTGCATACCTCACAACAATGCTTAGCTGCTCTAGCAGATAATTTTCAAGTTTACTGCCCAAGCACCCAATCATTTCATTTTGAATTGTTGCACTCAGATAGCTGGTAGATCGTAAAAACAAAAAAGCACAATTTTAAAAAAGTTTTCAAATATAAACAATTAAAAAAATTAAAATCAAAATGTTAACAAAATTTCTTAAAAGTAAAAATCATTACCTTTGCGCATCTCCAAATATGGGGCGACAAGCTCTACAATAGATAGAAAATTTGTGATATCCTTCCTGACTTAAGTTCTCTCAATGGCCTTCTAAAAGCCAGAGAACTCTTTGCTAGGGTAAGTATGATATCGAATGTCCTTTTAAGAACTATTTTCCAAAATAACGAATTTACGAATTTCATTTTCAACTCCCTTATCGAGGGTCTCATTTTTTTTTCCAACGTTCGTACACAGCACATACTTCCGTATGGCCACTAGGGAAACTGTATTCTTTCATTCTTTCTGATAAATGCTTCCAGACCCAATTGCCCGTACCGCATATATTATTCCGTTCAAAAGCTAATAACCAGCAGGGTTGAGAAATGATTAACGGGTCTATATTTAGAAACTGTAACATAGTACGATTTTAAAAAATACCTGTTATTCGGGTGGGAATCTTTTGGAAATGATCCTGAAGGCTGTAACGGACCCATATCAAGAATTAAACGTTTTTCTTTACCACTCAATGTCTTGTTCGCGAAATTTCCCAAATCATAAAAAGTTTTCGAATAATATAGATGACGATGGTTCCTTCTTTGTTTCATGTGCCACGCAGACGTCGTCCACGTTGATCACTTTTTCAATTTTTTTAACAGCAGAACACATAACTACATTCTCAGTTGAAGAACTAAAAAAACATGTAACTGATTCAAGTCTAGGTTTTCTTAAATCTTTAATAGAATTGGACTTAAAGGAAATGTTTCCCAACGTAGTAGTTGCTACAAAGATGGGCCAAGAAAGATTGTCTGACCTAACGATTTTGTCGATTGAATGCGACATAACACGGCTCCTTTCGTATAAAAATGTAATCAAGGACTTCGCAATGAGGAAAGCGCGTAAAGTAAATCTTTAAATAAATAGTTGTTTCTTTTTGTTTGCCTTTACGGTTTGTCTTAGGTCTTTACTATCTCTATTAACGAGCATTTGGTGTCATTTGTGAATTGTATTATTGTGTATTTTGGCAAATATTTCCAAATAAATGTTTTTTTACCTAATTTGTGTGTACTGATTCAAAATTCTACCAAGTACCTGTACTTAAACAAAAATTTAGTTTTTGGATAGTACACTTTTTTATAGATATTGTTTATTTTATTGTCAGAACCGAGTAAGATTAGAACATTTTTCAAAGACGCAGTTATAGAAGCTCACACCGGGCGCATAAAAGGCTATTTATGGCACTGCGTAAAAGGTATAATAAGATAAATCAAATTAAGCTTGATACTTCCAAACAACATAGCTAAAGGTATTTTAAGATAATTTGTCTTCTGTAAAGACACAATGAGATAAGAATAGAGAAGTTTCTTAAACTTGGAACAGACTAGCAAAATTAAGACTTACCTTCAGTTCAGATGAAGTAGGTTGGAACTCCAGTATCTTTTTTCATATCACTTTAGCCTCAATGTGCTTCGTTCCCTCAGATAAGCTCAGGAATCTGAGATGGCTCAATAACCAGTACTCTTTAGATACATTTTACCCCGATGATAATGCTAAAAAAAACATAAAACTAGGCAGTACAACTCCTAAGAGAACATTACGCTTTAGCAACGGGTAGTTTTAATAAAGAAAATAGGTAATTCACACCAGTAAGACGTCTTTAAGATAATTTTCATGGACTCGTGTCAAGATGGCCGACCATAAATTAAGAAAAAATTGCTGTAAAACAGACATTGTAATTAAAAGCCAAACAAATTGTGCTCATATACATTTAAACACACTTAAACAAAAACAACAGGTAATTTTTATCTCAGACAAAATAGTCTGCTAAATTTTGAGAAAAAAACTTACGAGCACAAATAAGCATACCTCGTTCTTTCATTACCAGTGAAGGAAGACCTCGAGTTCATGATTCCAGTTCTCCACCAGACGGAAAAATTTCCAAACCAAAACGTTTGACAAATTTTTTTTTGCACACTCACGGAATAAAAAATATGAAAACTAACAAAATAATACGAAACTCTTTTCAAATAGATAAGTTATAAAAAAATAGTTATCTTTTTTCTTTTCACCAAAATACCCTTCTTGAAAACATAACACTGACAAATACGAAAAATGGCCCAATGAACGATGTTTACTTGCGGTTGATAATGACGCGCGTACTATCACTGATCACGCAGAAAGAATGAAGTGTTTTTAGGTTTTTATGAGGGTGTTAGGAAAAATAGGGTGGAGAAATTACAAAAATTCCGTAACAACATAGACGACAGTTTTTCTTCTGGCGTTTCCAGAATACTTCTTTATTTTACCTGGTTTATTTTTATATACCCATTAATTTTTAAAAAATTGAAATATGTATATTTAATTAGGGAATTTTGGTTTATTTTCTTTTGTCAATGAGACGTTAAATTATTCTTTGGACAATAAACGATTTGATTATTATTATTTTATATGTCTTCCTTCTTATATATAAGCAATTTGCTTGTTATTTTTCGTCTCTTTGCCTGGTTTCAGTCTATTGCGAGGTTATCACTCCATCGTTTACGGGGTCTTCCGGTACTCCTACGTCCTATTGGTGATTTGTCCCTCGTGATCTTTATTATTCTGTCGTCGGTCATGCGGTTGATGTGTTCGTTCCATTCCCTTTTTCTTTGTAATCCCCAGTCATTGATATTATCGACTTTACACACTCTACTTATATCCTCGCTCCTATTCCGATCCATAAGTGTCCTGCCAGCTATCCTGCGCACCACTCTCATCTCTGTTGTTTCCAGTATTTGTTTTGTTTTCGAGGTTTCTGGTCTGGTTTTTGCAGTGTATGTTATTATGGGTCATATTGCTGTTTTATAAATTCTGGATTTAACTTCGATTCCTATATGTTTATTGCTCCATATGGTACTGTTAAGACTTGCTGCTTTCACGGATTGTCCCCTCACCTCCGTTTCAACATCCCCGTATCCGGATATTTCTATTCCGAGATACTTGAACTTCATTTCCCGCTGTATAATTTTGTTGTCTATTTCTAGTTTGTATCTGAGTGGTGTTCTAGATGTAGTCATGGCTTTAGTTTTTGATGTGTCTTGTTTAAAGATGACGAAACCTAAATCTAAAAAATGGGTTCGCAGTGGAGTAAATAACGACCTCGCAGGCCCCGCTGTGCGGGGGAGGGGGGGTGGTGCAGCCAATCTAGGAGCGCCTTCAAGTCCCTAATAAAAATGAATAAATACGAAGGATCAAGATGGGTGCAGTATAGTAAAACGCATTCAAAAATCTGTGGGGGGGGCGCACATACTCTTAGTTACGCCACTGGGGACAGGTCATCTTGTTCATTAACGAAATAAAATGAAATTTCTCGAAATATCTAAGGTTTATCCTAATCATGTTTTTAGTTGTGCTATGTTCGGTAAGAAAAACATAAAATACAGTTAAATTCTTCATACCCAGACTGCAGGTAAAATAATTGTTATTTAATATATTTTATAGTGATCCTCTATTTTGTTTCATATATTGGCACTACCTGTCTAAACAATCACGAAACGTCACTTGTTTCAATAAAGACAATGAAGTGTAGAACTTCTAAACGATTTTTGTTAGAAAATATATGCATTTCGTCTTTCTTGTAACTTAAATGTGTGACATATTAATAAAATTTCTAGCGAACAACACACTAGAATTCCCCAAAAAAATATTTTTATAACGAATTTATTGCTTTAACTTATTTAAAAAAAAGGTATATATTTCTACTTGTTGCTAATGTGCTAAATTAAATTTAACAAAATACGTAAGCTTTCTTTAATATTGTCATTATAAATTTACTTTTAAACCACGAAGTTTAGGCAGCAAAACTCCTGCAGCAGTGCCAGTTCTCCCGAGACCTACAAATTATATGGGTTAGAAACGTGCTTGCAGGGCTCGCGGTGACCTAAATATTTATGACTTTTGTTAGTCCACAATTCACCAACTTCTGTCTTCTGTCTACAGGAATAAGGGTGGCTTTATCTGTCCTTTGTTAAGCACTTGGCCAACCGTTGAACGTTAAGGTATGTATATTCAGGGTGGAAACTTATCTCACGAATAAAAAAAGGAGGATCTTAAAAAAATTTTATGTACTGGTTTTTCAGCATGCTACCATTATCATTGCATTTACAACAGTAGTCAAATGTTTAGAATTGTCCTATAAACTATTTTATCTACATTCGGACAATCCTGTGCAATTACAGGTATTCGGGATAAAAGCATTTACATAATTTTGTGGTTTGTTTTAATTACTCCAGTGTCCGAGTTTAGCTTTTTAACATTCTAACTCTGCATAGGCTTTTCTATGTAAAATTATACAAATCTTAATGAATATAGACTTATCTAAATAACTTCACTATACATGATGAGCAAGAAGTATGAACTACTCCCTAAAGCGAAAAAAAAATTCTCCTTAGATAAGTTTCAAAACTACCAGTTCCTCAGGTACTACAGTTCGAAAGTCGAGTGATATTCATTCGTCATCCTCATAACAAGAAACTAGGGACTTTCCAATGCTCTAATACAACAAAAACCGACCTAATTCCTTTGAAATTATCATTTTCTTAGGAAGGGTCACGCCCGATTTCTTTTTTAAATTAAGAAGAACTTAGAAAAAATTTTGCCATCCTCAAAACGTGGTACAAAACATCCCCACAAAAACCGCGATTCATAAAACAAACCGCGAAGTAGGAAAAGTAAAAAATTTTCGGAAACTTTAATCGTAAAACAGACTAAAATTTGCGTATTCTTTTCCAGAAATGAAGAACCAACAAATATACGAATTTTTGGCTGATTTTCGCGCAAACTTAGCACAAGCAAAGCATTCTCACACACTTCTAGTTGCAACATAAAAAATCTAATTTCTTTCCGACGAAATTAGTTCCCTTTACTTCAATTTTTTGCAAAGGCACGTAGAGCAATTTAGCTCACTTTCCATACGCGTTTATCGATTAAATAATTCCCCTTTTATTTTTGGCAAACAAAAAATTTTTCTATTTTTCTAGATTTAAGAGCTATGGGTCATCAAAATCAAAAGTGCCCAATTTAAACAGCAAGAAAGGTGAAGCGGCCTGATCACGACGATTCTCCTTTTTGTATATGAGTTTTATGTTCCTGATCAGGTGTTGCAGAACACGCCTGGGATAAACAACACTATGTAAAATGGTCTGAGGCTGCGGCAATATATATAGAACCCAACATGAAAAAAAGAAAATTTATAGAAGCAGCTTACATTAAAAACAATAATGGAATCTTTAGTAAACCGAGTGTTGAGATACCTAATCTTTGGCAACCACTACTTTGTAACATCAAACCATTGAGGTGTGTACAGTGAAGCGAAACTTTGCGCTCCAGTGGACACAGTCCCTATATAAGCTTGTAGTCTTAAGACAAAACATCCAGTTTATACTTGATAACGATTACAGATACAACCTAATCGAAACGTCGTAAAAATAAATAAAAATAAAGACAATACAAGTCCGACAACCACATTTTAGTCAATTTTCAACATTGTCTACAACCTTCAAACAAACGTTACTTTTTTAAATTGATTGGGATGCTTGGTTTTTAAGTGTTGTGCCCAATTTTCCTATAGCAGCCCAGCTCATTTGAATTCGCTAGATATTTTAGCTGTTTAGTTTTGTTTACCTAGTATTATTATGTTTCCTAAGTTTTATCAATGCTTTAGGCCAAATTTTTTTATTTTAAGTTTTAATTTAGCCAGCATTTCAGTCATTTATCCTTTTATACTGCTGATTCTGATTCTGATTTTCGGTGAAACGCAAGTTACTCAAGTGCAAATTGTCCCGGTATTGACCGTTTTATTCCTAATCTATTCTCCTAACACATCTTTCAAATAAGAGTAAATAGCTGTGAAGAGATAGTATCTCCTTTTAAGACACCTTTTCTGACTAGTACTTGATTGGTTATTACGTCTTCTTATAATTTTACGGTGATAGTGGCATCTCAGTATATGTGAGTTAGTAGATTTGTGTAACTAGTATCTACTCATGCATTGTGAAGTCCCTGAAACATTGCGTAAACTTCGACAGAGTCGAAAGTTTTGCTAAAATCGACGAAGACAAGGTGAAATGGTAGATTTTACTCGTTGCACTTCGCTATAGTTGTGCGCAGCATTTAAGATACTCTCTACCTTTACGAAAACCAACCTCTTCGTAAGCCTGTTGGTAAAGATCAAGGGAAAGCGCATATAAGGGCAAGGCAATAAGCTTTATAGTTATTAATATTTAATTATCTCACTTTCGTACCACAAGATGACTTAGGCGCCTTGTCATGTCTTTGCAATTATACCGTTTTGAAGACTTTTCTTCGGTAAGATATTCATTGACTTAATGGTAAATGTACCTTCCATTCTGAGCATTTAGCACGTGAACCCAACCTCGCCCGGAGGTCAACCAAATTGAGTTATCCTAAAATCATCTTGACCTCAACAGGGATTTCTTCTGAGCTCAAATTCATGATGTTGCATTCAAGGTTAATATCCTCAGCTACCAGAAGATCGAAGAAATAAAATAGATAAAACATCGGAATACTTTAAGGAGCTAAACAAACAAGTGAGGAAAGAAATTCGAAAAGATTAAAGAAGGTACAATTCAAAAATCATAGAAGAAACAATAAAAAACAACAGCAATATGCAAATACTACGTTTCCATTAATCAACAAGAAAAACAAAAATCAAGAAAATACGAAACGAAAGGAAAATATTAGTTCAAAACAAGAAAAATATTATCAGGGCTATTGAAATATTCTATACCAACTTATACTCATCTAAAATACAAAAACTACAAGAAAAGAAACACATCCTGAATGTGGTATTCGAAGAAATAGCTGAGATTTCTGAAAAGGAAATTAACACAGCCCTAAAACAAATGAAGAACAACAAGTGTTCGGAAAAAGAGAGAAAGAGAGAATAACTACATCAAATGAGTCAACGAATATATAGTTATATATCTAGGTCACACTATTAAATGTTTAGAAAACTGGAGTACATTCTCATAAACAACTCAATACCCATCAACTTTAAGACCAAAGTTTATACCTACATTCTGCCAGTCTGTACTTATGGATTAGAAACAATAAACCTCACAAAGGCATTTGCCCAAAAGCTGAGGACATCACAAAAGGCTACGGAAGAGACTGTGCTTGGCATTTCGTTACGGGATAGAATACGAAGTAAAGAAATCAGGAGGAAAACAAACGTTATAGATATTGTAGAAGAAGCAAAGAGGATGAAGTGGAAATAGGCAGGACATGTTGCCAGACTATCCACAGCTAGATAGGTATATAGAATAACAGAATGGAGACCTAGCCAGGCAAGAAGAAGTGTGAGAGGAGCACAAAAGCTGTAAGTAGAAGATATCAGACAGGTAGCTAGTAAATAATGGATGGATGTGGCCCAGGGAAGGAATACGTGGAGATTGAAGAGACATATGTCTAGAAAAGAACAAATATGTGTTGAAAAGGAAAAAGAAGAAGAAAATGTCGGATTAGGATAACGAACAAAAGACTGATTGATTGATTTGTATTAATTAGGGACACGTCAACCCATAAGGATTTTTTGGTGTCTACGAAAGTTTACAGTTGTGGCAGTACACAGAGACGTAGGAACAGACATTTATTAATGGGAGGTTATGTTATAGTTTTAAATAAGGGGTATCAATAGATTCTGAGAATAAAGACCATTCTTTTCATGTTGTCATAGGAAAATTTTTTTAGGAAGCCTCTAATATTGTGGTCAATCAAACTGCGAGAGAATTGGGAACATGAGACAAGAATATGTTTTATTGTGAGAACAATTCTTCATAGATTACAGATGGAAGGATCCGAGCATTTAATTAGGTCAGTCTGGTGGACCGATTCTGAGCTTGGCCATAAGAAAGGGACTTTGTTTTGGAGTAGTTCTTCAGGGTAGGATTTGTGAATATGAAATCTTTCACCTCATACAACTTATTATCCTCCAATGGGAGTTCCCAAACAAGCTGGCAAAGGGCCTTAATCTTATAGGAAGAAGACGAGTAAAGACGTGGGCCCTCCTTTTGCCTCTGGATCAGCCCTTTCATTGTCACTGATGCCCACATTGCCAGGAATCCAGGGGAATATCACTCTCTTTTCCTGTATGTTAATTTTTTCCAGATTGTAACATACAAAATATCTTATAGATCGAAGTGACCACACACAATCTTTATTAATAATATTTTGCAAAATATAACTATCTGAATTTAACAATGTTAAATTCTTAGCACATTGTACGATTCCCCAACGTTTCAACTAAAGAGACATGAAGTTAATCATGTGCTTAAAATTTCTACTTAGGGTAAAATATTTTATGGCTTAAAACTATTTCTTTATAATTAAAAAATCTTATCAAAATCATTGGCAATAAAAAATCTTCAAATCTACAATAAAAAGTAGTAACCTACTAACTTGATATAATATAGCTCACAAAGTATTAAGTTAGACTTAAACTCGCTACTAAAATTTTATCTTCAGCCAAGTAATTTCCATTAAAATAATGCTCAATATTGCGAACGTTACATTAGATCGACTGAAAAATTTATTGCGTAAACTATATACTTCTTGCAATATATTTTTCATTTTTAATTTCTAATTTTATGTTAGCAAGTTATTGCCTTTAATACGTTTAATGCTCTAGTTAAATAAACATATTGTTGTCTCAGCGAGATGGTTTTGAAGTAAGAGCGACTACCGGTTTATAGAATTACCGGAGATAATGTTTCCTTTAAACCCATTGCCTATCAGGCAGGAAAGTCCACAGATGCTGCGCTACATCGATTCGTCACAAGAGTCGAGGCTGCCCTATTGGGTGGACGATCTGCTTTAGGCACCTTTATCAATATTGAGGGGGCATTCGACAACACGTCACACGATTCGATATGCAATACTCTACAACGACGAGGCTCTGAACCGACAATAGTCGCATGGATCAGAGCAATGTTAACTAAGAGAATAATATATACTGAGCTTAACAATGTAACTGTTTTGTCGCCTTTGCTGTGGAGCCTTGTGGTGGAGTGGTTGAGTGAACTGAATGATACCGGTTTGTATACATAGGCCTATGCTGATGACCTAGTCATTTTATGCCCTGGTCGCCATGTCTGGGAGCTGGAGGAGCCAATGATGCAGGTCTTCGGTTCACGGAATGATGGTGCCGCAGGGAGGGGCTCAGAATAAATCCAGACAAGGCCGAATAGTACTCTTTACAAAAAAGAGAAAAAGGGGGAGACTTCCTACAATTACATTGGTGGGAAGGACTCTTCAACTTAAGGGGACAGTTAAGTACCTGGGAGTAATTCTGGACTCACGACTGAGCTGGAATGATCATATTGAGGCTCGATCCAAGAAAGCCATATGTGCTTTCTGGACTTGTAAACGAGTCTTTGGGTGTACATGGGGACTGACACCTAAAGTGGTATTTTGTATATACACTATGATAATCCGCCCCATGATAACGTACGCCGCTATTGTTTGGTGACGTAGTACAACAAAGCGCAAACACATTCTTCAACTTGACAAAGTTCAGAGAATGTCTTGTGTGGGAATACTGAGTGCGATGAGGACTGCTTCCACCAGGGCTCTGGAAGTCCTGGCGAACCTGCCTCCTCTTCACTTATACATAAAGAACGAGGCCCTGAAGACTGTTTATCGTCTCAGTTGCCTGGGACATCTTGGAATTGGAACGGGTGGCTACTCAGGTATCTGAGAAAGTCCGGTAGAGAGATATCCATCTCTCCTCATGCGGACAGATTACATGACGCCGCTTTTAAAACCCAACCTCTCCCTGAAGATATTTCTGCGAAGTAAAGAGGATTGGGAGGGAGAACAAAATCTTCCGAAAAATGGATCCTGGTGGTATACTGATGGATCTCAACAAGATGGAAGAGCTGGAGCCGGAATGTTCGGTAGGAGCACGGGAGTCAAAGGGTACTACCCTCTCGGAAAATGTGCGACAATTTTTACAGCGGAAATTTATGCTATTCTACAGTGTGTCCATCTTTGTGAGAGGGACATAGACAGGAATAGAGTAATAAACTATGCTCAGAGAGTAAGGCTGCGATATTGGCACTGAAGTCCAGTGTCGTGACTTCGCGACTGGTGTCTGATTGCAAAGATGTACTAAATAGTACGACAAGGAAAGGCTGCACAGTCAGACTCGTATGGGTTCTGGGACACTCGGGCATACGCGGGAATGAGGAAGCAGACCGTCAGGCAAAGTTGGGTTCGGCGACTGAACCGTATGGACCCCAACCAATATTACCTGTCCCAATTCCTATTGGCAAAAGGGAATTAAAATCGTTGCTGGAAAGCAAATTTATTGAATCGTGGAGAGGAGCTCCTGGAATGAAGTGTGCTAAGGAATATATAACTGGGCCCAGTGCACGGCGTACTACGGAACTTCTCTCCTTAGGAAGAAAAGAGCTGCGAATTGTGGTGGGATTGTTGACAGGACATTGTCACCTCAAGGGCCATCTTCATAGAATCGGTGTCGAAGACGACCCGGCATGCAGATGGTGTTTGGAGGAGGATGAAACTTTTGGACATGTTTTCAGAGAATGTCCAGCACTCAACGGACCGAGGCAGAGATATTTCGGAGATACAATTTTGTTACCGGAAGCAGTTAAGCAAGTTCAACTAACGAGGCTGCTTGGATTCGCAAAGGCGATCGGCCTCGAATAACCTGTAGAAATGGTGGGATGTAAAGGGCCCAATAGAGGCGTAAGCATCGATGATCTTGTATCACCACCCCTTTTTCATTCATTCATTCATTCATTCCTTTAAACCCAAGACTAACACAATCACTTACATAAAGTTTTTACCTGAGTTAACTTATTAATTCCAAGCAATCCTTTTTTAAAAACAAACTTTATTTGTTTTATTTTTACAACTTAATACTTTAATGCTTTACTTTTAAAATAGCAACTTTCGCTATTATAATTAATGTCTAACTTCAACTGAGGTTCAACTCTGACTAGGCTTGAACTCTGACTAAAAGTAAAACATTATTACAAATCATAATAAAAGGAAATTATGCACAATCAGCGTAATGCTTAGTTCGCAGTTTTATATATTGTCCTATGGAAAGAGGGTGACATAACTCCTCCCCTCGAAGAATCAACTCCACGGTCATCGGGGTAGTTGAACATCTTGTAACTCCAGGGCTGGGCTGGTTTCTTCTGTATTTCTCATTGAACGTTTATATTTTAAAGGCAATAGTTTTTTATAACAATAAAAACCAATACATAAGACTAACAATGCATAAATGAGAATTGTCCATACACTGGGAAAACTCGATACATTGCTGAAGAATAAGTGCGGGTTGTTTTCTTGAATTTTATTTTCAAGATCGAAAAGTTCGTCTAGTTCGACTTTTTGTAAATGAAAACTAAGGTTGAGGGTTGGCAACAGGCTGATTTCTTCGTTAAAATCAGGAAACAGAACTGGTTGGCTACTACTCAATATTAATTTATTATTGAATATTGATTTCTGGTCAACAATTATTTGACAATTTATTGGTATTAGGACCATATACGTGCCGAATAATTTTTGGCTTTCTTCTTGGTTTTGACATTTTAGTTTGACGATTTCTTCTTTTGGCAGAATAAGAATCCAATGGTCGGCAATATCCAATTGTTTAATTATTGGCTTAGTGATTTTTACTTCTATTTGCTGACATGCGGAAATGTTTGCTGTGGAGTCTAAAAGTTGAACTGTACAGGGGCTATTTTTGTCGATTTCTTGAAGTTCCATTTTTCCACAGATGTAGTTTTGAGCTTTGACGTCTTCGCATCCTTGACTTTGGTATGCGTAGTGCAATTTATTTTTTAAAAGAA
The DNA here is from genome assembly GCA_034092305.1 of Diaprepes abbreviatus. Taxonomy (NCBI): domain Eukaryota; kingdom Metazoa; phylum Arthropoda; class Insecta; order Coleoptera; family Curculionidae; genus Diaprepes; species Diaprepes abbreviatus. The sequence continues at coordinate 16,632,127 of JASJET010000200.1, read as the reverse complement.
ATTTATTTCGCGGTATGATAACCTTAAACAGACTCTTTCTCCAAATTGGGATAGAATAGAGATGAAAATAATCGAATAAATTGGGATATGTAATTGGCATATGCAGTAGATATGTAATTTTATTATTTAAAATGTAACAATCTAATTTTATTATTTTTTCAAAAATTAAAGTATTTTCCAAAGTGACTTGTAAGGGCATTTGTTTTATTCCAACTTGTTTTTGTACTTTTAAGAGTTCAAAATAAAGATCTTCCGTTTTTATTATACTTGGATGTAAAGTCTGAAGTTTTGCGAACGCAATTGAATTTTCTATATCTTGTAAAGTAGAATCGATAATTTCGTACACATTAATTATTTGATTTAAAGTATCTTTGATTAGGTTTGCGTTCTCCCTGTAAGTAGTTTTTTGCATTATCAAATTTATTTGATTTAATTTGGATTCCAACAATTTTTCGTTATGATTAATTTGTTTAATAGTAGTATTAAATTTCTTAATAATACTTAAGGATATTGAATTCTCTTTCAAAATACTTGCGCTTAATTTATTTTGATTATTTTGCAGTTCCGTAATAAGTTTTTCATATCTTTCTCCGTCCGAGGAGTCTAAGTTTCCTGTAACAGCCTTGAAAACTGATCCTAGTAGATTAACTAAACCTCGTTTTATTCTATTTGGATGAGGGACTATTTCAATTATTTTTGTTTCAACCCTATCTTGTATTAATTTTAAAATTTTTAAATAATTCGAAGTGTCGAATAAGTATTCGGGATTGCCACTTATTGTTTCTGATAAATTTTTAGACTTAATATAAAGCTTATTGATTTCTAAAATGATTGGATTAAGATCATAATAATGTATTAAAGTATATGTAAATTCTTGCACTTTCGCAGTTCCTAATTTAAATGGAATTATACCGGGATTGTCGTTTAGTTTTCTCACGGTAATTTTTTCTTCATATCCGAATGTTAAGTGAAGAATTCTGAAAAATAAAAAGATCATGTTTTATTTAAAACTATATCGTTTTCTCAGCGGACGTTTTAGATTACTTAGATGTACTTTCTCATGAGAATTTGTTTTTGCTGTTTTGCGTTCTGGGTTCACGGAAACTAACTTGGTTGGTTTTGTAAATTTATCTGCCGTTTTTTGCCCAATATGTTTTTTTACGTATACATTTTGTTCTGGTGTAAAAATCTCAGGGTCTTCTCTGGTTTCATTAATTTTGCTAATAATGTTACTCTTCTGATTTATAAGTTTTTCATTAATTTGGGAATATAGAATTTTCGTTTTTTCCTTATGATCATTTATATAGTCTGTGAGTAATAATTGTTCGATATTTATGTCGAATGGATTATCGTCCGTAATATGTCCATTGATTATGTCAATAGGTTTCAGTTTTGTAGATGAATGAATGGAATTATTATATGCTAAAATCGCATATATCATTTTTTGATTAATAGGTGTTTTAGCGAAATTTTGGTTATTGAGTAATCGGATATGTTCCGAAAGGGTAGAATGTAATCTTTCAATCAATCCGTTCGATTGTGGATGATTGGGGGAACAGAAATGAATTTTTACTTTATGTAGCTGTAAGAGTTCAGTCACTACGGAGTTTTTAAATTCCGTTCCGTTGTCTACTATTATTTGTTTTGGAATTTTATGATGTGAAAAATAAAATAAAAGGTTATCTGCTATTTCCGTAGAAGCAAGAGATTTTAACGGATACGCCTGCGCGTATTTGGAAAAACTATCGATAATGGTCAAAAATTTTGTTTGTTCTAAGGTATATGTATCAAGGTGGATTATTTCGAATGGTTTTGATGCAGTGGGTGTTATGTTCATTTGAATTTTAACCGGGTTTCGATCGTATTTACTGATTTGACAAATTTCACAATCGTTTATATACGTTTGAATTGAACTTTTTAAATTTGGCCAGTAATATTTACTTTTAATTTTTTGTTCCGTTTCATCTATTCCTCTGTGATTACTTTTACTTTCATGGTAATTTTTGATTATCTCAGGGATATCCTGTTTGTCAATAACGTCAATTAATTGTGTTAGACAACGCTTAAATTTTATAGAAGGCCATTTAAAATTTTTCCTTAATACCTCGCAAAATGGTTCATATGTATCTGGATTTTCGAAATATAAATAATAGAGTTTATCTGGGACGATTAATTCTTTTATAAAATTGATAATATCTTGTTCAAAATTGTTTTTAGAGATTTGGACTTTTAGTCTACGTTTTTTCTCGAATAAAATTATAGTTTTAGGTTTTGCTGGTGAATGTAATACTTCCTGGATTAGAATTTGGTTTGCGCCGTAATTTACAGGTATATCTGCTATGGGGATTCCTACAATGGGATTTTGTTCGTTATTTGAATGAATCGTAGCGTCATCGTCTTCTTGTACGTCGGGGTTATCTAACGACTCGTTATCGGCTTGTGCCTGAGTGGAAATCTGATCTATATTGTCATCGTCATTTAGTATGTTATCTTTTTCTTGTCCGTTGGTTGTGTTCTCGGGGTTTATGTTACTATATTGAGTAACTTGATTAGTATATTCACCTAGGTCAAAAGCATCTTTCGTATGAATTTCTATTCGCGATAGTGCGTCGGCATTTGTATTTAATTTGCCTTTTTTGTAAATAATTTTATAATCAAATTCCTCAAGTTTGATTCGCCATCTAACTAATTTAGAGCTAGGGTCTTTTAACGAAAAGAGCCATTGAAGTGGTTTATGATCGGTAATGATATTAAATTTTCTCCCGTATAAATAAGGTCGAAAATATTTGGTAGCCCAAACTAGACAAAGACATTCTTTTTCGATAGTTGAGTAATTTTGTTCTGAATCGTTTAATGTGCGTGATGCGTAAGCAACTGGTAGGTCTTGACCTATAGGGCCTTGACTAAGTACGCATCCTAAAGCTACATTTGACGCGTCGCAAGTTAAATTAAATGGTTTCGAAAAGTCAGGGTACTGCAATATCGGTTCGTTTAACAACAAATTTTTACAATAGTTAAAACAATTTACAAATTCTTCGTTATGTTCAATTTTCGCGCCTTTCTTGAGACATTTTGTTAGAGGTTTTGTAATTTTCGCGAAGTTATTAATAAAACGTCGGTAATAACCGAGTAAGCCTAAAAATCCTTTGATTTGTTTTGTTGTGGAAGGTATCGGATATTTTTTGATAGCTAAAATTTTATCGGGATTAGGTTTAACACCTTCAGGCGTTACGATATGACCTAAATACGCAACTTCCTTCCTTAAAAATTCCGATTTGTCTAATTGAATTTTGAAATTAGACTCTCTTAGGCGGGTAAAAACTTCTGTTAGTTTAACGATGTGTTCTTGAAGAGAACTTGAATAAACGATTATGTCGTCAAGGTACACAGCACATTTTTCGTTGGTAATTCCACGTAAAATATTATCCATAACTCTTTGAAATGTCGCGGGGGCATTTTTGAGTCCGAATGGCATCCGTAAAAATTCGTAGTGCCCGTTTTCTGTATTAAACGCGGTTTTAGGAATATCTGCTTCATTCATCTCTATTTGATGGAAGCCGCTTGCCAAATCGAGAGTAGTAAAGTATTGACATTTTCCTAACTTATCCAAAAGGTCTGTTATGTTAGGGAGGGGATACTTATCATCTAGGCTTTTTTCATTAAGACGGCGGAAGTCCAAAACCACTCTCCATTTTTGCTTACCCGAAGCATCTAATTTTTTTGGGACGACCCAAATTGGCGACGACCAAGGCGAACTACTTGGCCTTATAATATTTTGGCTTAACATTTTGTTAATTTGGCTTTCTACTTCTTTTTTATGGATGAAGGGGTAGCGATATGATTTTGTATAAATTGGCACTTCATCAGTGGTTCTAATATGGTGTTTGATTTTACTAGTGAAAGTAAGAGGGGTGCCCTCATGATAAAATATATCAGAGAATTTTTGACATAAATTTAGAATAGCATTTCTTTCTTCGTCGTTTAAATGATCTGTACGTATTTGAGAAAAATCTAATTTAGTTTTTGGGGTTTCATCGAAATTATTAAAGTCTATTTTTTCTAAATCCTTTCTGCAAAATCTTTCAACTTCAATAGGTTCAGAAAAATCAAGTGTAATAGGTTCACAAGTATTGTTTAAAATTGAAGTTAGGGCTTTGCCGTTTCTTGCAATAGTTAAACATTCGGGAATTTCGCAATTATGAAATTTTTGGTGTGGAATTATTATTTCGCCACTTTTTATGTTTGTTTTTAATTTTATAATCTGTTCACAACGAGGGGCAATGGTGACGCAATTTAATTCCGTTTGGGTTTTATGGAAACACAATTTTATTTTTGTATAAGGAGTAATTAGTAAGTTTTTGTCAAAATCTAAGTTGGCTTGAAGTAGTTTTAAGTTATCGAGACCAATTAGTCCGTCGAATACATTATGAAATCTAAACAAGTAAAATTTTAAATCAAGTTTTACCGGTAGATTGAAAATTTTTGATGCGGGGATCATTGCGCTATATTTGTGAGCTGATTTCTGAAAAACGGTTGATACAATAAATGGATCATTTTGAATACAATTTTGGTAATATTTAAAAGCTAAATTTGGATTTATAAAGGATTTGGTTGAACCTGAATCAATTAAGAATTTTAGATTATACTCTGGAAATGTGATGTAAGATAGTTCACTACAATTGGTATTTAAAGATATTATTTCTTCTGTCAAATCTGGGGGTTCTCCTGCGGAGCCTCTTGAAAATTTTGATAATCATTCGCGGCTTGTGACGTCGTACTATTAGCGTCATCTTCCAAGTGATAGGAATTGTCTCGCGATTCCTCTTCGTATGCATAATTATCGTCATAGTATGGTAGGTCAGGGTTGTATGTTTCGTAGTTTTGATATTGTTGTTCTATATCGTAAGGATTTGTTTCTGCGTTGTATAATTCTTCCGCGATATATTTTAATTGTGGTTGGTACGAAGGACCTTGTCTTTGTATATTATTATTGTTAGGTTTAAAGGTTTGTCTAGTAGACACTGACATAGGTGTTGGCTTAGGTAATGGTTTATTAGGATCCGGTTTGAAAACGTTTTTTTTTCCGAACACTTGCGAGTTTGTAAAATATCTTTGTGGTTGCATATTAGGATTTTGTCTAATAGGTATGGGTTGTGAAGGGAAATTTGGCCTAAATTGATTGTGATTTGTATTTGTATTGAAAGGTCGTTGGTTAAAATTTTGGGGAATAAAATTATTGTTGAAAAATTGGGGTCTTGGACGCATATTAGGATTAAAATTATTAAAATTTTGGTTCACGGGACGTGTTCCGAAATTTGGTCTATTGTTTGTATTTTTTATTTGGACATTACCCATATTTTGAAGGTATTTAATATTTCCTTCTTGAATTACAAATTGAATAGCATCTGTTAAAGATTGTGGTCTCATGCATCTAATATTAGTGCCTAATGGCTCCCTAAGTCCTGATAGGAAAGTTTTTAAAGCTAAATTTTGATATAAGGTTCTTTTTATGCCTGCGACATTCACCTCTTCGTGAGCGTCTACGTAACTACATAATAAGTTTAGTATTTCTAAACAACGATCATAAAAATGTTGTGGTGATTCGTTAGGTAATTGTTTTAACATCACTAAATCTCTAGTGAGGCAACTTTCATCGCGCCTATCTGCAAAATTTCTAGACAGAGTTTCTTTTAACTCGGCCCAATTAGTTACATTTTGTATGTTTATAATCAACTTAGCATTTCCTGTCAGCTTACCAACTAAAGAATTTAAAAGATAAGTATTTTGAAATGACTCGGGGTTGGTGTTATCGTAAAATTGATTGATTAATGTTTGGCACACCGCTAAATATCTATTTAGTTCGGTCGGGTTGCCATCAAAAGTTGGAACACAGTTTAAATATTCCGGTTTAAATTGGTTAGCCATTATTTTGTTATTTAATAATTTGATAAAACAATCTGAACTACTTTTTTCAGTTCCTTCGTCACTTGACGAATCGAAAAGATTATTACTTAAATTATCTTGTTGTTGCGAAATACCTGCGGTCTTTTCGACAACAGTATTATTTATAACTGAATTTGTATTTCTTAAATTGTTTATTGGAGAACTTAATTGATTAGATACTTCCGATTGAATTTGGGAAGTAGAGTCAGAGTCCGTTGAAGGGTTTATACTTAATTTTTCTAAGAATTCTAATAGATTGTCTACAGACATTTAATAATTGCACTTACATAACTAGATGGATGGCTCTGGTCATTGTTCTATAAGATGCCTTGATGATGCAGCAATGCTGGTCTGGACCAATCAAAGACGTCTTGCGAAAAGGACAATTTGCGTTCCTTCCCCGTGCTCTCGCTGCAGGTGGTGGTTGTTACAGTTCCTCAGTGGATTGGGTTTTCTGGTTTTCGAGAAGCCGCTCTGTAGACTAACACACTTCACTTCAGGAGAATCACTATGTCTGATGGTTGATCAAATCGATTGTTCGAACTTGATTTTGCTCGGTGCAAATCAATATCAACACATCCTACCGACTGCGCCAGTTAACTTATTAATTCCAAGCAATCCTTTTTTAAAAACAAACTTTATTTGTTTTATTTTTACAACTTAATACTTTAATGCTTTACTTTTAAAATAGCAACTTTCGCTATTATAATTAATGTCTAACTTCAACTGAGGCTCAACTCTGACTAGGCTTGAACTCTGACTAAAAGTAAAACATTATTACAAATCATAATAAAAGGAAATTATGCACAATCAGCGTAATGCTTAGTTCGCAGTTTTATATATTGTCCTCTGGAAAGAGGGTGACATAACTCCTGTTAAAGTTTTTGTCTTCTAATTCGCTAACCTTGTTTAACTATAAAACTGATCTAACTTAACAAAAAAGTGTTTAAATTTAAAAGTGCAACGATAATTCAGTCAAGTTTTGCACTTTAAAAATTCAAGATTAAAAAAAAGTTTTTTTTTTATTACTAAACCGTGAAAAAGAAGGATGTTCTTTATTTTGGGAAGAGAATTATTCTTCCTACCTATTAAAGAGCTTTATCTCTAGGTTTAATTTGTATACCTAAATGTTTGTTTGTTGACATATATAATATAATTTTAACAATATCACATGCAAAGCGAAACTAGTCAACTAGAAGACCTAACTTCCGTGGCAACTAGATCTGGTTTAAAGTTAAACATTTTAAGTAGATTATTTAAATTCAAAAGATTTCAAACATAGTACCTTAGCCTCGACAAAGGTTGACTATGTATATCAATACAAAAGATAGAAATTAAATTCAGTTAATAGTACTATAATTTAGACATTTTGGGAATTTTTCGAAATTACTAACAATGGATATTTTTCAAATACTAATACCACCACTGTACAGCATTCTCACATGTTACTGTATAAATACTGCAATATTTTTAATTTATCACATAATCTGAAGGAATATTGAATATTACCACTAGGTCGTTATTATATTGGTTCCTTATCTATCGTCATCAATCCGTTCTATCGCGAAAATACACCTTCATTAAATGTAACAAGCAGGTCCAACACATGATTAAACGCAAGTCCGAACGTTAACCGCTACATATATCTAAATGGTAAGTTCTTGACATTTGGCACTAATTATGGCTTCCCGCTGACAGCCTTCAAAGGTTTTAAGAGTTCCTTCTTAAATCATCCCATCAAGACAACCAACACCCTTTTGAAGGTGTCAAAATTTTCCTTTACATTTCAATATAGATTTTGGTTATGTAGATGTATTTTTTATGTTACTGAAATTTTCCAACCTAAGATTATTCAATAAGTTTTTTACCTTTACCAAACTAAGTGCCACACTATAAAAAAGAGATAGTTTAAATACTCAGTACTAGAACCATGATCTAGCAATTTATCCTAGGTTGATGATGAATGTACCAAACTGATCAATTACTCTAAAAACCTTATTTTCAAATTATATATTAAGGCATAATTTATTTACACAAAATGTCACCTTTTTATCCTAACATTTTTATTTAGAAAATTTTTAAGTCAACTCTCTTAAATACCATAACCACATTTTCAAGATTTGTGTAAATTTGTTAGTTAAGTTGATGTATTTTATTATATTTTAGGACAGGCTTGTTAACATCCTTTTATATACCCTGTGTTTTTGTGTATTGCTCAATAAATATCTTTGATTTGATTTGATTTTATATTTTTTCTGTTATCCCCTGAAGATATATGCTTCTTGTATTCTATCAATTTATTTAGAAAAATTTCATAGCACGCCACTGAAACATAAGACTTTACTTTATGGCTATGAGTAGGAGTTACTTTTCTGATTAAATTAAATATTCAATCTGAATAAATTTTTCTGGTTCGGATATTAACTTTATAAGATTTCCAACATGAAAAAACGATAATCATAACATTTGGAGCATCATACTCAAATACATAATGAGACTTTTACTTTTACAGGGTATTTTAAAGTTATGACTTTTCTTCTTTCACATTATAAAACAAATGGTGAATAGCTTTTATTAGAAAGTATCAGTTTTTGTATTGTGAATGTTCTAAAAATGAATTATCGTTTCAACACATTGAGGTTTTAATACATGATATTTAAATAAAGAAGGAAGAATTAGCAGAAAAATATATTTCGAAAATATTGCACTTTTATATAGCAAATTATTAAAATTTATTACCTTTTATAGTTTGATAGCCTCTTTTTAAGAGCTAAAACAAATGCTTCAAGATTTCAATGAAGAGGCTAGAAAAGTGGGACTTAAGATGAACTTGGGGAAACTAAGTTAATGAGCCCTGACGCAAATGTACGAATAGAGATTCAAAATGAAATCATAGAGAATGTCCAAGAGGCGACGTCATGAAACTGGGCAAAGAAAATCAAACGGCGGAAATAACAAGGAGAATAGGGCTGACATGGGCTGTCTTTGAAGCATCACGTATGCAGTTCGCATTAAGAGATAGAAACACACCAATCAATCTTAAACGGAAAGTGTATAATACGTGTGTCTTGCCTGTTGCAATTTACAGCATGGAAACGATAACACTAACCAAACAAAACGCAAATGGGCTCCGAGTCACTCAACGCTCCACGGAGAGACAAATGTTAGGAATCTCGTTACGGGATAAAATACGAAATCAAGTAATAAGATCAAGAACCAAAGTAGTTGACGTCATTGAACGCATATCAAGACTAAAGTGACCATGAGCGGGGCACATAGCTAGACAACAGCCCGATAAGTGGACGAGTAAATTACTGCAATGGCGACGCGAGAAACGAACCGAAATCGTGGCAGGCCACAACGCAGATGGGTAGATGATATAAGACAATTTGCTGAAAAAGACTGGCTCCAGAAGGCGAGAGACAGATCCCAGTGGAGGATCATTGGAGAGGCTTATGTCCAGGAGTGGTCGTCAATGGGCTGAGAAAGAAGAAGAAGAAGAAGAACCTATTTTTACAATATATATAGTCATTTTAATTTAAAGATAATATGGGAGCATATAGTGACGGCTTTGTGATTTGTAGAGACATATCCAAAAGTGACCTTAATTTTCACCTCGAGACTGATATTCAAGGTCACTTTAAGGTCAAGCTTTTTTCCTATAAGATTCCCCATTTTTTATTCCAGAAATGTTTATGTTAAACGTTATATTGACTCGCCTGTAAGTGCGCAGGATAATACCCTTTTTAGTTTTTTTGTTCATATAAAATTGAACTGTGTCTTTTCCTAAAAGTCCTTCCTTCCTAGTAGTAAGTATACGGTTGAACGTGAAGTTTTCCGTACCTTCCATTTTTGCAATAAAAAATGGGAGTTCCCATTAAAAAAAAGCAAGTTGACTTTGAAAGTTAGTCAAGTTCAAAGTTAAGACCACTGTTAGATAACCTTTTTCTCTATTTCACGAACTTTCAAAAATATTTGGAGGAATTTTTTTAAAATAGGACACCCAGTATAAAAGAAAACATTACATATCAGGCAATATTTACCAAAACAGCCATAATTAACCAGTTTTTATATTGTTCAGCTGATTGAAATGATAATAGCTTTGAAATATAGTTATTATTTATAGTCACAAAAAATAATTCAACTTTAAGATCAAATATAGCTCCTTAAGATCAGTTCAATACCAAAGGAAGAAAATATATATCGGCCTCTACTTTTGTACTATTTTTGCATGTCTTTTAAAATATAAAATTTAAGCAGTAAAATTTCTACAAGAGCTACGGTATTTCTAAGACAACCCCAGACTGACAAATTATCTAGGTTAAGAACGAGTTTGCAGTGCTCGCGGAGATCCAAATATTTATGTTCTTTGTTTATCCACAATTCGCCAACTTTGTCCTCAGTATACAGAATGACCATATAGGGCAAGCTGACGAACCATACAAACTACACATATTTACCAAACTGTTAGTATTCTTGAAATAAGAAAGGAGAATGTTATTTAAAATCAAATTTATCCTAGTTTTCAACAAGTTATCAGGCCAACAACCCGTGAGGGGTTGCTCCCGTGAGGGGTTGCTAGTCCTCCATCGGGCGCCTCCCCCAGGTGGCGGATAGGGGAATGCCTCCTAGATATAGGTGGTACCGGGGAAATGAAATACCCGGGGTGGACCAAAACTAGCAATCGAGCAGCGTCTGACCCAGAATGGGCGGCTGCACTGGTGAAAGGCAGCAGTTTCATCAAAATTGGGCTATAGCGCAAGAAGAATGACTCCGAAGCGGTATAGTTCCGAACACGGAAAAGCGCAGCTGAAGCAGCGAAAACGGTTTTCCCACTGCGGTACAGAAAAGGAACGGAACCCTTACTGTAGTATATCTTCCAAAAATCTAAATGGCAGACGAAAATATAAAAATGGCCCTCAGTCCGGGGCACCCCTTAAATGGGGAGAGGGTGCGAAGAATACCCCCGTCGTCTACCATTGACAATCAAGGAAGCGGAAATAAAATACAGTTATATGGCAACACAGTACGCATTGCCACCTGGAACGTACGCAGCTTATTCATGCCCGGAAAATTAGCAAACACTGAAGCTGAAATGAGAAGATTGAAAATCGACATACTGGGACTGAGTGAAGTAAGATGGCCCGGCTCCGGAAAACAAAAAACAGAGCAAGGATACATTTATTATTCAGGCGAAGCCGACCCAGAACATCGATATGGAACAGCTATACTCGTTTCGGACAGAATGGCACCGTCGGTTGTGGACTTCGTTCCTCTGAATGATAGAATGGCACTACTGAAACTGCGAACAACTCATAGAGACCTGAATGTGGTTCAGGTTTATGCTCCGACAAGCGACAAGTCAGATCAAGAAATCGAAGAATTTTATAGCAACATCGATGAAATAATGCGACTGACAAAGAGTGGAGAGATGACGATGATCATGGGGGACTTTAACGCCAAAATTGGCCGTGGCGCTGAAGGAGACAACATAGGTGCATGCGGTCTTGGTACAAGAAACAACAGAGGAGATAGACTGGTACAATTCTGCGTGGAGAACAGCCTGTTGGTGGCCAACACCTTCTTTAAACAGCATCCCAGAAGGTTGTATACTTGGAAGTCACCTGCAGACAGAGAAGGAAGAATTGTCAGGAATCAAATTGATTTCATTCTACTCCACCTAAACTTTAAGAAGTATATGAAATCCGTAAAAACCTACCCTGGAGCAGACATTTATAGCGACCACAATCCAGTTGTAATGGACTTTAGACTCAAACGATTCCTGAAAGTTAAAAGGGAAAAAGTAGCAAGAAAAATAGATATCGCACAATTGAAAAACCCCATAAAAAGGAAAGAAATTAGTCTCAAGATCGAGAAAGAAATGGAAACAATGGAGAAATCGGTACGGAGAGAGGACGTTGAAGGAACATGGAATGCTTTAAAAACTAAAATAACAAATATTCAAGAAGAAGACATTGGATTTACAAAAAACAACAGAAAGCAAGAATGGATAACGCAAGAAATCATAGACCTCATGAATGAAAGAAGAAAACACAAAACAAACCCAACAGAATACAAGCAACTCAATAAAATCATTAGGAAAAAGTGCAGGGAAGCTAAAGAAGATTGGATGTCAACAAAATGTCAAGAAATCGAACAACTTCAGAAAAGATATGACACCTTTAACGTCCACAAGAAAGTAAAAGAAATGACAGGCAGACACAGAAAGCGGCAAGAAACAATTTTAAGAGGGAATAATAACGAGGTAATTCTGGGGACAGTAGATAAACTAGAGAGATGGAAAGAATACATTCAAACACTTTTCAATGATGATAGACCCAGTGTTCCACCACTCACAGTCAGTCAAATAAATGAAAAAGGCCCAGAAATAACTAAAGAAGAAGTTCGCCATGCAATAAAAGCACAGAAAAATGGTAAAGCTACCGGTCCAGACAAAATCAACGTCGAAATACTTAAATTAATTGCAGACAACGAAAGCAAAAGCCTAGACTTGTTAACATCATTATTCAATAACATATACAACTCCGGCAAAATACCATTAGACTGGCTAAAGTCAACATTTATAACACTGCCAAAAAAACCTAATTCCTCACAATGCGATGATTACCGGATAATAAGTCTGATGTCTCATGTCCTTAAAACTTTTCTCAGAATCATCCATACACGAATTTACAGGAAGTGCGAAGATCAGATGGATAACACTCAATTCGGATTTCGAAACGGAATGGGAACACGAGAAGCTCTTTTCTCCCTAAATGTAATGACACAACGCTGCAGAGACATGAACGTGGATGTATATGCATGTTTTATAGACTATCGAAAGGCATTTGACTGCGTTAACCATCAAAAGATGATTGAAATTCTGAGAACAACCGGCGTCGACGAACAAGACCTACGCATTATCTCAGAACTCTATTGGCACCAAACGGCAACAGTCGAAGTAGAACAAACAACATCCGGAGATATGTGGATTAGACGGGGAGTCCGACAGGGCTGCGTGCTATCTCCGCTCCTGTTTAATCTGTATTCCGAGTCCATATTTAAAGAAGCACTAGACGATGCCCAAGGTGGAATCAAGTTTAACGGAACTATGATCAACAACATTCGGTACGCTGATGATACCGTCCTAATAGCAAACAGCGTACAAGAGCTACAAAGCATAATAGATTCCGTAGTACATCATAGCGAAATATTCGGCTTACATCTAAACGTCTCTAAAACCAAAATAGTGGTATTTTCAAAGGCGCCAATAAATGTACGTCTGCATGTCAAGGGACAAACAATAGAACAGGTAACATCAATGAAATATCTAGGAGTTAATATCAACAGCCAGTGTAACCCGAAGAAGGAAATTTTATCGAGGATCGAACAAGCGAGAAAAACACTAATGAGCATGAAAACATTTTTTACAAGATCAGACCTTGGTCTAGAGCTCAGAACTCGTATGGTCAGATGCTACGTTTTCTCTACCTTACTCTACGGATGCGAAAGTTGGACAATGGACCCACAAACAGAAAAAAGGATAGAGGCTTTTGAAATGTACATATATAGGCGGATGTTGCGAATTTCATGGATGCAAAGGATCACTAACAACGAAGTACACCAGCGCATGAATAAACAAAAAGAACTGCTAAACACCATTAAAGAGAGAAAAATTCAATACTTGGGTCATGTGCTGAGAGGTCAAAGATATGAGCTACTTCGACTCATTATAGAGGGTAAAGTTCAGGGTAAACGATCAGTAGGAAGACGCCAGAATTCATGGTTGAAAGACCTGAGGAGATGGTTTGATCGCTCATCTACAGACATATTTCGTGCTGCAGCTTCCAGAGCCACAATTGCCATTTGGATCGCCAACCTTCGGAAGGAGAGGGCGCAATAAGAAGAAGAAGGGCTGATCATCACGCTCTACCTCTGACATATTTAGAATAAAATCTAGAAACATTTCGTGCCTTATTTTTTTACATATTTGCATACTTTCCCAACGAAACTCCAAGAAAAACATTTCCAAACCTACTCAAACCACTAATTTATCGTATATTCGTGAATGAAAACTTTTTGTCACGGATAGCCTCCGGAAGTCAGATCGAGTGACTAAGGTAATTTAAATCCTGCAGCGTAAATGGCTGTAGATCCAGGATACGAATAGGTAACCAACTCTCAGAATTGTTTGAAATAAACAGTGGCCTAAAACAAGGAGATGCACTGTCACCCCTCCTCTTTAATATAATCCTGGAAAAAGTAGTGAGAACAACACAAATTAGAACAGAACTAATAACAGTAAATGGACCAAAATTACTACTAACATACGCGGACGACATTGAAATTGTTGGAAATACCGTCACCAATGTAAAAGAAACTTACAACAAAATAGAGATAGAGGCAAGGAAAACCGGTCTAATGGTCAATGAGGAGAAAACCAAATACATGTGCATAAACAGACAAAAGCATCGAGATAGAATAGGACAAAATGTAACAATAGACACATATAACTTTGAAAGAGTGGAGCGTTTTAAATATCTCGGAGCAACAATCACCGCAGATAACGATATCACAGAGGAGATAAAAGGGAGAATTCAGGAAGCAAACAGATGTATGTATAGTCTCAACAACACCATCAAATCCAAGAACCTAACATGAACCTCAAAAATCAGGATATATAGAGCAGTGATTAGACCAGTGCTCATGTATGGCTATGAGACGTGGACGCTGACAAAAGCAATGGAAATGAAACTTAGATGTTTTGAGAGGAAAATCCTTAGAAGGATTTTCGGGCCCTATCACGACCCCAATACTAATCAATACCGAATAAGAACAAATGCCGAGGTCAAACAGATATATAACGCTAGCGACATCGTACAAGAAATTAAATCCCAACGCCTAAGATGGGCTGGCCATGTCCATAGGCTCCCTAATAACCGCCTTACCAAGTTAATTTGGGAGGAGGCCCCGACAGGAAAAAGACCCTTACGACGCCCAAGAATGCGATGGAGAGATAACAGATGGTCAGGTTCAAGGTCAGTACGTTGAGAACTCTCGACGTGACAGCATGTTTCGTGAAAAATGTCGATCCAATCTCCCGCCACGTGCGAATGTGAAATTAGTATTGGACTTAGGAGCGGATCCAGGGGGAGGGGGAGATAACTCCCCTTGCAAGAGCTTCAACTTCAGACAAAAAAAGACTGACCTGTCTGCTACTTTAGGAACGTAGATCTCGCTGATTCTCGTCCCCCCGTTGATGATATTTTCTTTGTTCTTGTAATATCGCCCCTAGAGGTTAGATCCACCCCTGGTTGGACTACTTTAAATATCTGTTAGTGGTTTGCTCTATTAAAGCCTTTAATTAGAAACTAATAAACATTCTATCTACTTTTCATTAGCAAAATAACGTCCAAAAGTGTACCGTAACTGATATTTCTTCTCGATATTCTGACCGTAAGTTATTAGGCAACAAAATAGTTTTGATCTCTGACAATGAACATAATGACAAACGTTTTATGGTAAATTTTTATACCTCTTTGTTTAAATTAAATAAAGCTAGCATATTTATATCTCGTTTGGGGAATTTATTATCAACAAAATCCGAAATAAATTTAATCTTGATAAATTAATTGATTTTTCCACTCAAAAAGGTTGCGATCTAATTTTAATTTACCGTTTTAATTTAACTTTTAAAGGGAATAAACAAACTTCGTTAATTACACTGCGCTGGCAGGTATAAATTTACTCATTGATACCGGCCTTAAGTCTAGACCGGATTATTAAAATTTGAGTTTAGGAAAAATTATTGAAGAAAAATCAATATCCGGTAATTAAGTATTTAGACTACTGAAGCTATTGTTGGGAAATATGTCGACGTTTTATTTTATTTAAGTAGCGAACAGCTTTTAAGAATTTTTTTACTCGTTTTATAACTGATTAACAATTTTTTCATAATAAATATACGAAATATAAGCCTCTAAAGTTATAGCATTATATATTTCATAGTAGGATAAGGTGTCACAAGTGCGCGCGGTCCTCAAGAGTGCTCAGACATAACATTTGCGACGATTCACTGCAAGTTCAGAATGTATAGTAAAAGTAAAATTTGATGATTCCGAAGAAGATGAAGTAGTTGAACCATTTCAAGATTGCACGTTGTATGCAAAAGGAATTCTTCCTGCAAGAACATTGATCCAGAATAAAAGAAGCAATGTATTTGTCAAGATGCTGAACTTGTAGGATTATCCTCAACATATTATAAAAGGTGACAAAATTGCTACCTGTCGACGTGAAAGTTAACGGTATTCCGTTACAGCCTGAAAAATTACCTGTTAGTCTACCTAATGTACTCCAAGATCTAGTTAATACATCAACACCTCTATTGTATCAAGTTCAAGTGGCTAGACTGGAAGATCTTTTAAGAAGAAATCAGGATGTTTTCTCTTTATCTGATAGCGACTTGGGAAGGACCAATATTGTCGAGCATCGACATCGGAGAAGCAGCTCTAATTAAACAAGTTCCAAGAAGAATAACGTTATCAAAACGTGACGAGGTGGATAAGACGCTTAGATACATGCCAAATCAAAGCATCATTAAACCTTTCCAAAGTCGCTAGACATTCCCAGTTGTACTAGTTAAGAAGAAAGGTGGCTCAACTAGATTCTGTGTCGACTTCAGAAGACTTAATGATGTTACAAAGAAAGATAGTTTCCCTTTACCTCGTATTGATTTTAACCGGGTCGAAATGGTTTTCCACATTGGACTTAAAAACTGGCTATTGGCAGATACAGCTCCATCCAGAGGATAAAAAGAAAAGTCCGTCTTTTATACTGGAATGGGGCTATGACAATTTAATGTTATGCTATTTGGTATATGCAATGCCCCAGCTACTTTTGAATGTTTAATGAAATTAATCTTACATGGACTAACTTGAAAAACATGCCTAATATACCTAGATGATATCATAGTTGTGAGAAAAACATTTGACGATCATCGAAAAAATGTGGAAGATATATTTCAAAAACTGAGAAGTGCACAATTAGAGCTCAGTCCGAAGAAATGTCAGAAAAAAGTGAAATACCTAGGTCATATAATCACCGAAGCTGATATACGAAACGATCCAAAAAAGACGGAAGCAATGCTCCCTAGCTTAGCTCTGCAGCTCTTTTCTTTCAAGAGATATTTAATTTTCTCCAAAAATGCATCAAATTAATTCACTGTGAGTCATACCTCTAGAAAAAGGTTCAGCTCTTAAAACTTAAAGAATCTAAAACTGAAACATCAAGAAAAATTAACTGTGAGTTATACCTCTAGAAAAAGGTTCAGCTCTTAAAACTTAAAGATTCTAAAACTGGGACATCAGGAAATTCCTTCTGTAATAGTTTATTTAACAACGAAAATTGTAGGGTAGTATCAAGTTTTCTCTCAATATCAGACACAAGAAGTGATATCTGAACTTAAACTATAAAATAAGTGTAATGCAGTACCAGCGTTCCAAGCTTCTATTACTACGCTAGTTCTAATTTTTTACTAAGCCTAAAAAGATAATACAGTTTAAAAATTAATTTGAAAATATGTTCTTGCCTTTTTTATTGAAAATGAAGCCTTCCTAAGTTATTAACTGACATGTTTTTACTATCATCCTTCTGAACCTACATCAACGAAAACTAGGTAGCTAAAAAATATATATGCAGCCCTTGAGAGTTAACACTACGACGCTTATGTCTTCTATCTTCATGAAAATAAAATATATTACTGTGTTGTACACGAAAAATTTCAACCACGTTTCACATTTATTACTTGGATAAAATTTTAAAATAATAACATAAAAGTTATACCGATGCAGAGTAATAAACTAAAATATAATTCCTTGGAAGTATAACTCGGTAAGATGTTTACTCAATAAAAATATCGTAAGTAAACGTTATTAAAATTTTAATAAGAAATTGCAAACAGTTCCTAAAGTGTTCGGCATTCAGCAAAAAGTTAATATCCCAAAGCTATAAAATGTTCAGTAGGTTTAAAATAAAATGTCTACTATCTTCTCTGCAAGGTTTAATAAGAAGGTTTGGTTGCTTAAACAGTAAAAAAATTATATAAAAAAATATTTAAGTAAAACGTATCTATTTAACTAACCTCTCATTTTTACATCAAACGGTATTCTATTGCCTATTTATTCATATGTGGAACGATCCAAGTTAAACAGAACAAAATTTTGCTCAAGATGCACATCAACGGATTTGTACAGGCTAAAATACTCCTATTTAAGTACAATTGAAGTTACCATAACTTATTTGCAAAATTCAAGATGGTGGGTCCAATATTCCACCCATAAGGATCAAAAACCGCTTGAATTCGCAGGAAATCCATATTATTAGCTTTTTGAAATCACTCGAGGTTCTTAAGCTCATCGTACGATTTATTTCGACTTCACTTTTCCTTATATTTAGTTGCGGTACAACATGAGGTGACAGAAATCCACAAACATGTGCAACAGTTACATTTATAAATCAAGATGGTAGCCAGTACAGGTGTAATAAAAGTAGATGGTGTTCCTGCCACCAGTGTGATGACGCCACCTACCTTCGACGACAAGGTACCTTGGCTTACCTATATTCATCAATTCGAAGCCGCCGCCACCGGCAATAATTGGAGTTCACCGAAGAAGGCACGTGGTCTTGTTCTAGCACTACGAGGTGAAGTTATGGAGGTTCTACGTAACATTCCCGAAGAAGAAAGAATGATTAAGAGTTTATTGTTACATTTTTATATCGGCAGACGTTATTCTTGTTCTTTCGTGTGCATTCGGGAAAAATCTTGGTTCGCCGAAGCAGAAGTTGCCGGCTTGTTCGAGAATGTACTCACATCGCATCTTTACAATCATTAGTGTACCCCTTTAACTGCCTTACACTGAGACTGAGTTGTGTTTTCAACAAAATCTGTATCAATGACTTTCAACAAGCAGATCGAGTAGAAAGAATCCTATGCGTTAGCAAGTCGCGAAAAAAATTTGTTAGAATCGCCAGGATTTTAATAATTGATAGTGTACGAACTTTACAGCGTTATACATTTCACAGTACTAGTTTGTGTTTTTAGTTTGTACGGAACAAATTGGTGTCAGAGATGCGATCAAATCCAGAAGAGGTTAGTTCAAGTTAGAAAAAATGTAAACGAATTTTTATGCCAGTAGAAACTAGAAGACAGAAAGCAAAAATGGAAGAAAAACTTCAAGCTAGTTTAAATCAGATGTTAATGATGATACAGGATATGAAAGTAAGCCAAGAAGATATGACGACAAGCCAAGAAGGCATGACGAAAAATCTAGACGATATGAAGCAAGAATTAAAGATAAGCCAAGAAGGTATAACGAAAAATCTAGACGATATGAAACAAGAATTATAGACAAGCCAAGTTGATATAAAACAAGAACTAAAAACAAGCCTGGAGGACATTAGACGAGAACTTAAAAAAAATCAAGAAGACACGAAACGCATAGAATAAGAAATGCAACAGAAGATTAGCAAAATTAGAGAAGACGTACATGTCGAAGTGACGGATATCCAAAAACAGATGCAACAATTACATCTGCAAATTAGAGAAGATATACTTGGCGAAGTACAACATGAAGTGACAGGAATCCACAAACAGGTGCAACAATTACATTTGAAAATCGAGATGGTAGCCAGTACAGGTGTAATAAAAGTAGATGGTGTTCCTGCCACTAGTGTGATGAAGCACCTATCTTCGACGGCAAACTACCTTGGCTTACCTATATCCGTCAATTCGAAGCCGCTGCCACCGGCAATAATTAGAGTTCACCAGAGAAGGCACGTGGTCTTGTTCTAGCACTACGAGGTGAAGCTATGGAGGTTCTACGTAATATTCCCGAAGAAAAACAGAATGATTACAAGTTTATTGTTACATTTCTGGAGATGCGTTATGGTGAAGCCCACCTCCAAGAAGTTTATAAGGCCCAACTCCAAGAAAGAAAACAAAAATAGAACGAAAGTCTGCAAGAATATGAGACAGATATAATGAGGCTAATAAATTTGACTCACCCAACATATCCGAAAGAAATAAAGCAAGAGTTAGCAGTAAATAGTTTTATCCAAGGTTTACTCGACCTAGAAACAAGTCAAACTCTAAGAATAGCCCGACTGAAGAAAATGTTGTCCATTTTGAGAGGGCCATACAGACCTCAAGGAACCAAGAAAGAATCATAAGAAGAGCCAATGTCTCCCGGGATTATCGCAAGATCAACGATGAAAATTTCATGAGGCTAATGAAGGAGCTGCAAGAATTTTTGAACAAACGAAAAACACACAACAACAAAAACACAACGTTTCGTAGCAGAAATAGAATTCGTTGTTGGAAGTGTAGCCATGACGGGCATGTACAAAGCCACTGTACTTGCAGTACTGTTCCTGACAGAGATTCTGATGGCTATCGGCGTCATATTGCTAATATAGGTGATGAAGTTCAAAGGTGCGACTTGGAGAAAGTCTTTGTTCCTTATGGTGAACTTAAAGAAGTCTGGTTAAGTAAGAGTATCCGCTGTTTTGAATTTTGCTGTTTATAAAGATAAAAAAGATGCTGCCGTTGCCGTCAAGGCTTGTGATGGAGTTGAAGTACATGGTTGTACCATTAGAGTGACTTATGCCAGACCGAGAAGAAGGGGTCAGGGACGCCGGTACTATTCGAATAACATGCGTTGTTACCAGTGCGGATACGGTCACTTTTACAGAGTTTGTCCAGAAATTATAGCTGGTAGAGGCGATAGAAGAAAGGACCATTACGGAAGAGATAGAAGGAGTAATCGCGGCGACCGTGGAGAACGTGACGAGACTGACCGTGGCCGCGAAAGAGGCTGCGGAAGAAGAACGTCCCACAGGTCATCCTCGGAAAGAGACTACAAATAGAAAGCTGCAGAATTAAGACCCGCTATAACTTCAAAGCCAGTACCGGTTATTTCATGGTTGGTGAAAAAGTGTCGTTATACAATCTGAAAAAACCAAAGGGCGTTCAACAAAGCTTCAGGAATCATGGGAAGGTCCGTACAACATAGTGACCCAACTAAATGAGCTGGTGTGCCGAATTCAGAAAAGTCCTCGTGAGAAAATGAAAGTCATGCATCTTGATAGATTGGCCCTGTATCAGGATCAAGAATGTTGATCGGAACGATCAAGGCTGAGAAGGGGGCAATGTAACGAACTTTACAGCGTTATACATTTCATAGTATTAGTTTGTGTTTGTAGTTTGTACGGCTTTAGGTATTTTCTAGGAGTTTATAATTTATTTATTTAATTTTACCTTTCGTTAATTTCCTCATGAGATGTCGATGAGAGAAGGTCTGGAACTTTCTAGAGAGTTCTATTTCCTTATTTTTAAAATGGAACTCCTATGATAGAAGGTCTAGAAATAGCCGAATTATTCCTTTTTCTTATTTTTATCACACCATGTAGTATGGGAATCCTTCTAGAAAATTAGAGAATCTTCTGTTATCGACCAAAAGGGTATACGAAAGGTCCAGATCGGCTTTCGGGGACAGTTTAGTTTGAGAACTTGTCGATGCACCTTGTTTGACAAGTGTCACAATTGAGATAGACAATAAGAAGCTCTTGAAATAATAGAGTGTGTTCAATAGTACAGTATATGGCCTTCCAGAACAATAGATTTATTATAGGTTACAATAGTCCCCAAAAAATTAAAGAGAGAAAGCTGGTTATTAACGAAAACTGGTTAAAACTTATTAATAAATGTTTCTTTGACAAAAAAAAACATAAAATCAAAAAAAAATGTTGGTAAAAAACTGGATCCTGAAAAATGAGATTTAACTTAAAGGTGCAGGTAACTGGTAACCACTAAAAGTTATTACCAACAGTTATGAAAATGGTCTTTAAAATATGCGGAAAATAATACACCGATACAAAGCAGACTAGTAAAAATAAATTTCTCTGGTATAAGATTTTATAAAATATAAAATCACCAGGTATTCAAAATTTTAACTTTTAATTAGCCGTTTCAAAGATTGTTTACTCTGTGTTATTAAATTCTGCGAATACTACACCACCGAGAAGAAAAGCCTTTATTTAACTTCGGGATGTTATATACACACATAATTTGGCCTGGATAGGCTACAGTTATTGAATATTCTAAAAGCTCGTCAACGCACCGTGATGCTTCCGTACTTTAATAAACAATTCAACCTCTATTGTTCTAAAGGCATCCAAGCACACAATTCAGTTTGTTTGTGGAACAGAATATGATCCCGAAATCCCGATTATGTGTATATTGTGGGGTTGCACTTCAGTTGCATGTTCACAAAGTATATGGTCCCCGAATAAATTGGTTTTGACAAATTCCTGTTGGCAATTACGAAGTAGTAGGTCATATTGATATTCTTGTTTGTCCCACGCTTTGAGTTTATCTCTGAATATCGTTTGTTTCATAAACAAATGGTATTCAGTTAATAATATGTTATGCGTCTGAAAATGCACAAATTAGTACAAATTTCTTTAATATCGTCATATTCTCGTTTCGTCTGTGCCATTTCAAAGTCAATGTATGCCGTAGCCAAAGAGATTTTATATTAAAATAGAGTCTGTAAAACCTGTTCCAAACCATACGATTGTAGTGAGTGTCGTAGACAGACGTTATCCTACCGTCCTTCTCTGATGGCAAATCACTACAAATATTACTTCCAAGTTGATGCATGTGCGGCAACGGGTGTCTGAGAAGGTGCCAGCTAGAATCCCACCGAAGAGTCCTATAAGCTGGTGCAGGAACGGAACACCCAAAATTTTTTTATTACTTCCAAGTTCATGCATGTGCGGCAACAGGTATCTGAGAGGGTGGCAGCTAGAATCCCACTGAAGAATCCTGTAGCTGGTGCAGGGACGGAACACCCAAAATTTTTACGAAAAGCACAATTTGTTAGCCGCAAGGGGCAGGCCCGATTGCGACATGGCATCCCTAGAGTCGTAAGTATCGCACCAATGTGAAACCACGACGGGGTGTTAGTCCCCACAGTTCCTCAGTGCATCTCAATAGTCGTCACATTCAGGAACTGGATACAGATCCTAAATGGGCACGCCGAGTAAGATGTCTAAAAGGAGGGGGTGTCATAGACAGACATTATCCTACCGTCCTTCTCTGATGACAAATCACTACAAATATTACTTCCAGGTTAATACATGTACAGCAACGGGTGTCTGGGAAGGTGCCAGCTAGAATCCCACTGAAAATTCCTCCTATAACTGGTGCCGGGACGAAACACCCAAAATGTTTACGAAATGCGCAATTCGTTAGCCGCAAGAGGCCGGCCCGATTGCGATACGGCATCCCTGGAGTCGTTAGTATGGCACCAATGTGAGTCCACGACGGGGTGTTAGTCCCCACAGTTCCTCAGTGCATCACAATAGTCGCCACATTCAGAAACTGGATACAGATCCTAAATGGGCGCGCCTAGTGAGATGTCTAGAAGACGGGGGTGTCATAGACAGACGTTATCCTACCGTCCTTCTCCGATGACAAATCACTACAAATACTACTTCCAGGTTAATGCATGTACGGCAACGGGTGTCTGGGAAGGTGCCAGCTAGAATCCCACTGAAAATTCCTCCTATAACTGGTGCCGGGACGAAACACCCAAGATTTTTACGAAAAGCGCAATTCGGCAGCCGCAAGGGGCCAATACTTGTCATTTGACCGATGTGACGTCACACTGGTAAACTGAAATGATATATAATTTTTTTCGTAATTTTTGTGATATAAGATGAGTTTTAAGTTATTTTAAGTGTTGCGCGGTGCATCAGTGTACAAGTACTGCAATTAAAACACCTGAAAAGTTATTTATTCATGTTCCACGTTCGGAAAATAATAGGAAAATGTGGCTTCAGCTAACCCAGCACTACTCGTATTATTTTAGTTTTGAGCTTATAAATACTGATTATTACCATTATGTATTCATTATCGGTTGCGAATATAACAATTCTTTATAAATTACTTACATGGAGGTCTTCATATTTTCAAATCTAGCAAAGCAGAAATTACTGTTTGTTGCGAAGAAATTGACGACCATAAAACAATCACTTCTCGGAAAATTTGAACTATTTGCCTTATTAAATCCACTTTCCTTCATGAGAAAATTTCTTAGAATTGTTTTCAAATGGAAAAGTAAGCAAATTTCGAAGAAATTACATGAAAATGATTATAAAATATGAACTAGGCAACGTAGCCCTTGACAGCGATCATGAATGTAACATATAACCAAAAAATTTTTATGTTAAGTTCGTGACAGCGATTACGTTGCCTGTATTTTTTGGAGTAATTATCAAATGATCAAAGTGAAAAAAGTAAAACTGATAACCAGGTTCTTTTGAATATGCATTTACTTGTCATTAAGTAAGTAGAAGTGATCATGATTACTTCAAGTGATAGAACTGAAAGTAACAATGACTCAAAAGAATAACCGCATCAAGACGGAGTGCCAGTGATGACATTAGTATGAAGTGGCATCATTCACTTTGATTGGTGTTAGTTGTCACGTGCCTCGAAGGAGATTTAATTCTAATTAAATTACTAAAATAAAGAAAAATATTGTGTTTTTACGATTTCTATTGTATAAACTACCCTTTCGCGGCATAATTATATTTTTATTTGGATAAAGTCAACATCCCAATTTATGAACTCGTTAGTAATTGTGGGTGTAAGTTAATACAAAGAAGATGGTTTGTCCCATACTTTAAACTTTTACACTACCTATTTAAGTGAAATAACATAAAATTAAATACGGAAGAGAATTTGAAGTCCAGTCCTGAAGTTGATACTAACGTAATATCAACTGATAAAATTTATATACATCAGAACTCCTCAGGTGTGCCACTAATGACTTCTATATTCCCTAAGTTTATTCAATATTTTAACTATAGAGAAACAAATCATTGAATCTCCTTATCAATATTCCTATACTTGAAACGCTGTATATCTTTAAAAATTTAGTAATTGTAACGGTTTTTAGTTGCCATACATCAAAAAAAAATGTTCCTCATAAATATAACTAGGGTCGTTCATTTCGATTTTCTGTCCTCCTCTCGGAGTAGAGAAAAATAAGTTATTTTTACAATTGAAACAACATTTATACTTATTTCATAATTTTTAACATGTTTTATTATCTAAAATTTTATAATTCTTCAAAATATCCCATTAATATTTGTATAAAAATATGAACGTTAACACGCTTATCTACTCCGTATCTACTCCAGACATAACATAAATCGGAAAAAACTGATGATTTTCCCTCCTTGTTTCTCTTAATAATAATGAAAGAGATAAAAGATATCACAGGTCAGGAGCAAGGAACGCAAAAGAAAGCCGCTGTTATTTACATAACCTTGCCTCAGACTAACTGTCTTTATTTTGTCCTTCTATAATAACGGCAAACAATATTATTAAAGGCATTTTTGTCGACAACGTTGCGATATTTTTATTATATTACGATATAAAATAGTTTAGACACTTTGTGCCGCTATTTAATATTGTAGTGTTTAGTGTTTGTGACTTTAAACATTTGATAGCCTATAAATTTTAGACTATCGTTATTATAATAAAAACACTTTACTAGTGCTTGTTTTTATTGAATTTATTTAGGTTTTCTAACTGGATATGGATGTACATATGGATAATTTTAATCAGCTTGATATACCGGTAAGTAACTAATAAAGAGGTTTTTTCTTGTATATAGTATCTCTTTCGAAAACGTTAAGCAACATTCTGTAGAGCTTTATGAAAATACACAGTATTTCAAACTCATGTGTACACTATGATTAGTTAATACAGCTTGTACAGAATGTAATTAGAAATATTTAAAATATTATAACAAAGAATAATACAATAGCTGAAAACAAGGGAAACTGTTCCTTGAAACATATGCCTGAAATGCTTAATTTTGGAAGAAAAAAATAACAAGATGAACAAAATAGTACACATGCACAAATTTTTTAGTTATTTTTACAGGGAACGTTTTAGATTTCTAGGTATTTATTGGATTTAGTGAAGATTTAGGAGATTATTAGAGTACTTTAAGGTAGTTTTTGGAAAAGAAAACAAAATCATAGCTCCATTCTTAGTATAATGTACTCTCTAGTATACAGGACCCTATCATTTTTCCAACCTATAATCTATATGAAAGAGGCCACTTTTAGCGACTTACATTTGTGTTTTAGGATATGGAGAATCACCCTTCTTCTTCAAGTATGCAGAGTCCTAAATTCCGCCACATAAGAAGCTGTCCTATAGCCCAAGATTGGATTAAATTTACTCACGATTATGTTAAAAGAAAGCTGCCTAATTGTAATCCTATAGAGGTAAATTTGGGTTATGCTTATTTTTATACCTAACTGTTATTAGTCGCACTTTTTAGAAATTGAATTGTTGATTTTAAAAACAACATAGTTGACTCCAGCCCTACTGTTATTTATTTTCTACTACATAACATTTTTTTGTCATATTTGTTTCTAACTTTTGTTTTTTAAGTGATTCAGAAAGTGTTTAAAATGTTTGTCAGTTTTAGTAAAACATACTTCTGACTACAAAGGAACAATACCCTGAAAATAAAATGTGAAACCTTAGTGACTGCACATTTGTCAATAAAATTATATCAATATACATGTATAAAAATATTAGTAAATTTGTTCACCCAGAACTTCCTTCATCATTAATTTGATGTGCTTTAATTGCTCAGTTGAACTCGTATAACAATTTTTTTTAAGCCAAATCACTATTTTTGATTTTAACTTAAATTTCCACCCATGTGCCGACTTATTCTGTTGATATGATTATTAAATTCCATTACCCAAGAATCCTGAAAACGTATGACAGTGTAAATTCAAAATTAAACTTCTCCATCTACCAACAACCTCTTGTTCGTAAAATATTAAATGCTATAATTCAGGTAAGCAAGTACCTTAAAAATATTTTGAAAATACGGATAAATCCCATGGAATATATTAACTTCCATTCTTTTCACTTTGTCTTGTTACAGGATTGTTTCATTTAATTAGTTTTTGTTTACTTTTCGTTTCCGGAATATATATTTTTCAAAATTTTATATAGCTGGTATAATTGTCAATAAGAGAAAAATTACTTTTAGAATTCTTAAGTTTAAATCTAGTTTATGTGTCCCCTAATCATTTATCCAAAAATCACTTTAAAAATATTTGTTTATAGTATGAAATATGTACATTTAAAAAATTTTCCTTATAGGCTAATTTACTAATTAAAACAAGTAGCAAGGGAAGATCTGGGTAATCAACTTTATGAATTTTTAAAATTCAAATTAGAAATTAAATTGCAATTTTTTTTTATAAAAATTTAAAACAACTTAGGAAACTGCCCAATGCTTACACTTATCCCATACAACTGTGAGAACTTTCCTAAATGTCCCAATAACGACAATAAAGGAAACAAGAAAAAGGAAGAGACCAAAAACTGAAGATACGCCGGAAGCAACAAAATTACAAATTAGAGATGAAATATATATGATGTTTTCTGAGGGTAAGTATTTCTAAAAAATTTTATATGTTATATTTTATTCTAACTTGTTTTGTTTACATTTTCTAACCCGTCAAGGTGTATGTATAATGAAAATATAAGTTTTAAAAATAAAAAAACCCAAAAAAATATTTGTAATGAATACAAAAAGTAAACCTAATTTTACTAAATTAAATAGAATATCAAGATTTCGTCATTTCTTCATAACAATTTTTTATTTGTGAAGGTACCTCATTAACAGTCTCAATATTGTTGGAACGATTAAAGGCAAAAGAAATATACCATGGAGCAAGGACAAGTCTAGGCATATTACTAAAGCAAATAGGATTTATCTACAGGTAAACAATCATTTACATACAACAAATAAATGTTAGATACAAATATAAAGCAGTTGCAATTGGGTCAAAATAATGACCGTAAGATACTGTCAGATGACAACTTAATTTAAATATTTTTATATCGATAAATGTAAAATATAAAGCGTTAATTTTTTTGTGTTTTTTATAGGACTTCTTGAGGGAGCAGGATTTTTCACAGGAGACCTGTGTAATTTATTTTTGGAGGATACACATTTCATTTTTATTTATATATTTATATAGGAAGGATGACCCACGTAGAGCTTTAATGGAGAAACCACAAATTCAGAAAATGAGAAGAGACTTTCTTGAACAGTACTTAAAGAACGAAGAAAAAGGGGAAAATAAATTTGAGCCAGTCTTTATAGACGAGACATGGATTTTTCAAAATGGCACCCACAGACGATCATGGCAGGACGATAGCACTCGATCAGTACGAAAAATATCTGGGGAGGGATTTAGGTAATATATCTGTTATTTGCACTTACACAATTTGAATTTTTTTCATCTATAACAGATTGCAAAAAGCTTTATTTAAATAATCCTTGGATCATTTCCTATTAGCAGGATGTTAAATATTAAATTTTTACTTTAATACTTTATATCTTGGGGAGATTGAGAAATTTCTTACTTTAATTTCTGTATGTTTTATCAAACAAGTTTGAACTTTTTTAGGAAAAATTTTTACTTAATATGATAAAAATGTTTCCTTAATAAATGAAAGTTAACCAAATAATTTAATTTACATTTTACAAAATAATAATGATCATCTTACTTTGATACAGGCTTTCCAGAAATCCAAAAAAAAAATCTTGTGATTTCTTAAGCGGCTTTATAAAAGAATTTGATATAAACATATATCTAAAATATTTCGTTTTCAAAATACAGGGCGTTAAAAATTATGAAAAAAAAATATATTATCAAAATATAAAAACTGCTTACAGGTATTTTGCTGAAACGTGAAGTAAATCTGTATCGCGAAACTAATATTTTTATATTAAAATATGGTACGTCAGTGTTCTTGCCTGAGTTCTCAGGCGAGTCAATGCTTTGCCAATCGAAACTGCTGAAATGGTATCATGTTTTATTGTGCTAAAAAAAGCCGATTTGAAATAAGTATTATACTTATTTAATTGCACACTCCTCACCCATAATTTGTACAACATAAAGGTGCTTAAAAATAAACCAAAAATGGGTATAATACAGTATATTTTTAACAATACATTATATTTCTAAAAAATAAACAGATGAAATAAATTTTCCAATTTCAAGGCATTAATGACATAAAAATTGAGAAAAATAAATTAATTTTGATATTATCCTTTAACTAAGACCATCAACACATGCAATATTCCGTGTTCTATTTACGTGAAATGAAGATCCCTGAAGATGTTTCGAGCAATCTAGGTAAAAAGTTGCATAACAATTCAAATTTGACTTGGTCTAAACTCAAGAACCACTATTTCTCAATTGACCAAAACCATGAAAGCTTCCGTTGGTTAAGACCAATTTGTGTTTCTGCAAAATATTTCAAATAATTTGTACTGCCACATACTACTCTACTTTTTTTCAGGTACATAGTACTGAATGCAGGAAATAAAAATGGATTCGTTGAAGATGCAATGCTGATTTTTAAATCAAAGTCAAAAACTGGAGATTACCATGGAGAAATAAATTCGGAAAACTTTGAAGCTTGGTTAAAAGATTTTTTGCCAAAACTGGAAACACCTTCTTTAATTGTTTTAGATAATGCTTCCTATCATAGTAGGCAACTTCAAAAATGGCCAACAAAGGGTTGGAACAAGGATGCTATGAAAGCGTGGCTGAAAGAAAAATATATCAACTTTGGAGAAGATGCTACAAAAGATACTTTGTGGTCTTTGATATCTCGGGTACCAAAGCCTGCAAAATGCTTTGTAGTAGATGAGCTAATAGAATCTTCTGGACATAAAGTTTTACGCTTGCCTCCATACCATTGCCATTTTAACCCAATTGAAATGGTATGGAGTCAGGCAAAGAGAAATTATGACCAACTGATTCTACAAGTTAAAGAACCAATAGAGGCTTGGAAAAAGGCGTTAGGAACAGTGACAAAACAGAATTGGGCTAACTATGTGGAACACACAAATAATATTATTAAAAAGCAGTGGGAAATTGAAAAGAAAATTCGAGTTCCTTTACAGCCACTTATTATTCATGTTGGTGAGAGTGATAGCGATTCCTCAGAATAAGAGAAGTCATTTTGACCCTTAATCCTCTTTTCAGTTTTTGATAATATGTGGATGTACAGACATTTTTAATAATTTTCTTTTGTGTTTTTTTTAATCTCTTTTGGCATTTTCATACATAAAAATTTCACCACTTCTAAAGTATTCTCATAAAATTCTTTTTTACATATTTTCTAAATTTTTAACTTAAATTTTTTATTGGCATTTTTTAAGCACTTCTTTTCTTTTTCCATTTCTATATAGGATATTTTTTTCTTTTGCCCATGGCATTATATAAAACAAGAAAGAGTATGGTATCATTTTTTTTATATTTATTATATATAAATAATCAATCTTAATTATAATTAGTTCATTTACGATTTCTATTTTTTTATGGCAGTATTATTTTCATATATGTTTCAGTGAACTTCATGCAACATAGGGGCCCTAGATTTTGCCTCAGATCTAGATGCCCCCAAGCGAGCCCCTTTCATTATTTTACATGTTTATATGCTTACACATTTATGTGTGAGGATGTTGCATGTGGAATCTTGAAATGAGGTCAATAAAAGACTCAGAGCCATGAGTCGTGCGATGTATTAAATCTTACCTTTTGGGGCACCCATTTTTTTAAATTTGTTTATTTATTTTTAAGAAAACTAGCTATTTAATGAAGAAGAAACTAATTAATTATTTATATTTTTATTCAATATTTTTGTAGCTTGAATACCTTAGTTTTTGCAGTCAAAGATCATAAAGTTACAATAATTTAATATAAAATACTTATCATTTCTAGGATATTGTATATATACCTATAATTTTTGAAAATAGTGTTAGGTATATAAATAAATAATTAATCTTAATTGTAATTAGTTCACTTACGATTTCTATTGTTCCATGTCTGTATTATTTTTTATGCATGTATTACTCTATTTCAGTGAACCTGATGCAATATTGGGGCCTTAGATCTGGATGCCCTGGACCGAACCCCTTTCATTATTTTACACATTTATATGTTTATAAATTTATCTGTGAGGATAGGGCATGAGGAATCTTGAAATGTAGTCAGTAAAAGACTCGAAGCCATGAGTCGTGCGTTGTGTTAACTATTATCTATTAAAGCATACATTTTTTTTAAATTTATGTATTTATTTTTAAGAAAACTAGGCTATTTGATGAAGATGATTAATTATTATATAATTATTTTTATTCAATATTTTTGCAGCTTAACTACTTCATTTATTGCAGTCAAAAATCATAAAGTTAGTCATTAAGTATAAAACACTGAATAATTTCTAGAATATTGTATACTTACCCACTGTTTCTAAGAATACTATTTTTTAGTTCCGATTCTATTAGAATAGTCAATTTATTTTTAGTTTTCAGTTAGACTACCCTAATATTGTTATACCTAACTGGAGTATTATAATAAAAATAGAACTTTATCAACAAATTGCGTATAATTTTTTCTGTTACCGAAATAGTTACCAATAATTTAGAATATAAACGATTTACTTTATAAAATAAATAAATAAAGCTTTTATTGTCATAAATTTCATAGGTGAAACATACCAACAACATAGGTTCACTTATAAAAGTGAACATACACATAAGCACTCCACACTTGTACCTTCAGACATCAGCCTACTAATCCCAAAATTAAAAAGAGTGTGTTTAAAATTTTTAGTACAATAGTTTCTACAATTTCAAAATTATCAGCTAACAACATATTAAAAAGGCAATGCTTATTAAAGAATGTACTAATACGTAAAGTAAATTATTTTTAGCAGTAGTACATCTCTTAGTGTAGTAATATAAAAGAGGAAATTTTAATCCGCTTTTAAAATCTCTCATACTTAAAATTTCACTTAAAATATCAAACCCATTATACGCACATAAACTCCTTCATTAAATAGCCCTATACAAATGGGATATAAAATTATCGATATGTCTAAACAGAAGGAAAAACTTCGATTTTAAAATTTTTGTGTATAACATTTTTCTTTTTTAAGGATATTTAGTTTGTGAAACTTGCTTATAAACTATTCGACAAATTTCTTGTTAAAAAAAAATAGTAGAATGAGCCACTCCGACCCTGTTATAGTTCTCAAAAAAACAATGTCACTAGTTTGATGCATATGTCAAATTTTGACGTAAAGATATACAGCGGTTCAACTATATAAGATTTGTGTCATCAGTAAAGGCTACTTGATAGCTTGAACGAATGATATATAATTTTTTTCATTTAATAAACTCATTTTAGCAATTTTAAATCAATAAATAGAATACAAACCGTGCAACATACAGCTGAAACTGTATAGTTTCGCCCCATACTTAAAATTACATCTACGAATGGCTGTTTGTTTTCCAGCGCACGGTCAAAAATTCCCTGCCTCTGGATAAAAAATTTCTTAAAAAAAATTTGATATAAAAATACACTTATGATGACCAAAATTAACAATCTAGATTATCAATTTATAGTTAAAAAATTTTCGAATAAGACGGTCCTGCTTAATTTATAATTTAGTGGAGGCAACACAAAATACTTCGTGTTGTTTTTTTGGTTGCAAAGTATTTCCTAAAAATATTTAAATTCAGATTCTATTATACATTTTTTTAACACGCTTCTATAAAGAACTTAACTAAAAATCAACTTTCTCTGAAAACAAGTTATTACAAGCCGAAGATAACAAAAAAGTTACAAGACGATCAGAAATAACTTGTTTTCCGCTAGAATTAATTATTTAAATAAATTTTGATTGTTTTAACAAGTATTGCGTTGCGTGTTAGAATATAAGCAATATTACGCAATTAAAAAATGAATACAGGATAAATCAGTATAAAAATTAAAGAAATAAGAATCATCAACCGTCCCACGCTTTTTTAAATTTTCGTCGATTATCAAGGCGGACGCGCACGCGCATTAGTTCGAGGTTATCATCAGCTGTTCAATACAATATGGAAGTTTGCTTGTAGTGTTTGTGTCGATTGTGTTTATATTATTGCAAAATTTTCACAAATTAACTTGTAGTGTCATACGGGAAAGTTTTCAAAGGAAATTTGGTATCTTCCTCCATCAATTATTTTTTAGTGATACTTTGTCCGGAAAGTGTGATTATCTTAGACTCATGAGTAGCACAAGTTCAGCAGATACCAATGGGACAAAAAATTTATTTGTGAATTTTAATCAGGACAGCACGTAAGTTCACGATTTTTACGTGCTTATTATTTGTCGAAAACTGCGCATTTAATTGTTTATTCATTGTAGAAGAACATATGCATAGTTGCAAACAAAGAACAGCTATGAAATAATATTTTTGATTTATCATAAGTACCAAAAATATCTTTGTTCTTTTGAATACCTCTTCCTCATCTTTTGGGTACCTATTCTGAATGTTCGGTTGAAATGAAAGAGAAAGGATTATGTATTCAATGTCAGAAAATTACCATATTATGAACTTGATGGTAATATTTCATAATACCAGTTTATTATATGATGTTATATATTTTATATGATTTATTAGTCATTTTTTTGTATTGTGACCTATCAGTTTTAAAATTTATAAAGTTACTTTAATAGAATTTCATAAAAAACTTGATTATTTACTTTGTGGTAGCACCTAAAATTTCTCATTAGGTATTGTTATTGAAAGTTTTGGTAATTATTTGGATTAGAGTAAATCCAGGAAATGAAAATGGCGGGTGCCATTTTGGTTTTGTTTGTTTTGATAAGTTTCTTGATTCCATACTAACAGAAGCATCTGTATTTTATAAAAATTCATAAATTTGCACTTTTCTTTTTTTTTTTTTTTTTTTAAGGAAAAATCAATAAAATTATCAAAAACAAATCACACAAACAAAACCAAAATGGCACCTACCAGTTCCATGTTATAAATTTACTCTAATCCGAATAATTACCAAAGTTTTTAACGGTGTTGATTATTGTAGTTTTCCAAAGATTTTCAAGAATTTTATTAAATGTTTGTTCAAATAAGATACAATTGCCTTGGAGACAAAAATTACTCTAATATTCAAAGATCATGTAGAGGTGTGAAGATTAGAATTAATCCCGTAGCAACTGTTTACTGCCCTCGATTCATTGGCATGAGCAGCTCAGAGCTGTCCAGGTGCAAGAAACGCTCGCTTTATTCAAGTAGTGCATTATGCCTTGGCGCTTGTGAGATGGGCTTTCCCCTTGCCCCTCAAGCAACAATAAAAATATTTGGTGTATCAAGCCCTAGCAGCTATCAGTTATCATTTTTAGATGCTATTTTTGGGTAAAAAACATTTTATACATGAAATGATTATTTCACAAGATATCGGACTTACGTCCATAGTATTTTTAACGAATTGCGAAATATTTATGGCCGAAAATGCCATGACACCAGACAAAATTCAAAACTAATAAGTAATAATATAATATTTTTACATTTTTATCTTCAATATGTTTCGCTATGTATATTAAAAAACAAATTCCAAAAAAAAAAATTGTAGGTTATTTACTTTTCAAATTAACACTTTAACTGCTTTATGCAGATGTGTTCGGAGCTACTCAGGGTTTGATGCACCCGAGCTTAAAATTCTTGAATCGAGGGCAGTAATTGTGCATGGGTTCTTTGCTTCAGTTATGTATGCACCATATTACACAGGCTAGTCTTCGATTATTCCAGAGATCTCTTGTGTTGGCTAAACTCATCCTTTTACTCCAGATCAGTGCCCCATATGTGATGATTGGTTTCATTCATAGACGTAAGAGAAATTAATATTGCTTAATATAGACTGAGGTTCCTTTAGAAGAAATTTGACTCACGCTTATAAAGAGATAACGCATTTTCGATAAGGACGTCTCTTTCTAATGGCGGAGCTAAGCACAATACTCCAAATGTCATTGGATACTCGCTGTCAGCTGACCAAAATTAGAAAGATAGGTCCAGCTCCTTGAAAATGCTCTATCTCTTTTTATGGGTGAGCCAACTTTCTTCTATAGGATCCACAATATATATGAAGTTATATTAATTTCTCTTACATCTATAGTTTCACTATCGCAATGTACATCCCCTGCAGGATATTTTGGTTAAGGTGACTATTTTTTTCGGTGATCTTCCTACAGATCATCAGGATTTTTATAGCCTTGTTGACTACTTCCTTTTCATGCTTATTCCAAAAAAGTTTATTATCCAGGATGGGACCCAGATATTTAATCTCTGATTTTCACTCCAGTGTGTTCTGATCAATTTTGGTGGCTTCAAATTAAGATTTATGTTCCTTGTAAATTCTGTTAAGGTGGTTGTGGTAGGGTTAACTTTAAGTCCTATCAACTAACACCCTTCTTTATGGTGGTCAAGCTCCTTTTAAACAATGTCACAGAAAATATTCTGGAACTTGC
Source organism: Diaprepes abbreviatus (assembly GCA_034092305.1). Taxonomy (NCBI): domain Eukaryota; kingdom Metazoa; phylum Arthropoda; class Insecta; order Coleoptera; family Curculionidae; genus Diaprepes; species Diaprepes abbreviatus. Next base: position 16,596,682 of record JASJET010000200.1, on the reverse strand, counting down.
TGCTTGGAATTAGGACCACATCATGGCATAGCCATGACAGGTTATGTCAAAGCCAATCATACCAGAGGGCTTTAAATAAATGAGGATGTGACTCCTCCTGGAGGACATCCTTTGGTAGTACAGATGGCCATAGTGTCTTGTGCTATTCTGGTGGAGAGAAGGTGAAAAATTCACTTGGAAATTGTTCCATCTACCGCCTTGTCCTAGTGCTTCTCCTCATGTGGCATATTATCAAAAATCCCTTCTATATCCAAAAAAGAATACTACTGTTTACTTGTTTATCAGTGCATCTTGGATATCATCTGTTAGCTGTACAAGTATTTTTAAGGATTTTTATTCTGATATAGTCATCAGCTGCTTTTTTTGGCGGTCTCAATTGTCATGATTCCTTTCTAATTTTTATTTTATAAATATTTGTTCTTAAAGGTATTTAGAACTTTTGTGTATTCCTTTAGTCTCACCAGTGGACAAAGGAGGGTAAACTTATCAATATTTTTTGTTTGTTATTTCTTTATCAGTAGGTGCCTATTTTTATTAGATTATTTTTTGTGGAATCTTTTGCCTTTGTATATTTTTTCAGATAAAGCAGATTAAATGTTATCATACTTTTCCCAAGTTAAAATGACCTGACCTGGACTTAACCATGAATATGCTTACTAGTATGGAATTTTTTCTATAGTCAGTATTTTTATTGGTATATTTTTAACAAATACCAATTAGAAAATATGTTTGTAATTGACAAAATTTAATTTGATAATGTGTTCAAGCTTGTTGGTTGTAAATATTTATTTTATTTGTTTGATTTAGTACACTAATCAATTTTTATATCGAATCAGTTCTTATGTTCAAATATTTTAAAACATTAATCACTAGAATGCCGACTTCTTTGAACTTTAGAGTTGTTTTTGATGAATAACTATGAAGGGAAAACTTATTTACAAATTGTGACATTTTATCCAAAAAAAAGTAAAAACTCATTAGTTTAAAAAAAAATTGAATAAAGATAAAAACATTTGTAGAACCAAATTGACTCTATCACTAAGTAACACATTTATTTATAATAATAAGAAACGCCTTTATTAACAAATGCCGACATAATAGAAAGTAGTATAATGCACACATGGGATGCTGTTGGTGTAGTTTAACCAATGGCCATTCTTCCACTTAACCAACCACACCTCCTAATGCACCAACAAGAAGCAATCGACAACAATACAAATACTTATTATTAAGCTCCGAGTAGAAAACTTTTGTACTCTGATTTGAGTCTTTTGATGTTACAGTGCCTAAACTGTGGTGAAATCATATATTGCTTAACAAAATTATAAGTTTTATGTCTTGATAACGTAAACAGACTTTGATTTCTTGAATTAATGTTATATACATCAGTCCTAAGTTCCAATTTTTTTATACAAGTACGGTCTGTATATATCTTCAAATCTTAACCAGCCAATTCGTCTGAAGTTATTTGATACAGAATCAAATTTTCTTAAATTAAAAATAAACCTACAACATGTATTTATGCTTAAATTCCTTTTACTGTAGATCTCTAGCAGTTGGTGGCAAATCTGGCTACAAGCTATTCTCTCTAGGATCTGTAGACAATTTAGAGCAGATCTACAGCAATGCAACAGAAGACTCGTGTATTGTTGAAAGACTGTTCAGCAGTAGCCTTGTGGCTGTGGTGTCTTTGGCAGCCCCCAGAAAATTAAAAGTTTGCCATTTTAAGAAAGGGACAGAAATATGTAATTATTCTTATTCTAATACCATTCTGGGTGTAAAACTCAATAGGTAAGTACTTATTCAAGATAAAATTATTATTATTTTCAAAACATTTAATTTATGGAGGTTGAAAGAATGTTTACCAATAAAGGATTTCTTACTGCAGTATCACCATTATTATTACTGCATCCTAACAATATTCTATCGAGAACAAAAATCATGACCCGAAGAAAATATTTTTTGTACTTTCATGGTTTTAAACCTGAGTCTTTTAAATTATTTATTTTATATCTTCAAGTAAACAACCTGGACCTTTAAAAATAGAACAGTTTAAAGAATAATATTTGATAGTAGTGTCTGTATCTTATTAATTAAACTTGTTTTTATTGTTTGAAAGCGCAAATAATAATAGTCTTATTCATTTACTTTGTGTCAGGGACTTTTAATCATTTAATCTACCAAAATCACAGAAGACTTGAATGTTCTATTTATAGTTTTTGCCTTTCATATTTGTTCAGATTAAAAATGTTTTTTTTTAATCAAAATAGAGAAAAAGCACTTTCTAAGACAAGTTTAGATGGTGCTGTCCCTTTAAGGGTAACTGAAAGTATTATACTTTTTCTTTTGGAAACCTAATTAAATTAAATTACAACAAAGTATGTAAATGTTTTTTAGTTCCCATTATACATAATGTAAATAATGGTCTCTATAGCGGAAATTAACGTTGAAAAAACGGGTCTTGAATTGTTGTTATAGTTGCACACTTATATACTTTTAAATTTTGTTTTGTCTTATTTATTGAACCCTTATGTTTCAGAGCAAGGCTAGTAGTATGTCTCGAAGAAAGTTTATACATTCATAATATCCGAGACATGAAAGTACTTCATACTATCAGGGATACGCCCCCTAACCCTACTGGTTTATGTGCACTTAGTTCAAACAGTGAGAATTGTTATCTTGCTTATCCTGGGTCCTCATCAGTGGGAGAAGTCCAGATTTTTGATGCCATGAATTTGGTAAATATTTGTTTTAAATATATGTTATATATAAATCCAAGTTTTTACTGAAAGTAATAATATTGCAGCCTTTATTTTCCTAAGTTTGTTGTTCTGACCTTTTTTTTTTGATAACTAAATCAGATGCATTTGTTAACAATTTATGTAAAAAAAAAAGTAGCATACAATACTATTTTGATATTATTATTATTATGTTAGAATGCCAAAATAATGATCCACGCCCACGATAGCCCATTAGCAGCGCTAGCTTTTAGTCCGAACGGACTCAGAATCGCAACAGCATCGGAAAAAGGAACTGTTATAAGGGTATTCTCTGTTACTGATGGAACCAAACTATTTGAATTCCGAAGAGGCGTTAAGAGATGCGTTTCCATATCTTGTCTCGCGTTCAGCATGTGTGGGCAATTTTTGTGCTGCAGCAGCAATACAGAGACCATCCACGTGTTTAAGTTAGAAGAACCCAAAGATAGGTAACTATTTACCTTACTATTTCTTTAAAAAAATGTTGAGAATAAAAATCAGTTTTTATTAAATTATGTTATAAGCTGTATGCAGCTAATTTTTCTAATGTTAGTACAGTTTTCATAGCTTTGCCTAATTCTGTTTAACAAATATTTTAGTCCAAGAAAAAGCGTTGAAGAAAGCAGCTGGATGGGATATTTGTCAACATATTTACCAACCCAGGTTACTGATGTATTTACTCAAGGAAGGGCATTTGCAACTGCGTACTTACCTTTCGGCGGTGTCAAAAATGTCATCTCGATTGTGTAGTAAGTGTATATTCAAAAAAAATAGGTGTATATTTAGTCCGATCATGCCAGAATACTTAAAAATAGGAAAAAATACCTCTTTAAATTCATTTATAATTTAGAAAAAATTGTTGAAAACATACATATTTAGTTAAAATGTAATTGTCAGACTTGCATTGTCTTTATCTTTTTTTGTTTGGATCATGTTTCGATTAACTTATTTCTCTAATTGTTATCAGATTAAACTTTATGCTTTGTCTTAAGGCCTATATATAAACTGTCCATTGAAACATGAAATTTCACTTCACTGTACACAACCACAATAGTTTGATGTTACAGAGTAGTGGTTGCCAAAGGTTAGGAATATCAACACTGAATTTATTGAAGATTCCATTATTATTTTTAATCAAAGCTGCTTCTTTAAATTTAATTTCTTTATGTTGGGTTTCACATTGCTGCAGCTACAAACCGTTTTATATGATGTTAGTCATCCCATATGTGTTCTATAATACCAGATCTCGACGTTTTCCCTTTTTGTACACGTTTCTTAATTCTAACCTCTAGTGGTTGCTTGGTTTCTCAAACATACATTTCCCAATAGTCACATGGAACTTTGTAAACCCATTCTTTCTTATTCATGCTTTTAGGTTTTATTTTTGTTAAATGAGCTCTGGGTGTATTTTTTAATTTGAAGACTATTTTCATATTGTAGTTGCTGACAAACGGTCTTATTTTTTCTGGCATTCCCTTAATATATGGGATTGTTAAGAAAAAATGTATTTCCTGTTGTACAGTAGTTTTTGTCCTAAGGTTAATTATGTACTAAAAGTAACAACACCAATTGCACAAGGACTACTCAATTTCTATAATTTTGTTGCATTTAAATCGTGGTATTTCATAGATATGGAAAATCTTAATCCAGATTAAAAGTTTGACATTTTTCTTATGAAAATTCAGACAGCATACTTGCTGTTATATGGAGTGAAAACCTACCTAAAGATGGACGACCTGAAAGAGTTTCTTGGTTTGATGATGAGCTGACAATTATAAGAAAAGGAGAGATATTATTGTGTATTTCAGCGTATATTTTTGAATTATCGGCTAAGCGCTTTAAGTCTTACTTAGACCATCCTCGGGGCTCAGACCCTAGAAACAAGAGAATATGGCTTTCTCAGTACTCGCCAAAGGGCACACTTCAACCTTGCCATTTGGAGAAGAGTCTCCAACGCCAGCGCAGCCTTTACACAGTATAAATCACATATACAATTAAAACGTCAATCTTAAATTAAAACGGTTAGAACAATGTAAACATTAATACTATTATAAACAATCAGCTCCTACATTAACAACTTAATAGATAAAAGTGAGGTTATGCATTAATTTGGGATTGACTTTTTAATTGTATACGTGATTTATACCGTGTAAAGGCTGCGCCGGTGTTGGAGACTGTTCTCCAAATCCCAAAGTGCCCTTTGACGAGTGAGTATGGTTGGTGAGTACTGAGAAAGCTTATTTACTGACCATATTCTCTTGTTTCGAGGGTCTGAGCCCTGAGGATGGTCTGAGTAAGACCGAAAGCGCTTGTCCGATAATTCAAAATATACACTAAAGTATTCAACAAAATCTCTCCCTTTCTTGATTTCTGTTAATAACTTATTGAGAATTTAAGAGACTATTTGCAATTTTTAAGCATGGTGGTCAGGCAATTCACCACACCTGGTAATAGGGAACAATACAGCAGGTATAAAAACTCTAGTTGTTCAGATAAAAAAAAAAATGAGCGAATAACAGGATGAATAATTGAACCTGCATCTAATCCTATTAAATGAATTTGGCAAATTATTAATAACACTAGAGATCAAGGCTTGTATAGTGACCAGATTCACATCAGTCCTTACGTAATTAATATTAATTTTTGACCAGTACCTCGTAGTCTAGTTCAAAGAATACAATCCTCTAACATTGATTCTGTTTCTGCTCTTGTACCTACTAACATTCATTCATCTTTTTTGAAAATGATTTTTAATGAAGTCAGAATCATCATAAATGGTTTAAAAAATAAAAATAACTCAGATATATATAGAGTTAAATTTATTCTTGTCATAGACTAAATAAACATGTGTTTATTTAGTCTGTGCTCTCGTAAAAACTATTAAAAACTTTATAATAATTCCATCGACTAAAATGATAAATATCTGCGTAAAAGTCGATGTATTTCCTACAACGCTGAAAAACGCTGTTGTGGTTCCTGTTTTCAAAAAGGGTCATAGAGAAGATATTACAAATTATAGACCAATATTTCTTTTACCAGTTATTTCTAAATTATTAAAGAAATGTCTTGCCAATAAAATAAGATACTATCTAGAATCAAATAATCTGCTTAGCGATAGACAGAATCGGTTTAGAGGGGAGAAAGGTGCAGTTCAGGGAGCTTTGGACCTTGTAACTGTTGTGTATGATTCATTCCAGAAACAAAAAATACACCTGCGCCTTTTTCTGTAATCTGAGCAAGGCTTTTGACTGTGTCTCATACTATTTTACTGCAGAAGCTTAAATTTTATGGGTTCTGTGAAGACGTATCAAAATGATTTCATTCTATCTACAAAATCGCTGACAAATAATAAGGGTGGGTGGCGTTGCATCAGCTGAGAGAGTAGTTAATATACTTGTGCCCTAGGGCTCAGTCCTGGGACCAGTTCTATTTCTTCTTTACATCAATGATCTGCTTGGGAAAATATACTCTCTTTGCTGATGACACGACAATCTCTTATGCTGGTAGTGCACTCCAGGATATATTTGGTGTGGTGGAAGAGGCGCGGTCAAAAGCTCAGCTATGGTTTGATGCGAATAAGCTTTATCTTAATACTGATGAAACACAACAGCTGGTGTTTTCAATGAGTGACCTTAGTGGTATTAGTGACTGCCCCAGCAGTGTCAAGTTTCTGGGTGTATACCTGGACCTGAGGCTAAACTAGAATGTCCATATTGAGAATATCTGCTCAAAATTAAAAAGAACAATTGTTCTCCTCAGAAATACTAAAAATATGTGTAATTTAGATTTTTGTAAATTTTGCTTTGAAAGATAAATTAACTTAAAATTAAAATTTTTCATCTTTTACCTTGAATATGTTGAATCTACCTCAAACATGGACTCAAGGTCTAAAAGTTTACTATGGCTAATGTTTTTTCATGCAGTACAATTTCAGCAAACGTACAACTATATGCAACTCCATGTATAAATGAAGCAAAATGCGAACAGTAAATGCAAACTTCGTTCCATCATATCCTTTCCGTGTTAGAGGTTGCACAGTTTGAATAAATTGCTATAGAACACCATTTATCCTGTTCCCACCACCATCGAGATGATGTCCTACTTGTACCACCATATCGAGAATAAAGTCTAAAATTTACCCTCCTCGCCACGATGATACGGCAGAGGTACGTTTTGTCTCTACTAGACTCATCAGGGTACCGACATGCACCTGGCTGTGCAAAGGACAGCTCAGAAGGAAGTATGCAACACTAAACGCGGTTTCGCCGACCTCCCGCCGGATGGCGTATATATGTTGATGCGGCTTTCACGGATTTTTCCGTGTGAGATGCAATAGCAGTGGATATATCCACATTATGCCGTTGTAGTGCTGAAATCACATTCAGCAAGCGTACAACTATATGCAGCTCCGCGTATGAATGAAGTAAAATGCGAACAGTAAATGCAAACTTCTCTCCATCATATCCTTTCTGTGTTAGAGGTTGCACAGTTAGAACAAATTGCTAAGGAACACAATTTATCCTATTCTGAAATCACGTTCAGCAAACGTACAACTATATGCAACTCCGTGTATAAATGAAACAAAATGTGAAGTTTACATTTACTGTTATCTCATAAATTACCTTGTATGACCTTCGAGTAATCTCTTTCGATTCTCTTCAGTTTTATTATATTACTAGCTCACTCAACCAAAAATAAAAAGAAAAGAAGAATCACTTGGTACGTAGTTTTCAAGGTCAAACTAAAGTCATTGGAACTTTTTAACATTTGTCCCAAATTCACAAATGTATAAAATTTACTTTTCATTACCGTTATCCAGTATGGAGATAGTTGATTTTCGGTGAAATTAGTTCCAAATATCGCGTAATGCGTCGTACAAACAAATAAAGACAATGCAAGTCCGACGACTTAATTTTAATCAATCTTCAACATTACCTACAATCTTCAAACACGATCCTGTTTAATTTCGTTCCCTAAAGAAAATTAAAATAAAATAAAAATTAGTTACTTATTTTCTTTGAAGATTTCATATATTTATTCTAGTATTCAAGATGGTTTGCGATTACTAGTCGCCACGGAAGACGGCGTTATATACATTTACAATTTCGATAGCAAGGAAGGAGGCGATTTGGAACTGTACAAAAAATTCCAGCTCGATGATGTGCGAACCGAGCAAACGGACGGAGAACCAAAAGGTACGGATCCACAGAAAACCGAGTCAGGTAAAAATATGCCTTTGCTGTTGTGATGTCTTTTCCTAATAATTATTAATACTGTGTAGTTTTAGTGTTTTTTAGGTATCTGTAACTCTTGCTAAAGCAAAAGGCATTTGAAAATGTGAGAGCATCCGAATTATCGATACTCTTATAAAATCAATGCCGACATTTTTTTAGCATTTGAATTGATCTTCCCATTCCCGTGCTTCCTTGATTTTTAGATATTTGCCTGATACAACTCTTTATACAACAAAAAAACTTCTTTTAATAAAATCTAATCTATTATTGGTCTTTTACCACTGTAAGAAATCATAAGAGTGACAAAAATTCGAAATACCTTAATAAAAAGGAACTCTAATTTTAGATGAAAATTTTGGAAAAAAGGAAAATAACTTTTTTCATTTAAGTATATTTAAAAAATTTCAGCGGAGCTTAATCCTTTTAAAATAAACAATCTGTATTTAGAGTATAAATACATTCGTTAAACAACCTGTCTTAATTCAAAAATATGTCTAGTGTTTTGATGTTTGTTTAGTCGTTTTGGAAATATTAACATGCTAATATTGACATTTTTTTAAACTGACGACAATGACAATTGACAATATGTTGTATAAATAGAAATCCCTAAAAAATGAATGCATGGTTTTTCAGATTACACTAACATTTTAAAAGTAGATTAAAAAAATGTAGTCCCAAAGAGTAATGTAAACAAATAAGGAAAAAAAATTATGCATCCGTTTTGAACGTCACTTTATTCTTGTGTTATTAGTAAGTACAATTTTTATTTAATTTTTTTGTTTTCAAATTATGTAGAAATTATTCCAAATTCAGAACTAACAAATTGTATTTCAAATTGTGTATCAAAATATTTTAGTATAGAACTAACCTTGCCTTGTTTTTCTTTTTTGATTAATTTTTTTATATTTTTTTTTTATTAAATTTAGTGATTGAACAGTAGATCTAAAAGAATTGTAGAATCATAGAAAAGATAAATTGAATGAAGCAAGAAAAAAATAATTTTTACCTTTTCAAATTGTTCAACGCAAAAAATATAAAAAGTGATTTTATTTTTTAAAATATAATATTCATATTTTCTTGATTTTTTATTTATGCATACTTTTGTCATACAATCTGCTCATAAGAAAATGGTTTACAAATGAAAATCGAAAAAGTATAGGTATTTCATTCTCGACATTCTATAAAATATACACAATAGAACCACTTCTCAAAATATATCCAGATTCATCGAGTCCCGTGACTATCTTGACAAGCATAGTATTTAAGGAAGCCCTATCGCTACCCATGTTAAATAAGAATATTAATCATAATGACAATCAGTATTTTTATAATAGTTTAAGTCATAATCTATACTATCACGGAATTTTTGGGCATTAAGTTCTGAGGCCATTGATATAGCAGACTAGGGTCGAGAAGTCCTTACACTATAGCCTAATGACTTATTGTGTTGCCTGTTACATCTGTTCTACGCGAATAGGTTGTTGCCTTATTCAGATTTAGCAGAGCCTGTTCACTACTTTGTCCTCTGGGTATAAGCCTTCCGGATTGATCGATTCTTGAAGTATTTCGAGTAGGTTAGAGCCTAACATTCGACGATGATGTTCAACGCAGTTTCGTCTCCTTCATCACATAGTCTATAAGTTGGTTCTTCATTAAAGATCCCAATGTGTGTAGATGTTTCCTAAAGCTGCAGTGGTCGGTTATTAGTCTTATTATCAGCCTAATCTGTTATCTGCTTTAACGCAGGATTTCGCGGCTTAATTTGCCATATGGTTTGTTCAGTAATAGTTGGCATTGAAACCTCAATGTATCTGGTGTTGATGATTTATCCACCAGTATATCCACGAATAGCAATTTTGATAGTGCCAAATACAGGTTCCAGTTCAATAAGTGTGGTAGCAGACCCTCATCTTGTAAGTTGGTCAGTTTTTCATTTCCTAGGATGCCCTTGTGTCCTGTACCCCTGCAAAAGCAACCTTGCGTAGCCTGAAACATTCAAAATATTTCACAAGTAGTAATCAATATAAATTCAAATGTTAGTTTGATTTCAGTGAATATTCACATTCAATAAATTTTTATAAATTAACCCTCTATTATCGCTATAGAGTTGTTAGGCGCCGTTTATAAATCTCGTGATCATTTTGAGGGAGGGAGTTCACAAAAACATCTTGGTCGATTACCTGATGGGGGAGGGGGTTTGGAAACCAATCACATGATATTTCCTACTGTAAGATTTTTTATATCTTTCTAATTAATTGTCTATAATTACTTGCAAATAGAATTTGTCAAATGCAATGCGAAGTAATCTTATAACAAAATTAATTATTTTTACAACTTTTATTAATTTTAATTTGAAATCTTTATTTTCAAATCATAATTACAGCGAGATAGTAACATATCAGGGATAAGATAAACCATTCTACAGTCACAAGCCGTTGCATCAACGCATTCACATCGCACTAAATTTAAGTCAAGTCAAGACTCCAAATTTAATATTGTGATATTCCAGCGGAGGGTGATTAATCTTGTTCCATCACGTAAGGAGGTTTGAGGGTTCAAAAATTCCGAAAAACTTATCACGAGATTTATGTACGGCCCCTTACTCTTTGCTAGAGTTTTAAAGCCTTCAAAAACACCTAATGCTATTTTATAAGTAAGAGATCACTTTAGGGCTTTGATTTCTTACCTAATATATCACCTGGTTAAGTGTTCGCCCGAATTTCGCCTTTTTTTTCGCAGAAAGATAGATGTATGAAGTCGTCATACTTAACTCCAGAATAATTTTGGTAGAAAAAGGTGCTCTAGTTTGCGCGAGTTAAGAAAGCCAAACTGCTGAACCTTCACGTGCTATTATGCTTGGTTAGCAGATGCTACGAAAAATTGTAAATATAGGTTAAACGTTAAGAATCATTTGTTATTTAGTCGCTTGTTAGTATTGTACAAATCGTTGTCAAACCTCAATTATGCTCATTAGTAAATGTCCTTAAAGAGCCTTCATGTTTTTTTAAAAACCGTATTTGGCGAACTGCCTGTTTAACTGGCGCAGTCAGTAGGATATTCCTGGATTTTGTGAAAATTCAACGAATCAACGAGCCATCTCACCGAAGTGTTAATAACTGATTGTAAAAGCAAAATTTTGCGTCACAGCATTTAACGGGAAGAGTCCTAAAATTTATCTAGTTATTGAACATCGATTTGAGGGGCAATCAGGCTAAGTGTTTGTGATTGAGCTGAACCAGAAGTGAGTGGTAGTGCCAAATACAAAGTCCTGGATAGGCAACACAAGACTGGGGGAACCTACCGGCATCGTAGGTTAAATTAGCAAAAAGTAGAGAAATATCGTTTTTTCTTTTTATTCTGAAGTTTTTGAGAAGTGTAAGCCACTTTGGTAGTCAAATTTTTAATCTTGAACTGCAGTAAAAATTTGTGTTGGACAATTTTGCGAGTCACCACAAACCTGTTGTCGAGCAATTAAAGAATTGCTTAAAGGTTCTAAAATTTTAATAAGTTTTTGTATCTTTTATAAATGCATGATATGTAGTTAAAGGATACAAATAAAATAACTTATTTTTTAAATTATCTCCCATTTTATTAGGGGCAATACGTATGACTGAACTATGTACTTTATAAAAAAAATAATACAGAAAGAATAATGAATCATAGATGTATTTTGTAGTAGTGTTAGGAAAAGCTGATTTAATAAATCTAAATATTTTTTTTATGTTCTACAGATGATGAAATTGAAACCAAGTGTATATATTCTTACTCTTTAGGGGCTTTTTAACTCTTAATAACACCTAAATAATTGTACATACTTAATAGACACAAGTATAAAGTGTACATTTTCCCTCTACCCAAACCTGAAATATGTTTCATTTATTTTGTTTGATTATGAATTAACATCTGCCAAGTGTCCGCAATACAGTTGACACTCTGGAAAACTGTAGGAAAATCTTATAATGAAAAATCCAAAAGTGAAGTCGTAGGTTTTTATGCGGGGGGGGGGGGGGGGATATTTGAACTCGTCCTTACAGAAAATTTGATTAGGTTAAGAAAAAAAGTGATTTTGCTGCTTTGAATAACAAAAAAAGATCTTGTAATCTTTAGCTAATTTCAACGAAATATTATCCTCACAATCTTAGTAATATTTCACAATATTTTAGTAGACTATAAGCAAAAGTTCACAAGTATTATAAAAATCGATAAATATAAATATGACAAAAGTAAAGCGACAAAAATTTAATTTAACAGGATTTTATATTTCGAATTACACCAAAATACAATAAACATATTTAAAAATTATAATAGCTGGAAGTGTTATGTTTATGTTAAATGAATTTATTACTTAATGATATCGTCGCGGCATTTGAACCTAACTTTATTGTTTACATTTCGTCGTGTCATTTTCTATTCGTATTTTACGTTTTATATGTGAAATTATTATATATAAAATATTTTGCTTAAAATAGTACGAGGAACTTGTACTTGTCGAAACCTGAAAAAAATTGGTCACTTTAAATTTTCTAAAAATCCCATAAAGTAAGAATTTGAATATTGTCAGGAATGAGAACAAAAAACGTCTAAATTAACAAAATTTAACAGATGATTAACGGTAACTTTCAAGGAAACGTTCTCAGTAGTCCACCTCCTATTTCTTCTATTCCGTAATATATTGGAGAATGTCAAAAATATTTAACACAAGTTCATCCATAAAAAAGTTTTTTCTCCAATTATTCATATTATAAAAGGCGGATTTTTTTCGTGTAAAATCACTTGCATATTAGGTTTACGAAAAGAAGTTTGTACATGTTATTTTCTCAGTAAACCGTTTTTAACGATGAATAGTTGTTGGATTTTTATTACACTCCAACATATCACTTAATATTGAAATCTAAGGCGGACCCTCTGATAAAGTTCCATTGTTAATGTAAAAATATTTGGCTAGAAGACAAAAAATGTACGATACGAAGTTGTCTAATCAAGTTTTGTTATGCATATTTCTAAAGGATGCTTAATGAATTTACTAACTTATTCCAAAATTATCTATATACAGTTCTCTAAGTCATTCAGAACCTATACACAACAAGAAAAAAAAATTAATTTCTTATACTAAAATGGAATCAGTTTTATGTCTCCTAATTTAAATTTATAAAAAAAAAAAGGAAGTATTAACACCTTTTTAGGCCTTGTAGTATTCTTATTTTAATTATTACTATGGATATAATCGAGGTATTCTTTCTATTTTCACAATTTTTCCCATCATAATAGCGGGTCGCGAGGCAAATAAGGTCGACTAAAAATATTGCTTACTTTTGACACATTACTATTCTTTAAGACAATGTGTTTTAAAACGATATCGTTCATTTAGTATATTTTAACATCGGGATTTATACATCTTTCGAAAGTATTGATCAATTTTTATCCATGAGGGTATTTTGGAACGAAATCGTTAACTTCGATCAGTGTATATGATACTTAGACATATTGTTAGCAGTTAATCCACTACACCAAGTAACATTTGTAAAAACAATAACTTTGCAAAAGAACTATTAGGTTAGGTCATTAAATTTTGATTTTCTATCAGGCTGTCCTATGCGAAAAAAGTTCATTAACCTATTCGCATACATTCTCATGAAACAGTTGTCAAATTTAACAGTTTATAACACTATTTAGGGATGAGTTGAAAAACCACGTTTTAAAGATGTTGATTATATATCTATAAAATATACAATTTATCAGACTATTCATTTTTTAAAAATACATAACAAAATTGATTTATTTTTACATTTTCCTTCCGTTTTGAAAACCCAGAACAAGAAACATCTGTTGCGAAATACGGTATTATCACGTTGACAAGGTTTTTACATTTCATTTGCACGGAAAACTTAGTGGTTAAATTATAATTAATTATATTTATTTAAATATTGTAGTAAGAAATGTGACGAAGCTGATAATGATATTATCACAGAAGTACCAACATAATATTTCTTAATATTTCTCAAAGTTTTAAAATGATAACATCTCCAAAGGTTGAAATTGATGGAAACGCTCTGAAATTTGGTCGGCATTTAGTCAAACATTTATGTAGGAGGGGAATATTCTAACCACAAAAACAAATACTATATATTTTTTAAGTATTTAGAATAAGTTCCAGTCTCATTAAAACAATAATAAGTATAAGCTTGGTCAGTTCATGTTTATGCAGTATGTATGTATGTATAAATCGATTGTAGAAGGTAAAACAAAAATAATGGCATATAAAAAGAACTAATCAGTAGCAGGCATTGTCAGTTTTTCAGCAGTTTCCTCGCACAGGTATAAATCTTTAAGTTAATTTAAAGCATATTCTTGTTCATCGCAAATGATAACATTTTTATCGGTGAGCATATTGAAACATCATGAAATTTTATCTTATTACGTTTCTGTGTCTGGAAATTTGAACTTACACCGACCAAATTTCACTTTTTCATTAATTTTAATCTGATTTACTACTCTATGACGTCACTGATATTATGTTTCTGTTAATCTTTGCTCAAAAATCAACCTGTACATTATTTAATATTTAGTTTTAAGATAAAGAGTAGAGTGAATTATTGAATTACTATTAGAAGAATTGAAATTTTATGGTCTTTAAACAACTAACAACAATGCACATTCAAAGTTCATTAAGTTTTTTTTGGCTTGATTTTTAATGTTTTCAGCTTTATTTTAATAAAATGTTCTATATTTTAGAATGTGCAAGGGTATTTTAGTGAGAGGGCAAAATTTAAAAGATTCGGTCTGAAAATATGGTGTGAAATACAGGGTATGCAAAAAAATCAGTGAAAAATTCGATCTTTCCAGTATTTCGAATAATTACCTTCGTGAAAATGATGCACCATTCCTTAAAAGTGGCCAAGCAGTCTGACAAACGTCAAACTAGTAGTTTTGAGTGTAATTCATAACGGTCCATGAACAAATGGTGTTCGTCCTTAGGTCCTTGAGTTGCATCGATAAATAAATAAATAAATACACTCTTTATTTCAAATCATATAAGTACATGAAATGAAATGACGTCAATGTAAATCACAACTACAGATCTGGACAAAAATCTCCTAAACTATATGGTTCTAACTCTATTAGAATTTTTCTAATTTGTACCTTAAATGTTTTTATGGTGTTTATACTTTTTACTTGGTTTGGTAGAGCATTAAACAGTTTGACACACATGTAAAGAGGTGCTTGCTCAGTAAGTGTAAGTCTGTGTGCTACATATTTATAATCTAATGTTCTAGTGTTGTATTTGTTTTCTGTTTTGGCTTCGCACAAAGTTTTATTGCGAAAAATAAACATCAGACTTTCATAAATATATACAGCATAAACCGTCATAATACCGTTATTTCTAAACATCGATTTGCAGCTCTGACGGTAATTCATGTTTTTTATAATTCTTACTATTCTTTTCTGGACTATAAAAATATTTTCTATCATGCTCTTCCTTCCCCAAAAGATAATTCCGTATTTAAGAACCTATTCGAAATTAGCAAAATATAATATTTTAAGAGATTTTTCATTCATATATTTACTTATTACTCTTATACCGTAACATATGGAATTTAATTTTTTTATTAAGGTAGAGATTTGATATGACCAATCCAGATGTTCATCTATGTAAACGCCCAAAAATTTTGTATGTTGCATCATATCCAAATTGTTGTTATCAAATTCCATATGTGTCGGCTTGACAATTTTAGATTGTTTGGTCCTGAACAAAAGGACATTTGTTTTTTCTTTATTTAAAATTAATCTATTTATACTAAACCAATCAGTGACTTTATCAAAAAATTCTTTTGCCTTGAACTTTAGCTCTTGTAAGTTCTTGCCCCCAACAACTAGACTCGTATCATCAACATATTTTACAACATGCCGATCAGACGAATCCATCAGCAGGTACAGGTCGTTTACGAAAATTATAAACAGGATTGGACCCAATACACTTCCCCGTGCTATTCCTATGTCATTAGGCAAGATTTTCGAATATTCAGTTTTACCATTTTTTGTTACTGTCACCGATTGTCTTCTATTGTTTATATATGATTTGAACCATTTTAACGCATTTCCTCTTATACCATATTTTTCCAATTTAAAGGTTAATAAGTCCCTATCCAGACAATCATATGCTTTGGATAGATCCAGTAGCATACCGAGAGCTATTTTTCCAAGTGCTCAAGAATATTCTTAATAAAATCGAAAATTGCCGTTTGGGTTGGTTTTCCCTTTAAATATCCATGTTGATAATGACTAAATAAGTTATTTTGGTTAAAAAAAATAATTAATCTGGTGTACATTGCATATTCAAAAATCTTTGAAAACCCCGGTAATAAACTAATAGGTCTGTAGTTGTCCATTATTTCAGGGTCACCTTTTTTGTAGCATGGTTTAATTAAAGCTACCTTTAAATTAGTAGGGAATATTCCAAACGTAAAGGAGTTATTTATAACATAACACAACACATTTTTTAGCTCAGTAGCCGATATTTTGATTAAACTTGTCGGAATTTCATCTATTCCCTTACTGTGCTTATTTTTTAGTTTTTGAGTTATTTCACAAATCTCATCAGATGTCACAGGATTTAAGAATATAGATTTTATGTTATTTTTTATATTGCTACTAAAAGGAACCCTGATTAAGCTATTTAGTAAATTCGGCACAACTGAAAGTAAAAAGTCATTATAATCCTTAGAAATAATCTCAGGCGAACCCTCTATTTTTATTTCGCGATTAGTTTCTATCCCATTAATTTCTTTGCATATTGTCCACATACACTTAGATTTATTGTCCAACTTTGTTATACGATTCTCGTAATGTTTTGTTCGAGCTTCTATTAATAACTTATCATAGTTTTTTTTCTCATTAATATACATTTGTTTATATGTTTGATTTTTATGTGACAATGTTAATAAGATATCTAGCCTACTTTTATATTCTATAATATTTACATCTTTGTACACTAGCGTTTTTTGTTTTTTTCCTTTTAACCTTAACGGGAAATTCTGATTAAATAGGTTTTTGAAAATATTCATAAAGGTATTCCATTGACCATTTACATCAGATGTATCAATATGATATACCCTTTCCCAATCTTGTTCCCGTAAACTGCATAAAAAATCACTTTTATTTTCTTCGGAGAAAATACGATTATAACTGAGATTATTTTTTGTTTTAAACTTTAATTTGAAAGTGATTTTCTGTGCCCTATGATCTGATATAAAATACTCCAGTGTTACTGCTTCTGTATATTGCATATTTGTAAAAATATTATCTAAACAATTTGCAGAGGTTGCCGTTATTCTAGTGTTCTCAAAGATTGTTTGGTTTAGATTAAAAGAGCTCATTAAAGATAGCAAAGCCCTACCATTCTCGTTATCTATCAACAATTTAATGTTAAAATCTCCTACTATAAAAATATGTTTTTTAACGCTAAAAATATTTACTAAAAGTTGTTCTAATTGTAACATAAATTTTGAGATTTGATTTAAAAGGAACATATTTAAATAATTCAAGGTAAATATTGATTATCTTGGTTCTTAGTCTAAATACCGGTTGTTTTAAAAAGTTCTTATTCAGAAAATTTGCCCTATTTTTCTGATTAACGAATTGTCAATTTCATTTACCAAACAAAATAATAAAAATAAATCGAGTTAAAATTATATCTTTGACCTGACTTGCAGTGGCTATTGTTATCCTGTGAGTATTTACCAAATTGCTTAATTTTCTGAGAAAATAATTTTCAATACAAAAAACAGGTTATATAGAAAATGTAACGACCGTAATGTATTTTAACACTTTTCGACAATTTGAAGATTTAAAACTAAAAATTTTATTTACTACTCGAGTAAAGGGTCAATGAGTGGATTGCATTATATAAAAATTAACCAAAATAAATGAAACTCTTACACCTGTTTCCCTCCATCCATGTTAACCGACCTCCAGATAATCCCTTACAAGAATCTGTTGGACTATGAATAATATATCTGTGCTCAGCCTGTAGACAAGCCCTTTTCCGTAGTATGCTGTAACCCTTATCCATCAATGATTTTCTTTGTTATGCAAGGCCTTCTAGGTAGCTACGCTGGCATCGTGAAAGGAAACCCCTCGGGCCAAATGTCAGGTACTGGTCAGTATACTTTCTAACCATTTTAAGACCTCGATGTTCATATTGGTGAGGTTCGTCTTTTTTTTTTGGTACTTTTAAAAATTTTATGTTTTTGAAGCTATAACTTAACAGTGTTAGCATTAAGGTTTTAAAGGTTATAATGAGGGAATATTCGAAATGTTATGTACTTTTTAAAGCATAATATTCATTTTTGTTCCGAGAACTTTGTTACATAAATATTTTTATAAAGCGTATTTTAATAATTTAAAATGAAAAAACAAATCGTTATTGGCTCTTTTCAAAACCAATGGATGTAAAATCAAATAGTAGTCGAACGGCATCGACACACATCAGCTGTTAACGTCCATATTTCATTTTAAGAGTAGCGTGGTTTGCAACAGCTGATGAGTATTATTATCGTCGTTAGAAAAACGAGCTCTTAGAAAAAAAGGTGATATCATATCTACTTTACCCCACGCGTATACATCCGTTTCTTCCCATTAATAAAGGAAAGTGGAAAATTGCAACTTCTGCAAAAAATGTACATATCTACAAAGATGTTTATAGTCTAGCACTGTTTTATAGTCTAAGGTATTCAATTTTCGACACTTTTACATGATATCTCTTATATTATTACAGATAGAGCTCTCTCTGTTTTTAAGATACAAGGTGAAATTGGAAATTTTCCATTTACAAGCCTACCCTCGTATGCCCTTAACAGTCGCACCTGGAACAGAGGGATCAGTCACTGACCCCACCGTAGTTTTTTGCTATAATTTTTAAAGTTGTAAAAATTTTTAAATGACTTTTATACACAATCTTTTAGCACGAACTTCTTACATTCCATGGAAGATGCAAATTCCTATTATTTTTTCCAACAAAACCAGGAAAATATTGGATTGAAGCTAATGTTGTTTGTGATTTAAAAAAACTATTACTGGTTCGCTACAGACCCATATTGTGG
Source organism: Diaprepes abbreviatus (assembly GCA_034092305.1). NCBI lineage: Eukaryota > Metazoa > Arthropoda > Insecta > Coleoptera > Curculionidae > Diaprepes > Diaprepes abbreviatus. Next base: position 16,577,590 of record JASJET010000200.1, on the reverse strand, counting down.
AAAAGTTCCCAATCAACCTAAAGACTATAATAACAGTCTGAAGTTGTAACACGCCTCGTCAGTTCAGCTAAACTAGATAACAACGGTGGTAATATAACCGTGGACAGAAAATTTATTTCGCTTCCGATAACCTCCGAATTATTAGAAAAAAAGTTTATAATAGTTGCTTTATCAAAAGTAACAGAAAAGACGTTCCACAAGAAGTGAGGCAGCCTTCCCTAAAAATGCACCACCCGACATTGTCCGATTTGCTTTTAGGGAAAACCAGACGTTAGTAGGAAAATTGTTTCTGTCTTTTTCTCACAGCACCATAACATGAAAATTGAGAATGATAAATCAGAAATAATTCTATACTATAACTCAACTAAAGCCGGTGTTGGTACGATGGTGGTTTTTTCAATCTAATTGACATAGTTGCTTATAATTCCTACATAATATTTTTAAAATCTCACGAGAAGTGGGAACTTGATAATCCTAAATGCAAATCGGGACGAAAAGTCTTCCTAAAACAACTAGGAAATGAACTGTATCGATTGAATATGGAAAACCTCTCAAAAACAAACGGTCTGCAAAATAAACATATTGCAACAATAAAAATATTTGGTTTTGAATGCAGTCAAGATCCTTCTACCACAAGGGGAGCTGTACGCAACAATTCTACTAGTAATGCAATCCGCCAAGTTGCATAAAAGCTTCCCAAAAAAGGAAGATGCACTATTTGCCCAAGATCATTTGACCGAAAGTACATGAAATCATGTTCCAAATGTGTCAAATATGTCTGTCCCAGACATACAGCCTCTGAAATGAAAAATATTATTTGAATATGTACTGAATGTATAATTAGTTCTAACACGTGAACGATTTACTTGTTTCCTTATATTTTTATATATTTTTGATGTAGATTATCTTTGTGTTGTAATATTTTCAATTATAATAAACAATGTATCATTTTAAAAAACATGTTTTACACTAATTTTTTATTATTTGGAAAAAAGCTGGGGTCAGTTGCTGACCCCCTTGATCTATATTCCCCGGGTACATAGATACGTTCTCGGTGCGACTGTTAATATGTATGATAATAGTAAAGTAAAAACATGCTATTTCAAAGTTTTTTCCGTAAAATCCCCTGTCGTACTTAATTTGTTTCTAAAGACAGCAGAGCCTGAGATATAGTTATACTAGTGTTTTTAAGACTTTTACCAATTTTCAGCTATATGCGAATTTTTGCAAAGTTAAATATCTATTCTGCTTGGTTAAGTAGTAGTACTGCGTGCATTAGTAATGCTATTGAGTAATCACGTTGGAAAGAAGCAGTATGTAACGAATTAAGAAGATAAAGCATTAAAGTATTACTGTTGTAAATAAAATAACAAAAACATAAAATTTTTTTAAGTTTAAAAAGAGACGTACATTTGCACCAAAATTTACTTACTCTTACTGCTCTAACCTTTCTAGTCAAATTATATAAATATATCTATGATCAAATAAAAATTTGCAAGGGAACACTTTCAATTTTTTCTTGCTAGAGGAATAACATTTGCTAATATTGCATCATCATATTCCCTTGAAAATCTTTATTTTGTCATGGTCTGTAATCATCCCTTTTCTTAGAAATAACTTAGTAATACTTTTCTTAACTTTAATTTATCTATACTTGATTTGTATTTTATTTTATTGCATTGGTACTAATACTTATTATTTAAGAATTTTAAGTTTTATTGATTCAAAGAAGGCAAACTGTTGAAAAAATAAATATTTTGTGTTTAATGGCTTACTAGTTTGTTTTAGCATTAAGCTCGATGTCAGATTAATTAAAGTCTATGTCTTTATCTAACAAACTGTGCTGTATTGATTATACTTTTATAAAAAATCATGTTTTCAAATGTCTTTTTTTAAGGCTTACATTAATTTGCAAAAAAAAAATAATCAGTTAAGAAAACTAAACTTGATCATTCTTAATATTTTGTTTTCAATAATTAAAAATTAATGTAACGCTACTTGAATTCACATTCATATTCATCTACACTTTTTTTAATGTTGCTTGACAACTTTTATATTTTTTTAATGAGACAGGAACTAGAATATTTTTGCATAAGTTACTTCAAAACTAAAGACATTAACCTCCTAATTCACCAATAGTCAGGTCGGATTTGTTAGGGCAGCGTTTCTCAACCTATTAGTATTTACGATTCAAGTTTCCATACCATACGCGCTTCCCTTAAAATTCTAACTAAATTTACTTATTATATTTTTTCTGTTCTTGACACACCATAACAAGTTCAATATCTCCCTAAAAATAGTAAAATTACGCCCCCTTTTTGTTACACTGCGCCTCCCTATTAGGGTGCGACCCACAGGTTGAGAAGCGCCTAGTTAAGGGTCAGGTAATACCAGTAAAAGTTAAAAAAAAAAATATTTCAAATGTTAACGGTTCTTTTTCCTGTACAGGGTGTCCGGGAAAATGTGGGAAATCTCCCGTATATGAAAAAACACATGATAGGAATACAAGTTCATATAAACTTTTTTATCCTATAGGCCTCCTCTTCGGAGATATGGGCTCCCAAAGAGCTGCAATTGAATCAAGTTTTTTATACATAATTATTGAACCACCAGGTATATTTCATTTTTTTTTAATATGATGTATGCCAGGTAAGACCCTCCAAATGACTATTCAAGAAAGTGTTGTGAACTACTCAGAGCTGCAGGGAAGGGACTAGCTGTGACACTCGTAACCCCATATTTTTTTCTCCCTGTATGATAGGAACTTTGGACAACGTTTATTACATACCTTTAACTATTGACTAAAAATTAAGTACTCTTCAGTCATGTCGCTAATCCTAAACGTCATTTTATTTACACTGTTAGTCCCCTAACTTCTGTCGGGTTGAATATGAAAAAGAGGAATTTTCCCCCGTCACCATAGTGTCAATAAAAAGTTAAACTAACTGCTTAGTTAAACACTTCGTAAGAGGGTTCAACATGGGCTCCGTGAAATCTGATACACTCGCGGGCACGAAGAATTGAGGACTGCTGTAACCGCCACATTAACTCCATAGAAGTTCCTCTCTATTGTCGACGGGAGTGGAGTACACCAAGGTTTTGAGGTGTCCTCACAGGTAAAAATACAACAGCGTTAATTTTTTTTTTGCAACAACAATACTTCGTTTTTGGAGCCGATAAAATAAAACGCACATTTTTTGCGAACCTAGGTCGAACTGCAATTCACGGAATTAGACGTTTTTAACTAAAGAGGTAAACTCTAATTTTGAATCGAATTTTTTTATCACAAGGTTGGAGATTGAACATTTAATAGGAACAAAGATGTAACTTTTATCGAAATCCACCAAATACATGATGTAAATAAAATGACATCCGAAAACGGTTAGGATTAGCGACATGAATGAAGAGTACTTAATTTTTAGTCAATTGTTAAAGGTATTAAAAAACGTTGTCCAAAGTTCTTATCATACAGGGCGTAAAAAAAATGGAGTTATGAGTCGCAGCTAGTCCGTCCCGGCAGCTGTGAGTAATTTACAACACTTTCTTGGAAAGTAATTTGAAGGGTCTTACCTGGTATATATAATATTAAAAAAAAGAGAGCTACCTAGTGGTTCAATAACTATGTGTAAAAAACTTGATTCCATTGCAGCTCTTCGGGAGCCCATATCTCCAAAGAGGAGGCCTATACGAAAAAAGTTTATATGAACTTGTAGTATTTGTTTGCTCAGAAGTACCGAATGTCCCAGAAGAAGAATGGTGACCGATTGTATCTAAGAGACATCGTTCAGGTTTGAAAATAAATTAGTAGTAACGAAAAACCCAAAAAAAATGCTGGAAAATATTTTCAAGTATTTAAAATGGCCGCTAGGAGGCTTAACAGCAGCTACAAAATAAAAATATGCACGTATATGCACAACATTATCACATAGAGCAAAAATTGACAAAAAAAAAAATAATTCAATATATATTTTCAAGAAGACAAAAAAATGTATGCAACAATTTTTTAAAACTTTCTCAACCTATCTTAATTTGGCTTTTTTTTTTTGTCAAAATAATATTTTTATCTAAGAATCTTGAAAATATTTTCCAGCGGTTTTTTGTGACCACTTTTACTACAGACATTTTTTTTAAAGCCTTACGATGGTTAATCTCCGAATTACAGCATGTTGCCATTCTTAATGGGACATCCGGTACAGTAATACGCAAGGTATTAAAGATGTAAGCAAGTTTTCAGGAATAAACTTACGAGTGATTCTAAGATGAAAAATTCATATAAATATTTTTAAGTTTTCTCAAAAAAGCTTTTAAAAGAAACTCCATTAAGGGAAAACAACAAAAAAATATTTTTCTGGAAATACAGTGTGGCCGAATTCAAAGTACATTTTTCATCTTGAATGTGTATACAAATTTTTTTAAATTTCTTTTACTGAAACTTACTTGATATACGAGGTGTGGCTATAAAATAACGAGACTATTGCTGTAAAACATTTTATTTTATTTACACATATTTAGATTTTATCACCTTCAATATACACACTTCCTCTATCTCTACAACGCTGCATGCGATTTTCCATTGTTCAAAACAGTGTTGGAAGTCTTCTTCTGTGAGTTACTTCATGACTGAAATCTGGTTCCTTTTAATGCAGTTTTGATCTTGGGAAACAGATAAAGTCACGAAGTTGAGCAAACACCTCAAAGTACTAATATTAATTAATTTTTTGATCTTCAGGAATCCAGTAAAGTTACACAATCCCATGAATATTGGAAAAAACAATCATCGCTTTGAAATTTGATTTGCTCATTCAAGCTTTTTTAGCTTTCGGTGAAATTAGGCCCTTCCAATGCATGGATTGGCGCTTCAGGATCCTAACTGAAAAATCCAGATTCGAATCAAATCAATACATCTTTATTCAATACAATGTTTTGTGGTACTGAGGAAAAACCTAAAACTTGAATGAATGACGTCAAAGTTAAAATACAATAAAATAGCGAAGTTAAAACACTAAGTCTAAACATTTACATGAATATTAAAATGAAGTAACATTCACATAACATCTTATTATTAGATATGGCACTTAAAATTAATTTAAAAAATTCAAAGAATTCATTCTGCGTATATGGTTCAATATGAACCAATGAATCAAAAACAGTTTTCTTAAACCTTTTGAAATCCTCATCCAAATTTACCCCGATTGGTAGAGCATTAAAAAATTTTATTGCCAAGAAACCAGGCCCTTTTTCTGCCACACTAAGCCGTTGCTGTGGGACATTATACCCTATATATATATATATATATATATATATATATATATATATATATATATATATATATATATATATGAATAGTTTGGTTATTCCGGGTTTCAATCCGTTTGTTCAAAAAATCGTTTTCACGACGTTTCGCCAAAATCTCATTTGGCATTTTCAAGTGCGGTTCGTCTCGTTACTCGCTGAGAACTGAGTAACGAGACGAACCGCACTTGAAAATGCCAAATGAGATTTTGGCGAAACGTCGTGAAAACGATTTTTTGAACGAACGGATTGAAACCCGGAATAACCAAACTATTCATTCTACCATCCGTGAAAATCTACGATATAACATATATATATATATATATATATATATATATATATATATATATATATATATATATATATATATATATATATAGTGACAAAGCAGTGTTTAACTTCATGCTTCTTAAACTTGTCCTTGTTTTTAAAGAGAAACAGTAGGCATTCGTAAATAAAAATTGCTGGTGAAGTTAAGATAACCAAGGTTTTAAATTTTCCCCTACAGGAATCCAAGTAACCAATGTCAGAAAGTATACGAACTGCTCTTTTCTGACTTTTAAAAGCCCTTTCTGATGCACTATTCCCACCCCAGAACATCACTCCATAGCGAAGAGTTGAATATTCATTTGAAAAATACACAATTTTTAAGTTTGCCTTTGTCAAATATTTTGACATTACTCGTAAAGAGTATGAAACTGTTTATCTTATTGCATACCTCTGATATATGTTTTGTCCAATCTAGATTACGATTAACATGGATTCCAAGGAATTTTGTATCTTCCTCTAGTGGAATGCTCTCAATCCCAAACTCAACTGTCTCAGGAAGTTGCTTGATTGTTTTACTTACAAATCTGATGGGTCTTTTCAGTGTTCAGTATTAATTTGTTCTCCCTAAACCATTTTTTAGCCTTGATAATATGTTCATGAGATCTGCCAATGAGATGCCGATGGTTAAGATATTTGTATCATTAGCAAAGTTTATAAGATAATACCTTTTACCCATAACTGTAGATGCCAGGTCGTTAATATAAAAAATAAACAGTAGTGGTCCCATAATGCTTCCCTGTGGGATGCCCATAGTTAAAAAGTCAACATCTAAAAAATACTGAACCCCATCAAACTCCACTACAACTTTCTGACTTCTATTTTCTAGAAATGAACGAGTCCAATCAAGAGCAGGACCCCTTACACCATATCTCTCAAGTTTCTGAAAATGTCCCCAACGATATGTACTTGTTCTCAAAGCTTTCTATAATTTTCTCAATGAAATCATATACAACTGTGCTCACAGAACTACCTTTTAAGTAACCATGTTGTGTTTGGCTTAGTAAGTTTTTTGAATTAAAAAATTTGAGTAATCTAGAATACGTTTTGAAAAATCTTTGAGAAGGATGGTAATAGGGTCAATAATTATGGAAATCTCTACTATCCCCTTTTTAAATAGAGGTTTAACAATTGTTTAGAAAAATGCCATGCCTAAAAGAATTATTGATTATATAGCTGAAGGGATCGATTACATGATTGGCACATTTTTTTTATTAAATTATTTCAAATCTCATCATACCCACAGCTTTTTTTGTTTTTTAAAAATTTTATGATTTTAAAAATTTCTTTTGTTGTATGTGAGAAAAATATAGAATGTCAATTATTTTCAATATTGCAGGATCTACTTTCCTGAGGCAAGTCAGCAAAAAATTTTGGAGCACCTTCAAGGACAAATTTGTTAAAATTATTTGAAATAATTTGAGGATCTCCTTCAATCTGACAATGTTTTTGTTTTGAACATTTACCTGTTATTTCTCCCACTATCTGCCAAATGCATTTAGACTTATTCTCGTTTTGACTGATTCTTTCGAAATATTGATCTTTCCTGTCTGAAGGTAACATTTTTTATTTTTTTTTTTTCATATCTCTGTATCTAGTCTCATGTTGTTACTCTTTCCAACAAATTCGGGTCATTTTGCAATGGCATTCAAAGTGTCAGTACAAAAATTTTCGCACACACTTTCGCGTTCAAATTGTTATGTGAAATTTACCATACGCATTTTTTGTCAATTCCTACAGTTTCAGCAATCGTACGAATAGTGAACCGGCGGTCAGATCGATTCAAATTACCGCTTTTAACGTGGAAGGGCGACCCAGGCGTAATTCATTTTCAAGGTCTTCTCGGCCATTTTGGAAACGCTTAAATCACTCAAAAAGTCGCACACGTGATAAACATTCCTTACCATACAGTTCTTTTAACAAAAGATACGTTTCAATTTGTTGCTCTATTATTAGATTTATTATTTTTTCGGCAAAAAAAAACATCTCTTATACAATCGAAAGCTACGGCTAAAGTGATTTGTCTACAAACACGGAAAACACCGCATTCAAAAGTGAAGGGCATCACGCTACACAGCTGTCGGTTGTTCGTCTTTGGCGCATTCATATTTCTTCTGTAGGGACATCAGTCTCGTTATTTTATAGCTACACCTCGTATGTATCCTTAACTACCAAGTATCCTACTAGAAAAACAAAAAATCATCCCTACCCACCTAAAGTTATAGTTCAATGAAAATTAAATAATAATAATAAACAAGTATGCGGCGCCTCAACTTTTGACAGATACACAATTGTCCATGATAATAACTTAAGTATCTGCAAAATAAACAAAAAAAAAACATATATTATCTGAATTAATTTTACTTTAAAAGGTCTAAGAAAACTGAGGCACTATTTTGCAAAATAATGAACGACCCGGTCAGATCCGAACTAAATTTTAATACTTTTTGGTGAATCTGGAAGTGAATGTTTTTGAAAAGGGACTTGGTCATGTCCTTATATAACTTATTTATGTTTGCTGCACAAGCAACATTATAAATCCCATCTATCTACAAATTATGAAATTAAGAGTAACATTCCTAACCGAAAATTTGTCCCCTAGAATCCGAGAAGCTACGCGAGATGGCTCAAGCTACCGAAGTACCGCCGAAAGACGCTTTTCAGTTCACTGACGACCAGGAATACCCACCTCTCACTCAGAAAAGTGACTGAGAACATCTGTACGAGGCGAACCAATTATTCGACGGACACCATTTACGAAAGGAGGACAGAATGAAAATGATGTTAATCAGTGTATTGTTAATACATTACCTAGTACGTCTCGTTGAGGATCTGGTAGTTTCTCTTTTAGGGAATTATTTTTAAGGGGGATAGTTTGGTTTTTGAGTGGATAAATGCCTTGTACTGTTGTTTATTAAAGCAGAAGGAATTGGGTATTGGAATTTGATTTGTGATTATTCTTGCTGACCAATTTTGCGACTTATGTTTATAATTTCGTTATACTTATTTTAACTGCTCAGATATCATTATGTTATAAAACATTGAGGGTCTTCAGTATTGTCTCTACAAGGATATAGATGACATTAATAATAAATACCATGATAAGAAATAATGAGAAGTACATGTTTTGTGTCATAACACTCTCAGATGACAATTTTGACTTAGGTTATTGTTAAAAATAAGAATAGTGATAAATAGGCATTCGGAGTCACAAAATTGGTCTTGGCATCAATATCTTTGTTCCTATCTTATGACATTGAAGCCTGACAAGAGCTACGTTTGTTAAAGTAGAAAAGTCCACGTTAATGGCCACTAAATTTGGACACCATTTGTTCATTATTCAAATAATTTTTTTTATTAATCAAATCCAAAATATCTCCCAAAGTATTTTGTGTGTTTTTTTTATTTAACTTTAGTGTTTTGAGTGTCTGCGAAACTATTTTTATAATTGAAAAAATCCTAAACAAAATATATTTTAGTGATTTATGCGAAGTTTTTCTTAAGGTAGATAAAGATAATTATTAAAAATGAGGTTAGGAAAAATGATAAACGAATATAACTTTACACAGGAAAAGTCAGAATTTTTCTTATATAAAGTAATCAGCCTAGTTATAGCTATAACAGTTTGGTGTATACAAGATTTTTGATCAATATTTGCATTTTAGTTTAATCCATAGACATATAAGTCAGTAGTACCTCTTTTTCTACGAGCGGTGCTAAAAACCCCGTACGCGTACTACTCTCTCGGTTGAGAGCCAGAATCGACCAGAAAAAGATATTTCTTAATGGATTAAGGAAGAAGTACGCTATTAGCTCCGTCTACAGAAAGGGAGGTACTATTTCGCTCTGTCTCTAGGAAGACCACGTACCGTGGTTCAGAACCCACGTTGAACTGAAGATTCAGTTAGCAAATGATCTCCGTTATCTACGCGACTTTAATCCAAAACAAATGAACAATCTTTCTATGGTTTGACCAACAAAGTTCTGTCTATGTATTTTTTGGTTATCTGTCGAAAGGATGTTTAACGCCATTTGTGATCTATCTAAAGATTTTCTATTTAAAAATGATTTAACATCGATATGATTATAAAAATCACCATAAAATTGGTGCCATCTGTAGCTTACATATATTATCTGCATTTGTTGTTTGCAGTAAGATGATTCGACCAAAAATAATCAATTTTCTATTCAAAAGGCTGTGATTTATTCAATATTTAAAGACAATTTTTGCTTTGACATTTGTGAAAGTTATATTGGTTAGGTTAAGATATATAGTTAGAGGCATTATTAAAATATACCAAAAAAAATACCAATGCTTTTTTAAAAAACCGTAAAAAGTATACATATCAACCTGTATTCGTTCAAGAAAATCTACGACTATTCCTAAAAGTTGTTAGATTCGCAAACAGACGTTTTTTTTTGTTATATTTCTGATATTTAGAGAAATTGAAAAAAAAAATGTCATACGGGGAAGTTAGATATTCCTTTTGAGGTAGGCTTTGGTGTTACGGATATTAAATAGGTTTTTTCTAGGTAACTATTTGACGACACATATAGGATATCTATCGAAGCTATACTTGACATAAAAGCCTAAAAATCACTATTGCAAGAGTACTCTGTTGTTAAAAACCTTGCCACCAATCTAAAGACAATTTTTGCGACGAGTACTTCGCCTTTTTTCCTTAAAAATTCTCGAATATTTTGACGATTATCGACTTTAGAAAAGTGTTTCTCTTTTAGACTACAAGATTTTGCTTTTCTACAGCACTGACCATTTTTTTCGTAATTTTTGGATGAATGGCCCTGAATAATTTACCAGTGCGTGTGTGTAAATATACACTTATCATACCGAGCGACTGCAACTGACAGCATGTCGGTGCAGCACCTAAAATTCTGGATCTCCAAATTACTTCCATAACTTATTTACAATAATTCAGATCTAAAAATATTCGGGCATTTGTAGGGAAAGAGGCAGAATACCATCATTACTTGCTTTTGGTATTTTATACGTGTTTTAAGAAACTTGTTGTCCTCGTTATAGTATTTCATTGTAACGCAATCTATTGCTCTGTATATATTAGGAAATATTTTATTAGTTATTTTTTTAAGCTTAGTAACTGAAAACTATAATACAAAATACAAATAATAAATGTCCCATGTAAAATCAGTATGTCGATGTTTTTATTAGATATTAAGCAATTCAGTATTGCCTTAAGGAGAAGAGAAGCTCGTGTGCCCATTTATACCGATACTTCTATTCCAACACTTGATTCTCTCATATATGAAATAAAAAACTGTCTAATGATGTCACTTGAAATCGGATATTATCTCGGATGACGTCACTTAAGACCAGTCGTTGATTTCGTGTCGGTACTTTAGTCACAGGGCATTACAACGTTTTAGATTGAATCTAGCAGTTGGTGCTTGATGAATTAAATGAAAAACAGAAAGATTTACTCATATAAGCTGCATTTAAAAAAAAATACTTTCCTGTGTTCAATTTTTAATTATACGTACGGCATAAACTGACAGATTCTGATTTGTTTTATATCGTAAATTATGGTAATTTTCGTGGTTCTTAAGGTACTACTGAACATAGCTATTATATCCATACATTTAGGTAAATTATTTTATAGGTAAGTCCATGCTATTTATTCACTCTCAGCAAATTTTTATCAAAAAATGACCATTTCTGTAAAAAAGTTGTGTTGCACACGTTGTGCTTTGTAAATAATATTCGGTAAGGTTAACTAGGATATTTTATTTAAATCGCCATATAGTTTTTTTTGTACATGCTGATATATTTTGTAATGGAAAAAAAAGATAAATATATTGATATTGACGTACGGAAAGTTTTTTTTATTATCACATCGTGTCTAAAGTTGTTAGGTTATATATTTTAAGAGGAACAAAGTTTTTTAATGTCGGCTGCTGACGTAACACGCGTAAGACGCGCATTTTATTTATCGTATGTTATGACATCAGTAAAGTATAAAGTTTAATATATTATTACGATTTTCTATCTGTATTATTTATTCTTACTGGGCTCGATTAAAAACAATATTTTTCAGTACTACATAACAACTCTGACAACTACAGGGGCGGATCCAGTCTCTCTCTTTGGGGGGGGGGGGGGGGGGCGGTGATATCACAAAAGTACAGTATGGCAAGCGAAAGCAAGTTGTCGACGGGGGGAGGGGGGTCGAAACACCAGCAACATTCCCATTTCTAGTGTATAGTGTAAAAGGCAGGATCGCGTCTATTTTTCTGAATTTGAAGCTCTTGGAGAGGTGGGGGGGGGGGCAAGAAAAAACAAGTTGTGAACGGGAGGGGGGAGTGCCAGCAGCATACACATTCCTAATATAAAAGGCAGAACCGGTTCTATTTCCTGAACTCAAAGCTCATGGGAAGGGGACGGGCAATCTCAAGCAAACACATTCCTATGATCTATTCAAGAACTAGAGAGAGTAATAAAACTGTTACCGAAACTTCCAACGTACCTGTTCCAGTGCCGCAGATAACTGTGGACTGCCATAAATCTAATTACATTTAATTATATTTAAATATTATAAGCTTTTATAAATTTACAGCAACAATAAAATTTCTGCAAAGTACACCTTACAGTGTGTCCTTAGTGATTTATCTTGTTTGTGCTTGTTTTTATATATTATTTGAGATTAGTGAGATACCCAAAAGATATGGCTTCCACATCTATATTTATTCCAAAATAGTTAAACCATGGCATTTTTTCCTCAACGAAAAACTTATTACGATGAATGTTTATGATGCTTTAAGATATCAATATCTTGATAATAATGTTAAAAGCTATGTCGAGATGTGTTCAAACATGACATGAATTGGAAAATCTACTATGTACCGAATACTGAAGGAGAAAAAACGACTGGAATTGTTAGTACTCCCGAGCCACATTCCATCATAGGCAGACGAAAAACCTCGTTGGAAGGAGAGATGTAAACTGCAATAAAAGGAGATGTACATACATTTTATTATGAGAAGCAGATCTCAACTGTCGACAAAATTCTAACTAAAATCAATGAAGATCGGGATTTACCTGAAATTAAAAGAACTGAGCTTTGAAAATTGCTCAGAGAACTTAATTTTTGCTGGGAAAACCTCATAGGAAATCTGTTCTTATAGATCGTCGGAAATGTCCGTTGAAGAAGGAAATATCTCTCTCAAGTAAAAGGTAGAGTTGCTAGAAATAGCACAGCTTACAAAATTAGTAATTTAACTGAACTTTTGAAAGATTTTTTTGAATAAAGTTACTGCAGAAAATTGGGAAAAATTCATATAATAAAAGAATAAGGAAAATGTGGAAACTCGATCTCATGATCGGTAAGATAGAGGAACCAATTATAATTAATTTGAGCGAAGATAGCTTCAGACTTTGATTAGGAATTAGATACGTAATGTTTACCAGCGTAAACACAATTTATTATTTAAATTTTCTGTAACATATAAAAATTAATTACATTTGAATCCCTTTTTAGTGTTTAATTGTAATTCTGCAGATGGTATAAGAAATAAATAAACTAAAACGTCAAATGTTCTATAATATTTTTAATTAATAATAAAATGACCGATAGCCCCAAAAAAAAATTAATATAATACGGACGAATTTATTATTTTATATATGTTTAACTTCTTGAATTTTGACAACGGGAATTTTTTTTCTATGCCAAAATTAAAAAATACAGTTGTGATTTGTGTTAAATATGTCAAAATTATCTATATTTTCTAATCTATGTGAATTATTTAAAAATCATAAAAAATAAAATAATATTATAAAAACTTTTTATTTTAAATTTATTACCGAAATAATATTCTATGCCATAAATACTTAGTGATAAAATAAACCTCCTTCCGACGCCTATGACAAACAAACACAAACCAAATATTTAGTGTTATCCAACCCAAATAGTCCATTATTATAGACCGTATTTTTGATTATAAAATTTCGAATCCATTCCTATGAAAAATATATGTGTCTAACAGATTTTGCCAAAGACAACGGACTAAAGAACACAGGTAGTTTGCGAAGAAAAAAAAAAGGAAAAAATGGTTTATTCCTCTTTCTAATTCTTGAATAAACTATAGTAAAAAAGGCAAAATCGGGTCTATTTTTCTGAACTCAAAGCTCTTGGGGGGCGATCGCCCCCCCCCCCCTGGATCCGCGCCTGCACAACTATACCTAAAATCCATAAAATCTGTCAGTGACTCATCACTCGCATATAGAGCGCCCGGGTTGTGCGCCGTCAGGGGAATCAATCCAGTAACGTGTGCATTTCAGAAAACAATAAATTCGTGGGCATATCAAAATATTTTTTGTTTAAGTTAAATTTATTTACTCACATTTTTATCAACCCTTACAATTTTTTTCTGGAAGGAAATCTTGCATAGGCACCTTTACAAAGTGTGAAAGGTAGTATCGAATTCTTACCAACCAAAACACCACCCATGGACTGAAGATTCAACCAATTTTCCTTGGTCTGCCGTTAGCCGTGGCTGCTGGCAGTCCAAGGTTATTCAGTGAGGCTTCCGGTTTCCAGGTAATTAAGCCTTAACGAACATTTGGTCTTCACTCTGTGTAGCTACTCCAGGTGCTGGTTGTACCCATTATTTGGCACTCTTCGTACATTTTGCTTACGATGTAGGGTTGTCATTTTAAGATATTTTATATGAACTTTAGGTGGCCTTAAGGTCGTGTATGCATATTAATCAAAAGTTTATTGCTTAAATGCTCCTCTGAGTGGCGTCCAGTGCATTTCTCTTCTGATTTGTTCGTTTACGATCAACAAGGGTGCGCCTATTGTCATCCTCAGGAGTGTGACATAGGTAACTTGGCTCACATTGATTCATCGGCAGAATTGCTGTCAAGAAACATATCTGAATCTGAGGAACTATCAGCGTCTGGAATGATTATTAATGGTTCAATCACTGCCTCAACGCGAATGTCCAAGTCCCATATTCTTTGTTCTTATTTTTTAACATGATCGACACACTTTTTCCGTCACGTTAGTAATCGTCTCATCCAATAATATTGTGATATCTGATAATTTGAATGTTTATTTTTCTGTGCCACTTCACTCTTTATTTGCACCCATACTAATTCGATTGGGTTAAACCTTTTTCACTAGGATTGCGTATTCCTTGCAAATATCCTTCCATAAATGAATGCTTCTAACTTTTAACATTCAGATCTTACCATACCTTCCCGAACCTGTGCCCTTCATTGGGCCATGTTTCGTCGGCGTAATACAATTTTTTCTCTTTTTCCTGAAACTTGTATTTTTTTTTTCAAATATTTTCGCCGCCATAAAACAATTTCATTCTTCTCAATTAGTAAGCTTTTTCGATTCCGTTTTAAGATATCTAAAATTCATTTCTTTTGAAGTTCGTTTTAAAACTTAATGATATTTTAGTCAAAGATGTATAGTTATTAACTTCTGTCTTAATTTTTTTTAATGCTGGTATTTCATTTTTGAAAAGAAACCATGGACTTTGCGACGAATGGCGTATTTTGTGTCATCGTTTATTTCCGACTCCACTACAACTGTCAACTATGTTGATCAAACAATCCGCAACTGCGTTTTTCAAACATTGAACGCAACCAAATATTTATTGTAGTGAATTTCAGATTACTTTATCACGTTTTAATTGTGCAACAAAGAAGAGGACTGGGATACGCTCGGGTATTTTTATGCCGGAATGACCGCACCAATTTACAGTATCAACCAGCTAACCGTTATTATTCTGTCATTTGCAGCCTATAGACTGTATTTGTAGAGCATGATGTTTGCGGGCTGTTAGTCACTTCCGTTTGTGGTTGATTATTCTTTTAAGGACGTTCGATAGTTTCACTTATTTTCGATTCGATGAAACTTGCTAGAAAACATTTCTAATGTCCCAAAGCTATATGAATTTTTTTCCGCAGATTTTTTAAGACACTTGATCAAAAAAGGGGTTTTAAATTATACGTGTTCTTATGGGAGCGCAAGGTAGGACTACCTTTATTCTTTGAAAAAACATTTTCTAATTAAGAAAAACGAATAAAATTTATAAGTGCGAGGGAAAATTATATAACGTTTCATTTGATATATTGATGAACTTGACCGGCCGTGGGGTTCCAAAAAAAAAATTTATATAGCTTTCCCAATATAGACTGGTTTTCAGCAAACGAGTAATCACTGAAATCTTACGTTAGAAGACTGCACGCGCTCGCGAGTACTTAGATACACTGGTATATAATATGATATGTTTGACACTTAAACTACTTGAAATTTAATGATTAATAAACATAAACACTTTTGAGGTCATAATAACGAGGTGGAAATACGCTGCTATACTATACCACAATGTAAGATATACTGTGTATCAGGCGCGGATCCAGCCTCTCTCTTTGGGGGGGGGGGGGGGGGGGCGGGTGATATCGCAAAAGTACATTATGCAAGAAAAACAAGTTGTCAACGGGGGGGGGGGGTGCAAGCAGCATACACATTCCTAATATAAAAGGCAGAATGGGTTCTATTTTCCTGATCTCAAAGCTCTTGAGAGGGGGGGGGGGGGTGATCGCAAATATACACATTCCTATACTCTATTCAAGAACTAGAGAGAGCAATAAAACTGTTACCGAAACCTCCAACGTACCTGCTCCAGTACCGCTGGTAACTGACAACTGCCGTAAATCTAATTATATTTCATTATATTTAAATATATTTTATAAATTTACTGCAACATAAAAATTCTGATAGTTTCATTTAATTTCTGTCAGTGAGCAAAGTACACCTTACAGTTTGTTCTTAGTGATTTATCTTGTTTGCGCTTGTTTTTATATATTATTTGAGATTAGTGAGATACCCAAAAGATATGGCTTTCACCTCTATATTTATTCCAAAATCGTTGAACCAAGGCATTTTTCCTCAACGAAAAACTTATTAAGATGAATGTTTATGATGCCTTGAGATATCAATATCTAGATAATAATGTTAAAAGCTCTGTTGAGATGTGTTCTAACATGACAGGAGTTGGAAAATCTACTATGTACCGAATACTGAAGGAGAAAAAACGACTGGAATTGTTAGTACTCCCAAGCCACATTCGATCACAGGCAGATGAAAAACCTCGTTGGAAAAGAAATGAAAACTGCAATTAAAGGGGTTGTATATACATTTTATTATGAGAAGCAGATCCCAACCATTTACAAAATTCTAACTAAAATCAATGAAGATCGCGATTTACCTGAAATTAAAAGAACTGATCTCTGGAAATTGCTCAGAGAAATTAATTTTTGCTGGGGAAAACCGGATAGAAAATCTGTTCCTATAGATCGTTCGGAAACTGTCCGTTGGCGAAGTAAATATCTCTCTCAAGTAAAAGGTAGAGTTGCTAGAAATAACACAATTAACAAAATTAGTAGTTTAACTAAACTTTTGAAAGATTTTTTTGAATAAAGGTACTGCGAAAAATTGTGGAAAATCCATATAATAAAAGAATAAAACAAAATGTGAGAACTCGATCTCATGATCGGTGAGATAGAGAGACCAATTATAATTAATTTGAGCGAAGATAGTTTCACTGACTTTGATTAGGAATTAGAAACGTAATGTTTACTAGTGTAAACACAATTTATTATTTAAATTTTTGTTTTTGTTGTATTTTATTGTTTATATGTTTTTTTATATATTTTTATTTTAGTGTGTCCCACTCTTTAATTTTATATATATTTAATTCTAATTAACTGTAAGTTTTTTATTATTTTATTATTGTATTTGTGTCTTTTTCTTAAGCGTGTAGAATTAACATGTTTATCTTATTTTTTTGGGGCTATCGTATTTCCATATAATAAAGTAAATTAAATGAAGATATTAGTACAATAGAAATAAAAATAAGTAGGTCTAATATTATTTACAACATAAAAAAAAAAGTAATTACATTTGAATCTCTTTTTAGTGTTTAATTGTAATTCTGCAGATGGTTTAAGAAATAAATAAACTGAAACGTCAAATACCCTAAAAATGTTTTTAATTAATAAAAAAATTACCGATAGCCCCAAAAATATTTTAATAATATATGGAAGAATTTATTTTTTTATATATGTTTACCTTTTTATATTTTTGACAATGGATATTTTGAAAGTATTTAAATTATAACTTCGAATTTTTTGTAAGAATAAGGCTACGTTTTAGTCCATTATTATAGACCGGTAATTTTGATTATAAAATTTCTAACTCATTCCTATGAAAAATATATGTGTTTAACAGATTTTGCTAAAGACAGCGGACTAAAGAACACAAGTAGTTTGCGAAGAGAAATAGGGTAAAAAATGATTTATTACTCTCTCTAGTTCTTAAATAAACTGTAGTATAACAGGAAAAATCGGGTCCATTTTCCTAAACTCAAAGCTCTTGGGGGGGGGGGGGGGGGGCGATCGCCCCCACCGCCCCCCTTGGATCCGCGCATGCTGTGTATACTAACCATCAGTGTTATAGTCGTAGGACGCGGCGCTCATACACGCTAGACAGACAGACTTACCAACATTCGAAAAAATGCTCTACATAAAGCGCTATTAACAAACTTCTTGCCGTATTTTCAGTGATTATTATAAAAAATGTTCAACAAAATAATTTGTTCACACTCTTCGATGAGGTTCACAAACTATTTCCGAAACATTTAAATGATATTGCACAACTATTTTATCTGAATTATACGTTTTTAATCTTATATGATAATTTTTCCTTAAGTTGACACCGCTGATACCTCCCTATGATAAAGTATAGGAGCTCCCCACATTTCTCAACCCCCCCCCCCCCCCCCCCCCGCGTGTAACTATCGAACGTCCTGAACCATACCACCTACGAAAAATAGTGTTCGAAAATATTTTTTTAGATTGCAATCCGAAGATATGTGCATACTGCGTTAATTCTCAACCAACTGAAGACGTACTTTTCCTGCACGGTTAGAGACAACGTACTATCTTAGATTGCAATGAAATACTAAGAAGAGGTGGCAGCGCACCGCCACATACAGACCTTTTTCAAGCTCATTGGTTCTCTTCAGTACACAGTAGGCAAGCGCACCTAAACATGATAAAAACGAATTCTTTATTCGATAACAAAAGCATTTCAGTCAATTAGCGCCTGACCATAGCTCTATAAAGAAAATATTAGTACATTGTTCCATCCTTTTCACCCCCTTATAAGCTTCTTTATATCTTCATATTTTCATTGTCCCATATCAATAAATGGCACAATCCTATGTTGCTGATTATAGAAAATCTGCGCGTTTTAAGCTGTTGCTGTGTTGTCCGACGTCCAAATTATTAATATGGATAAGGAAACAGTATTCGAAAACGTTTACAGTAAAAATAATTTTCGAAATGTTTTTCCAAAAAATTAAATAACAAGACAACGTCTCAGGATTAGGTATTGTAAAAAAAACACAAAATAATACTGTCTTTAAAAAGTTTATATTCACTTCACCATTCAATATATACGTTAAAATAAACCGTCTTATATCTACAAAAAAGAACAGTTGTATATTATGGTATTTACAGCATTTAAATAAATACAAATCATATAGTTACCACTTATGCATTCTTTTGATTAATTTAGAAAAATACATCCCAGCGTTGCCGAACGTACGCAATCATTTCTTCTTGTGCTACTATGGAAAGTCATTAAAACACTCTACTTGTCATTTAAATAAAATTCGTTTGTGAATATTTGTGTTAATATGGTTATAAAATGTCGACTCGTATACATTTCTCTAAACGATAAACACATTTTTAAGATAATTCTTAGAGGTTAAGAAAATATTTTGTTTCTTTCAGTGATGTTTAACGTTATGATTTCGTTTAGTCCCCTTGAGCCAATTAATAAACCCCTCAAACAAAAAAGCAGTGCCTCTAAAATTAAAAGTAGAAATCCTTCAATAAGCCACATGACCAAAAATGTTCTTTTGCTTCACTCGAAAGAAACTCCATTTTGAAAAGACGAATAATTCAGCAATAGGGAGCTACACCCATGAATATAAAACTACACAAATCATATTAACATACATTTTATTCTAATATTCGATTTATTTGTCTCTTATTAAAAATTAATTTAATTTTTTATGAATTGGTTTTTTTAAACCCTTGGAACAACCCATCTCATACACATTCGCCTTCGCTATTAGCAACACTTTTCAATAACTGCTACAAGTGACGAAAGTAGACTGTCCATTCCGTTGATACCACTGCGTTCATTAAAAAAATTAAACAATAAAGTTTTAATTTGAGCTCCTGGACTATTAATTATCCTCATGAAATAGATAAATTTTCCTTATGATTCTGGGAATACAATGTTATTTGCCCAGTTCTTATCGAATCAAAATTTAAAAGTAAAATTCCTTAAATCGTGAGTTACCACTTGTATAACCCAACAACCGCCACAATTTCTAATCTTGGCAGATAAGAAATAGATAAAAATTTATATGCTTCCAATAATTTTACTAATCAAAATCTTAACCATATTAACATAGTCTCGTTTTTCAAACACACGAATTTTATTCAAATTCCAACACACTATATGACGTCGTATAACAAAATCTAACCAACAATATATCGCTCAGTGTCTAAGCACGAGATCGGGGTAAATTGCACATCTCGCAATTCTGAATTTCCGGTTCGTTTATAAACGTGCAAAAAGGGCAAGTCCATTTTGGTCCGCTAGGTGGTGCTGCTGAAGCGTTGACACTGCCTGACGCTACACTTCCAGGCCTGAAATTTCAGTAATAATATAACTGTTATGTTTAAGTAAAGTCAAAAACGCCAGATTTACGTAAACCAACGCGCCATCTAGTGGTTGGCAAGTGTCAAAAATTTGAAAACACAAAAGCTTATAATGTATTGCAAAAATAGATAAAAATCATAACTTTTGTTTTTTTGCCAGTGGTCGGGAGCGTACTCACAGATAGTAGTAAGAAAAAGGGAAATAATTTGAGTGAAGCAAATCATGTTTCTGATTTGATTGAGAACCAGGGGCACGATGAAAAATACTTCACAATATCAGGCAAGGTAAAACTACAAACTGGTATAAATAATCCCATCTTCTTCTTTAATTCGCAGGTAAGTAATTATTGTATGAATAACAAAACCATAATTAAATAATGAAATAATAGTTTCATTAACTTACAGATTATCTTAAAATTCTAGTTGGAACTTCTTGAGATTGAGATTTCAAATAATTTAATAAAAAAATGTGCTAGTCATATAGTCGAACCTTTGAGCTATATAATCAATAATTCTTTTAGGCATGGCATTTAAAAATGGCATTGGTTAAACCTCTATTTAAAAAGGGGGATAGTACAGATTTCCATAATTATAGACCCATAAGCCTATTACTATCCTTCTCAAAGATTTTTGAAATTGTTATCTGTTCTAAACTACCCAAATTTTTTGATTCAAAAAACTTACTAAGCCCAACACAACATGGTTACTTAAAAGGTAGATCTGTGAGCACAGCTGTATATGATTTTATTGAGAAAATTATCTTCATATCTAGAAAATAGAAGTCAGAAAGTTGTAGTGGAGTTTGATGGGGTTCAGTATTTTTCAGATGTTGACTTTTTAACCATGGGCATCCCGTAGGGAAGCATTATGGGACCTCTACGGTTTATTTTTTATATTAACGACCTGGCATCTACAGTTATGGGTGAAAGGTGTTATTTTGTAAACTCTGCTGATGATACAAATATCTTAACCATGGCATCTCATTGGCAGATCTCATGAAAATTACTGATGAACATATTATCAAGGCTAAAAAATGGTTTAAAGAGAACAAATTAATACTAAACACAGAAAAGGCCCATCACATTTGTTTTTCAACAAAGCAAATCAATCAGACACTTCCTGAGTCAGTTGGGTTAGGGATTCAAAGCATCACACTAGAGGAAGATACAAAATTCCTTGGAATCCATATTAATCGTAATCTAGATTGGGCAAAACATATATCAGAGGTATACAATAAGATAAACACAGCTTCATACTCCTTACGAGCAATGTCAAAATATTTGACCAAGGAAAACTTAAAAATTGTATATTTTGCAAATGTAAATTCATCTCTTCGCTATGGAATGATATTTTGGGGTAAGAGCAGTGCATCAGAAAGGGCTTTTAAGTCAGAAAAGAGCAGTTCGTATACATTCTGGCATTGGTTACTTGGATTCCTGTAGGAGAAAATTTAAAACCTTAGGTATCTTAACTCTACCAGCAATTTTTATTTACGAAAGCCTACTGTTTCTCTTTAAAAACAAGGACAGGTTTAAGAAGCATGAAGTTAAACACTGCTTTGCCACGAGATATATAGGATATAATGTCCCACAGCATCGACTTAGTGTGGCAGAAAAAGGGCCTGGTTTCTTGGCAATTAAATTTTTTAATGCTCTGCCAATCGGGATAAAGTTGGATGAGGATTTCAAACGTTTTAAGAAAACGGTTTTTGATTAATTGGTTCATATTGAACCATATACGCAGAATGAGTTCTTGGCATTTTTTTAAATGAATTTTAAGTGTCACGTCTGACAATAGGATGTTATGTGAATGTTACTTCATTTAATATGTATGTAAATGTTTAGATTTAGTGTTTTTAACTTAGCTATTTTATTGTATTTTAACTTTGACGCGATTCGTTCAAGTTCAAGAACCACAAAACTTTTTATTGAATAAAGAGATATTTGATATGATTTAATTTGAAGCATTGTCGAACTTAACACATTGTATGGAAATATTAAAATTTTTGAAGTTCAAGAATGGAACCATTTTAACACTACTATTTTCATACAATATCTACAAAGATACAGTATAACTAAACAATTCATTTAAAGGAAAAAAATGGTCTAAGATTGATAGTTCGCTTAAAAATCGCCATTAATCACCACATCCGTCAAAACACTATTTGGCAACATGGATTGGACTGTAACGCATTGTTGTCGCTGTCGAAATGTAATGAAACATTTTCTATTGGTAAAATGTCGGTGGGAAAACCAAACGATCTAGATGTATATAAAGGTGAAGCAAGAGTCATCATCACTCTAAAGCACCTGGTTAACAGAAAAGGAAAAGTTAACAGAACCATGCCAATTTTCAGTAGATTATTTGAAACTCATTACTCATTCCCTACTAGTGAGGATGAGGTGAATAGTGTGTTTCTTACTCTTTGGAATTAATACTGTAACTATTTTGTAAAGTATGCAAAAAAGATATTAATAATGTTCAGTTAACAAAAATATATTAGATTAGGAATAGTTAAATCGTATCCAATTATTGTTTATTGCAAAAGATTTGAGGTTAAGGTAAACTAATCACACAATAATTATTTAACAATTAACAATGTAAGACGGATTATTTATATTGGTTTGTGGTGTCACCTTGTCTGATAATGTCATGCACTGTTCATTATGCCTCTGAATCTCTTTGAGATCACAAACATGGTTCGCATTACTTAAGATTTTTTCCTTTTTTCTTACTACCTTAGAAGAAGTATACTTCGTCAATGTTATTACTAACTGTGAGTACGCTCCGACCACTGACAAAAAAATAAGTTATAATTTTTTTTCATTTTTGCATTACATCAATTGCTTTACGAGCCAAGATTTCAAATTTTTCAAGATAACATTAACTCTAACCAGTTTCGAGGCAGTTCGTCGGTTTACGTGAACCCAACCAATACTAGTTTCAATTTTTACAGTGAACAGAAAATAAATAAAATAACATATTCATCTATTGTAACAGTTGCGTGATGGAAATGCTAAGGTGGCAATATTTCCCATTCACAAGTCACTAGACATCAGTTGATTCATGTTGCCAGATTTGAATTTCAGATTTTCCATATATTTCATTCGTTCTTTCTTGCTTCTGAGTGTTTGTAAATTATTTCGAGTGCAGCGATTAACTTATGGGGCGTCCCCCTTAAGAAGGAGCCACGCCGTGTAATAAAAGAGGGGAGGACGTGATTTCCTACATATAGGGAAATATTCAACTTATTACGATATATTGAGACTTTAAATCAAATTAAATTTAATTAAAGCTGAAAAAAAAACGTTAAAACAGGGTGAGGGAATAAAACTGATACGCCACTTCAGTGTTTTAAATGTTTTTTTGCTGTTGACTGATTTTTTCATATTTTGTTAAGACCGTACTTTATTTTTACTGAGTAAATTAAATTTTAAATTAAGCCAGTTCGTTTTTGTTAAAATTGATATCAATATGTTACAAAGAAAATATTTGGATCGTGAATCATTCAAGTTCATAAAATTTCAAGGCTAGAATTGTGATAAGGCTGGAACATCTTCGATACAAAATAACATAAAAAATGTTGGTAACAAGAGAGTTTTATTGTTATTGGATAAAAATGAAATTTAAGGGAGGACGTCATTTATCAAACGCGACAAAGACAAATAAAAAAGTTATGAGCGAAATAACTTTGAATTTTAAGTAAAGTGTCCTCTTGTGGCAAGTTGGGCAAACAGTTTTACCTGTGAACGAAATTGTTTATTAAGCGTAGGCTAAGTTTCCTAATGTTGCTTCCGATCTACCTATATACAAACACAGAATGTTAGAAAGAGCAATGTACACCTTTAAAAACCTCATAGATAACGTCATTAAAAAAACTTTAGGGCATATCTCTTTTGCAAGGAGAGTCATTGCATTGCAGCGACCATACCTTTAAACATATCGATTTTTTATTGGTAAACTTAAGAACATTTTAATTAAACAATAAAATGCAAAAGATATGCTTTGAAAGTGAAAATAATTTTGACAAAGCCTTAACATTACTACAAAACGTGGATTTCCATTTAAAAAATTAACCTTCTCTGGTCCTTAAATAAAAACATCAGCGTTAAGAGTTATGAAATAAATATAAAAATATCTTTTATTTGGGCTCTTTCCATTGACATATAATACACACCGCAATCTCTGGTACTTCATAAAACAATTTACACAATGCCGGTGTAACGTTTATGTAGCAGGCAGAATTATCGAGTAATCACATGGGCAAACAAAAAATTAAATATGTTTACTACATCAGAGCTTTATTTTTGACCCTCGGAAGCTTAATCTGGTTTCGAAATTGTTCCATCAACTCCCATTTTTTCTAATAAAAGGAATTCAGTTGCAAAATTCAAGATTTTGCATTTAAAACAAAAAAAAAATAGGGGCGATGCAACATTTCCTCTGTCGGATTTGGTTTCCTAGAATCAATATATGTATATATATATATATATATATATATATATATATATATATATATATATATATATTGATTCTAGGAAACATATCAGATTTTTGCAAGGTACACAACGCAGTGCTTCCTTCATTTGTTACAGAAACCAATCTTTATGTTTTGAATCTAGCATCGGAATTGCTCCATCACTCCTCATTTTTTCACCTTTTGGAATAAAAATACCTGTGAATTAGCTATTTCAAAGATAAAAGAAGAAATAATTTCCATTCATTCTCAAAATGTGAACCTATATTACGAATACAGACTCGATCTTATGGGGCGTCCCCCATAGGGGGACCACTTCCGTGGTTGTTATCCACCACAGCATCCCTTTTTTTTTTTAAATTATAAGCATTTTTTATTCTTGTTATTAACCTCTTAAACTTATTCTCTCTGACGACCGACACGTATAAACGAACCGACATCAAATTTGGCAACCCGGGAGGCTTGGGCCCATTTCTCCCAATCCACCAACTGGGATAATTTCGATCTAAAAATTCTTGTACTGTTTACTGATAGTGTGCGGGGCATCAAGCATTTAAAAAAAAAATACTTTCCTTCCTGTACTTGGCTTCCAGTGACGTTATTATCCAGTATGCGACAATAATTAAAATAATTAATTTTTAAGCCATGTTTTTACTTGCAAGCGAAGGGGTTATAAATGTTTTTGTTGTGTAAAATACCTCAGATAGAGATGTGTAGTTTATATCCAAGGAAAGAGAACACTTCAAAAATGTTTTTAAAATTATTTGAATACTCTCAACGCGTGCGATTTTTTTTTTTAAATAACTAGACAAGTTTCCTTTTTTCTAAGTAAATCCAAGGTCTGTTGTAATATCAAGGCTTTATCTAAATTAGTTTAAATTCTACAGCATACTTTCTACATTTTATTGTTTAAAATAACAGAAAACTTATACGTTTACAGGAGTTGTTATTAGAGTATCTGACTCTAACTTCCGATCGATATGCCAAAATTTACCAAAATTAGGATATCTCGGAAATTAGAGGACTATGCCCTAATACATATATTGGATAAAGTGTTTTCAATGTCGTTATCTATAACACCTCCAATATCTACGTCGATCTTCATCACACCCAGCTTATAGACCAATTTTATTTAATAATAGAGTTATAGGGTACATTTTTAGCCTAAAAATTAATATACCAACCTTGATGGCGGTGGTGAACTAGCAGCGATCAGCTGTTCGAGTGTAGCCCATTGTTCTGATCGAGACCATTCGATTGCCGCAGCTCTATCCTTATTTTTCAAAGCTTCTAATAGAGGAGCTAGATATTCACGCATCGGTAACATTTCCATGGTAGCGATGTAGATGAGCAAATGAAAGTCGTCGATTGCTTCGTAAAATTCGTCGAAGGCAAATTGCTGGAGGTAGGTGGCAAGTGCGTTAAAGTCCTGAAATATTTTTTTTAAAGTTTCAGCTATGACTGAGATCGATTTTATCCTAATTATTACCTAAAATACAATTGTTTGCTTATACTGGAGACAAAATGAAAAGGTGTGATAAAAATTATTGGCTCAGTAAGATATTTAATTATCCACCTTAAGTACAAAAGAAAGAACCAGTATAAATTACTTGTGTGTACAGGAATTTTATTATACTACTCTAATTAATTCATGTCATAAATCCAAAACGCTCGACATTGCAGATATTGGCTTTGGAGTGGCCAATATGCCTTAAATTTCGCAGTACATGTGCAACAGAAAAATAAGATTTCTGGCTAGTTTAGCTAACAACTTACTTGGTAAGATAAGATTTAACCGAGAGGAAAAAATGTAATTGCCCTTAAAAAATTCACGAAAACTAATGAAAATATCAGGACTAGGCTGCCCTCATATTTTAGAACAAAATATTTGTGAAACAGTTTCGATGCAATCATGAATTCATTGAAGGTGACCCAAGAAATGAACAAAGTTTCGGCCAAATCTCATTTAGCATCTTCAGTGTTTGCTAGTTGTAGATCAACTGTTGATCTTTAACTAGCAAGCACAGAAAATACCTAATAAGATTTTGACGAAAACCGAAGTTATCGGCACTTTCATGAAAAAAAGTTTATGACGTTTTTTCCTTTTCTTTAAAAAATAAGGTAACATGTGTGAAACGGGAAAAGTTTAAAACGTCCTCAAGGTTAAGACGCAAATACTTTCAATACAACCTCGTTGGGCAAATTACGGAAAAAAATATTTTTTTTATAGACCGTGATTGTTCCGCCCCCTAGCGATCGCTACAAGAACTTAAAAATAATATCCAAAAATTGCTGAGGACCGCTTTTACTATAAACAATTTTTCCCGAAGCTGTATAATTAATGGTTTCTGAGATAGATCCACTGCATGAATAGGTAAATGAATAAAAGAGGGTGGTGATATTCTATCCTTGATGCTTAGGCCTCGTTGGGTGCATTACATCCCACCATAACTGCAGGTCATTCGTGACCGATCACCTTTGCGAATCCAAGCAGTCTCGTTGCCTGACATTGCCAAAGTGCTTTGAATGATATTACCCAATCTTATAAAAATGGCCTCGCAGGTGACAGTGTCCCGTCATCAATCCCACCACGATCCGCAGTGCTTTCCTCTTCAGGAAAAGAAGCTCCCAGTAAGACGAACATTAAGTCCACTTCTATGTTCGTTTGCACACCTTATTTCAGGGGCTTCCCTCCAGCATTCAATGAATTTGCTTTCCAGCAACAGTTTCAGTTCTCTTTTACCGACAGTAAGTACAGACAATAACTAGTAAAATGGGTTGGGGGCTCTATGGCTCAGCAGCGGCCTCCATTTGTGCCAGACGGTCCGCTTCCTCATTTCAGTGTATGCCCGAGTGACTCACATGATTCTGATGGTACAACTATTTTTGTCAGGTTGTTCAGTACCTTCTTGCACTCAAGCACCAGTAGCGAAGCTAATATATTGCAGCTGTACTATCCGAGCATATATTAATTGTCCTATTCCTGTTTTTGTCCCTCTCATAGAGATGGTCACATTGCAGAATAGCTTAAATCTCCCCTTGAAAGACCATTGCGTGCTGTCCCAGAGAGTAAAACGCTCTGATTCCAGTGCTTTTATAAAACACTCCAGCTCCCGGTCTCTCATCCTATTGAGATCCGTCTGTAAACCACCAGAATCCATTTCAGGGAAGAGTTTGCTCTTCCTCCCAATCCTCTCTACTTGCTTAAGGAGCAATGGACATTTTTCCACAAAGTTTCCCTAGCTACACGAGTAGCTGCCAGTTCCTACTCCAAGAGGCAACTAAGACGGTAAACGGTCTGCAAGGCCTCATTTTCTATGAATACGTGGACAGGAAGGAGATTCATTAGGATTAGATCCTCCAACGTCCTGGTGGGGGCAATCCTCATCATTCCTACAGAAGTCATTTCTTGAACTTTGTCAAGTTAAAGACTTTTGATGTCAATCCCCATGTGCACCCAAAGGCTCACTTACAAACCCAGAAAACACATATGGTCTTCTTGGATCGAGCCTCATTATGATCATTCCTGTTCAGTCGTGAGTCCAGAATTATTCCCAGATATTTAAATTCCCTTACATTGAAGAGTCCTTCCCAACAGCATAATTGTGGACAATCTTCCCATTTTTCTCTTTTTTTGCAAAGAGTACAACTTCGCCCTTGTCGGAATTTATTCCAAGCCCCTCTATCCGGCACCATCGTCCCGCTATCTGGAGGGCCCGCATCATCGGACCCTCCAGGTATCGAACTTCGCGACTAGAGCACAGGATGGCCCGATCATCAGCATGGATGTGTATATAAGCCAGCCTTGTTTAACTCAATTGACAGGCCACTACAAGGCTCCACAGCAAGAATACATATTATTAAACATATTTTTGTCAATGTATCAGTGGCATTACTATTAAATGATATATATGCCACCACAGTCACGCTTCTGGAAAAAAAATCGTATAAAGGCCAAATTTAGAGAGTTTAAGAAGTTGTCACATTTTGTATAGAAAATAATATATTTATATTTTCACGGTTTTCGTTCTTTAATTATTTCGTTTGTACATGATTTTATAAAAAATAAAACTTATGACAAAACTGTACAAATGCCTACATGTTAAATTCGTCCTAAATCCTTCATAAAATACATGCATTCTATAGAAGACAACTTAAATTGAATTATAAAAATAAGCATAAGCCAATATAATTCCACCGAAATTATCATTAAAAAGTTATTAAGATATAAATTATCGCAAATATAATTTGGAAAAACCACAATATGTATATCCGTAAAAGGAAACAAAAAATTGAAGTTTGATTTTACTAAAAGTATATCTCTTAAATTTTAACGAACATTGCAAACACTAAAATAATAATTATAAACTAGACATAAAAAATGGTCCATTAATTCAATAAAGTCCAATGTTTTTCTTGTTTGACGAAATAGAAATATGATCATAAAAGTTACACAGGTAACCGAGGTATGCTCATTTAAAAATTCTTGAGAATTACCTTATCAACCCAAAAAAATAGTATTAACAATGAAAATGAATGTACAGAATGTAACAATTTCATTTGACATTACAGGAAATTTGTAAACGCTAACAAATACGAAGATACTTACCTGAATGTGACCGTCGACAAGCCGATTTTCAACCGGGAACGGCTGCTTGGAAGGATCTGGATTAAATGTGTACGTTGGAGTAACAGGTGTAGAAGCTGGTACATCTACTAGGAGATATTCGACAGGTAGAGGTCTTGCTAATCTCGAGACTTCGTTGCCATATGTGTCTTTTTCCTATAACACAACAAATTGATTTTATATATTTCTAAATGAACAAAAAAATCGAATAAAAGTTCAGTTAGACCCAAATTCGTTGAATTCCAAAGAATTATTGAAGTTCAAATTAAGTAGTATAACTGTCCTAAGAGGCATCTCATTTAAATTTCCTCAGTTTATTCTTGAAAGAATAATTGCCTGAGGTTTAGCAGCATTGTTCAAAAAATGTTGATTTTCTTATTTTTGTACAGAAAGAGAATAGAAATTTTACGACCTAAACAAAAAAAACATCAATATCAACAAACAAAAGTTAGTCAAATCAGTAGTAATGCAAATTTCATTAACAAAACATTGACAGAAATAACTTAAAAAGTTTTGAGGTAAAAGTCCGTTTTCCTAATCCTCCTTTGGCACCGGTCTAAAGGAGTATTAAAGCCAGACATTTACATTCGAAATGGCAAAAAAACTGAATTTAGAATGAGAACTGAGACAACTTAAAAATAACGCGTTCTAGTAGCGCCATGTATTGATGACTGCCTAAATTGAGAGCTACATCTTTGCCCGACATATTGTTCTCCTGTTCTTATTAAAAATTCCCACAGCACAAACTGAGAACATTAGAATGTCTATGCAAGTCCAAAAACAATGTATTCCACAGCGGGCGCTCTGAATTCCCGATCTAAATGAATCAAAATGCAGAAAAAAAAGGAAGAATTATTTCAAAATTTGTGAAATACATTATCAACCTTAATGCAGATTCAGAATCCTATTTCGGACTCTACTCGGCCTAAGATCTCTGTATAATACACAGTGCGTTCCAAAGTAAAAAGGATTTCTTAAATATAACGCGTTGTAGTCGCACCACATATTGATGGCTGCCTAAATAGGGAACTACATCTTTCCCCAGACATACTGTGTTCCTGTTCTTATTAAAAACTCCCGCAGCACAAACTGAGAACATTAAGATGTCTTTGCAGGTTCAAAAACAATGCATTCCACAGCGGGCGTTCTGAATTCCTGATCTAAATGAATCAAAATGCAGAAAAAAAAGGGAGAATCATTTCAAAATTTGTGGAATACATTATCAAGCTCAATGCAGAATCAAAAAACTATTTCCTACTCTACTCGGCCTAGGATCTCCGTATATAATACAAAGTAAATAACGCTTTCTAGTGGCGCCACGTATTGATGGCTGCCTAAATTGGAAGCTACATCTTTTCCAGACATTCATGCAGAATTGCATGGCCAACGGACGATTACAAGCCGACTTGCATTGTAGGTGACACCGTGACAGTGTATTTGTTGCATCGGTGTAAAAATGAATATTGAACAAAGAGCCAACATTAAGTTCGGTTTTAAACTCGGTAAAACTTCTACCGAAACGCTTCAGTTGAAAGAAGTATATGGTAACGAGTGTTTATCCCCTAATAGAGTCCACGAGTGGTATCCGCGCTTTAAATGATGACTAACATGTTGGTCAATCGAAATTTATAATAAAGGATGATGGCATCAAAGATAGCATAAATTATTCATTAAAATTAATGGAAATGGAATTAAATATGTCCAAAATATAAATTTTTCGCTTTCTGATCCAACATTTGGGTCTCCGAAAAATCTGTTCACGCTTTGTTCCGCACAAATTAACTGATGACCAAAAATTACTCAAAATTCTACATTCGAAGGACATCATCAAAAACTCAAAAAAGAACAAAACTTCTTGTACACCATTGTGACTGATAATGAAACGTAGTGTTTTCAATAAGAACCAGAAACAAAGCGTTAAGATGCAGCATGGCAACACCCAGATGAGCCTAATCCAAAAAAAAAGCTGTTTGGAGAAATCAAAAGTTAAGACAATGTTAAATTGTTTGTACGATTCGAACAAAATAATTCATAATAAATTCGTTTCACCCAAGGAAATTGGAAGGGAAATGGAAAACTACAAAAATAGGTTAAATGCCTAGAAGTGTTCCACAATGCAGAAAATAAATGTCATAAATTGACATCGACTAGCTATGTGGAGCAAGCGCAAAAAGAAATTTCGTAGTAAATTTGTTGCATGAAGTTAGCAATGTGAGAACGGGAAATCAGAGCAGGGTTTGCGACACGATCGGCGTCCCGGCGTATTCTTTATGTTTAATGCGGGTGTTTGCCATCGTCCTCGATGCTTATTTTCGTTGTTGCGCAGTGCAGTATCATTAGTTAAATTTCGGAATTTATATTTGTGTATGTTGTCAAGACATTTGTATAGACTTTAATTTATAACAATGTATCGGTGTATGGTATTGTTTTGTAAATCACGTGGTTCGATCCCGGAAATTCATTATTTTCGGTAAGTACCTACGTTTTTTGTATTACATCAACATGTAAGATTATACTGAAGATCTTTCAATAGATCGACGATTTTAAAGTTTTGTTTGCGGTAGTGTGTAATTTTTATCATTTTTTTTTTGATCAGAAATTAATTATTTTAAAGTTTGGAAGGTACATGGAAAACATTTTACTTAATAATAACATAAAGGAAGAGTAACATATAGTTAATCCTTATGGCCAGATCCTTTTTAACATTGTAGATAAGATAAGATTTTATTTCGAATTATGATTAAATTTCTTTTAAGGCAGTGTTTATTTCATTAGTCGTTTTATAACCTGAACTTTAAATTGTAATTTTTTAATATAAATAAGAGGTTTCTCAAATCCAGTCCTGTCCCTTGACCTACTGCGCAAGTGCAGCATAGCCACATTGAGGGGAGTACAGAGTTACATGAGGAACCAAATTTAGTTTAGGGTATTCTCCTTCCTTTTACCCCTTCCAACTTCCTTGGTTTCACCTGACCAAACAGTTAACGCTGTGTTTTATCTCGGCGTTTTGAAGCATTTAGTACGGCGTATTCGTCATATTTGGTCAGAATACCGTGAAGAAGGAAGTTAGCGCTTGTGGCATGACAATGCGCCATCTTATCGATCGACAATTGTGACTGATTTTTTGAATAAATTGAAAAAAAAATGTTTGAAGTTCAAAGAGAGTATTTTGAATAAAATACAAAAATTTTGTTAAATTAATAGGTTTATGTTCACATTTTTAACAAGTCCTGTTTATTTTGAAAAACGCTGCGTATACTAAAAGTTACCCGTCGTTGCTTCGCCCATACTCAAGACCCTTGAGGATTTTAAGAAAGAAGGCAAATGAAATTTATTAAACCCCATTCTTAAGTGACTTTCGTGCCTTTAATAATCTCAACGCAAATAAATCAGATATGGTTAATTACCTCATGCAATTTATTAGTAATGCAATAAAATCAAAATAATCCATTACAGTGTGAATATTTCAATGGACGAAAACAATACATCTTGAATCATAAATATCGGATCGTAATTGCGAATTGATTAAAAACATGCTAATGTACTCTAGTTTTTGACGATTATTTTTATCAATCGATACGCTTTTGAAATGTACGCATAATGATTCTAGTTTTTTATCAATATTGATAAATCACTTACTAATTAACTTCATGTTGTATATTTGTGCTGAGGCCTTCAAGACTCCCAGAAAAACTTCATTGAACCTCGTTTAGCATGTTTCTTTTCATATCAAAAAAACGTAAATGAATAAGCAACTACGCAAAAATAATCCGATTAGCGTCAGAACTTTTCAATGAGCACTTTACACCACTTTTCACGTTTTTTGGAGTGCGAATTTTGAAAAATTCTTTCTTAGTGGGTGCTTACATGGTGTTGCCAAACTTTTCCCAAAATTTCATGATTCCGTCTTTAATTCAATGAGTCAGACAGGATAACGCCACATATATACAGTACAAGCCAAACGCTTGAATACACCTAAAGAAAAAACAATTTTTCGAGTTCATTTAATTATTTTAAGGAATCATTTTCCTCTATTCACATAGGTTTATCGTGTTTAACATAGTTTAGACATCAATCAATTGATAACCGATTATCAATTGATTGAGACAATATAACCTCAAATCTAGTTACTTAAGAGTAGTTGGTAGGTTGGGCAATTTATTAAGTGTTTTAGTCGATGAATTAATAAAAAATCAACAGTTAAAAATGACAAAAAGAAAGGGACCATCTGTAGAAAAATGAGCCCAGATCATTATTTTGCCAAAACAAGGTCATTCATACTGGGACAACAAGATTTATGCCATTAGCAAAGCCGATCGATTCAAATCCGCGCCAAATATTTGTCGCGAAATCAATGAATATTTGGATTCGCCATTTTCTTTGACTGCAGTCAAAAAACCACTTCTTCGTCCATCAAACAAGCAACAGAAATTATATTTCGCTAGATAGCATGTTGACTGAACCATTGATAAGTGGAAAATCCGTTTTGTGAAGTGACAAGTAGAAGTTTGAGCTTTTCGGGAATCATCGACAATACACTCGCCAAAAAATCAATGAAACACCTGGTACAAACACCAGTGGACTTTGCCTACTGTAAAACATGGTGATGGCTTAGTGATGGTTTGGGTCTGTTTCAGTCATACAGACGTTGATAAATTTGTGAAAATTGAAGGAGTCATGAAAATTTAGCAACACCACAATATGTTGCAACGCCACGCACTCCCATCTGCCACTGAAATGATCGCTAGTAATTACATTTTCCAACAAGGTAACGACCCCAAATACACTTCTCGCTATTTTAATGATTATTTAAAGCGAAAACCAAGGGATAGGTTGCTTCGAATATTGAAAAGGCCGTCTCAATTTCGGGATTTGAACCCCGTTGATCTGCTGTGGGAAGAACTTGACCGGCAAGTGTGAGATTTAAAACCAACAAGCCTTGCTATTCTCTGGGATTGCTTGAAAGACGCGTTGGACAACATACAACCACAAACATTACGAAAACTTGTTGAAAAAATGTCAAAAATCTGCGCCGAAATCATTAAAGCAAAAGGTGGTCATTTTCAAGAAAATCGTTAAAGTAACGTTTTCATATCTTCGATGTTCGAAACTGATTTAATTCCTATATAATATATTAATAGTTATGAAAAAATGTCTAAACTAATTTATACACAATGAACTTATGTGAATAAAATAAGATGATTTTATGAAATAAACAAATAAACTAAAAAAAGTGTTTTTTCCCTTTAGGTGTATTTAAACTTTTGGCCTGTACTATGATCGGTCAACGTGAGACACCCTGTATTACTAATATACACAAAAAGGTAAACACAATTTTGAATAAATTAACTCAGAACTATATCCTGACGCTATCGAAATTAAATATATACAATGTTGCGCGAAGAAATAATACGCTACAGTCTAGTCAAGAACTAGAGAGAGTAATAAATCATTTTTGACCCTTTTTCTCTTCGCAAACTACCTGTGTTCTTTAGTTCGGTATCTTCAGCTAAATCTGTTAGAGACATATATTTTTCATAGGAATGAGTTAGAAATTTTATAATCAAAAATACCGGTCCATAATAATGGGCTATTTAGGTTGGATAACAATAGATATTTGGAAGTGTGAAATGTAAAAAGGGATTAAGGAGGTTTATTTTACCACTAACTATTTATGGAATAGAATTATTTCGGTCATAAACTTAAAATAGAACTAAGTTAACAATATTATTTTCTTTCTTATGATTTCTTAATAATTCACATACATTACAAAATATAGTTAATTATATCATAGTTAACACAAATCACAACTGTATATTTATTATTTTTAGTTTTGGCATAGAGAAGGTTTTAGGCACATTCAGACTAAAACCTGGTCTTATTTTTCTCAGAAAATTCTAAATTATAATTTAAATTTTCATATTATCATAAATACAAGAAGTTAAACATATATAAAATAAATTCGTCTATACAATAATAAAATTTCATTCGGGGCTCCCAGTCATTTTTTATTAATTAAAAGCATTTTTAGGACATTGACATTTCAGTTTATTTATTTGTTAAACCATCTACAGAATTACAATTAAACACTAAAACGGGATTAAAATATAATTAATTTTTATGTTATCGTTAAAATTAGACTTACTTATTTTTATTTCTCTTGCGCTGGCATCTTAATTTAATTTACTTTATTATATCGAAATCCGATAGTTCCAAAAAAAAATAAAACAAACGAGTTAATTCTACATGCTTAAGAAAAAGACAAAAATAAAGTAATAAAAAATTATTTCGAACTGGACTAAAATATATATAAAATTAAAGAGTGAGACACACTAAAATAAAAATATATAAATTGTTAACAACATTAAACAATAAAATACAACAAAAACTAAAATTTAAATAATAAATTGTGTTTACACTGGTAAACATTATGTATCTAATTCGTAATCAGATTCAGTGGAGCTATCTTCGCCCAAATTAATTATAAATGGTTTCGCTACCTCATCGGTCATGTGATCGACTTTCCACATTTTGTTTTCTTTTTATCATATGGTCCACACATTTTTTTCCAATTTTCCGCAGTAACTTTATTTAAAGAATATTTCAAGAGTTCAATTAAATCACTAATTTTGTAACTTGTATTATTTCTAGCAATTCTATCTTTTACTTGAGCCCAGATCAGCCCAACTGGGTTCAGCTCACAATGGTACAGTAGAAGATGAAGAACATATTTTTTTATGCAGCCATTTCATTTCTCTCATTTTTTTTTTCATGCATTTGTTGGCAGTCTTTCATTTTTACGCGAATGGTACGGGGCGTTACATAACTATTAATGATCCCTTTGGTATAAGATCCAACATTTGTTGAAAACACTTCTGAAAGACGTCCCCGTGCATATCCTCGTGATAATTTTCGGTTCTGTTGGGCAGAAAAGTTAATAAACCCCCCTTAACAAAATCTTCGGAACTAACGATGTGCGTAATTATGAGCTTGCAGTCTTTTCCTGTAGGCTGTTTTAGTCCAGTAGACTAACCTTCCAATAAGGCTTGTCGGTAGCTCTAAACATTTTTATCTTGCCATACTTTCGGTATAGTATATACTTCTTTCAACCATGTTTCGTCCAAATAATAAATATCTTTTTCATCTTCTCGATGTTACTCAGTTGTTTGGAGAGATTTCCTTCTCCAACGGACAGTTTCTGGACGATCTATAAGAATAACTTTACTATCTGGTTTTTCCCAGCAAAAATTAAGTTCTCTGAACAATTTTCAGAGCCAAGTTCTTTTAATTTTAGGTAGATCCCGATCTTCATTGATTTTAGTTAGAATTTTGTCGACGGGTGAAATCTGCTTCTCATACCAATTCCTCGTATTGCAATTTTCATCTCTTCTTCCAACGAGGTTTTTCCAGTCCTTTTTCTCCTTCAGCATTCAGTAAACAGTATACTTTCGAACTCCTGTTATTTTGGAACACATCTCAACAGAGCTTTCAACCTTATTATCCGGATATTGATGTCTTAAGGCATCGTAAACATTCATCGTAACATGTTTTTCGTCGTGAGAAAAATTCCCTGGTTTTAACGATAAATATATAGGTGGAAGCCATATCTTTTGGGTATCTCACTAATCTCAAATAATATATAAAAATAAGCGCAAACAAGATAAATCACTAAGGACACACTGTAAAGTGTACTCTACTCACTGACAGAAATTAAACTGTACTATCAGCAATTTTATTGTTGCTATAAATTTATTAAAGCCTATAATATTTAAATATAATTAAATATAATTAGATATATGGCAGTCCTCGGTTACCTGCGGCACTGGAGCAGGTACGTCGGAGGTTTCGATGACAGTTTTATTACTCGCTCTAATTTCTGAATAAACTATAGTCATTCTAGAAATGAGCCTGTAAATTGAGACATGACGCTGTACGGACATATGTTAATTAGTCTTCATTGTTCTTATGTTCCGACATATCTACCGATTTATTAATATAAAACCCTTATTTTTGTAATAAAATTAAAATATCATGATTAATTTAATTACTGCCACTTAAGTATAAGAGAATAACGCTTCCATTGAACCTTGCCGCAAGCAACAGATAAAATTTAATATTTACTTATCCCCGCCTACCACTAATATTATGTATCTTATAACAGATCACTTAGCGGCAAACGGCCGATTGATCGAACGATTACGACAGATGCCGCCACCGCTCACCCTTATCCGCCATTTTGTCGTTACACGCGAATCGATAGTACCACAAGATTGGCGCCCGATCGACGCGAGTTTTCATCCTGAAGTAAGCGGCGACGCACTGATTAGACGTGTCAGAATGGCGGCGCATCGCAGCTAACTTAACTGTAAACTCGGCTCGACGGACCAGTCGTCAACATGATGTGGCACATCGCGTAGCGGCCACCAATAATTTTAAGTTTTTTCGTATAAATGCCGATACCGTCGGCATAAAACAAATATTATGTAATGTACACGTCGAAAAGTACACGCATCATTCGCCGTTTTCGTTCCGGACCGCAAACTAAGTACAAAATAAACGAAAACCCAAAACCCGTTTTGCCGAACTCCAGTTTTTAATTAGAAACGACCAAATAAATAACGTATCGCTTTTATCGGAATTTTACCCAAAGGCTGTGTTACACATCGTATAGTTTTAAACGGTAAGATGCCTTGTTAACATGCAACATTCTTAGAAACAATCGAAAACATGAATCGTGTGACCATAATATTTTGACGCGATGTAAGACGCAAAAGCCACTTGTTTGTCGATTTCTACCTGTTTTGAACATAAATTTTGGCGCCAACTGCCACCGTACGTACACTCTATCGATTTTGGAAGCAACAGTGTATGGGTGCTCTGTTACCAATTATTACTTCTATTTCCCTTTTTTTACTATTATTTCTAATTGCCACTTAAGTAATATTAACGAACCAACTTGGAGTGGTCATTTCCTTCTAATTACAAGTGAAAATAGAATCCCATAAACAACATATTATCAGGAAATACAAACAATAATAATTTAAAAAGGCTATTATTTAAGAAACCCCTTACATTATTATTATCCCATCGAGTTTAGTGACCTCAAAACTGACCATTCACCCTTACACGCCAATTAAGTTGTTATATAAAGAGTTTAACCCCCATTAGGTAATTATTACATTATAATTCGGGTCAGGCCTGTTGATTTTTCGATAATTTATACGCCTATAAAACTGAATAAGTCTGAAGTAAACAATCAAGAGGAGATAACCAAATTTTTTAAAAAATAAAATATAGAAATACAGACATAATGAGAAACGTATAATTGTAATCTTGCTGCACCAAAAAAGTGAAAAATAAAGGTCACTTTTAAAGCTTATCATAAAAAACATATGTTGAAAATAATCTCTCAGATAACATCATAATGAAATATCCTATATACATTTTCGGCTCTGATTGTGAATCGGCTAAGTGAGAATAAATCAGATTTGCCTTTTAATATGTCTAAAATTAACCTCAAAGAATTTTATTAACGAATTTAAATTTATCACTTGGCTGCTGTTAAAACTATGTTATTGATAAGGCCATAAAAACAACCAAGCAATTCGCAACATCAAACAGTAAATAGTTTAAAAAAATGTATACATATCTTATGCCATGAAATTAAATGTTTGTCATATAGAAGTAAACTAGTGAAAACCACAAAAATATTTATGGATAAAGGGGTAAGTAGATAATAAATTTCTAAACTCATCAAAACTCTGGCTCCCCAAATGGAATTCCAGAAACAAGAAAACTTACAACTATCCAATTACAATATGGACTCATAATTATTAGCCTTAAACTTATATAATTCGCCGATGATATTCTAAACTAGACCCACAGAAAAATTTTATATGAAATAATATTGATCTACTTAGATTTCTCATTACATCCAAATTTACGATTTAATTTCCAATAAATTCTAAAAAGTATATATAGCGTAATTAAAAACTGACAACAATATAAACAACGAATTTCTCTCTCTTTAATGACATACATATTTAATCAGTATTTAAAACTTTTAAAAGCATATAAAACCATAATTTGAACAAAGCTGTATAAATATATGTATAATAACTGAAACGTATAATTTTAAAACTTTTAAGTATCCTTAATTTATTAAACCTTGGACGCCTCAGAAAATATAACAATATTTGCAGTATTTTTAGAAATATTTAAATAATAATATGTTTGATTTATTCAAGAAGTAATTAACATTTCCAACATGTATATATTTATATAAATAAAGGAAAATAAATTGATGTATCTGTTTAAATTATCGAAAAACCTAAATATATTTTTTCCAAACTTAGAACTTATTTATGTTTATGAGCTAAAGTTTCCTTTTGTGTCGATTATTTATTATTATTGATATTTTATATGTTTGTATGTAGGTCTCTTATTTGTTTCCTTTTTTCTCTCGTTTGTATTGGGTGGGAAATATTATATGACCACTTGGCTAAAACTAAAGTGAACCTATTTCACCTCGTTTTTTTAAAGATAATTATATTTGTCAATTGCAATTTCGTGTGAGTCGAACAGTTACAGCTCTAGGTTGTTTAATCAAATATAGACTAAAAAATGGTGTTATTGTTATTTACTTATATCAATGTTGCTGAAATGAAACACAACATTTGACATAATCATTTGAAATACACGTTCAAAAAAATATATACTTAATAGTCTGTCGAGCCAGGGATCAAAAGGAGAACTGTCCCAACAAACAAATCGGAAAGTCAAAAGTACATATCAGTTAATCATACTTTTGTATGGTCTTCTGGAATAAAACCTCACAAATGCGGCATTGACATCATAGATATAGCAGTCAGTATATAGCCTGTGGATCTTAGAGAAGAATGTTGACTCCCGCTTAGAAAAAGACAGACCCATCGAAAATGTTCTCTTTTTCTAAGCGGTAGCCAGCGTTCTTCTATAGGTTCCGTCTATATACTTAATGATTATATGATTGACACAGATCACCACGTGAAAAACAGTTCACATTTAAGATCAAAACACAAACCTAAACAAAAGACAGATTTTGGGCCGTAACAGCCAGTAAATATCATCCGTCTGTTCTCATCTTCTACCAAAAAAACAAACTTCTAGAGAACGTGAAGTAGTCTGCAATTATGACAAGAATCTACAACTATAAGATTTGGCAATACTAACTCTTATGGCTTACGTGGCACTGAAGAAAGATGCCATGTGTTTTCTCTCATTACTGTAATTTATACCCTTACAAATTACATTTCCAAACGCGACTAACGT
The DNA here is from genome assembly GCA_034092305.1 of Diaprepes abbreviatus. Lineage (NCBI taxonomy): Eukaryota > Metazoa > Arthropoda > Insecta > Coleoptera > Curculionidae > Diaprepes > Diaprepes abbreviatus. The sequence goes on along the minus strand of JASJET010000200.1, from coordinate 16,536,766 downwards.
TCTCAAAATGTATTATACCAGAGGTTCTGTCCATCTGTATTACATTGGCAACAGTCTACTCAAAACAAGTTTCTATTTCTCTAATCAATTAACATGATCTAATATTAAAACGGATCGAAGTAGACAATAAAGGATTTAAATTGGTCGTAGAGAAATAACAAACCAATCGGCGCCATCTATAACTTACAAAAATAGTCAGGTGACAGTTTGTCAACTACTTTTGAATGATCTGATTGGCGCTGATACTTCCGCGAATGGAACCAATAGGTCAAAAATTTTTAAACCTTAAAAACAAGCATGAAAAAATCGTTTTCTATTATTACCACGCCACTAAAAATAGAGAATTTTGTTTATTTTCGGAAGTTCGGAACACAATATTAATTTCACCGATTTCAGGACTTGTAAGTTTTTATCCTTAATTTTATATAGCAATATTATTAGCAAAACAATACTGGTCAATTAGAAGTGTGGCAATTCGATCCGACTTTTTAGTGAATCTGGCTATATAGATGTTTAGAACAGCTTCGTTAATTGCATCCATCATCAAACTGGTATAATAAAAAGTACACACAAATCAAGTGTCGACAGTAATGTTAAAAATAGTTCGTATTTATAGAAAAAGTGGACTAAATTATAATAAAAATGATCTAACTCATTTTATAGTTTAACAAATTAAACAGTCATATCTACTTTTTCTTGAAATTTTGAAGTGTAATAAAAATAACCTACGTATAAAACTATTCAAATCGGTTGATTAATTTCGAAGATACATACCAAAAAACTTCTCTTTTTAGAATCAGTATAGTATCTTTCATTAAAACTACCCCAAATCGCTAAAGTTGAAAAAGTGAAACTTGATGGATAATATCGGTATACAAAAAGCAACATCCGTCTGTTCGTTCCCGTATAGTTTCACAATCACTGAACAGATATTGTCATATCGAAAAATTAGCATCTGGGAGAAAAATAATCACAAAAACAAATGTCGCGCCGATGAATATCCGGTAATTTATATAAAAAGTGATATCAAAAAATTTGTTACAACATCCTTACCTGACCTAGAATTGTTTTTACTATTGTTGGAATTTTGCTCACGTTAAGTGTTAATTTATCCGATACATAGACTTCCAAAGAGGCCCCTCTAAGGGTTTCCATTAAGAAGGCACGAATTTTGATAATCAATACACCTCTAACGTTCCCGTAATTTATTTAAACGACATCAATCATTAATAGCGAAAAAAATAGATTAAAGGAACACATATATATTATTTTTCGTGCCGTTTTCTCTAAACAATATTAATTTTGTAATGAAGGCGAGCCTTCTGAACTATTTCCTCCTATCATCTAGCAGAATTGTAGAAAGAAATTATCGGTATTTTGAAACAATGGAAATAGTTTGTTACATCACCTTGTGCGTATTATGTGGAATATCAGAAATTATATAAATCGTAGCCAAAGTAAAATAATGTCTAGTACGAGTATTAAGATAACAAACTTTTGAGGCTCTGAAGATGACTGAATACAATCAAAACAGGAAAAATATTACTATTAAATCATAAATTTAATACTGTAAATGGAATTAAAAGATAAAGAAATTTTGTTTATTATTTTTCGATATGTGGGAATAGTAAAAATTATGAAAAATATCCTCAATTTGTGAGGACCGAACTTTATATACAGTAGCGCTCAAAAGTATTTTAACAAATATGACTTTGAAATTAACTAAAAACAAATAAAAAAACGTCATTCAACAATATTATTTATTTTAAGAAATCCGTTTTTTTTTTCGGCAAAAATTATAATAGCGAAGGATCAAAAGTATTTTGACATTATAAGTTAAGATAAGATTTTCTTCTATCAATATCAATATTTTGTTGAATATCCATTGGCCTTGATGAGAGCTTCACACTGCGCCGGAATTGAGTCCATCAACTATTGTAAACGGTTCAAAAGGATTCGGTCTCATTCGTTTTTCAGAGCTTCCTATAAAGCAGCGCGCCCACTGGTTCGGTTCGGTTCAGACCGCTCGGCTCCGCACAATCGGCCAGTTTTGGTTTACACGTAAATAAATGAAAGCCCGCTCACTGGTTCCGATGCTGAAAGCGCTGAAGCGTTCTGGCCGGTCGGAACCAGTGAGCGGGCTCTCATTTATTTACGTGTAAACCAAAACTGGCCGATTGTGCGGAGCCGAGCTGTCTGAACCGAACCGAACCAGTGGTCGCGCTGCTTAAAGCTTCCTTATTAGAATAATATCGGCATCTTACTCGACGATCCAACTCCTCCCCCAAATACTCTATAGGATTTGCTCACTCACGTGCTTGGATTTGTGCTTCGGATCATTATCATGTTGAAAAAAATAATCCGGGTGGCATATTTTCTTTAGCATATGGTATCATTTGGTTTTTTAATATATCAACGTAAAAAAATCGATCTATATTCTTTCAACGCGAATTAACAGCCTTACTCCATGGCGAGAAAAACATTCCTAAACAATCACATTTTCGCCGCTATATTTGATGGTAGGTACTTGGTATTAAACGTTATATCTTTTGTTTCCAGGACGTCTAATATACTTTATTCCATCAAATAACCCTAAATTAAACTTGATTTCATCAGTCCATAGTATTGTAGGCCATTTTGAGCTCGTTCATGATCTGTGCTGCTTTGCGAACGCAAGTCATAACTTTCTGTTCCTTGCAGATATGAAAAGCTTTTTGGTGGTTGGTCATCGTCCGAAGTCTTTTAGCCAAAGTTTAGATCTTCTTGCAATTCATTTTTGATGGCCACAGCAAACTTACGCAATTTTCCATAGAATGACGTTTATTATAAACGTTATTCCCCGTACTAACAAGCTGCCGAGACAATTTAAATTTCTGAGCGACTTCTATTTGTCGCTTCCCTTCCTTTAAGGCAATTATAACAGCTTCTTTATAGCCACTTAGATATTCCTGATGCTTAGACACATTAAATAAATATTAATATAACGATAAACACAAAATTCACCTATAAAGTAAACACACAAGTTGAAACTCGATCCTTTTAAGTAATGTCGGCACGTCGATAGTTCAGATATTTATTTATTTTTTTGAATAGTTACGCAGGACATAGATAACAAAAAATTATGTCATGTTAAAACACTTTTGAGCGCCACTGTGGCTATGTTTTTCCATGATATAATAAAACATTTTTTATTGCCGAGTTAAAACTGAAAAAGTTCCTACAAGAAATTCGGTAGGGAATAACGTGAAATTGAAAATGTACAAAAAATTTCAGAAAATTAAAGGCATCGGTGTGTGGCTGAACAGTATACAAAAACTAGACCAGGATCTAACATTGTTTTATGTTTCTAAATTAAATCGATGACAAAACTGGATATAAAGGTTTTTTTAATAGTTTCAAAAAGGCCCAATGCACAGTTAATAAGAAAAAAATACAAAACACCGTACAAGATGATTTTAATTGGCTGTTATGTTAATTTCAATATAATGGCCAGCTACTTAAAGTCTCAATAACAAACCTAAAAGAATTGACGTGAACCCGAGCCAAAAAACAGGATTATAAAATACAGTTTAACTGATTATGTCAAAATAGGAAAATAGGTCGGTTTAAGCCAACTTAGTTATATCCGATACTACTTTGGTTAGGCTCTAGAAGACGTCAAAGTTTTGTTGTGCTGCTGCAATACAAAAAAGTATTGAAAATGGGCAAAAATAAATAATTATCAGAAGACCTGTGGAACAGAGTTATAGACTGGATAACCAGGGTCTCAAGCAGTGTGTGATAGCAAAGTCCCTGAAAGTGTCAGAAAGTGCAGTATCGAAAATAGTAAAAAAGTTTAAAGTACTACATACTACACCAAATCGTCCAAAATCCGGTCGTCCTAGAAAAACGACATCTTACACAGAAAAGTATATTAAATAGATCTCTATACTAGATCCCTACAAATCATCCCGACAAATACAACAGGAAATTTCCCAACATTATAACGGCAATGAGACTGATCGCACTGCGAGAGGGGATGTTTGTGTGAAACTGGTCTTTTCGGAAGAAGTGCAGCAAAAAACCCTTATTTTCAAAAAAGAATCGCAAGAGCTGACTTCAATTTGCTCAGAGGCATTTACTGTGATATACAGAAAAGTGGAATACAGTGCTATTATTAGAAGACCAGTGGGCAAAAGATTTGATATCAAGTATCAAAAACCTACGGTGAAACATGGGGGAGGCAGGATAATGGTTTGAGGTGCTTTTTCAGATCAGGAAAGGGCCCATGTTTAAAATAACTGGAAAAATGGACCGATTTATGTACCATGATACTTTGGCAAACACGATATTGCCGTTTGCTGAGGAAGAGATGCCTTTAATATGGAGGTTTCAGCAAGACAATGATCCTAAGCACTCTTATCGACTTGTAAAAAGTTGGTTTTTGGAAAATAGCCTGGACGTTTTGAAATGGCCGTCCCAATCACCCGACTTAAACCCTATAGAACACCTCTGGGAACACTTGAACCGGAAAATTCGGTTAAGGTGAAGGCGCTTCAAGATGAATGGCGGAAGATTCCTGTAAAAGTCTGTCAAAATCCTATTGATTCCATGGTCAAAAGATGTAAAGCAGTTCTTGAAACAAAAAGATATTCCACTAAATATTAGGATTTTTGTTTAAAAAACAACATAAATGATAATAAAATTTTGTTTCTACACATTTGTCCAGGACTATTTCTAATCTAAACAACGATTAAAATATCTTGAAAGAATGTTTATTGGACCTAAAAATAATATGAAACTCGAAATTATAAACTTTGCTAAAGGCTTAAAAATTACAAGACAATAAGATGGGGAAGAAGACCTTAGGGCGAAGTTGTATACCAGTAATACAATAGCAATAATTCACTACTGGTAACATCATTTTTATAAAACTACATTAAAAAATATGGTACCGTTAACTAACTCACCATTAATAATAATTTGTGCCTAAGTAACCCAGATTAATATCTCCATAGACAATGACAAATAAGAACGCAGACACAAAATAAAAACCATTCAATGTTTTAATCTTGTGATGATCGAAAGTAATTCCAAGATGACACGGTCTAAACCCCAGAACAATAGATTTCTCAAGCACTTTTATCGTCTTCCCGATAGATTCTCCAAGCGTTAGAACGTTCCGTAGTAGACCTTTGAAATTTCATCAATAAAATCACCTGATAATATTGTAAAATTTCTTACTATGTTTATACGTTTCCATATAAGAAGGTTGACATCAGTTTTTTTTGTCCTTGAGTGGTGAATAAAATATATGGAGATTCTATTTTTAAGCGCTACAATAAATAGTAAACGAACTAGATATATATATATATATATATATATATATATATATATATATATATATATATATATATATATATATATATATATATATATTCACTCAAAATGGCGTAAAAAAATTTCTCTCAGACAATCGTAGATGGGACATTTCAAATGTTTAGGTAAAATAATGCCTAATATTAGGAAAAGGGACTTTTTAGACTCTGTATAGAGTCTAACTATCGACAAAATACAAATTGAAATTTTGGTTAAAAATAGTTATTTAGATTTTTCCAAAGTAAACGAGAAATTTTTGAATCCCATAAACTCCTTAAATATCAATTTTGTAAGATATTCCACAAAGCAAAAATTAATTCCGTAATACTGAATCTGCCATATTAAATTTCAAGAAACCCAACCTCAGATAGGTAAGCTACACCCCCGAAAATACCAATTTTAAACAAATCGAGAAATATATTATATATTTAATTTTAAAATAACTTTAAATTTGTAATGTATTCCTCAAGACCACCAATTTTGGATGAAATTGGGAAATGTAAAATTTTCAGTCCGTCCTATTGAATTTTAAGAAAACAAGTTTAAATTTGTAATTGACATCCTCCAAAACCTCTTATATAATACTAATTTTGGACACACTTGAGCAATATATTTTTTAATTTTTAATTTAATTAGATTTTTTCCAAACTAAGACAAATTGAGCAGCGAGAAATTTTTAGATCCTGACAACTGCTTAACTACCAATCTTGAAAGAAACTGCATAAAACAACAATTCAATCCGTCATATTAAACATGCCATATTGAATATTAAGAAATGAATTTCGGATTCGTAGTCTACGCCCCCTAAAATACCAATTTTCAACGAAATCAGAAAATGTTATTTGGATGTCATCTTGAACTATTTAATTTTAAAATAATTTAAAATATGTAATCTACGCCCCCCAAAAATCTCCCAATACAAATTTTAAACACAATTAGGAAATATAAAATGTTTACTCCGCCATACTGGATGTGCCATATTTAATTTCAAAAAGAGTAATTTTAGATTCATAATCGGCGCCCCCAAAACCATTCTACGCCATTTTTAGTAGAAATTGGAATAATATTAAGGGGGCAGTCTGGTGTAGCAACACCAAAAGTCTTTTTTTTTTGGTTAAGTTGGAAGTATTCTATGTATAGAATATGCTCCAGAAGTTCCAAGTATGGATATGTAGCTGAATAGACTGAAATAAGCTCGTTTAATGGGCTTGGAAATAAATAATGAATAATAAAAAGTACACATACTTTTTCCATTCCCAAAAACTTCAGAAGAGTTTTTCTCAAAACAATGTTTTTCAAACCGGTGTACAAAATAACACAAAAAATACTTAATAGAACCATTTAATTTTGAATTTAAATTAAAGATATTTTTATTTCCTTCAACTTATACCTGCAATCCATACTAAAAATTTTATTTGAAAAAAGTTATAAACAATGGACCATATTGTAAATTTTTGATGATAAATTTACATCTTAGGTTGGTTCAAGTTAGCTATACTCATATATTTTACAAAACGTTTTGTTTTTTTTTGTTTCGGGTAATTCTAATTATATTTACACAACGTGAAGATGCAATTTCTCGAGGCAGCTTCGGATGTAAACCTCTAACTTCCATGTACTTAAAATATAATGTTTTAAAAAAAATTAATGCTTTAATATGTTATACAATAAAAGGTGAAAACTGCAAAAATGTTAATCAAGCAGTTTCTTTGTGGAAAAATCATTAAAAAGGGTCTATTTTCGTCCTTCTAAACCAGGACTTAATTTCTTTGTCTGCCATATTTTAGATTTTACCGAACCGATTTGAGTTAAAATTATACGAGACCACCGCAGCAACTTTCTGAACATAACGCAAAAAATTTAGTTCAAATCGATGGAGCCGTTTGAAAGTGATTGGTGTAAACAGATAAAAAAAAAAAACATATAAAGCGATCGAATTGAGAACATTTATCTTTTATGAAGTCGATTTAAAAAAATAAAATTATGACACCAGGTTGAAATTTATGAATAAAATACATTCGCTATATTTATCAAATATCAATTCTCACCACTAACAAGGAAGGTACTTGAAGTGTCCGGCTCCGATTTTAATGAAACTTCAATATGTTGTAGAGGGTACAAAAATAAGAGAGACACATATTTTTTTATCTGCGAAGTTTCATTATAACGGGGTGAAAACCACCCTTATAGTTCACCCCTAAAAACAGTATTTTTGAAATATCTCAGGTTCTAAGCGAAGTATCTTTACAAAACAAAATGAAAAATACTTGTTGTTCGAAATGATGTTAAACTATGTTTTCTGATCCCCAAGGATAACATTTTTTATAGGGGTAAACCATCTATTTCCGCCCATGATTTAATTCTAAAAATTTGGAAATTTAATATAGTTGTTTGAAAATATTTTTTTCAAGAATACCTAAAGTAACTTAAGTTGACGGGTTTTAGGGTTTCTAAAAATAATTACTAAAAGAGGGTAAGCCACCTCCAAATATTTTTTTTTTCTTAAATCTCAAGTTCTAATTGAGATATATTAGCAAAACAAAATGAAAATTACTTGTTATTTGAAATTATGTTGAACTAAAGTGTTTTTATTCCCAAGAATATCATCCCTTATTTTTTATAAGGGTAAACCATCTATTAGCACACTTATTTTAATCCTAAAAATTATAAAATTTAATGAAATTGTTTCAAAGTATTTTTTTTTCACGAAAACCATAATTAACTAAAGTTGACATGTTTTATGGTTTCAAAACATGAAGTAGTAAAAGAGGGTGAGTCACCCTCCAATACATTTTTTCACATTTCAAATTCTAATTGAGATATATTTACAAAACAAAGTGGAAACTACTTGTTAGTTGAAGTGAAGTTACATCATGTTGTTTTAATCCCATATATATCATCCCTTATTTTTTATGAGGGTTAATCTTGTAATTCATTTACATAATTTAATTCTGAACATTACGAAATTAAACCAAATTTGTTGATAATATCTTTTTTACGAATACAATAGGTAACTTAAGTTGACGTGTTTTGAGGTTTCTGAAAATAAACTAGTAAAAGAGGGTGAGCCACCTCCAAATAAGTTTATTTTGTAATATCTACAATTCTAATTAAGATATTTATTTACAAAACAAAATTAAAATTACTTGTTATTCGAAATGATGTTAAACTATGGTATTTTCACTCCCAAGGATATTATTTGTTATTTTTTGGAAAAGTAAACCGTAATTTCATACATATATTAATATTGTTAAAATTGTCAAATTTTAATTTGAATGAAAGTTACAGAATAAAAAATCACTATTTGTCATGAATTACAATAATTTAAGATATGAATACTTAACCAATGAAATAGTTTATATTTTCTTATTAATTAAAAAAACTCAGTAAGCTCTGTAACGTTCATATCAATGAAAATTTGGCAATTTTAAGAATAATTATACATAAAGGTGAAAATACTATAGTTTAACTTCATTTCAAATAACAATTAGTATCCAATTTGTTTCGTAAAGTTATCTCGATTAGAACTTGAGACATAAAAAGAGTATTTGGGGGTGGCTCACCCTCTTTTACTAGTTTATTTTTAGAAACTCCGAAACATGACTACTCAAGTGATATGGTATTCGTGAAAAAAATATTCAAACAATATCATTAAACTTCGTAATTTTTACAATTAAATTACATGCGCAAATATATGGTCTACCCTAATAACAAAATAAGGGATGATATCCTTGGAAGTGAAAATTCCATAGCTTAATATCATTTCGAATAACACATAATTTCCATTTTGTTTTGTAGACTTAGCTTAATTAAAAGTGGAATTATTAAAAAAAAGTGTTTGGGGGTGACTCACCCTCTTTTACTACTTTATTTCTGAAAACCCCGAAAGATGTCAACTTGAATTAATTATGGTATTCGAGAAAAAAATACTTTGAAATAATTTCATCAAATTTCGTAACTTAAATTAAATTACGTGCGCAAATAGATAGTTTACCGTTATAAGAAATAAGGAATGATATCTTTGGGGGTAAAAATACTATAATTCAACATCATTTTAAATAACAAGTAATCTCCATTTTGTTTTGTAAAGATATCTCAATTAGAACTTGAAATTAAAAAAAAAACTATTTGGGGGTGGCTCACCCTCTTTTATTAATTTATTTTTAGAATCCCCGGAACCCGTCAGTTAGAACCAGAGATATTTTAAAATTACTGTTTTTGGTGAACTTTAAGGGCGGTTTCACCTCGTTATAATGACTGTCTACAGGTCTATTATTTTTATACCCTCTACAACATATTGAAGTTTCATTAAAATCGGAGCCGGACTCTTCAAGTACCTTCCTTGTAAGTAACATACAATCGGAAACTCCCAAATCAATTCGCCGAAATAAATCTTAACAAGTTCCAACGTTAATAAAGATCTTTTAAAATAACCGTTTCAACTGCATTAGCAACATAATTCCAATATAGAAGCATGTGTGGTAAAAATAATTTTTTTACGAGTAAACCAATGTAAATATTTTAACAACTGGAATTGAAAAATGCCGGCATCGACTGCCTGTGTGCTGTTTTTTTTCGCTCGTATGTCATCGCACCAAGTGTGTTATTATTCGTAAAAATTACAACGTCTGCATTTTTAGACGGCCATGTTTATTTTCAGTATGGTACACCCAAATAAATATTAGCTTAAATTTTGCCATATACGCACAGCCGTTTCAAGGTTATTTAAATCAATAAATTGGTATAACAATTATTATTATTATCTCTTGTTTATGTTTTACAGTTACAGTTAAGAGCGGTTTTAAAATTCAGTTTACAATGTTTTTAAAATACCACTATATGCGATAATAGAAACGGATATACACGTATTTATTTATCTTGAACAAGTAAAAAGGCGGATAGTGTCTTAAATTTAAACATATTTAATTCAAAGATAAAGAAATCAGTTCATCTTATAGGCCGGCGGGGTTAGCCTCATATGAGGTGATTTTGAAATTTATCGTTAGTAGACTTCTGATTACGTAGAAAGCTTTAGAATGATAATAGTAATTATGTAGTATCTTATGTCGCATTTTCTTTTTTGGGGAAAATTTTTTATTTAACAATTAAGATGTGAAAAAACAGTTTTTTCGAGTTCTAGGAAAAGCTAGAATTTTTCAGTAAAAAATTTTCAAATAAAAGTTGTGCGCATTGAAAATACCTACAAAATGCGCCAAGACACATCCGAATCGGATAATTTGTTCGTTAGTTAGTGTACAAAAACCAGCTCAAATGGCTGTTTTTTTTCAATTGTTTATAAACAATCTATTGCATTAACTTTATCCTGCAACTAAAGGAGCCTCTTGTTGCATACAATAAATGTACAAAATTTCAAGCCAAAATATTCTATAGTTTTTTGCACAGTGAATTTGTTTATAACTTTGTTTTTTTTTAATTGTTTATTCTCAGCGATCTAGAGGTCGTACTGCGGTCTGCGGGTACGTAATTGAAACAGATAAACAAAATTGAGGATCGTTTTTTCGGTATAAACAAATAGAATAACTCTTCGACAATTGTTGATAAAGTGGACGCGATAACTGAGATTTTGACGCACATTTTAAAGAAAAAAAAATTGTGTACGACCACTACAAGCTGAGACAGTGTTTTTTTTTTCAAAAAATCGCTGCGGAGTTGTTTATTAACATTAAGAGATTATTTAGGTAGGAACTCATAAGGAGGTGGTTAAACTATTGTATGCAGCAGTCAGGTTTTTTTCCGCGCGCCGCAGGCTAAAAGAACGCCCCCCTCCACTGCTCACTTTCTGACTCTTGGAGTAGGTGCAACTTTAAACTATTGCAACATCAACAATTTTGAAATAATTGAGTTGAAAACTGCTGCATACAACAAGCTTAACCATCTCTCTATGAGTTTCTACTTAAATAGTCCCTAAATAAAAAACAACGCAGCAGTGATTTTTTTGAAAAAAAAAATTCCATCTCAGCTTCAAGTGGTCGTACAGAATTTGTTTTTTTTTCAAAATATGCGCCAAAATCTCAGCTATCGAGTCCACTTATCGGCATTTTGATATCAACAATTGTCGAAGAGATATTCTATTTGTTTATAACGAAAAAACGAACCCCAATTTTGTTTATCTGTTTCAACAATTTAAAACCACAATTCATTTCGTTCTTTTTTGTTATTGTTAGTATGTCTGGAACTTTCATATGCGTACCCGCAGACCGCTGTACGACCTCTAGATCGCTGAGAATAAACAATAAAAAAAACATAAAAAGTTATAAACAAATTCACAATGCAAAAAAACAATTGAATATTTTTACTTGAAATTTTGCACTTTTATTGTATGCAACAAGAGGCTCCTTTAGTGGCAATATAAATTTAATGCAATATGTTTTTCTATTGTTCATAAACAATTGAAAAAACAGCCATTTTAACAGGTTTTTTGCAATAACTAACGAACAAATTATCGGATTCGGATGGGTCTTAGCTCATTTTGTAGGTATTTTCAATGCGGACAACTTTTATTTGAAACTTTGTTACTGAAAAATATTGACTTTTCCTAGAACTCGAATAAACTGTTTTTTCTCATCTTAATTGTTAAACAAAAATTTTTCCCAAAAAAAAAAGAGACATAAGATACTACATAATTATTATTGTGTGTATTCCGCTGGTCTATTATGCCACGAGTTCAATCCAAAAAATGACTAGCATTTTTAAACTAATTTAATCGTATTTTATAGAATCTCCAGATAAAATTCCCACTAAACACAAAAGCTTTTTACTGCGGCCATCTGTGAAAATAATAAGTGGTACAATACGGTAATATTTAAACTAAGCGGCCTGATAAACCTCCATTTATTCCGACCAGTTTGCAAAAACGAAATACTATGAAATAAAAAGTATGTACTTTTCTAGTTGCCTTCACTGTAATTTTTAGTATCATAAATTGAATCAATGAACAAGTATGATAACAAGGTTTATGAGTCCTTAGAATTTGTTGCTATCCACAATGCGGCAGGTGTTAAAACACCAGTTTTTCCTTATGAGGATTTCAGTATATAAAACTTGATTAATATTTTTTTGCGAGATACGGAAATCAGACTCAATTTTGATGAATTCCTGCAAATTTTAGCCCATTAAATTTTTATTATAGTAATAAACTTTTACACATTTATTCGATTTCTTATTTGAAGCAAGAAGCTCGAAAATAAAATTTTTTGGTCGCTAATTTGATCACTCAAAATTGGTTTTAAATAAATAGCCAAATCAGTTAGTGCACCTTACACCTACGTTTAATTCATTGCTAACGGACATTGTACAGTGACATTTAAAATAATGCCAAAGCAATTACATCTCAAAAAAAAATTCTTTTAGAATATGAAATACAATATAAAGTAACATAAATGACACAGACAGCCTATCGAAGGGGTTTTAGCCTCCCTCCATGAATTTGCTTCCGAATCTATATCAAAGATTAGCTTTTCATTATGACAAACAGTCTCTAAAAAAGAATACAGACCGACAAACAAACGATAATTATTTTACAGTTAGTCCACAAAAACATGTTGACATAATATAACTAACTACTTAAAAAGTTGAAGTAAAAACAAGTCCTACATCATCAGTTCGATATCTAATCTGGACTGTATGGCAAAAGTCGTTAAAAAACTTATTTGGAATCTAAAAAATATTCTTTCTGACCGCAAAAACGGCTGTTTACATCATCGCTTCTGTCAAACAAATGTATGCACTTATTCCCAATATCTGTCTTCCGCCATAGATTTGGACGCTCAAGTCGACCGTGTATACTTCGATTTTAAAAAAGCCATTGACCGAGTCGACCACAGTATTCTCATCGGTAAGCTAAAGTCATATAGTGTGAGAGGTCCTTTATTGTCGTGGCTGTCGAGTTACCTTCATAATCGTACACAAATAGTTAACATAAAGGGTATCTTATCCAGAGAGATTGAGGTAACTTCAGGCGTACCTCAAGATTCACACTTGAATTCGATATTGTTCCTTGTTTTTATACACAACTTCACAGATATATTTGAGAATTACCCATTTCTCCTTTATGCAGATGACCTAAAAATTTTCCGAAGGGTTATGAATATTAATGATTGCTTAACTTTGCAATCTGAACTCCGTAAAATAATTGACTGGTTTAATAAAAACCGGATGGAGTAAATACAATATCATTTCGTTTTCAAGGAAAAAAGCGCCAATATTACATCCTTATTTCATCGCAAACTCTCCAGTCCCTTGAGTACAGCTAATTAATTAAAGAGAAATTTTTTATTCTGAATTGAAATTTGAAAATCACCTCAATCATGTAATCAAAATCTTTTAAAATGGCAGGATTTATAATAAGGCTTTGCTGGGAGTTTTTCAACGCCGAAGTCCTAAAATCTCTATATTATTCTCTTGTTCGAAGTCATTTTGAATATTGCTGCGTCGTCTTGTCACCATATCACAGAACTCACATGGAGCGGGTTCAATCGAAATTTGCAAACTTTCTATTATATAAATTGGGAATTGATAATATCTGACATCTGACGTTCCTGTGTGATCGGTTTATATGTCTGCAATTGGATGTTTAGGTTTGTATTGCTAATGTATTCTTGTTATTTTTTTTTTAAACTTAACGTTTACTATTGTATATTATTCTAATCTATAATTAGTCTTAAACAATATATGTACTATTCGATTTTTTTTTAAATTTCGTAATGTACTGTAAACAAATAAATAAAAATTTAAAAAAAAACCATAGGGATCAGACACCACTACTTTTAAAATTGACTCAGAGCGGCGAGACATGCTTCTCCGCATAATCTAGTGATATTTTTTCAATATTCTATGTATTTCTACACTTAGTTGCTTTGGAATGCATATACGTTCATATAGACATTTTCAGATACGTAACAATAGCAGCACAAGTCATTTCTGAGTCTTTTTCATACCCATACAAAAAAATTGCTTCGAGTCTTTATGATATTTTGCCCTGATTATGAATGTCTAATAGGCGAATATCAAGCAACTGACTATTAATACGTAGCGCGAAGTAATTTGGAACCTCGAGTATTGGACTTACCAAGTAAACAAGTATGTTATTCAAATATATATCTAAATTTTTCGTATTTAATACTTTCACTACACATCAAAAAATCCCCATAAGGGTAAAAATATCTGACATTAAGCCTTGTATATTGCAAGCATACAACAAAATACATAACCAAATAATAAAAATTAATATCTTATGTTTTCATATAGCCATTTTTATCTGATGATAAACGTCGTTTACGTGCCAAAAACTAATATTTTGGTTCTAATTATGGTCTTTATGACTAAATCCTTGACATTACGACCTACAACTTGAAAAAAGAATAGTCCAAACTATATAAATTTTAATACATAATTAATGAGAAACAGCTCGACCACAATAAAAATAACGAACGGTTCCAGACAACAAAATAAACTGATGATCCGTTGGAAGTTGTTCGCGAACTAAATTCATGAAACAATTATCGGCAACACCGCACTACATTTTACACCAGCTTATTATTTTGCCGTTTATTTTACTTTTACCAACGCACCTTTTGCTTACTTAATTAAACTAAAAACCTATTGTATTAATGTAGAAAATTATGTCATTCAGTATAATGACGTTGAAAGTTAAATTTTTCATGAAAAGATCATGATCGAAGTTTTTGTATTTTGAGGTTAAAAAAAATAAAAAGAAATGAACATCTTTATCTAGTTGTCGGTTTTGCCACCGGATTGCGATGTTGACGCACTGCCTTAATTTGATCCAAATATAAACAAAATTTTAAGTTTTAAATAGAAAGAAACTCCTATGAAATTAAGTTTGGCTACACAACGAATAGTTCAAATAAAAGAATTTTATAACTTTTTCTAATGTACCAAGTTTTTAAAACGGACTAAAAAGTATAACATAATTTCTCCTAGCCCCATAAAGATTTATAACCCCATATAGATTCCTAACCCCAAATACACTGTCCTGAAAATTTGTGATTGTGAATTTTTAATAACGATGAAAATACTTGTAAGAAAAACGTCTTTATTTTAAAATCAAATGCAAAATTTGAACCGCACAGACAAACAAACTAGATAGACAGACAAGATTCTTGATGAAATTGTTTATTTTGTGTGGAGATGTGGCATAAAATGATATAAATATCTATATTACTCAAATTATCTTTATAGATTTCAACTGATCACCAGTTTATAAACTTTTCGAATCGTTTAATGAATATGTAAAATAAAAGTTTTGCAAGCCGCTTTAATCAGTGTCGCGTTGATTAAATTTGTTATCTAAGAATAAATATTTTATATTAATAATGATACAATGTCATAAAAACTTAAAAATATTTTTTTTCACAACGAGAACAACACCAAATTTCTACGGAATAGAATTATTTGAAAGAATTTATTGTCATACTATTTGTGTTTTTCGAGTTTTATCGCAACCAAGATATCAATATTTATAACTGCAGTCAAAGAAAGTTAACGAAATATCTTGAAATCAACAACATAACTGAAAACCCTTTCCGGTTCTAAAAATACACCATAAGATCAAGATATAATAAACCTTTTCCACTGAAAAATTTTAGAACATTTATTCCTGAAAAGGACTTTTCAAGCACGAATAAAAAAACGAACATAAAAAGGTAATAAAGTAAAACCACGCGCGTATAACCCAAAATTTTCAGCAAGATAGTATAAAAGGCTATAAAACAATTTACTCATTATTTTTTATTTCATATATAATTTTTTCTCGGTATTCTCGAGGAAATATAACGAAAATTTACCACTGGTAGTTTCAAGAAAGACTTATAAGTGTTTAAGAAGGGTTATGCAATCTCATAAAAAGAACTAATTTTAGTCATGATAGGTTTTGTTTTTCGACCAGACTGGGCTCTAGAATGAGGTTTTTTGGAATAGGCAGAATCCACATCATAGCTCAAAACGCTCCAACATTTTTATAAGTTCCAAGTACCACAAAAAATAAAAGACACAACTACTACCACTATTACGGTACACAATTTCTTGAAATGCAATTTGTCAGAATGTGTGAAGGTCTTTATTTATCTAGAAAAATTTCAAAAAAAAAATGTTTTTTTAATCAGATTTATTTCCCCAAGTATCGGTACTTTTAATTCTGGTAAACATTTCCAATAACTGATTAAAATAATCGGGATTTGGTCTTACTGTACGACTTTATGTTGACACGGACTGATTCCAAACCACGATTACTACAACTATCAAATTAATCTTAAGCCGATATCCGTACATTTTATTCTATAATTTATTGGATTACGTACTTATTAATTAATAATT
Source organism: Diaprepes abbreviatus (assembly GCA_034092305.1). Taxonomy (NCBI): domain Eukaryota; kingdom Metazoa; phylum Arthropoda; class Insecta; order Coleoptera; family Curculionidae; genus Diaprepes; species Diaprepes abbreviatus. The sequence continues at coordinate 16,520,053 of JASJET010000200.1, read as the reverse complement.
CACCGTTGCATGAAAATTAATCTTAACAAGAAACCAATTACACATAATTATATAGATACTCCGTTGGTTACTAGTAATTTTAAATTTCTTCTATAGTTACTACATACATGTAGAGATTACCAAATAGTAAGATCCTCCGAACTGAATGAGCCGTTAAAGATGTTAAAACGATATTTCTTTATGTTGTATATCTTTTAATCTCACTAGAGTCGACGTCATATGTATATGGAAAGATCCCGCTGATTGTTTTCTACAAGCGAATTTAATATGTCTAACATCTTCCGTTATAAAATTAATAAACAAAATGAAGATACTGAAAATATTCACCTTCAGCTATTGATTCAAAATACGTTTTTCTTTTATAACATCAGCTCCAAATAAACAAAGTACATAAAGATCTATAAAAAGAATTAATATCATAAAAATGGAAAAAACATAATATCAATTATGACAAAGTACTGGGCCTTGTTATTGGCATTTTTTATTAAGAAAACTGCTCCAATAAAAACTTCACAAAATGAAAAAAGGGAAAAATATTTAATTAGTTAAAATTATAATCAATACTGTGTCAACAAAGAAACTTTGCCGTTGGAGCACGTTTTAAAATATTAATGATGTCCCTTTTTTTTTGGAAAAAGCGAACTTAAGAAACTTTTAAAAACTTATCGTCAGACAAAAATAATTTAGTAAAATACTGAGAACAGAATTTTTCATAGAACGAAAAAAATTACATGTCTCAAAGTTTTATTAATTCTGTGACTTATTTTTAATTAAAACGTACACAAACACTTCCCCTTTGACGTAAGCACCTCTTTTCTTACCGTCAAAGATTTTTAATTTAAGGATACTACTAACAACAACATTTTTTTTGTAGAAATGGATCCCGTAGTATCAGATTTCGAAGAGCTGATGGTATGCGGCTACTGCAAGCAAAAGTTCAACGATTCAGAACTGAGCCCGAAATTACTGTCTTGCAAGCACTATTTCTGCCTGCAGTGCACGCGTACCAGTCTAACGAAAGGCCAAGAGTTGTACTGTGTGTACTGTTGGAAACGTACCGAGTTAGGAGAGTTAGGTCCTGAATCTCTGCCGACTTATACGCCAGTGTTATGTCTCGCGAAAAACTTCTCACAGTTGAGCTTGGGAATGAAACCGCCTGACAAATCATCGGTACCACCAAAAGTAAGTACCGCAATAGTTGTAATTATATATTTAGGGTCGCTTATTTCGTACCCTACGTAGAATAGTTAGTTCAGAAACTCAGACATAAATAACTAAAAAAAACTTTTGCTTATTGATTTCTTATAACTGTACTTGAATATTCGCTCAATCATCATCATATTTCTTATATTTTAAAACACAAATTACTTAAGCTTAAAAAATGTTTTATTTATTAGCAATCAAGTTAGGATAGATTCCCAACAACACAAAACTGTCCATACAGTATGAAAAAAATATATTTAAGAGCAGTTTTACTTTTAAATTTTTTCCGCCTTTAGGTGGGCTCAGAAAACTGCCACACACACGCCATGCCGCTAGTGCTATGGTGTCATTCCTGCTGTGCACCGCTCTGCCGAGCATGTGCCGCCACTGCAGAACATGCGAACCACAAAGTTAAATCACAAAGCGAAGCGAAAGAACAGTTGGTAGCAGAAATGCAGATCGACCTAGCATCAATGAATAAGATGTTGTCCGAGATACAAAGACTGGCCATGCAGCAGCGCGAATTCCTGCTGAAGATTCTCGAAGCGTGCGTCACGTTGAAGACGCACGTTGAAGCTGACCTCACAAATAACGCGTCTCATTTCGAAATCGGCGAGACGCGCGATCTTTTAGCAAAGCTTCGCCTCAACCTATCAATGGCTGAGACGCTCTCCGACGTGCACAATATCTACTCGAACGTCAACGTGGAGAAGCAACGGCTCCAGCTGCGCTATCACGAAATGTACCTGCAATGTCAACTGGATGACCTCATACGAAACTCCTCCGTAATCTTCGATTTTCAGTTGCTGAAGCAAGCGCTCAGCAACATACACAACGGCGAAAGCGTATTTCCAGGTAACTCCCGAATTTTACCTGCTTCTCAGCAAAATCCTATACTATTTCTGGCGAATTATTGTATGTCTCAATTGTATTCCCGTCACGTATTGTCCAAACAACCAATTAACGGAATCCTCGATTATCACAACCATAACCAAAATCACACCTTGAACCACAACCAAAACGCTGTACCTCCGATAAACTACCTCGCTCACGCGCATAATCCTCAACAACTTGTTGCTACACCTAAAAACATTTATCAAGATAACAATCTAATGATGCAATCGATGATGCCATCGCCTCAAATTCGTCAACCCTCCAACATGTGTCCATTGTACTACTTCAACGTAGAAGTAAATGGCACTCAGATGGGTCGTATCGTTATAGAAGTGAGAGCCGACGTAGCTCCCAAAATGGCCAAAAATTTCGCAGTTCTAACAACGGGAGAGGCAGGGATGGGTTATAAGGGTTGTCAAATATTCCAATGCTGGGAGGGTGAAAGCGTTATAACTGGGGACTTCGAATTAAACAACGGAAGGGGAGGCAGATCGATATTCGAAGAATCTTACTTTCTTCCTGACGACACGAAACTGGTAGCCTCGCGAGGAACGGTGGGCATGCGGAGGACCCAAAAGCGACACGACAATTTAGGAATGGTAGGCTCACAGTTCCGCATTATCCTACAGGAAATGCGGGGATTTACAGGGATATTCGGACACGTTGTAGAAGGTTTAGAATTAGTTGAAAAAATTAGCACTTACGGGGACACGGCGGGGAAGCCGACAAAAAACATACTAATAGCTAAATGTGGTAAACTTCAGTAAGGTGTCAAGCTAAGTTTAGAATAGATATACGTAGGGCGCTAGTTCTATAGGTGTGACAATAACAACAGTACATAATCAAAGCATTGTTTTCAAAACTTTCTTTAGTCATTTAATGAAATGCAAAAAAAAACGATATGGCTACAACGGAGGGAGCTGTTCGCCAAATGACTGTAAATGTTTCTAACTACAAAGTAGACATATTTTCTTTATACAAATTATTAAAGCTTCGACAAATGACACATTTTTTATCACAAAACAGCAGAGCTATAAATCGTTTGTATTGAACGAACCGAAAAATTATATATCGTTATGAACAAAAGGTGCATTATAGTCCAATTAATGTTGTTTTTTTATTTCTAAATATGTTACAGGATTCCATTGTAATTATTAATTTATTGGAGCCGTGCGAAAATTTTAACAAAAAAGAAAACGTATTAAAATGGTTTGTCATTTGTTGCAGGTTTCAATAATTTAACGCTAGAGGTAAACTCAACGTATTTAACTTTAAGAAAAAAATCTATTTGGTGTATTAAAACAAAAAAAAAATAGATGTTTTTATGTGTAGCTTCAATACATCATAGCGTGATGATGTAAAATCTAAGCTTAAACGAATTTCGAAATATATATCTATATTTTCGTATTAAAGATAAATATCGAAAGAGCATATGGACCGATATTTTTTATTGTTGTCGATTTTTTAGCTTCTGAAGGTTAGGTTTATACATATATAGTCTTTGTTATGTTAGTTCTACGGAGAGATCGAGAGAGAATGTTAAAGATATCAGAGTTTAAATGAAGATTGTACGAAATATTTCTGGATTCAAATTGAATGTATATTTTTGAACTTATTTATTGTAAAGAAATATATTCCACTTAAATGATTCTGTAGGTCGGTAATTTTTATTTCATAAAAATGCTTCCTAATTTTATATTTATTACTATATATTATAGTGATTTTAATTTACTGTACCTTATAGATTTAGTTACAGTGCAAAATTTTTGCACTCTAAAATGGTATATAATTTTACAGAGATGTTTTATATTTTAGTTTTATTTTGTACGTTAATGCATTTGCTACGTGAAATTTGCTACTGTGAAATTTATAAATGATGTATTAACTTACAAAGGCATACTTTAACCAAAGTTATATAAAATAAAATTTGTAGTAGATGTGAAGAAAAAATGGGAGAGTACGTAGTACACAAAGGCCTAATATTAGAAAAAAAATATATAAATAAAAAACTGTATGGTTTTGATAGGAAAGAATCGTTGATAGAGAATCTCCTGTCACAACTAAACGGTGTATATATTTATTTAATAAACAGAGTAAAGCGCAATGTTGTAACCGAAAAAAAGCACTTTGTGGCTTTTAAAAAATAAAAATTGGTGATTATTATTGCTGTGTAGCCATTTTTTTACTAACAGTCAAAGTTACTAACAATTTATCCTAACAACGAATTATTTTCAGACAGTAAATCGAAAATGCATATCATTTATAAACTTTTTGGCAAACTCTAAATTCTTTTGTGCCTTATAATATTTTATACCCTGTTCCTAGAATTCTTAAACTAGCAGTTTTATAATTTCGTTGTTGATACGTTGCATTTCAAACGTTTTTTTTTCTCTTAAATAATAGTAATAATAATAATAGTTAACAGTTTATTTGCAGTATTTCAACACATTATATTACAATAAGTCATAAATATCTTATGATCCAAAGACATTATTTTAACAAATACAACCAAAGGGGATCAAAAGACATTAATACCAATAGAAATTTTGATCCCGGAAGACAAATAAAGGTACTAAATTCAACGTAAAAAACTCCAATTACCATAAAAAACATTTCTATAAAAAGAGGAAATATTCATATGTTACTTAACTAAAAACAACTTAAAAAAAAGAAAAATACGAAATTTTACATCTAAAAAAAAATTAAGATATAGATTTACTCCTTAATAAGCAAAAAACTTCTTAAAATTTGACAGCTTAGGGCATTTTAAAAAGGGCGGAATTTTATTAAATTACGAATAGATATTAAATATAAAAACCTTTCGTAGAGAGCGATTCTATGAGGTGGAGGGGAGAGCAACCCCTGAAATATGAAATTCATCGTATGAACATTCAAATGGAATTTTATTTTATTATAAAGATACGGGGGATGTTTCAATAATATAATGGAATGATAAAAAAAACTGCTTGTAACCTTCGTCGAGACTCCATATCAAGCCACCTCGCTGGGCTGAGTCTATGAGAAACTGGTTCAATTTTTTTTTAACCTCTGGACTTCTTGAATACGACCAACATCTATTTTGGTTAGGAAAGCCCCATAAACAATTTTAATATTACTTACAATTTCCTTTTTATTTTTGCCAAAAATAAGAATTTGTGATTTCTTAGCATTTACAGATAATTGATGCTGATTCGAATATTGGACTGTGTTCAACGGAATGAATACAATAACTGGCTATCATCCGCATATAGATAAGGCGTACAAAATTTTAGGCGGTTGACAACATTAAATGTAGAAATACAAAAAAAGTACAGGTCCCAGAACAGAAGGTAGTCCAAAATGCATTCTGTCCATTTCGGAAATTCCCATGGTGGTCTCCACAAATTGATACCGCTATTAATTGAATAGAATTTTTTGAAAAATTAATATGCTGCAAGATTGAAAATACCATTCATGACTAATTATATCAAAAGCCATTGGATAATTCAAGAGTAATAAAGAAGAATCTATATTTTTTATAATCTCATCAACAAAAATAATAGCCAAACCTTTATAGAAAGCAAATTAACACCATCAGATTTTTTCCAGGAAAAAAGAATGATATAATTTTGTAAAATCACCAATAATCATAGGAAATTTGAACAAAATCATCAAATGCCTTTTTGAGAAAATCATATTTTCTTAGACGAAAAGAAAAACAAGATAAAATTAATAAAATATGAAGGAAATAGACGCCAAGCAACAGGAACTATCTCACTATACTGTCTTCCAAAGCTCTAGCATTCAATATAAATAAGATTAAGGTTCCATATGATACCACTTTTTATAGTTTTCAGTAGGAAAGATACATGTTTTTATAAAGCATATAACAAATTTAAATTTATGTAGATAGCCTGATTACCTTGCCCATTTTTAGCTATTAGGTTTCCTCCATTTCTGAATGTCACGCTGCGCCCTGTTTTTAAGATTCAACTATCTGCATAAATTTTAAAAAACTCCTGACTAAATGTATATAATAGAATGTAACAATGAAAAGCATGTTGACATGAAACAATATTGACTAGCTATTAGTTTCAACAAATTTACGCTTGGATTTTTTTTTCGTAATTAATTTTTACTTAATCCCAGAACTTCAACATTTAAATTAATTCTCAGAGGATAAAATTTTTAGGCTAGGTTGTCATATTTATCGCAGCAGCGCTTTCAATACGTAGCTATAATTTTTTCATGACCGAATACAAATAAATATATCAAAACTTGACTGAAATTTACATAGTGTTAAAAAAAAATTCATAAAGCAAAAATACTACTTATTTCTAAAAATTTGTTATGTGTTCAAGATAACAAAAAATAAGTTGGTTAATTAGCGCTTGAAATGCAACGTAACCCATTCTTTTTTATTTTAAAATTTAACTTTGACGCTCTGAAACTACTGTTTCTTTGACCAAAAAACTCTAAATCATAAAGAAAAGTACAAAGGGTATGTGACTGACAGTAAAATAGAACCGATTCTAGTTTTGGTACATAAGAAAACGTACTAGCAGATGTAAGTGTGCGCCTAACTACTTTATTCCGCCTATGGTGGTGGTCAAAAGGTAGAAACTTTGCATCTTCTTTTCTATTTGACTATTTATATCAATAAAGGGAAAAAGTAGAATTTGAAAAATACTTTTTTAAATTTTCGTTGTTTTGTATGGAAAACAAGCAGTCTTGGAAAAAATTACCAGGATTAAAGTAAAAAAGAAAATATAGGAAGGTAAACTTCAATAAAATATGTAGTTACCATGTTAATAAACACTGAAAAACAAGCTTTTAAACTATATATTTTTTAGCTGCGAAACTAAGAAGAATATGGGTGATAAAGAAAATGACACTTCAAAAATACTCGAACAAAGATGTTTGAATTTTCCTTGCAATATAAAATATAAATAACGGCAATGGCAATGTTGTATATTGCTTTAGAGTAACTTTTGTAACAAAAAAGTTTCTGTCATTTTGGCCATCACTGTACAATCATAGTACATAGAGCATATTCTCTAAATGTAGTTACTCGCTGTAAATGTGTTTTGTTTAAACAAAATAAAAATAAGACACGTATTACTGTGTATTAATAAATGTATCTGCAACATTCCTTAATTTATGTCAATTTTTGTGGATAAATAATAATTTACGGTGTCACTTCTAGAAAAAAAAAACATGTCAATGAGGTCATAAATTTTGTAGTTGGTGTGTGAGTTTTTTGAAAACCAAAATTTTGAGACTGAGCTAGATAAGGTACACAAAATTATGACCTTGTCGACAAATTGTATTTCTGTCTGGGAAAAAGTTGTACCAGTAGTTTTACAAAGGAGTAATTCACGGCAATATTGTGTTCGATTAATTTTCGTAACTGATTAAAAAATTACAACTACAGCCCCATTTTACATATTACTCTTAAATAATATAATAAATAGCTAACAGATGGTGTGGTTTCAGCTGGTAACCAAAAACCATTACTCGTCCGATGACACATGATTACAGTCAACAAGGGCAATCACAACACCCAATATAAGTACTGAAACTGCTTGATCGAGAATTAACTTCTAAATTGCTGATACATTTCAAAACTCTTCTATTCAAAAAGACATTAAAATTGCTTCAAAATAACTGGTGTTCAAACATGAAAGGGTAAATAAAAAATGTAACGTTTATGTTATCTTCACCATTTTGTCGACATTCGGCATCAACTATAAATAGTTCAAATATTAAATAATCGGTGGATTTATATATAATAAATTTGTTTCAACCTTGAATCACAAACAGATTTTCAACAGTTTAAAAGTCGTTCTCAACGCGCATGTCTGTATGATCAATTTATGTATATGATTACAACAGCTGACAACTTTATATGAAGTTTGGGAATTGTAACATTACCTTACTAAAATAAGTGTAAATTTCTCTCTTGCTAATAACAGTTTTATTCAATGGACAAACATGTTTATATACTCAAAGTACAAAGATAACACGTCGAATTGACAGACAAATGACATAAAAATGACTTCAATCATATGATAGAGTTCAAAATTTCTCCAAATCAGTAAATTATAGTTGTGTGTCGTACTAGCCCAAAGTGGCTGAATTTATATTATGTATTTATTCACTATCTTTAATTGGAATAATTTTATATAAAATTGTGTAAGAAATTTAAAATCCGATCCTGATTTTATACAAATGAGATACTAAATGAATAAAGTTATATAAATTATGTCATTTCTAAGCTAATTCAGTATTTTGACTATAACAGAAATGGCAGTTTTGGCACTTTAGTTGGTTATGGGTTATGTTACAATCAAAGAAACAACAACACATGCGCCAGATGAAAAGTTGAAAGATAATTCGCAAACCGTTCAAACAGATTTGAATCTTGAGTAAAACAGAAAACTGATTCTTTACTAATCGTTAATAACTTTGATTGGACCGGGCTTAATTTACTACGCAAAATCTTTACAATAAGACAGTGTTTTTGACGCGTGTTGAAACAACTCTAAAATTTATGTAACCGTACAACCTTTGATTTTATAATTTCTATATCTACAAAATAAATTTGTATATGCTTTTTGGAATTTCCAGTTCTAATTTTTATCAAGAATTTAGAGATATAAAATGACGATAATCGCGACACAAAGGAATATTGCATTTTGGTGAGATTTATTTATTATGAGGATGTAAAAGACAAACAGACAACCAACCGATAACCTAATCTTGTCGTTTCACACTGTAATATATTTTACGTAAATATACAGGTAGAATAATAAGTTTAAAATGAACAATAGACCAGCTTGTCTACTGGTACCTTGCTGCCTTCCCGACAAAATTTTCACGCTGTATAGTTTTGGGCTTAAAAACCGGAACATATTGTAGATGTTAGTACAATAAAGGTTAGGTTCATAAAATTTAACTTTTGAATATTTTCGTACTGAATTTTTACTTTCACGTGATCAAGTACTTGTTTTAACAGAATAAACAAATCTCGGTCAAGAACTGATAACAAAATTATTGGAAAATCTAACCTGAACTAGATTTAATTAGTAAAATGTGTTTTCATGTAATTTATTTTTTACACATCCCGAGAATAAACATACGAAATGGATTTTTGAATTCAGTATATAAATTAAGAAAGGGTGTCCAGCGCCTCGTACTAAAAAAAATATTTCCATGTTTTCCTGATGACTTTGGGAAATTTTCCAGATTTTTTTTAAATACGGTACAACAAGAACTCAATAAAAGTTATGATATAAATTTCTTCTTTGAATCTTCAACAATTATATTTTTTCATACAAAACAATTAAAATTTGGGATTGAATCGTTTTTCAATATTCAATATAAATAATAAAAACTTTTTCAATTCAAAAAATGTCTGTTCAGTTTCTGCTGTTTTTATCCATAAGCTTCTTCTGTTCAACTGTAACTCGTATTTTTATTTTTTACTCATTTTGGATATATTCCTCGTTTCGTTTTTCTTGCTTTTACTTTTCAGCATCAGTCTGACACCGACCATGAGCCATTTTTATATGCATGAGTAAGTTTTTATCAACATGTTTCCACAATACATTCTTAATTGAGCGAAAATCCATATTAAGAGCTCCATTGGCATACGACAAAATCATAATAATTTTTATTAAGCTAAATAATCCGGTGTATTTTTCAATACCAAACATTTCAATAGTGAACGATTTCAATATCTCCTAAGCTTCTTATAAGCTAATGATTTTTCTAAACTATTTTTCAATTAAATCAGCTTTACTAGCCTGTAAAAGATCATTTTCCGACAAACCAAGATTATGGAAAGACGTGATTCGGCTATTTGAGTTAGGAAGTCTAACGCCGGGTGAAGACAACCGATTTGAAGAAAACCGTTTTAGTTGCCATCTATCGGATTGGAGAATAGCTAGTAGAGTTTCAGCACGCATCAATTTTACCGTATGCTATATATTGGTACGTAAACGTTATTTATTATAGAAGTTGCAGCCATTTGAAAGTATAAACTATTCTCTACATGATGACGGGAATAACGTTAACTTGTAGAAGTCTAAAAACTCCAGGTTTGTAAAAAAATTCCCTAATAATCCCAAGTTTTATGATGAAAAAACATTCAACAATAATTCCAAGATTTTCCATAATTCTGGACACCCTGAAAGGTGTACATATCTATACTTATAAACGGTGTTGTGCTGACTGACTGACTGACTTGACATATCAACGCACGGCTCAAATTATTGAAAATAAAATCGTGAAATTTTGGGAATAGGTTAGCCACTCCATGTAGACACCCACTACGAAAGGATTTTTCAAAATTTTCATTCCAAAAGGGTGAAAAGGGATAAAATGATAAATTTATCGATATCTCCTTATATAGAGATATGGATTATTTTGATTTCAAAAGATAGCTCATAATATCTAAAAACTAATTTCTTGATTTTTTGATTTACGCATTTAAAATGAGGTAATGAGAAATGGAGTAATGAGAAATGGGGTAAGACGTCGGTTTTCCGATTGATCATTAAAAAGTTATTTTCTCTGGAAAAAATCACGATACAAACATGAATTTTGGCTTTATATATTCTGCATACGATTACCTAAAAAGTAATTTCTGCAGTTTTTGAAATCCATTGCATATATTTTGTTCAAACTTCATTAGTAAGTGCGCTAATTTGCAAAAATAGCATAAAATTTATTTTACATTGAGATCATAAATAGAAGCAATATATTAGTGAAAAAATTAATTAATTACACCATCCCTGCTGGCGAAACCGCGACGGGTAACTACTAGTTTAACAAAGATGCCCATACTTTGAAATAATAATATACATAAGTTCATATAATGAATTCAGAAAAGTCGTTACGGAATACAAGAGCTTTGAAATGTCTCAGAGTCTGCGCCTGTGCTTGAGCTAAGAAAATAAATTTAAAAAAAAATAGTTTCTCCTAAAATCCAAATTAAATTTCGGGTCCCGTGTCTACAAATTTTAAAGAATTAAATTTCAAAATTATTTGCAAGAAGACACAATATACGTCAAAACCTTGATCTGATATTTGATTACTACCAGACATTATTTCAAAATTTTATACCTATGCACAACTACTGGTATAATTTTTTACGAATAGGTACTTTATTATGACACCAAACAAAAACTAAGCTCAACAGAAAATATACATTTTTTTAAAAGAAAAATCACCTGTTTTCTGATATATATTGAAGTGCTGATACGTCAAGTTTTTTATATCGTAAGTACTACAAAAATCATCGAATTTTATACTATACAGAAATACATAAGTTGATAAGGAAAAATAATTTTAGATGCCTAGGCCCTTAAATTTATCAATTTTTTCCTTTCGCAAAAAAAAACAATATACAAGTGTTGTTTTATTTAAAGAACACTTACTTAGACTAATTAAAAAAAAATACAAGCGTACTAAGATAAACTGGCCAGTACCGGCTCTGTGACTGTTTAGACAGGTAGTACCAAAAGGCGGCAAGACTTTTCTCCACTTCCACATTGTTTCTCAATTTTTACATCAGGTAATGGCCGTCGTAATTCTATTACTCTAAGTTTTTCTTTTAAAGAAAGTGCACTAAAAGAGTTCATTAGAAACTAACTTTGTTCATAGTCATAGTGGCTAATGAAACGACTTTTGGTAACCAAAGAAAAACACATACCGATGCAGAAAAAAAATATTACGTAAATATCTCGCTACATAAAACGTAAATAAAACTAAATTTGAAATAAAATATTTTTTAGAGCCGCCAAAACTAACATCACTTCTGACCCGGCATGATTTTTATTAGATTTATTTAAAACCTTAGCCTAAATTTCGGAAAATATTAACACATAAGTTCATCTTTTTCGCTCACATATAAATCCCGTTAAATCTTCGTCTTTCCTATGTGCCGTATGAATAAACGGCACAATCCTACGACGTGTGGCTATAAAATAACAAGACTATTGTTGTATAACATTTTATTTTAAATTTATATATACATCTTTAATATACACCCCTTCTGTTTCCCTACAACGCGCTTGTTCAAGGGATGGTAAACATTCACTGTCATGCACTTCTTTTAATAAAAGGTAAGTTTCGTTGCTCTATTATTTCACTAATAATTTTTTCGCAAAAAAAAACAGCTCTTATTCAACTAATATGTCTACAGACACGGGAGGCGCCGCATTAGAAAGAGAAGGCTTTACGCTACATCAGCTATCGATGGTTCAACTTCTGTAGAAGCATCAGTCTCGGTATTTTATAACCATACGTCGTATATTGCCGATTAGAAACAATCGGCACGTTTTAAGCTGTGGCTCTGTTATCAGATGTCCAAGCCATATGGAGAAGGGAAAAGTATTCAGAAAAGTTAAAAGTAAAAATAATAAAAATATCTGAACTAAAAACACATGAACTATTGGGCCTGGTCCCGACTTGGTAATGGCAGTACCTACACTAATTTCGTTTTGAATATTGTGAATAATCATTTTACATTTCTCAATACTCAGACTGCTTTACCATAATACCCGATTGAAACAGATATTTAAGGTTTATATTCAGGTTCCAGCACATCATAATATACAGAAAAAGAGATTTCTTTAAAAAAAAAATATTTTTGGGGAAATACAGATTTACAATTTTTATTTCGAAAAGTTGCATTTATTGCTTTGTAATACGTAGGCGGTTAATTTAGGAATTAAAAAATGTTGCTCCATACAAAATGTATTAGGTGTCAAGCGTAAATATGTATGTGCATAAAAATTAGAGTAGAAACAATCGTTGTACGAGTTACTAATTGTAAGGCCGTGTTGTAAAAGTAGCGTCAATAGTTCTAGAATACATATAACGGTGAAAATCGAAAGGATGGAATCAATGAAATCTTAGAAAAAAAGAGGGATTAAAGGAAATTACATATTTTACATTCAATACCCCCCTGCTTGCAAAAATATAGAAAATATATCTTTCTTTAAACTGTAGTGTAATGACATACAAAATGAAAGCAAGCTCTCATACTGTTTGCTATCATGTTAACAAATATATATATATATATATATATATATATATATATATATATATATATATATATATATATATATATATATATATGAGGAGTTTTTCATAGAAGTTTTATGAAGGCAATTAATTTTCTTATGTATGTGAAAATGGCTTCAAAAAGTGTGCATTATTATAAATGCAATTTTACAACTCCAATTTTTTTTAAGATCACTAGAAAAATTGTTGATTTGGCATTAATGCTCACCAACACAAAATATTTCGTGTCTGAAAGTTCTTATCAAATATTAACTAAACTAAGCCAGAGCTCTGTATACAACAATGTTCATTGAAAATAAAAAATTATCTAAACATGTCTTGATATAACCTGGTTGTTGGGATGGCGGCTGAAAATTGACGCTACTTTTCGCACTCTATCTATAGCTCAGTATAAATTTCAAAGTAACAAATATTAAGACTTATAACCTCATTTATTTGCATCATAAGACTATACACAAGAATATTTAAGAAATTTGTACCATATATATTTTTGAACCTTTGAGTTATTAAATTAAAAATACTATATTAAAACCCATAACGATAATATAAAACACATACAATAATACTTTTATATTGTGGCAACATAGACGCAAGAGAAATTGATATTACTTTATATAGACTGCGAAACCTATAGTAGCAAGTTGGCTCACGCTTAAGAGACGGAACGTTTTCGAGGAACAGGGCCTCTCGTTCTAATGGCTGAGCTAAGCACGATACTGCAAATGTCATTGGATACTCCTGTCACCTGACCGAAATTAGAAAGAAAAGTCCTGCTCCTCGACAACGATCTATCTTTTTTTAACCGTTAGCCAACTTTATTCTATAGGATCCGCGGTCTATATTAAAGTAATATTAATTTCTCTTACGTCTATGGGTCATAACGAATATAACCTCAAAACAGCGACATTGACACAGATCAACTGATAGCGACCATGTTCCGTTATTTACACGACAATTGTTCCAAGATAAAACAAGCTTGAAGATTGACAATCAATCAAATGTATTTTGTCATCTGTCGAAAAAGAACCCGAGAAAATGTAGAGCATACATGGCAACATACGAGACAAATTATTAATATTAAAACATATATATTTCTACTCTTATGGAATTATAATTTATAATAAACTGTTATTGTCGAATATTTTTTACTAGATGAGAATTATTATGAAAGTCTTAAGCTCAACCAGACAGTGACATTTTAGTCCATGTATCATAAACAAAGACAGATTTTATTGCCGTTTTCAAGTCGTGGTTCTAAACGGTATTTATTACTTAAATTTAAGCTAGTTTGGTTTCCTTTGGATCACTCTCTTTTATCATCACCAAAGAGTTCTTTAATACCCCACCATTTAACACTGCAAATACCGCTTAATGTCATACTAAGAGTCACAGTTATTGTATATTTTTGATTTTTTTCTTATAGTGATTTAATTTGTACGAGTTATTTTACATGCTAAGGTCCATATACCCAACTATTAGTTGGCAACCGACAAAAAATTATTATTTAGTTTAATTTCAAACACAGGTTGTTGAAATTTCAGCATTCAGTTATTCATTCTTTGACTCAAGAAGGGAATATGTCGTAGAAGTTTAACCAACATTTAGATACTGTATAAGGGAACTCTTCGCCTTCATATTTCATCTTAAAAGGATGAGTAAAACAATCTCGTTTAGGACTATCTTCTATGATACAGAAATGTCAGTAAATTGGAAGAAAATAACGAGAAATACTAATAAATGTTTTGGATGTACTACTCATTTTACAATTCATACCAGTAACTTTTAGATCTTACCATGTATATTTTGTTTTTCGTGTTTTCAAAATGGATAAATACCTAATTAACAATTAAACAACTGAAAGAAAATCAAGGGTAAGACTGCGGTTAAAAATTAATTTACATTTTAAAACAATGTTCGTTTTACTGTTAAAAAAATTAAAGTTAGATTTTAAAAGACAAAATTCTTACAGTATTTTTTCCCACAATATTATAAAATGGGGTTATAAGTCTGTCTAATTTTTCATCCTTTAACGCGAAACTCAATGTAGCAGCCAGTGTATGTGCCTTGTTACTTGTTACCCAACTAATATTTGTGATAACTGAGTACCTACCACCTCATGTTAGATGATTTCAAATAAAATACTTTCTGCATCTGTGA
Source organism: Diaprepes abbreviatus (assembly GCA_034092305.1). Lineage (NCBI taxonomy): Eukaryota > Metazoa > Arthropoda > Insecta > Coleoptera > Curculionidae > Diaprepes > Diaprepes abbreviatus. Next base: position 16,504,726 of record JASJET010000200.1, on the reverse strand, counting down.
ACAATATTTTTGTGTTTTATTTACCCCCGCCAACACCCACATTCACCCTAATTTTTAAAAATGAAAGTTTTTAACAATAAAATTTTAAATTACTGGGTCAGCAAGAAAGTATTTTTAGTTGTCATACATAGAGAGCATTGTAATTGTTTTGAAGGATTGTCAGTGTGATGGTCCTTTCCTTTCGACATTTGATATAATTGAATATAATTTTGTTTGTAACAGTTAGTTACAACGAACATTTTCGACATATTTTACTTTTTTTATTTCTGTCAAGGAAAGAAAGCTGCTGAAGCTCACAAAAACATATGTGAAGTTTATGATATAAATTGCATAAAATAACGCACGTGTCAGAATTGGTTTAAAAAATTCTGTTCTAGATATTTTTCACTGAGAGATGACCAACGTTCTGGTCGACCTACTGAAACTTATGATCACCAAATCGAAGCTATAATTGAAGAGAATCGTAATATAATTGTTCCAGAGGTTATAGAGAGGTTAAATGTATTGCACACAACCATTGGAAATCACCTAAAATGTCTTGGACTCGCTAAGAAGCTCGATATTTGGATTCCTCATGAATTAAAAGAGATTCACTTAACACAACCAATCAATATTTGACATATGCATCTCACACGCAATGGAACAGACCTTGGTGATGAAAAATGGGTCATCTACAGTAACATCATTCGAAAAGGATCATAGTCCGAGCATTATAAACCAACACAAACCACATCTAAAGCTAAATTGCATTCAAAAAATGTCATGCTGTCAATTTGGTGGGACTACAAATGTGTTGTGTATTTTGAGCTGCTTCCAAGACACTGGACGATTAATTCAGATGTTTACTATTAACAACTAATGAAATTGGATAAAGCAATCAAATCGCAAAGAAATTATGTTCCATCATGATAACGCAATGCCTCATTAGAAATTAGTAACTCGTGGAAAATTATTGACGCTTGGTTAGGAAATGATGTCACATGCTCCATACAGCCCTGACCTAATACAATCTGATTACCATTTATTTCGAAGTTTGCAAAACTCTTTGAAACATAAAACTTTCACAAATGATTAAATCGCACTTGGTTTAGTTTTTTGCTGATAAGGATCAAAATTTCTACGAGGGCGGAATAATGAATCTACAAGAAAAATTGTAAAAGGTCATTGAATAAAATGAAAAATATATAATTGATTAATTTTGTAAAAACAATGAGTTTTATTTCGCACTACAAAACCGAAATTACTTTTTTGCCGAAATGATATTATTGCGGATTTCCACAACTAACTCCATCTTATGAGTGATTTTTGAGCTGGCAAAAAGGTTTTTGGATTGATCATTGTATAAAATACTTTGAAAAAGAATAAAACCATTTAAAATGATAAATATTTGTTTTGTTTGTTATTCCCGAAATATAAACGACTACCTACGAACATTTACTATCTTCTGCAGTCGAAATAACTAGTGACTGAACTTGAATATCCAATATTTTTCTACCCCACAAGTCCAGGCAAATTATCGCCATGTGTTCTACTGCTTTCCTCCAGTAGTCCCCTGTAATATGTGCTAGAGATTATTTTCAAATTTCTTCTAGCTGATGTGAATTGGTCCCATCACCAACATGCTTTTCAAGAAACGACTTTCCACCTACAGCGTGGGATAATAGCAAAACCAGTACCATGTTTTTGAATAATCTTAATATATCAGGAGATAGATTCCCACTTTCCTGGATCAACCAATGAAATATGAACCTTTTTTTTTCCCGAAGAATTTGACTGTTTATTTAGTGTTCAAGTAAGATAAGATGCATTGCTAAGCGCAATTAGCAATGGTTCATCCGGTTCAAAAAACTTACAATCCGTGTTGTCATAGTAGTCCCTCTTTGATTTAGAAAAAAAAATTAAACTCGCTCTCTCTATGAAACCAGTATTTCAAACAGCATTTAATTATCTTACCCCACACCGCAACATTTTTTTCGATTCACTGATGTGCCGACTGATCTTCCAATGATTTTGACCCACATCAATTCGAAAATACCCAAGATTCATCTGAAAAGTAACTCTTCTAAATTCTGATACCAAATTTTCGAAATATATATTTAAAAATTTGACTTGTTCGTTTGCAATTCCTTTCTTTGTTTTAAAACTTCTTTCTTTTAGAACTGGAACCACTATATTAATTTTTGATGCAAATAACTCGTACTTAACAGTCCTCACAACCATTTTTTTATGTTCCTCTAAAATTTCAGTTTTCATTTCCCTTAAAAGTCGTTGTGTTTTCTTCATTGGTATACTTCTGTGTCTGGGGATGCAATAAACGTGCAAACCGATTTTTGTTCCACATGTCACAATTGTTTTATAATTTATGACTTTCTAAAAAATGTATTAACCTTTCCATTAATTTTACAAAGTATATTACACAGGAAAGCTGACGTGCACATTTTTATAACCTCTGGTACCTATATATGCTTCTCTCTCTGGTTCATCAATAATCAATAAGCTCACCGCAATTATACTACGAATATTTTTATAATGATATTGTCACTATGACTTGAGTAAAACAGCACTAGATTAGTTTATCGCTGATAAATTCATAACCCTACCAGTCAAATGAAAGGCGACTATAGTTGATAATATACAATAATAGTGTGAATTAGTTTACCAAGAAACAGAAGAAATATCAGATCTTGACGTTGACGTTGCGTTCTCTACAATTAGAGGTTTTAATGTCACTAAATTGATTTCACTTATTTTTTGGATACAAGCCACTTTATATTACATATTATATTAGATACATGCAATGCAAGTTAAAAAAAAACAGTAAAAACTTACCTTATAGTAAACATCAGGAACATATTGTTTATCAGAAGATTCGCGAACATAACCTAACTCTGGAACATCTTTAGTTGGCACCAGACAATTGTCTCTCACTAATGCCATGCACTGATTGGACACTTCGTAACCTTCCATGTGAACTTGATTTATTTTATCACCTACAGAAAGAAAAACTCAATAGTCACACCAGATCATATATTATAAACGTTATTTTATAAATTAGTAAAAAAAAATAGAAAATATTTTCTTTGTATCTCTAAAAATAAAGGTAGTTATTTTTTAAATTTCTCTAATCTCTGAACAACCCGTATATGAATCCACACAATTTGATGTTCTTTTGCACTCTTCTAAAGTCAAGAAAATATTTCGGCAACATATTGTTAAGGCATAACGCCACTCCAGAATTTTAAAATTAAACCCTCGAATTCACTAACATGGTCTAACCCTAAAACGGTTCCAAATAGACAGTGTTTAAACTGACAAGAGCAACAATAAGCCAAGCAAGTTTCAAACCCTAAAAATACAAGCATAAAAAAATAATTTTCTTCTATTACAAAATCGGCAAAAATGGAGAATTTTATTTATTTTCGGAATCTAACTATTTCTCTCATATATTTCAAAGCTTTATCACTAGATTCTTATCCTTAATTCCCCTATATAAGCGTTTATTTGTTGACATATGTAATATAAATTATGACAATCTCATAAGCAAAACAAAATTGGTCTACTAAAAGATCTATTTTTCATGGCAACTAGATCGGGTTTAAGTCTTAAACTTCTTAGGAAATCTGGCTGTTAGATTTTATTTCTTGGCTTAAAACGTGCTTTCGGATGTCAGGAGTGTGAGGTTAATAGTTTATAGCTGGAAGATCAAACGTAATGCAGCATAAAAAGTGCCTGTCTGGTGTTGACTCCTGGTACACCTAGCCAAGAGCGAAAGCTACCGACACTTTCTCTGCCTACATAAATAAACATCACATGTCAAAAGTTTTTAAAAATGACAGTGTACAAAGAACTGTCGAGAGATAGTTTATTGAAACGCCATATAGGTGGCAACAAGAAGAATAATAACGAGGGGTTCCACTCTGTCGTGTGGTCCATGGCTCCAAATGCTGTGACCAGTGACAAAAATGTGCTTGATGCAGCTGGAAATCTTGCTCTTTGCACATTCAATGATGAGCTACAAAGCATAATGCTAATTATGAACGCTATGAATATGACGATCGGAGAAAATTGCTACAATTTTGCTCACCAAGAGACCATAATGAACCTCCATTCTGCCAGGAATGAAGATGAAAAGGAACATATAAATTCAGAAGATCAAATGTATGGTGCTGACATCACTAATTGAACGTATGTATATTGAATACTTTTTATGTCGAAAGACAAAACTTTAAATGTTTTTCTTGAAACTGCATTGTTTCAACTTGGCAATTTTGTGTAAAATCTTTCATCACTTTTGGATATTTTTTTCAAATGCTCACCAAATTAACAATTTTGAATTCCATCAATTTTCCATACGTACTTCCCTAGATTCAGCGAAAAAAATAATCGCCAATGTCACTGTCCACATAGAAGAGGTTTACTTCGTCGATGCTTAAAGGTATTAATAATTATATCATTTTCTCTCAGCCGAAGTTCACTGAAGCAAGCAATATCAATGCTATGTTTGTCCAAAATCACTTCAAGATCATCAGTCTTATTTAGTACACCTTGCATATTAAAGTGCATTACAGTCGGTGATCCCTCATTTCGTTTCGCGTCCATTTTATTAAGTATATATGTATCACCGTGGCATACATTGCTAATTTCTGGCTATATAACATCTTCCACGAAAAAACCAGCTGTTTATATCTTGACTCACTGGTACTGTAATTGCTGATTCGACCGAGGTTATAAGTTCCGTCAAAGTGTTAGATATTGTTATAGTTCTGTCTACAGCTTCTTTATCACATATACTGCGGTTACGCAGATTACTAATAAGCCACAATCGCCAAGGTTTACTGCTTTCGAGTATTAAAATCTCAACAACTCCAGTTAGTTGGAGAAAATTCACGGTGGGTGTAGTGACTATTCCAACAATTTTTTCCCGGATAATTGAAGAGCAAATTGCGTTAGGTATTGGGTTTGGACCCATTATGTTATTTATACCATTGGATAGAAAAATTTTTCCTTTATCCATTTCTGCAATAAATAAGGGGTTTTCTTTTTAAAAAAATCAACCTTGAAGATCATGGTGAAGGTCAAGATCACCGTAAAATGGGTCGTTCAATTTCCTAAAACTTTTGTATCAGTAGTTTTTCTGTATGTTTTTGAGTTATGCGACCGTTCCGGTACTTGAATGCGATGCTCTATATAAGGTTTAAAATGCGATGCTCTATGTAAGGTTTAATACCTTTCTTGGGTGATAAGACCAGCTTTTTATCATCTCCACCGATCTATCCTTAAATACTTAATAATTGACACTGACACATGACATTCAATAAAATATTCAAATTTTTTCCATATTTAGAAACACAAAGGCTCAAGGTGAAATGAAGAAATATTTCATCCTCAGTATTTCATTAGATTTAAAACAATCTGTATACATCTCTTCTTAATATAATAATCTTACCTCTAAATAAATTTAACCTACCTGTAACACAAACTGTAACAAACTTGGAACCAAATGTACCACTTGATGCATATTTGCATGCATTCGGATATAAATTCTGGAAATGACCTGCCATTATGCATTCCTAAAAGCAAAATTTAAATTATACTACAAAAAACCATATCTAAAACAATTAAGTTTACCTGCGCCGATAGAAAATGTGACTCAACATTCCTAGTGTGTTTTACAGTGCCCTGTTTGACATCTTCGGGCAACAAGTCGGTGAAGATCCAGCCAACTCTTCTCAAACCTAAAGCAGTTGCAATTTGGTTGACTACAGCCTCTTTTTCATCCTGAAGAAGACGAATAGAATCTCGAGAACTTTCCTGAGGTGGTTCGTAAATTGCTACTACATTCGCTCTAATACCTGAGAATAAAAAATATTTTTATGATAAATTACACATTATACATTTATAAACTGCTTTTTTAAGTTATTTTCTTAATGAATGTTGTCAATAGACGAAGCGGGACTTAAAATAGTTTAAAATAAACTAGGGACACTATTATAAAAATGCAAAATAACAATAATTTACGAGTAAATGTTGCCCAAATAAATACATTAGTTTCACTGCCTGGCAGGTTTCAGTATATTTCACGCCAGATGTTCAGAATGAGGTTTTAAAAGCCATATAAAGGTTAAGAAATATAAAGTTTATTGTTCAACGGAGTATAAAGAAACAGCATTAACTAAAGAATCACCTCTAACAAAGACCACCAATGAGATTGAAAGGTTCAAAAACGAAACTCACTATTTAAACTACCGACGTTCAAATCAAAGTTATAAGTTGGAAACCTTGCAGCTTATCAAAGAATGAAATTTGTTTGCTTCAGAAAGAAACTGTTAAACTAAAAACATATATAGAGATGGATTTCATTATCAGAACAACCAAGCATTTTAATGTTAAAGCGTGTCTGACATTATTTGTCTGCCGTGTGACGCCTGAAATGGAGTGTAGGAGCGCTAGTCACTTCAATATGAAGTGTGAACCAAGTCACTTAAGAGAAACACAAAAAACAAAAATTCCTGTTAACACAGATTTCCCGCGACACACTTAAATTAAAATTTATTGATAGATGGAATGTGCTCTCTGTTTAAATAGTTTTTTAAGGATGTGGACATGCATATTACCAGCTTAAGGCAACTTATATTTAATATAGAACATAAACATTTCTTTTGTTCTAGCTCAGGCATAATATAGAGTATGCTTGTATGTATAATGTACCCGTAATTTTAATATAATATTTTCACCGCATAGTTATTTATTTATTTATTTAAACAGTATCTACAGATTGAGCCCTTTACAGATACCGATCTTAATATATATTCACAGTATATTAAAATTGCATTATACAAACTAACAGAGCCTCTATCATGTCTGAATGAAAAAAAGGCTATGCTCCAAAATCGATACAAATTGCCTTTATTACAGATGGTATGTGTAACAAGCCCAAGCTGTAGATACTATTTAAAGAAATAATTTATTAGGAATTATAGCATGCTTATGCATAATACCGGGCATGTGGCAAAATAGTACAGCAATATCTTCAACAGGTCAAAATTGAACACTATTAGGCACATATGGAATACTGCAGAGCGGCGACTATAACTGCCCGACCCCCCAAACACATTGGATTATCTTTTTTTGATAATGATCCATATCGGGGACCAAAGGATCAGAATCAAATATTCACATTACATGGACATTCAATTTTTTAAAACTAACTTCAAGAAGCTAAATATATACTGAAAACTTTGATAATGACTGAAAATTTAATTTACAGAATTATCCGTTAATTTTAGACTGCAGTGTATTTTATTTTGATAGGATTGATCAATTGCTTGACTCTCAGTTCTCTTATTCAATGAGTCATTTCCCTAAAAAAGGCCATACGATCTTTAACAAATGACACTTTAATGGATTTCACGTTTCTAAAAAATGTATAGACGTTGATAATACATTAGGGAATCTAAAAAATAATATATCTTCGAACATACCCTTGTAGAATTAGCATAACGTCAGAACTAGGGCCCGGTTTTTGAACGCTGAGTAACGTAATAATATTTTTATTTATATTTGAAAAAGTGTTGATAAACAGTAGATATTTAATTTCTTGGTACACACATACCGATTTTATACTATTCTTTTCTACTTGCTTCGTATAAACGAGTATCATATGATAATGGGTACGTCAATTCTGAATACATAAAGTGTGAATATATGGTTGCCTAAATTATTCTTATTGTTATTTTCAATATGAAAACAATATTTACCCAAAAAAACAAGTTTTTAAATCCCCTTTTTGTTAATATTAATTGTAAACTTCATCTATAGTAATTTCTAACACTTAAAAACACCGAAAAAGTCACGACAAGCAATTAAATTGAAAGAAAGGATAAGTAAACATGTTTATGCCTGTCAAACATCAAAAAAGCGCCTCCCCCACCGACTATAAACAACCTTCAAACAAATCTATTGTTGTTTAATCCCCTGAAAAATAAAATACCTGAGAAACACCAACTAAAAAAGTTGTGGAACACACAATAAAACATTATAACTTAACTTTTTTCTTATAAATATATATGTAACAACCTATAACTGTAAAAATGGTAAAAAAATTACTAAAAAACTAACTTCAAAAGGCTAAATTTACACCAAAAACTTTGATAATGACTGAAAATTTAATTTATAGAATTATGCGTTAATTTTAGACTGCAGTGTATTTTATTCTGATAGGATTGATCAGTTCTCTTATTCAATGAGTCGTTTGCCTAAAAAAGGCCATCTGATCTCTAATAATTGATACTTAAATGGATTTTCACGACATTGATAATACATTAAGGAATCTAAAAAATAATATATGAATTTTTTTCTATAAAAATTATTTTTCTCATAAAACATCATCCCCTGAAAAATTGCGGACCAAAGACAAAAGGGTCATCTGAAATTTACCTGCCCAATAACCTACCTACCTGATATTTTATTACCTAATCTACTTGAAGGAATATTTAAATGTAATGTAATAGGATTATTGGAAAAATATATATATAACTTATAAATTGTGGACCAAAGACAAACGAAAACAGAACTACCCCATATAGTATATGTAATATTTCAATTTAGTTGTTTAATAAATCGATTTAAAATTAATTTCTGTAAAAACTTTTAATTTTCTTATTTAAAATAAAAAATATATTATCCTTACCTTAGTTATATAAAATGAAGCTTAGTAGGCAATTCATGCATTTTAAAAAGGGGGTCTTTTTTGTTTGGTCGGCAATTCAAGTACCCAATTATAAAAATCAGGTAGTTAGTCCGCAATTCGAGGATGCCGACTCGAATTGCCGACCAAGGCAAGGAAACCCCTTTTTTAAAAACCATGAATTAGAAACGAACTAAAAAGTCGGGTAAACATAGGGCAGGTATAAATTTACAGGGGCACAGGCCAGGAATAATTTGCAAATTCAGGTAAAATTCTAGGTATTATTTACATTTACTATGTGTAATATAATTGAATCTGAACCCAAATAGCCAGTTTAAATTGTGTCTTTAGTCATAATACACGTGGTTATTTCGTATTTCATCATAATTCTGAATACACTATAGGTAGGTTTTCGAGCAGGTAGATTTCAGATGGCCCTTTCGTCTTTGGTGGGCAATTCATGGTTTATTAAAAACACATTGCAAAATCTGAAAATTGTTTATGGTTTTTGATCTGAAATTCATGTACGCCCTGAGAAACACCAACATAAAAGTTATGGAATACACAATAAAACATTTTAACTTAATTTTTATTTTTTTTTTTTAAATATGTATGTAACAACCTGTAACTGCAAAAATGGTAAAAAAATCACCATAAAATTCACATGTTCAATAAAGAATCACTTATTGTTCTTGTTTCGCAAATTATTGATCTTTTATGCGTAATTAGCTAAATTATAGGAAAGCCTTACCTAAAGGTACATCAGCGTGAATCTCATAATTTCCATACAAAAATCCAATTCTTTGATGTCCTGTAATCCGCCAGTAATTTAAAAATTTCTCAACTAAGTTGGTATTTTCAAATGCTACATTATCAACATGTCGATATGCCTAGAAAAAAAAAATTCATTAAAATCTGCTCTGAAGAAAAATTATGAAAGAACGTTCATTTTTTATATATTCTCTGATTAGAGTTTGGGTAGCAATTTCAAGCTTTAAGGGCCCTTAGAATTATTAAAACCATAATCAGTATTATGAAGTGGGCTACTTTTTGTTCTATGAAGCTTATAGATAGATGGATAATTTATTGATAATATTTACATAAAAGTGCTTTTACAGGTCAAATTATCAGTAATAAATATAATCTTTAAAGAAATATATAAACACCTATTACCCAACATAAATGGGTATAATGACCATCCAATAATATAAACAAATACATTAATGCTTAGTCACAAAATAAAATGATTTAAATTGAAAATTTAAAACAAATTTATCATAATAAAACATTACATTGGAAACAATATATAAGACACATTAAGATAAGTCATTAAAATTATTGCTAAGGTAATCATCAAAAGAATGAAAAGATTTTAAAATGACATATTGCTTCATTTGCACTAAAAACTCTCCTTTCAGATCCCTTACATTAGGAGATAGGATATTAAAGAATTTTACAGTGTAATAATCAATCCCCCTTTTGGTTGCAAGGACAGTGGAATTTTGGTACAATATTATTGTTCCTTTTTAATCAACATTTTGTACTGGGAAAAAACCCAATATGACGTGCATTTAATGGAGAATTACAAGCCAGTCGCTATTTGTTCCTCTTGCTCAAAAATTTTTGAATAGTGTTTTTTGGATAAGCTTTTAATGTATTTAAGAGAAAATGTATGTATCAGTGGCCGACAGCATGGGTTACAGAGTTCAAGGTCGACAGACCACCATACACATGCTATAGGAGAAAACCAAAAATTATATTATATATAACCAGTCTTCAGCATTGGAGTGGGCATCACGAATAATACTCTGTATGGGTTCAGAAAAAGGGTTGTTTATAAGGTCATTGGTATCATCAGGCAAGCAAAATTATGTTATTTTGGGAATTAGCAAGATCGTTCATGTATATTGAAAATAAAAATATTATTAAGTGTTTATCTGGCTTGTTCCCTTATATTTCTAATGGGAAAGTACAAAGAACATTAATACAAGGCCAAAGTATTTATATAAGAAAGATAAACACTAATTAGTTTATATTTGTTTGTCAATAAAAATTTTAAATATTTAGCCAGGTCTTAATATTAAAAGCTAAACCCAAATACATGGTCTGGTATAAAATCTTTTACTGTCTTTATTGAGATCATCTTATTCTGACAGCTTCACACTAGCACATGATGAACACCATCATGAAATACATATATTAACTTAGAAATATAAACATTACCTGCATATTTAACGTGATAGCATTTGGCTGGCACTTTGAGCAAATACCCTTAGGCCATGGAGGGTGATCCTTGCACCCTGTTTTGATACTACAAGACATGTCTTCGAGTGCTAAAAATTTCCCACGATCGACTCCAGACATCATTTTACGTAAATATGAGTGAAAAGATAAATGTTTAATGTTGTGTTCTTTCAAGTACGCTTCATCAAATGGTTCTAATGACGAACAGTGAACGCATTTTGAATTGGCATTGTGACGACATCTAAAAAATTATATTGTTCAAATTACAAATCAAGCAAAGATATTATGAAAAGAAAAATACTATAAATATTATACATATAAACAGTGTGATAACACATTTTTCTTACAGTTTGTCATCTCTCTTTCTTTCAATTCTGCCTTCCATTTTCGATAAAATCTGGTCCACCTCATCTTCCTTAACACTTGATTTGGCAGTAGCTAATGCTCTGCTTGTACCACTGGAAGCAGTGCTGGTTCGAGTACTACTAGTAGAAGGACCTGGTTCTGATACTGGTTCCCCAGAAGGAGTATTCGTCTGAAAAAATATAATTTTAAAATAAGATGAAGTAAATTTAGATAACATACCTAAACTTAATTATTATTTACATCAGAGAGTAATGTTTTAGTTAAATAAAGAAAAAATAATCTATTTGCTTCCTATAAACATTAACAGTTAATCCCTAAAATAACCCTAATTTCGTTTATTATATTATTTCAATTTTTCAAACTTTAAATGGGCGACAACATATGTACAATGCTGAACCAACTTTATAGTTTTCTACTTATGTAGTTTAGCAGATAACAGTGTTCTGCTAAAACAATTTTACAATATTAAAAAGTTTACAATATACACATAAAAAGCAAAAATAATAATTCTACCATATTAATTTTATGTTAAGAATTAAATTTTTGTAAATATTACTGTATGCTCGGCAATAATATTTCTAAATTTTTCTCATACTTTCATTCTATTCGAAAATTTCTTATGACCCTCAAAGCAAATATTCTTACATTAAATAAAACGGAACCATTAAGTGGTGACAAATACACCATGTCCCCATGTCGGAGGCCCAAGTTCCTGAGAGTTTTAGTCTTACTGCTAGCAATTTCATCTTTCTTATTTCTTTGTTTATACAAGGCAAAAGCGAAACTATTTAAATTGAAAGCATCATGTATAGTTTCAAACAACTGACAGGTAGTCGAGGAAGGACTAATCTCGATTCTTCTAGTCCCTTCTGGACTCTGGATCCGCAACAGCTGAAAAATATACAAAAATAAAACTTTGTCATCAGTGATATTTTTGAAACTTTGAGGTTAGGGCGATGATAAGTGTTTTTTTTGGCCAAAAAATTATTTACAGACTTTCTCACAATAAAATTTAAAATAAAACAAGTAAATTACAGTTACTTACAAATTGTTTATCCTTGGACATTTTAAAAACTTTCCATGAAATGAATCTGCCCCGTCTAAAACTTTTGAGTTTACCTGTTAGCTGTCAGACAATTGTCAGCAAATGGTCAAAATTACTGGTTAGCCAACATGACAAAAATAAATAACTTAAAAATCCCCATAAATATACAAAAATTCCCGCGTCAATATTTTTCCTATAAGTAAATATGATATCTTAATGAAAAGTTTGGAATATAAATCTAAAAAATCCTGTAACAGTCCTTAATTAATCATTTTCTTTTAGGTAACATTTAAAAATTGGGCCACAGAGTCCATAAAAGACGCAAAACCTAATAACTATTTCCGTAGACTTTTTTTGAGAATCTAAAAATAATTTTAAACAGGTAGATTTTGGAGATGCTTAGACTGTACTTAGCTAAAGATAGAAAGTTTAGGGCTTAATACACTTTACGTGGATTAATATTTCCGCATGAATGAGGAGTTTTCCATTCTAAGAGTATTTTGAAAATTTATGATTATGGCGGGAATCCAACTCGCGCAAAATATTAATATCATTCCTTCTAGAAAAGGCAACGCATTAAGGTGACAGTGAATAATCAGTATTTTTATGTTATTATTTAATTTTTGCTTGTCACTTAGTTTAAGTGTTACTGAAATAATTTAAATTTTAGAGATTTAAAATAAATTTTATAAGCCCATTTTGAGATTCGTTGGGGTAGTTGTCAAAATTGACGAGCATCAGCTGTTTCTGACTGTTCTCCCAAAAAAAAAATCAAAAAGAGACCAAAAAGATGGAATCACACAAGGTGGAACTTTATATTTATGATTTATCCATGGGGATGGCCACTCATCTATCTCCCCTTTTAATCGGTAAGCGAATTTTCATTCATAATTAAGCATTTTTTTTTATTTTTAAGGTTAGAGAATATTGTGCCCCCAAAGAGATTTTAAATTAAAATTTATTATCCCAAAACTTAATATAAAATATTTTATTGTAGGCAAAAAAATTGAAGGAATTTGGCACACCTCAATAGTGGTTTACAATAGAGAGTACTTCTTTGGATCTCGTGGGGTAGAAAGTTGCAATCCTGTAAGTATAAATTTTGAATTATCATTGATAATAAAAGTCATTAACCAGAAATTTTCTTTCAAAAAAATTGTTATTTGGCACACCCCGTCTAATGTAAAAATTTGGCGCATACCAAGTTGTTTTTTTCTTTTATTTATAAACACAAGTCGCACGACAAATATTTTCAAACAGCATTACTGAAGTGATGTATTTATAGATAGCACACAAGAGTAGGGTTACATATGTAAGATGGCTCTGGTGTCTTGGCACATTTCAGTTTAGTGCTAAGATTTAAGTGTGGAAGTAAAAAAGTCTAAAATTGGGAACGGTCTATAAATAGGATTAGTGGTCTGTGAAGACAGGGTGTCATCATTTGTGTTTAGAGTTTCATGAGAGGTTTTAATTTATTTTCTGGTAAATTTATTTCTTATTACTGCATTTTATATGTCTTTTAATATTTTCATTAATGAAATGCATGACAATATTATAAAAATAATTTTACCGGTATATTTCTAAAGACCACATGGTTTTTGGATTATGTTCTATAAATAGCTAGTTGTCTGACATTTTGATTAAAAAGATCTATTAAATATCCCATATATAACTTGGAATATTTTCAGGGTACAACTGCATTAGGGAGTCCAAAGGAAATTAAATATTTAGGGGAGACTCAGATACCTTATTCAGTTTTTATTGAATATTTGGGTGGATTATCCCAGAGTACCTTCTCGTAAGTTTCATTCTTTTTATTTTATCTTTTAGAGAAATAACCATTCCCTTCCTTTAGTTTGAAAACTTTCTATGTTGCCTTTTAAATTTTAATTTTCATTATTTTTCATTTTGTTTTAAAACAATAATTTAATTTTTTCTAACTTTTGAAACACTAAGGTGTATAGAGTTTATTCTTTTTCTGTAAAGGTTATCACTGATGACCTCTGCTGCTTCTAAAACCAAGAAAAGAATTATAATCACCTCTTTTATGTTTTTATTTTCATGTAATTAGAGTTAAAATAATTAATTGTAGGCAAACTGTAACAAAAATAACATCCTTAACTATACCTCCTTTCTTCCTTTAAAACAGGTTTTTTTAGGTTCAATGTTTTTCTAGATAAAACATTGAACCTAAAAAGTGAACATTTTTAAGTTATAACTATTTGGTAAAAATGTTTGTAGTCTTGAAAACTGATGTCTCTGTCACTAATTTAAGGCTGTTTCTACAGTTGTGGCTGTAGTCTGTTTGTTTCAACAAATTTTACTTTTTAGGAACAAGATCTTTACATCTGGATAAACTAAAAATCGCCTAAAACTAAAAGAAAATATAATCTAAACATATTTTAACGTACATTGCATATTTATAGTCAAAAATTTATTAGTGTTTAATAGGTAACTATTTAGAGTCATTTTTCAGTACCCAATATTGTATTTATTGGCCATTCTAGAATGACTTGCATACCAAAATAACTATTTTTTGTGTGGGTGGAACATCCATTTTTATTTGTTTAGATTTTAAATGTTTGCACAGATTTATTCAAACTTTATTTTGTAATTTTTGTGACCAGAGATATTTGGCATAAGTACAATTTATCAAGTTTCCAAGACTTAAAAAGTTTGTATTATATAAAATATAATAATTTTATGCATAGAAGAATATAATATATTTTGATGTGATACAATTGCAATTAATTATTGCTGTTTTCTTTAGAGTAAATTATCACTGATTATAGGGAAAGAAGTGAAACTGATAACTTCACGTTCTTTTGAATACACATTTACTTGTCATTGGGTCGAAGTGATTATGATTACTTCAAGTGATAGAACTGAAAATAATATATTAAAATGAAAATTCCAGTGACTACTGTAGATACAGAAGTTTATAGACTGTGGGTCCTATAGAAGCGCTTGGACTCTCGCTTAGAAAGAGACACTGAAATAGGATAGTAGTACCTCTCTTTCTCACGTTTTTTCTATAGGGCCCGCGGTCTATATTTATTCGTCTGACAGAGGTCCCTTAGACGTCCCCTAGTGGATTGGCTGTACGACGAGAATATGATGCCTTTATTAAATAATTGGGCGTACATATACGTAACATCCTAAGAAATCAAAATGACGTGTTCTTTCCTAACATTTGACACTGTTACAAAATGGCATTAATATATCATGGAATAATATCCTTCAAAATATTTACTTAAGATTTATAAAAGTATAAAAAGATAGGTTAGATAAAAATTGCCTTTCTTACCACTACGTTAAATTTTTATTTTATACATTTTGAAAAATATTTATCTGTTAAATCCATACAATATTTTAGTGGCAGATGCTATCAACTTCTCCACCATAACTGCAACAGTTTTTCTGAAGAAATCTCGCAATTTCTCTGTGGGACTAGCATTCCAAAGTACATCCTCGACCTACCAAACGAAGTCCTCAGTTCTAACCTAGGTCCTGCTATACCAGCATTGGTAGCTCAACTTGAGAGAAGTGCCAGGCCAATTGAAGAGGAACAACGGTTGTTTTCTAGAGGGAACTCTCCAGATCTGTCGAAGGAGATCGAAGAAGCAAGGTCAGAAAATAAGGTTAATGGTGTGGATAAAGGAGAAACGCGGAACTGATGTCGTATTACAGTGTGTAATATGAGTTGCACATTGTCATAATTTTAAATTGTTTGTAAATAACTCCGATTTTCAAGGTGTTCAAAGAAAAAACTAGATTTGTAGTAGTAAGATAATTTGAGAAGGATTTTAGATCTTTTTGTTTTAGAAAACTTTTTGAAGTTTCTTTTATTTCTTTAATCTGATACACTCAAGGGACAAATAATTGAATATCATAAATAGCGATTCATAAATAAAATTAGAATTTGTGAAAAAAGTTTGAATTTTTTATCACTTTCATTTATATTTGAAATTTTCAATTTTTAAGAAGGTATTATATACAAGACAGTTTGTAAAAGTGAAAGACCTTTATCTCTGCCGAGTCTTGAACCTAAATTCCCCTCTTCAGTGATTCCATGAAAAAAGTAGGACCTATACTCAAATTCCTTTTTTAGAAGTTTATTTAGCTACTACATGAAATAATTTATTTGTTAGAGACATTAAAATACACTTGATATTTGTTTCTTTTGAAAACTTCACTACTACATATACAGTTTTTTGAACTCCTTATTAAAGTGTTTGTAACCCCAGCAGTTTTATGAAAGCTAGTTTGTTGCTTCAATTTTATTAGGTAACCCAAGCAAAATTTAAAGTTTTCTTTTAATTTTTCTTAGATACTTTCAGGTGTAACAATTAGCAATAAAATATTAAATACATATACATTTTCTAGAATTAATGTAAATTTTTTAAAGAGCACCCTATAAATAATCTGAAAAAATTGTCTCTAATGATCATTTAGATATGATTTTTAGTTAGATAATTAAAAGTATCTTTTAAAAAATTTGAGCTGATTTATCTTAATTTTCTTTTAAATTTATAGTAAAATCCTATTCATCCAATTGAGTTATTCAAGGGGATTTATACTGATGAGTTACTATTTATCTTGGCAAATCATACTCCTTCCCCACTAGATTGAAACTAACTAGGGGTATATTGTACTTTAGTTCTACTTAATAAATTCCTACAGTATTTAGGTCAACTGGGGCTTTGCTAATTCTTTTATTATTTGCCTTCCAAACTCTACATTTCACTGAAAAATAGACTGATCTATATATATGCGGTGCTAATAAAAACCATTGCCACAGTCTTTTTCTTACTTACTGTGAATTAAATGGAACAAATATAAACAACTAAATAGAAGGAAAACACATTTTCATTTATAATTAAATATATATTTAACATATTTTTATGACACGAATAATGGTTGTGTACATGTACATAGGTCTCACTTTTCTTTTATTTCAACTATAAACAAATAAAGTTCCAAGTGATCACAGCTTAATTAAATTGAAAAATAGTGTAGGCACCCTTACTGCCCTCGATTGACTGGAGCAGCTGAGAACTATTCAAGTCCAAGAAACGCTCATTTTATTCACGGAATGCATTATGCCTCGGAGCCAAAGAAGTTAAAGGTTCTTCCCTTTTTGAAACATACAGATTATTTTTTTGCAATAAAATATTTAGCTTACCGTGAGACTTACTGAGATATCAATAAAAAAAAAGACATAAAATTTCAGATTAACCTGCATTTAATCGGAGGCGAAACGTTTGGCAACGTTGCATGAGCGTGCACTTCAGATCTTTGAATACATTCATTATGAAAACTTTGACATATTGATATTTTGATATAAAACAAATTAGTTAATTATTGTTTTATTTAAACTATTACATTTTACACATGAAAAATACTTACTATTCCAAAAATTTCCACTTTAACGACATCTCTTAAAGATATTGATAGATCACAATTTTTACATTTCTATCACTTGGTTATTGATATGAACTTATGGAGTGAATTTCTCTTATAATTTACGTTTTTTTTTTGTATTCACTATATTTTGACGCCATTATTTATGTTTGAGACATACAAATTTATTAACATCTTTGCTGTGAGACTTTCAAATATTATGAATAAACGTTTTAATATGTTGTAAACTTTTTTATTATGAAATAGTAATGATAGACTGTCACAGTAAAAACACAACGTTGCCAAATTACACACTAGCTATAACCAGCTGATTTAAATGAGTCAAATAAAGTTCTATATTTAATTATTTTTTCTATTTCATTATTATTTTTTATTTGTAATTTAATTTAATTTGTCAAATATTGGGTACTAAATTTTATTTGATCCATTTGCAGTGAATGGACCTCCTTAAAACACATGAATCGAGCACAGTAGTGCAGCTATACGACGAGAATGTCGTGCCTTTTCATTTCATTTAAATTACATGGTTGGGCGTACATATATGTGGCAATCATGTTTGGAAAATATATTGTGGGGTTATTTATCATGTAAAATAACACTTTCATCGCTTTATTCAGATTTACTCAAAGCTACTCAGGATTTAATGCACCTGGGTTTAAATCGTGTGAATCGAGGGCAGCATTTGTACCTGACGGTGTATGGTATTGCATATTATTAATTACTTATTAAGCTACCCTTTGAAAAATTCCATTTAAAGTTTGATATATTCTACCTAGATATTGCCTGAAATAGTACCTCTCACTATGAAACCCGTTAGTGTTATTGTAATTTCTGTATAATTTGTAATTTGATGAAGCAAATTGTAGGTACTAAGTATCAATTAATTTGCCAGTATTCTATAAAACATAAATGAACATTTTGTTTTATGGAAATTATTTTAATAAAGGGTTTTAGGCGAACAAATGATGGTTTTAATTTTTATTTGAAATCATTACCTAATAATTTTGGCTTACAAAATGTGTGTGGTTGGAGACGTTTGGCTTTTGGTATACATTTTATTAACAGATTTTCTTTAGCAAAATGTTACAGTCATTTATTTGGGTAAGTAACAATTTAATATCTTGAAAATTGCATATTTTGGCTGAAGTGTTTGTTTTTTCATAATTGATTTTATTTGACCCATTAGCATATGCTTTTTTGTGTGTAAGTATGTAACTTTACAGGCATTTTTTTAAGTGTACACACTTTATTATATACATATCTCTTTTTTACGTAGATACAACAGTTATCTTTTGGAGCAACGTAGAAAAACTCTAAAAGAAAAACTAGCTAAAAAGGAGCGCAAGAAAGAAAAGAAACGCAAGAAAATTATAAAATCTGGTGGTGTAGTACCTGCTGAATTAGAAGTAAGTTATTATTGTGTCTATAAAAATATTTATAGTGAAAAAAAAATAATATAAAAATGCAAAATATCAATTAAAGTACATTTTATTATCTAATAATTACTCTCAACTTTTGAAGAAGCTTGGGTTTTGAATTTGAAATTATGCAATTTTATCCTATTTTTAATTGACTTATTTTTTTTATTATATTATCTTCTTTTAAAAAATATCCCTCTAAATCACTAACATTATTTAACTTTAAAACTGGTCTGTTGGCAATAAAGGGTTAAAAATCAAAATACTAGGACCTGTTACCTATTCCAAGATTATATTTTGATTTTTATCCTTAAATTTCGTATATAAAAATCGTCATTAAAAGAATAAAAGTGATCAATTAGAAGATTTAACTTTTATGGTAACTATATCCGATTTAAAACTTAAACCTTTTTAGTGAATCTACCTGTATTAGATTTTAACTTTCTATCTTATATTTTTAAATGTAAAAGTGTTCAGATGGTTCCAAAAACCCATTAAATCTTTATTTATTCAAAATATGTTTAGTCTCACCAATCTTTTAGGAACTAACAATGGCAGATGCTGAAGCAGCAGTAAACGGGGATGCCGAAACATCTTTGCCTTCAGAACAAGCTTATGCTTTAGAAGAAGAGGAAAAACGGGAGGAAGAGGCGAAAAAGAAAGCTAGAGATCCTCCTATTGTTTACAGAGATCTTATTGATGTAAGGAATGTGTTTTTGTTTAAATTACATAGACCGCCGAAATTTCATCGACCAGAAACCAGACTATACTTTAATATTACCTAATATAAACTACGGATCCTATAGAATAAAGTTGGCTCACGCTTAAAAAGGATAGAGCGTTTTCGAGGAACAAGACCTCTCTTTATAATGGCTGATCCAAGCACATGATTGGATACCCCTCCCACCTGACCGAAATTAGTAAGAGTGATCCTGCTCCTCGAAAACGCTCTATCTCTTTTTAAGCATGAGCCAACTTTCTTCTATATAATTCGCAGTCTATATTAAATAATATTAATTTCTCTTACGCCTATGGCTAAACTATATATGATACTTAAAATTACTAGTCTTTCCCTTCAAAACCTACTTGGATTTATATCGATATATTTTTACATCTCTAAAATATGGTCAATTATATTTATTAATTTGGAATATCCCGTCAACGGCCAACCGTTCAAAAGTTGATGTTTTCTCGTCTATATGCTACCCTAGCTAGCAGATTTCACTCACGTATAGCATCGTATGAAGACTACATGAGTGAAATCTGCCAGCTTATGAATTGAAGTGTATACGTCATCTTAAACATGAAAATATAAATTGATTTCCGCATTCGGCGACCTCAAAAACCTCTGAGTACAAAGTTTCAGATATAAGTTCGGGTTTTTCAAAACTTTTAATCCGCCATCTTGAAAATGACAGTTACAAGATAGTTTTAGCTACATAAATATAGCGAAAAACCTTGGGTTCTGCACTTTTAGGTTAAAATATTTCGAAAACACCATAGACATAATATATAATATATAGACCGCGGATCCTATAGAAGCGCGTTAACTCTCGCTTAGAAAGAGCCAGAGCGAATAGTATTTCTCTTTCTACTCCGTGGAATTGAAAGAGAGATACTACTCACCTATCTCGTTCTATCCTTGTCTAAGCGGAAGGCAACACGCTTCTATAAGATCCGCGATCTATAATATATCTATGAAAAACCCGAAGCAACAGGTCACCATCTTGATGGTGGTGGAATAGGATAAATTGAGTTTTATAACAATTTATTCTAACTGTGCAGCCTCTAACACAGAAATGATATGATGGAGAGAAGTTTGCATTTACTGTTTCGTATTTTACTTCATATATATATATATATATATATATATATATATATATATATATATATATATATATATATATATATATATATATATATATTGAGATAATGCTATGAAAAGACAAATAGTTCTGTCACTAATAATATAAGAAAGAATTGAAATAATAGTTTCACAGATATTTTTCTCTAAAAGGTCAAAGAAGAATTTGACTCATTACTAGGATTGATTGACGGCAAATTGACAGAAGATGAACAACGATCCACTGAAGAACTTCAACAGTATATGGTTGGAGGTGAAGGTAGTTGGGCTTTGGGTGATGGATTCTTAGATTATATTAGTAAGTATCAAACTTGATTGTGTTTCCTTTTTTTTATATTATCAACCACCAAAGTTTTATCATAGCAAGTTGTTTGTTAAAAATTAGTAGGCTCTGATCTTACTGACTTTTTAAAATTATATTCTTAATAATTGTTCCTTCCTAGATCGACTGTTAAACGACAAACAGCTTCCACAAGAAGTGAGAACGAAAATACTCAACATATTAGCAGTAGCAGCCCTCAAAGACGACGTCATTCTAGTTCTGCATCAAGACAGAAAGGACCATGTTCTTATGAACTACGCCTATGAAGTCGATAGGTTAAGCAAGGAAGAACAAGAAGCACTTGCTTTATTTGTAAGTAGTTCTGATACTGAAACATCTTTATTGTTATTTAGTATTATCATACTTTTAGGTTACAAACATGTTCGAAAACCTCAGCTCTTCAGAATGGCTGCTCTATATTTCAGAATGGCAGTATAATAACCAGACAATTAGTAATATCAGAGTAACAACTAAAGTCGCTGTCCACTGCCTTTTATCTGACAATATCGTACTACAAGAGAGGGGTGCAGCCATCATTCACAATTTGGCCGCCAAGGAGGTAAAAACTGTGGTCTGTATCTTTTTATACTAACTTACTATAGATTTAAGATCCTTTAAATGAAAACTATTGTCAGCACTAACGTTGATATTTTGTTGGCTGTTGGTTTCTAATTCATTTCTGTGCCGTGTTGCCGTCTTTTTGCTCTAGAGAGATTATTAAGCTGAATAGAAAACAAGATCGTGTGTTGCAACTTATACAATGACTGGCAGGAATGTTGCACTATAGAGAGCGTATTGATAAAGTTTTTTTAACCAAACCAAAATAAAGCAGATAGTCTCTGCACCTTCTGAAACCTAACTTTATAAGATGGAAGTTTGCAAAATTCTGTGATGTACTATTAAACAAAAAAAAAGTTTAGAGAAGATAAAAAATAAATTTTTAAAAAAATTGAATCGTCTTTTAAAAAACCCCTAAAAAGCGAAAAACAATATAAATTTTTGTATGAAATTGAAATTTTTGAAGTCGAAGCTAAATTAATACCTGATATCGCCCTGCTTCCACCCCCAAGAGCTTCAAATTGAGAAAAAATAGACTCATCTGTCTGCTGCATTAGGAACGTGGATGTCACCTCGCTTTCGCTTGTCATATTGTATTATCTTGTCTGCAGATAATTTCGATTTTTCTTTACTCTTGTTTTATCACTCTGCCCAAAGAGAGAGGCTGGATCTGCCCCTGATTGGAACCGCCATATTAAATTCCAAAAAAATTATTTTAAACCCTTAATCTAATTTTAATTTAGAACCTTGAAAACCGCCACTACCAATTTTGGACATAATTGAGATATGTTAAATTTTTAGTCCGACATAGTGAATTTTTTTAAAAATAATTTTAGGTTGATTATGTAAGAACTCAAAAAACCCCATACCTGTTTTGGAGAAAGTCGGACAAAATTAATGTTTTTGTTGGTCATATTATCAGCGTCATCTTGGATTTTACTCAACCAATTCTACTTTTATAGATACATAAAGTATAAATCTGAACTAACCTGACTCATACTTATTATTGTTTGAGAGAGGTTAGATTTGTTTTGTGCAGTTCAAAAATGCATGGTATACCTCTCTGTATCTGGGAATTTTGACTTACGCCGATCAGATTTCAGAATACTTTCACTAATTTCGACCTGATGGATCACTCTGTGACGTCGCTGATATTTTACTTCTGTTAGTCTTTTCCAAAAATCAATCTATCCATTATTTTATATTAACTTTTAAGAGAAACGGAGTAGAATAAATTATTAAATTGCTGTTAGAATTGAAATTGGATAATCGTTAAACATCTGGTAACAATGCGCGAATTTGCCGTCTTGTTCAAAGCTCATTGCGTTTTTCTTCGGCTTGATGTTTTAGTAAAATATTATGCACAATTTTTGCAGAAATATGATATACTTTAAAATGTGCGAATGTGTTTTAGTGAAAGTGGCAAAATTTAAATTAAGTCAGAAAATACGGAGTGAAAATGAAAATTTTTTTAAGAACTTATATGGGATCGCTAAAAAAATTCAGATTCATGTTCTATGACCCCAAAAAATCAGCGACAAATTCGGTATTTCCAGTATTCCGAATTTAATAAACATATGAAAAAGCATATAAAACGTAAGAAAAACATCAGATTCGTGTTCTACTACCCCAAAATAATGGATATGCAAAAAATCAGCTATTAATTACCAAATATTTCCAATAAACACTTTTGCCACTAGCCATTTTGAACTTAGAACAAATTGATTTTCTTTGCCAACCAACCCTTGTTGAAATAAATGAGCTAGAGCATCACCGATTAAAATTAAATATACAATATACATAAAGTCATGTTTTAACACCCGTGTATTACCGCTCTAGATTTGAGGTAACCGTTATTAAATTTATTGTATAAAAAAAGTGCCAGTAAGTCAATATTCATTGGCATCGGCTAAAAAAATTATGTTGGTCGATCATTATTCTCCAATAAGAAGGTAAATATGTTTCCCATACGGTACAATGTTTCTGCCAGACACTGTATATGCTGTACATTTTCTTAGTTCAGGTTCCCAAAGAAAAACACACTACCTTGAAATGAATAAAGGTCTGACATGATAAAATTTCATTAAGCTCTTGGATACGTTTCGGTAACAGACACTTTATCGGAGAGTGAAGTAAATTAACAACTTTTTGAGTTGAAATGAGATGTAAACTATTTGTATAAAATTGAATTCCTGTTGACTTTATTAGTCAACATAATTTCATCAATTTTATTTTCAACTTTTTGAAGTCAGAAAGAATCGACGTTTATAAATTGTGAGTAACTGGAGACTTTAAATATACAGATAAGCCTTTGATGTCTTCTGTTTAGCTTAATATTCTACACGTAACATTATAATCAGCTAAGGTGTGAAGCCAGATACTTTGCATTAATTTAATTTTCAGAAAATGTTCAAAAATTTCCGCATCCGTCATTTTATGCCACCTGGAAGCTTATCAAAGGTAGCATTATCATTTGTTGTAGTAAAATGATCACTGCTTTTTTGCATTTTACACTAGGAGACCACGATTCAAAAAAAAAAAAATAGCTGTGCGTTAAATCGATTAGATTCTGTGAACTCTAGCAGTAGCAACAACTCTTTATACATTACCACTAATTTCCGCTTTTATTTCCTCGCTTGTAGATGCTTATATTATAATGTAATAATTTAGCAAAAGTTCGTCTACTACTACCACTACTTTAAGCTCTTTTTACAAATTACATTTAAAAATAGTTGATAATTATAAGGGTTTCAATAAAATAAAGTAATTGGGGCTTGAAAAATCAAAGCACTTTGGATAAGAGCTTTAAACTTGATATTTCAGGCTTGCTTGTTAGGGGCTTTGCCCAGCTCATTGCGTGATAATGAAACTGCAGCCTAACAAAACAATATTGTGTAACAGTCGAATCTAAAAAGTGTTTCAACAAAAACTTGAATTTCGAATCGCTTATATTGGGTAGTTTTGTTAATTGAAATTTAGACGTTTCCGAGAATGACACGTTACAATTTTGGAATTAATAGTGAAAATCCATTACAAAAATAGATAATTTTACAGGGAAGGTTCACAGGTTCACAAGTCGTCGCTCTAAAAAATCAACTGAAAGCATCGCGGTTCTAGATGTTAGCGCAGAGTAACTAAACACCTCCATCCGCATCACTCCCAGGAATTAAACCTCTACTGCAGTATCAATAAGATTTTAAAAAAATGCTGTTTTTTAAATTTACAAAAAATTCAAGTTCTTGCCGAAACATCCTTTAAGATCGGGCCAATACGAGCATTGTAAATAATTTGTAACTTAAGGTATACCTAAACAAGGAATCCAGAGTTTAAGTTTTAAAAATTTTCCTAAGGGAATTTAAGTAAAAATCTTTTAATTTAAGTAAAAAAGAGCATATTCTGTGTAAATACTGCATTTAATATAGAAATAATTGTGGACGAGTTTCGTAAAAAATCTACCATAATCTTTCAGGTCTTTGATGACGTAGCTGTGGAGATCACAATGGCACTTCTTCAGTATTTCAATCAGAAACCCCCAGAAGAACAACTTTTCAGATGCATGAAAGCTTTATCGCGATTTGTTGAAATCTCTCGTCAAGAAGTCCCACAGCTTATTCAAATGATCGGTCCGGATCCCGGAACATTCAAGGGGACAAGTGAAAGAATTGATGTCCTTATAGACCAGATATGTTCCCGGATTCACTAAAAAATTACGAAAATAATTTTAAAATGTGACTGATGATTTCGATGAATGCTAAATATTATATATTATATCCTATATTTAAATAGGAAAATTCTCTAAATAGTCTTTAATTTATAGTTTGCAATATTGTTGTCTAACTATACTTTTTGACGTTGTATTTAATTTTTTATTATTGTTTATTATTTAAATATTGAAACTTGCGTACAAATTAATGCCTATAATGTTTTTGATATTGATACTTTTTAAGAAATATATAAATTGCATTTTTACAAAAATTTCTACTTTAAGTTTTTAAAAATATGTATGCCGAAGTTTTACCTTATTCTTTATAATTGTTATTATTGATTGTGTCAATAAAATTGTTCATGCAAGTTTTTTTATTATTTATTTCGTACTTATAATATTGCTGATTTTAATTAATAATAAAAAGAAATAAATAAGAAGATCCAGTGTTGCCCATGTTAAATACACAAATGTTAGATCAAAATGAAAATCTATTTTTTTTATAATAGTTTAGTAGTAATCCATATTATAAACAATGTTGACATAGTTCCTGGCTTCTACAGACTCGCAAGAACTAGAGGTGCAGAGTATTATGGTGTTAAGTTCTTTAATGTCCCCCTTACTACTTTTGAAAAATATTTGACCCCGGATTCTATAGAAGCGCGTTGACTTTCGCTCAGGAAAGAGAGCGCTTTCTATAAGTAGGACCTCTCTTTCTACTCTACAGAATAAAAAGAGGGATATACTACCCTTCGATAACTTCTTCTATGGGATCCGCAGTCTATAATCTTATATATCTATGACTAAAAACAAGGTAAATCTGAACTAACCAAAAATTTCGATTAGTTAAGAATAATTTTACACTTGTTATTACGGTACAATTGTTGACTGAGATGGACAAATTTTATAGTTTTTTTTTTAAATAAAAGTTTTATGCCATAAAAATTTTACATCTGGCAGCGTCGTAACGAATATTTTGTTCTCGGTAATAGAGGAGTCAACGAAGTTTACGACACTTATTTTTGATTTTTCGTTGACAGTGCATTTTCCTTAATTTGTTTACCAAAATTTGTATAAAAATATTTTAATTATATTACATACAATGTATTTTGAACTAGCATTATTCAAAACAAATACGAAAGTTGGTTTTTTTTTCCATAAAGAAAGTCACCTTATGAAGTGAAGCGTGATTTTTGTTTTCTGGAAAATTAAAAGAAAATTCTGAAAAACTAATACCAGAATGGTGTTTTAGGATTTCGGAATAGGAAATATGTCACAACATTTTTTCAAAAAAATATGGTTTTCTTAGATTTCACTTGATCGAAATAATTACGTTTTTAGGCAGAATATTTTAGCTGGCTTTTTGCTGCTGCTGATCATAGTTTTTACTCGTAAGATACCTTATCCTTTTTTACATCATTCAGTTTATCATTTAAACTTTCGCAATGAAAATAATCTAAAATGTACTTGAGGACTAACCTAAAGTCACCTTTTCTCTTCTGGGAACTACACTGACTGACCATAGTTTAAACGAAAGAGATGTCAGTGACATTCACGTTCCTAAAAAGGGGCCAGCATATTTTTCTAAATTTAAAGCTCTTGCAACCATCCCTTTCCTTGGATCCGCGCCTGTCTTGGTAGATATTCATTCGAAAGTTTAACAAAAAACTAATTTGCCAGAATATTTTGTACAAAAGAGTAAAGTAAAAATACGTAATTTATAAACATAATATTGGCAAAAAAACTACATTCATGGTGGTTCTTCTTTTCAATGATACTCTTTATTCCTTGCCAAAAACTTTTTGAAGAGTTTAAAATTTTAGTTTCCCCGCTAAAACCCGGATCTGCCGGTAAAACAGAATGCATCTACTGACGTGTACTTTAGCCACCGACTCTGGACATAAAACTCAACTGCTCATGTATACGTCCCTTATACCAGAAATGTCTCCACCATGTTCCGTGCCATTACGTGTAAATATTGGTTTGGTAACAATGAATTCTCTAAATTTTTATAATATTTATGAAAGTGTGTACTTAACATTGAATATTGAATTTATTTTTGCTTTTGCCTGTTTTATCTATTTTATGTAAAGTTTTACTGAAAATTTTTTTGGCATTTTTAAAAAATGCGGTTCGTCTTCTTAGGACATATAAACACCTCATCTGGTATATTGTAATATATTTTATATAGTTTGTTGTTATATATTTGCTTTGTTATATTCCATTGACATGTAAAGCTGAACATCGAAACTGGTATGCTGTTATAATTTAAAATGATTATACATTTAACAACCAATATGCCATACGAAAATAGAAATAAATGGTAAATAATATAATACGAAATTTTTCAATATTAGGCATATCTGGAAATTACATAAATTTTACTTTTATGTATTTGTTTCGTCTAAAAATAAA
Source organism: Diaprepes abbreviatus (assembly GCA_034092305.1). NCBI lineage: Eukaryota > Metazoa > Arthropoda > Insecta > Coleoptera > Curculionidae > Diaprepes > Diaprepes abbreviatus. Next base: position 16,476,681 of record JASJET010000200.1, on the reverse strand, counting down.
ATAATAAGCTTTTCTTACAATATTTTATTAATTTAAAATAAATTTATGTTTAATTACTTATTATTTTAAAAAAATAAAACAAAAATTTTTGATTTTAGCTCAGATAGTAAGGAAATTTGTCGTGAAAATCCTTTGTCAAAGTAGTGTAAAGCTATGATTGATTACCATTTCAAAAATTCAACTTTAGGAAAGGTCAATTCCAGATCCTCAGACAGTTAAGTAAATGGAAAATTTGACCTAGTGTAAAAATTAAAAGTTGCTAGTAAATCATTATATATATATATATATATATATATATATATATATATATATTAGATTAAAAATTATTATAGTAATGTAAGAATCCCACTCTTGTATTTACAATCTTTTTTATATTTAAAGTGTCTTAATAAATATTGTTTTGTTTACAATTAAATATAGACTGCTTTAACACTTTATCCACTTTGAAGTTTAATTTTTTTTTATAAAAATGGTTTAGTATATAATATTTTACTTCCTTAAATTACAGCTCCATTATTATGAAGAGAATGTCAGCATTATTATGAATGTTGTTAACTCTATATAAATACCTAACATATCAGTTTCCTAAAAGTATTGAGGAGAAAATAATTTTAACAAAGACCTAATCGAAGCTATTTTTAAATGATGAAACTATTACTTTGCGATAGATTATATGGACATTTCGAGACCTTAAGTTAAACAAAATTCATGATTTAAAATTTTTAAAAATAAATACCTTAATACTTTTTTTCATTAACTTATACTCTACGTCCAAAGAAGAATGTAGATTATACTAATGTTATTTACACAAAAACCAACTAATTTCCACAATCTTTTCCAAAACAGATATTTAAAAAAAATAGTTTCAATTTGTTTTTGGCGCATATTTCACATTTTAGCTATTTTGCTAAATAACAGTTTTATTGTAAAAAATAAAATATGTAAACAGTCACAGAAAAAGCATTTTCATTTATTTATAAGAACTGACATTTCATGCTTGTTATCTGAAAATAATAAAATTGCAACATATTTACGCTGTTCCGAAGAAATTAAAAAAAAAATAGCTTTAAAGGAATTGCTTTCAACAGGAAAATTATAATTTTGAGGAAACTAAAAACAGAAAATCAAGTTAAATATTGTTTCACTGAAACAATTATCCCGGTCTTTTTATTAAATATACTCAATTAACTTGTCAAGTAAAACAAGGAAGAGCAATTTATTGTTTTAAATATACTATCGAAAGAGATAGCTATTGTCGAAACGTATTAGTTAGAATAATAGAAATGACATTTATACAGGACACATTCATGCTAATATAAGAAACTAACAGGAAATTCAATATTGCCATACAAATCATTGCACCTAATGGTGACCAATAGGGGGGTCAAAAAATTATTTCCATGAGCAGTCCAGTTTTATTAGGAATGTTCGTGTACAGCACGCGGACTCCGTAAGAGGATAGAAAAGAAATTTCTTTGCTATTTCTTTCTATTACGGAAAAGCATTCAAAACCTACTCTATAAGCATATTCGGCAACGGTCGGGTATATCCGAACAAGCACTCGTGCTATAGAAATAGAAAGAGTCTCGGGCTTGTTTCTGTTTTTCTATCTCTCTCAGAGCAATTTAAATGCTGCATAAGTCTGTCTCATTTTTTTCCTGATTTACGTGTGTTTGAATTTGTGGTTATGTTGAATATGAGATATATTTGTTTCTAAGAGTAAAATGAAGTTCATAAATTTATTTTTATATTTTATTTAGCCAAAAGTATAGATTTACACGTTATATAAGAAAAATATATCAAAATAGCAATAATTATTTTTATTTCTGTTTATTTCTTAACGTTAAGAATGAGAACAATAATAAATTATTAGAGCTGAATTAAGAAAAAATAAATAAATATATACATATTATATATCCAATTGAAAAAGTCTTTAATTCCGTTTTACTGAGCTGCACAAACTTCTAGACCCTGGAACAAAAAGCTTCTGACACGGCTCTGCTAAATGTCGGTTGAGCACACAAAATATCTCTCTAGTCTTCAATATTTTATACAAAATACATAAATATCGGATCCATATTTTCTAATAGGTAATTTATTAACAAAAAAAAGTCTAGAGTTAAATACTTTAAAATATGATATTGGACATTTCACGATAAAAATTTTTGGTCAATTAACCTAAAAAATTACAAAGTAAATATGTTTAGTATTTTTTTCTTTTAATTATAAAGTCCCTAGAAAACATAAATGTTTTTAGAGATGGTAGTTTGTAGTTATTTCTATGCGAACTAGCCCGAAGTTGTAAAGAAAATATCCTAGAGAGTAGGTTCCGTTGATAGAAAGAAATTTTCTTTCTTCTCTATTTCTTTTCTGTTTCTATTTCTATCGTGTTACGGAGTTCGCGTGCAGGAGACATTCATCTAGTAGGGAATTCAATGCTGCCATCTAACCTTTTTTGTTCCAGGGCTGCCATACAAATATTTGCACATAATGGCGAGCAACAAGGAGAATCAAAAATTATTTACGGGGGCAGTTCAGTTTAATTGGTTAAAGTTAGAGAACTCCTGTCTTATGCTCCTTTTCAACCTAACTATTTTTTTGCATCTTTTTGTGTTGCAAATATTAGAATACGTAACCTAACCTTTTCTATTCCTGGCTTAACCTAAAAAAAATACTGTTGTTAAGGGACAGGAATTTACCGTTTTTTTAGATTGTTTTGAGTAAAAGTTACCATGGGGATCTCATAAAGTATTAATTTTTTATTGAGTATTTTCGGTAAATGTATTTTTAATTATAATATATTTTTAAACAAAAAGGAATGAAGTGAAGGTCTGATAACCATGCCTATACTTAACTACAGCTCAATTTTAGAACATGCATTAATTGGTGGCGTTTTAACATTTATATTTTTAATATCCAATTATTCCTTGCACAGAATAGAAGAGGGTCATGTTGGGATATATTTTCGAGTAAGTCATTCTATGGTAACGTTTGAAATTGGCTGATACTGCATACTTTTTTAGGGCGGTGCTTTATTGCCTACAATGAGTTATCCTGGCTATCATATGATGATACCACTTATAACCTCGTATAAAAGTGTTCAAGTAAGATGAATAATTAACATTCTACTTTTTAATATAAGTAATACTTATCAATTAGTCTTAGTGATTCCTGTTAAATTTTTATAGGTAACTTTACAGACTGATGAAATTACCAATGTTCCTTGTGGAACAAGTGGGGGTGTCATGATATATTTTGACCGTATTGAAGTTGTTAATCATTTAAATGTTAATAGTGGTAAGCTCACCGATTACTAAATCAATAAAATAATATAAACTGATTTTTTTTTAATTTTTGTAGTTATGGATATAGTAAGGAATTACACTGCCGATTATGATAAAACTTTAATTTTCAATAAAATTCATCATGAATTAAATCAGTTTTGTAGTATACATAACCTACATGAGGTTTATATTGATTTATTTGATCAAATTGATGAAAATCTAAAACAGGCAAGTGAAACAATAAGAAACAACTCACTGAGAAATAACTTTCTATTTGGAATACCTTATACCATAGACAAACCATTGCCTATGCTTATACACATCTACTTAGAAACCATTATGTTATTTTTCTAGGCCCTTCAGAGGGATCTGTTGGAAATGGCCCCTGGTTTAACAATTCAAGCTGTTAGAGTAACTAAACCAAAAATCCCTGAGCCCATAAGAAAAAATTATGAAGTAATGGAAGGAGAGAAAACTAAATTGCTTATATCTATTGAACATCAAAAGGAATGTTTGCATTTTTAATACCTTTATACTATATAAAGAAGTAGTTTTTTTGTAGAATTTGTACATAATCTTTTTTTCTTTTATAGGTTGTAGAAAAAGATGCTGAAACAGATCGAAAACGTGCTGTTATTGAGGCTGAAAAAGAAGCTTTAGTAGCCAAAATTCGGTATGATCAAAAGATAATGGAAAAAGAATCTTTACAACGCATGTCTCAAATTGAAGATGAAATACATTTGGCTAGGGAAAAAGCTCAGGCAGATGCAGAATTCTATAAAATAAACCAACAGGCTGAAGTTAACAAATTGCTATTTACCAAAGAATATTTAGAGTTGAAAAAATTTGAGTCACTAGGTAAAAATATGAAGATTTATTTTGGAAGTAACATTCCTCAAACATTTCTTGGGGAAGTTTGTGAAAAATCCATTTTAAGTGCCAGTGAAACAAACCAAAAGCAGGTACCAGCCACATGAAGAATATTTTTTAGTAGAGTTTATTCTATTTTTAATTTTAAGATCAAAAAGTGTTATGATATAGCAATTGTTTTTATGCACAAAAATGTATTCAATGTGTTAATTTTTTTAGTATGATAAAATCTGTATTTTGATGTAAGATATATAAATATATTAAAATTTTTAAAAAATTCAACTTAGATAGGTTTAAATATTGTTAAGTTCTGGAAATACTTTAAGTATTATTTTGAGGAATAAATATTAATAATACATATGTAAACTTTTTATTCAGACACTTACAAAAATACATATGAAGTAAAATCTAACAGTAAACTTGGTTCCATTATATCCTTTCGGTGTTAGCGGTTGCACAGGTGAACTAAATTACGACAAAACGCAATTTATCCTATTCTACCACAATAGAGATGTTGGCCTAACTGTACCACCTCATAGATAAGAAAGCCAGAACTCGCTACAGTGATCACCAATGCACATATTTGTCTCTTAATAGACCCATTAAGGTCCCGACATGCACCTACTTGTGCAAAGACAGATCAGAACGAAGTATGCAACACTGAACGCAGGTTAAATAAACCTATTTCACCACCATGAAGTTAATGGCCTACCCACTACAAATTTTATTATTATTATCCCCCCATATACTCGACTAATCGGCTTTTACACTCCCTTCCGGGAATACTCGTTCATCCCAAATATACTGTGATTAGAGATGTATTATTATTATGGTTTTCAATGGTAGGCGGAATAAGAATCCGATAGAACCATTGAATCGTTTCATAGTTCACAGTTAGTTGTTTCACAACATTGGAGAGTTTGAACATCAATCACAGCGTCATCCGATCATAGTTAAAGTATCAGTTATGTTGTGTAATGCATAAACATGTCGATATTCCACCAGTCCATTTCCTGATCTAAGATTTTTTTAAATGGGTTTATTGACGTTGCACAGATTCTTTTACTTTTAAGTCTGTTCCACTGGTATACTACCCTGTTCTCCATAGTAGCTTATTGCATCTTTCTTCGGTAAGTTTCTGGTCATGCCCTCTAGTGTTGGTGTTGTTAGTAGAATGAAAGAAGTTTATGTTACTTGCATAATGACCATATAGTATTTTATATGTTTCTATAAGACATTCTCTTTTTCGGTGTGGTAATGTTTAACTGATTTAGTCCGTTCTCATAAGGTAGTTCTTTCAGTTCACTATGAGATGATTGGCCTGCTTTTGCATGTTAACATTGTTACCCTTTATTTATATTTATCTTGAGACATTAAGCCCTTGGAGAACGCAATCCTTATTGGCTTGGGTTTGGAATTTTCAATTCGATGACCAACTCCAAAAACTTTATTTTTAGGATCAATATCCAATTCTAATTTCCCCAACAGAGTCTGCACATGAGATTTATCATAAATAACACGAACACTTTTAGATCTATCCCTTCTGTCCTGCACCTCCGACAAAGCATCTTCTTCGCTGAATAAGGATTGCCGTTCCGCAGCCGATAACCCCAAAGTTTTGCAGTTACTTTTAAGCTCTACCAAGTTTTTCCATAAATTACAGAAGAAGTAAGAATAATGTCCTCACTTCTTTTTTCCAGGAGGTTCGTTATTTGAATTCTAAGATCATTAAGTGTAGACAAAGCAGCAAAATCATCTACAGACGGAACCCTATTCCAATCTACACACTGATTCCCCGTCCGGCATGCACCATCATTATTGCGAGTACCGCATTCGGTACAGTGTTCAATGATAATTATTTAGGGCTACCATCCTTACAAGTTTTACACTGCTACTTGTGTGTTCCGGTTCTCCGAGAAAGAAGGACAACTTTATCAAATTTCTTGGCCGACAATTTCGAGTATCCTTTATATATCCAAGCACACTCAGAACATTCAATTACCGCTTGTTTGGATTCAATTAAACGCTCACAAATAGGGCATGAAGGCCTGTCTTCCATTCTGTTGAGTCAATATTCACATTTAATTAAATTTAAGTCTAAATTTGTCACCATCACAACGGAGATTCCATCAAACAAAAAATCACAGTTATTCAATAAGCTAATTTATTGCAACACGTTGCTGAGTATGACGCCTCTAAAAGTTTCACTAAGGCCAACAAGACATCAACAACAGGGAACACCATCGCACCAACTGCGTTCAGTACGCGTTTACAGACAGAATTAATGATTAACTATAACTGGTTCTATACAGACTGACATTTTTAATGACTCGCTGCCAAAAATTATAAGGATTATAATTTTTAAATGTTTATTTTTTTGAAACTTTCATGAACGTAATTTTATTTTTGTACATACGTTTTGTTTACCTTGTCTTTATATCTTAGTTTTATTTACCATTATATATATATATATATATATATATATATATATATATATATATATATATATATATATATACATATATATATATATATACATATATATATATATATATATATATATATATATATATATATATATATATATATATATATATATATATATATATATATATATATATATATATATCGAAAACCTTCGATTACACATCACACCCGTGAGAATATCCGACATAACATATATATATATATATATATATATATATATATATATATATATATATATATATATATATATATATATATATATATATATATATATATATATATATATACATATATATATATATATATATATATATATATATATATATATATATATATATATATATATATACATATATATATATATATATATATATATATGTTATGTCGGATATTCTCACGGGTGTGATGTGTAATCGAAGGTTTTCGGGCATCCCGTGTATGTGCCGAGTCCCTCTCAGGACTGTAAGGCAGCTAACGTTTCGGTGAAATCTCATTCGCCATTTTCAAAGCTCACTGTATGGCGTCTACGAGCGAACTCGTATGTATATATATATATATATATATATATATATATATATATATATATATATATATATATATATATATGTATATATATATAATTTTTTTATTTTATTTTGTCTTTTCTTGGGTTTAGGTTCTATATTTAATAAATACATAAAATTATTGACGTTTCGCCCTTTATTCAAGGCATTTTCAAAATTTTTGCCTCCTTGACATTTTGCTGTTTTATTTCTGAATCTATATATATATATATATATATATATATATATATATATATATATATATATATATATATATATATATATATATAGAATTAGTGGTTCTGAGACCATGGGGCCCCATATCTTATTCTAAAGATAACACTGGACACAAAAAAAAATTATTTTACTTCTTATATTTATTGGACAGAAGTTACTTAATTATAAGAATATAAGTATATTTAATGGTTTTTAAGTACACCGAAATATACTAAAAATGTTAAAAAATAAATAATAGGCAGAAGAAAAAAAGAAGATTAATAAATATAATACTAGTGTAAATTCGGCTTAAATAAAACATCACAAAAGCATAATACAAAATTCGATAATTAAGTGTACATTTTCTAAAAATTGGTATTTTACACAATTTATATTAAAATGTGACTAGAACAACTGGTAAAAGATAAGCAAGCACCCTGTATATTTAAAATTGCTACCCCTTAGCACAAAACGCACATTTATAAAAATGACAAATACTAAAAAGTGAAAGAATTTTTTATGACATAAAAAAACATTTTTGTTTTGGTGAGCCCATAACAAGTTATAAGTAATATATATATAGATAGAAAGCAATGTATAATAATAAAACAAATATCAAAATTATTAATAATTTATGAGCGTATCCCGTAATATTAATAGTTGATTCTAGTATACCGGGTGAACTCAAAAAATAAAATATGTAGAAAACGATGGTTAAAAATAAAAGGTTTGTTATCGAGCCAAAAATTGTGTGCAATATTATGTGTAACTTGGTATTTGTTCTCCACACTTTTAACTAGCCAACTTGTAAAAAGATTAAGTTGTTTTTCAAAACATTATACTTAGAGAATGTGCGACAAAGACAAAAAATATCTGAATAAACTTAATTTATCTTTGTCATAGAAACGTTCTCCTAAAATACATTTTAGGTACAAAATAAGTACACCTAGAGTTTAGAAATTCAGTTATCACAATCTTTGTGCAATTTAATTAAAAATTTATGTTTTGACTCTTCGACTGACTGGTTTGCTAAAACCGTTACGACCGGGCTTGTGCCCATTTCTGGAGTCGGAAAAACGAGGTGGCTTCGCGCGTGTTTCGAACACAACATCTGAATCTGTATCACTGTCTGATAGATGACCTTTTCTTGAAGCAACTGAAAAAGATAAAAACGTTACTTTTGAGAATTATTGTTTCTGAAGAAAAAGTACCGGTGAACATTAACAACAAAATAAAATTTTTATAAAAAAATTGAACCGACATCTAAAAAAACGCTAAAAAACGAAAAATAACAATACGACATTTTTATATGAAATTAAAATTTTTGAAGTCGGCGTCAAATTAATATCTGACAAAATGTGACTCGCATAAAAAGTTTGAGAAATACTTTATTTGTAATAGCTTTCTTACCATAGCTTGTATGTATCTCTTGTTAGTAGTTATTTGTATCATTTAGTAATAATTTGGGGCCACCTTTATAAATTTTAATTTCATATAAAAATTTATTTATTACTTTTCGCTTTTTAGCGTTTTTTTAGAAGTGAGTTTAACTTTTTTATAAAAATCTTATTTTTCGGTTTTTAGTTTTGAATTGAGATTCTAAGACCGCAAAAAAGTACTCATTTTATCCAGAGTTGTAGACCACACTAAATTGAACAACAAAAAACTTTTTGATTCTGAGATTTCTCCAAATATCAGTTTTGAATAAAACTGTGCCAAACAAATATTAAGTCTGATATAGTACGTCTGCAATTTAGAATTTTAATAAATTAATTTTAGTTCTGTCCCCAAAACTGATATTGAAAGAACTTGAGACCTATCAATTTCTTAGTCTGACATATTTTATCCGGCATACTGTGTTTGAAGAAATTAATTGAATACCATAACATACGCTATAAGAACTCCCAATATCAATCTGGACAAAATCGTAAAACGTAAAATTTTGACTCCTCCATATTGTATCTGCCATATTAAACTGTAGAAATGAGCTTTTATAACCTATGTAGAATCTCAAGAGGTCGGTTAAAAAATCGTTAATCTCAAAAATTATACCAATAATTCTTATTGAAAAAAGTAGTTTCATATTGAGAAAAAATTCAAGTCTCTTTTTCTGAACACAAATTATCTTGTGGCATAGAAACTTTTTCTCATAACATATGATGTGGAATCACTAAAACTTTAGACAATAGATAAATTGATGATGATCTCTAAAACTAGACATAACTTAATTGATAAGATCATTTTACACAAATCTAAGAATTTTTTACTTACATGGTGGTAAATCATCTGCATCTTCCAAAAGCTTATAATTCGTAGGCTTGCTAGTATCATGCCTACTATGACACCATCTATAACATAGATATACTAATGCCCACGAACAGCCAAAGAATGTTAGAACTCCACACACAAGTCCCAAAACTACATATAGGACACTCCAACTGCAATCTGAATCTTCAGTGGTCTTTAGATATACGTTAAACATGTCCTAGGACAAAGTTAAAGTCAACATATGCTTAATTTTTTAAAAAGAACAAGTTCTTATAAACCAAGTTGAAAAAAGGCCTACAGATTTAACAAAAAAAAATACAGAAATAAAATGTCAATAATGTTAAATAAAAAGTATTAAAATAATAATGTAAAGCCATCAAACCTGTACAAATTGCACAATCATAAAACAAAAAAAAAATTGAATATATGACTAAATTGTATGAAAAAAATTATAAAATGTTCAAGAAAAAAGAAAGACTAAAATAAAGTTTTCTTAAATTTCTTTGGCTCCACTTACATGCATCCAGAAAACTTCACATTCACAAATTCTAGAAACTTCATTGCAAACTCCATGCCCTGAGCAGTTATTCTGACAGATGGCAGTTTGTAGTTTAGCCACAGAAAAGCCTAGAAGGCTAGCATCAACTTCCATTTTTTTTCTAAGATGTCTCACAACCTCATTGGCAGAAACTGGAAAACCATCAGGTCCTTCCAGGTAGAATGTAAGTTTTACTTTACTGGTCCCTGGTTCAGGTTTAACATTTCTAACCTATAAAAGTTGAATATGTGGGATTTAAATCGGACTTAAAAAATAGCAATGATATAGACCTACTTAGTGAATCTGACTAAAGATATTTCATTTTATAAGTATTAGATTAGAAATTTACTACAATTATTTCTTACTTGAAGTTTAGATCCTTCAGTAACCAACAATGCCAATTTGGCTTTCAAAGTGTCAAACTGTGACTCAGTCAAAAACTTTGCATCCACATCAATGGTCAATTCAATTAAATAAAACAATTTAGGGTCATTTTTAACTACTACAACCACACTATCGGTGTCGCTAAGTCCTTGCTTGTCATAGACCGTCAAATTAAAAATGTACGTGCCCACAAAAACATCTGTCAAAATTAAAACTGGTGATTCGTCAGATTTTTCTACAATGTTGCCTACGGCTAAGGATTTAGCATCTCTGGTCCACTGCCACTTGACAATTTCCCAATCATCTTTGGATTCAGAGCCATTGATCACTACTCCATTTATTGGCAGTTCTACGGTTAAGTCTGGACCTGCGTTTGCGGTAGGTTTCTGATTTTTATCTGGAAATATTTAGAATTAAAATACTGAACTTTTTGAAAGCCGTTGGTCGCAACCGAATGGGCTGGTTCATATTTTTTTACTACTCAATAATATAACATTAATTTTCGCGAGATTCACAGAGTTCAAGATGACCACGTGTGTCATCTTGAAGTTAAGATGGTACTGAGAGATAAGATGGTATTTTTTTGTAGGTAATGAGGGTTGTTTTGGCTATTGTGGGTTAAAAGGGTCTAGTCCGAAAATGCAATGAGTTTTTAGTTTTAGAATTTTAATTTGCTTGGTTGTTATTTTATAATGTTATTATATATTTTGCTAAGTTGTTTGGTATCTGCCTTAGCATTTACTGCATGTTTGATTTTTTTGTATTTCTATCATTTCTAGGATTTCTCGTTTTTTTGCATGGTTTTCCGTTTTTAAGATTATTAAAGCTGTTTTACTTTTTTTGTCGTATTCGTATAAACGAGAAATCCTAGAAATGATAATAACATTATAAAATAACAACCAAAAAAATTAAAATTCTAAAACTAAAAACGCATTGCATTTTCGGACTAGACCCTTTTAACCCACAATAGCCAAAACCACCCTCATTACCTACGAAAAAATACCATCTGTTCTCTCAGTACCATCTTAACTTCAAGATGACACACGTGGTCATCTTGAACTCTGTGAATCTCGCGAAAATTAAATTTTCAATAGAACATAATTTTTAAATAAATCTATACATTTGAGTGCAGTGTTGTTCCTGAAACATTGTTCAAGGTAAATACATAACATGTAAATAATTGTATAGTAAAATCAATCAAATACTTTATTTTTTTAGCTACACACATTTTGACGAAGGTAAAAAAATTACCGAAACGTTATGTTTTAAAAAAATGTAATATACTAAAAATACAACACCACCATTACATTTTAATTCCATTTTTAACGGACCATAATCCCAGGAAAAACAAACAAATAAAACATATTTTAATAAAGGTCCAAGAAATAAATAAGAAATATCTCATATATATATATATATATATATATATATATATATATATATATATATATATATATATATATATATATATATATATATATATATATATAATTGTAGTGTCCACTCTCCCAGCTGGACTTTTAAAAATACTGTTTGTAAATTAATATTTAAATATAGAGTGTTGTTATAACTGTTGTGGTATAATTAACCTTTACTCAAAACAAAAATATCAGTTGTTAATGAAGCCCATGGTACATTCAGTTGAAGAAGATTCGAGAGAATCGAAACGTCCTGAAGTAATAAAAAATATATAATAAGTATAACTACTTTATATATGTAGTTTTAATACAAAAATAGACCACATACCCAAGAAATTAACCAACTATATATTCGTTCGTTCGTTTGGTTTCTTGTAGAAATTTGCAAACATTTCGCCAATATCGTACCCATAAAGGAAAATAAATTGGCTATCGAAATAAAACATAGACTCAGTTTTATTATTTTTAGGATTTTTTATTTTTTATTTTTTAAAAACATAAACCCAGATTATTTAGGGAGATATACTTTTAAGATAAATATATTTTTTATAATCTAGATGAGGTAGGGATCATCGAGGGAATGTTCTTTGTAAATGAGCAACTTTCTTGATTGTAAGGAAACAAAAGAATATGTAATAGGTAGAAAGGTTTGTAGCAGTAAAATGCGAGAAATGGTTAAAAACGAGTAGGATTTCTCCCCTTAGTCGCAGACATGAAGTTTTATTACAGGAAGGCGTAGAAAAATTTGATAATTTTTTTTGTATAAAAATTATTAGTTAAATCGGAAACCGACCAATGATTAAAACCTTCGGGAACTGAACCACTCTGTGGAAGCGTGGATGTTTCGCGAAATGACGTACGATTGGTGGAAACCAACGCGAATAAGTAGAGGTTCTGAACGTTATAAAGTTTGGTGGTGTCTTTAAAAAGTAATTATCGGTAGTTGCGATTTGGAATTCGTAAGTAGCGGAATGTTTTCAAATATATTAGTAAAAATTACGTTCTACGCGTGTAACCAGTTTCATTAAGTTTTTAAAAATCAAAATTGAAGTAAAAAATAAAGAAATCTATCTGTCATATTTAAATAGTTGTTTATATGTATTATCCTTTCAAGCAGAGAAAAGCAAATAATATATAGAAACAGTTTGGTTCATGCAAATTCAATTCTGAGAGTTAGGTAGCTTTTTTTATTTCCATTTTTTTACTACGTTTAAATTCCATGTAACCTAGATTTTTAATTTACATAAATTTTTTTTTTTTCGATATAGGTGAACAACTCCATAAACGTGTTTCTACGAGGTGCATACAGATATAATACTTAAAAAGAATATTTAAAACGTCAAAAGCAACACTGCTATTCAAACACTTACTTTGGTTAACAATGATGTATACTGTATCACTGGCAACATTGTTATTATCATCGATAACGCTTACTTTAAGCGTGTACACTCCTTTAGTTAAGCCTGTGACATTAGTCTTAGTAAGGTTAGCGTTTTCGAACGTCACAGTGGACGGACCTTCAACTTGCTCCCACTTAAACGAGGTTATTTTGTTATCATCGGAACTATTTGATGCGTCAACGATAGCCCAAGTTTGTGGCAAACTAAAAGAGCAATAAAACTGTAATAAAACTCCCTACTTTATTCTTTAATAAAAACATATAAATGTTAAACTTGTATTAGTAATATAATTTTTAGGTTACCTTATAGTTATATTTTCACCCGCTTCGGCTACAGGAGGTTTGTTAGTAGGTGGTTTCACAAAAACATGTACTTGGGCGGTACTAGATTGGTTAGCACTATCAGTTACTTTAAGAGTAAAAGTATACATTCCTGGAAAACATTTTTTAATGATGGTTTAAATAAATTTTTTATAGCCATATTATTCCACAAAAATCTATACTACATAGACTATTTCAAAAACATCATAATAATTAACCCTACTTAAATTTGTTTTCTCAAACACAATTCACGTTTTATATACTAGATGTGTAAATTAAGTAACGAGACTGGCAACGTAGAGTTAGATTTGGCAACACTTGGAGCACGGGACTTGCGAGGGGCGGTGATACGCCTTCAGCAAGAGTTGGAATTGGCTTGTCATTTGGCTGCGAGTAGCAATTTTTTTCATAAAAGTTTTTCTCGTGCATTCTAAAAATGAGTGACATCAAGTTTAAGCAATGGTGTGCAATCAGGTTTTGCTTTAGGCTTGGGCACAGTTCAACGGAAATATGCAAAATGTCAGCACGCCTACGGAGACAGCGTTTTGTCAAGGGCTCAGGTTTTTTGGTGATTTAGGCAGTTTCTAAAGGAGAAAAGTCGATCGAAGATGAACCAGGCAACGGAAGGCTTCCATCTTCAAGAACGGATGAAAATGTTGGTAGAATTCGGGATCTGTGCGTTCTTAAGATGAATGAATTGAGGAGGAGGTAAAAATCTTCACAAAAATAGTTTGAAATAACCTTTCGCAATGAACGAGTTTTTGGCCAGTCAAAATATTTCTATGGTTCATTAGTCTCCTTATTCGCCTGACTTGAGTCCTTGTGACTTTTCTCTCTTCCCGAGATTGAAAAATCACCTCATGGGATGCCATTTTTGGGCACTAGAAAACATTCAAACGGCTGTAACCGACCAGCTAAAGGCTGTTCCAGTATTCGAGTTCCAGCATTGCTATGGAAATTGGATGAACCGTCTCCAGCGCTGCATCGCCTCCCAAAAGAAGTTATTTTGCAAAAGACAATTCTGAATTGTAATTTCATTTGAATAAAAAAAATTAGTCTCATTACTTAATTTACACACAACATATGTACATATTTACCTTCTTGTAGATTTGACAGCTGCAGATATGGCGTTCTAGTATTTTGCATGTCGACTGTCTTTTGAGCATCGTCAGCTGATTTGGTCCATTCCCAAGTTGTGATTGCATGGTCATCAGTGCTGATACTTCCGTTTAACGTTATGTTATTGTGAGGGAGATAAATAATTTTATCTTCACCTGGATACAACAGAAAATTATTAACATAAAATTGGAAAGAAGAAACGTTTTCACAAATTAAATATTTTTTTACATATAAAACCGGAGACAAAAGAAGTCAAAACTTGCCTCGTTTAAGTAACCATTTACCGCTCTTTTTCTATTACAGTGAATGCGCTGAACATGAAAAATCATGATCAGTATATGCATAAAAAAAAATTCGGGCTGGTTAATGCTAAATTATACATGTTTTATTCATCAGGCTCTAAACCATGGATACCTAATTTTTTTTTTATTTTGGTCAATCATAGTCATTTTAGTTTACAAAGGAATATTTTGATAAATTGGAAGATTATTATAAATAATTTTTTATGAATGAATTAAAAATTAATTTCAATTTTTTCTTTTAACTAGCTCCGGAGTTTTTAGATTATTAGTTGTTTGTAACCTCAATGGTTTATGACTAATGTGTGAAATTTGTTTCTTAAAGAACAAGAACGAAGTTTGTGCTAACCAATCGAGAATTTAAAAATCGGTAGATAAGACTTTTAACTAGGATAACAATTCAGTTCGAATTTTTCATCAAAATATCCCTTATAAAAAGTGGTTTCAACTTCCTTATTTAATTGACATTCAGCAAAATCGGTTTACTTACGCGATGCAACAATCAGAGTCAACTTATCCCAAAAATTTAGGCTATCTTCAACATTGTTTATCTTCAAAAATATGAGCATAAATTATTTGAATGTACCAGGTTATAGATAATTTCATTGTCTGTTATATTTTTTTATCGAAAAAATTAAGCCTCGAGTTATATGGAATGAAATGCAAAAATTTATGTGAGAGTATTATTAAATATTGATTCATATTTAGTTTGGTACTTTCGATTACTTCATCCATTAAGTGATATTTTTTATTTAACAAAAAGTAGAATTTCACAATCGTGTAAGATATCATCAAACTCGTGACGGTATTCTAGTAGCAAATTTAAGTGTACCAGATGAAAGGACCAATTTACTTAATAGAAAAAATGCCCAACATTTTGAAATTGCACGTTTCCTTGTGTAGAATAGCTCTTGTAGACTTTAATGTTCTTAAAAACATATAATTGTATCCACGAGATAGTAGTACCCAAGGCAGACTTTCAAGTCATTTTTATCACTTTTGATATACATGATCTATTTCAAAAAATATGATGTCAAAATGAGAAAGCAAAATTTGATAAACCATTTTATACCACAGCAAAATTTATCATATTCTCAATTAAAAGGATACAATGTAGATAAGCAATTCTCTTGATAGATAAAATTATATACACGGTGACCCAAATGTTCAAATTTCATCTAATTATAATATTATTTTGGAAGGACGAAAGTTTTTCTGTATGTCCATAATTTCATTTTTAGACACTAATTTTAATTTAAAACTTCTTCTTCCTGATATTTTCTTTTCATAACTTTAAATTTAAGGGTATTTTACTCCAAGTTGTTTCTATATATATATATATATATATATATATATATATATATATATATATATATATATATATATATATATATATATATATATATATTGCGATTGCCCCTCCCCCCTTGAATCCGCCGCTGTTTGGTGCACGATTTATGGAAACACCATATATTTTTACAAATTTTTTTATAAATTCGAAGTCCGTTTTAATGAAACAATGAAAATACCAATGAGCCAAAAGAAGCTTCTGTTTAATGCTAAGTGTGAAATTAGAAATCTTGACATCACACCTAAACAAGCCTGATGCGACGCGGATGATCTCATCATGAAAATAGTCAGTGGAAAATTAATAGAAAACACTGCCACCATTGCAGAATATATAGACCACTTAGTTCTTTTCATTGAATATATTCGTTTAAAGCAAGAATAATATGCCAATAAATTTATCTAACTCTTTTCTATTTCAAAAAAAATACTTACCAGCATTGGCTTCTGGAGGATAATCAGTACCAGCCAGTACAGTTATGTTTGCGATACTGCTACTAGTTGCTTTATCAGTATCAGTCACAGTCAGTTTGAAAGAATAATTCCCAGGTTTGGTCAAATCATTCAGCTGAAGTGTCGGGCTATCTTTCAACTGAGGCTGATAACCTTCAAAATGATCATAAACGTTAAAAATACTTAAGTTTCAGAACCAACTAAAATAAGCAACATTTTGAATATGTTACTGTCAACATGAACTCCTAGAACCTGACACACTGAAAACCTTATTATTTTGCTTGGCTACGAAATAAATCGATCAGAAACTGAAATAATGAAACCAAATACACTACCTAGAGGTCCTTGCTGTAACTCCCAATGCCAAGCAACAATTCCGTCATCATCAGTTGAAGACGACGCGTCCAACACCGCTGCAGCGTTTGGTTGTTTAATAGTCTGGTTAGCAGGAGTTATAACAATGTTTGGAGGTGTATTTATACGGGCTTCTGGTAAAACTGATACATTTACAAAAGTTTCTCCGTAAGAAGTTGGATTAGATACACTAACCTACAAAAAAAAACACTTCTCATTATCTTTTTCTATAGAAAATAGCTCTTACACTGTTGTCTGTATTTTTAAATACAAATTATTAGTCCCTGCTTTTAAAATGATAACGCAAAGATTTTTGTATCAAAAATAATTTCAGTAACATTATGTTCGGCCGACGCATAGCCGCAGTCTCAAAAGTGAAAGAGTGATTATGTATTTCACATATTACATAATTTTTTTTGTATATTAATTGTGGTATAGTACTATCTTTCCCTAGCATATCGAGTTAGTAGAAAGTATACTGTAATTATTTGGAAACTGTTTCGAAGGTGTAGATTAAGAAATGATTGAGTTTAAAATTATTTTTTTGAAATTCAATAAGATGGGTTAAAAATTTTACGTTATTCACAAGGGGACAAATCTGAAGTTAATTTTTTACAATTTAATATGGCAAATACAATATGGGGACTAAAAATTTTACATTTTTCCTATTTTTCCCAAATTGATATTGGGGGGTTCTTGGGGCAGATTTAAATTAAGTTCTTTAAACTCGATAAAAAATTTACATGTCTCAAGTTGTTTCAAAATCGGTGTCGGGGAGTTTTCAGGTCATGTTACGAATCTAAAATTAATTTCTTGAAATTCGAGATAGCAGACTTACTATAACAGACTAAATATTTGTTTGGTACAATTTCTTTCAAAACCGGTATTCTCAAAATTAAAGAACTTTTTGTTGTTCAATTCAGTGTGATCGACAACTTTGGATAAAATGGGTATTTTTTTGTGGAACTCAACTCACTTCAAAATTAAAAATCGAAAATTTTTTTAATTGAACCGACTTATAAAAAAGTGCTAAAAGGCGAAAAATAACAATATAAATTTCTATATGAAATTGAAATTTTTGAAGTGTTATTCAAAAACTACGGTAAGAAAGCAATTACAAATAAAGTATTTCTGAATATTTTTAAATGAATCACATTTTGTCAGGTATTAATTTGACGCCGACTACAAAAATTTCAATTTCATATAAAAATCTATATTATTTTTCACTTCTTAACGCTTTAGTTTTCTTTTTAATGCCCTGTGTATTTACCATTATGGATTCAATTAAACATTTAAAACATATTTTACTTTTATTAGATATGAACATTTCAGAAATGATATTTTTAGCCTGTAAGAAGTTTTAGGACCTTGACAATACAGTTTGTACTAGATTCAAAGGGTGGAGCGGTCGCACTGCCCCACTACTCGTCTACTTTCACGCATTCGGTCGTATTTGCTAGCATTTTTCACGTATTTCACTGACTTTTTGATGCCAAATGAAAATATGGATTTGTGGAATAATACTTCTAGTTTCAAAATCTTTTTACCAAATTAACATCGGACCATCCGCGACGTATCTAAGCGCGCTGAAAGATAGTAAACTAAAAATTTTACATGACCATGGGGATGTTGACTATTTTTGGTATTTAAAACCATGCATAAGTACATAATGTATCCGAAAATATTTAAAATTTATTTTTTTTAATACAACTAGTACTTTAAAAATCATAAATTTTAAATTCCGTTTAAAATTTCCCGCCAAAAAGCCAATACTTGTCCCTTGACCGATGTGACGTCACACTGGTAAACACCTATACAAGGATATAGAACTTTTTTTCGTAATTTTTGTGATATGAGTTCTAAGTTATTTTAAGTGTTGTGCGGTGTATTCATTATCAGTTGCGGAAATAACAATTCTTGATAAATTACTTATATGGAGGCCTTCATATTTCTAAATTCAGCAGAGCGGAAGTTACTCTTTGTTGCGTGGAAATTGGCCACCATAAAACAATCAATTCTCGGCAAATTCGAACTATTTGCCTTAATAAATTCACTTTCCTTCATGAGAAAATGTCTTAGAATAGTTTTCAAAGGGAAATGTAAGCAAATTTCGAAGAAATTATAAGAAAATTAGGATAAAATATGAACTAGGCAACGTAGCCCATGACAGTGATCACGAATATGACATAAAACCAAAAAATTTATATGTCAAGTTCGTGACAGCGATGACGTTGGCTGTATTCTTTAGAGCAATTATGATCAAAGTAAAAAAAGTGAAATTGATAACCATGTTCTTTAGAATATGCATTTACTTGTCATTAGGTCGAAGTGATCATGATTACTTCAAGTGATATGACTGAAAGTAATAATGACTCAAAAAAGAATAACCGTATCAGGACGGAGTGCCAGCAATGACGTTAATATGGAGTGACATCATTCACTCTGATTGGTGTTCGTTGTCACGTGACTCGAGGGAGATTTAATTACACTTTTATTATTAAATAAAAATAAAATTCCTTAAAAATAAAGACAAATGTTTTTTTTAGGATTTCTGTTGTGGAAACTACCGTTTCGCCGCAAAATTATATTTTTATTTAAATACAGTCAACATCTCAATTATGTAAAAACTAACCAACCAACAGCGCCTGGTTTTAACAAACATAAAGTATATATAAATCACTATTATTTCCAAAAGGGCCAGCGCTACAAGTTGAAAAATGACGGAGATGTGAATTTTTGAAAAAACGCGGAATTTTCCGGTTTTTCCCCGTTAATGATTCGATTGAGTCGATCTAGGGCTCATTTTGTTGGTATTTTTATTCTCTATAATTCATCTTCTTACACTATCAAGATTGATTCATTAGTTTTGGTTTTATAAGCAAAAAACAAAAAAAAAACGCATTATTTTGTTTCAATTGTTTATAACAAATTAATGGATCATAGTAGAAAGTGGAAAACATAACAAAATATCACTACAAATTGTTTTTAGTGTGATGGCACAGTCGTTAGTTTGATAGTATTTTTGTCAGAGAATCACTTATTTATTTTTTTCTCCATTGATTGGCCTGTAACGGTTGTTGCGTTAAGCCATTTTTTTTATAATGCCGCCTTTTTATTACAGTGAATTAAAATTAAATCTTTATATCACTGAAATTATTTCTGATAATATATTATAAAATTATTTATCTTTTGATTCACTAAATAACTAAAAATATATTAGATACCTTAAACTCATATAAACCTTCAGAAAGTTTTTCCAAATGCAACTGATTCTCATTTTGATGTTTCACAGCAGTACTACTTTCTGGCTGGTGCAAAGACGTCCATTCGTACTGATATTTGTCTTGTGGATCTTCTTCAGGCATGGTATTTGCTATTAAAGTTACTTCATTTGTAGGTAACTTAACCTAAAAATGTTTTTAAATAGAAAAGTATTTACTATAAACCTTGAAAAGAATAGTATAAGCTACTGCCAATATAAAGCTCAAGTAATATGTAATACTACATTTGAATCTTTCAGTGGGCCCAAAATATTTGGCAAATTTAAAATTATGTTATCTTGGTGATGATTGGGCATGAAGAACAAGTTAGCAAACTATCTTAGCAAGCGGTTTTTCTATTCACATTAGCCTATAAAATTCTTTAATTTGTAAAAACACAAATGACAGTACATAGTTATCTCTGACTAAAAATTTACCTCTTTGGATTCAGCTAGTACAGTTAAATGTTTCCTGGTTACAGGAGCTGATTTATTCACAGTCATATCTAGTATTCTTTCAGTTATTATGTCAGGCAATGTCATGCCTTTTAAATCAACAGAAAGACATATACCATCTTCTTGACGGATATATCCAGGTTTGCACTGACAAGTTCCTAACAAAGTATAATTTATAAATCATTATAAAGTGTAATATTAAGCCTAGATTCTCAAAAATTAATAAATATGGAATAAAAATTTTTTAATAGTCTAAAAAAAATATTTTATGGTTAAATAATATATTTTCAAAAGTGTCGCTGTATAAAACACAATTAAATAAGTTCCTAGCAAACTAGACAAACAAAACTTTTGTTCTTACCACTTCTAGATCTTTCATGTTTCTGTACACAAATTTCATTAGGTAGAGTGCAAGAGTTTTCCACACCAACTTCACAACTCATTTCATAATAAGCGTTGTCAAATAATATATCTTTTTCTAAACTTTTATAAGCATTTTCAAATCTAGTTCTGTCACTCAATATACTATACATTTCTCTATCTAACTGAGAATTAGAAAATTCTACAATAAGGGTTATTTAAAAGAAAGATTATTAGAAATAACAAATTAAGAAAAATTTCAGAAATTATTTCAATTAAGTGAAATCTAGGAAAAAAAATTTATCACGCATCCCCTGTTTCGAGGTCACAGAACACGATCTCGTCTAGGTTTGCCACAATTTTACTTCAAATTCCTGAAAAACACAGAAACTCACTTTTTGCTTTAGGTTTAATTTTTTGTACTAAATCATTAAAATTTTGTTACATCCACAAATTTCACGCTCATAAAAGCATCTGCATTATATAAAATTTCGTATATTTACACCATCGAAAAAATCAGAAAAAAGACCAGCAAACTTTAAAAAGAAAATCATCGGTGACATCAGCGACACCTCTCGTCTCGAAAGAGAAATAATTGCGCCGTTACCATAGCATAAATACGCTTTCTTTGAAATACACATACATTCTGTTCTTTCTATTACAACTGTAAAGAAAAGAACCCGGAAAACATATTTGGACAACACAAAGAACGCTTCTATGGCTACATAGCTAAACATTTGTTTTGGAAAAATTATTCTGACCACAAGAATATGTACCATGATTTATTCAAATACAAGGGGCAGGTTCTCCTTCTTTCAATGAGAATGAGGAAGAACATTGGATATTTCTTTATGCCTCCTATTTTTTATATTGTTCTGGTGCTAAACAATATCCTTCTTCCATTGAATTCATAATCCTAATTAATTTTTATAAATCTTGGCCCTATAATTTTACTCACCATATTTTTTTTTTGCAGCAGATACTAAACCACCCGCTTCGCTACTAAGACCTTTCCCAATAGCCTTCCCTGGTAGAGATTTTCCTACCTCCAAGTAGTCTCTGATGGATAATATCATTTTTTTACTAATATATCTAGGTCAGTTTAGATTAGTTCAGGTTAGTTACAATTTTCTAAACTAACTAAAACCAAACTAAACCTATAATAACCAAAAATTTCAGTTGGTTAGGAATAATATTACACTTGTTTTTAGATTGAAACTAATCATAATTTTACACTTGTTTGAACATTACAAAAATTATAGTATCCTGCTGACTGAGATGGACAAATTTTTGAATGTTTTTGATAATAGAAGGATCGATGAAGTTCACAAAACCTCAAACAAGACAACAAAACAAGGTTTTCTCACTTGGTTTGCTAAAATTTGTACAAAAATAGTTAAAACATATTTCATACATTATATTTTAATTATTACTATCCAAAATGAACATGACAGTTAGGTGTTTTCTTCTAGAAATAAAAGTAACCTTGAGAAGTGAAATGTTTTTTTGTGTTTTACAGAAAACTGAAGAAAAATCATGGAAAACGAATGCCAAAATCGTGTTTTATATTCTAAAAATAGGGAGTAAAAGAATTTTTTTTAAAAAAACGTGGTTTTCCTAGATTCGACTTAATCACAATAATTACCAACATTTCTAACACACTCATAATTGAAATATGTAAATTTAGATGTTAACAAAACATACCTTCAGGGGCCAACACATCCTCCCAATTATCTTCATCTGTAGGTTTTACAAGTACCATTTCAACATGGTCAACAGTTAGAGGGTTTAAATTCAACACAGGTATGCAGAGCTCATTACTTTTGCAGTTGACATGGTAACATTTGTCATCAGTCATAAATGCAACATTGCATGTATCCTTTGTACAGCATTTGAGAACACATGGTTTTAAGGTGTTTATTTCTGTTATTTCATCATAAACTCCTGCACAAAAAAATATGTTTATGCAATATTTTATTATTAAGGAAAACCTAATAAGATAAGATTTTATTTGTAATGTATATTTGTACACAAATAAGTTAATTAGATAGTTTTAAGTACTATATGTAAAATTTTGTTGTTAAATTGCAGAGACAGGAAAATGGTGCTTTATCTATATCTCCAAATTGTTGAATATAATTTCGAAACCAAACTACAAGTATCTACCCGGTGTTCTTTAAACGTTCTAAGTTAACTAATAAAATTACCTGCTGAAATATTGCCCCTCGGAACATATCCTTTAAAAATCTTTGGATAAAGCCTGGGACATTCAGTCTTAAATGAAGCTGATGGAAATACATAAACCTCGCCCACACAAATTAAGAAAAACAGTCCTAAAGTGACAAACTTTTTCTGTTCCATGTTCTGTAAATATTTTAAAAGTGAGAGTACAGAAAGACAATATCCACCTTTTTCGCAATACTTACTTTTGCCTGTAAAATTAATCGTAAAAATTTAATAACGGAGAATTAACATCGTATAAAACTTTGACACAAATACAAACAGTGTGGGTGCTCGTGATAGGGATTGTATTTATCAATTTTTATCAGTCAGCAAAATTATACATACACTTACAATAAAAAGTCAAAGTGACAGTGATATCCTTGAAATTATCTAATAGACAAGCGTGACAACAGCGGAAATCAAATGTATATCTTGTTGCCTACAAAAGGTACTTATTATTGGACCTTGTCCTAAAAAAAATACTTGAAAAATTTTCTGTTTATTTCAAATTATTATCACTAATTAATATGTTCCTACTCATAATGTATAGGAACTAGCTCTTAAAACTTTATCAGCTTTATTAATGACGTCAGTTTACTGATATTTTATCTCTTTTTTTTATTTCAAATATCAATTCAAAAAATGGATCACTTCTTAAAACTTTGAATATGAAACAATGTTATCTATCGTTTATCAAACTGTTATTTAGTTAAGATACATCTTTACATATTTTCCGATTTATAGATGTATAATAAATAATTATTGATTTTTGCCAAGAAATGAGTAAAATTCTGGTGAAAAGCAAAAATATGTCAAAGAATAATAATTCACTTTATTCAAGTCATATTCAAAAACTTAAGACATTAGGCAAGTTTTATAATATATTTTAATGGTCCTATTACTTGATACAAAAATAATAACAATAATTGCAGATTTTATTATCACAATTTTATCGCTTTTGTCTCGAAAGAAGGTTATGTAAGAGTTAATGATTTTTTTTTAAACAAATAAACTGTGAAGATAAAACTATTACACCATTGTTAATTCAATTAGGAAAACACACCTTTTATTGTTTTAGATAGTCTTAACTTTTTAAAATGTTAAAACTTAATTGGCAGATAATTACTTTTCTATTATCTTTTAGAACAATAATTAAAGGGCGCATATAATTTTTTTCAGATGAAAGTATTCAAAATATTATTAGAGAAGCCACCGAAATTCGGGAAAATGCATACTGCCCTTATAGCAATTTTAAAGTGGGTGCAGCAGTATTATGTACCGATGGGACAGTTTTTACTGGGTGTAACATAGAAAATAAATCATTTACTGTTGGAATTTGTGCAGAAAGGTAAAAAATCTTTTTAATTACTTACCTATTTGTGTTAATTTACTTACCTAATTTTTTAGATGTGCCTACAGTAAAGCCATCAGCCAAGGAAAATTAAAATTCAAAGCTGTAGCTGTAATTGCTTATCAAGAACATTATTTTACACCACCATGTGGCGCTTGTCGGCAGTTTATGAGTGAATTTGATAATGTGGATATTTATATTGCAAAACCCGGACAGGATGATATTTTAGTATTAAGTTTAGAACAATTACTGCCATTTCAGTTTCAAACAACTGATAATACTTTTGTATAAAGCCAATTTGTACCTAAACTTAATTAAATAAAACAAAAAGTTAATCCATAATAATTATTTAATAATAAACTCTGGATGTGTAGTGGATTTATTAAATAGAAATTGGATGCATGATGCCATTTTTATAATATAGGTATACAAAAACTTTGGTTTATATTTATCATCATGTACAAGTACTGTTAAACATTTCATAATAATAACTTTTAAGCTATGTCTAAGCTCACATTATTTTTGTCGGTACAACATAGGTAAACTACTTACATATTTTAAAAATAACTTGATAAATATAAAAATTGTGCTTTAAACATTTTCTTAGGCATTATACTACTTTAAATATAAATCTTTTGATAATAAAATACAAATAGAGATTTCCTTACAAATCTAAAATGAGATTTTTTAAACTTTTAAATGCTTTAATTCATAAATAGTGTAAAATATTGAAGTACAATAAGGCCTTAATAATTATTGCAAAATGTTACTTTAATTCCACTATGAGACATTACATCTGTCCCCTCGTGTACTCCGTGCAGCAGTTGTTTGAGCTTCAGAAGCTTGAAGTTGCCTAGCTAAGGCTAAATCTAATTCTTCTTGTGTTTTTCTGCAGTTTGGGGTGTCATCTTGCATTGATAATGATAAAGCTCTAGCTAAGGCTTCGTCTTCACTTAATGAGCCTTGAACTGTATGTGAAATATTTTGCTGTGCTTCAAAAATCCATCGTCTTTTAGCCCCTCTTCCTTCACAGTTATGGTCAGAAACATGTCGATGCTTCAAGCAGAAGTTTAATGAACATTCATTACAAATCACTGGTATAACTTCCTTTGTTTTACATCTTTTAAATGAACACTTATTTGTAAACACTTTTCTTCTAGATTTAGCAGGATCACTTTGACAATCTGAATCTATGTGGGCCCCAACAACGTAATCTGGATGAAGCCCTTTTTGAACAGGAATGGGAATGTTGCACAAAGGACACACTGGTACCTGGTTGTCTTTTTTGTAAGCATTCTGGCAATTATGATTGGTGTATCGAAAATGTTCATCACAGTAAAGTAACTTGCAGGCGTCACATTTTATAGGTAAAAAATCTAGCTTGTTGCAGTCTGATTTTGAGCAATGATTTCCTAAGTGAGGCAATTCCATTTTTAACTACGTTTTCTTAAATATCACCAAAAAAGCGTATAAAGCACTGCTGCGTGTGTTAATAACAAGGTTTGACGAATAACTATTGAACTGTGCGAAAGTGTAACGATCGGTAGTATTTATCTGTTCAAAATGTTCTTGATTGTTCTAGTGAAAATGTGGAATGATGATGAAACAAAAATTTTAACAAGAAATTTAAAAAGTCATGTAATTAATGAATGACATCTATCAACTGATTTATGTCAAACTCCAATTCTTTTTTTATTAAGTGGCCTAAAAAGAAAAAGAAAAAAAAAATAACCATTTCATACCTAACTTCATTTCACACATTTTTAAGCCTTGATTCTCACTATAGTGCCGCTCTCGATACGATCTCGGTTCGATAAATTTTTTTTTAAATGAAAAAGAGTTTCCGATATCGAAATCTCCGTGAAACCGATAGTGTAAATAGGTTCATTGTTTCTCCCGTCCGGACCGGCCCTATAGTGAGAATCTGGCCTTATTGGGGAAATTTAGCGGACGAAAAGGAAAATAGATTTATAAAGGATGACGTCAGATGTTTACAATTGTATGTTATATTTCCAACTAAAGTTTATATCAATGTCAAAGAGGATTTATTGTAAATAATCTTTATCAATGTAACGTAAAGACCATTAAAATTAAAATGATATGTGAAGCTTTGCTAGATAGGAGCAAATTTTATGTTCCTTGTACCTTGAACAATTATTAAGGGATACATTTTTAGGCCAGCTAAACATATGAATATTGTCAGAAATGATAAGAACAGACAAAAATATGTATTTGGTCTAAGTGACCAAATAATTAACCTATGTTCGGGCTCGGTGTTGGATTGCTTGCTTGTTTTCATCGCTGGACCCCAAGAGGACTGCAAGTCTGGACTTTGTAATAGGTCATGGGCGTAATTGGTGTAGAAAATAATATTTTATTATAGCCAATTTTCTATCAAAACTTGTAATCAATTTTAGACTCTTATAATAGTTAATAGTCAATTTTATAACTTTTATGAGGATCACAGGGAATTCATTCGAAATTGTCTCGGTCAGACCGAAATTTGTACCTACATTCTTCAAGCATATAGTACTGGAGGTCCCAGAACAAAAAAGAGGTTGATCTGGAAGCAACTGCCAACGAATTCCTAGTGGATACCAGAGGCGAATCAGGTTTATCATCAACAACGACAATGAACTGCCTAAGTCTGGACGTCACCCCGCATTTACCCTTTCCAAACAAATCGATACTGATAGCATAGACGAACCTCTCTTTCTAATGGCAGAGCTAAGCACGATACCCTGATCGAAGTTAAAAAGAGAAGTCCTGCTCCTCGAAAACGTTATATCTCTTTTTATGCGTGAATCTACTTTCTTTTATAGGATCTGCAGTATTAATATTAATTTCTCTTACGTATATGACTAACAGGTAACCCTATAATGAATTTCTAGTTTATTATTATTTCGTCGCAAATAAGGATAGTGTCATTATGGTTGTTATTGTTCTGAAGCTATAAATTATCATTAAAATCTTTGTCCTTTTCCTGAATTAAATTAATTTTATTTATTTAATAACCACCAGTCAAATATTTAAGTGTAAATATAGATCACAAAATTATCCTAAATTGGCACTCCAGAATTGTTAAACAAAAACGCATATAAAGAGCCAATACTTTAGAAATGTAAGTAATAAAGAAAAAGGGATATCAAGAAAAACAGCAACTTATATACAAAGCAACATGCCGACGTCAATTAGAATCTGTTCTTCCTATATACAGTTATTGCAGAAAGCCATCATCAATGAACTTTGAAAAGGTGGAAACTAAAGCTTCTACGCGGTACGATTAAAAACCATCATCCTAGTAATCTACCACATAAACCATCCTATCAATTATTGTATGAATTCACCAAACATCCAGCTTCTTTCTGCAAGACTTCCTCTCCTGACTACTAAGTTTGAGAGAAAACCCTGTACTTTCACCAATGATAGAGGAATTGTGTAATACCAGGGACCGAAACCAAAGGCCAGTCAGAAGACATCTACGTTCAACCTTTAATAAATATATTGTTTTTTATATTATAGAGTTACTTAAACTTAAAGATCAAATGTACTATAAATAAAGTTTTTATGTCCTAATAAAATATAATCATAATAATATTTATTGTTGTAGTGTAGTCAAGGAAGTTGGAGGGTATCCTTTCTAACTTCCTTGAGTGTAGTATAGTGTTTAACACAGAAGTAAAATGCTGCATGTAACATTATTTGAATATAAAATGTTATTTATTTAAATAAAAGTTTCAAATTTCTTACAAATTGTTATTTCTCAAATTTTTTATAAGTGGTGTTGATAAAAACAATTATGTTACACTTAAGTGTTTAAAAGATACTCGGCTATTATGGACGTATGGACATAATTGTTTTTGTTAAATCCATAATTAGAACTAGCCCTAGTAAAACAATTTTTAAACAGCACCCTCATACTATTGAGATATGAACAGAATTTAGTGTAATAATTTTGTATGTCTATAATCATTAATTTACTTGAAATTTGCGAGACATTTAAATTTCTAAGGATATTTTAATTAAAAATTAGAAGATACTGGAAATAACGGGGTACCATTTCAACTGTTTTTCAAAAAATAAAACGTCTTGAAGAAGCGGATCGTCAACATATTGCTTTTTTTAATGACGAGTTATTTTTACAACGAGTTATTTTTAACAATCAAAAATATAATAGAATTTTTTAATCTAATTATTTTTACGACCGACCAGTAGTATCGCAGACATCCAGAGATTATAGTCAATTGACACGAATGGATCAGTCGGGTGAGTTTAAATCATAATACTATTATTTTATCTTTTTCTGCTATCCGTGTCGTTCAACTACTTATGTCGATACAAATTCGGAAAACTATGCGAATTGCTTCTAGTCTCGTCAGGGTAGCTATACTCGTTCTTGAGAGAACGATCATCTTGATGGAAAGTGGGCGTGGTTCTCACGAAAAAGTATGAAACCGTATTCTGGGTAGCTTTTTTTGTTCTCGAGAGAACGTTCATCTTGATGGAAAGTAGCCGTGGTTCTCACGAAAAAGTAAGAAACCGTATTCTGAATACGTTTTCGTACTTTTTCGTGAGAACCACGCCCTTTCCATCAAGATGATCGTTCTCTCGAGAACGAGAATAGGTACCCAGTTAAAGACAGCCGATTATATTTAACCCGTATAATTTTCCTACGATAACAGTGTATTCACTGTTATTATAAGTGAACTTTCCCCAATATGGCGGATAGCATAGTTCGGACATTTTCCGTTTATTACACGATCAGTAAAGTTACTTACACGTTCATGATCTATGGCCGTTATCGATTTTTTTTGGGAAGGTTTAAAAGGAGCGTGACGTCAGGTAGTCCATTTATACCTCATACCCGTCCCGTACGTAAATTTGAAAATTATCCTAAAACATCCTTTTAAGATATTTTGTGAAAATTATTAATTTATTTCAGAGAAAAAAGCTACGCAACCAACAATACGTACAAAAAATTCAATGGGTACAAATCTACGAACTTGAAATATAAAAGCAAGATTGCGATTACAACGAACAAACTAAATTTTCCTATGACTCACAACTCTTCTGTCAGAAGAACGTCATCATCATTTTTAGTAAATCTTTTGATTTCAGAGAAAAGGCTAATTTCCTGATTTTAATCGAATAAAAATACTTTTCTACTACAAACTTCCGTTTAGTTTGGTTTGAAAGTGAGTCACAAGAGTCGTAGTAGCAACAAAGTTTATACAGAAGTGTTTATTTTCAAGTTTTGAATTAAGCAAGAAATAGTATATTTATAAAACTAATTTTGTAAGTGGTGATGTCAAATAATTACGTCCTTCGACAAAATAACAGTGTATTTTATTGTTCTTTGTTTGCTTCTTTCATATTGAGATTTAATTTCTTTTTAACTATTTTTTCAGATTGCTTTGCTCAACTTTTTTATGGTTTAAATAATAAAAATAACTTTATCATACGAATTTTGTGAAAAAATAGCCATGTGTATTTATTGTTCGTGTACTTAAGTTGAATTTATTTATTTTTTGATTAACTACTAAACCAATTTTTTATCGTCAAATCAGTGACGGGACTGAGAAAACACGACTTTATTTAGCATTCTTAATCAAATAGTTCTAAGAAGCCAAAATGTTGAAATTTGTTTTTTTGGTTAATTTACTACGTGTTCATATTGTGCATTTTATGAATTAGCTTCAGTCCACCCACCATTTTTGTTATAATATCTTTTATTTTAGATTTTATGGAAATATCTGACAATATCTACTACTTCCTTCTGGTACTTGTTACACTTCCTGTATATCTCTTCTTTAACTTGTGGTCTTGGCTAGGATTTGAACTATATAAAAATAACTAAGAATACTTAAACATGAGTCAATTTAATGAAAACAACCGACCAAATGTATCCAGCATGAAGAGAAACCTTACCTTAGATTTTAATCAAGCAAAGAAGAATTTGGCTTTCCCTTTATCAACAGGAGAAGGAGGCTTAGGAGAAGTCCTGTCATCACCAGATTTAATGAAGTTGAAAGTTGATACTCCTGAGTTAGAAAATATGATTTTAGGTGAGAGACACATTGAAGGAATTAATGTATAATTATAAAAAATTACAACCACTGTATGTAGTAATTGACTAACTACTTAATTTTTTTTAGATAACCCGCTACCAAATACACCCACTCCATCTTTTCCGTTTCCTAAAAATGTGACTGCAGAACAAGAAAGATTTGCTGGAGGTTTTGTAGAAGCTTTAAGCAACCTCCATAATTGTAACTCTCAGCAGGGGTCTGACAGCAATGCCAGCACTATCTATGATTCTCCATATTTGACCCAAATTAAAGAGGAGCCCCAAATTGTGCCAAATATCAGTAGTAGTCCCCCAATGTCACCTGTTAATATGGAGTATCAAGAAAGGATGAAGTTGGAAAGAAAACGACAAAGAAATAGGTAAGAATGAGAGATTTTATTATGAATTAATTTATCAAAGAGACAAATAGTCTTACTTGGAAAAAGATTTTAAATATAGTGCATGATAAATTAATTTATTTTTTTTTTAGATTGGCAGCATCTAAATGTAGGTCTCGAAAGCTAGAAAGGATTTCCAAACTTGAGGACAAAGTTAAGCTATTGAAGAGTGAAAATGTTGAATTGGGTTCTATGGTGAACCAACTGAAAGAAACAGTTGGATTGCTTAAGTTAGAAGTTATAGAACACAATAAAAGTGGATGTCAGATTATGTTATATTGAATGAAAAAAAAATTTGTACTGTGTATGTAAGAGACAAGTCTAGTTTTATAATACATAAAAGTGATAAAAGATATTTTTACTTTACATAAAAATACAAAATATATAAAATGTAATATACAAACAGCATGTAGTAATTTAAACCTTTTATTTATTTTTGAAAAACTGCTTTACCTCTTTAAGTGCTACTAGCGAAGAATATTTTTATAGTATTATAAATAGATTATTAGTAGAATATATATAAGATTTGTGAGTTACCTACTATTAATTTTTTACATTTAAAATATTTGTAATTTTGTTAATAGATATCAAGATTATTTTTAATATATTAATAAATTTTTATTGAAACAAGTGAGTGTTTATAAAAAAAATAATATATTAAAGTAACTACAATCAGGTACCCTACAAGTCAATCACACTGTCATCTAGCAGGTGTTCTTTCTTCGAGAAAATCATATACAGTATTTTTGGCAAAATCATAGCTCCCAAAAAATACATACCCACCTAAGAAAATCCAAAGCGTCCTTGGCAATACTCCTGAAAATAACCTAAAAAAATGATTACAGGGTTGTAATATTTATGTTCCAAAAAGTAAAAATTTTTTATTGTAGAGTAGTGTATTTGCAAATTTAGTGATAAAAATCTCTTAAAACTACAACACGTATATAACTTTTCCTTACCCTTGTATACCATTCTTTTTAAGAATATTCTTAAAGGTATTTAAAACAGTTAGAGAGCCACTTTTTGCATCTTTCCTATCAGCTAACATAATTCTAGTTTTAACTACATCTAGAGGAGTTGTAACTGCTGCAGAGACACCGCCTTAAAAAAAAAAAGACATTTGCACAAACATTATGTATTCTTTGGTAGGTATATACAATTTATTTAATATTAACCGCAATAAAAATTGGCTTTACCTGCAATAGACCCACAGACAGCTACTTCCCAAGAGTCCAACGGTATATTATTTTTAAATTTTGTTCTGTAATATGTTTTACAAAATTCTAAAGTTGGAAATTGTATTATTGAAAAGGGAATTTCTCTTATAATTGTAGATCCAAAACCTCTATACACTCCCTAAAAATTACTCAAACTTTTCTTACACAAAACATTATACTTTAAATATACTGTGATAGGTGTAGAGAGGTAATATTAGGTACAAAAATAAAAAATAAAATTTACTTTAAAGAATCCTTCGTATTTATAGGCTGCCATAAGTATTTTAATTGAAGACTTGTGCCCCATGGAAGTTTGTTTTCTCTGTTTTACTACTTCCATAGGAACTCTAACTAGACATGCCATCTAAAAGTGAAAATCTAAATTTGATGATCAATATGGCATTCTAAGGAATCTTAAACAAAATCCTACTTACAACCTCAGATACTGACGCTCCAAACATGTACACAAAGGGCATTGCTGCTTTAGGAACCAATGGTTCTGAATAATATTTTATAGATTCATAAGTTACAAAGAAGAGGGCAGCTAAAATATCAAAACATAATACAGCAAGTATGCAAGGATCTCAATACATGAGAAAATAATAAAAAATTTAATAATCTTTAAAATATGTTATTTTTAGTTTAAAAAATTATATAAAGAGTTAAACCTTTTAGAATGAAGTGCCTTTACTGAATAATTCGGAGTCCAATCCAAAAACAGTTTTTTTTAACATATACATAAAGAAACTATTTTGGTGTTACATATATATCAAATAACTCTTAATATAATATGTATAATTAGTTGCCTAAGTAAATTTTTAAATATTCTCTTGTTTTATTCAGTCTTGCACAATCTGTACAAAGTGCAAAACAACATTGTGAGAAAGGAATAAAAACCTAATTAATCTAGTGTTCAGTCATGTGTCAAGTATATAAATTTAAAACTGTGGAAAAAAAAACAGTAAAGCCACAGTCAAAAAAATTTTAATGAGTTTTTAAACACATACCTTGAGGAGCACTTCCAACAACTTGTGGACCTAAGCCTTTATATATGCCCTTAAAACCTCCAGCATTCTTAAAACCTTGTTCTGCCTGTAATCTGGTCTTTAAGGTGTCTAAAGGAAAAAGTACTACATCAACAAACAGGCCTGCAGCTCCACCTCCCTAAAATATTCTTATCAATCTAGTTCTTAAATATTATTTATTTGCTAACTTACTAAAAATGCAGACCACATTAAATTGTTTTTATTAGGGTCTGCTTGAAGAGTCATGTTTTTTTGCAAGTTAAACTTTCTCAATAAAATGATTATTTCATAGTTTCATTAATGTTTTCTTTTAAATCTACGATTTACTTTTATAGAAAAAATAATAATAAATTAAAAAGTCAGTATCTGACGTCTCTACATCATGATCGTAGACAAATTTTTCAAATTTTTAAAAGTTTAAAATGTTGGGTTATATAAACTTGACATTTATATAACCCTAAATTTTTAGAGCGTGTTCGGAATTCTCTTAGATCAAAAAGTGACTCGTTTGGAAAATTATTCGAAAATTGCCCCGTTGTTGTACCCAAATTTTCATATACGGTCAACTAGTAATCATAATCATATTATCAAATCATGCTGTGAAGTAAAAGATTATTCCTCTTTGCTATATTGATCTGACATTCTACTATAACTTCAATCTATTGTTATATTCTTTTAATCCTTTTCCTGCTCATATATAATATCTCCCTTGTAATAAAAATGTCCCCAACTTGATCTGCGTCATTATGTGCAAATAATTAGCTTGGCAACAATGAATTCCTAAATTTTTATTATTATAGTGCTATTCATTTGAGTTATGTCTCTCTGTAGTCTATCACCAAGATATGAACTTAACAGTCGCAGCGCCACCCCCCTAATTCCATATCTTTTAAGCTTCCCTGCAAGCGCTTCAGGGTCTGCTCCATCAAATGCCTTTGAAAGATCCAATGAAACCGACACAGTGTGTTTATTCTGACTGATTGCTTTTATTGCAGAACTACCCCTTCTGAACACAAATTGACAATCTACCAATATTTTTCTATTATCTAGAAAGTTTTTCAAAAATTTTGTTTATATTAGACAACAGAGATATAGGCCGATAATTTTTTAAATTACAGACTTCACCGTTTTTTTAAAGATGGCCTTAACATTAGCAGTTTTTAGTTTTGTAGGATAAACCCTAGACTGAAAAGAGAGGTTTACCACAGTACCAAAGGATCAGCTATTAGGTCAGTAACAGTTTTCAAAAACGAAACTGGAATTTAAATTTTTCGTGTTTTGTAGCAGATTTTAAAATATGGTTTTACTGTTAATGTTAATTTTTTCAAAATTAGGACTTCTTTTCCCCTCACATCCGGGTATGCATTCAGAAAAGCTTTATTTACCATATTTAACAGTTCTTTATCAGGCTTACATTGATTTTTATATTTTATTCCCCCTAGAACATTTTCTTCTCTGGTTCTTTTTTTGTTAGTTTGTTAATAACTGCCCAGGTCGTTTTACTCCTATTTGCAGAATATCCAATAAGATTTTTATTATAGTTGATTTTAGCTTGCTTGATAACATTTTTTAAATATTTTGATATACTTTTTATAGTATTCAATACTGACTTTATTATTAAGCTTTAATTTAAAGGGTTTTCTTTCTCTAGCACATGATTTTCATAAGCCTGTTGTAAGCCCGTAATTTATTTTCTTAGCCTTCGATTTTGGTTTTCTCACCGGTATTACCTTATCGAAAATAAATTTTATTTTAGGAAAAACTTTATTATATTAAACCTTATATTAAACAATATACATGTATATGAATTCATGATATAAAATTTTTAAAAATAAATCCCCTTTTTTATTAATTTCTTACACTCTACGTCCAAGGAGAGATGTAGATTATACTAATGTTCTTTACAAAAATACTCACTGATTTCCACAGTCTTTTATAAAATAAAATTAATCTCGATTCGTTTTTAGCGCATATTTCGCATTCAAGCTATTTTGCTGAATAACAGTTTTATTATAAAAAAATAAAATATATAGGCTATCATAGTCATAGAAAAGGCATTCTCATTTATTTGTAAGGTCTGACAATCCATGCTTGTTATCTAAAAATAATAAAAATGCAACATATTTACGCTCTTCTCAAAAAGTTAACGGAAACAATTAGCCCAGTCTTTTTTTTTTTGAATATACTCAATTAGCCTGTCACTTACAACAGGAAAGAATGATTTACTGTTTTAGATATACTGTAGAAAGAGATAGTTATTGTCTAAACCTGTTAGAATAATTGAAATTACATTCATGCACGACACATTCGTACCAATATAAGAAACTTGCAGGGAATTTAATGTAGCCATATAAATCATCGCACGTAATGGCGATCAATAAGTGGAAGGGGGGGGTCAAAAATTATTTTTATGAGCAGTCTAATTTTATATTTCAAGTTCATGTGCCTGCCACAACAATGTAAATTTTTACTAATGTGGACGCGGCATTAAATCTCTACTTTCCATCATCGTTGAAATGGCTTTGCTCTTAAGATAATTTGCCAGCTCGTTCCATGTCCGGTGCTCATTTAGAGCCAAAGCAACCTTTCAGAATAATTTATACCGGTTTGTGAATTTATTCGTGGAGACCTTCGAACATTCACTTATTCCTGGAGTCAGCATGTAATTCTCTGCGCGTGTTACACGGCAAAGATAAGGCGAGTATAGGGTCATGTTATCTCCCTCGTTTCGGTCAATCGCCGGTCGGAGCAAGAGAGATAGTATGACCTCGTAGTCGCTCTCTCTCTCTCTTTCAATTTGCCTTGGAACAGGTGCGGAATATTTCATGCTGGCCACGAACCTGGTATATAAAACTGACTGCTCATGTATAATGTCTCCCTTATACTAAAAATGCGTGCCATTACGTGCAAATAACTTGCTTGGCAACAATGAATTCCCTAAATTTTTATTTTATTGGTGAAAGTGTTTTTTTTTGACATTGAATACTTTCCGTTTTGACAAGAACTTATTTTTGATTTTGTTTCTTTTCCGCATTTTATCACATTTTATGTAACGTTTTACTGAGAATTTCAAACGGGAACGTGAATTTTAAGGTTTTTTTGGTATTTAAAAAAAATAGTAACTTTTTGTTTGAATATAATATTAATTTAAAATAAATTTATATTTAATTAATTACTGATTATTTTAAGAAAATAAAACAAAAGTTCTTGATCTTAGCTCAAATAACAAGGAAAATTGTATCTTGAAAATCCCGTCAACACAGTGAGAAGCTATGATTGTCATTTTAAAAATTCAACTCTAGGAAAGGTTAATTCCAGGTCCTCAAACAGTTGTGTAAATTAAAAGCCTGAACTACTGTAAAAATTGAAAGTAGCTAGTAAATGTATATATTTAGATTAAAAATGATTATATTAATCTAATAATCCCATTTTTAAATTATATGGACATTTCGAAACCTTATATTAAACAATATACATGTATATTAATTCATGATATAAAATTTTTAAAAATAAATGCTTTAATGCTTTTTTTTATTAACTTCTTACACTGTACGGCCAAAGAGGGATGTAGATTATATTAATATTATTTACCTACTAATTTCCATTCGTTTTTGGAGCATATTTCATATTTTAGCTATTTTGCTAAATAATAGTTTTACTGTAAAAAATAAAATACTGAATATAAACTATCATAGTTGTAGAAAAACATTCTCGTTTATTTGTAAGGACTGATATTCCATTCTTGCTATCTAAAAATAATAAAATTGCAACATATTTACGTTCTTCCAAAGAAGTTTAAAAAATAGCTTTAAAGGAATTGCTTTGTAAAGAAAAATATATTTTTGAGGAAACTAAATAGTGAGAAATCCAATTTAAATGTTGTTCTACAGAAACAATTATCCCGGTCTTTTTTTTATTGAATATACTCAATTAATATTACACCTAAAACAAGGAAGAGCGATTTATTCTTTTAGATATACTATAGAATGAGATAGCTATTGTCTAAACGTATTAGTTAGAATAATAGAATTGACATTTATATAAGACACATTCACGCCAATATAAGAAACTAACAGGGAATTCAATGTTGCCATACAAATCATTGCATATAAATTATGACCAATAAGGGGGGGTCAAAATTATTTTTATAAGCAGTCTAGTTTTATATGAAAAGTCCGTGTGTGTAGCCACTACCTAAATACGATCAGCTGTGAATTTGTTGTGTTGATTTATGCGACAGAAGTAAAAGTGAAATGGAGAAAAATTTGGACCGTGTTATGGAAGAAATGTAAATATAAAAAAACTTTTTGTTTTGGTAATGTTTTAAGATAATATTTTTAGATGCAGTACGTCCGGCGTACTAGGCTGTGTTTTTGCAGATCAACAGGGCCTTTGTATAGGAGGTAAGAGGTGATAAACATTTGAAAATTCAAACAATGACCTCCTTTTTTTAATAGCCAAAGGTAGAGCTTCAAATGAAAGTGCTGGTTATATAGCTGCTATAGCCAGTCAAGCAGCTAAGATTGAACCTAATAATAAGATGCCAATCATAACACTAGAAAATGATAACCAAATATGTCTGATTCAAAAGGCTGGACCCATCACTGGTGCCATTTATAAAAAAATATAGTTAAGTACGACTAAGTTGGATAAGAGGTAAAATATTAAGTTCGATGTTACAGCAACACAATAAAAACAGATTGATTACAGGGTCATTAATTTTTCTGGTACTTATTTCAATAAGTGAAATCCAGGAAGACGTTTTTTTTTTGAAATAATTTTACTTACCCCCTATTTGGAGGTCGTAGAATACGATTCTGGCCTTGGTTTTCCAGTATTTTTCCTCACTTTCCCAGAAAGTAGAAAAAAAATCACTTTTTACGTTAGGTTCCATTTTTTGCACTAAATTATTGAGATTTTGTTACACCCACAATTTTTACATTAAGTTCTGTATTATATAAAATTTCATATATTTACAATTTTTTAATGGGAAAAATCAAGAAAAATATCCAAACAAAATAGCCTGTCGTAACTAATAGTAGGGCCAATGGTTTGGAAAGGTTACTGTTGCCAGAACATAAATAAGATGTTTAAAAAGAACCCAAAAATATATTTCTCTTGGACTATTAAATTTTGTCTTCAAATATTAAAGGTTTTAAGGATCATATTTGCTCCTGTTTGTTTCCTTCGTTAATTTTATATTAGGCATGTTTTCCTTGCAAATATTAACAGTTTTAAGAGAATACAAAATGCAAGAAGAAA
Source organism: Diaprepes abbreviatus (assembly GCA_034092305.1). NCBI lineage: Eukaryota > Metazoa > Arthropoda > Insecta > Coleoptera > Curculionidae > Diaprepes > Diaprepes abbreviatus. The sequence goes on along the minus strand of JASJET010000200.1, from coordinate 16,437,764 downwards.
GGCAGTAATAAAAATGTTCGGACCACAAAAATATATAACATGAATTTTTTAAATATATCTTTTAATGAGAATGAGGAAGAACATTTATAATTTGCTTTTATTGGATATTTTTTTATGTCACCTATTTCTTCTATTGTTCTGGTGCCAAACAATACCCTTTTTCTATTGAATTTGTAATCCTAATTCATTTTTATACACATCATGGTCTTATAATTTTACTAATCATATTTTTTACAGCAGATACTGAACCACCTGTTTCCCTACTAACTCGAACCTTTCCCAATATCCTTCCCTGGCAGAAATTGTCCCGCTTCCATGTAGTTTCTGCTGGACAATAACATATTTTAATTAATATATGTAGGTTAGTTTCAGTTTTTCAAAGTAACTAAAACAAAATGACCCTGAACCAACCAAAAATTTTGTTTTGTTAAGATTAATTTTACACTTGTTTTTACATTACAAAAATTACATTTTTGCAAATTTTACATTGGGCAACTAATATTTCACGTTTTCAGTAGTACAATGATGAATGAGGTTTATGAAACGTATTTTTGTTGAAAATCAAGTTTTTCCAAATTTGTTGAAAAATATTGGTATATATTTTAACTAGTATCTTTGGAAATAAATATGAAAGTTCAGTGCTTTCTCTCTTGTGAAATGAAACGTATTTTTTGGGTTTTTTGAGAAAGTAAGGACAACAAAACCAGAATCATGTTCTATGACCTCGAAATAGAGGGTAGGTGTCGATTTTTTTATTTTTTTTCAAAAACTCGTTTTCCTAAATTTCACTTAATCGCAATAATTACCATTTTTCCCTACAAATATTTTCATGTATTGTTTGCTGTTTTTTTTTGTGATCTGTGGATTTCATAATAGTAATATATTTATATATTTAGGATGCATATCATATAATATATTTGATTTATAATTTCAAAACAGAATAACTTTAATATATTTAGATAAGTACAAACCCAAAATTCATCATAACAGATTATTTAATAAATTAAAATATGTAACAGTTTCTATTTTGTAAATAAAAATATATCACAACAAAATCAGTCTGACTTGAGAGAAACCCTTCTTTTGTACTTTTCGTAACTGGATTTTAACAAACTTAAATTTTCAGATGCCCATATACTTATGGTTATTAAGAAAAATACGGCTCCAATTCCGATATGGAGTATAATAGATTTCGGCAATAAATATGTCTGAAAAAAAAAACAATATTTCACCGGTGTTATTCAGCTTTAATTCAAAATAATCTTACCTCTGAAAATTTTGTAGCAATACCAGACAAAGCCAACATAAGTATAAATTTTAAACTTGGTACCAACCCTTCTAAAGGTTTGTATTTTGTCTCTGAATATTTTTTGTGGATAAAGAATAAACTGTGTATTATTCTTGCACCCATATTAACACAGTTTGCTAAAATAAAACCTACCGGCCCCAATATATTTGTCAAAATATATGAGATCAATAAAAAGGTTATGGAAAAAATTACCATTAAATAATTGTACCTAAAAAATAATTAACCCATTTATTATACTAAATATATAATTTATTTCAATAATTACCTATCTAATTGCTTATTATTCATTGTGGCAAAAACATATGCCTCTGTCACACCATTTGTAGCTAATAACACTATGGCAAAACAATGAAACTGGAGCAATGTAGTCGGTAAATTACTTTCTATCAACTTTTCACCACCATATAAAAACAATAAAGTGTAACTATAAGACTGACCAAAAGTTACCACAAGTAAACCAATACTAGTTACTACTTTACATAGTTGACTAAGAACATTGGCTGCTTCAGAAACACTGGTCTAAAAAATTACAAACCTGGTCTATTGCTGGTTTTAAATGCTAAAATTAGATAAGGTATAAGATTGTATTTAACCTCTTTTTGTTTCCTTAATGGTTCATCTCTATGAATCATTTGAGTAAAATAGAAATAGGCAGATTCTTCGATTGGACGAAACACAAATCTAAAATTTCAAAAATACCCTTTATTCTCTAAATACCCATTAAGAAAATTCCATACCTTGCTGCAAGACTACCCAAATTATTCACAATATCATACATTGACTGCTGACTAAATGTTAATACTGGAGATATTGTCATTACGTATCTTTCTCCTTCTGTTAGTACTTGTTTTATAACTGACTGTTTAACAAAACTTACTGTTAAAAGTAAAAGCTTTTTGTTTATTCTTTCATCCTAAAATATATTTATTACTAAATACAGTAATATTAAAAAACTTGTTGATATTTTTACCTCATTAAACATAAAACCAGGGAAAAAATTTAAAATGCTTCTGAAAGGAAAGTCATCCATATCTGCAAACATGGCATTATACTTTCTGATTTTTTTGTCATTAACATCTTCATCATCATCACCTTGCCCCTTAATTTTATTTAATTGTGGAATGTACCAAGCAAAAAATCCATAATAGAGAGCACATAATATAACTGAAGAAAATATCTGTGCCAAGGAAAAGGCATTAATTGCACCACTTGGATATTTGAGGACAAGAAACACAAAAATAAAAGTTCTACTTAGTATATACAGTGTTTCAAAAACAATCTAAAAAGACAACACCAATAAATTATATCACGTAAGTAAAATTTTTGATTAATAAAATCTACCTTTAACCTTACAAAACAAAAACTCTGAGCTACTAAAACAACACTTTGTGTAGCTTGTTCTACAATACACGATAAAGCAATTGCATAACATCCAAGTCTATACTGTGATAAATAAATCTCATCTGTAGGACTTAAAATGTTTATCCAAATGTAGACTAGAATCAGACCAAGAAAAGCTGATATTGGGACGCTAAAATATTTAAAAAAGTACTATATGTCATAAAACTTAAACTTAATTAACATACGTGAACCAAATAAGATTAATCACTTGTGCCCAGTTGTGGGACTTTGCATTGGTAAGGCAAGCTTTAAATATTGGTTCCTTCGATAAAAACAGTATTGTTGATTCAAGTAAAAGCAACCTTACGTTCATAATACCCAAAACATCTTGCCCAACTGTTCTTATGATAAAGGCGTTTAAAATAAAAGTGATACATCTGAATAAAATCTGAAAAATTTAGAAAAATATATGACGAGCTTTACGCTGAAATTTTATTAATATTACCTGAAATATTATGCTAAAAGATGCATTTTCGACACTACTTTTTAATACATTTCGTGCCATTTTATCGGTTTTTAAAATATTTTTCCGCCGATACCAAAACGTCACGTCACATCGTTAAAGTTTATGAGGTTATGTTTTAAGTCAAAAATAATATTTCCGGCGTGTTTACATGTAGGATGATTGGCGATAATAATTTTATGTTTACAGATACGTTAAACATGTTCTCATAAACTTTAAAGAGATGGCGCAATTAATCATCTTTATGAGCCGGCTGTCAAATTTTTTCAATCCGATCTGTTGTGTTGATCCTCTTTCGTAACATTCTTGTATATTGAATTTTTCAAATTTAGGGCATATTATCTAAAAAATAAGATAATGTTCACTCTACGACAGGTTGCTACTGCTATAACCAGGTACGTATGGCACATTTAATTTTCCATTTATGTATGCTTATCATAATTTTTTGGAATTGCAGGGGTGCAAGGTCTAAACACACTTTACCAGACCTGCCATATGAATATGCAGCTTTGGAGCCCGTTATATCACGTGAAATTATGAATTTACATCATACCAAACACCACCAAACTTATGTAAATAATTTGAATGTTGCTGAAGAGAAGTTAAAAGCTGCTGTTGAGAAAGGAGACGTAAAGTAAATGTTACCTTGGTTTTAAAATAATTCTAGCATGTTCTGAAATACAATATCATACATGACAAAATTTCAAATTTTAAACTTGAACATTTAGGTGATTTATTTACAATTTTTTTAGTGCTCAAATTGCCTTAGCCCCTGGTATAAAATTCAATGGAGGAGGACATCTAAACCATTCAATCTTTTGGCAAAATTTGAGTCCTAGTAGCACACAACCAAGCACTGAACTATGTAGTGCTATAAACAATTCTTTTGGTAATATTGAAAATTTGAAAAAACAGTTGGCTAATGTTACTATTGCTATTCAAGGTTCTGGATGGGGTTGGTTAGGATATGAGAAACAATCAGGTTAGTTACATTTTTTAACTTAAAATAACGTAATTATTTGGAAGCACTAAATTTTCAGTTTATTTTCTGTATATTACCTATTTTGAGGTTGTAGAACACAAATCTGAAGTTTTTTCTTTGCAGTTGCACATAATTTTATTGAATTACATTACATAGGTCAGGAGTAGATTTTAACTAGGCCATATAATAAAATAAAATAAAACATAATTACAGCATTCAGGTTTACAAGGATTAAAATTAAGGCCAACATTGAACAGTACAGTTGGAATGACACAAAGTACACTGTAGCCACAACAATTATAATAATTATAACTAGATGTCCTTCACCATAACTTATGGCTGAATTTCCATGTCCTTGAATGAGCAGAAGGCTAAGTAAATCAAGTCAACTACAAGGCCTTTTTCTAACTCTTTTGGTATAGTCTCTTTATACAAGATAATGTTGGTTGAAATCAATGTTGCCTTGATGAAATTACATTTTTGAAACATAATGTCGAGAATTGATTTAAAAACCTTTGGAAAATAAGACATTAAGGTAATTGGATGATAATTAGCTACATCATTTTTCTGTCCACAATTTTTAAAAATAGGAAATACAAAGGAAAGTTTCCAGAAATTGGGGATAGTGCCAGATTGTAAGGATTTGTTGTATGTTACCGGGGATGAGATAATGCAGCACAATTTTTTGTAAATAGTGGCGAGATGCCATCAGAACCTGGTTCTTTCTTAACAGTAATAGATTTAAATTTTTCAGGAACTTCAGAAATACCAATGGAAGAAGTAGTTAAATTAAGTGGATTATTAGTCATGTTATTTCTGTTTTTTGATGTTTCTAAAACTGATGAAAAAAGTAATAAAATTAAATTGCCTCATTTTTAAAGATCGATCTATATGAGTCGAGTGGTGGGCCATTAGAATCGAAATTTTATGATCGTTGATTATCTGGCAATAGTGTGCTAATTTGCCCGCCGTATTCAAAGTGTATTGAATTATTCTTCACTTTGATTTTTAGTGTTTTCTACTATATTTTAAAATGTGCAAATGTGCTTTTTTGAAAGTCGTAAAATATGGTGAGAAAATGAAAAAAAAAATTTTTGAGAAAACTATGTGCCTAAGAGCCGTTTTACACACACAAGAATTATAGCCAAAATTTATCTCATAATTATGTTGAAAATTTTCATAAAACTAATTTGCTCTTTTACACATCAAAGAATTATTGTTAAAATCTTGGTGAAAATTTTCGGCATAAAAATATAGAACATGTTCTATATTTTTATTACTAAAATGCGGAAAGTGCGCGAAAATCGACGCAGAATAAAATTTGTGAATTGACAGCCCACGGTTGTCAATCAACCTAAACTTAATATTAACTCATTGTTTCTTGCACAAAATATCCCTTATTTTGTATTGTTTTGAATATATATGTTCGGAAAGTTTCATATTTATGACATTTTTAGGTTATCCCCAGGGCAAGTTAACTTTTTAATTTCTGGAACGTCACATGTGATGAAAATGCGCAAGAGCATCGACAAAATTATCACTAAAATTATATTCAAATTTCTTGTACGAATCAAACGGAGTGATATTTTATTGTAAAAATTATCTCCATAGAATTTTCGGCAAAAATTTGCTGAAAATGTTTGTTATAATTTTCGGAATAATTCTTGTGTGTGTAAAACGGCTCTAAAACGATTCAGATTTGTGTTCTATGATCTCAAAATAGAGAGTATGCACAAGATCAGCAAAAAATTCGGTGTTTCCAGTATTTCAAATAATTACCTAAGAAAATAGTTTAAGTTTAGTTTATAAATCTTTTAATATTGTTGAAACTTGAAATTGTAATTTTAGTTGGCAATCTAAAATTAACATTTTAAGTTTTAGAAGGCTCGATATACGAAATGTAGTTCGTTATTTAAAAAAATATAATGGAAACTTTAACTTTTTTACTCTTTCGTTACAAGATACAGATTTTCTAAGTATTATCTATCATAAATATACCAAATCATAAGCCTTTTTGTCATAATGTGTCTAAAAATGAATATATTCCACAGGTCTTTTACGTATTGCTACTTGTGCAAATCAGGACCCACTAGAAGCAACTACCGGCCTAATTCCTCTCTTTGGTATTGATGTGTGGGAGCATGCTTATTATTTACAATACAAGAATGTTAGAGCTGATTATGTAAATGCTTTATTCGATATTATCAATTGGAATGATGTAGGGGAAAGATATAAAAAAGCTACTTGTTAAATGTGTTATGTTTTTTCTTAGTTTTATTTTTACAAATCTCACTATTTTGTTTGCATCCAATTCGTCTTGAATGGTTTTTATGTTAAGCTTATATTCATTATATATATTTTTATAGAGATCGCCAGTTTCAAACTGGTTTGTTCGGGCTTAATTTTTTTTATATTTCTTTGTAGATTGTTGAAAATAAAAAACTTGGGATAACTTAAAAAATTTTATTTGTCATGTACAATTCCTAATATATAAATAGTTATTAAAACATAACTGGTTAACTACAAAAAGTGTATAAAAATAGTTACAATCTAATATCACATTTTTTTATCTTTACAATAAATATAAATATCTTACAATATTAACAATCAATACAATTTTTTTTTTCTGTTAATGACTTATTTACAGTTTTTAAGGCAGCTTTTTACAATCTATCACTAGAAGCACTGGCTATATATATATATATATATATATATATATATATATATATATATATATATATATATATATATATATATATATATATAATTAGGTGTCCCCAAATTCCGTTCGTATACTTTGAAAGGAGATTCTACATAAGTAAAAAAAATGTCATATGAACATTGGTCCACAAATGTGTAATAAGGGAGCTCTTGTCATTTAAACGTGGTCCTCGAACAACAAGTTTTTATTTATTATCTTTGGAACAGCTTAAATTATCAATGTTTTTTCTAGTATTCGAACTAACATCAATAAATGATATTTTTTGATGTTAAGTGTGAACGGCAAATTTAGTCCGGGGTGTTCCGACTAGGGGCGGTCTGGTTTATTTATCCCTATTTTTTCCACATTTTTTAAAAATTCTACTTAAAAATTATGATTCAGTAAAACTATTTACATAAAAAAAATATTCTTGCAAAAAATCACTACACTAAGAGTTTAGGAGAAAAACCCGCATTAAATCAATGCATAAACTCCGAATTATTTATGTTGAAACATCAAAGTAGGCGTATGACGACCATAAGTTTACAGTGAAAAACACTGTTAGTGTAGCAATTTCTTACAAGAATATCTTTTTTGACGTAAATAATTCTGCGGAATCATAATTTTTAAGTAGAATTTAAAAAAACGTGTCATGTAAAAAGAATAAAGATAAATAAACTAGACCCCCCCCCCCCCCCCGTCGAAATGCCTCTGACTAAATTTGCACCTCACTGTTAACATTAAAAAATAACATTATTGGTGTTAGTTTGAATACAAGAAAACACATTGGCGCTTCAAGCAGTTCCAAAGATATTAAATAAAAACCCGTGCTCGATAGTCACCTTTAAATGGGAATCGCTTTCTTATGATGCATTCACATGAAATTTTTTTCATGTTTTCATATGTAGAATCTCCTTTCAAAGTATATGAACTGAATTTTCTGACACCCTACGAGGTATTTTTTTAATGGTAAAAATGCTTACTAAGTATGTTGGCTACTTGTAAAGTCAGTTTATTGGGCAACAAGTTAAATGATTATCTTCCTATTAAAAAAAAATGATATATTTACATGTAAGATCAAGACTGGTCGTTTCCTGTATTCTAATTGACAGAGCGGCAAAGTTCCATAGGTAACTCACCTTGAAAATGCCTTTCTCCCCATTACCCCTAATTCACTTCAAAATAATTTATAGTTAAAAGTCTTACTTCTAATATTTGTCTTTTTTACCAGCAATTTTTGAAAATTCTTTTTTTTTTTGGGTTTAACCAAGTAGAAAAATCAAAAAGAAAAAACATTCAGAAATCTCACTACAAATGTCAATTACCCAATGACTAAGACTTTAAAATATCCACGTTATAATTTCTAGAATCCAGTTTATAATTTCTAGAATAATTTATTAAATATTTAATTGTGGGGTACATTTATTTCATTCCGTTTTAATCTATACTCTACTTACAGGCACATTATGTGAAGTACTAGCAAAAAATATATCAAAAATAGTTTTCTTCTCATCAATAATAATACTTTTACTATTATTTATCAGAACACTATTGCTACACTTCGTATTATTTTCCCTATTTTTAAATACTTTTGGAAGCAAAGAAGATAATATACTTTTTCTTTGATTCGGACTTTCTTCATTTGATCCTTTACAAAAACAAATAAGATCCCTCCACATATCGAAGGTCTTTGGACTATATACCCACAGGGTAGCAAAGATGATACTTGTTTTCCTTAAAACTAATTTTATTAAAGCTATGGTGAAAGTATTGTAAAACTGGCACATTAAATACATAAAATAAGGCACACTTATTCCGATGCTGATTACTAAAAGGCGATAAAAGAGTCTTTCGAGTTTTAATGGTGATCTCCCCGCAAGAATAAGAGTTTTACGAACGTTTTTTAAAGCGACCGAAGTGAGGACAGCTAGAATGCTGCTAATTACCATAAAGAACAGTTGGAAGAACACTAAAACCTTATTAGTCACCTCACAGAACCCCGAGAGGTGATTGATGCTGATATGATTGGACATAAGGACATAAAACATTGGTATGGCTGAAAATATCCATACGACTGCGTGGAGTCTGGTAGAAATTTTCTCGATTGCCTCTGTTGACCATTCTTTCATGGCACTGAGGAACCAAACAAAACAGAAGACAGTCCACCAGAGGGTGTAAGCGATGTCACAGAATAGAAGGATGAGTGATATTCCAACACAGGAAAGACTTTCAGCCGGTTTTTCATAGGCTAAATTACCTGAAAAGAAAAAAAATGCTAAAGTATTATATCGGTAAACATTGTTTGAAAAATAATAAAGAGAAAAACGTATGTAGTTTCGACAAAAAATCTTACCAGCACAAATATAAGGACCTTCGATCCACCGAATAAGGTAGATGGAACAAGTCACAAATCCACACGACGTCAAGTATAGAATCGGCCTGGCTGGCCATCTAAATCTTTTGGGTTGGATGATGAAAGTTATTAGTCCAAACATGGTAAAGACTAGGCATATTATAGACCACACTGCAACCCATATCTAGAAAAGAAGCAAAGAATTATATAGTTGAATTCTCAGTAATTAATTTAACTATTTTGAAATTAATTAATAGTAAGACCTACTTCAAAGGTTGCGGCCTCCTCGATATCTAAATGTTGTCTGCTCTTGCAAAGAGATACACATTTTCCCCCATTGGGCGTGGTATTTGGAGGACAATTTATGGGGAATGAGATGTCTTCTGGATTGAAATAAGGTGTCCGTGGTTGCTCAACTTCTTCTTGAGGTTGTTGCATACACAGTGCTGGAGGTTCTGGAAAACTAAAAGAAAAAATTGTGAATTTGCAGAATGTATAATATGTAAAAGAAATGTCACTAATATTATTAAGACTACATAAAATTGTATAACAAGACCAGAATTTTACCTTGAACAGTTTAATTCTTGAGGCCAAGGAAGCCCAATTTTTGATAAAGATTCCATGCAGTCATTCTTGACTTTTTCGCATAGTCCTTTGCATGCGGCAATGGGTCCTGGAACATGTTCGGAGCACATCGGGACAAAAACTGAACAGATAAAGAGACGGATGTATTTGGAACACTCGTGTTGAAGTAGAGGTTCGTAAATCCTTAGCTGTAAAGAAAAATATAATAGAAATAAGGATTCTTTAAAAAATAATTAGGGTCTTACATTTATGTTAATTGGATAAACTTCTAAAAAGTTTTAAAATTATAAAGCCATTTATTGTGTTACTTTTTTGGTTTATATCACGTTAAGTACATGTTTATTTAATATAATATTTTGTCAAGCGAATCGGCTATACATAATATATAGGAAGTACCGTTTCAGTATACCTATATTGTAACATGATATAGTGAAACCCTATCAGGACTAGAAACGTTAGTATCATATTTCGAAATTAATCTGAAACCTTGCAGGTTACCCTTTTTATCCACTTTTACTGTGAAATGATTTAAATTTAAAAATTGTTGCAAATCAGAACTATTTTACTCGGAACACTTGAAGTTTCTTTTATGTTAAATTTGTAATATCGGAAGTCTTACTCAATGCCTAAAAGATTAAATATTTTCTATAATCTTATAATGTGCCTTTTTTCAAAGAGATTTTAGATGAATAGAAGCAGTCAAGCTTATTCCAAATCGTATAATTATTTAGAGCCAAAACTGCTATGAATACGTGAGGAAAAAAAATTATGCACCACTACAAAGTCTGATACTTCATCACGCACATTTTTCTTTAAAGATGCGTATACACCACACATTTATTATTTTATTCTTGCAAATTACACAGTATTTTACCATTGTTCGCAATTTAATTCACATAGTTTCACAAAGACAAACCCATATCTTGAAAATAGCATTAAAAATCCATTAAAATCAAGAATGAAAGAAAAAGAAGTGCCAAGTGTCACAAATTAGAGCACAATGATTAATAACAGGCAACATTGCCGGGTTGTAATTAATCTGGAGAAGTTTTGTTACGAATTCTAGATATTTGATGGATAAACATTATAGGAAGAAGAGGACTTTTAGGCAAAAGCAATTGTTTATAGGTAGCAAAATTCTATACATTACAGAAATTGCATTATTTAAGGTCTTATAATATTTAAATAATTATAAAATGTTAATAAAAAATAAAATTCCTTTAAATATTAAGAGCTTCGTATTGTCTTACAAACTAACAAAATTAATGATAAGTTTTAAACCCTAAAAATATAAGCATAAAAATCATTTTCTTTTATTACTGAACCTACAAAATTGGAAAAATTTTATTTATTTTCGAAATACAACTATTTCCCTTATACATTTCAAGGGTTTACCGCTAGATTCTTATCCTTAATATCCCTATATACTCCTTTATTTGTTGATATATGTATCATAAATTATGACAATATCATAAGCAAAATAAAATTGGCCGATTAGAAGATCTCTTTTTCATGGCAACTAGACCTTAAACCTTCTTAGTGAATCTGGCTGTAAATGTTTACATAGGTCGAGGATTTTAGACAAGGTTTTTCTTGTTCGTGCACTGTTAAAAATAACTTTAATCAAATTTAATGATTTTGTACTTTAAATCGTGAATAAGTTATATGTACTTTGAAATTAAAGCTCTGTACATTAAATTTAATTGAAAGTTACCTTAAATTTCAATAAAGGAACTAAAAACATACCAACTTTAATGTATATTTACATTAGATTTAATTTAAAAATTATTAAATTTAATGCATTTAATAAACCGTATATGAAATTTGCTTCCAGCACATTATTTTAAAATTAATGTGAAGTTTTTTTACAGTGTGCCTGTTTCTGTTTTAACCGAAAATCTCTTTGGTCTTTTTATTGCGAAAACTCTAGAGTAGAAAATTTTTTTATTTTTAACCAGTTTACAGTAAAAATTGAACAGGTAAAATATACAAAAATACATTTTGCTTAGTTGTGGATTATGGAAAAATTGAACTGAAGATAGATCAAAAAATTTAAAAACTCGTTGGCCATACAATATTCAAGGTTAATTATTGATCTGGTGTTGATATTTGGATTGTAAGAGTAGGCCTTAAGGACACAATGGCAGAATTATTTTCAAAATAGTTACGATGTAGCGTTTAAAGCCGATGAAGTTCGATATCTCTGGATCCTAATAACAAGAGAATAATAATTATACGTACATTCTCGTTATTCTGATTCAGTCTATACGATAATAGCCACAACAGCTCGACTAAACTCATATTTTTACGATAAGCAAACACATAAATTTTTATTGCTCTGTTTATAAAAGTTTTTCTGTGCGGCAATTTGAAAGGTTATTATTATTAAATATCGCATCGATGCCTTATCGAATGTTATCAGTAAATTTGTCGTAATACGCTTTGTCGGCAAAAAGAGAATTTTGATATTTTTTAGCCATTCAGACATAAAGTCTACAGGGTGATTGACAAAACTGGTATTAATTATACATGCCTCCAATTTATATTATAATTTGCCTTCATTGGGTTGAGAAATTTTTTCAGGATATTTTGTCGAGTTAAACTTAAAAAATAACTTTAGTTTTTTTACAACATCGGATTATTCTGATATAATTAACTGATCTCATAATTTATTAACATGTTCTAACTTTGAAACTGGTTTAAGTTGACATAAAAGGGTTTAGGTTGACAATTACATTAAGTCGACACGTTACTCAAATTGTGGGAGAGGTTGCGTAAGGTGCGACACTCGAAGAAAAAGAAGAAGAGACTAAATATAAACGACGAGGTTTATCTTTTATCTAAAGTCGGACTCATCTCAAAATCAAAATTTGGGGATTTTCGGCTTTATCATGTGACGAATTTTGACTACAGTCGACTTCCCAAAATAATTTTCATTAACATCTCCTATATTTTAAAGTGCCACGGTTTGAATTTAAAAAACATAGAACAGCTTTTGTTTTTTCTTTTTATTAATGATCTTGCTGCTTTGAATGTTGAGGATGAGTTGCAGATGATACAAATATAGTGTGGCATTGCTCTGATATTGCAGCATTGAAAACAGTCCTTTCCCTCAAGTTTATTAAAATAAAAACTTGGGGATTCTAATCAGCTCATGCTGAACTTTTGTAAAACGAATGCAATCGTGTTTAAATATCACATAGAAGGCTTGGTAATTAGAAAATCCATTATTGAGAGTCGCCTAGATACTAAATTTATTAGATTTGAATCTCATATGGGTTCTAAATGTATTCGTTAATTATATATTTACTGATATTTTATGGAATTTGTAAAAAATAATGTCTTAAGATTGCTCAAAGATGAAGATGAACACATATAAGGTTTATATAATGCTAAATTTTATTTAATTCTTGTACTGTCTGTTCTTCATAATTTAAAAGTTGGAGTTACGAAAGCTGGAAGCGCATCAATTTCTCGATATTCAATCGCAATAAAGGTATAGTGGTAGTCCTAGTACAGTCGCGCTGACTAATTTTTAATCTTCTCGCAGTGCTTACTGATTCGAGTAATAACCCCAATGTACTCGTGCGATAACAACGTCAATTTATATATAAGTTCTTCAGCTTATATTTCGGTTTATCATCATTCACTTCCGTTTTGTCCCTTTTAAAAAGATAAAACTTGTTTAAATACATTTTAGACTATAAATAAAAAAGATGTACATTAAACAATGGTTTACAACTAACTTCCTCACTCAAATATTAAAATAATTAATTGGAAGATAGCAACAAGTATTAATTTATGATTTTGACAAACTAATAGAAATTTTTGTGTTTAACCTTAAATATTGGCGGTTAGTTCAGTTCGCTATTCGCTATTATTTTATGTCAGTACATAATTCATATGCATACATATTTGTTATCTAAGTTAGGTCGTTGTTTTTGCACGAATAGGAGATGGGTGGTAACAGACACACAGATATATATATATATATATATATATATATATATATATATATATATATATATATATATATATATATATATATATATATATATATATAGTGGTCGAATTAGAATCTCCTCTTTTTTTTCAAAATCATCCACTTTAGCCAAAATTATTGTAAACTAGGCAAATATTTTTTTTTTTGGTTCTGAAAACCCGTTAATAACTAATTTTGAAAGAAATTGGAGAAAACAACAATTTATTCCGCCATATTGAATTGACCTAACCTTCGATCTTACCCTAGATTTAAACAACCATAGATTTGTTTGAAGGCTCTTTATGGTCGGTGAGGGAGACGCTTTTTTGATGTTTGACAGACATAAACATATTTACTTATTTTTTATTTTAGTTTAATTACTTGTCGTGACTTTTTTCGGTGTTTTTAAGTATTAGAAATTACTATAACAATGCAAAGTTTACAATTAATATTAACAAAAAGAGGATTTAAAGACTTATTTTTATTGGTAAATATTAATAGATATTGTTTATGCGGCTTTTACGGATTCCTCCGTGTGAGATGCAATAGCAGTGGATATATCCACATTATGCCGTTGTAATGCTGAAATCACATTCAGCAAACATACAACTATATGCAACTCCGTGTATGAATGAAGTAAAATGCGAACAGTAAATGCAAACTTCGTTTCATATGGCGGAAGGTCGGCGAAGCCGCGTTCAGTATTGCATGTTTCCTTCCGATCTGTCCTTTGCACAGACAGGTGCATGTCGGTACCCTGATGAGGTTAGTAGAGACGAAACATGTACCTCTGCCGTATCACTGTAGCGGGGAGGGTAAGTTTTGACTTTCTTCTCGATGTGGTAGTACAGGTAGGCCATCATCTCGATGGTGGTGGAATAGGATAAATTGTGTTCTTTAGCAATTTGTTCAAACTCTGCAACCTCTAACACGGAAAGGATATGGTTGGAACGAAGTTTGCATTTACTGTTCCCATTTTACTTCATTGATAGATATTGTTTACATATTGAAAATAAAAATAATAATAATTTAGACAACCATATATTCATACTTTATGCATTCAGAAGTGACGTACCGATTATCATATGATACTCGTTTAAATAATGCAATTAGAAAAGAATAGCATAAAATCGATATGTCTGTACCAAGAAATTAAATATCTGCTGTTTATCAACACTTATAAAAATATTATTACATTATTCAGCGTTCAAACAACCGGGCCCTAGTTCTGACTTTATGCTAATTCTATAGGGGTATGTTCGAAGGACCTAACAAATATCATGCGCTCTACCGTAGTAAATCTGCAGTCTTAAGTTTTAAGAAATTAATTTTATGTTTATAATCACAAATCCCTCAATACCGATATCTAACGGACTTGAGATAGGTAATTTTTTAGTTCGACATATTTTATCCTACTTACTGAGTTTGAAGAAATTAATTTAAGATGTATAAGTTTTTAGTCCTCCATACTGTTTGTATATGTTATACTAATTGCAAAAAATTAAGGTCATATTGGTAACCTACTACCCCTAAGACCCCAGATATCAATTTTGGAAAAATGTGAATAACGTAAAACTTTCAATCCACCATATTTGATCTGCTATATTGAATTTCAAAAATATAATTTTTAACTCTTAATTTAACCTAAAAAATTTTTACACCGCTATATTGCATCTGCCATATTGATTTTTTTTTTAAATAATTTTAAATTTGTTATTTAAACCCTCAGGAACCGCCTAGTACCAATTTTGTACAAAATTGAGAGGAGTAAAATTTTTAGGACACTATATTGAATTTTTCAAAAATAATTTTAA
Organism: Diaprepes abbreviatus; assembly: GCA_034092305.1. Classification (NCBI taxonomy): domain Eukaryota; kingdom Metazoa; phylum Arthropoda; class Insecta; order Coleoptera; family Curculionidae; genus Diaprepes; species Diaprepes abbreviatus. Next base: position 16,422,174 of record JASJET010000200.1, on the reverse strand, counting down.
ATTCTTAATTTACACCCCCAAAAACCCATGCAATAGCAATTTTGGACACAATCGAGGGATGTAAAATTTTTAATCTTCCATGATGGATCCAAAATCCGCCATATTAATTTTTTTTTAATAATTTTAGATTCGATATGTGGGACCCCGAAAATTCCCGAAGACTAATTTTGAAGAAAATCTTACAAAATTAATTTTTTTATCTGCCATATTACAACCGTCATTTTGGGCTTTATTGAACCAATTTCAACCAAAATGATATGCGACCATTCCAGTAACTTCCTGAATATAGCTCAAAAAATTTCATTCCGAAGTAGTTGACGTACATACATAAAAAAAGCGGTCGAATAGAACCTCCTTCTTTTAAAGGAATTTATCTTTCTGGCTTGTCATTGTGAACAACTTTGCTACTCATTGCAAAAATAAAACATAAGCTGAAAACAAATTTAAATGTGACAAACTATCAAGTTTGAAAAATCAGACCAAAAGCACGCTTGAAATTTCATCTCTCCCACAAATTAGATTTGTTATGGGTTCGAAAAAAAAGTACATTTCCAGTTGTAACCGAACATCACCCGTTGCGTTTCTAATGCGCATTAAAGCCGGTTATTAACGTCTCAACTGTGGCAATTTATTTTTAATTTCCGTGGTATCCTATGAAGACCATTTTTAATTTAATTATAGCGTTGAAAATTCTGAGAGCCCGCCCATTGTATTAACAAAATTATATTATTTTTTTGTAGTGAACTATACCGACATTTATAAAATGTAGAAGCTTATTACACATCAGTTAATATAACGTGTCTCTCTCTAATAGACGTTTCAAAATAATGAGTCAAAAAGAAGCGTTTATAAAAAGAGAAGTATCGGAGTTTTTGGACACATCCATGAATGCGATCCTTTCACGTAGCAAACGAAAAAACAAGAGTAACTAAAAGCTTTTTTCATTTAATGTTATTTATTTATTTCAGAAACCATGTATTACTAAAGAAGTCATCAGTTTGATGTATAAAATCATTATTTGGCATTATAAACCACAAATCGATCAAAATTGTTTATAAAATACAGCGTAAAATTTCAGAACACCATTTTAACCATATTTCTTTTGAAAAGTAAATAAAAATAAAGAATTTTACGCTTGCTTCTTCTTCTTCTTCTTCCTCTTGTTATAGGCTTACAGCTTGTTTTTTCCAACTCAATCATTCATCTCATTTGATGTTGAAATCCAGGACTCTCTCCTCCATCTTTTAGGTGATCTACCTATTGGTCTTCTGGTTTCCGGTGTCCCATCTCGGGCGATTCTCGCTATCCTATTTTGCGCCATTCCTCCTACGTGCTCATTCCAGGCTCTTCTGCGCTTCCGTCCCCATCTTACTATATCCTGCATTCCATGTTCCTCGCGTATTGTTGAATTGCGTATGTGATCTCTTAATGTGTATCCCGATATTCTTCTTAGTACTTTCATTTCGGCAGTTCTTAGAATTGATTTTGTTTTTGTGTTGTCAGCTCTCGTCTCTATTGCGTACGTCATTATCGGTCGAATACAGGTCTTGTAGATTTTTGTTTTTGCGTCCTTGCTCATGTATGTGTTGTGCCATATTATATCCGCCAGGCTTCCTGAGATTCTATTTGCCTTGTTTACTTGGTTTCTTACTTCTCTTGTTCTGTCTTGGTTTGCGGATATCTCAACTCCTAAGTAATTAAAGGTCATGAGTTGTTCTATTGGTTTGTCATCCACTACTAGTTTCCATCTTAAGGGCACTTTGCTTATTACAATTGACTTAGTTTTATCGATGGATATTTTCATGTTGAATTGCTTGCTTATGGTGTGGAATGCAAATAGAAGTCTTTGGAGATCGTCTTCATTTTCCGAGACTATGACGGCGTCATCAGCGTAACATATTATTGTTATTTCCCCGGTATTCATTCTCTACCCTGGTGCCGCTCTTTTGACGTTCTCAATTATTTGGTCCATTACTATGTTAAACAGTAATGGACTCAGAGAGTCCCCCTGTCGTATGCCCGACGCTATCGGTACATCCTTAGTTAGGTTGCCGCTTAGTGAGATTTGTGTTATGGTGTTGAAGTTTAGCTGTTCAACTATGTTAATTAAATTGTTTGGGATGCCTTTAATTCGCATTATTTGCAGAATATCATCCAGTCTCACCCTATCAAAGGGTTTAGTGAGATCTATAAAGCACATAAAAGCCGGCTTAGTAAATTCAATAGATTTCTCTGCTATCTGTCTTACGATGAATATGGCATCTACTGTAGATCTGTTTTTGCGGAAACCTTGCTGTTCTTCTGATATTCTGCAATAGTCAGTTATTATACCTTCAAAGATTTTGGTGAATAATTTCATTATTGAATTTAATAAAGTTATTCCTCTATAGTTTTCCGTGATTTTCTTATCACCCTTCGCTTGCTTGCTTTCCCAAATTGGCGTTCATCAGAGATGGTTCGCCAGCTCGCCCACGATTCTGCGCTTAGCTAGAGCCAGAGCCAACCTTCTAGATAGGTTAAACCATTGTGGGCATAATCGGATATGAACCCCCGAAAATCCTCGACAAATATTAAACTTAAATAATTGACATGTGCCAAATAATTACAGATAATCTTTCACTGAATGAAATTGCCGGATGAAGACATGATCGCACGTCACAAGTATATACTTCTCTGTCAATGCACAGAGCTGCGTTTTGTAGGGCAAAAACACCCCGCTCACCATAGAGCACGCGACCACGCACAAACTTTACCCCTTGCATAACAGGACTCATCCTATAACGAGCGCTCTCCCTCTCACAGCATAACCAGCCCGGACTCTAGCTTTCGCCCCCAAACGTCCCAACCACGTTTTTCTCTTGCTTTCCACAAGCGCCATCCGGCAACGTGCTATCAGTTCAACAGCCAAAGCGAAAATCTGGGAATTTTACGCTTTTCATCTAAAAAGCTGCTTTTTCTGCTTAAAATCGGCCAGGAAAGGTAGACACTTTATTACATTTCCTGTGAATTCCCTTCTAGTTCTAAGCTCCATCCATACTCATAGTTCATAGGTGGAGTTGTATCGAATCAGAGTCGAAATTCACAGAAAACAACTGGCTATTTAAAATTTCTTTTCCATGATGGATCGAAAGCATATTTTACATCTGCAGACATTTTCAAGCCAAACGGTAAAAAAACAACTGTAAAACGACATCTACAGGACGATAAAGGAGAGTTTCATGAATGTATACATATTATGAAAATTCATCTATCGACTGACTATTTACTAATTAATTTATTAGCATATTGTACGGTATATTAAATAGAATGTATAAATCAATGTACCACCTTAGTTTACATCAAATACTTGTAGTTAAGTATTTAAAGTAATAATAATTACGATTTAAAGATAATTGTCCATTAACATAAAAGCTTCGAGGAAAAGAAATATCTCGAAAGATAACACCAGAATCATATTATTTCCGTTATCTCGATCATATTATATTAATTGACAAAGTTGTAAAAGTGCGATAAGTTGAGTTTACACACGTTTCTCGACGCTAATGAAATCGTTGGTATAACGGGTAAAAGGCAATATATCCCAAGGATATTGCTAATTGTTTTTAGCAAATAAAAGCTGATTTAAGGGAGGTTATGAGATGCAGGGGGTCGTCTGTAGTTAATAGGGACAAAATATCAATCGAAAATTCCTTATATTTTGCATTCGATATATTAAAATATTGTTTATTTAAAAAATATACACCCTACTGTCATAATGTTCCCATGCTGTATTATTGTAACATAACACACTCTCCCGCATCATATAAGTTCATTTTTCACTCTTAGAATCTTAAAAAGTCCATTCATAATTGAACGAGTCCATGGGTAAGAACCCAACTCAAATGTTGAAAGAAGACCTTGTAATCGATAAAAATTTGATTTAACGGTAGATTTTTGATTTAAAAAAATTTTTCTTAAAAGAAACTGTAAACGTGTTTGGTGATAATATGTAAATGTTGGTATTTTTTAAAAATTTTAACCAAAATGAAATTTGTAACTTCCACTATTTAACATAAAAAAAAATATAACTTTTTAAACCAATTCTAGGAGCGTAAAGATTCCTTTATATTTTATGTTATTTTCATGTAACATATATGTTATTTAAAATAATATTAAATCGAAACAGACCTTGTTTCTACTGTAGCATTCTGATCTGATCAGACCGATCCGATGCAGCCATATTCGCTGTAAATTCACGTAATAAATGGTTCTGATTCAAGTTTTGATCGGATTCAACTAAAGAGGTTTTAGGTTAAAACGGACAGGCAGTGGCGCAACTAAGAGTATGCTCCCCCCCCCCCCAGCAGATTTTTGAATAGGGCCTATTATTTTGCATCCATCTTGATCCTTCGTATTTACACCTGGGTACTTGTGGGTGCCCTCCCCTCTCGTACCGCGGGGCCGTTATTTACCCCACTGGAGACAGGCACAGACAAGAAAACCCTCTCACTCTCATCGGTGGTCGCAAATATTTTCATGGAATGGTTCGAGACGTTTGCAGTTGAATCCATAACTAAGAAACCAAAGTTATGGCTCAGATACTTAGACGATACTTTTATTATTTGGAGTGGAAATGACGAAGACCTTCGAAACTTAATTTTTCATCTCAACAATATCAGCCCAACTATTAAACTCACCATGGAAAAAGAAGTAGAAAATAAATTACTATTCTTAGATGTCTTGGTTGAAGGAAATGGCAGACATATTCGAACTTCGGTTTACAGGAAAGTCACGCACACAGGACAATACCCTAATCACTCCAACAACACCAAACAAGGAATTATAAGAAATCCCGTAGATAGTCTTAACTCTCTACAACTCCAACGAGAACTTGATGAAAGAGATAGATTACATTAAAAATGATCTGACAGCCAACGGATACCCAGTATATCTACTGGATAAATTTTTTGAACAACACAGAAATAGGACAATATCGACAACGAATGAAGAACGAAAACCAGTATTGAACATCTATGTTAATGGCATTTCAGAAAAAGTTAGAAGGATAGGAAAACAATATAAAATCAACGTTGTTTTCAATTCTCCCAACTCTCTGAGAAGTCGGCTCATTAGGGTCAAACCAACAACTCAAAGAGATATGAAGAACTGTGTATATCAAATACCATGTGAATGTGGCAATTCCTACGTTGGCGAAACAAAGAGACCTCTACACGTAAGGATCAAAGAACACCAAAAATGCACATCTCGAGGAGAAACAGAAAAATCTGGTGCCGCCAACCATGCCTGGACTCATGGACACCACATAAAATGGTCTGAAGCTAAAATACTACACCGAGAACAACATTGGAGAAAACGGAAATTCAAAGAAGCCGCGGTTATACATCAGAACCCGAGTTGTTTTAGTAAACCATCTTTAGATATAGGAGAAGTGTGGAAACCACTTCTTAGTAATTGTAAACTAAAACTAAATGCAGCATAAAAAATGGGATTTTGCCATAGCAGGCATGACTGCACCCCTCTCAGTTCACTCTACTGCATTTACTTTTAGTATAAATAGTCATGTAGGATTTATTTAGTTTCCCTTGAAAACGGCTAGAGATAATTACTAGCCGAAACGTCGTGATATTCACAAAAATAAAGACAATGGAAGTCCAACAGATATCTATTACTTCGCAAGAAAACCCTTGTCGGAGATTTCCGACATTTAAATAATATTTATGTTTCACAAGTACTCCTGTGTAGCCATGGTAAGTAATCGCCAGGTCTGCTTTATTGCTAAGTACGCGCTCTGTTTTTTTGGAAAATATGAAGTTCTTTGGATTTAAAGAAGCTAAAATTCATAACATTATAACTTCTCCAGATTAACTGCACAGCCCGGCAATGTTTCTTATCATAAGTTATTGTAATCTGTGAAAATTGGCATTTCTTTTTCTTTCATTCGTGATTTCATTTTGATTTTAAACGATTTTTACTGCCATTTTTGTAAAACAAAGTGAATGAAATTGTAAAGAATGGTAAAACACTGTGTAATTGGAAAGAACACTAAATAAATAAATGTATGGAGTACATGTACGAGTACGAGTACGAGATTTTGTTGTAACATTTAAAATGGTATAGTTTTTTCTTCACGTATTCATAACATCTATGGTTGTAAACAACTGTATGGTTGGGAATAGGTTCGACGGATTCTGTTAATCTACAACCCCTTTGGATTTTAATATTCATCGGATGGGAAACGTTTTTCTACGTTGACAATGGAATCGAATTGAAATGACAAGTATGTCAATAGTTAATTTCTTCTATTTTTTGCTAATACTTAACCTATTATTATTATGAAACAGGTAATTGGGAATACTTTTTAACTCTTGCAAAGGAGAAACAAGTTGACTTTATCGTTTTTTTTTCGAAAATAATTGGACACATTTACCAACCTGAAGTAATTTACAGTTGTTTCCATCTTGCTTTGTTTTATTGTAAAGAAATGAAATAGGGATTAGTAGGTAGGACGGATCAGTTTCCGATAAATACGCATTTGATTTGAAAAAGTCTCCATCCGATAATTCCGATCCGATTGGCATTTTGCGTTAGAAACAAGGTCACACGAAACTTTAACTAGTATTTGATATTTATTATCTGATGAAACTTATGTCATCTAATATGGTCATTAGTGAATATATGAATTTGAATTTGAACGAACTTTAAATTTCAAAATACATATATTTTAAAATTAATGAACTGCAATTTCGTATCTATATATTTTACAAAATTTATTTCATTGATTTCAGTCAACACATCTAGAAACCTGCTCAAAATAGCTTTTATAAAATATTTACATAAATTCTATACATTCGAAAGAAATATCCAGCTGATTTATTTCTACTTAAAATTTTAAAGTTTTTTAAATTTATATTTTACGGATTTCAACATGTAAAGTTTTCGTGGTTCGGAATATCATTAAAAAATGTTTATTTAAGTCGAACCTAGTATTAATTAGTGGTAATTAAAAATAAATAAAATTCTAAAAGTAGCGAGATTTTTAGATAAGTTGTTATCAATATGATATTTAAGTTGTTTTTATGTTAAATATTAAATTCCAAACATCGTATTATTATTTTAAATTTAGTTAACTGTAATATGAATTTATAAATGTTCATATTGGAAAATTTTGAAACAGTTAACTTTCTTCAGAATTGCTTGTTAATTTATAATTAGAAGCAGAGAGATGAGAAAAAGCTACCAACGTCTCTAAATTAGTAAAGAAAAATGTAAATGTAACATCAAAACTAGGACCCGGTTGTTTGAACGCTGAATAACGTAATAATATTTTTATTTAATTTGAAAAAGTGTTCGATAAACCGTAGATATTTAATTTCTTGGTACACACATACCGATTTTATGCTATCCTTTTCTAATTGCATTCTTTAAACGAGTATCATATGATAATTGGTTCGTTCATTCTGAATACATAAAAGTATGAATATATGGTTGCCTAAATTATTATTATTGTTATTTTCAATATGTAAACAATATCTAACAATATTTACCGATGAAAATAAGTTTTTAAGTCCTCTTTTTATTAATATTAATTGTAAACTTTGCATTTATAGTAATTTCTAACACTTAAAAACATCGAAAAGAGTCAAACAAGCAATTAAACTGAAAGAAAAGAGAAGTAAACATGTTTATGTCTGTCAAACATCAAAAAAGCCTCTCCTCACTGACCACAAACAGCCTTTAAACAAATCTATTGTTGTTTAAATCTATAGGGTATGATCGAAAGTCACAAAGGTATGATGGGAAAAATTACTGCAAGCTGAAGAACAGAATAAACCAAAAACAATTATTGTTATAGCGAATGTAAGGAAGGACACCTAAATAAGCAAAATGCGTATCAGACAAAATATTGAATTATATTTTCAGGTTAAAATTTTTAACAAGAACTTGAATGACCTGCAGTTACTACATCCACTCGAGATTCACGTAATGAATGGTTCTGATTATAGTTTCGATCGGATGCAACATTTCAACGTACATCGCATAGAAAACGTTATTGCATGTTAATAACAGAATGGAATTGAAATCACAAATACGCACGTTGATTTTTTTTTCGTTAAAACTTAACCTCTTATTTTTATGATGCAACATTTTAACGTACATCCGATAAAAAACATTTTTCCATGTTAAAAGGAGAATAGAATTGAAATGACAAGTGAGTCAGTACTTGATTTCTTCTTTTTTGTTAATACTTAACCTATCATTTTTATAAAACGGATAAGAACGCCTAAGAACATAAAGAAAGATAAACTTTAGCTTAAACTACCTAAATGACATAAACTTTTATATTAAAACTTACAGTAGCTAAAAAATATAAATATAAAAGGCAACTTGAAATCATGAACGTATCATTTATCATTTGCTTTTTCATTGTAAAATTTAATTAAAAATGCCAATTTTCCATCTTTTTCAATTCCTAATCTATTTTTTAAATCGAAATACACAAAGCCATATGTACTAAATATACGTTCTAGTGGTAGCAGTCCCGTATCTTCAAATAATTTACCAACAGTTGCTAAAGTCAAATTTATTTCTTTTGGAGGTAACTTATACTTTTATAGCTATAAAATGATGCGGTGTTAATGTTTGGTCATATCGACGATGAAATGCTTGTTTTTTTTTTGTAGAGAAAGCTCTAGCTCTGTTTAGAAGATATGCTGCAAGTGTTTTTATTGCTCTACAGCATTTGAAATCGTTGCATTTTTTCTTTTCGAAATATCAAGGACCATTGCTATAGGTTTCAAAATATTTAGATATTCTTCTGCTGCGCATTTCATATCCTGATTTTTTAATTAATACATTGATTTTGGATTTTAAAAAAAGTCAAAATAACCCAACCCTGCTGAAAACAAATAAGAGTTTTGGTGAGGAGAAGGAAATATGGCAATTATGATATGCTGAAGTTAGGAATTACTAGTTTGATGACCCTTATACATAATGACGTTATGTCGAACTGAAACGTTAGTCACTCACAACCATTTTTAAAACATCTGAAAAATTATAAATGGCAAAAAAAAGAAAACGTATTTTTTTTTATGTTAAAATATCTAAGAAATTCTAGAAAACTTATGATCCGTTACAATACTATATGCGATAAAAACTGGAGAGATCATTTTTCGGCATCGAGAACTGTTTAAAATTGTGCCCCATTTCAACGGAATGGCCGTGTGTAATGTTCCGTGCAGTTCTTGTCCGGGCATTCTTTAAAATTCGTCGTAGTGGGACCGGGACAAATTTCGAATTATAGTTTTTAGTTGCGTGTTTTCATCTCCGGCTCGTCTCGAGTTCGCTTCGTCAAGGCATCAAATCAAGAATCCCCGTTCAAGTTTTTGTGTTGAGTCCCAGTGGCGGGTATTAAGATTGTTTTCATTGTTATACACAGTTAGAGGTAAATGATATTCATGTGAAGAAGTAACCCGTTGGATTTGCTCCTGTGATTTTTGAAAGTTTTGTACATAACTTTGCTTATTACCGTTTTCGTTAAATATGTAGATACGTAGTACTTTAAATATCAAATATCTACGTAATTTTTGTAACATTTTTTTTATGCTAACGTTACTAAATCAACACGATCTTCACGATCTTCTCTACCTGCTTTTATGCAATCACATAAAAAATGTTAAAGTAAACTGACTCCAAATTTTAACAGATTTCCGTCACTTTTAGCACGCCGAGCGCCGATTTTTATTTACTTTAGCCTGGAGGTGCGAAATTTAATATTTATTTTTAATTTATACGTTCGTATAACTTATCTAAAAATAAAGTTTCAAGTTGATGCTGCTTTCTTTAGTACGGAGCAATTTGCGTCAAGTCTAGATGTTTCGGAATTTATAGACGATGTAAATACTTTTTGTGATATTGGAAAATTTAGGGTCATTTTTTTGACGTCGTAGCGTCTGAAAATTTTCCATTTTAAATTATTTTGCGAATTGCTGTTTTTGGAACGTTTTTTTAAAATAATAACAATGTTGAAGCTTATTTTTAAAAATATTCTCAATCATGTTCGAATAATATTTATTTATTCGTGGTTTCTTTTTTTCTGAATTAATATAGTCGACAATAAGTTTAGGGGAAATTTTTCCCCATGAACCGCTTAGTGCAGGCAAATTTTGACTATTTTTTACCATGTAAAGTAATTTTTAATAACATAAATGTAATATTTTGCTATTTTTTTGAACATACCTAGATACAGGTTTAAGAACATTTAAAATATAAAACATTATTTAGTTATATTTGCTTTGAGAAAATAGATCAAAAATGCTCTCTCTATGCTTTTATTGAGAAAAAGCATGATTTGGTTCAAGTTAATAAAATTTAACAAACCTATGTTTAACTTGAGTATAGCTGTTGGATTGCTTGCATGCTTTCGCCGCTGGGTTCCAAGCGGACAATAATTAAGGTTGCCAAGTCTTATTTAGCATTAAGCGGGATTTGTCGGTAAAAAGCAGGACATTTTGGGAAAACGCAGGTTCTCTTTTTATTTAATACAAACAAGTATACATTTTTATAATTAAAAAAATATACAACTAATATAAAATTAAAATATTCATTTGTTATTTAGAAATATTACAAAAAAAAACTGTGTCTTTATTAAAGTTACAAAAAATACACCCTTTATATATAATTGTTTTTAATTTTACCCGAATAGAAATATGAAAAATAATAGTCTTTCATTTATCTGTACATATAAATAAAAACTGAAGTGTCTGTCTGTACGTACGGGCTAATCTTCAAAACAACTGAACCGATTTCGATGAAACATTACAGGCATTAAGAGGAGGTTGTCAGGAGTGATATGGGCTGCTTTTATTAAATTTTAATTATGTAAATTATAACAATTGTATTTATTATTTATTTTCCAAGTTTCACGCGAAGTCGCCGGTAAAAGCTAGTTTTTAATAAAAGAATAGTTATTTAGTGGTTTTTAGTTACTAGAAACATTTCGAACAATTCTTAATATTAACTTCAATATGTAAATCAAATTTAACATATTTTAGACGTAATCGGTTGCGCCTATCGCTCCATGTTTCTTACATAGCGAAAAAATACGGTATACAGCCGCATTAGAATTAAAAGATATAGACAACACATATATTAATTCAATATTCCTTTTAAAATGAGGCTCGACCTCTTATCACGTGACAGCAAATACCAATCAAAGGGTATGACTTCACTTGTTGGCAAACATCATCGCTGTCAAGGGCTACGTTGCTTGGTTAACATTATTTTGTAGTAACTTCCGTGCAGTTTTTTCGAAATTTGCTTATTATTCCCTTTGAAAACGATTCTACGGAATTTTCTCATAATGGAAAGTGAATTTATTGAGGCAAATAGTTCAAATTTGCCGAGAATTGTTTTACGATGGCGAATTTATTCACAACAAACAGTAAGTTCTGCTCTGTTGAATTTAGAAATATGTAAGACTTCCATATAATTAATATACCCATAATTGTTATTTTCGCAACTGATAATGAATACATAATAGTAATCATAGGTATTTATAAGCTCAAAACTAAAATAAAACAAGTAAAAAATATTCTTACCCAACTTTGATTACTTTATTTCTAACCCCAAAATTTTTTAACATAAGAACAATAAACAAATATTATCAAAACTTGTTATTTTCCGAACGTGGAACGTGAATAAATAACTTTTCAGGTGTTTTAATTATAACACTAGTACACTGAGGCAACGCACAACACTTATAAAACTTAGAACTCATGTTTTATTACAAATATTACAAAAAAACCTTATATCTTCTTGTCAGTTTACCAGTCTTTCACAACACGTGCCGTCACAGTGGTAAAGTGACAAGCATTGGTTTTTTGGAGCGAAATTTGAAATATATTAAACGGAATTTAAAATATATGATTTTTAAAGTTATAGTTATATTAAAAAAAAATAATATTAAATATAGTTTTATACAATTTCCCAAAAATAGTCAACATCTCTATTGCAAAAAGTTTATCAGTTTCTTTCCAACACAAACAAAGCTAAAATGCTCTTAATGATACAAATGGTGGTGACGAAACGCGGGACCTGAAGGGTCAAAGACGAGATATTCCGCCAAAAGCGGGACACTTGGAACTGTAATGCTGGACGCTGTTATAGGTCCTACGCGTTAAGTGCTGCAGATGTATGCGTTACTGAACTGGACTTGTAGACAATTTCCAAGAGTGTAAAGTGACAGTTTGGAAAATACGTCGGGATTGTAGTGAATTTTCTATTAAAATTATTGAAAAAAAAATTGACAAAATGTGACAAAGGAACAGGTTATTGAATTAGTTATGCTGGTAAATCATTATTGTATTTCATTTCGAGTTGTAACTGTAGATAAATCGTAAATAGTTGTGTTTAGGTATAAGATATCTAACAGAAAAAATATTCAGAATGTTGCAGGAAGTCTAAAAGTGTACAAAAAATTAGGGGCCAGTATTGAAAAATTAAAGGAGCCACCATGTACAATTTAATATATATCGGAAAAAATTTGTTTCTTTAAATAATTAATTTATTCCAAACTTTAGTCCTCATTGTATTTGTAAAGAATGCTAAATGTATTTACTAACTGTTTCTAAAAATATATTCTGTACACAGTTCTCTCAAGTCATTCGGAACCTGTAAACAACAAGGAAAACAAAAATAACTAATTTGTTATATTAGAATAGGGATTATGTCTTAATTTAAAGAAATACGGCACTTTTTAAATTAAAAAGGAACTATTAACACTTATTTAGGCTTTTATTTTTATTTCTGTCATAAAACAAACCAATTTCATATTTATCGTGTCGTCGGTTTCCCGGTAAAATAAACTTTTCCGAAAGAGCGTGCCATAAAGCCGTCCAACTAGATAAAAAAGTTTTTTTGAGTCCGCTATAAAAACTGACAGAAAATGGGTCACTGCGAGTCTTGGTGCCGCTGCTCGCGAACAACAGAAATATGATGAAATTGGCTTGTTGTATTCCAGATAGGATTACCAGATGACAGGAGTTTTCCTGACATCTCTCTGTCAGGGAAACTTGCGCAGTTATCAAAAAGTATTCTGTCAGAGGTAGGTACATTTTCAGGATTTGTTCAATGGCTGGAAAAAAGCTCAACCATTTTGTTTTACTATGGTACAGTTCATGTTTGACGCGCGAGATTTTAAAATTAGGCGCGCGGCGCATATTTTGAAAATCTCGCTGCCTTCCCAAACCACATACAACATTTAAACAAAATGTCAGTAAATTTACTGAATAGTCGGGGACATTGTCAGGAAATTTCATTGTTTGATCCCCTAATCCCAGACGCTTTTATTATCTCATTTGGCACCGGCCGCCGAAGACATTCGACATCAATTGAAGTCGGCAAAATTCAAAGAAGATATCCACCTTTAGAGTCTCGAATTTCAATAAAATGTTTATCTGCTTGATTTTTTGTGTCGCAAAAGTAAAACATATTCATCGCAAAAAACTAGATATCTAGTCGGCAAAAGCTATTGATGACATACATTTCATATCAACAAAATCAAACGAAACCAGCATCTTTTGTATTTAAATTAATCACATGACTGTAAATGGTTTTGCAATCACGGACCGCAAAAAAGTCTAAAAATAAGTTTAAATTTGATTAAGCACAACCACAATTGGGATGTAAATAATAACAAAAGAAAGATTTCCTCATAGATATCTAAAAACTAAACCTCGACACCTCATTCGTTTCTATGAAGAACCAGTATTATTGTGTAATTCTGAAACGGTACCGCTACTGGCCCCCATCGAGTAGGTAGGTAAAACTGGACATAATCAAGCATGCCGAGGCGCCTTTGTGAACCTCGCCGCCTTGTAATTAGCCCTGCACAGGTGCCGCTCGGGCTTTAGGGGCTCAAAGCTTGTCTAATAATGGGCTGATCCAGGTTCGGATTAGATAAAAGTCTATTGCATTTTTACAAAGTATCATTTAGTTCGACCTTAATACGATTTGCAACAAAACTGCATGAAACAAGTATTCAATTTGATTTAGTCCGGAATTTTATGTGAATCCATTTACATGAAACCGGGGATCGTATTATTGGGTGGGCAAACAAGTATTTTTGGTTGTCATACATAAAAAGCGTTGTAATTGTTTTGAAGGACGTCTGTAAGTGATACGGTTTTTTCCTTTGGAAAATTTATATCAGTCATATTTAAGTTACTATAGAAACAACTTGTGCGTAATTTTCTTTATAACAGGATCAATTTTAGTATGGAGTGCAGAAACGAATTGGTTCAAAAAAATTCCGTTCTGGAGATTTTTCATCCAAAGATGACCAGCGTTCTGCTCGATCTATTGTAACTGATGATGACCAAATCGGAGCCACAACTGAAAAGAATTTTCATATAACTGTTCTACACCTAACGCCCAAAGAAACCTACCCATTTTAAAAAAGAATATGATTCAAAAACGATCATGGTTGATCGTGATGAATCAGCACAAATCACATCTAAAACTGAATTTCATCCAAAAAAGCTATATTGACAATTTGGTGGGACTACAAAGTTGTTGTGTGTTTTAAGCTGCCTCCATGAGACCGGACGATCAATTCAGATGTTTACTGTCAACAAACAATGAAACTCGATTAAGTAACCAAAAAAAACGGTCAGAATTGACAAATCGCATAGAAATTGTGTCCCATCATGAAAATGTAAAGCCTCACGCATCTTTAGTAACCCGTGGAAAATTATTGGAGCTTGGTTGCAAAGTGACGTTACATCCCCCATACCGCCGTGACCTGACACTATCTGATTACCTTTTATTTTGAAGTTTGCAAAATTCTGAATGGTAAAACTTTTACAAATGACGATGACTTTAAATCGTATTTGGTTCAGTTTCTTGCTGATAAGAACTAACATTTCTATGAGCGAGGAATCATAAAGCTACAAGAAAGATGACCTAAGGTCATTGAACAAAGCGGAAAATATATAGTTGATCAATTGATCAAAGCTTATTCTTTGTACAACAATAATGAGTTTTATTTTACACTACAAAAGCGAAATTACTTTTCTGCTGATCTGATAAAACTTGATATCCATGTTGATATTCCTTTATAGAATTGTTAAAAACAAACCTTTTCCTGGCTACTAATAGCATTTTGCCCCTAAGAACATAATTAGAATTAAATGCATTTATAAAATTGTTAAAAAATTATTAATTTTGCTTAAAAATCCTATATATTATCAAAATATGTATGTATATGAAGATTTGTATCTTTAAACCAATGATCTACATTACCGCTCGAATGCACCTGCATTTTTCTTCATATTACAAACCACTACATCTATTAAAACCATTTTATTAGGTTTCATTGTTTGTGTCTCACCGCAAAATTCGTATCTATAATAAAAAGGTATACAGCCTATTTGTCAACTCCTGGTCATATAACCAAAATAGAGTTATCATCGGAATTTCTTTGAAGTTAAATCTTTAAGTGGCACTTTTATTTTGATAAACTAAATTGAAAAACATTTTGCATTAGTTATCTGATGTCATTCGACCAGATAACACACACTCCATATCTCAATATCTTAAGTGTAATAATATTTTCTTGTCTTTTACTTCTGCGTTTTGTTTTTTGACCAAAATGGGTAAAACCAAGGAATATTTTCAAGAGACAAGCGGCATGATTATCGGATCTTCAGAAATCCGGTTAAAGCAATTGTGAGATTTATCAGAAATATCAACACAGTTCAATATGGGCTGTAATAAACCTGTCTGTGTGACCACAGTCAAAAGGAGACTTGTTGATGCAAGTCTTAAGGGATGCAAAGCGATCTCAAAACTTCTTCTTAAAACAATTAATAAAAGAAAGAAAATTCATTAGGCTAGAGAACGAAAGAATTGGACAAGTGCAGACTGGGAAAAGGTGCTTTGGACTGATGAATCAAAATTTGAAATTTCTGGATCCAAATGAAGAGTTTTCGTTCGGTGGCAGTCGAACAAAAGGGTGAATAAGGCATGTACTGTGGCTTCAGTTAAACACGGCGGAGGGTCTGTGATGATTTGGGGCTGTTTTGGTGGTTACGCAATTTAAAAAAAAGAAGGTTACAAAAACATGTTAGAGCAGAGTGCAGTGCCTTTTGAGACACGTTTAATTGGTCTGGGATTTATATTTTAACAAGATCCTAAACACACTTCAAAGCTATGCAAGATTCTTTTAAAAGAAAAAGAACAACAGGTGTTGAAAATCATGACATGGCCTCCGCAGTGACCAGATTTGAACCTGATAGAATTATTGTGGGATCAGCTTGATAGGCCGGTATGAAAATATTTTCCTACATCTCACGAAGACTTGGAGAAACGGTAAGACCAAGACAACATTGGAAAAATTAATTGTTAGTTTGCCGAACCTTTCTGAGGCCGTCGTTAAAAACATGGGTGGGCACATAGATGAGTCTAAAATTTAAAAACAGTATTGTTATTATGTCTAAAGAATTGCTAATAAATAATTAAAATTACTATGAAGTCGTTTTATTTATTCAAACTTTTACAAAATGCCTTTTTCTGGCTGGCCAAAAACTTCTGAGCGGTAGTGTATATGCCACCCTTCAGGGTAAGTTCGGATGTAAAAAAAAAATGGCGGAGCAAGACATATGACACATTTTATACATTACATTTACGCGAATGAAGACGAGGACCAATGGACCCACCCGTATCCAGTTTTTGACATACTCGAACCGAATTCAATAAATAATTACACCGATCTAGAAAAAATGGGTCATGATTGTTGCTGGGCAGCTAGGGGTAGTGTTGTAAATATTCGGGTGGTTCGGATACAGATAAGTTTAATATTCGGATTAATTAACAATCTGAATTCCGCATCACTTTTCGATTTACTGGATTTCAATCGCTAATACAATGATAATACGTACCACATGTTGCTAATACGGATTGATACGGATTCTGGGCAGAAAATGCAGAATACGGATTGTGGAAGTTTGACGAAACAGTACCAACTAATACGAAGGAAACAGGCACCGTTTGTTGCATCCGTCGTTCGTTCTCTTGTCACTCCGAAGACAATGACATTCTTATGCATTAATACAAACGTAACAAAGATAAAATATCCTTAATCTGGCATTATGTTTGCTTTTATATTTTATATAATTCAAACCTACCACATTCTGAATTTCACAGGGTTTTGAGATATTTGGGGGTTATGTACTTGAAAAATGTTTTTTTTTTGGCTACTTTTGAGGTTATGTGCATGATGCGGATTTTTTTTAGTCTTTTTTCTAGCTGCATCATTACTCTTACTCTTCGAAATAAGTTATTGAACAGTCATCTATGATTTGTTCTTGCACAGTTACGGCCACTTGAAGTACAGGTTAATAGGTTTTTAGAGACCAATATAGTTTTTTTGCAAATTTTGATTTGCCATTTTGAATCCATCATCTTAACAATAAAAAATTATATTTTCTCATATAATATTAGGTTTGTTCCAACCCGCGTCTGAAACGGTTTCTGACCATTAGGATTCTGCGCGTTAACTTATTATATTTAAGTTAATATGCAGAATCCTGACGGTTAGAAACTGTTTCTGCCGCGGACAGGAACGATCCTATTAGTAAACAGCTACTCCAAAAACTCCCAAGTAAAATGTTTTAGATACCAATATAATTTTCTGTAAATTTTGATGCGCCATTTGGAATCCGCCATCTCGGATATGAAAATTTAAATTTTCTCACTTCATATTCTTACTTAGCGACCTCAAAACCCCTCAAGTACAAATTTTCGAGATAATCTTATACAGTAGAAAAGTATATGCCTCAAAAGATTAATGTAAATACTTATGACGTTGTTGGAATATATTTTATAATTTAAAATGGCCGTAACTATGCAAGAAAAAATCGAAGGCGACCACTCAATATCTTATTTTGAAGAATAATAGTACTATTAAATGATGCAGTTAGAAAAAGGACAAAAAAATGTTGTGCATCCCGTACATAACTTCAAAAGTGGTCAAAAACCTATTCTTCTAGAACATAACCTCAAATATCTGAAAATCCTGACGTGATAAGCCAATTTTGACCTCGGATTCGGATCCTACGTAGCAAATTTCCTCGGAAATGACTTCCAGCTGTCCAACAACTACAACCCTGTAGATCTGTATAATGGCTAATAGCACAGAAAGTGTGGCGCCCAACCAAGGACAACACGATTTATGTCTGCAATCTTTTGGTATATTTTTAATTATAAACTACATCATCAGACATGGAAAGTTTTAAAAATCGTATACCAATTCAATACATAAAAAAGCCGTACGATTCATAAAATACATCTAAATTTTCTTCTCTAATTTGATAGGGATGTGCACCGATTCCGTAACTAAATACTTCTTTAATTTATCTCTTTTTTATATACATGTTTTGTAATACCCCTTATCAAAAAGAACCAACCAAGCTGAAATTGAATAGCCCAGTCCTGAACACTCTTTCTTTCTCTCTCTCCAGATTCGACCCGGTAGAGTGCGTTCTTAGAAAATATCACTGTCAGGATGATGGTACGAAGAGCGGCGACGATGGTTCGTCATGGCTTCAGAAAGACGGTCATTACGACTTTAGTTCTGCCCGAATGATTTTTCAGCGTTGCCAGGTTAGAGCGGCTATTCTAGGTATAATAAAGTATTGAAAGACCTATAATCTAGCTGAAAGAACAGTATAAGCCGAGCGAATAATTAAAATTTTTGAACCTAAATTGGTGGTTGTTAAAGTGGGTTTTGTAATAAAATAAATTCAATGGATATTGCAGAAGGGGAAACAAATTTTACTGTATTATAGGTTTGTGTACAATTTATCAAACCAACATAGTAAAGATCATAAGATAGGGAATTTTTTATTTTATAGATTTTATTATAGTTAAATTAATGATGTAAATTATCTTTGTGACGGTAAGAAAAAAATTATAAATAGTGCAACATTGTTTTTAACGAAGAAAAAAGAACTCGTATTTTAATTCCTCACTGACACTCCTTGTATATTTTGACACCTTTTATGTACGACATAACGTTTAAAATAACAATTTGTTTAAAGTTCAAACTAACTTCAGAAGCTTTTAACACTCAACTGGTCATAAATCTGATATCTTTATTGACAAAATTGGTCAGGACTTTGTCTTTTTGAAAGTATTACAATCTAATGTTAACTAATGGGAGTGTTACGTGCTTATTTAATGTTACATTTTAAGTTTATCTTGTACTGGCTGGACTTTGGCAAAGATTCAGGCGTATTTGCGATTATTTCGGTCTTGGACAGAGGTCTAGTGCAAAAGATGAAGATGTCTGCCAAAAACTAGAAAATTAAGAGTGAAGTGAGTAACTTCATGTTTAGCTGTATTAATAGCGTGCTGAATTTTGGAAATATCATTATCCCAACTATCGTGATCACCTACATAATGCCTAACTCTGTGATCTTATACTTGCAAAGGTCTTTGAAACTTTTACAAATAAATTGGGGATTATTGTCACATGTAAGAGTTTCGGGACACCCACAGATCATTTATATACTATGGGGAATTTTGGTAATGTACTTCCTAGTAAGATTTCGGGTGAATTTTAGGATGGGCATTTGGTGATCTCGACGCAGCTACGTTGTCTTCAGGAACTAAGCACTCTAATTAGTTATGGGTGCCCTGTTTGTATATGGTCATCTTGTTCCCGAGGGACAGCTTACTGCGAAGTGGGAAAAGGTGCCCGAGAAGTTGTTGTACTATAGTAATTTACTCGGTCTTTTTATACTAGCCTCTTGTAGACTTGATCTTCCAGTAGTCCAACAATTTCTCGAAACTATCTAGATGCTCCTACAGTCTTAGAGTTATCTGCTAGGTTCTTTTGTACGTTGCAGTGAGGACTGTGTCATCTGTGTACAAGAAGAGACTGAACATGTCTTGTTCAAGATATGGAGCTATCTGCTTTTACTATGAATCATTTGTTAGGTAAAATGATTGAACCCAACTTTGTGAGGTTAGGAGTATCCCAATTTGATTATTTTTTTATCCCTAGTCTAATATGCTAGCCAAGTTTTCTTATTAAATCCTGAAGTGATCTTGTTGATCGGTTTGGTTGTATAGAGGGTTAATGGAAAGTCTCTCTTAGAAACCAAACTGTTCCTCGGGCTCTAAGCTCCTGGATTTCAATTTTTATCTTGTTTTCTTGTTCAGTATAATTATAATTTTCGTCTAAGTTTTCCAAAAATTAGTATTTTTCTAGTTTACTCTAGAGCACCTAAGATAAAAGAAAAGCACGGCACTTCTCTAGAGTACGCGGTAAAAATGTTTTTTAATTGGGTGGACATAAATCTCTCTAAGACATCTATTTCATATTCTTTACTGTCACGTAACAATGGAAATAGTTGATAAAATATATTATATTTAATTCAATGATTAGAGTTGCGGTTGCCCATAATTTTTTTTTTTGAAAATAAGAAATTATTCGGAAAGTACAATTAATATTATTTAATAATATCATGCACATAGAAAAATGAATAAAAAGTAATAATTTTTATTAAATCCTGTTTGTTTTTATCCTTCTGCAAAAAATCTAAGTACAGAAGAGCACTTGGGAATTATAATTTTAGTATTTTAGCGAAGCAAAATGAGGACACAAAATCTAAAGTTCTTACTCCGATTAGAGATCAGCTAGAAGAAAAAGAAATTAATAGCTCTGTTTGCAGAATAATCAGAAACTAGTCAGCGCTAATCAGATCGTCCAAAGCAAATTGTCACCTGACTGTTTTTGTAAATTATTATTGGCGCTGCCTGTTTTCTGATTTCCCTGCGAACAGGCCGATTAAAAGTAAAACAATTATAAAAAGATAAACCCTGCGCTTTTATAATTTTCACTGACAATATTTTTTTTAAATGCCAAATTAAAAAGACAATGACGTTTAACTGTCCAATCTGGCAACACTGCTGATTTCTTTTGAAGAGATACTATGCCACTGCGGTCATAAACATGAATGCTTCTATAGTACCTTTATGCTTTTGTACTTGGGATTAATAACTCATCCAACAACATCTTTGATGTTATTTGAATTATCTCTACAGGAAGTCTTGGCTAATATATGTGAATAAAATAATTTTTAGGTTAAAAAAGTTTTCGTTGAGTTGTTTTAAGGCGTAAACGTTTAAAAATTTCTTTAGTAAGAGATGAATAAAAATAAATTACTACGGTATATTATTTTTTACCGTATGGTCTCGTAAATTATTTTCTGGTTTAAAAAATATATGGGAGATTTAATTCGTGAAAGACAATCATATTTGTTAAAATAATTGTCTTAATAGCGTTCTACCGTTGTTAGCAAGTATTTTTGATTATGAAATTTTAGATTGTTCAAAACCATAAGATCACATGGGATTACCTTAGATGCAGGATAAAACATATACACTAGATCACTCACATGCATCACCTAATTAGCCAAGATTATCAACTTTGCGTACGATATTCCCTGATTACAATTAAGATTAAATCGAATTATTTTTGTTTTGGATTAGAATTTAGATTAATTTAACGTTTTAACACCAATCGCAATGCAACCAAAACACTTTTGAGACGAGCGTACTAAAGTAATCCGTCTTTGTAACTGCTGTATCGCAAAATTTTATTACCAAAATGACAAGAGTATATACACTACGTCGCAGAATTAATGGACTGTTATTCTCTCTATTGGTAAGTTAGTTAGCTAGAGTGTTCGGTTATGGCAACACAATTTTGAATTTGATAACCAATATTACATCTTCAATTGTTTCAATTATTAACTCATTTGAGATTGTTTTGGATCGCACTGATCCGTGGTAGAATGATCTTCGTGAGAAAATTTTCAACTCAATAGGTAAGTACTCTCAGTGGAAAGTAGAGAGTGATTTTATTCTTAAATTTATTGCTGAATGCAAAATTCTTGTATCTAATCTTCCAATACCTCCGGGTAATGGAACAAGCGATATCACATGATGTTCTAAGATGTCGGTTATATACCTATGACTTGTGTGTTGTACCAACTTTGATCGGATCCTCACACTCATCTCTTCTCATACCATAACTGAGCCTCCTCCATATTGAATGATCCCCACTACATAACATTGTACCCAAAGTCTTCTGGTATGTTTTTGATGATCCCTGGTTAAAAGGAGATTGATCCAGTCACGTAAATAACGACCCCGCAGACACCACGGTGCGGGGGGGGGGGCGCAGCCAATCCAGGGGCGCTCTCACGTCCATTGATGAGAATGAATAAATACGAAGGATCAAGACGGATGCAAAATAGTAGGGCGCATTCAAAATCTGCGAGGGGGTACACATACTCTTAGTTATGCCACTGGACTGACCAGTGGCAGCTCTGCAGGGGCGAATATGGGGATGCATCTTAAATTGGCTAATGCAAAAAAAGTATTCGTTATTCTATAATCTTTTTAAGGTACAAACAATTTCTGCCATTTAAATAATTTCCGGTTGAGCATATATAAGTACAAAAAACGGCTTAATACCACTTAAAGAGATCATGTAGGATCATATATAGTCCATAGGCGTAGATATTTGTATTTCATTAAATAAATACAATACAAACACAATTTTAAAAATATGTACTTACACTTCTGGAAGACTTTTAGAACACGTTTTAAAGAAGGAGAAGAGACATCACTTTAGATATGATTATTGGGGATTGTAGTATGATAAGTGACATTGAGAAGCTTTAAAGTGAAGATGACATAGCGTTGAACAAAAATGAATTAGTCAATGTTCATTGATCTTGAATATTGATTGTATCGAGGTGCAGATTTTAATTCATTTTGACGTCTACTTATAAAATATTTTAGAGACTTTCAAACCTATCAAATATGAAGGCATTAAATGTTGCACGCCACAACACTTATGCATCTGGGCGAAAAAAGGACATTTTGAGGAATGGCTATCAGAAGTAAGTTTTACTTATTCATTTTTTCAAATACTCTGTAATTTTTGTATTTTATGCCAGAAAATTTGGACTGCCTTTATGAGTTATTCCTTTAAATTAGTGTTTCCCAACCCACCGGGGTTTGCGAGCTTTATAAAGAGGTTTGTGAAAAAATATTGTCATGGCGAAATTTTAAATTAAACGTTGCAACAAGCAACAATCTGTAATGCGATGAGTACATTCTTGAACAAGCCGGCAACTTCTACTTCGGTGAACTAAGACTTTTCCCGAATGCGCACGAAAGAATGGGAATAATATCTGCCGATATAAAAAACGCTACAGTCTAATATAAGGAAGTGTAGAGTCGAACTGAATTGTACGATGATGAGCTTAAGAATCTCGAGGGAGCAATCAATTACTTTTTCTCAGTGGCGTAAATAACAACCCCGCAGATTCCGTGTTGCGGGGGGGGGGGGGACGCAGCTATTCTAGGGGCATCCTCAAGTTCCTTGATGAAAATGAATAAATACGAATGATCATGATAGGTGCAAAATAGTAGGTTGTGTAATCTGTAATGAAATCGTGGCCAAAAGCAGTTTAAAACCATTTCTTCTTCGTCGAAACCTTGAAACAAGACATCCGGATCACAAGGATAAACCTGTTGAGTATATTAAAAGAAAATTGGCAGGTAATAAAAAGTCTAATATTTCTTCTTTTCTAACAGATTTTTCTAAAGATTGTAAAATGGCTCTAGGCATCATTCCCAGTTAGTTACAGAATTGCAAGATCTGGATAAGCACATAGAATGAAAGAAAATTTGTTTGGGCCCTGTGCTAAAGACATCATGTTATACAGTATGGGAAATAAATTTTAATAACCTAATTTTTCTGTGTTATTTACTTTTCGTAATGACTATACAGAGAGTTCGCTAATTTATTCCCGTTTTTAGAAGGGGTTCGCAAGAAGAAAAAGTTTGAGAACCGCTGCTTTAAATGAATGCTCCTCTATTTTAAATTTGTAAACGGTGTAAAAAACCATAGATGTCGCCCTTTTTGACTCGTTCCAATCTTCAAAAAAGGAATAATTTAACAATGTTTTTTTTTAAGTTTATGAGGATAATATATCTAAATAAATGCACTAGCAAAATAATTCTGTAATTCTGTAAGTATAAAGAATATTTTGCAATGAAATATTTCTTAAAATGTGTTATGTAAGTTTTGAAGTATTATTTTAAATAAAACTTGTGAATTAAGACATGTGACTTAAAATCAACTATTCGCTCGTATCAAGGTCTATTTGCCGAGAACAGCAATTAAGCAATTTGGAATTTATTAGTTATTTACTCAGTCCTACGAAAAGCATAAAACTTTTAGATGATTTTTATCGCAGATGGCAGATACGTAAACAAATGAAAAATCAAAGCTAACTTTGATATACATTAAAGCAAGTAGAGATGCTTTGATGTCTGAGAATGTTTATTAGTCGAAAACAATCTGAAACCGTTTGTTTAGAGCTTGTGTCGGCGACTGGTTTCTTGGCTTTTAAGAAAAAGAAATAATTATTTATGTAAGTTTCGAGGCGTAATTTTTAAGCTGCTTTGAGTGTTACGCAAGAACATTCGTCAATTCGTCAAAACAGAGCTGTTAAAGTCGCTTTTAGCCGTAAATCTGCGGACTAATAATAAATAAAAATGTTATTCTACTAGTAAAATTACTAATTTTTAAGTTTATTTATGAGAGGCCTTCTTTAAAATGGACGAAAATTGATTTTTTATAATATCTGCATAAATGTTATTTTTTGAGGCATCCTGTATATGTGGAGACTTTTTTAAAAACATTTCTTAAAATTTAATATTCATTTTACTCTTGGAGGTTAGAACTGTTTTATGTACATATATATTTTTTACCCTCTATACTCCCACTATATGTTATATAAACTTTATAGAAACATCTGACTGGCGAATCATTCATTATACCATTGTAAAAAAAAGCAAAATAAAACAAATGAAAATCGTGAACAAATGCGCATATCAAAAATAATGTTTGGTTGTATTGCGACATAAGAAAGGTGACATGGGTTACCTACGTTTTATTTGTCTCTGCTGGTGTTGGCAGGAGGATATTTACTGGTCGCTTATGATAATTACACTAATAAAAGAAAATCGTGAATTAGGTTATGTTTTATTCTACTTTGTTGGTGTAGGGATCTACAATAGACTTAAGAGTAATTAATAGTGTTTAACAGAGACTGCAGATCTTTTAAAAGAAAGTTGGCTTCCGCTCAAAAAGCAATAGAGTGTTTTCGTCAGGTAACACGGATATCCAATGATGTGTGGAGTATCGTGCTTAGCTATACCATTATTAAGAGTGATACCGCTCATCGAAAACGCTCCGGCTCTTTCTAAGCGTCAGTCAACTATCATCTACAGGATTTGCGGTCTCTTTATATTATGTTTATGGGGTCTACTAAGATATTCACCAGCCGCACTTGATCATGAAAGATACAACTTGAAAATGTATGCTAATAAACACACTTCTGCGTGATGCAAGGAGGTGTCAAATGCAATTGCGTTGAATAGGATTTTTCTGTGAACACCAAGATGCCGAAGTGGAAAAATGAAGAACCATAATAATGTATACAGCTCAGAGGAACTAAAAAAAATTACCTAAATGTCACTCTCTTTTATAGAGAGAGACATACGAAATATTTTCTTTCTAAGAGAGGGATCAAAGCATATTTAAAGTTTTGTACAAAAGCACAATAATAAAAAGATAATAATATTTATTCTCAAATAAACTGTGGCGCCCATCATGGGGCAAATTTTTGTGTTTTATTAATATTGGTACTAAATCGTTCGGAAAAATGAACCTGAACTTTTAATCGATTAATATAGTCGAAAAAGGATATTCGCCAGTGGTCAATTTTATTAGCGAGGTTAGCAAATTAATAATTTAACAAATAATTGCTCATAATTTTTTTTCTTAAATTGTTTATTTCGGAGACAGTTGATGGTGAAAAAAGTATGGCAGAGATTTACTCCCCGAAACCTACCCTTAGCGACAAAAATAGGGTTGAGAATAGAATTATATTTTTATTTCCGACCCTGTAGGTTACAATGAGAATTTTATTTTTTAAAATTAATTAGTTCGAGGACAGTTCATTGTAAAAAAAGTTTGGCCGCGATTTACTCTATGGAACCTACCCTTAGCGACAAAAATAGGGTTGAGAATAGAATTATATTTTTTATTTCCGACCCTGTAGGTTACAATGAGCATTTTATTTTCTTAAATTATTTAGTTCGAGGACAGTTCATTGTAAAAAAAGTTTGGCCGCGATTTACTCTATGGAACCTACCCTTAGCGACAAAAATAGGGTTGAGAATGAATTATATTTTTTATTTCCGACCCTGTAGGTTACAATGAGCATTTTATTTTCTTAAATTATTTAGTTCGAGGACAGTTCATTGTAAAAAAAGTTTGGCCGCGATTTACTCTATGGAACCTACCCTTAGCGGCAAAAATAGGGTTGAGAATAGAATTATATTTTTTATTTCCGACCCTGTAGGTTACAATGAGAATTTTATTTTCTTAAATTAATTAGTTCGAGGACAGTTCATTGTAAAAAAAGTTTGGCCGCGATTTACTCTATGGAACCTACCCTTAGCGACAAAAATAGGGTTAAGAATAGAATTATATTTTTTATTTCCGACCCTGTAGGTTACAATGAGAATTTTATTTTCTTAAATTATTTAGTTCGAGGACAGTTCATTGTAAAAAAAGTTTGGCCGCGATTTACTCTATGGAACCTACCCTTAGCGACAAAAATAGGGTTGAGAATAGAATTATATTTTTTATTTCCGACCCTGTAGGTTACAATGAGAATTTTATTTTCTTAAATTATTTAGTTCGAGGACAGTTCATTGTAAAAAAAGTTTGGCCGCGATTTACTCTATGGAACCTACCCTTAGCGACAAAAATAGGGTTGAGAATAGAATTATATTTTTTATTTCCGACCCTGTAGGTTACAATGAGAATTTCATTTTCTTAAATTATTTAGTTCGAGGACAGTTCATTGTAAAAAAAGTTTGGCCGCGATTTACTCTATGGAACCTACCCTTGGCGACAAAAATAGGGTTGAGAATAGAATTATATTTTTTATTTCCGACCCTGTAGGTTACAATGAGCATTTTATTTTCTTAAATTATTTAGTTCGAGGACAGTTCATTGTAAAAAAAGTTTGGCCGCGATTTACTCTATGGAACCTACCCTTAGCGACAAAAATAGGGTTGGGAATGAATTATATTTTTTATTTCCGACCCTGTAGGTTACAATGAGCATTTTATTTTCTTAAATTATTTAGTTCGAGGACAGTTCATTGTAAAAAAAGTTTGGCCGCGATTTACTCTATGGAACCTACCCTTAGCGACAAAAATAGGGTTGAGAATAGAATTATATTTTTTATTTCCGACCCTGTAGGTTACAATGAGAATTTTATTTTCTTAAATTAATTAGTTCGAGGACAGTTCATTGTAAAAAAAGTTTGGCCGCGATTTACTCTATGGAACCTACCCTTAGCGACAAAAATAGGGTTAAGAATAGAATTATATTTTTTATTTCCGACCCTGTAGGTTACAATGAGAATTTTATTTTCTTAAATTATTTAGTTCGAGGACAGTTCATTGTAAAAAAAGTTTGGCCGCGATTTACTCTATGGAACCTACCCTTGGCGACAAAAATAGGGTTGAGAATAGAATTATATTTTTTATTTCCGACCCTGTAGATTACAATGAGAATTTTATTTTCTTAAATTATTTAGTTCGAGGACAGTTCATTGTAAAAAAAGTTTGGCCGCGATTTACTCTATGGAACCTACCCTTAGCGACAAAAATAGGGTTGAGAATAGAATTATATTTTTTATTTCCGACCCTGTAGGTTACAATGAGAATTTCATTTTCTTAAATTATTTAGTTCGAGGACAGTTCATTGTAAAAAAAGTTTGGCCGCGATTTACTCTATGGAACCTACCCTTGGCGACAAAAATAGGGTTGAGAATAGAATTATATTTTTTATTTCCGACCCTGTAGGTTACAATGAGCATTTTATTTTCTTAAATTATTTAGTTCGAGGACAGTTCATTGTAAAAAAAGTTTGACCGCGATTTACTCTATGGAACCTAACCTTAGCGACAAAAATAGGGTTGAGAATAGAATTATATTTTTTATTTCCGACCCTGTAGGTTACAATGAGCATTTTATTTTCTTAAATTAATTAGTTCGAGGTCAGTTCATTGTAAAAAAAGTTTGGCCGCGATTTACTCTATGGAACCTACCCTTAGCGACAAAAATAGGGTTGAGAATAGGATTATATTTTTTATTTCCGACCCTGTAGGTTACAATGAGAATTTTATTTTCTTAAATTAATTAGTTCGAGGATGGTTCATTGTAAAAAAAGTTTGGCCGCGATTTACTCTATGGAACCTACCTTTGGCGACAAAAATAGGGTTGAGAATAGAATTATATTTTTTATTTCCGACCCTGTAGGTTACAATGAAAATTTTATTTTCTTAAATTATTTAGTTCGAGGACAGTTCATTGAAACTCACAGGGTCGAAAATAAAAAATGCAAATCTATTCTCACCATTATTTTCCCTGCTATGGGTACGTTCCAAAGAGTAAATCGAAAACATACTTTTCTCAATATCAACTGTCATCGAAATAAATAATTTAAGAAAATAAAACTCTCATTGAAACTTATAGGGTCGGAAATAACAAAAATAATTCTATTCTCAGCCCTATTTCTTTCGCTAAGGGTGGGTCCCAGAGAGTAAATCGCGGCCATATTTTTTTACAAAGAACTATCGTCGAACTAAATAATTTTAGAAAATTAAATTCTCATTGAAACTTACAGGGTCCGAAAAAAAACAATTCTATTCTCAACCCTACTTTTGTCGCTAAGGGTACGTTCCGGATAGTAAATCGCGGCCATACTTTTTTTACAGTGAAGTGTCCTGGAACTAAATAAATTAAGAAAATAAAATTCTCATTGAAAGTTGCAGATTGGGAAAAAAAATTTATTCAAGTTTCAACCCTATTTTTATCGCTAAGGGTAGGTTCCGGATAATAAATCGCAGCCATACTTTTTTTCAATGAACTGTCCTTGAACTAAATAATTTAAGGAAATAAAATTCTCATTGAAACTTACAGGGTCGGAAATAACAAAAATAATTCTATTCTCAACCCTATTTTTGTCGCTAAGGGTAGGTTCCATAGAGTAAATCGCGGCCAAACTTTTTTTACAATGAACTGTCCTCGAACTAAATAATTTAAGAAAATAAAATGCTCATTGTAACCTACAGGGTCGGAAATAAAAAATATAATTCTATTCTCAACCCTATTTTTGTCGCTAAGGGTAGGTTCCATAGAGTAAATCGCGGCCAAACTTTTTTTACAATTAACTGTCCTCGAACTAATTAATATAAGAAAATAAAATTCTCATTGTAACCTACAGGGTCGGAAATAAAAAATATAATTCATTCTCAACCCTATTTTTGTCGCTAAGGGTA
Source organism: Diaprepes abbreviatus (assembly GCA_034092305.1). NCBI lineage: Eukaryota > Metazoa > Arthropoda > Insecta > Coleoptera > Curculionidae > Diaprepes > Diaprepes abbreviatus. Next base: position 16,392,661 of record JASJET010000200.1, on the reverse strand, counting down.
GGTTCCATAGAGTAAATCGCGGCCAAACTTTTTTTACAATGAACTGTCCTCGAACTAAATAATTTAAGAAAATAAAATGCTCATTGTAACCTACAGGGTCGGAAATAAAAAATATAATTCTATTCTCAACCCTATTTTTGTCGCTAAGGGTAGGTTCCATAGAGTAAATCGCGGCCAAACTTTTTTTACAATGAACTGTCCTCGAACTAAATAATTTAAGAAAATAAAATTCTCATTGTAACCTACAGGGTCGGAAATAAAAAATATAATTCATTCTCAACCCTATTTTTGTCGCTAAGGGTAGGTTCCATAGAGTAAATCGCGGCCAAACTTTTTTTACAATGAACTGTCCTCGAACTAAATAATTTAAGAAAATAAAATGCTCATTGTAACCTACAGGGTCGGAAATAAAAAATATAATTCTATTCTCAACCCTATTTTTGTCGCTAAGGGTAGGTTCCACAGAGTAAATCGCGGCCAAACTTTTTTTACAATGAACTGTCCTCGAACTAATTAATTTAAGAAAATAAAATTCTCATTGTAACCTACAGGGTCGGAAATAAAAAATATAATTCTATTCTCAACCCTATTTTTGTCGCTAAGGGTAGGTTCCATAGAGTAAATCGCGGCCAAACTTTTTTTACAATGAACTGTCCTCGAACTAATTAATTTAAGAAAATAAAATTCTCATTGTAACCTACAGGGTCGGAAATAAAAAATATAATTCATTCTCAACCCTATTTTTGTCGCTAAGGGTAGGTTCCATAGAGTAAATCGCGGCCAAACTTTTTTTACAATGAACTGTCCTCGAACTAAATAATTTAAGAAAATAAAATGCTCATTGTAACCTACAGGGTCGGAAATAAAAAATATAATTTTATTCTTAACCCTATTTTTGTCGCTAAGGGTAGGTTCCATAGAGTAAATCGCGGCCAAAGTTTTTTTACAATGAACTGTCCTCGAACTAAATAATTTAAGAAAATAAAATGCTCATTGTAACCTACAGGGTCGGAAATAAAAAATATAATTCTATTCTCAACCCTATTTTTGTCGCTAAGGGTAGGTTCCATAGAGTAAATCGCGGCCAAACTTTTTTTACAATGAACTGTCCTCGAACTAAATAATTTAAGAAAATAAAATGCTCATTGTAACCTACAGGGTCGGAAATAAAAAATATAATTCTATTCTCAACCCTATTTTTGTCGCTAAGGGTAGGTTCCATAGAGTAAATCGCGGCCAAACTTTTTTTACAATGAACTGTCCTCGAACTAAATAATTTAAGAAAATAAAATGCTCATTGTAACCTACAGGGTCGGAAATAAAAAATATAATTCATTCTCAACCCTATTTTTGTCGCTAAGGGTAGGTTCCATAGAGTAAATCGCGGCCAAACTTTTTTTACAATGAACTGTCCTCGAACTAAATAATTTAAGAAAATAAAATGCTCATTGTAACCTACAGGGTCGGAAATAAAAAATATAATTTTATTCTTAACCCTATTTTTGTCGCTAAGGGTAGGTTCCATAGAGTAAATCGCGGCCAAAGTTTTTTTACAATGAACTGTCCTCGAACTAAATAATTTAAGAAAATAAAATGCTCATTGTAACCTACAGGGTCGGAAATAAAAAATATAATTCTATTCTCAACCCTATTTTTGTCGCTAAGGGTAGGTTCCATAGAGTAAATCGCGGCCAAACTTTTTTTACAATGAACTGTCCTCGAACTAAATAATTTAAGAAAATAAAATGCTCATTGTAACCTACAGGGTCGGAAATAAAAAATATAATTCTATTCTCAACCCTATTTTTGTCGCTAAGGGTAGGTTCCATAGAGTAAATCGCGGCCAAACTTTTTTTACAATGAACTGTCCTCGAACTAAATAATTTAAGAAAATAAAATTCTCATTGTAACCTACAGGGTCGGAAATAAAATATATAATTCATTCTCAACCCTATTTTTGTCGCTAAGGGTAGGTTCCATAGAGTAAATCGTGGCCAAACTTTTTTTACAATGAACTGTCCTCGAACTAAATAATTTAAGAAAATAAAATGCTCATTGTAACCTACAGGGTCGGAAATAAAAAATATAATTCTATTCTCAACCCTATTTTTGTCGCTAAGGGTAGGTTCCATAGAGTAAATCGCGGCCAAACTTTTTTTACAATGAACTGTCCTCGAACTAATTAATTTAAGAAAATAAAATTCTCATTGTAACCTACAGGGTCGGAAATAAAAAATATAATTCTATTCTCAACCCTATTTTTGTCGCTAAGGGTAGGTTCCATAGAGTAAATCGCGGCCAAACTTTTTTTACAATGAACTGTCCTCGAACTAAATAATTTAAGAAAATAAAATGCTCATTGTAACCTACAGGGTCGGAAATAAAAAATATAATTCTATTCTCAACCCTATTTTTGTCGCTAAGGGTAGGTTCCATAGAGTAAATCGCGGTTAAACTTTTTTTACAATGAACTGTCCTCGAACTAATTAATTTAAGAAAATAAAATTCTCATTGTAACCTACAGGGTCGGAAATAAAAAATATAATTCATTCTCAACCCTATTTTTGTCGCTAAGGGTAGGTTCCATAGAGTAAATCGCGGCCAAACTTTTTTTACAATGAACTGTCCTCGAACTAAATAATTTAAGAAAATAAAATGCTCATTGTAACCTACAGGGTCGGAAATAAAAAATATAATTCTATTCTCAACCCTATTTTTGTCGCTAAGGGTAGGTTCCATGGAGTAAATCGCGGCCAAACTTACTTTTTTTTACAATGAACTGTCCTCGAACTAATTAATTTAAGAAAATAAAATTCTCATTGTAACCTACAGGGTCGGAAATAAAAAATATAATTCATTCTCAACCCTATTTTTGTCGCTAAGGGTAGGTTCCATAGAGTAAATCGCGGCCAAACTTTTTTTACAATGAACTGTCCTCGAACTAAATAATTTAAGAAAATAAAATGCTCATTGTAACCTACAGGGTCGGAAATAAAAAATATAATTCTATTCTCAACCCTATTTTTGTCGCTAAGGGTAGGTTCTATAGAGTAAATCGCGGCCAAACTTTTTTTACAATGAACTGTCCTCGAACTAATTAATTTAAGAAAATAAAATTCTCATTGTAACCTACAGGGTCGGAAATAAAAAATATAATTCTATTCTCAACCCTATTTTTGTCGCTAAGGGTAGGTTTCGGGGAGTAAATCTCTGCCATACTTTTTTCACCATCAACTGTCACCGAAATAAACAATTTAAGAAAAAAAATTATGAGCAATTATTTGTTAAATTATTAATTTGCTAACCTCGCTAATAAAATTGACCACTGGCGAATATCCTTTTTCGACTATATTAATCGATTAAAAGTTCAGGTTCATTCGGAAAACAAATATCTGAACAAATACCTATATATCACTTTTGATATTAATTTATCTTTGTTACATTTTGCTAATGTTATTGAAGTCGAAGCACTCCTCGGAAACATACGCTAACTAGAGGAAAATAAAGAAATATACAGGGTGTTCTGGAAAATGTGGGGAATCTCCGGGATATAAAAAAAACTAGTGAAAGGAATACTACAAGTTCACATAAACATTTTTTCGTATAGACCTCCTCTTCGGAGATATCGGCTCCCAAAGAGCTGCAATGGACTCAAATTTTTTACACATAATTATTGAACCACCACAATTTTTTTTAATACGATATATACCAGGTAAGAAAGACCCTTCAAATTACTATCCAGGAAAGTGTTGTGAATTACTCACAGCTGCAGGGACGGACTAGTTGTGACACTCATGCCTCCATTTTTTTTTTACTTTGTAGAACGTTTTTTACATACCTTAAATTATTGACTAAAAATTAAGTACTCTTCTTCATGTCGCTAATACTAATTGTTTTCGAAAAAACATCATTTTACTTACATCACGTATTTGGCGTATTTCGATAAAAGATACATCTTTGTTCCTATCAAATGTTCAACTTTCAATCTTATGATAAAATAAATTCAGTCTAAAATTAGAGTTTAACTCTTTAGTTAAAAACGTCTAATTCTGTGAATTGCAGTTCGACCTAGGTTCGCAAAAAAAGTGCGTTCTATTTTATCGACATCAAAAACAAAGTATTGTGGTTGCAAAGGTTGCAGCCAAGGTCGCCCACAGCTTATGTCCACTATTTTTTGGGACTGCCAAGGTGGACGGACATGCGTTAAAGCGGAATATTACTGTGCTTTACTGCAACAGCTGTGCCAAAATAGTATGGAGAAACGACGAGAAAAACTCAGTCGAGGTGTTTGGTTGCTTCACTATACTGCTCCCGTTCACATTGATGCGATTTTCAAGCCGATTGTTTGAGAATGCAACTTCAGTAAACTCGATCATCCCTCATATTGATCGACCTGGACCACAACGATTATTTTTTGTCTTCAAAATTGAAGACAGATTAACGAGGAAAAGATTTCAAAGATGAAATGAAACAAATCTTTTATGAGAATTTTTACATTAATGATCGTGCGAATTTTTTAAGTGGTACCAAAACTTTAATTAAATGTTGTTAAATGTATAGAAATACAGGGTAACTGTATTGAGAAATAATTTATTTCAATCCTCCTTTCTATGCAGACTAAGCCTACTTTATAGACCCATCTGAATCGCGAATCATCATACAGTTGAAAATAAAGCCAACGATCACAATAAAAAAATAAAAGGGCATATCAAAAATAATCTTTGATTGTATTGCGACACAAGTAAGGTGAAATGGGTTACCTACGTTTTCTTTATCTCCGTTGGTATTGCAGGAGAATACTCACGGATCGCTTTTGATAATCAAAATAAGTTCTTCATATATTAAAGTTAGTTTATGACTACCTTTTTTCCTGCATTCTTTATTATTCCCACAAGGATATGTCAATTTGTCAAATTTTATGAAAACATCTGAAAAAAGAGGACGCCATCATAACATTTCGAAAAAAAAATAACAAAAGGAAATTGTTGACAAATGCTTACCAAAACTAATATTTGGAGTTTGGTTGCAAGAAAGATGAGATAGGTTATGTTTTGTTCACCTTTGGTGGTGTAGACCGCTACCAGAACATTACACACATTACTTCGTATTTTCAAGAGAAGTCAAATGCGATTACATAGCAATCTGATTTTTCTCTAAATACCAAAATAAAAAGACACTGACTGATTAATAGAAAGCAAGTTAATTGAAGCATCAGAATAAAGTCTACAGCCCAGAAAGACTAAAAAAACTCATTTGAAATGGCGCCCAACTTGGGGAGTAATTCAGATTTTTACCTAAATTTCACTCTCTTTTATAGAAACACACGAAATATTTTCTTTCTAGGAGGGGGCTCAAAGCATATTTAAAGTTTTATACAAAAGCACAATAATAAAAAGATAATAATATTTATTCACAAATAAAATGTGGCGCCCACCACGGGGACAATTTTGTATCTTATTAATACTGGTAGTAAATCTTACGGAAAACAAATACCTGAACAAATATAGATCACTTTTGATATCAATTTATCTTCGTTACATTTTGCTAATGTTATTGCAGTTTAATTATTCCTCGGAAACGTTAGCTGATTAAACGAAAGTAGAGAAATATATTCGTGGAAAAAACACTCATAAATTAAAGAAAAATAAAAATTGCTTATTTGGGGTTTGAATGAGACTATAAACATAAGGATCCATAAATATTTAATGAAAATGTTAAAACTTTCATATGTATATAAAAGACACAAGTCTCAACAAGTCTGATAAATGATATCAATGCGCTGCATCAAGCAATTTAATTGTGAATTTCGTGCTGTTATAAAATTTCTTACTAAAGAAGGTTTTACATCTATTGCAAATCAAAGAACGTATGCATTCTAATCACGGCGACTGTTGCACACCATTTACTCCAATTAAAAATTGGTCAAAGTTATTTCGATAGAAACGTGAATCGTTGGAAAATGATCAACGTAAAGGAAGAAGGTTTGGTATCGGTGACAATTACAGAGATTATTAATTTTGTGAAAGAACTTGTTCTGTCGGATCAATGACTCAAGGCAAAAGAAATAGCTGCACAAACATGCATTTCAAAAACCAGTGTTCTACGGATTCTATATGAACATCCAGGGATGATAAAAATTAGTGCAAGCTGGGCTTGCTAGATCCTCACCGCAGTTAAAAAAAGCTTCGTTCGTATTGAGTGTTGTGAACAATTTCTGGAGCCTTACGATGAAGATGAGGAGAGAGTTTATCGAATCGATTGTGATGGGTGATGAAACTATGATTCAACTTCGCAAAGGGATTCAATGGAGTGGCATCGGGAGGGAGAACCACTCCCAAAAGAAGCCAAGTTCAACTAAAGCATCAAAAAGTTTTTTACCACTATTTTTTAAGACTGTCAAGGTTCCTATTAACAGAGTTTAAAGATCGAAATAGAGCGCTTAACGTGGAGTATTATTGTGATTTACTGCGGCAGCTGCGCCAGAATATTATCGAGAAACGACGAGGGAAACTCAGCCAAGGTGTTTGTTTGCTTAGAGAATAATGATTCGATCCATACGACGGCAATTTCCAAGATGACTGAATGCAATTTTACAGAACTCGATCATCCACAATATAGTATCGGCCTGCAACCTCCTATTATTTTTTGTTTTAAAAAATGGAGGCAGATTAACTACGAAAAAAATTCAGCCCAAATGATGAAATTAAATAAACCGCGTACGAATACTTTGACACTAAAGATTCACCAAATTTTTTCAGTGGGTAGCGGTTTTAATTAATTAAATGTTTTTCCAAATGTATTGAAATACCATTGCAAAACAAAGCAAAATAAAACAAATGATTAACAAATGCACACATCAAAAATAATGTTTGGTTGTATTGTGATACAAGAAAGATGAAATAGGTTATCTACGATTTTCGATAGTCATATATTAAACTTATTTTAGGGATACCTTTTATTCTTCTTTACTACTCCTAAAAACATTATGTAATATTTGTCAAATTTTACGAAAACATCTGAAAAAAGAAGAAGCCATTATAATATTTGTTAACTAATGTTTTGAGTTATGTTGCAACAAAGAAAGATGGAAAAGGTTATGTTTTATTCACCTCTGTTGGTGTAGGGCTCTACTAGAATATTCATCGGCCGCCTTTGATGATGAAAGAAACAACTTGAAAATGTATGATAATAAACATACTGCTGCGTATTTCAACGAGGCGTCAATGTGCCGTTGCATTGTAATTTGATTTTTCTGTGAATACCAAGATAAAAAGACACCGACTGAATATTGGAAAGCAATTAAATACAAAGTATATACATTAGCGAGATTGTAAAAAACTCAATCGAAATGGCGCCCAACCTGGAGTAGCTCTGATTTTACCCAAATTCCGTTCATTTTTAAAGGAACCATGCTAATTATATTCTTGCTACGAGGGGGCTCAAATCATATAGATATTTACAGCCAGATCAGTGGCGTAACTAAGACTATGTGCGTCCTCCCACAGATTTTTTAATGCGCTCTACCATTTTGCACCCGTCTTGATTCTTCATATTTATTATTTTCATCAAGAACTTGAGGGCGCCCCTGGATAATAATAATAATAATATTTTTCTTATTGTCTAACAGATAACATCCATTTATAAGACAATATGACATACAACTTTGCTAAGATATTAAACAAAATTATAAGGAAAAATAAAATTATTGATTAATTCATACAACAATTCACAAGGAGCAAACATTTTACATTATTATTAGAAATTTTAACTTTAAAGCCTGTGTTAATCTCTTAGGGGGTAGGCTGTAAACATCGATGTCACTGCAAGTGTTGTTGAAGATAGTCATGGCTTGAAATAGAGGCGTTTTTATAAGAAAATTTGTTTCAGGGCTAGGTGATGAAAAAATAGGACAGGATCTGACAGATCTCGGGGGTACATGAAAGTTAACTTGATACAATAAATCAGAACAGTCGATATAAGATCTGGATAGCTTGCTCAGAAACTGGGCTAACATGTAATGTCTGCGATTTATTAAAGATGGAACGCTAAATCGCCTCAGTAATTGCTCTTCATCTATATCCATTTGAGGGAATACTCCGTCACTCTTAAATGATAGGTATTTTAAAAATTTTCTTTGCACTCCCTCTAATTGACTAATGTACTTATCATAGATAGGATGCCATATGACTGCACCGTATTCCAGCTTCGACCGAACATGACTAACATACAAAGTTTTTAAGGTCTGCAAATTGCTAAAATCATTAGAATTGCGCAATATGAATCCCAGCATTTTGACCGCACTCCCACAAATCAAACTGATATGTTTCGTGAATGGAAGTTTTCGGTCAAAAGTGACTCCAAGGCCCTTGAAAGAATAACTTCGTTGAAGTATTTGACTGTTTAGAGTATATTCAAAATATAAAGAGTTGGTTCTATTAGTGAAAGTCATTACGGTGCACTTATCAACATTCAAGGGCAAATTATTCGTGTTAAACCAATTCCGACAATATCAATATCCCTCTGTAGCTCTAGGGCGTCATTTACATTATGAATCATCCGAAATAGTCTTACATCATCTGCAGAGAGCAAAACACTGCTCGAGACTCCAACCGTAATATCGTTAATGAAAAGTAAAAATATTAGTGGAGCCAGATTGCTCTCCTGCGGAGCCCCGCTTGTAGCTTTAAATTTATAGGATTGATAACCCCGGATTTCAACATATTGCATTCTGTTTTGTAGGTAAGATTTAAGAAATAATATTAGGCTCCCGTTAAAACCCATAGCAGCAAGTTTGTTAAATAAAATATAGTGATCGATTCAATCAAATGCCTTTGAGAAGTCGGTATAGACCACGTAAACTTAATTGCGTTTATCCAATGCCCCACCAGTAAATTGGGCAAAGGAAGCTAGATTGCTAATAGCACTACGGCGGTTAACAAATTCGTGCTGTTCTTGCAATATTAACTGTTGCACTTGACTCAAAATACACTCATACATCGACATCTCAAAAACCTTTGCAAATGGGGATAGTATTGAAACAGGTCTATAATTGGGGATATCGTTTATATTTCCTTTTTTGAATACAGGGGTGATTCTCGCTTCCTTCCAAATCTTCCAAAGTTTTGTTTTGCTTATGATTTTACCATAATTTATATTTCATATGCTAACAAATAAACGCTTATATAAGGATATTAAGGATAAGAACCTTACGATAAAGCTTTGCAATACGTAAAAGAAATAGTTGTATCCCGAAAATAAATAAAGTTCTCCATTTTTGCAGGTTCAGTAATAAAACAAAATGATTTTTTTGTTCTTGTATTTTTAGGGTTTAAAACTTGCTTGACTTATTGTTGCTCTTGCCAATTTAGGGCGGTTTAAAATTTAAACCATGTTAGTGAATCTGGCTATTAAGAGTTTTGTACAAAAGCTTACTAATAAAACGATAATAATATTTATTTTCAAATAAAATATGGCGCCCACCATGGGGCAAATTTAGTATTTTATTAATACTGGTAGTAAATCTTACGAAAAACAAATACCTGAACAAATATTGATCGCTTCGATTTATCTTTGTTACATTTTGCCAATGTTATTACAGTCAAATTATTCCTCGGAAACATTCGCTGATTAAAGGAAAACAAAAAATATATTCAAAAACACTTGTAAATTAAAGGAAAACAAAAATTGCTTATTTGAGTCATGAATAAAGCTATAAATATACGCATTAATAAAAGGTATGATGAAAATTCATCGGTGATGAACATATACATCAAAAAGTAGATGTAAAAAGAAATTTTATCCGATGGCGACCTAGGTAACTCCATTTAAAATCTCGTGGTTTTCAAAATCGTATTAGTAAAAATGATTTAAAGAAATATGCTTAGTTCATGGCAAATAATTCAACATTAAGATCATCTGCCTCTCCAACAAAATTTATTGTTTAAATGGATCATTAGGCGTATAATAAATAGGTATTTAAAAAATACATAACTAAAAAAGTACTTAAGTTGTTGAGAGATAAAACTTAAGTGTTTAATGCATTCTTAATAGCATTTAATTAATTCGGCGTCGAATAAAAACCATAAACGAAAAATCAATCGTGATATTAACTGCAATAAATAAAAATTATATAAATTTTACGGTTCAAATAATATTACAACTTTTCCTTTTTTATGATGCCATCCATACAAGAGGATCACGATAACGGAGTACCATAAAGATAACGTATTATGGAAGATAATAAATTTGTAATTACCCCTAAATCGGCGTTTATCTGACTATCGTGGCCCATAAAGTTCGGCATCAACGTCGAATTGTATCCCAAGTTCTTGCATAAATTTAAGGATATCGTTTCACATTTTTCTGCTTTCAAATTTCTCACGTAGTAAACTGTGACTAGGTACAAAACCAAAACATTGCAGGTCTTCATTTTCCTAATTTGTCATAAAGTTTTCAATTACGACTTGAATTTCACTGTTTGTATGAAATAAAACTACGAAATATCAATCTAAAATTAAACTTTCGCTCATGAATTTCGTTTTCGTTCATGTTTCATTTGTAAAACACGCGAACTTTTTAGTTTTTCTCGTCTAAAACGGAACGTTCGGCGATCGAATGAAGTAAATGAATAACGAACGACTTTTTCAAAGCGCTCTTGATACGAGGCAGGCAATAAACGGACTAACGGAGGGAAGAGAAATAAATGAATGCCGCTTGCTCGGCCCGATACAAAACAACCGCTTTACAAAAGATAAACTTTTTAGTGTGCCGTGATAATTTCATGGATGATTCGAGTCGATTTACTGTTCGGCATAGAAACGTGTCGGTTTACTAAACAATCATGAAAACGATTGATCTTTTACATAGTTTATTATTTAATGGCAAAAACCATTACTGTTTAGATGTCCAAAATCATATCTTGGACGCCATGAAATTATACGGGAAATATTAGAAAACTTATTCAGGTCATGATAAAAATAGTTGACAAAACTTCTTTCAATATTTTCAAATATATGTATGTCTGGATTGTGTTGAAAAATTATTTCATATTATTATTATTATATTTAATATACCGTACATAAATATTTCCCGGAAATCTATTGTATATATATATATATATATATATATATATATATATATATATATATATATATATATATATATATATATATATATATATATAACATCAGTTTATAACGTTCTATGCCGTCTTCTGATTTCTAGTCTCCATTGATCTCGGTTTGTCCATAGGTTTTCATCCATTCCTCTTGTTCTTATATCTTTATCCACTTCTTCTCTCCAACTTAGTCTGGGTCTACCTCTCTTTTTTCTTCCCTGTGGTGCCCAATTTAAAATTTTTTTTGGAAGTCTAGTATCGTCCATTCGTTGAACATGTCCGTGCCATCTAAGTTGGTTGATTTTAATATCTTCTGGTATCTTGTGCTTAATGCCCATAATTTCTTCGATTCTTTCATTTCTGACTCTGTCCATTCTGGATTTTCCAGCCGCTCTTCTCCAATAATCCATTTCTGTGGCTTCCAGTGTTCTTAGAGTTCTTTCTTTCAATGGTCATATTTCACTTCCATAGGCGACAATGCTTTTAACAATACTATTAAAGATTTTGTGTTTGTTTTCTTTGGATATTATTTTATCCCACAACATGCTGTCTAATAGCTTGTCGTCCGTAGTTGTTTCTATGCTTGATTTCTTCGTCAAGTTTGTCGTCGTTGGTTATATGCATTCCGAGGTACTTGTATTTCTCACAGTGATTTATTTCCTGCTGCTGTTGTGCCAGAATCAAGTTTTGTTGCTGTCCCCAAATATACATGTATTCCTTTTTTTGATGTTAACTTCTAGTCCCCACTTTTGATATTCTTCTATTAGCTTACGAGCCATGTATTCTAGATCTTCGTAGTCTTGCGCCAGAACTATTTGGTCGTCTGCGAAACACAATGTGTATAGTATGGAATCATTTAGTGGAATGCCCATATTTTCGCACTTTCTTTTCCGTTCGCGTTTTTAACGCGTGTTCCAAGTAGATTTTAAACAAGGTTGGAGACAAACAACATCCCTGCTTGAGCCCTTTGCTAACCGTGAATCCTTTTGAAATATTATGCCCTTTCTTTATTTTGCTTGTATTATTTGAGTAGAGCTCTTGAACAGCCTTGATAAGTATTATATTCATATTTGTTTTTTCTAGGGCTTCCCAGAGTTTTTGTTGTGGTACGCTGAGATTTTGATTTGTTTGTTTTTATAAAATGATTTATAGATGGCATATAGTGCTACAATACATATTCACGTCCAAAAGCACCCCAGAAAAGGTTATTGTTTCTATTCGAATGGATTCTAAAAGGCAAAAATAATGGTTAGAACTAGGTCATAGACACCCCAGATGCATAGAAGGTAATTTTGTTTTTTTTTAAGTGTGAAAATCATTTTAATGTATTTTTATATTACTGAGCTGTAACAAGTTTTTATCAATCCTCCTTATATAAAGCTTCATCACGTGTACATAACCTATCATAACCTCAAATGATTTATCCTAGGACAAAGGCATTATTATTCTCTTATGAATTAGAATTTAAGGCTAAAGTGTGTATTGTCAGTTACAGATGGAAAAAAATGTTGCGGACTACTGAGAGCTTGTTTCTCACTTTATGTCCTGGGCATATTATATATTTGACTGTGCAAATGTCGGATTCCTAATGCAGTTGCACATATTCAATCGTGTCTTCTCCATAGGTATCCTTTGCATACCTATAAAACCAAAGAAATTTATTACTATCACGTGCAAACTCATTGTTGACATAACCTATTTAGTAATTTTTGGAATGCCTCTGGAGAGATTTTTTTTAAATAAGTAAGTTATAAGTGATACTTACGTTGCTGTTTTCACGTTTTTGAGTCCCACAGTGTAAAAATCCCGATTATTTTTAAGGAAAAGTCCAATTATAAGTGCATCTACAGCGGGAATGTTACTGTTATCGACTTGCATAAAATTTTTCTTGATTTTGATATTTATAAGGAAGTAACTGAAAAAATAACTAAACTATAAAAGGTTCGTAACAAATTTATCAGTATGTTAACTCGAATATCGTTGACATGCTGTTTTTTACGCAATATGCACATATTTTATACGGGAAATAAATAAAGTTTAAGATAAATCTTCCAAGTGATCTCCGTTTAAGTTGATGCATTATGGCGACACGTTTACTGAATTGATTTTTAAAAATAAGTGTACATTTCGAAATGATTCTGCGGAATTTTCTACCAAAATTCTTCTCGAGTGCAAGAAATTCCATATACCTTCTATGCAGAAATTAGATTAGATGACACTATCTGTCCTCTCCTGATTTCACAGATTAATCGTATCTGGAATTTTTGAATCCATCGGATGTCGATACTACTCAAAAAAGGAATATAGACGCTATCCACAAATTTAAAAGGTGAATTCCATAAATCACTTTGTTTTTTGAGAGAGTTATTATCTGTATGAATAAATCATCTTTAACATGGAAAATCGGTTTTTAAACACAAAATTACATGCTTTGTAAATTTTAGTTTTTATATCTATCATAGGACCTAAATTTTTGGAACATTATATAAAGGAACTCATATTTAACAGATCGTTTCTAATGTCATCACCGCAAAACAATAAAACAGCGGACTTGGGGGCTCATTTTAAGTGAGTATTGCTGATATCCAATAATTGATTTAGAGCATTGTTAATTTGAATGTCAGCCATTCCAAAATCAGTAGGCTTAAACAACAAGTAAATTTGAGTATCATCCACATATAGATGATATTTCGAGTATTTTAAATATTCGACAGAATTTAAGGTGAAAATATGGTAAAATAATATGCTTTTCTGTGGAACACCTGCCTTTGCATTAAGTGGTTGCGACCGCTACCCATCAAGAACAACTCTTTGTGCTCGGTTCGACAGAAAAGACGAGACAAGAGACCAATAGTTTTTGATCAGACCTGTGTACTTTAAAATTGCGATTAAAATATTGTGAGGAATACTATCAATTGCTTTGATATAATCAAGTAAAACTCAGAAAGTAGCTTCATTTCAATCTTGAGTAGTCACTATGTCATTCAATATGTCAAACAGTGTAGTAGCACAACTAAAACCAACCTTGAACCCTGACTCGGTATAATAGTATTATGAAGTACATGTGAGGTGCTATTCCATAACCTTGTCAAAAATTTTGGAAAATGTAGGTGGTATTTAAATTGATCGCAACTGTCCTTATTCTGATGGATTATTTATATTATGCAAAGGAATAACACGGACAAATTTTCAATTTTTAGGAAAGTAAGACTTATTTATACAACAATTAATTATATATGTGTTATGTGGGGGTACGATAAATGGGTAACACAGTATGTTAAGGTTTGTATTTAAATTGTCAGCACCAAGAGCTTCGGATTTTCTATTAAGGATGATATTTGACGCTCTATTTTCAGTTACCGATTGAAAGAAAAAAGTTTTATAAATAAATTTATTCTGCTCATAAAAATTAAAAAGGTTTGTTTGTAAGTATTTTCATTATTAGTAATTTCTTTAAAATATTTATTTAATTCATTTAAATTTTTAATAACTATATATAAGGAATATTTTATTTTTGGAATTTATGATATATATTTTTTTAACTTACGCCACTTTTTCTTTTTTAATACAGCAATGGTGAAATTCGTGACTTAAGTTGAAGTAAATAAATTTCTTATTTGTTTGTAATAATTTAATCGGGTTAATGCTTGATTTCTTAGCCGTTTCCTTAATCTTATATTGCGGGTGATCCAAAGATGGTTTTTCATTAAATTTACTTATTTTTAAAGGCGCATGAACGTCATAAATATGAGTGATAGAGTGCGTTAAAAATTCCGCTTTTTTATTAATGTTATTTGTTTGATACAAATACTGCCCAGGTACACTTTCCAAGTCCCTCTGAAAGTCTTGAACACCAATTATGTCAATAGCTCTATAGGAGTACAGAATAAATACAATTACTGCTAGCGGTAGCAAGATTACAGTAGACAAGCATATGATGCGATATATTGACGTCCTTTGTTCCCACTTCCTCAATATTATTTGAATTATAACAAAGTAAATCTGTGAGAGGAGAATTTAAATTAGATACTTTCGTTGAATTTGAAATCAACTGTTCTAAATTAAACGTTTCTAAAGGGTGTTTTTTATAGAGGTATAGAACTTTTATATGGAATAAAACAAAGATGAATTTTTTAAATTGACATGAAATTTACTTTATTCGAAAGATAACCTTCTGGCATTATAATTTAAATATGACTTCTGGCATATAACCGCCACGGCTAGCTCGGACGTAGTCTAATCTGGAGGTCCAATTTTCGATGACTTTTTCCAAAATTGTGGCCGTATATCGGCAATAACGTGGCGAATGTTGTCCTCCAAGTGATCAATCGTTTCGGCCTTATCGGCGTAGACTAGCGACTTCACATATTCCCACAGAAAATAGTCTAGCGGCGTTAAGTCGCACGATCTTGGAGGCGAATTCACGGGTCCGAAACGTGAAACTATGCAGTTACCAAACGTTTCCTTCAATAAATCAATTGTGGCACGAGCTGTGTGACATGTTGCGTCGTCTTGTTGAAACCACAGCTTCTGCACATCATGGTTGTTCAATTGATAAACGAAAAAGTCAGTAATCATGGCTCTATAGCGGTCACCATTGACTGTAACGTTCTGACCAGCATCGTTTTTAAAGAAGTACGGACCAATGATTCCACCAGCTCATAAAGCGCACCAAACAGTCAGTTTTTTTGGATGTAACGATGTCTCAACATACACTTGAGGATTATCATCACTCCAAATACGGCAGTTTTGTTTATTGACGAGTTTATTCAAACAAAAGTGAGCTTCATCGCTAAACAAAATTCGCTTATGAAAATCGGGATCAACGGCAATCTTGTTTTGGGCTCATTCACTGAATCTACGCCTTGCTAGGTAATCGTGTGGCTTCAATTCTTGCACGAGTTGGATTTTGTAAGCACGCAAACCAAGATCTTTCCGCAAAATCTTCCATAAAGTGAATGGACACATATTCAATTCCTGTGCACGATAGCGGATAGACTGATTCGGGTTTTCCTCTACGCTACGCTCTACAGCAGCAATGACTTCTTGTGTACGCACTGTACAACGTCTCTGTGGATGCGTATTATCATTTAGAGTAAACGTGGTGCGAAAACGTTCCATAGTTAATCGAATTAATTGCTCTGATGGACGATTATGTTGACCGTAAAGTGGACGTAGTGCGCGATACGTATTTCGAACAGAACCATGATTTTCAAAATAAATTTGCACAATTTGGAAGCATTGTTCAGGCGTCAGTCTATTCATGTTGAAATGCCAAACCAAACTAAACATAAATCACTTGACAGCTGACAAAATGGCCGCCAGTTAAAAAAGTGTTGCCAACTTAAAGTTCTATACCTCTATAAAAAATACCCTTTAAAATACCATTAAACCGAACCAGATACCGAGAATCAAAATTTAACATATTTAAATTAAAATCAATCAATACTTCCTCAAAATAATTAAGAAATTCTATGCAATTGCTATTTGTTTGTCGATATAGACAGTCTAACATTATTGTTTTGTCACAATGCTTTAGCTTAACCCAGACATGTTCTCCACATTTTCCAAGTACCGTAGTAAAATTGACATATTCTTTTACATGTATGTACATTTGTTATATTCAATGCTTACTTAGAAAAACTAACTTTGACACTTTGTATCTTGGATGCCATTAATTTTTAGACTAAGGTAAGTTTGGCTTAATCGCAATATTTTATGAGCCTCCTGAAATAATTTCACCGTTTATGCATGTATATGGAAAATTTAGCTCTTTCTCCTCAAGACCTTTAAGAAAGATGCAGTTAGTTTATTCTCAGTAAATCACACACTCTCTCTCCATACTAGTTTTGACTACTTAATGGTCACGTCTGTGGAGCTGTAGCGAACCAAAAGCGAAATTCAAGGAAACAATAGTCTATTTAAAATCCCCATTCCGTATGGGTTTTCTGTTCATTATAACACCACTGACAACATTTAAGTGGTCGAAACTAGTATGGAGGGAGAACCAGAGTGTGATTCGTATATTTGTTCAGTTTATTTTATATAAAAAAATTGTACTGAAATATGACAGAACCTGTATCATTTTAAAGAAAGTAGTTCTCGATTGAAAACACCGTGGTATACGTCATTATCATTGACAAATTTCCCTTGTTAACATCGTAAAACTCCAATTATTCTATTGTTAAAATATAAAAAGAGAACGTCAAGGAAGTCGCAAATATATTTTTTATGACCTAAAATTATTCCATACTTGTAACGACATTATATTAAAGTGCGGGGAGAAATTCAGATGAGAATAAATAAATTATAAAAAAAAACATCTCTTACTATAGTATACAGCTATTTTTAAGTTTGTATTAAATAATACAATAATATATTACAACCAACAACTTTATCGACGCTAACCGGCTAGATATCATTGAAGGTTCAGGAGGAATGTTTCATGGAGATCAAAGGTTCGTGCCGCCACAGTGAGGTAAAATTATATTGCACAGAGAGACCAAATTCTATGATAAGTATTATATTATTATTTTGATGAGTTTCGCTGTTTCTCTTTAAGACATAAATAAATACAATTACTAATTGTAATAGTTGCTGTTGATAAATAAATGATTGCAGGTTTCGTTTACAAATTTTGAGAAACGAGAAAGCAGAATAGTACAATTTAATGAAATCGTACAGTGGTCCAAGTTTAATTATTTTTGTCTCATTGAGAAGAAGGTGGATTAAAGAAAAAAAATGTTATTGTTTATTAAAGAGACTCGTTTTGCACGCATTTTATCTATCTTTTTCTTATACAGGGCGATTTTTAAAAAATATTTTATTTATTTATTTACATGTACATTATAGGAAAATTTCCAAATAGTAGGTACATAGATCCTATAAAACTAATATAAAAATGATACATATTAACAGCTACCCAGTAATTCTTTTCAACTGATAAAAACTCATATAAAAAATACGATATTTAAAAAGTGTTCATTATAAATTTTAAGCAACCGACAAAAGCTCTCGGTTCACTGTTACAGTGTTGTTGTTGTTTATCTCAAATATGTCTACTGAGTACTTTACAATTAATCAAACCATTAACCAGCTTATACAAAAAAAAAACAAATAATAGTTTCTTCTACGTATTTCTAAACTTGGGAAAGCTACCAATAATAAACGAATTTCCTGCGATAAATTCTCATACGGGAATCGGTATTTGTATAGCAAAAATTTCACTAATTTTGACTGTACTGTCTCAAGCGTTTCTAAGTGAAAGTGACATGGAAGCGCCGAAAATGGCCAAAGCACACTCCAAAATACTGTTCAGCTGTGAATGAATGAATGAAAAAGGGGTGGTGATATTAGATCATCGATGCTTAGGCCTCCATTGGGCCCTTTACATCCCACCATATCTGCAGGTTATTCGAGGCCGATCGCCTTTGCAAATCCAAGCAGTCTCGTTAGTTGAATTTGCCTAACTGGTAACAATACTGTATCTCCGAAATATCTCTGTCTCAGTCCGTTGAGTGCTGGGCACTCTCTGAGAACATGGTCCACAGTTTCAACCTCCTCCAAACACCATCTGCATGTCGGGTCGCCTTCGACACCAATTCTAGGAAGATGGCCCCTGAGGTGACAATGTCCTGTCAATAATCCCACCACAATTCGCAGCTCTTTCCTTTCCAAGGAGAGAAGCTCTTTAGTACGTCGTGCGCTAGGCCCAGTTATATGTTCCTTAGCACACCTCATTCCAGGGGCTCCCCTCCACGATTCAATAAATTTGCTTTCCAGCAACGATTTTAATTCCCTTTTGCCAATAGCAATTGGGACAGGTAATACTGGCTGGAGTTCATACGGTTCGATCGCCGAACCCAACTTTGCCAGACGGTCTGCTTCCTCATTCCCTCGTATGCTCGAGTGACCCGGGACCCATACGAGTCTGACTGTGCAGCCTTTCCTTATCATACCATTCTGTACATTCTGTTCAGCTGTTATAAAGTGTTTGGATAGTCCTTGTGTTTTCGATATGTTTGCAGTTTCAATTCATAAAATCCAACATCTTAAAATTCTTGATTACAATATTGCCATATATATGTTAAAATTTAATTCTTTATCGAAGATAACCCCGAGATAATTAAAAAATGGCGAACATTCCAAATTGAACTTTTAAAAAATCTCATAAGGGTTAAAACATTATTATAACATCACCTGAATAGTAAGTCTAGCTCTCTTTTAATACAAGCGCAACCATCATATGAGGAAACAATTGCAAGTAATTTTCAATCACCAGAATACAAAAGGCAACGACAAAATTTAAAAACATTTATCAGATCATTAATAGACACTATTAATAAATGAGACCCTGGGTAGTCCCAGATAACACGAAGATTTCATCTGATATTTCACCACACCATTTAACACACTGCGCACGCGAAGATAGATATGAGACTATACATTTTAAATACGGGTCACACAACGAGACACTCGAGATTATGCAACAGCAACTTGTGACAAACACTGTCGAAGGTTTTAGTTAAATCCGTGAGATCCTGAGTCTACACCTCGAACTAAAAAATCTAGATTGGCAACCGTTGATCTTCCTTGGAAAAATGCCATGTTGTTCTGAGCCTATGTAAGTTTTAAAACAATTAAACAACTCATCAGTTATTGTCAACCCAAATATCTTTCCCATAACATACAGCAATGATATATCCTATAGTTTTCAACACGATTGCGGTCAGATTTGAAAATAAGGAAAAAGTCCTTCTCAAAACTAAGATTTCATTATTAAAAGATTTTTGGTAAATGTGGTGTAGATGCGATGCAAGGGAGACCACGCAATTTTAGAGAAATTATGGTGATACTCCATTGGGTTCTGCACTTTTGTTGCAGTGTAACGCGACAACCTTATTCGGATTTTCGCCCAAAGTAATTATACGGGATAGCAAATGTACCATCTCATTTATTAAGCTGACGCCAAAAAATTAACGTTATTGTAATTAGAATCTTGAGCAAAACTTGCGACTATATAATGTGGAGTGTTCAGTTGCTTATTGTTGTATTTCATTACCATTGGAATGCTATTGTATTTACGTTAATTGTTTATTTATAGGCCCAGAAATGGTTTATGTCATTTGGGATCATAATTTCAGCATTAGAGACAAACTTTATTTTAAGCAACGAGTTAGTTCAGGTTCAGTTGTTGGAAGTTTAAAAAATCGCAAATAGGTGTTTTCAGAACAATAACTCAGCATCAAGATACAGGGTGTCCGGGAAAATCTCCCGGATATGAAAAAAAACACGTGGAAGGAATACTACAAGTTCATATAAACTTTTTTCGTATAGGCTTTCTCTGCGGAGATATGGGCTCCCAAAGAGCTGCAAAGGAATCAAGTTTTTTACCTATAATTATTGAACCCCCGGGTATATTTCAATTTTTTTTATATGATGTATACAAGGTAAGACCCTTCAAATTACTGTCCAAGACAGTGTTGTGAATTACTCACAGCTACAGGGACTGACTAGCTGAGACACTTATGATCCTATTTTTTTTATGCCCTGTATGATAAGAACTTTGGTCAACGTTTTTTACATACTACTAACTATTGATTAAAAATTAAGTACTCTTCATTTATGTCGCTAATCCTAACCGTTTTCGAAAAAACATAAATTTATTGATATCATGTATTTGGCGTATTCCAATAAAAGATACATCTTGGTTCCTATCAAATATTCAACCTTCAACCTTATGAAAAAAAAATTAGGGTTTACCTTTTTAGTTAAAAACATCTAATTCTGTGAATTGTAGTTCGACCTAGGTTCGCAAAAAATATGCGTTTTATTTTATCGTTACTAAAAATAAAGTATTGTTGTTGCAAACGTTGCTAGACACGAAAGAAAAATTAAAATTAATTGTAAAATAATGCGATCCGCATATATATATGTATATATATATATATATATATATATATATATATATATATATATATATGTATATATATATATATATATATATATATATATATATATATATATATATATATAAAGGGTGTTTTTTTATAGAGGTATAGAACTTTAAGTTGGCAACACTTTTTTAACTGGCGGCCATTTTGTCAGCTGTCAAGTGATTTATATTTAGTTTGGTTTGGCATTTGAACATGAATAGACTGATACCTGAACAACGCTTCCAAATTGTGCAAATGTATTTTGAAAATCATGGTTCTGTTCGAAATACGTATCACGCACTACGTCCATTGTACGGTCAACATAATCGTCCATCAGAGCAATTAATTCGATTAACTATGGAACGTTTTCGCACCACGTTTACTCTAAATGATAATACGCATCCACAGAGACGTCGTACAGTGCGTACAGAAGAAGTCATTGCTGCTGTAGGGCGTAGCGTAGAGGAAGACCCGAATCAGTCTATCCGCCATCGTGCACAGGAATTGGATATGTGTCCATTCACTTTATGGAAGATTTTGCGGAAAGATCTTGGTTTGCATGCTTACAAAATCGAACTCGTGCAAGAATTGAAGCCACACGATCACCTAGCAAGGCGTAGATTCGGTGAATGGGCCCAAAACAAGATTGCCGTTGATCCCGATTTTCATAAGCGAATTTTGTTTAGCGATGAAGCTCACTTTTGTTTGAATGGATACGTCAATAAACAAAACTGCCGTATTTGGAGTGATGATAATCCTCAAGTGTATGTTGAAACACCGTTACATCCAGAAAAACTGACTGTTTGGTGTGCTTTATGGGCTGGTGGAATCATTGGTCCGTACTTCTTTAAAAACGATGCTAGTCAGAACGTTACAGTCAATGGTGACCGCTATAGAGCCATGATTACTGACTTTTTCGTTCATCAATTGAACAACCATGATGTGCAGGAGCTGTGGTTTCAACAAGACGGCTCAACATGTCACACAGCTCGTGCCACAATTGATTTATTGAAGGAAACGTTTGGTAACCGCATATCTTCACGTTTCGGACCTGTGAATTGGCCTCCAAGGTCGTGCGTCTTAACGCCGCTAGACTATTTTCTGTGGGGATATGTGAAGTCGCTAGTCTACGCCGATAAGCCCGAAACGATTGATCACTTGGAGGACAACATTCGCCGCGTTATTGCCGATATACGGCCACAAATGTTGGAAAAAGTCATCGAAAATTGGACCTCCAGATTAGACTACGTCCGAGCCAGCCGTGGCGGTCATATGCCAGAAGTCATATTTAAATTATAATGCCAGAAGGTCATCTTTCGAATAAAGTAAATTTCATGTCAATTTAAAAAATTCATCTTTGTTTTATTCCATTTAAAAGTTTTATACCTCTATAAAAAACATCCTTTATATATGTACTGATGTTTTTCCGGTTGTCAATCCGTTCGTCAATAGAAATGTCTTCACGACGTTTCGCCAACATCTCAGCTGGCATTTTCAAGTGATGCTTCCTCAACGGCTGCTCGACTCGGCCCGCTGTTCTGTTTCTCTGGTGTGTTATTTTTGGTTTGGTTTTGAGAAGAGTTTTCCATGAATTTTACATATTTTGCGCATCATCTCTCTTGTTAAAGTTTTTAGTGCTTTCTATTTCGAGAGCTTCTCTGATGATGCGCGTTCTATAGTGTTTTATGGGTGCAATCTGTTTAGCTTCCTGAAAATTTATAGTGTGTCCTGTCTCCTGATGATGTTGGAATAAAGCTGATGTCGTTTGCTTATTTTTTATGCTATTTTTATGTTCTTGGACCCTTGTAGAGATTCTTTTGTTTGTTTGGCCAATGTATTCTTTTTCACAGTCACTACATGGGATGCTGGACACTCCAATAATTTGTGTCTTGTTGTTTGCGGCTTGAATATTGTGCATATGTCATGTTTCCTCAGAATTCTTCCAATTACGTCTGTTACACCTTTTATGTATGGCAGTGTGGTTTTTGGTTTGGATTTGTCATCTTCTTCTTTTTTCTCTGGTACTGCTTTCGCGTTCTGTTTTATGACCTTTTTGATTTTGTGTTATTTGTAGTTGTTTTGTTTTAGAGCTGTTGTGATATTGTTGAGTTCTTTTTGGCGGTTCGTAGATTTGGTTAGTCGCAAGGATCTGGAAATCAGTGTGTTGGCGACCGATTACAATTGTGATGGATGGTGGTGTGATTCGGCGTTCAGGTATCTGTTTGTACGTGTGGGTTTTCTTTAGACCGTATAATCGATGCTTAGGTCGTCGTTTCTGGTGACCAGAAGGTTAAGGAAAGGTAGCTGCTTGTTAACTTCGACCTCCAATGTGAACTAAATGCGGTGATGATTGTTGTTTAGTTCCTCTAAGAATATGTCTGAGTTGGATCTTCCGTGTGGTCATATGATGAAGATGTCATCCACATAACGTTTCCAGAGGGATGGTTTTGTTTTGGTTTTTCTTAAAGCTTCTGTTTCAAAATATTTCATCCGTGAAAAACTACGATACAACATATATATATATATATATATATATATATATATATATATATATATATATATATATATATATATTCCGGAACATGTAACTTTTCAATAAATGGCTCTTGCTAATATAGTGGAAAACATTTCGGAGTAACAACAAGCTCTAGATGTCAAATTTGCAATTCAGTTAGTTTTTAATTGTTTCTGAAACATGCAGTTGATATCTTTTCACTTGATAACTCTTGTCAAAATTGCAGTATATATCTTGAAGTAAGTTATATTTCATATGTGATATTCATACACATAGACGAACAAACACGCGTATATTAAATTTTAAGAGCATTCCGTTTTTACTTTAAATTCTAAACCATAGAAAACGTATTTACAGACGTTTTATAACATTTTATGACATTTTAGGACCGCTCTGTATACCATACCTGTTGAATACCATAGTATCATTATTACAGTGCTAATCTTTTATAGTCTGAAGGAAGTGCGGTGCTTTTATAGTTGTTAAATAATAAATTAGCTTATGTTAAACAATTTTTTAATGTATATTGCGACGTACGAATTTTATATTTTATTAGAATTCTTTATTGTTATACAGGATGTTATAAATTTAAATGGAAATGGCGTGCATTTTTATGGGTCCATTACAAATAATAATTGTGTGGGTTTTAAAAATGACTGTTCTTTCCTAATTAAAAAAAAACAATATTTGTTGAAAAATCAACATTTTATCAAATTATTTTAGCTTAAGATGTGCCTACAAATATGTTCATTATATATATATATATATATATATATATATATATATATATATATATATATATATATATATATATATATATATATATATATATATATATGTGTATATATATATATATATATATATATATATATATATATATATATATATGTATATATATATATGTATATATATCTATATATATATATATATATATATATATATATATATATATATATATATATATATATATATATATATATATATAAGTATAAAAGGCAGAATCGGGTATATTTTTCTGAACTCAAAGCTCTTGGGGAGGCTATCGCAAGAAAAACGAGTTGTCAACGGTGGGGGGGGGGAGTGCCAGCAGCATACTTTACTAATATAAAAGGCAGAATCGGTTCTATTTTCTTGAACTCAACGCTTTTGGGAAGGGGAGGGGCGGTTGCAAGCATACACATTCCTGTACTCTTTCAAGAACTAGAGAGAGTAATAAAACTGTTACCGAAACCTCCAACGTACCTGCTCCAACGCCACAGGTAACTGAGGACTGTCGTAAATCTAATTATATTTAATTATATTTAAATATTATGAGCTTTTATAAATTTACTGGAACAATAAATAAAACCACTGGAATTGTTAGTACTCCCAAGCCATATTCGATCACAGGCAAACGAAAAACCTCGTTGGAGGAAGAGATGTAAACTGCAATCAAAGAAGTCGACAAAATTCTAACTAAAATCAATGAAGATCGGAATTCACCTGAAATTAAAAGAACTGAGCTCTGGAAATTGCTGAGAGAACTTAATTTTTGCTGGGAAAAAAAATAGGAAATTTGTTCTTATAGATCGTCCGGAAAATGTCCGTTGGAGAAGGAAATATCTCTCTCAAGTAAAAGGTAGAATTAACTGAAATTTTTAAAGATTTTTTTAAATAAAGTTACTGTAGAAAATTGGGAAAAATGCATATAATAAAAGAATAAAAGAAAATGTGGAAACTTGATCTCATGATCGGTGAGATAGAGGAACCAATTATAATTAATTTGAGAGAAGATAGCTTCACTGACTTTGACTACGAATTAGATACGTATTGTTTTTTTTACCACGGTAACACAAGTTATTATTTCAATTTTCTGTAACATATAAAAATTAATTACATTTGAATCTCTTTTTAGTGTTTAATTGTACTTCTGCAGATGGTTTATAAAATAAATAAACTGAAACGCCAAACGTCCTAAAAATGTTTTTAATTAATAATAAAATGACCGATAGCCCCAAAAAAAATTTTTAATATTATATGGACGAATTTATTTCTTTATATATGTTTAACTTCTTGTATTTTTAACAATGGGTATTTTGTAAGTATTTAAATTATATTAGAATTTTTTGGGAGAAAAAGGCTACGTTTTATTCTGAATGTGCCTAAAACGGTTTCTTTGCGAAAATTAAAAATAATAAAAATACAATTGTGATTTGTGTTAAATAGGTGACTAATGTATGTGAATTACTAAGAAATCATAAGAAATAAAATTATGTTATAAAAACTTTTTGTTTTAAGTTTATTACCGAAATAATATTCTATGCCATAAATACTAAGTGATAAAATAAACTACCGGTATTTTTGATTATAAAATTTCTAACCCATTTTTATGAAAAATATATGTGTCTAACAGATTTTGCCAAAGACACCGGACTAAAGAACACAGGTAGTCTGCGAAGAAAAAAGAGGGCAAAAAATGATTTATTACTCTCTCTAGTTCTTGAATAAACTATAGTATGAAGCAAAATCAGGTTTATTTTCCTGAATTCAAAGCTATATATATATATATATATATATATATATATATATATATATATATATATATATATATATATATATAAATTGTCCTCATGAAGCTTTAGAAGTATCAGCATTTTATACTAATAAAATTAATCTAATTTGAGTGCTTTTCTGACAGTCTCGTGTGACATTCTCGCCTGTTCTTCTACTGTTTGTACTACCAGTCAAGAACATACTGTTGATTTACAATCACCAAGCACAGAAGATCCCATAATTTTGGCGAGATGTCTGCAAATTTCTCCAAGAAAACAAATGAATGAACGGATGTATTCAGTTTCCTATTGTTAATGTCTGGTCTTTTTTGTTTAGCTCTTTCTTCCTTTGTAGTCAGCATTATTTTTATGTTTTTCGTTTTCCTTGCTATTATTGCTATGTCATGTACATAAGCTATCAACTGTACTTCTCTAGTAATAATTGTTCCTTTGAACTTTAATTCTCTTACGTTATTGTCTAGCAATATTATGAACAGTAATGTTGACGGTGGTTTTTTCAGTCTAAGTGCTTTATTAATTTCTATATCTTATATTTGAGTTCGCTTTAACACTATAGAAGCTATGGTTCATGGTCATTCTCATCAATTATATAATCTAGTTCTTATGATTTTTAGAATTATCTTTCTAAGCGTATCGAATGCCCTTCTAAAGTCTACAAATAATGTACGAATGTCTATGTTTTATCCTGTGCATTGTGTCTATTAATAATTTATTTTTTCTGGAACTTAGCTGATATCCAGCTAAAATTTTTTGTGTGTATTTTGACAGTCTAACAATATAGATGTTAATATTCTATAGCGGAATCTGTAGTTCATACATTTAGATAGATTTCTTACCTTAGGAAGAGCACTACTAGTCCATTCTTCCATATATCGCGGATCTTCTCTTTCCTTTGCTATTACGTTGTATATTATTTTTTGCAATTCTTCTTCCCGTTTTTTTTTAATTCTGCATTTATTCTATCACAGCCTTATGCTTTCCCATTTCTTAAATTGCTTAGTATTTTCTTATTTCGTCGATCTTTGGTATATTTTTTTAGACCTTCCGTGTTCTGTTCTACTTCTTTTTTCTCATCAGATGGTTGGCTTTCCAATTTATCAAGTACTTTTTTCATTCCCCTTCCTCAGTGTATTCTGCGGCACTGTTTCTACTTTGTTTGTTGTAGGTACTCATGTATTGGTCTATATTATTTCTTTTGTCTTCCTTTACCAATTCCTCCAATCATATTTTTCGGATTTTACTACTGTTTTTGTTGGTATAACTGCATCGTACATTCCGTCAAATTAAAAATTCCTTTTTTATTTTATTAGCTATTCTAGAGCCTTTTCTGCAGCTTTTTTGATCGAAAAAAGATATTCTTAATATAATACAATAATAATATGAAAACTTAAAGATAATCCCTTCACGCCGTCGATTAAAAAAAATGGCAAATAAATAGGTACAATATCTAATCTAAATTGCAATATAAAACATTTGTTAACCTATTTTCTACTTCTTAGTGTAAACTTTTGAAATCGCTTATTTTGTTTTAATAATTTATTTATACACGGTATTTTATTACAAATTTTATTATCATCTTTAGCAGATAACTAACCTAGTATAAATTCACGTTTCAAATCTTATGAACTAAAAAAAAAGTTATGAGTGAATTAATAATACGTTTGTTATGAAATTTTAAACTATTTTTTTCCTGTTTTCTGACAGCAGCTACCCTGAAAAGTTAGTAGTCAAAATGTCTGTTTTAATACATACTTTATATCAAATGCTGTATATTATAAGGAACGGGATTACTAACATAAACTGTCTCAGTCGCACTCCTAGACCTGTATAACGCTATCTTTCTTTCACTCATACAATACCTTTTTTCATGGTCTACAGTACGTGCGATCGTCGGCATGGTTTAGCTTTGGGCAAAATTGCTTAAAATATTATGTTTAAACTTGTGTTAAAATTTCAACCTCACATGATAAAATTTATTTTCACCTTAATATTGCTCAGTTTTGAACTTTTCTGGAAGTTACTCGCGACTGGCTGAGTGATTTGACAACTTTTTTCTATAACCTATTATATTTAAACTAAAATATATTCAAATGCCAACTTTACACTTTCAGGAAAGTGGAATAGGGACCGAATGAGGCCTGCCAATCCAACGTTTTTAGGTCTGTCTATCTTTAAAACGATCTTATGACAATTCCCAGCCTTACACGCAGATCGTTATATCAAGGATTCACTAGATTTTATACTATATAGTTGGTCAATAAAACTAAAATATTTTTTAGGATTTTTTTTATTTAACAGCATATTTTTATAATTAACAAAATATCTGTAAAACTAATTTTTACCTTATTTAATTTTAGAGAAAAAGATTGCACAGTCCGACCAACAAAAATGTATAAATAAAAAGTAAAATATTTAACTCTAAAACGTGTTTAACTCGAGTTAGATTCCAAAACCATAGACCTAAACAAGAAAAAGTTTTTAAGGAAAAATTTTACTGAAATATCATTGTAGTGCTGTGGTTTTTGAAGTTAACATAGTTGGGTTTTTACGATTCCGAAAAAATATACTTTTTTTTTTGGGGGAATTTATGTATTATTAATTACAGTTAATGTGAAATTTATTATTGACTTCAAGGAAATATTTAACACTTATGTTGTCCCTAAAAAGTTTTTGACGTTATAGCTGCTTCTAAGATATAATTTTGATTGCCCACCTTGAAGAATTCTTTCACTAAGACTATCAAGTTGGTACCATATTTAAAGTTTTTTTTTTAATTTAAAAGAACTCATCGAAGGTCCATTGCTATTGGTATGGAAAATGTTGTTTAAAAAATCACTTGTTTTTTTCTTATGTATCCTTCAGAATCGAGAACTAACTTATGAAAGACCGAACTACAACTACAGGTCTTCTAGAAATGTAATGTGGATAAGTTACCTTTTTTTCGTTGTTTCTCGACTAGTCATCTCTCTTGTCTGCAATTTAGATGAAAATAAAATGATGATATAGTCTTAAATAAAAGGATATTCTATCTAAAGTGAGTTACAAAATTCTTGCTTAGACATCTTCGGTGTAGCTAGGAACGGTAGCGGAGGGTGTGTTCATCCCAGAATTTTAGATTAACAACAATGCTGATCAAAATTTTATGTAAACTAAAATTACATACAAATTCCTTTCTAAAAATTAGGAAGTTAGAAAACGAGATAGTCGGTAAGAAAAGCAGTAAATGGAAAAAAAGGTTATTTGGCCCTTTATGAAGTGAACAGGACGCTTCACGGTTTACGTAGGATAATCTCCGAATATTTCTGTATTTACGTTACGTTAAAGATCAGCTCCCCTCCCGTACGAATATACTCTCAGTTTTACCCATGCCCCATTTGATTTAGACATATCACAAAAAATTAAATGCACCAGTGTAGAAAACTTGTATATCAAGTTAAAAAAAAATAATAACCAACAGGACTAGTAGTGATAACTAACACTATAAAATAACACAATAAAAGTGTAAAGAGTGTTGACACATAATAGTAATTCAAGTGAAATTTGCCGACCGGCCCCCTTATTGCCGATTGTCTTTCATTTAATATTAATTTTTCAACTTTAAGTTTGCTTTGATATTAACTACTTTACTAACCAATGAAATTAGTTTACTGTGCAACACAAATCATTTGAAATGAACTCAGAAATAAAAGCACAATTGGTAATACGTGGGCAAAGCTCATAAATGAATTTCTAAATATATAAATATAATCTAACACAATTCCAGGGGGACAACTAAAAATCTGGTTATTTAAACTCATCATTCTTTAAATTTAACATTCCATAATTTTAATATCCATGCATCTCATTTTATTAATTTTTATTTCGAAATGCTTGGGGTATTATTTATTAGAGGAAGTGTGTTGATAATATACCTAAATTTCTAATAGTTGAGAAATATTGCCCCCTTTGAATCATCCCTGTATTACAGGCCTTGAAAAGTAAACAGGCAAGATTCATATGTAAAAATCCAAAAACTACCAACAAATTAACCAGAATAATAAAAGAAACAGTTACCAATAAATATACATTATAATATAAATCTGTTATTACTTAGTATAAAAACTACTTTTAAAAAATCCTTAAAACAATCTCATCTTTGTATCTTTTTTACCTAAAACATAGAATACCAAAAAAAAATTATATTATAAAAAAGTAAGTAAACAGTTTAGAACTTATCTAAATAAGGAACATAACTTTATAAAAATAGCTTCTGTACGAGATAAATAAAGGCCAAATAAGCCTAGGTAAAAACAAACTAAATGTTCTATATTTTTAGGTCTTATTTTAAAAAAGGCATCGCAGCAAAAATACATTAAAATTTTATTTTGAAATATATAAATACTACAAAATAACGAAACGGCTTTATTGCTGTCTCAACAACTACCAACCCTTCACTTAAGAGCACTTCACAAAATCATGCAAGTTAGCTTATTTACATGAACTTGAATAGAAAATCCATTCTTGGAAATTGTCTCATTTACTCATTAAATAAGTTGAAAAATCTTCCTGTTACTACATACGATTATGGAAATATGTTGACTCACATGACCTTGTGTAGGTAGAATTTTTCATTTGTTACAGATTAAGTCTTTTGATACCTATCTATATTAAACTAATATGATTACAAGGACCAATCCAATATTAAACGTAATTATTCGAAGCTAACTTTCTGCTAGCTTCCATATTTTTTTATCTATTTATATTGGTATCCTGTAAATGAACTGCTGGAAAAAATCTGTTTTTAATTTGATTGATCCCCGTATCAGGCTTTTTCATAAAATCCGGTTACTAAGCTTTTTCTAGGACGGCTGTTTCTAAGCAATTTTTACGTAATTCTTGCGTTAAAATGTGCTCAATTCAGACTAATAATATATTTTTTCATTTAAAACTTGTCAGCTTAGTTGGTGTTTTAGGCATCTATATAAAAAATATATGGGGACTGTCCAAAGCATAAAAATGGAGTATAGAAATTCTTCGGGGAAGTATTATCCAGAAAAATGTTTCAGATCAAACGTTTTATTTGTTGGCCATCTTGACCTTGAAGTAGGGGAAAATTTAAGGGTTATGTCAAAGTCAACAAGAAAATTTTAAATAGGAACCTTCCCGACACCAAATTTGGAAAAAATAGGAAATTTTAGGCCAAGACACGTAGTCACGTTAGGTGTCAAGATAAGGGGTTATTAAAGATAAGTATGAGAAAACGTTGTAGAAATCAAAGCGGGCAATGAAGGACTTGGATTTGGCCTTGAGGTCGATTTTAGAGGTAATTCGAAGATTAACTCGATGCTCCAAATCAAATAAAGTGTATTGAACTTTTCCAGATATGAATAGAGAATATGTATTACTGTCGACATTAACATAATCGACTAGGTATCTATCATTTACTCATGAAAAAGGGTTATTTTTGCGGTATTTTTCGACTCGAAACATCCTCTATTATTTTGACTCTCAGACGGTCATAAGGCCTCCTTAACTTAACAATAAAGTATGTTTCTGAAGTGTCTCGCTCTTTTTGAATCCGGGGTTAAAAATTGAGCTACCTGTTGAAAATTTTGAGTTAACCTTCAAATGTCTTCCAAAATCAATCTCAAGGTCTTCACATGATAGCCCCTTTGCTTTCAACTTTTTTCTATAATAACCATTTTCTCGAAATTTTTGTGTCAAATGATCCTTAGGGGCTCTCTTGTCCACTAACATGGAGACACACCTTAATGTTAAGCGTTTGGATTAAAATTTTCAAAATTGATCTTGAAATGATCCCTAAATATGCCCCTTCGGTCAAAATCATCACCAGATATCCTGTTTTAAATATTGTCTCTTTTGTTTAGAAGACTTTTCGCGATAACACTTTTCTAAAAAATTGTTCGACCATTTTCATACTTTTGACAGATTATGTAGATTTTTTTGACACTTTCATGCTATCAATTTTTATTGCAAAAATTCAGTAGAAAAATGAAATTGAAAAATAATAATTTACAATGGCCAGAGTCGGACAAGACAGGAATCTTTGTAGTATTCCATTAGAGATGAAAAATATTTGATTTTTCATATTTTTAAAGACCTTGCTTAACTTCATTGTTTGTAGGTATTAAGTAACAATTCCTGTCGGCTAGAGCAGGAATGTTTCAGTCCGACTCGGTTAAATAAAAAAAATTGCAAATTGTTATTTGAAAATTCTAAATTAATTTAACCAAAAATTTAAATTAAATAAAAAGCTACCTTTGAAATTTAAAATGCAACTTTAATAATCAGTTGAAACAATCTAAATAAGTCGATATCTATACGTAATAAAAAAAAACTATGTTTTATACCAAAACATTTGTAAAATATTTTGAAATAATCACAGTTGAATTTCTTTTTAATTTGTCATAATTATTATATAAAAACTACCTACCTTATTTCAAGCTTACGAAAACAAACTTAAGGGATGTTTAAAATAAGAAGCTTATCACACAACTAATTGTAAGAACCTTTGAATACTTTAAAAAATATACTACCTGGAAATGACAAATCTTTTTCGGACAAATAATTTCTTTTTTCAAATAAATAAGAGGATTTATTTTCAAGCCTATTAACCTGTAAATGATACTGTCAACAGATACATATTTTGCCGAAAAGTTTTTGGAAATTTTAACAAAAAAAAAAGACAATGCGTTTTCATAAGAATAGTATTTTGTCATCTTCTCCAAGAAGTTTGCAGGGTTTTATTAATACTAGCGTTTCGCCTCAGTTGCTATGTTACTGTTTAACCCACAAATTCTTTAACTTCCTCGTGAAAGATGCTATCCATTAGTGAATTAGTGAATAAAATCTGTTTAATAGTTATTGTGCACCAACAGGCAAACAGATGAGGCGGGGGACTTTGTTTTATACTATCTAAGGAGAGAGAAAAAAATCTAATTTAAATTCTTTGGTGTTTCGTTTCAACAAGTTAAAATTTGTTTTCATTTTATTTAGAATATTAGTTTCTATTTATCAGTACGATCTATGATTTTTATGAGTACCAACTTATACTATTTCTGGAGCAATGTGGGAATATAGAAAAAAGCTCCGAGACTTACAGTTTAACGTATATTTCAAACCACGGTCCCAAGTAACTTTTCATCTCTCTTGAGGGCACCCATGATACTCTGTTTAGTCCTGGAGCAAGGGCCGATCTCGTAGCCAATAGATTTTCATTAGATTACCAAATTTCTTGACAATTTTTGGGCTAAACACTCTGGAGATTCGTGTTGAACATTTATCGGCGACAGGATCAGCCCTAGCTTCCGAACTAGTTACCTTTGGTCGGAAATATGTATATGACATAACTTTTGTCTTACTGTAAGTAGCCTAACGGTTTAACCATTGGAGTGACAATTCGTACAAAAAATAATTGCAAATAAAAACATAGTTTATAAGACATAAAATACATAAATAATAAATATTTCCGTTTAAGGAAAAATGACTGGTAGTCGACCGATCGTACCAATATTATGTAGGTTTGTGTATTTACTTTTTTGTGTGCGTATTAACAACCTAGCTCTATACACAATTACAACATCAAAAGGCCTCAACAAAATGAAAAAATTCTTTCTAGAAAGCAACCTACATTTTTAACAATTCGTTATTTTTTAAATAAGTTTTAAAAATCTAAAGTTTCCTTAGGCACCATTATATACGAGTAAATAAATTGTAACTAACAAGGGAGGTACTCGAAGTCTCCTGCTCCGATTTTAAAGAAACTTTAATATGCTATAGAGGACAAGAAAATAAAAAAAACATGTGTTTTCTTTATTTATTTTAAGGGTGTAAAAATTTCACCCTCAAAAACAGATCTTTTTAAAATCTCAAATTCTAATAAAAAATAAAAGGAAGTGGAAATTACTTGTAATATGAAACGGAGCATGACTGGTAGTTTCATCTCTACGCATATCACCCCTTATTTTTTATAAAAGTAAATCTGCAATTTATTCATATTTTTTAATCTTATATGACTTTTTCAGAATTTTTGAAAAAAGAAACTAAAAAAAATCACCCCAAATATTTTATTATATATCTCAAGTTCTAATCGAGATATCTTAAGAAAACAAAATGAAAATTATTTGTTATTTCAAACGAAGTAAAACTATGGTGATTTTATCTCCACTGTCATGATCTCCTATTTTTTTATAAGAGTAGTGGCGTAACTAGAGCGGTACTAGAGGTGCACAGGCACAGGGCGCAGACCCTGGAGGGGCGCAGAAATGATCAAACCAGGACCAAGTTTTGGGTCATGCAATGTTTTTTACCTATCTTAATTTTTCAAGGGCGCAGTTATAGAAGTTGCACCAGGGGCATAAAAAGTCTTGTCACTGTATAAAGGTAACAAAGATTTTCATTATTGTACAACTTACATCTCA
Organism: Diaprepes abbreviatus; assembly: GCA_034092305.1. Lineage (NCBI taxonomy): Eukaryota > Metazoa > Arthropoda > Insecta > Coleoptera > Curculionidae > Diaprepes > Diaprepes abbreviatus. The sequence goes on along the minus strand of JASJET010000200.1, from coordinate 16,358,123 downwards.
ATCTGTTCTTATAATGTATGTCGATGTTACTATCTTATTTTATTTATAAAAAATATTTTGTCTTTTTTCAAGTTGTAAGGTAATTTGTTGATTTTAAGAATTAAAATTAGGAATCAAATAGACGTTTACCCTGAAATAATTTTGCTTCATTTCAAATTAAAAATTATTTACATCTTAAGGTATTAAAAGCGTTATTTGTTTTTTTTCAATTTTTTGGAAAACCCTGAGACGCGTCAAGCTTAGTTTACAATGTTGTGCATAAAAATATTTTTAGAAATTTCGATTAGGTTTCGTAAAATATGTAATTTTTAAAATTAAAATCTATGGATGTACACCGTTTTCATCTTGACAAAGTTCAAAGAATGGCTTGTGACTGTGTGAATGAATGCGACAAGGACTGGTGAGTCTACCTCCACCACTTATACATAGCGAATGAGGCCCTGAAGGCTATCTAATGCATCTCGGAATTGGAACGGACAGTTATGTAGGTGTATGTGAAAGTGGAAAGCGTGCTGGATAGATGTTCATCACCCACAGGCAAACAGATTACATGGCACCGCTTTTGAAACCTAACCCACCCTCTTGTAATACTTTTGCCACGTATGAAAGATTGAGAGGGGAACTAAATTTTCCGAGAAATGGATCGTGGTGGTCTACAGATGGATCTCGACAAGATGAAAGAGCTGGAGCAGGACTGTTCGGCAAGAGCAGGGGAGTCAGAGAGTTCTACTCTCTAAGACAACGTGCGATGATTTTTATAGCGGAAATTTATGCTATTCTACAGTGATCTCTGTGAGAGGGATATAAACAGGATAAGTATAGTAAACATATGCTCAAACAGAAAGGCTGCTATAATAGTACTGAAGTTTAGTGTCGTAACTTCGCGACTGGTGTCTGATATATTGAATAGTCTGACAAAAAATGGCTACACAATCAGACTTGTATGGGTCTCAGGTCCCTCGAGTATATATGGAAATGAAGAAGTAAACAGTCTGGCAAAGATGAGATTCATAATTGAACTATATGGATCCCAAGCAATTCCACCTGTCACAACATATAACTGGACCTAGCGTATGGCTTACTAGGAAGCTTTTCTCCTTAGGAAGGCAAGCGCTGGACATTGTATCCTGAGGAGGACAAAACTGTTGATCATGTCCTCAGCACTTAATGGACTAAGGCAGAGACATTTTGGAGATACTATTTTGTCTAGAAAGCCGTTAGGTGACTGTTTGGATTCGCAAAGCCGATCGGCCTCGAATGATCTGCAGCTATGGTTGGATGTAAAGGGCCCAACGAGACCTAGGCGTCGATGACCACGTCTGGTGAAGATGAGGTCCACTACTGAACCATATGGATCCTAAGCAATTCCACCTGTCACAACATATAACTGGATCTAGCGTATGGCTTACTAGGAAGCTTTTCTCCTTAGGAAGGTAAGCGCTGCGAATTGTGGTGGGATTATTGAAACGACGTTGTGACCTGAGGAGGATGAAACTGTTGACTATATCCTCAGTACTTAATGGACTAAGGCGGAGACATTTCGGAGATATGATTTTGTCACCGAAAGCCGTTAGGCGATTCTTTGGATTCGCAAAGCCGATCGGCGTCGAATGACCTTTAGCTATAGTTGAAGGTAAGGGGCCTAACGAGGCCTAGGCGTCAATGATCAAGTATTATTCGTTTATTCACTCATACATAAATGAAATTAAATAACAAGTAATTTATATCTCGTTTCGTGAAGATATCTGGATTAAAACTTGAGATATCAAAAAATAAGTATTTGGAGTAACTTATCCCCTTTAGGGACGATTTTCACCCCCTAAAATAACTCTCCGGCGATAAAAAATATGGTTTTCTTATTGTAGTATCCTTTACAAATATATATTAAAGTTTCATCAAAACTAAAGTTAGACATTTCGAGTACCTTCCTGTAAGTATAATAATAACAGCACCGTTCCAAAAATCTTTCGTTGTAAAGTATTTTTTCTGCATTAAACAATTTAAAACATGATCTATATCTATTAGATATTTTTTATTAATTACTAAGTCTCCTTATATCAACGCATATAATACATACTCTTTTTAGTATCTCTGTGCTGTCCAGTGTTGCCATCTTTAAAAATTTTCAGTGTTATGTATGAAAGAAACATGTATTTTGTTTTCTGTATTCATCGCAATATTTTAATCTTACAAGCAGAAAAAACAATTTTAATCGTAAAGATTTGTGTACAATTTTGGACGCTCGAATTCCATACAGCAGCAAATCTATCGCGGATCTACTAACGTTCATGAATCCTTTTAATGTTCGAGTTTTTGTTACACACCATAATAGAATTCATACTAGTGTGTCATTTTTTTCTGCAGAAAAGTATTTTAAGAAAGTCTAGCCTTGTCAATGTTTTCAATTTCGGCTGAAGTGAATCCTAAAATACTCTGGATGGCTTTCAAATGTCCTTGGTTGTTTTCTCTATCGGTTAAGAAATAATATACGGCCGACTTCAAAAATTGGAGGGTTATTTCTGGATCTATCTTATTCTTGCTTTTTGCTTCCATTAGTTGACGGTACATAGCCTGGAAGTGAAATACTATTTAGAATATTGTTAGATTATAAATCTGCCTCTGCTCAAAAAGTATTTGAAAATTTGAAATAAAAAGTAAAATTTTAATTCTTGCATTTTTTTTAAACAATCATCATTCGGAGCCGAATACATACATATGTCAGCACTTTACCCACTCTTTGTAGCATTTGTCATAGGCTCAAGGCCGGATTAAGCTTACCGGAGGCCTAGAGTTATTTAAGAGTAGGGGTTCCCTTATGACAACCGTTTTCATAAACGTATGTATTGTGTTAAAAACTTTGTTTTGTCAATCTAATCAAAAAAAATCTAATAATTATTTCGCAGACCTTAAAATAATTTAGAGGTCTTTAATACGAGAGCATCGGTCCTTTTATTGTTTTCCACCATCAGTAGTGATTTATTTTAAGTTATTCCCTTGAAGTTGGTTGTTCTGAACATCATTTCCAACTCCTTTAAAAATATCTTCTCCAGTGGTCGTGCCGCGAATGGTATGAACGTCAAAAAGCTCTTTACACACTTCATAATTTTTTCTATTCCTCAAATAAAAATGAGCAATATCTAAAATATCTGTTGACTTCTCCAGGATCAAAGAGAACCACTCTAAGTGTCAATTTTTGTCACAATTGTGTCAATGTATTTTCTGCAATATCATCTACTCTTCGAGCTACAATGATGTTTTTGAATAAATTAGATTTTGCTGGACACATTTCTTTTGTTGTTGCAATCATGCTATCCTTAATTAATTCGCCGTCAGTAAATGGTTTCCCAAGTTTCGCTACTGAATGATCTACTCTAAAATCAGCACGAGTTGCTGCTTCTTATTCAGCAGCTATTTTCTTAAAAAACAATTGCTGAGATTTCAATCCGCGTTCGAAAAATTCATATTTTTCTAACCGTAAGCTTTCTGTGAATTTGGAGACTAAACAAGTCTCATAATATGGTTTATATTGTATTCTTTGAGTGAGAACTGATACTGTTTCATTGCAAACTATACACATTATTTCATTACTGGACTCAATCACGAAATATTGACATCCCATTGCTCTTTAACTACTCTGCACTCACTATCTATTTTTCGTTTCTCTTCTGTATTTATACAAATTCATACAAATAGACGTAAATTCAAATCAAATTAATACCAATCGATTAGAGGCGGATCCAAGGGGGAAGCGATCCCCCACTCCTCAATGGCTTCGATTCAAGAAAAATAGACTCGTCTGCCTGCTGTATAAGGAATCTGAATCTCGCTGACACCCTCCCCCTCCCCACTGAATTAATTCTGTCAACTTGCTTCCGCTTGTCGTACTATTTTGTCTGGTGTGAGGGGTAGTTCCGATCTTTTCTTTGTTCTTGTCATGTTGCCCCCCTCAAAGAGAGAGGCTGGATCGGCCCCAGCAATCCATACTATTAAGAGCAGGGGTTCAGAGTAAGCAAAATATACTTTTAATGAAATTGAACACTCACAGTTAAACACATCGTATTTTCATTAAGAAACTATAGTTACAAAACAGACTATTCGCACTATATTTTGGTTTTCAGATTGCACTTGTCGCTTCGAATTCAAACTTTGGAACTATCTAACTCTCCGTAGTCTCTCATATTTGTTCCACGCGTCCTCGATGCGTAAAATATATTCGAAAACTCTGGAAAGTACAAGACAAGCGAACATGCAGTAGAACTTTTCCAGAATATGATTTAGCTGCACTAATCGCTACAATCGACATTTTTGCGTAATTCCATTGTTCTCCACAGGATGTACTATTACAGCTTTGTCACGTCCCGCATTTAACTTTTCTATTCTCATCAAGATGGTCACTTATATACATTTAGCATGCTCGTGAGTAGTCGTAATAATAAGTAACGCACAGCACGCGCATCGACTGTCTCCACTGTAATAAGATGTCCTTGACACTTGCACGTAAGTACTAACCGAAATTGCAAACGGAGCGGATTTTACCCCCGCATACTGCGCGATGGATATCTTACTCGCCGGCTAGTTGTAATACGAAAATTTGCTTGTAATTCAAAACTATAGTATTTTGGTATGATAAGCTACCCTAGTGACAGATTTCTTTCAGCTTGGAAAATGTACTTATCCTGTATTCCTTTGAAAGTTTCCAAACAATGGAGCATGAAGAGAAGGTCGGAGGCTATAGCCCCTCCTAGCCCTCCTTAATCTCGCATTGTATAGGATCCGGAAGGTATGACCATTCATCGCCTTTTCAGTAGTGAACTTGGTTTGACAATCTAAAATAAGTACAATGCAAAGATAATGGTATTTGGTTAATGTTGGTTTAAAAAATCGAGTGCAAAAGTTGATGTATGGGACGGTATATTATCGTGATCCAAAATCCACAAATTGTCCTTTCCAAGTATGTTCGTTTGCCAAGAATAACATCACACAAATTCCATAAGTGTTGAAGCGATTTCTCCTCCATTCACAAGAGGATTTTCAAGCATTACTTTCTTTACTTTATCAACGTTATCTTTTGTATTTGATGTAACCAGATCAGAATATGGTAAATCTTCTGCAACCTCACGAAAGCTTGTGTTTTTGAGCGATCGGACCTCCTGTATGCTGCTCATAACATTTTTAGAAGACTGATATAGAAAATTTCTCTACATAACAACATTTTTTTTCATAGCAAAATTCGACAAGAGTCCCTGAGGTGGGTATAAACAACTCTCCCAAATAAATGCAATAACAGATTGCCCTCAAACTCAGCCTGATCATTGTGTCAACATAACAAAAAAAAATGATTTTGCAATATTTTAAATGCACGTCATTTAAATAAGAAATTTCCGATACTTTTTGAGCAGAAATATTCACATTTACTATTTTTATTGTGTAACACTAAATGATGGGTTCTAACAATGCATTAATGATCAAAATTTAAGTGTAAACATCTTTGGAGCTACGGTTTCTTACCAGTTAACCAACCCTGCCGTTTGTACAGTGCTTTTTACAGACATTTTTTCAATCATTGTGCTTAAAGTTTTTGAAAGAAATAGAGGGAGTTACTTCAGCATGCATTAAGTTTTATAAATATTTTGGTTAGTATTTTTTTAGTTACACATATTTGCAGTCACTTTACTATTAAACAAGATGTTTACACGTCGAAACTATGAGTTTGTCACATAATGTACAAGTAACTATTGGGAAGCAAAAAGTGAAATCAAAATAAAAAGCGACAAAAATAATGCGAGCTAATTTCACAGTTAAAAGAAATATCAATATGTATAATAACACATCCCTAAGTTATAGTAGTTTCACTTAACAGTGGTTCATTTGTAATTCGTATCCTGCCAAATTTGGTGAACATAATATATAAACTACCATATATCTTGTGGTATCGGTCCTGGTGAGGACTTTCAAAAGTACAACACTTTTTTAGCTACGCCTAGCTTTCGAAATTATTTATTTTCTTCATCAAGGTTTTAATGGTTTATAATTAAATGACTAAAATGGGAAAACGGAACCTTAAGGTGGATTAGTATTGAGGATCTAACCATCGAACATCAGTGGAACTACTAATCTTTAAAATGTGTCTTTATCCTATAACTATTATTGGCATTAAACATAAGAAATGTAGTCATGCAATGGGATATATAATTTTCAATTGGTTCCTGAAAGCTCTACAGGGTGCACAAAAAAGGTTTCTATGGTGTTTTACCTTTCGTGCACCTAGTACCCAAAGCGACAGTGCCTCTTTAGCACTGAGTAATGGTTGGTTAGAGGTCGACGCGTATTCTACATCCTAAAAATCACAACACACATGTATGGTTACGAAAAGGACAAAAACCAAAAAATAATTGATAAAAAGTGAGAAAAAAGTGTGGGTAAAAAGAAAAAAATTGGTTACATATACAAGAGTTTGATATACAAATTGTCTTAAAAATACAAGGGATATATTCAAGGGTATTTCTTGTGGTTGTGGTGCCAAAAAAGTTTCTACGAACGTGTGGTAAATCGTAATTTTCAAATTTTGTCCTGATAAGTAGGAAGTCAGTTTACTAAACCTATGTTTATATATTTAATTTAGTTCCATAAAAATGTGTTGTTGTAATGGATGCAAGAGGTCTATGTAGAAAAACAGCAAAAATTCGATCAAATAATACTAGGACAAATGTAAAAGTTTAAGAAAGAAAAGTGCGACAAGAAGTGAAAAAAATCGTAGACGGGATAGAATCAAAAGTACTCTAACAAGTAAATAGTATTGAATCAAATCTCGTTGATAAATTGAAAATCCTACCATTGTCTAGAAAAGTAACGCTGAGAACTGTAACTGGAGAAGCAGCTGAAGTGATTGGAGGAATGCAAGTGAAGCTTCAACTTGGAAGACTAAAATTACGCTATTTGGTGTTAGTTACCGATATAGAAAATGAGTTTATTTTGGGTATGAATCTGATTCGTCGTCCTTTCGACAACAATCTTAACATCCTAAAGTTTGGCATTGAAGAGTTTATCCTGTGAAGGAACTGTAATATCGAAGCAGTCAGAGACATTGCCGAACAAACAATCAGAATAAAGACAAATACAGAAAATATCATTTACGGAAGAATGGATAAGAGTTCTGGATGCCACGTAGGATTATTTCAACACCCCAATAAATCCTGTAAATATCTAGTAGCGAAGGCATTAATCAATTCAGACGACATCATACCAATAAGGCTAGCCAATATTCTTCTTAACTATGTCAAAAGTAATGAAGCAGACGAAGTACCATTATGCAAGCCAGTAAAATATGTGTTAAAATGTGCATAACCATGCTGCATCAAAGCCATCATATAATGGATTAATTGAACATCTCCCGATAAACTGGAAACATCTTCCGCGATAAGAACTTGAAGAAGCTAAGAAGTTTATAAAGAACCTTAATGATGTTTTGAAAATATGTTAATATCGGCAGGACGAAAATCATCTAACATGAAATAAATACTGGCAGTGCACAACCAATGCGCCAGCTAGCTATAAAACTTTCCATAGCCAAACGCCAGGAAGTGGTTATTTGTAGACAAAATGCTGAATGAAGGAGTTATAGAGGAATCGTCTACTCCTTGGTCACCTCCTGTTGTATTGGTAGCCAAAAAGTATGAAACTACTAGATTCTGTATTGATTACCAGAAGCTTAATGACGTCACTAAGAAAGACAACTATCCACTTCCTAGAACTGACGACATTTTGGAAACGTTGACTGGATTCTATGGTTTTCTACATTGGATCTAAAAAGTAGATATTGACAAGTAGGCATCCAAAATAAAAATAAGGAAAAGACCACATTTTTCACTGGTGCTGGTCTGTATCATTTTTATGTTATGCCATTACTACTCTGCAGAGCTCAGGTGACCCTTGATGCCTCTAATGGAAACAGTACTGCGAAGTTTTAACGTGGAAAACAAGTCTAGCCTACCTTGATGGTTATGGGAAAACATTTTATGAACTAGTTAACTAATGCATGGATCTATCCACAGATAGAATGAAGACAAGATATGATGTCAAAACTTAGCAGCAGGGTTTGTTACGGAATCCACAGAGAAAAAAAGGCAAATCACCTAAGTTGATGCCAGCATGGTAAGAGCCATATACCGTTCTGAAAAGAATCAATGACATTATTTATTGAACCCAACGAAGTTCGAAATAGTACATCTCTACAGGTTGAAGCTATATTATGGAGGTATCGAAGCTGAAAGGACGATTAGAATTAGGAAAGGGACAGTGTAACGAGGACCACATGAATCCAACCCTATTCTTAATAGAAATACTAGTGATAAGGTATTACGAAAAAATTCTAGAGATAGAATAAAAAGTGCGGGGGGGGGGGGGTGATTTGTTTTAAGTATTTTATACCAGTTGAAATATATTATCAATATATTTTGTTTATGTACAAAACAGATATCGACAACCTGATATAGTAATCACGGTCGCTATGCCACCCATATATTTTTGCAGTTGTAAATAAAAAATCAAATTAAAGTATATCGCTTGAAATTTTAATACATTAAATTACATACTATCTTTTTAAGTAAAAAAAAATATCAGGCGTCCTGATTAGGTTTTATTTATTACTAGACGATTGTAAAGTTGTAGTAATAGACAAAAAGTTAAAATGTTTTTAAACACCTGTCACTTAAACAACAGTTAAAAACACTATAAAAATAGTAAATATTGCAAATTTTTTTCATTAAGTTAGGAGAGATCGTAATTCTTTAATTAAGTTCTAGGTGAACTAGATATGTTTTCTAATATATTTCATTAGGGATCTATGCTATATAAATTTCAATTGATTTCACCAAATGGATTAAATTATGTAGTTGATACAATTTTAATTATATCCTTTAGTATGCAAACGATTTCAAATTCAAATTCAATAATATTACGTATTTAAAAAGTAGGGTGAATTTTGAGAGGTAATTTCTTAACTAATTTTAGGATTAAAAGGTTATATTAATAGCTGTCCTGAATGAGTTTTTACTCTGCAAAATTCCAAGTAAAATAAAACGTGTATTTAACCCATAGATTTATATTTGAGAGTAAACTAATACCACATGTTCATAAAACCCTTTTTTTGGTGGAAGAAACCTGAACCTATTTAATTGTTATTCCTTAGGGGATATTACACTTTCCTTTTTGGTTTTTGTGTATGTATATTATTATTATTATTATTATTATTAAATGAAGGACAATCACAATGCATTTTTTGACACCGAGCACGCAGTTTTATACCTTAATATTTTCCAACTCATTTTTTGTAACTTGAAGTTCGTTAAGAAGTTCGGGAACTGATACTCGTGTGGGGTGTTGTCTTGCGATTTCCATTACCTGTAATAAAAATATACTTACTCTACAACCTTATTGATGATTTTAGATACAATGGAAACCCAAGGTAGAAAATAATATATCTCTACCTTTTTAATTATAAAATAACACATTTTTTGAACAAAATGCAAATTTGCTATGGACTATGCAAGATGTGGCAATTAAGTTTCGGTAATTTTGCTCTGTAGTCTGTATAAATTTAGTAATGACGAAACTTATTTTAAATTCTTTTCCTGAAAATATCGTTCATAAAAGTTCTTCAGAATATGCGCCGCAGCTTCTCCTACTGTTTCGAAATCTTTAAAATGGAGAGGAGACTTTATCTAGGTAGACAGAAAAAGTCTCATGAGGCTAAATTTGAACTGTATGGAATAAGGTAACCTAAACATATTCTTTTTGGTCGAAAATTTACGAACGAAGAAGGAGGAATGAACAAACGTGTTGTCGCGGTGAAGAATTCAGCAGTTGAGTGCCAATTGAGGTCGCCAATGGTAGACCTCTACTTCAGAATTTCAAGATAGTACATTTTATTAACAGTTTGGTTGATCGGAAATAATTTTGGATGCACTACCCCTTTGATATCAAAGAATGAGGTGTGAGTTAATTTTCAACTTTGATGTCCTTACTTTCTTTGGATCTCTCTACGTCCCTCTACTTATTCCTGGATTTGTCTTTTCGTCTCGGGATCATACTCAAACACCTATATGTTTTTTATAGCGCCAAGAAACTTGATCATGACCAATGCTTACAAACCAACGAAATATTTCACTGACGTAAAACTTGGCACACTACTGAAAGGGGCTCTCCTTTGCTCAACGTTTCATGACTTACTCACCATTATTACCACCTAAGAAATTATACCGAAATTTCCAGAACATTCTTGTCACACCTCTTATTCTATTGTTTAACTTTCTCCAGAAGAGGAAAGTACCAACCTTCTAGTAAAATAAACAACGGATAAAACATACTTACAGCATTTTCATGCTCTAACCTGGCGGCCTTTTGACCCTGAGTATACATTTGCAAATAATTTTGCTTAGCCTTTTCCTCTTGCTCTTCTAATTTCTTACTAGCCTCTTCTAATTGATGCTCGAGTTCTTTAATTTTTTCTTTAGCAGCGTCTAATTCGGGTACTAACTCCCAATATCTGAAAAATTATTATTATTAATTTACCAAAAGTAGTTCTTTATATTAAAAAAATAATTGTATGAACAACGAATTATTCTTATTAAAAGAGGACATTGATAAAGTTCGTCAACTTAGTGCCCACCTTGAATTAATTTCAGTAATTCTCTGTAAAAGCTCCTCAACTTTGTCATTGTGCTTCTGCTTTAAATGGTAAGTCTCTTCTTCGTGCGTCCTTACCAATTCTTGGATTCTTTTTTCATATTCCATTATCAGCTTACTCTGCTCAGAACTTCTATCGAGAACCCCTATGTGGGCCGTACAACCTTTGTCTGAAGTTTCTACTTGTTTTGGTTTATATGGAGATCTAAAAGCACAAGAAGCATAATTTTCTTTATATATATATATATATATATATATATATATATATATATATATATATATATATATATATATATATAATCGACCAAGGGCTCATTTTGAAGCTAGAGTGTTTACTTTCAAATGCCCAATGCGCTGGTCACGAATCCGAGGTCGAATTTGCAAAATACAATTTGGCAGACGAATTTTTTGAAAATCAACCGATTTGCACGAAATTTTTTACACTGGTGTTTTTGGGGTCACTAATTACGAATCTCAAATTTTCAAAATTCTCAAGGTCAATATGGAGGATCTGAAATGCCGAACATATTTTCTGAAAATCCACCGATTTGCATCAAATTTGGTATACGGGAGTTCTGGGTGTTAGTAATCATGAATCCGAGCTCAGGTTAGCCAAATTCAAGATAGCGGATCCAATATGGTGGACGACACTTTTGATAATCAACCAATTTGTACAAAATTGGTTATACCAAGATTTTTGGGATAGCTGATCACGAATCCGAAGTCGGATTTTCAAAAATCAAGATAGCGGACCCAATATGGTGGAAACTCAATAACCTAATTCTCTATATTATATCCTGAATCTTGGATTTCGAAAATCCGACCAAGAATTCGTAATCAACGACCCCAAAAACCTCAGTATACCAAATTTGGTGTAAATCAGTTGATTTTCACAAAATACGTCCGCCATATTGGATTTGTCATCTTTAATTTTGCAAATCTGACCTAGAATTCGTCATCAATGACTCCAAAAACCCCCATACACCAAATTTGGTTCAAATCGGTTGATTTCCAGAATTCGGCCGCCATATTGAATTTTTGACTGTTATATTAGATCTGCTATGTTGAATTGCGTCAATCTACCATACCAGTTTTTTAGGGGCGTCCATGAGCTACAATTTGAGCCAAAAACGACCCGATCGGTTGAGAATTTTTATTTTTATAAGCTTTTTTTGCTCTCGACTTTCTCCTGTTTCTAGCCGCCATATTGGTGCCGCCATATCGGATTTTTTAAAGGTGCACTCGGCATCTAAAAGTAGACGGTCTAAGCTTTAAAATGAGCCCTTGGTCAATTTTTTTGGTTGCTTTTAATTTTGATTGTAGCTCTGATCCGGTTGACGAAGATTGTCTCATATATATATATATATATATATATATATATATATATATATATATAATAGAAAATATAAGATTGTTGATAAATGTTACGCCCTTATTAAAAAATGCGGAGAACTTCAAGACAAGACTTTTTTAATTTGCCGTCGCGCCATCCCATGACGGTTTTATACAACATTGTTGATTTGTGTTGCTTTTGTGTTATTAAGTGATCCGTCGAGATGTCGCTATTGTATCTTGTTTACTGATTTTTAATTTTAGAATCAGTTTATAGGGAACAATTGCGAGATCATGGTTTGTAGCGAACGCAATGGCCTGATGAGTCCCATACTAGGACGTCGTAATTTTTCGGATCCGGAGCTTGCCCATTGTCTTTTTAACTTTTTAATACGAGAGTGTTTATCAACAATCTGTTCACACAGCCTACAATTTTCTATTTTATTTTAAAGTTCCACCTATGAAAACTTCTCTTCCTCGCTCTCTCTCTCTCTCTCTCTCTCTCTCTCTCTCTCTCTCTCTCTCTCTCTCTATATATATATATATATATATATATATATATATATATATATATTTACCAATATTCTCCTATAGGTTAATCTTTTTTCAAAATTGTACAAATAACGACTTATTTTTACAAACAGTAGTAAATTGTTATTTACAATGGAGGTCTTTGGTGAAGCAGATTGATGTTCAGTAAACAAAAAGAATCAAATAATTACTACTATATTTTATATTAAAAGTCACAGTCACAACTAAAAGCATTAGTGAATATTGCAAGCATCTTCCTCATTCTTTCTAATACTACAGCTAATTATAGACAAAAATTAACTGGCACTATTTTACATGTCGGTTAATGATAAAGTATTACTTTAGAATTACTACAACGATTCAAGAAAGTTATATTTCAAAATTTTCAAACAGTATTTCTCACCGTGCATAATCATCACTGGAATGAATGGAAGAGTTAGTACCATCTTCAAAATGGCCGGAATCAGCGAAGGAACTATTCAGTTCATTGGGTATGTGATGGTGAGCTGGCGAGTCACTTACATCCGCCTCAGGCGTTGTTTCTTCGCTTGTATTTTCCTAAAAAAATATTTTAAATCGTTATATTTAAAGAACAAATATCCTAAATAAAGCGTTTGCACTTTTTTTTTAAGTTTTAGTAATTATAACTGTTCATTTAGAATAATACTTTAATAAGTCGAGATATATTTTTTAATTCTATATACTTTCTAAAATACTTACTCTAACAGTAACTGCATCACTACTATTTGATTTGTCTTCAGGAGAATTTAGAGCAGCTTTATACAGTCTTAATTCAACTACTTCTTTGGTTAATTTTAAAATATCACTATCTTTTTGCTCTAAGTCCTTTTTTGCTTGATGCAGAAGGTATTTTAATTTTTTGACTTGCCTAAAAATAATAATGACACTTTTAATAAGGTGAACAACTATAGCCTTTCTTTTATTACAATATTTTTAACATATTGAGTACTATAAAATGATCGAGTAACTTATACCTATAAGCCCTTTGAGTTGGAGTTAGGTAATCCTCTCCTGAAGTTCCCGCATGTTGATTACAATGGAAAACGTACCTAAAATGGAAAATATTTATATTCTTGCAGCATTTTTGTTTATGTATATTCAGTTAATTATTTTTTTTTAAACATAAGTTTTTATCCTACTTTAATAACTAAAAAACAAAAATATTAAATCTACTTACTTCATACTTCTTCCTGAGAAAGTGGTACCGTTCCTTGCCACGCTCGCATGGTCGCAGGATGCCACACTGCTTCCTGTAAATATATGCAAAAATAAGAATAATAAGAATTGCTATGAATATATAAGACATACATATTCGTTATCATAAAAAGATGTAAAGTTTATTGTTTTATGTATTTTCCTCGAATGATGTATAAAAAAAGGAAAATTTGCTTTAATGTTAATAAAATAATTTATTTATACATGGAATGAAATGTATTTTTTGTGATTATAAGTTCGATAAAAACAGCAATTAGAGAGAAAGTACTCTGTAAAAATATGAAATAATTGTTTTTGTTAATAACTAGTAATAAAGTAAATTACTTATTATTTTGCAGTCGAAAATCGAGCGTTTGGGGACGATTTTTCTCAAAAAAAAAATCAGGATAATGTGCTGAAAATTTCATAATACTTATCTAAATATGTTAACAAAGTTTGACACTCTTTTAAATATTTTTTTAGGATCGATTTTATGCATGGTTCTTCGATTAGACCATAGGCATAATATAAAGATACTAGATTACGGATCCTTTAGAACAGCATTTTCCAAGCGGTGTTTAGCGAACCTCCAAGGGTTCGCGAGCTTTATAAAGAGGGCTTGCAGAAAAAATATTGTAATGACGGAAATTTTAATTAAACATCATAGACCAGGGCTTATCTGTAAAATATCGGGGTAAAAAAGCAGTGTTTTAATCAATTTTTTTCGACCATTTAAATTTCTCTGAGGACCTTCATATTAGAGCAAAGAAAACTTTATGCCATGATAAAATAACACGCTAAAATTCGTTAGAATCGAATCAATAGTTTTTGCAATCCGATTTCGTTTACAAAAATTGTTCATCTTTGAAGTTTGTCTGAGTCCAAAATATCATGTTGAGGTATTTAAATTTATTTTTACATATAGTAGGGAACTCAAGTTTTCCAACGTTTTTTTCAGTATCAAAATCGGATGATTTGGACGCCCTCAGGAATTGTTTAGACACTATCGATATTTTTGCTTATAAACAAATAGATTATCTCGGCGGATTTTCATTGGATTTTTTTTGCAATACATGGTCCGAAAGTACTTGGAAAGACGCTTCTTTTCTTGGAAAAAAATTCCAAATCCGTCAATTGGATTCCGAGATACAAACTGTCTAAGTTGACAGCCTTTTACAGTGATTCTATAAACAATACAGACCTGATTCTTGAACCAAAAACTTTGTTTTGCCGAGTTCTTTTTTGATACAAATATTTAAATGTTTATGTTATCGGAAACTCTTATAAAAAATGAAAAGAATGTCGGCCACACGCGTGAAAAATGAAAAAAATAGGAGTGGGGTGCTCTTATTTTAAAATTGAATATCGAATATTCAAAATCTATATCTGAAAAAAATTTTCATTTTCTCGGCTTCTAATGGAGCGATTTTTATCATTTTTTTTAAATCGATGTACTGCGAATAATGGAGCTCAAATATTATAATGTCATGTGCCCATCCAGTATTCATTTTGTTATAAACAAATGAAAAAAATAAAATAGCAAGTCTTTATAAATTCTGATCCAAAAGTTCAATAAAGCACTCTTAACACTAAATATTATATTACAAACGTTTTTTTTAAACATTGAAATTTTTTTTCATTCGATTGGGCTCTCTTAGGCTGTGGAATGTCCGGATCATCATTTTCATTGAAATCTTCGTCATCTACTCGTATATCGATATCGAAACAGGCCATTTCTATTTCTCTGTCAACTTCTTCAAAATCAATTACATTTTCAGAAATTTCTTCTACGTCAATATATTGGTTTTGTGCATTTTTGCAAGTTTGTCCGTTGCAGCTTTAGCAGTATTCAGTACATTTTAATCCATGCTTAATACAGCCACATAATTTGGAACATTATTTTATACATTTACAGCATATTTTTTTCAATAGACTATCTGGCAACAGTATATCTGTGGTTTCAACTGGTTCCAAACATTATTTCTGCACTTCCCAACCTCAGTCTTTTGTGTCCAATTCATTATTACCAAGTCATTTCTGCACCTGAGAGTAAACTCTGTAGCAATGCTGTGCAACTGCAGATTCTGTCTGCGGGAGCTGGGTCAAATTAAAGTTTTTCTTTCTACTTTTCTTCTTAAAACACAAGCATCGCAGGTCATTTAAATTTATATTAATGCTTCTTTTCCCACCGTACATTACAGCTATGATTTTTAGGCCCGCATTTTTTATTTCGTATTGGGAAGAATTGGTTTGGTTGGTTAAAGCTTCTTTCCTTAAGTCTGCGTCATTTAATAAAAGTTTGCATATTTTTTTCCTTGGTTATAAAATGCAAATATTTGTATCAAAAAAGAACTCGGCAAGACAAAGTTTTTGATTCAAGAATCAGGTCTGTATTGTTTATAGATTCACGATAACAGGCTGTCAACTTTGACAGTTTGTATCTCGGAAACCAATTGATGGATTTGAAATTTTTTTTCACGAAAAGAAGCTTCTTTCCAAGTACTTTCGAACCATGTATTGCAAAAAAAAATCCAATGAAAATCCGCCGAGATAATCTATTTGTTTATAAGCAAAAATATCAACAATGTCTTTAAACAATTCCTGAGGGCGTTCAAATCATCCGATTTTGATTCTAAAAAATGCGTTGGAAAACTTGAGTTCTCTACTATATGTCGAAAACAAATTTAAATACCTTAACGTGAAATTTTGGACTCAAGACAAACTTGAAAAAAGGTCATTTTTGTAAACGAAATCGGATTGTAAAATTATTGTGCAAAAACTATCGATTCGATCCTAACAAATTTTAGCGTGTTATTTTATCATGGCATAAAGTTTTCTTTGTTCTAATATGAAGGTTCTCAGAGAAATTTAAATGGTCGAAAAAAATTGATTAAACAACTACTTTTTTTTACGTTTCTTTTTTAATTATTGCTATTTTGCAATAAGAGAAATATATTTTGAGATTTCCGACTAACCCTGTCTTATGGCAAATTTAATTACAAAACATTTTTCCTTTTCAACTTTCTTCTAAAATGAATACCTTCAAAGTTACACTAGAGAAAAGTTGAAAAAAAAAACGGCTTTTTTTGGTTAATTTCATGTTTTTATTAATAAAAACAATATTGCCCAACTTTTTGAAATGACGCATATCAAAATTATCGTTATTCAGGTTATTCTGAAGGTTCTCATGTAAAAATCTCCATGTTATATTTTACATCCCCCTGAAAACAGATAAGCCCTGGTCTATCGCAAAAGGCAACAGTCTGTAACGCGACGGGTCGCTACGCCGTTGACGATGCGAGTACATCATCGAATGAGTCGGCAACTTCTATTTCGGCGAACCAAGACTTTTCTTGAATACGCAGGAAAGAACGCAAATGACGTTTGCCAATATAAACACGCCGCTATCACATAAAAGAGTACTGGAATTTTAAAAGAATTTTTTATGGAAATATCAAATTCAACTGAGGAGGGTGCTGAACTCGAGCAACTTTAAATACCTAATAATAAAATAATGTCCCTTCAACGTGTATAAAAAGAAACAGGACTTCTCCGCTAAGGCAGAATTTATGGTGAGATATCTTTGATAATTTTTACAAAATTGGTAATTTTTATAGTTTCTAGTGCATTCCAATATATCAATAAGACCAAATGGCTTTTATTGATACCATTTTAGGTTCTTTAATATCGTTTTAGCACGAAGCGGTAATAAATTAACATATCTTTTATTTTATTAGTCCAAAAACTAGTATTTTAGAAAATTATGTTGTCTTAAAATTGAAAGCTTAATATGATATAGTTGCATTTACTGACAGTAAAAATAATTGATCAAGTAATT
The DNA here is from genome assembly GCA_034092305.1 of Diaprepes abbreviatus. Taxonomy (NCBI): domain Eukaryota; kingdom Metazoa; phylum Arthropoda; class Insecta; order Coleoptera; family Curculionidae; genus Diaprepes; species Diaprepes abbreviatus. Next base: position 16,340,524 of record JASJET010000200.1, on the reverse strand, counting down.
AATATAAACTAATAAATATTATTTTGGATTGCAACACGGATATGATCAGCAATTAATAATAATTTATTTAAAGGTAAATGAACTTCTTTAAATATATTGATTAATTATTAGAGTGGTACATATAGGTTATATTTTATTACTACCAGGTCATTCTTTATATTACTTTATTATAAATAGAAGGTACAGTTTTACCTACATGATGGATAACGGAAAAAAATTATTATTTTTTTTAATGTTAAAGAGGATATTTTTAAGATGTTATGTGTACAGTTTTTACTTTTTAATACGGGTACTATCAGTGGCGCAATTATACTTGATCAAAATAAACAATTTTCGGATCATTGCATTGTAGACACAGTTTTTATTCTTTATAAGAAAGTGACTCAAAAATGTGTGTCAAAACTATTATAAATATAGAAAAGTGTTTCACGAAATAGAACTTGTGGATGTAATTAGAAAAGTTATACAATTATAGTAAACAATGTCACGAAAAGATAATTTGTCGTCAGTAACAAAATTGTAAGACAAAATAATCAGATGCAATTGTAAACAAAATCGCAGTGAAAAAATGAACTGGAAACGCGAATTTTAACTAATATTTTCAGAAATTTAGAAAATCAGCATTTTTATAACTATTACAATATAGAAATGTTGATGTTTTGTATATTTTAACAAAATATCACTGTTTTGTTAGCATGTAGAGATGAGTGTGTTTAACTTGCATGTTACGATCTTGAGTTAGGTTGATTCTGACTCAAACTAGATGCCAAGTAAGCATTAGTTGTATGCATTTTAGCTAAGGCACTATAGTGAAAATGTATATATAAAATCGTACCTATACTTGTAATGCTTTCCGTATCCCAGGAATCCAAGTGACTGGAAGAATATTTTTTTATATTTCCAGGCGATATAGGGTTGCCCGGCGATGATGTTGCTATTGAAGGTGATTTTGGGCTGCTTAGTCGAGTATTGGACAGTGATAATGACTGAAAAAGAAATTTTCCGTAAAAATACTAATAAAAATAATTTTTTGCATAATTAGTTCGAAAATTAAAACTTGCCTTAAATTTTCGCATGCTATTTTTTACTGTAGACAGAATTCCCACTGAAATACTATCTACTTGTACACTTTAAAGCTAGACACAAACTAACAGGGAAAATATAAGACTTGGCATGTAAAATAAACTATAAAGCGGTAAAATGAGGTTCTCATAGCATGTCTTTTATTTGTACGGCCGAGAAACTTGAATTACTACTGCAATAATGGTGTAATTTCAGGTGGGAAAGTATTTTTTGTACATAATCAGACTAATCGTTTTGCATAAATGTTTTTCATGTTCTATTGTTTTCTATGTTTATTGCAGTACATTTGAATGTATTTTAAATTTGGCATAAAATTGAAAAATAAAAATTTTTAGGATTTAGGATTAGAAACAGATAAATTTCAGAATCACAAATAGGTTTGTCGTTTCAATCCATATATTTTTTCATTCAGGTATAACTTTTCATAAGACTCAGATACTTTACTAAGATTTTCAGCATGTTCTAAGGGTTTCTAGTAGGGCGTTCTGTGAAAACATTTCCAGGGTTATATTTTAATTCTTAGTGTAGTTTTTTGAATTAAAACCAAAATAAATAATTTTGCTAAAATGCTAAATTACTTGCATTTACATCTTAATCAAATAATGTGATATGAGACACCGAAATAGGTCACTTACAATTAGACCGATTCCATTCAAAATCATGTAGTGAAAATAGTAATAAATAAATAAATAAATAAAATGCTTTTAACGTGAAATATATTATTCTAAAACCCCAAAAAGTGTACACGTATTTTACCGTTTTGCGAAGAAATCATTTTCAAGGAAGTTTTCGAGATTTTAAAGTTGATCTTAGAGCTCTTGCAGTAAAGAAAAATGACAGTCACATTTATATGAGTCATAGACTTTTAGAAAAAAAAATGGAAACTAAAAAATTTTCAAAATTAACAAAATGGTGGCCATTTAAAAAAAACAAATGCCATTTTCTCAAAAATTACATTATTTTGGATACTTTTTTTTCTCGACGTCTCCTTATATGTTTCTTCAAATACAGTTATTTTTATGGTTTTCGCTTGAACAAAAAAAATTTCTCTAAAAAGCAGTTAGGATATTTTTTGTTTGGATTAACTTTAACTCATCACTTATAAATATACTTCATCAAATATTTCATATATGTCTTTTAAATAAGCGATGTCATTAACGAGTTCCTCATCTCCGTTTTCCGTGAATCTAAAACTCAAACTTCAGATAAATTCTTTAGGAGGGCTAACGAACTTCTACGTGAAGCAACAAACGACTGAAATCTTATAGAAACCAAAAAAGTGTACATGTATTTTGCCGTTTTGCGAAAAAATCATTGTCAACGAAGTTATCGACATTAGTAAGTTCAGGTTAGCTTAGGTTTCTTGGTAAGTAAATTCTATAAAAAAATTTAAAATTATATAAAGAAGCATATAACAGGGAACCGTAAAAAAAATTCTTGATTTTGTTTCGAGAAACAGCTGCCATTTTGTTAATTTTGAAAAGTGTTCGGCTTTCAAGTTTTTTCCTGAAGTTTATGACTCATGTGACCTGCATCAAAATAGAAAATTAAATTATGTCGATTAGTTATAAAAATGTAAAATTTGAAATAAAACAACGGGTGTATTTTTTATTGCAAAAGCACTAATCTCAACTTTAAAATCTCGATAACTTGGTTGAAAATGATTATTTCGCAAAATGGCACAATACGTTTACACATTTTTAGTTTCTATAATGATCTGTTCCACGAAAAAAGCATTTTTTTTTTGAATAACTCTCACGAGTTGACATGGAATAGGTAACTGAAAAAGGTGAAAAAATTATTGTGCCTCTTCCTGTATTTTAGCACCCATGAACACAATTGCAATTGAAGAAGCATATAACAAGAAACTCTTTAAAAAAAATCATCAAAAAAACAAATGTGGTTTTTGAGAAAATCGCGTTTGTTTATTTTTTGAAAAACTGCCGCCATTTTGTTAATTTTGAAAATTTTAAGGTTTTCAAATTTTCTTTTGAATATTTATGACACATGCGACCCTAATCAAAAGAGAAAATTGAGTTATGTCAATTAGTCATAAAAATATACAATTCTGAATAAAAAATGACTTACATTTTTCTTCGTTTCAAAAGCTCAACTTTAAAATCTCAATAACTTTCTTGAAAATTTTTTTTTCGCAAAACGGCAAAATATGTAAACAGGTTTTGGGTTCTAGGATAATATATTTTACGCAAAAAGCATTTTATTGTTTGGCTATTTTATCTACATGATTTTAAATGGTATTCGTCAATACAGATATTTTAAAAGAATTTTAAAATTCTAAGTATGTTTAAGTTGAAATAAAAAAAAAACTACTTTTCGACTATAAATATATGTTTATTCATTTATATTGTTATTTATTTTATGATGTCATATCTACAGAGTTCTACAAACTTTGTGAAATGATCGTGAGAGCTAAAAAAGACAACAGGCGATAAGGACAGTAACCCCTTTTCTTATGTGCCTATTAAATTTGTCTTTTGAAAACTGTGTGAAGTGGCAAAAGTTTTGAAAAATTTTAGAATTTATAGGCGGATACGAATAAATTTTTATTTTTAAGATTATTAGTTTTTATTTTCATAATTCAACTAATATACAATAGTATTTGATATGGCCAGGAAATATTTCTGTTGCTAATCATATAAAATTATAATTCATGTTTGACATATAAATATTTTAGAGATTTAGTATGTTCAAAAATATCAAAAATTACCGGGTAAAATATTTTATATATTTTTTTTGAAATTGTACCTCGTGGTTAAGTTGAAATATGAACGTACAATATGTTTTTTTATCTTCATACTTTGGTAGCTAATTACAATATTCATATTGTACTTTCTATACTGTCAGATAGGAATAAAAAGATGTAAAGAATGACATATTAAACAGAGAATGTTGGGAACTATTTTTAAAGCTTTTGAATATTTATATCACACGCGATATATTAGTCCAATAAAGTTCCATTATTCTGTTAACATTAAATGGTATTGTTCAGAATATTGCAAAAATGTATTTGAATAAATATATTTACGTCATTTTTGATTTTAAATACTTCAAAAAGGATTTATGAACTCTTATTATCTTTATTGCGAATAACACATAAATGAACAAAAATCTGTAACAGGAAAAACTAATTTAAAATTAAGATTTCAGTAAGACATAAAGAAATCTATTTTTCTGTCGTGTTTTAATAGTTGCTAATATATATATATATATATATATATATATATATATATATATATATATATATATATATATATATATATACAGCAAGCAGATAAAGAAAAGAATATATATATATATACGTATATATATATATATATACAAACAGTTTATTTCCTGCAAATACAACTATAATTCTCTCTCCAGACAGGTTTTGACCACCTTATAGTCTTGTCAGTGGAGCTGTATCGAACCGAGAGTAACATTCGCAGGAAACTGTTGTCTACATAAAATATAAATTCCGAGAAATATCGGTAGGGTATTAAATTATGCCGATTTTTAGATGTCAGACTGAAAAATATCTCACACGAAACGACATCTAGACATTTACCGATACAGCTTTACTGACGAGGCCATAAGATGCTCGAAACCCGTATGGAGAGAGAACAAGAGTTGTATTTGCAGGAAATAAACTCTATATATTCTTTCCTTTATCTGCTTGAAATGAAACCTAATTCCTTGTTCTAATATGTGTATGTATCCTCATAACCAAAGAATATTAGTTTTGTTTAGGTCAGCTCTAATTTTTTGTAAATGTCAATACTATTATAGTTTTATTACCGCCTTCTTTGTCGTGCCGGTACTTTGATTATTTTGTTGTATTGATTTAATTATTAGTTGAATGATATTATTTCGGTATTGTCTTGGTTTGTGGTTTCGTGAAATGCCAAGAAGTATATAAATTATACAAACTCTTTTTGTTATATTTGAGAAAAGTTGATTTTTAAAAGCTAAAAAAAAATTCACATAAGTAGTGATACAATTATATTAAGACTGTCTTGGTTTTCTTCTGAAGGCAACAACACCAAGATTAAAACTAAAATGAAGGTAAAAAATCCAGATCAACATTCTACAAGTAGACTGAATCTCCACCAAGAAGACTTACATGAACTATCTCAAAGTTTTGATTGAACTGATGGAAGTAGATAGTATCGCTGTGGATTCTGACTTTCCAGCCAGTACTGCCTGAAATGAGTCTCTTTTACTAAGACAAGAAGATCTTAGTAAGTTAGTATGATTCTTCAATTTGTCAAAACAGTAAGCTAATATCTCGACTTATTTTTTAAGGTCATTAATTCTGTGAGAAATCCTTATAATAATGGGTGACTTCAATACAAAAGTAGGACGAGAAAGTTCAGGAAACCATATTGAACCTCACGGCCTTCGAGAGAGAAATGAAAGTGGAGAAAAATTCTGTACTTTTGCAGGAGAAAACGAGGTTTATTGCAATGAACACATTTTTCGAGCTACTTCCTTGCAGATTATATACCTGGAAATTCTCAAAAGATGGAAAAGATGGTACAACAATCCTGAACCAAATCGACTACGTAATGATAAATCGGACATACTTGCAAAATGCCAAAATATATTCGAGGGCGGATAGAGACTATCATAACTGAAAACAAAGCAAAACACAACAATGTACAATAGAAAAAAGATCGGTAATCCAGAAGTAAGAGCGCAAGTCAGAGACGTGCTCACTACAGCTCTATTTGAGGTGAAAACCAGCTTAGGAATTGAAAATAAAATAGATAAAATAATCAGTATTACAAAAAATATAAACAAGGAGATACCAACAGCGGATATAGACAAGATGGACTGGATGATTGATGAAGTCCTGAAATTGATGGAAGAAAGGAAAGAGAAGAAAATGGAGAAAGACGAATGAATATAGATCCATCAATGACCAAATAAGGAGAAAAATTGGAGAGGCAAAAGAAAAAGAACTTAAAGTCAAATATATAGAGATTGAAACAGCCAAAACAAAACATGATACATTTGGCTTACATAAGAGAGTCAAAAAAATGATGGAGATATCAAGAGAAAATCAGTAGAGAGAATAGAAAATGACCAGAGAGAAATGATTATGGACATAAAATAGATGAAATTAACGTGGAAGAGTTACGTGAAACAACTTTTTTCAGATAAATGAGCAACACAACAGATAGCGAACAATATAACCGGCCCAGATATCCTTTTAGGTGAAGTTCAGGCAGCCATTTTATCCATCAAAGATGGAAAGGCTCCTAATCCTGATGGTGTTCACTCAGAAATTATATAGGTTTTTGATGAGAATTTTAAGAAAGAATTAATATTTAATGAGATATACAACAGTGGAAAAATACGTAGAAAATGCCTGAGATCAGAGTTTCTGATTCTACCTAAAAAGTAGGAAGCTACAGAGCCTCATAATTCACTTGCTGAAGTTATTTTTAAAAATCATACGTCGCAGACTGAACAGAATCTGTGAGCTGAGTTCTCAAGCAATCAGCTCCAAGATAGTCTGGGTATTCCTAGAAGAATTAAATGAATTGAGTAAGAATAATGAAGTTATTCTCTTGTGGGTATCGGGACATACCGGGGTAGACGGGAATGAAATAGTTGAGAGACTCGCAAGAAAAGGAGCTGACACCATTTCTGGGGCCCAAACCTTTCTGTGGAATCAGTTGCAGTGTAAGGCCGAAAGAACTAAAAAGATAGGAAGAAAGCAGGAGATTCAATTATTGGACAGAGCTGCAAGGATTGAGACAAGCGAAGATATTTCTTGGGAATTACGACTAGAAGAGATTTAAAGAACGCACAAGCCTAAGTAAGAATCAACTTAAAGTTCTGACAGGAATCCTAACGGGGCATTGCCACCTGAAGGGACACCTCAAGAAACTCGGATTGGCAGAAAGAGAAGAGTGCAGATTCTGCGAGGAGGAGGACGAAACCTCCATTCACATCTTTTCAGAATGCAATGCTTTAGAAAATCATAGAATGCGGTTCTTGGGAGCACACTAAATAGAAGAAGGAGAGCTACTTACTTTGAAGCTGTCCAACATCCTAAGGTTCCTGAGGGAAATAGGATTGGAAGACCTGCTTTAGCCGACAAGGTATCCCTTATGACTTGATCGATGCAGGGGAGCACAACCTATTAGATCGCAGTGTATAGGTACCCAATTTTACGCACAAACATACGCACAAAGGGGAAACGCTCATTGCGGGGTGAGTCTTAAAGTGCTTAGGGAAAAGTTCATGCATAGCTGCGTGCTTTACGGAGAGCGGGGCTATTTTTGCCCTACAAATCGTTCCTTTGTGCAGCGAAAGTTAATCGATATACCTGTAGCGGGCGGTTGACTATGCATCCGGCAGTTCAAGCAAAAAATCGGTCTGAAATATGTAAATGACTTTTTTGTTATAGTCGGTCACACACGTGACTAATAATCCTGGTTGGATGATAGAAGTATTCAGGTCATCTTAGATGAAGCATCCTACCGGCTTTTTTCTTAGAAAACGGTCTTCCAAATGGACGGGTTTCCGGGCAAAGAGTATATAAGAGTGGGAAGAAAGAAAGAGAAGTTGGCTAAATTGCCTTAGTCGTAGCAGCCCTATAAACTCGTGGTCAAAAAAATTTGAAGTGTCTCAAAAGCAAAAAATTGAAATGTTTCCAAAGAAAAGAAAAATAAGATTAAAAATTTCTTAACTCTTGTAAAAGAATTACCTGGCATATCGCATATATATATCGCGAACATATGTATAATATTAATAATAATAATACAAATCATGTTTCTAAAGTTTGTCATTATAATATTTTGGTTTTTACAAAAGTTTTATGCATTTAATATGTTTCTTTCTTAACACTACGGCAAAACAGTTCTTGTCAAAAATGTTTTCTCTATAATTATCTCTTCTCCGAAAACATAGGTTAGGTCTTAATTAATAATACAGTAATATTTGGGTCAAGAGCCCCTCTGAAGTACTTCATAATTTATTAATTTCCCAGGTGTCTGACCTAATCTCACATGAAACTTCTAGTTATGTTGTAAGGGTAGAAGAAAATCGATAATACATTGTAGAAAATGTATTAATTCTCTCTCTGGAGAGACAAAGTAATACCACAAAAAAGTTTATTACGATGCCATTTGCAATATTACTGCGAATTAAAAGCAAAGGAGGAAAATATATTGAGCCCATTTATACTAATTTTTAATTAGGTATTAGTATTAATTTAAAAAAAAATGTCAAGCGAATTTTGTTTGAAAAAGTTACCTTTTCGCCTTAAGACTGTTAAGGATGAGTAGACAGTTTTCTGTAGATTCCACTCTGGTCCTTTCTGTATACGCGTTTCGACTACCAACAGTCTCATCAATGGAGCTGTATATAACCAAGAGCAAAATTCATAGAAAATAATTGCCTATTTAAAATCCCGATTTCGTAATGTGTCGATAGGATGTGACACCTGAGACTATTAAAAAGAAAAAGCAAAAGTAAAAAATAGTTTAAAAAATACTAAAAATTTTACATTTTTCCGATTTTGTCCAAAATTGAATTTGGAGAGTTTCAAACTAAAAAAATTACATGTTTCAAGTTCCGAAAATATCGATACTGAAGGTTCTTGGAGGCCTAAATTACGAAACTAAAATTAATTTTTTAAAATTCAAGATAGCGAATTTACTATAGCAGACTAAATATTTGTTTTTTTCTTGTGCAATTTCTTTCAGAACTGGTATTTGGAGAATTTGTAGAATTTCCAGGATTAAAGAATTTTTTATTCTTTATTTTGATGCGGTTTCGAACTTTAGATAAAATGGGTGTTCTTTTGCGACCTTGGAAACATTGGAAGGTACATTAGATATCTCCCCTAATACTTAATTCATAATTTATGGAAATCATAACGAGTTGAAAAGTAAAAGTCAAAAAATTAAGTTTTTATAAACTAAAAAGCGAAAAATAACAATATAAATTTTTATATGAAATTGAAATTTTTGAAGTAGACGATATTTTATTAACTGACTTATTTCTAAAGGAGTTTTCACTCCAAATTTACTTACTTAATATAAATTTAGCTAACTAGATTTATGGGTTTGGTTATAATGTAATAAAACCTTAAAATTTATAAATAACATATTCTCATAAAAGTTTATTTGGTAACATAGGCATAAAATAAAACTCATAACTATAAGATTTGTAAGTCACAGCTGGTAAACTAGAAGTAAATTGTGCTGTAAAAGTTTTTACTGGTTGAATGACATTTTAAGTTGTTTCAGAATTAAGACATCCATGTCTTTTTAAGCTTCATTCTCTATTTAGTTACGCCACTGTTAAAATAGATAATAATCACTGTGTAAAGAAAGAAGGAACTAATTTTGTAAATAGTATATAATTATTCAGGAAATGGTAGCCGCTTGTAAAAAGGATAATAAAAAATCTATTTCATCATGAAGTAATTCTGTTGAATGTGGAACTGTTGCTTTTTATTCTAAAGGCTTATAGGTGTAAAAACATCGAACTTATCTATTCACCTTTCACTCTATAGATAAGAGATATCTAAAGGGACCGTAATGGTACAAACTTTTACTGCCTAGAATAAAAAAAATATAATTCCAACCTAAAAAAGACCATTGATTGCTGATTTTACATTAATAAAAGTAATGGATGCCATTTTCACGCAACATTTACCAGAGCGGTAATTAGACCAGACAAAGTGCTTTGCGTTTCCGATGAACTTTTCTTTCTTGCCGATGATGGTAAAAACTCCGATATTTTATGCAAATCTTAATAGGTTTCTTTTTCGTAGTAATTAACAGCCATTTCAAGAAGAATTATTGCAAATTTGTTAAGACTGAAATTTTAACAAGGGCCGGGCTAAGCGTGTGCATGTGATTTTGTTCGATACCAAAAAAGTAAATCGGATTGCAAAAAAGTCGCCTTGTGTGTGCCGCAGGGGTCGGTTTTCGGGCCGCTCTTGTTTATGATTTATGTTAACGACCTACCTAGATTCATCAGTAGGGGAAAGTTGGTTATGTTTGCTGATGATACCACGATAGTTATATCTGCGGATGCCCCAGAGGAGCTGTTGCGTACAGCGGGAGATGTATGTCAGGAGTTGGAGATTTGGTATCAGCGTAATCAGTTAATACTTAACCCGACAAAGACTGTATATATAAATTTCAATATTAAAAAACCATTGGTTGTAGAAGTAACATATAATATTGAAACCTCAGCTTATGCTAAATTTTTAGGCACGTAGCTTGATGAATCGCTGCATTTCTTTTCCCATATTGAATATGTTTGTAAAAAATTAAATTCTGCCTTCTTTGCTATTTTGCAGATGAGGTCATCTCTAGACCGGGCTGGATTGCTGACTGTGTATTATTCTCTGGCATACAGTCATCTGTCAAGCAATGTCATGTCTTGAGGAAGAGGGTGTGAGGTGAATAGAGTGTTTCTGGCTCAGAAAAGAATACTGACGTTGATATTTGGTCTCAAGCCGCCGCGAAGCATTTTGACTTTTTACTCTTTATATTCTAAAATGTGTTTTATATGTAAAACAAAATTACTCAGAGTTTAAAACGCTTGGCCAGGGTCACAGATATGATACACGAAATAGTGACATTCTTAGTATACCTAAACATAGAACGGCATTCTTTGAGAGATCCCCAATTTATAATTTCATTATTCTGTTTAAAAAAATTGCCTGCAAAATTAAAAAGCATACCAAACAGTAATAAATTCAAAACAGAAATAAAAAAATTTCTTGTTCAGGGATCATTTTATCCATTTAACGAATACTTAAGCCTGTAGGATGTACTGACTCTTTTACTGTGTAATGAGTGATTATTTCGTTGCGTCCTTCGCTGACCGGTGCAACGGATTGTGTTCTTATTGTTTTATTTTTTTCTTTCCTGTTAGTTGTTTTAGGATTTTAATCTGTGTATTTTTATTATTAAATGTTAGATTAAGTTATTTTACATTTTCCATATTATAACAAGTATCTTATGATATTAACTAATATAACTGTTTCTTGTTTTTTTCTAGCTTTAAGATATGTTATGTAAATATTTTTTTATTTAATTGTATACTGTTGACGAAACCGATGCTGAAGTATCAGTCTTATGGCTAATAAATTATTTCATTTCATTTCATTTCATTTTATTTCATTTCATTTCATTTACGTGACACCTTCCTATAACTTGTCAGATTTATTTACCTCTTTTTATTAATTTTTAAGCGACAAACGTATTTCTTGTCTAAGATATAGGCCAGCTGAGTTAGCCTTATATGAGGTGAGTAATTATGTAATATCTTATGTCTCAGTTTTTTTGGGGGAAAATTTTTTATTTAACAATTAAGATGTGAAAAAAGTTCTAGGAAGAGCTATTGTTTTTCAGTAAAAAAGTTTCAAACAAAAGTTGTGCACATTGACAATCCCTACAAAACGAGCTAAGGCCCATCCGAATCGGATAAATTATTCTTTAGTTATTGCAAAAAAACCTGCTAAAATTGCTGTTTTTTCAATTGTTTGGAAACAATAAAAAATATATTGCATTAACTTTATACTCCACCGAAAATAGCCTTTTGTTATATACAAAAAATGTGCAAAATTTCAAGTAAAAATATTCAATAGCTTTTTGTACAGTGAATTTGTTTATAACTTTTTAGGTTTTTTTTATTGTTTATTCTCAGCGGTCTAGAGGTTGTACAGCGGTCTGCGGGTAAGCAAATGAAAGTTCCAGACTTATACTAACAATAACAAGAAAGAACGAAATGAATTGTTGTTCTTAAATTGTTGAAACAGATAAACAAAGTTTGAGTTCATTCTTTCGTTATAAACAAATAATCTGAGATTTTCACGCACATTTTGAAACAAAAAAAATTGTGTACGACCACTAGAAGCTGCGGAGTTGTTCATTAACATTAACGAATTATTTAAGTAGAAACTCATAGGGAGTTGATTAAACTATTTTATGCAGCAGTTTTCAACTCAATTATTTCAAAATTATTGATGTAGCAATAGATTAAATTTGCACCTACTCCGAGAGTCAGAAAGTGAGCAGTGGAGGGGGGTGTTCTTTCAACCTGCGGCGCGTGGAAAAAAACGTGACTTGGACGTTTCAAATTCGAACAATGGATGATGTTTTTATAATCAAATTATTGTTAAACATAACAACAAACCAATTGTTGCACTTTCATACATTTTATGCATAATTATAATTTTACCGTACTTACGTGCTGTTCAAATTGCGAAAAAATTAGAGTAGTGAACAGTATAATTAGGAATATTAAAAATTGGATTGATTTTTAATGTACCATTAATATTTATCGAGATATAGCATGAAATAAATAATAACATTTGTTGATAGCATTATTATTTTTCAAGATGCAGAATAAACTACATTTCACGATTATATTGTAAGCGATTATCCATCGAGAATAGGCATGATGACTGATTTTGGAAAAATACTCCACGATGTTTTTACGCACCCACTTTATACAAAATAAATCTTATTTCCGCAAAAAATTTATGTTTTGAAGGAAAAATTGACCATTTTAAAATACAATTTAAATTTCGCACCAAAACGCTAGAATAGTAATGGCGTCCGTCTGTGACGTCACCCTTTCGTAAAACTTGACAAGTTGTATCTTATTGCTTGTTTCGATTCATATTTTCCATTATTTTGTGCGATAATCATGAATTCTAATGTGTATCGATGGTGTGTAGTGCTTCGATGTAATAATACATCGATAAAAACTCCAAATAAGTTATTTATTAACGTCCTAATGAAGAAAAATATCAGAAATACATGGCTAAATCGTGCAAGGCGAGACCCAGCTTCTGTATCTGTTAATCCAGTAATTTATTTCTGTGAAGATCATTTTGATGTAAGTATTTATTTTATATAAATAAGTGGCGACGCTCGCAAACAAAATATATGTAAAGTAAATATTTGTCAATAACACTGTCGATCCCGTTTGAGGTTAGTTTTCATTTCTTTATTACTGTATTATATTTAAAGTTCCTAATTAAAAGTTTTTTCTTTTTCCAGTTACCAAATGATATGAAAAATTATATACAATACAATGTAATGGGTTCAGTTTTACAAGTGCGCATAAAGTCAGGGTGTACACCCACAAAATTTGAATGCTAATCAGGCAGAAGCAAACGAACTTCTGACACAGCTGAGCGTCCCTATGCTCTCAAAAAACAAAGAAGGTGTCTAATTGAAGAAAGTGACAAAGAGGTAGCACAAACAAAACCAGCTACAGAACATTTAGAACTCGCAGGCACTTCATCAGAAAGTTCAGGTACATACCCATTGCTTTTTTATACTGGTAACCTGTTTTAGTGAATTCAAGTGTATATCTTTTCTGTTTGCCAGTTTAATCATAACATTATATGTAGTTATGATTTCAAACAATCTTTGTGATACCTATTATTATTATTATAATATTATTACAGCCTGTTGCAAAAATTATAGTACATAATAATGTGTAAATAGTTACAGTTTGTTCACAAGTACTTATTTTTATTTTTTAGCTTCGCACACAATTGAAGATCTAGAAGCACTACCACCTTTCCAAAATCAGCTGATAAATCAATACAAGTATATATATATATATATATATATATATATATATATATATATATATATATATATATACATATTATACAAATTCAGAAGTAAAGCTGTCCAGACTGAAGTTAAAACAGTGCACCAGTTGACCTCGCTCCCAGCATCAAGGAGTCGATTCTTGCCAAATTTGAGCTATTGGCCTTGAGAAATCCTTGTTCCATGACGTTGTTGTACTTGGTAGCACGAAACTAACACACTTGATAGTTTTATCCACAAAATATCTGATTAACGATGCAAATAAAGACAAATTCGAAGGATAAAGGCGATAAACAATGATGACTGATGTGATGTTTACGAAAGCGTGACGTCAGGCGCTTCTGATTGGTGTTCGATCTAATATGGCTGATTTCCATATTTTGTGTTTTTATTTTTACTAAAATAAATATAATCTCACTTGTGATCTAAAAATAAATGTGTCTTTTAGAATCTGTCTATCCTATATAATTACTTAAAGTCATAATTTTAGTGATTCTTCGTTACAGTATATTTATATATATTACTGTAATATTACTTTCAAAGACGATGAAAATAATAGAGGAGAAAATAATTATAGTTATGATAATAATGATGATGTTGATGATGATGGTGATGATAATTATGTCAATGATGATAGTGATGACGATAATGAGAGTGGTAATGATGATGATAATTGTAATGATTTTTGATATTCCTAATTAGTAGTATACTGATGACCACTGTAACATTTTTTCGCACTTTGAAAAGATAGTGCAACAATTTATTTATTGCTATGTTTAACAATAATTTGATTACAAAAACATATCATCCATTGTTCATATCTCGTTGAGAAATAAATGATTCTACGATCAATATTCGCCGAGATAATTCAAATTTTGCCGGCGAAATGAATGCGAAGCGTCCGAGTCACGTTTTTTCCGCGCGCCGCGGGCTGAAAGAACGCCCCCCTCTCCCCTCACTTTCTGACTCTTGGAGTAGGTGCAACTTAAAACTATTGCAACATCAACAATTTTGAAATAATTGAGTTGAAAACTGCTGCATACAATAGTTTAACCATCACCCTATGAGTTCCTACTTAAATAATCCCTTAATAATAAACAACGCAGCAGCGATTTAAAAAAAGAAAAAATTTATCTCACCTTCTAGTGGTCGAACAGAATTTGTTTTTTTTTTCAAAATATGCGCCAAAATCTCACTTATCACGTCTACTTATCGACATTTCGATATCAACAATTGTAGAAGAGTTATTCTATTTGTTTATAACAAAAAAACCAACCACGACTTTGTTTATCTGTTTCAGTAATTTAAAGTCAAGAATTGATTTGGTTCCTTTTTGTTATTGTTAGTATAAATCTCGAGCTTTCATTTGCGCACCGGCAGATCACTGTACTATCTCTACATCGTTGAGAATAAACAATTAAACATAAAATATTATAAACAAAATCACTGCGCAGGATACTATTTATTATTTTTACTTGTTAATTTTGAAAAGTCAATTGAATATAATCGTCCAGTCTTTATGTGTTTCATCGATCTAGAGAAGGCGTTCGATCGTATACAGCTGGAGGATGTAACACAGCTACTTTACGACAGACAAATACCTCAAAACATTATCAAAATGATGGAAAATATATCAGGCAAATACGATTCAAGCTAAGATAAACGGTGAATTGAGCGAAAAAATAGAAGTAAATAATGGCATCCGACAAGGTGACTCTCTTAGCCCCATATTATTTAACATCATCGTGGACGAGTTGATAAAGCAGGTGAGTAGATTAAAAGGGTATAAAATGGGAGACAGGGAAATCAAAATACTGTGCTACGCCGACGATGCAGTGTTAATTTGCAAAGACTACTGCACCAATTTAACATAACAGCGAAAAAGTTTAACATGAATATATAAGCGTCAAAAACTAAAGCTATGACTACATCTAGAACACCACTCAGATGCAAACTAGAAATAGACAACAAAGTTATACAGCAGGAAATGAAGTTCAAGTATCTCGGAATAGAAATATCCGGATACGGGGATGTTGAAACGGAGGTGAGGGGACAAGCCATGAAAGCAGCAAGAACAGCCGCATATCTTAACAGTAACATATGGAGGAATAAACATATATTAATCGAAGTTAAATCCAGAATTTATAAAACAGCAATAAGACCCATACTAACATACACTGCAGAAACCAGACCAGAAACCTCGAAAACAAAACAAATACTGGAAACAACAGAGATGAGAGTGGTGCGCAGGATAGCTGGCAGGACACTTATGGATAAGAATAGGAGAAGGAAGAAGAAGAGTGTGTAAAGTCGATAACATCAATGACTGGGTATTACAAAGAAAAAGGGAATGCAATGAACACATCAACCGAATGACCGACGACAGAATAGTAAAGATCACGAAGGACAAATCACCAATAGGACGCAGGAGTACCGGAAGACCCCGTAAACGATGGAGTGATAACCTCGCAATAGACTGAAACCAGGCAAAGAGACGAAGAATAACAAGCAAATTGCTTATATATAAGAAGGAAGAAGAAGAAGAATTTGCTATTTTGCACACTTATTGTATGCCACAAGAGGCTCTTTTCGGTGTAGTATAAAATTAATGCGGTGTAGTATAAAATTAATGCAGTGTAGTATAAAGTTAATGCAATATATTTTTCTATTGTTAATTACCAATTGAAAAAACAGCCATTGTAACAGATTTTTTTGTAATAACCAACAAACAAATTATTCGATTTGGATGAGCTCATTTTATAGGTATTTTCAAAGCGCACAACTTTTAGTTGAAACTTTTTTACTGAAAAAAAGTAATAGGTTTTCCTAGAATTTGAAAAAACTGTTTTTTCAAATGTTAATTGTTGAACAAAAATTTTTCCCTAAAAATAAAATGAGACATAAGACACTATATAATTATTATTATTATTCTAAAGGTTTTTACGTCATCAGAAATCTGCTAACAATAAGTTTTTTCCAAATGCTAATTCCGCTGGTCTAATAGTTCAGATCAAAAATGAGATTTTTTTTACGTCAATAAAGCCACTTTCCACATTGGATATTTTGGAGAAATAAAGGCAGGAACATTGGATTGCTTATCACTTCGAACGTACCCCTGCACAACTAGCATAACGTCAGAACTAGGACCCGGTTGTGTGAAAAACTGTTCCTTGGTACACACATATCGATTTTATGCTATCCTTTTCTAATTGCATTATTTAAACGAGTATCATATGATAATCGGTACGTCAATTTTAGAATACATGAATGTATGGTTGCCTAAATTATTATCTTGTTACTTTCAAAATGTAAATAATATCTAACAATATTTACCACTAATATAATTGCAAATTTCGCATTTATTGTAATTTCTAACACTTAAAAACACTGAAAAGGGTCACGACAAACAATTAAACTGAAAGAAAAGAGAAGTAAACATGTTTGTGTCTGTCAAACATCTCCCCACTGACCATAAACAGCCTTCAAATAAATCTATTGTTTTTTAAATCTATAGGATATGATCGAAGGCTTATCATTTCCTCGTGAAAATTGCACTTTGTTTAATGCTGCTGTTATGAAGTGTGTGACATATGCTGCATTTACGCGGAATTGACGAGCATTTCAATGTTCATGGCTTTATTTCTCGAAAATGAAATAGTTTTTTCTCTGTGTCGATCACAGCGCCGATCCATTTCTCATATTTTTTGGCAATAAGGGATTTGAATCTCTAATGTTTTGCGAAGTTGTCATGAAGAGCATTTCAGTTCCACCCATATATAAACTGAATATATTATTGAGTAATTATTGAGATATATTAGATTATGAAATTTGTGTTCAAATGCATTACCTAAATTCACGCGGTTAGTAAAATTAACTCATCACAATACACCACTTAATTGGAATTATTTGTAAATTATTTGCGGTATTAAGACGTTATTGTTGCAACAATATGTGAAAGTAAGTTTGTTTTATAACTATGCAATTTTTTTAAAATATAATTACGATTATTATTTACTTATATGGTGCACAATATCGCTTGGAATAAAATAGATGGATTGTATTTTATTTAAAAATTAAAGAAAACTTTTAATTTAAGCATATTTTTTCATAAGGTATATTCACACTGCGTATAGTGGTAACATGCAATGAATTATTGTATTCAATTTTTATTTTAAATATTTTAAATTATATATGTTCTATGTTTAGAGGTTACAGAAAAAAATAGTGTGACCTTGAAATTTTTTTTTCTACTTTTTAAATTTCCTGTTATTCTCTTAATTAAACTATAATAGCACATTGTGTTATATTTATGGTATTTTTTCCCATTTTTTTCTACTTATAGCACCAAATTTTATTATAATTTATAATAATACTTTCATTAAAATAAACTAATATTATAATGTAAAAAGTTAGATATTTTTGAAAACACTGTTGCAAAGTAAGATTTAACGCAACCTACATAAAACTTCTTAGAAAGAAAATAGTTTTATTGAAAAGACTCAAATTTTCTAATAAAAAAAATTTTAATTTAAAAAAAAAAGTTAAATAAAAATTTATTTTCCACCTAATGTAGACTTTACTGATGACACTGTACTTATTTGTCTTAATTATAATGTGTATTACTTTTAGACACAAACTACGTTTTCAAAAATAATTATTTTATGAAGTTATCTTATACAGGGTCAAAAACAAAAAAACTTTACATCACTTCTTCTTCTAGGTAGAACCAAGTTCTGTTATCTACACAATGCTTCATCGATCCTCGTTTGAGGTCAAAATCCAGCTGTCTCTCCATCTTTTGGGGGCCGTCCAGGCGGCCGTTTGGTGTTTGGTTTCTCTCTCATCACGGTCTTTGCTAGTCTGTCATCGTTCATTCGTTCTACGTGATCTCTCCACTGCCGACGACGGTTTCGAACCCACTTCACAACATCTCCCACTCCGCTGTCCTCGCGTATTTTTGCGTTTCTTATTCTATCTCTTAAACTTGTTCCCGTGATCATTCTCAGCATTTTCATTTCTGTGGATCTCATAATTTGCTTTGTCTTTGTTGTTTCATTTCTTATTTCTGCGCCGTAGGTCAGTATCGGTCTTACACAGACCTTGTAAATTCTTGCTTTGCTCTCAACCGTCATATGTTTATTGTTCCAGTTGGCTCTTAGTTGGCCTGATATCAGGACCGCTTTGTTGGCTTGTGTGCGTACTTCTTCCGTTAGTGCCCTGTTACTTGTTATATGTGCTCCCAGGTATTTAAACTTCCCAAGCTGGTCGAAATGTTTGTCATCAACCATTAGTTTGCATCTTACCGGTTCTTTTGCTATTACCATTGCTTTGGTTTTCTCCACAGATATCTTCATATTATACTGTTTGGCTGTTCGATTGAGATGGAAAAGCATTCTTTATAAGTTGTCCTCGCTATCTGCTGTCAAGGCAACATCGTCTGCAAAGCATATAATCTGAACGGTGTTGTGTCCCATTGGGTACCCAATATTTGTGCTTTTTACCTCATCAATGATTTCGTCCATGATTAAATTGAAAAGTGTTTGACTTAGGCTATCACCCTGTCTTATTCCTATGGATAGTGGGATTTCCTCTGTTAGAGTGTTATTTGTTTTAATTACCATGGTGTTTTTGGAATTCAGTTCGTATATTGTGCGTATGATTGCTTCGTCTACTTGTTCTCTTCGCAGTAGTTTAGTTATGTGTTCCAGTTTGACTCGGCCGAACGCTTGTATAAAGTCCACAAAACAAGTGAACAGCGGTTTATCGTATTCGATAGATTTTTCAACCAGCTGTCTGATGGTAAATATCAGCATGCATCACGTATGACCAAATTTTAATGGCGCTACTTTAAAGAAAATATGTCTGGAATGAGGCATTGCCAAAACTAAGAAGTTTTACGTGGATTGCGTTGAGTCTTATTTTGCAACAGTGGTGCAATTTACAAAAAATGGGCAAAAATCTAAATTATCTCATACAGCTGAAATTTTGCACTTGGCCTCAAAATTGCATTTAGAAAAACTTTTCCTAAATATTTTGAGATATAACCCCACTTTTGAATTCTTTTTGGAAAAAAAAAATAAAATTTGAAAGATAATACTAATCACGTGGCTACTATTTTTTTGGTTAATTTTCATTTCGATCGAAGCAGAAATTGTTGCCAAAGTCTAATTTCGAATAAAGCTTATAATCCCATATGATGCGGACTTTACTATATATATATATATATATATATATATATATATATATATATATATATATATATATATATATATATATATATATATATATATATATATATATATATATATATATATCATTTCAGAAGGCTTATGTCAGACTAAAACTTCTTTACAGTTACCGCCATGATTTGTCCATAAAACTTAAGACTTTGCTCTGTGACTCGCTGGTGCTCTCTATTTTCAGCCACGGAGACGTAATATATGGAAACTGCCTAACAGCCATTCAAAAACAAAGAATACAGAAAGTGCAAAACTCTTGTTTGCGACTAATTTATGGAATTCGTAAATATGAGAGAATATCTCATAAGCTACTCGACTTAAAATGGCTGAATATGGAGAGCAGGAGGTGGTTACATGAAGCCTGTTTTTACCATAAAATTATATGTTCTAAAAGTCCCCAATATCTATACAGACGAATCATTTTTAGGTCCCACGTGCATAACGTCAACATTCGTTTTCGAGGAACAATAACTCCGCCCCTGCATAGATCTTCTCTGTTTGAACGCTCTTTTAGCTACAATGTCGCTAAACTATATAATTCTCTACCGGACTTCTTCAAAACTCTCACGCCTATAAAATTTAGATATGTTGTCTTCCAACACGCATTTGATAAACAAATAAGAAAATTGTAGTTTCCTCTTTTTCTTTTGAATTTTAGTGAAGAAAAATCCGTAATTTGTATCAATGTATCTAACTTGGTGTATAAGTATTGTTTTTTTTTCTCTTCTGTATTTAATTATTATTTAGGTCCTATCTACTTTCAGTCTGGGTTGAGTTGATCAGGGTGGATGTCACTCAGGTGTTATCCACATCTGGACTTCGCCCTTTCTGTCTCTGTATTATCCTGTATATTAAGTAATTATAATATGTTGTTAATTTTATGGAGCCAGAAATAAAGACATAATTATTATTATTATTATATATATATATATATATATATATATATATATATATATATATATATATATATATATATATATATATATATACCGACAAAATATTTTTTTCAAAACCCTTTGTATATATCGCTTGAAAATCATTTTCACTATTTTCCCGAGTGGAAAACCGTTGAACAGGTCTTTAAAAATTTTTTATTTAATGATATCATTCACAAAATATAGGTCTCTAAAATTGCTTACAGTTGACGCCTTATTTTGTAAGTGTTATTTTGGTGAATGCGCCGGGAAAGATATGATAGATAGTTAAAAGGGTTGCAGATGCTAAGGAGCTTCTTGATATAGAAGCACTGGGTTTTAACGGTTTTTTTCCCGACCTTCTATGAAGTTTGATTTATTATATGTTTCATTATTTGTTAGCTTAATTTTTTCCATCATTTTGTATTTGATTTGTCAGTTTAATTTTTAAGTATAACGTTTATATCAAGTTACATAAAAATAGTTTTTATTAAATTCTGCCATATTTGATTTGGATATATGAGTAAATCTGAAATTTTACTGTGCCCCTCTTATAGTGTTTTAACAGTGGATTTTAGGGAAAAAAATCGACATAACAGTACTCTTATAACGAAAATTGAAACGACTGAATTAATTTTATTAATTTATGATTAAATTTTGCAGCCACATGCTTCTAATTAACTCAAAGACAAACAATGAAATTTCAGTAAAAAATTAACAACGTCACTAACTGCTAAGAAATCCTAATATAATGCGTATCCGATACGAAGTTGATTAGTTTTTATTGCTTACTATTCTAAACATCTTAAAACCATTATTTAAGCAGAGGCTAATTAAAGGACAATATTTTCTTTCCCTGACTTGTATGCTCACACGGTCATCAGTAAAATTAAAAGATCCATGGACAACCAAATCATTCCATACAGATTTACCTACTAGTTTTAATTCGCTTCTAAAGGCACAATTGCTACTTTTTACCACCTTGTAATTAACTCGCTTTCTTGGCTGTTTGCCTGTTCGGTATCAATTTTTAAATCTATTTTAAACTAACTTCCCGATGAGCTAGAGACTTGAAACTTTAAACATAGTTCAGAACTGGATGACAATGCAATATTAACTCGCTTTTCTTTCTATTTGTTTGTTTCGGTACAAATTTTGCAATCGATTTTGTCTGTTTGGTACAAATTTTTTAATCGATTATTTAAATAAAAAAAAATAATATACCACGTTTTTGAAACAAAAATAATATTTGCTACCCCTACACAGATTCCTAACCCCGTATACGTTGCCCTGAAAATTTTTAAACTGTGAATTTTTAATAGCTATGAAAATACTTGTAAAAGTTAAAATGAAAAACGTGAAGATAATGACTATTGTTTTCTTAACGGCAGCTACGTTGTACAATCCTTATTATTATCTATATCATGCACTCCACGTTTTTCGTTTTAAATCTTAAAAGTATTTTCCTAGCTATAAAAATTCTCAATCACAAATTTTCAGGACAATGTTTTTGACGTAAATTCTGAGATCGATGAGACCAATCTAGGGGTATTCGAGGCAATGTAAAAACAAACCCGACATAAAATATAACAGCAAAAAGTAGGTTGAGGCCACGAGGGGGGGTCAAAGTTGGCTACAACAGGTTTTATGAATCTACAAGCCAAGGAACGTATTTTGGAAAAAAAGTTTTAAATTAAAGTTGTAGAGATTTTAAAAACCTACAATTTGAGCTTTTGTGCGATCATTTTCGTCAATTTGTTATTACAAAAATGCCAAAAAAACTTTAAATCGGCTATTTTTTGCATATCAATTATTTATTGAAAAACTAACTTTTTTTGCACTTTTTTGATTTTAAAGGGAAACTCTCGTCATTTCGAACAAAATGATATTTTATAATAGTAAATCAGATAATTTGTTGTTGAGATATTGCTATTTGTTTATCCCAAGACCCAAAATGTTCATTGCTATAACTTTTTTTCGGGTGAACATTTTGTTAGGGGCAAAAGAAAAAATTAATTTTCAACCCCTTAAATTTGCTTTAAATAAGGGGGTGTGCCATATTCATAATTTTTCGCGCTACCCCAAATTAAAAAAGAAAAACACCGAAATTGGTTCATTCGTTGCTGAAATACGGCGAATTTTTCCAAGCACTGCTGATTTGAAGCTGCGAATTCAGTTTTCTTGCGCGAGCGAGAGAGCTCTATTTCTTTATGAAAAAAATACCCCCTTTTTTAAGCGATATTTAGGGGGTTGAAAATTAATTTGTTTATTTGCCCCTAACAAGAAATGAAAGTTTAAGCCTTCACGAAGAGATTGAACCTTTGTGGAGGTCAAAATCTTTACTCAAAAAAAAAGTTACGGCAATCAACATTTTGCGTCTTGGGGTAAACTATTAGCAATATCTCAGCAACAAATTATTCGATTCACTATTATAAAATACAATTTTGTTCAGAAAGACGAGGGCTTCCCTTTAAAATCAAAAAAGTGCAAAAAAAAGTTAATTTTGCAATAAATAATTGATATGAAAAAAATGGCCGATTTTGAAAGTTTTTTGACCTTTTTGCAATAATAAACTAACAAAAATGATCGCACAAAATCTCAAATTGTAGGTTTTTAGAATCTCTACAACTTTTATTTGAAACTTTATTTTCTAAAATGGGTTCCTAGGCTTGTAGATTCAAAAAACTTGTTTTAGGTCTCTTGGTCCCAACCTATTTCTTGCTGTTACCTTTTATGTAGGGTTTGTTTCTACATTGCCCCCAATAACCCCCGGGTAGGTCTCATCCATCTCGGAATTTACGACACTATATTTACCTATGTCTTGGACTATTATAAATTTGTATGGTGCTACGATAAATTATTTTAAGCTTTTTAGTCCGTTCTAAAATGTGTTATACTAATTTTCTTTTATTTAAATAATTATTTATTTAATGTTTGCTACGCGTTTGCAAAACTAAAAATTGAGGTTAAAATGTTATGCAATAAAAAATAAGTAAAAATCTAAAAATATATCCTGATAAAAAAATTCAAAGCCGACACTGCACATATCAAATTTTTGTCGTTTTTCTGTTAGTTTTCTTCCACCCTTATCGCATGACCATGACGTAAAGGTCAAAGTATGATCAAATATTTAAATTATTTACTCGTTTTTATAAATAACGTGCGAAAATCCAATATAAAACAAAAGGTTATTGACCATGACATATTAAAAAGTGACTTACCAAACTCCTAACCCTACTAGGCGACTGTGGTGAATTAGCTGCAGCCGAGACTTGCAATGCTGCTGTCGACGTTTTACTGGTAATTTTAACAGTATTCGGTCGATGTGCCGATACTTTTTCTCCATCGCTGCCGATCCGTTTTTCACCCCTCTCCATGAACGAGTTACCCCGTTTCAGCAGAGGGTTGTTGGCACACTGCCGGCGGATTCCTGCGACGCCGTTTCCTGCCCGAGTTACAGGAACGGTTTGGTGGTTTTCTCGGCTAGAAAGTTAAGTATCGATTAGGATTTTTATTTTATAAATATAGAATACCAAGAAAATTGTTTTAATATAATGTTACTGATATATTTTAAAGAATAAACAATAAAAAAATTCGAAAATCGATAATGATTTTAGTTGGGTATTAAGAAAATCAATGGCGGCGCATAGAGGAAAATTTCGAAAAAATAATAGGGTTTTTAAATGTACAGCAGGGTGGATAGTATATCACCCTCTACAACTGTACTATTAAAAATAGCCATATACATGGAAAATAGTTTTTATACGAACAAAACCAGTCATTGTTGATGTAACTAAACGTAGCATGACTGATTAATGTACTTTTTTTATATAATTGTTTATCCTATTATTATTATCCAGGCGTAAAAACCACGTTGTAAACAGGATCTAGTCTCGTCTACTTCTTGATTGTTAAATCTCTAATCTTGTCATCTTTCTGTGAAGTTAGAATGAATATTTACAGATATTTTAGCGTTGCAAACTTGTAAAACTGATGGCGAATAAGTGATCGTGGTCCTGCTACATATACAGGGTGGCCGGTAATTTCTTGGCAGTGTACAGAAGGCGTCAAAATATAGAACCCCAAAAAGGCACTTTTGGGCTGCAGCTTTTGAGTAAATTTGCATATTTTAATTACATCTTGACAGGTGTAACTGATAAAGACTCACGAATCTAGGCCATAAAGAACCTTCGACATTACTACGAAAGTCAGAAACGGACTCGTCGCTAAATAAAATTTTACCAGGTGCTAGTTTTCAGAGCTAAAACTCGATTTTTTAGTCTGTAATCTAAAAAAAGGTGCCCTATATTTATTTCGAAGAAAACCAATATTTTTCAGAAAAATCAGATTGTTTGCATCCGAGAAAAGCAAGAAATCCTGAGTTAAAAGAACATATGCTGCATGAAATTGTCGAGAATTCTTCTTGGTCAAAAAAAAGGGGGTTACCTGGAAAGTTTTCCCGGAGTTTTGGAAATTGGTAATTTTAGAGATTTCGATGTGCTTTTTCCGAATTTCGACTTTGCCACCTCGTATCTCCGCCGCTCGCGCCGTCATATTGGAAAAATGGAGCCTAATAACAGTTTTTTACAATATCTCCTTTCCGACGCATTTTACGACAAAAACATTTATATACAAAATTAAAGTACAAAAATTTCCTACAATTTATGTATTAACAATTTTTTTTGCAAAATCAATAGTTTTGGCGTACGAGCGCCGCAAAGTATTATTCATCTACACCACCACGTTTTTTTCGTATATTTCTCCAAAATATTTTACTATTGTCGCAGGTATTAAAAAACAGGTATAAGGGTAATGCGTAGCCTTTATGTCGGGTCCCTCTCTCGACCTTTAACGAAACATCTGTCGGTAGAACTCGAGAAGTATTTAGTTTAGTCTGAATCATCAGTATACGTCTATCGTCTTATAGTGTTCTTTGTGTTTATAGAGCCATGGCTTCTGATAAAGTAAATTGTTTTATTTATAATAATCCATTACCAGAAAGAGAAACAATTGAATTGAAGGAAAAGGATTGGAGACTTTTCGTAAGTCAAGTGTTAAAAGAAAAGACAATAAAGTTGAACTTTTGGCGGGACTAAAATCGAAAGTGGTTCATGATGTATGTCGAAAACGATATAATAATGAAAAGTTAATCGCTGCATCATTGCGTAGAGGAAGCGCTGTCACGACACCTCAACCACTATTGCGATCCTCGCACCCAACATTCTCATTCAAAGACCATTGTTTTTTATGCGCTGATGAGATAACAGCAGAGTTTTTAGCAAAACAAAAACAGACGCGGTTGTGCAAGCGTAATGTTGTGTATAGTGTGCGGAAATTATCAATGAAAAATAGTATTTCAGAACTTGCTAAAGCTCGTAATGATGATTGGGGTCGAGCAATTGTTGAGCGTCTTGAGCATGTGAATGATTTGGTCGCAGGCGATGCACAGTACCACAATTCCTGCATGAAAAAATTATATCAAGCACCACCAGCTGAAGATATAATAAAAGGTCCATGTGCAAATGAGATCGATACTGCGATGCAGTTCATTTATTCTTATCTTGAGCAGAATTCCGATGAGTATCAGTTTTCTCTGGACGAATTGATAGCCAAAATTGAAGGTGATTACCGTCCGTACATGATAATAGTGAAAGCACAACTTATCAAAAAATACGGTGATGATATTTTAATTGCCGTCACTGTCAATAAGGCTCCGGTGGTTTGTTTCCGAAATACAGGGTTTAAGCTATTAACGGAAGCCTGGTACAATCAAAAAAGTAATGACAATACAGAAGAACGTCGGCGTATTGTAAAAACAGCAGCAGAGGATATTCGCTCTACGGTCTATGAGACAAAACATTATCCTCCATCAGATAATTTTTTTCAAGACTCTGAGTCAGATATACCTGAAACTTTACGCGTTTTCCTAGATGGAGTGATTTTAAGAAACAAACGAGCGTCTTTTGAAAAATGGAAGAAAAAAAGCATTGCTCTCGCCCATTCTATAATGGCAGCAGCAAGGCCGAAATCTTTTATATCATCATTACAGATCGGACTAGCTGCATTTTTATTTCATAAGATTTATGAACGATTAATAGATGTATTATCATCTCTTGGATTTTTTTCAATTTATTTTTAACAACGCTGATTTCAATACGCAGACATTAGATGGTAATAACACTTTCCATGCCATGGGCGGTATCCATTGTGTAACACCTACAATTGCTATCGCTCCTGATCAAATTATTCCACGATTTAAGCAAATGCCGTTTGCAACAGTCGTTGGTAGTTTAGGTACCATTGCGTTAAAAACATTTGTGAAAAAAAAAAGATACGGGCTTAAAAACAACAAAGATTCAAAACCTTGGTAGCATTCGTGCGGTTTCGGAAGTAGTTATGCCATCCGTTTCAGATTTATTGTGGCTATATCCATCGCAGATGATGCGGATGAAATTTCGGTCTGCGACGTCTCGATTGGTGCCCAAGACGAACTCGCAACGCCTGGTCCGTCAGGAACAGCAAAGCGAAGGAGATTGCGCTAAATTTCGAAAGTGTACATCACATGTGGATTAGGCCTACAGGGGACACCACGAAAAAAAAACGCGCCGCTTACTCTACCTCAAGGTGGTGTGGAAATGAGTTTTTTTTCCAAAACGCATATTGAAATGTACTTTGCGGCGCTCGTACGCCAAAAACTATTGATTTTACAAAAAAAATTGTAAACACATAAATTGTACGAAATTTTCTCTAGTTTAATTTTGTATATAAATATTTTTGTCGTAAAATGCGTCGGAAGGGAGATATTGTAAAAAAACTGTTATTAGGCGCCATTTTTCCAATATGGCGGCGCAAGCGGCGGAGATACGAGGTGGCAACATCAAAATTCTAAAAGAGCACATCAAAATCTATGAAATTACCAATTTTCAAAACTCCCGGAAAACTTTCCAGGTAAAACTACCAAATGACTGGAGTACTAACAGTTAACAAAGCTCGCAGTTTAAATATGGACAACAAAATCAGCTTCTTTCCCCTCTCCCGAAATTATACCTCACATTGTTAAGAAAGTATTAAATGTAAACTCGGAGAGAATGCCAGAGATTGACGCTAATGAAATAAAAAGCACACTAAATGATATGAAAAATCAAAAAGCAAAAAGAAAGATAATATAACAATGGAACTGCATTCAGAGGGAGGAAAGGAGGTCATCAACGCACCAAAAATATTATTTAATAAATGTCTATTAAATGGAAAAATTGCTACCGAATCGAAAGATGTTATAACAATTTTACTCATGCCTACTTTTCAAAATTTTTAATCGTTATACTTCTAGAAGTAAACTTGACTGTTCCTTACCTTGCCGACTTTTTCCGATTCTCCATTATGCTGGATTCGATGCTAAAACTTTTTTTATAAGGAACATGTCCCCCTTCGCCCCTTAATCGCAGTCCGTTAAGTCTACGAGAAGGGGTGGGGGATGACGGCACTGGTATCTTGGATTCCGATGGTTTTGATTGGTGGTGGTGATGGTTAACAGAGTGGATATCAGCAGGAAACATTTTTCCACTCATGTTTTGTGGGTGCTAAGAGCCTCCTGGAAGTAAACATTTTTCATATGTAGTTATAGTTAAAAGTTAATAGATAAAGCGTATATGAAGAGAGCAAAACATTTTGATTTAAAAGATCTTTCGCATGTGACACTAATATAAAAGAAAACTGAGATTCGAAGACTTTTCGCAAAACTTTAGTTTTGTTTAGTTTGCTAGGTTTCTGGGAAAAAAAATTAGAAAAAAGCTATTCCAGTGAAAAAAGGCATTGGGTGATCAATTAATAATAAGTTGGGTAAACATTTTATTTTTATTCCTGCAGATTCATTCATTTATTAATTCATTCGTCAGGTTTAATGTATATTCGTGCTACTTTGAATAAGAAAGTGGCTTGGGTATGTAAAAACTGTCATCATTAAACGTTGCAGCTTAGATTCAAAATGATGACATCAAATAAGAAATTTTTTCTTTCCAGATTGACATACGTAAAGCGGTAATTAAGTTTTACTTAACTCAAATTTCTAATTTAATTTTCATGCATAACTTTTTTTTTGGAAATGATGTGTGAAACAGGATTATCATAAAATTATTTTAAGCTAATAATATTGTTTTAAAACATTATTTTTGATGGGTTGTTTTTTAAAATGTAACTATTAAAAATAATTTTATTGTGTTGGTCAAGTGAGTGTCAGATACGTATTATCTTAGGGTTCCAAAGCAGCTATTGGCATTGCGAAGTAGTAGATATCTGTTGGACTTCCATTGTCTTTATTTTTGCTGAATATCACGACGTTTCGGCTAGTAGTTATCTCTAGCCGTTTTCAAGTGAAACGAAATAAATCCCTTAACTACATGACTATTTATACTAAAAGTAAATGTAGTGGAGTGTGACTGAGATGGGTGCAGTTATACCTGCTATGGCAAAATCTCATTTTTATGCTGCATTTAGTTTTAGTTTACAATTATTAAGAAGTGGTTTCCACACTTCTCTTATATCTAAAGATGGTTTACTAAAACAACAGGTTCTGATGTATAACCGCGGCATCTTTGAATTTCCGTTTTCTCCAATGTTGTTCTCGGTGTAGTATTTTAGTTTCAGGCCATTTTATGTGGTGTCCATGAGTCCAGGCATGGTTGGCGGCACCAGATTTTTTTATTTCTTCTCGAGATGTGCATTTTTGGTGTTCTTTGATCCTTACGTCAATAGGTCTCTTTGTTTCGCCAATGTAGGAATTACCACATTCATATGGTATCTGATATACACAGTTCTTCATGTCCCTTTGAGTTGTTGGTTTGACCCTAGTGAGCCGACTTCTCAGAGAGTTATTTGAATTGAATACAGCGTTGATTTTATATCGTTTTCCTATCCTATTTTTTTTGAAATACCTTTAACATAGAGGATGTTTAATACTGGTTTTCGTTCTTCATTTGTTGTCGATATTGTCCTATTTCTGCGTTGTTCACGAAATTTATCCATTAGATATACTGGGTATCCGTTGGCTGTCAGATCATTTTTAATGTAATCTATCTCTTCCATCAAGTTCTCGTTGGAGTTGCAGAGAGTTAAGGCTCTATCTAAGAGATTTCTTTTAATTCCTTGTTTGGTGGTAATATTCTTTTCAATCAGCGTACTGTTGATGTTATAGTCTTTTTATCGCTTTTCTTGTCTGAATTAATATTGGTATTATTTCCTTCTCATCTGCGTCAGTTGTACTGAATTTTACTCGTAGCTATCTATATTCATCATATGCTTCTATCTCTAAATCTCCAAGTAGAAACTTATTGGTATCTGTTCCAATATTCAGGTATTTTGTATTGCTGGTATTAATTGCCAAGCCCCATTCTTCATATGTATATTTCAATTTACGGCACATTTCATTAATGCTTCTTTGATTTGTATTTTAAACAGATTCGAATATATTGTTTCAGCTAGTCACACGGTGAAATCCGTGTCTGATGAGTCGAATTGAAGATGAAACTAGCCTAATGTTGAGCTCCACTCAATATACCATCCACCGTGTAAGACGGCAAAGCGATGAGAAGGCATAACGCCACGACTCTAACAACTTTTAGATTGTTCGGGAGATCTCTCGCTGAGGGTAACCTCTAAACGAGATTTGGGTATAACCTTGACCGAAGCATTGACCTTTGAAATGGCTGGATATATATTAAGGTTTGGTTGATAATGGAAAGCTGCAAGACTTTCCATAATTGGCATATTGTCAAATGCTTTAGCAAGGTCGGTAATAATATGTACGTCTTCAAGTTTACAACAGCACTATTTTCACTTATTTGTTTCATAGAAACCACGTTATCCATACGTGATCGACTTCCTCTGAATTCACTTTGTTCTTCCTCTTTAGCTTATTTTCTTTCTATTAGACCTTTTTAATAGATTCAGGAAATGTACTCAACTGTCCATTGTTTGGGTATTTGTTGGCCATTGAGATATGTATTAAAAAATAATCTCATTAGTACTGTTGTTAAGCTATTAGTGCAATTTTTTTAGTAACTCTGGGTCGACGCCTTCTGAACCACTTGATTTTAAGTTTTTAAGTTGTGATGACAAAGTAACTAGGAGTAAGAGATGAAAAACTAATTTCGAACTCTCAATATTTTATTACTGACCCACTGTCTAGTCCAGCACATTCATCAAAAGCTACAATCCTAAAATAGGGAAGTTTATTTTTCGTGAATGAGACGGCTAAATTTTTTATATGGGGTAGGTATCTTAAATTTTTATTTCAAATTCTCCTCATGTCTATTTTTGAGTTATTTTTATTGCAAAAGATAACAACTCATGATTGTGACATACGGACGGACGGATATGACAAAACTATAATAATAATCATCAAAAAGCGATGTATGAAAAATAAAAGACGGAGTATGTTTACATCCGAATTTTTACATTTAACTTTTAAGAAAAGCATATTAAAATTTAACATCGTTATGAAACAACCAACTTTCTGATATTCCGTACCACTTTTGAACAACAAAAATACATCCTGAGATCAATTTTAGTACTATTAACTGTTATAATTTGTCAGTAATTTCTTCGGTAAATAATAGATTTTCTGCATGATTAGTGATATAAAAATTATCGACAATTGAGGGCATTGTTACTGGTTACTATTGATAACGGTGCAAAAAATGACAATAAACCTGATTTCTCTTAAATAAAAGTTTGTTTGTAATATGAGACATGATCTAAAAAATGGATTAAAAAATTGGCTTGGTGTAAAATATGTTTTGGAAAGTTTAAGATGAGCATTCACAAGGCATTCCTAGAGACAAATTCATACGCTCCACACTAGGGCATTACACATTTAACTTTTTTTAAATCAGTTTAGAGAGCTGTATCTGAAAGCGTGAGAAATATTCTTAGATGATTGTTCATTGGAGCGCAAACGTTTTTAAAAATGTTCATACAAGTAATTATATTCAATATTGCTTATCCTCGGAACCAGCTTTTCGAAATTCAAAATTGTGAAGTGAAAATGGTAGATCAAACAAAAAATTTTGATAAATGGAAAAAAATCGGTATTACAGTTTTATAGCCTTTAATCTTTGTTTGTTATGATAACTATGAATATTCGAGGTTCGAGTTATGAACGATCCTTCAGTTATTTATCTAAAAATGTATATGTGACCTCAAAGTGACTCTCAGTAATCATTAACATCTCTAAGTAATTTATATGGTTGAAAGTGGAATTTTCGGTAGTTCACAATTCTGTAATAAATTGCTATTATAAAAAATTACTCGACCTCTAAATGCTTGAAGGTCAAGTTCAAGGTCAAATGCTTGATCATTAGAAAAAGATTATTAGAAAATTTAAAGTAAAAAAAAATCATTCTTTTCCTAAAAAAAATAAATTATGAAAGGTATGATATGTTAGTATGTTTTATACAAATTAATGAAAGTTCCCAAAAAGCTTTTGAATTATATTTCAATAGGTAATGGATTTAAAGCGTTATCATTAGGATAACTTTTCATATCTGGAGATCGTTTTTATTTATGTTAGGTATCCAGAAAGAAGGCCTTTCCAGGCATATTTGCTCATTTTAACAAAAATCTAGTTGAACACGAATCTTTTGTTCAGCCGCGTCCCAAATCATAGGTCAAAGAAGACAGGAAGAGAACAGAAGCAAATTTTACGTAGCAGCAATAACTGTAGAAAAATAGAGTAAGAAGTTGGTGTAGAACAATTTGACGCTGAAAAAATTTTGAAAAAGTATAAATACCATCCATATAAATTTAAAATAATGCAAAATTACACGAAGATGATGAGCGCCAAGTAACATTTTGTCAATAGTATTTAAAATAAATCCGCACCAACGAATCTTTTGGCAGACTGTCACGTGATTTGACGAATGTTATTTTTCAACTGCGGGAAATTTTAATCGTCACAACACGAGGCATTGGTTTGCAGAAAATCGCCATTTAATTTTCGAAAGCCCACAGCAAGGCGCTTCGGGGTTGATGTCTCGTGTTTTATTTTAGGCCGACGCATAGTCTACAGGATGTATGAAAAATTATTCCAAAATTGCTTGAAAAATTCCATTTATCTTCAACAAGCCACAACTCTGGGCTTTAAGGCCATTTCTGGGCAATAACTTTCCTCAATGATGGATCTCCCGATATTTTCGTTTTGGATTATTTTTTGTGGGGTTTTATGCAAAATCAAGTGTATAAGGCACGAGATGAATCTATAGCGGAATTTCGTGACGCCATCGGTTTGGCCTTACAAACTCTTTCTAATAGACCTATGATTCTTTTAAATGTAATTAGAAGAATAACAAAACTGTGTCGCAATTGCATTCGAGAAAACAGGCGTAATTTTGAAAATCATATTTAAAAAACTCTTGTTATTTTTAGTTTCAGTGTTTCTTTTTGTTTTTGTTGCTTTAGTTTTATGAAATAATTTTGTTTTTGTTTCTTTGCAATCAAATTTCAATATTCAGCTTTTATAATAACAATGTTGTTTAACGTAAAAAATGTAACAATAATTAAGTGTTTACAATTGAAAATATAGAAAAACATTAAAATTAACTTTAAAAGTGTCTAATCTTTGGTATAATTATTATTGTCAAAATTTTGCATTTGTTTTTTATAAATTAGCAATGGTCTACTGTTACAAATAATGAAAATTTTTGAAATTATCGAATTCCGACCTTGTTTTTCAAAATAAAATAAACTCATTATATATTTTTGAAAAGCCTAAATTATACTTAATCAATATCTAAAATAATATACAGGGTGTTCTGTTTAAACAATCACAAGTTTGGTTAATATCTCAAAAACTAAAGTTTTTAGAAAAAAACTGACTGCGCCACTGAACTCTACGTAAAAATCTCTACAAAATAATTATTTATCTTTTTGATAAATTAACGCATAACGGAAATACGAAATATGCCTAAACAACAAAGATTTTCAAAATTACCCTGTATACTAAAAACTAAGAGAGTCACGACAAATTTGACATCGGAACCTTTCGTTTCGTTAAAAAGTAGGACACTAAAGTGAAAACTGCAACACTCTATCTTTGATAATACCCCCTAAAAGTGTCGAAAATGGGACACCTTATAAAGGGTGTTTTTTATAGAGGTATAAAACTTTAAGTTGGCAACACTTTTTTAACTGGCGGCCATTTTGTCAGCTGTCAAGTGATTTATGTTTAGTTTGGTTTGGCATTTCAACATGAATAGACTAACGCCTGAACAACGCTTCCAAATTGTGCAAATTTATTTTGAAAATCATGGTTCTGTTCGAAATGCGTATCGCGCACTACGTCCATTTTACGGTCAACATAATCGTCCATCAGAGTAATTAATTCGATTAACTATGGAACGTTTTCGCACCACGTTTACTCTAAATGATAATACGCATCCACAGAGACGTCGTACAGTGTGTACAGAAGAAGTCATTGCTGCTGTAGAGCGTAGCGTAGAGGAATACCCGAATCAGTCTATCCGCCATCGTGCACAGGAATTGGATATGTGTCCATTCACTTTATGGAATATTTTGCGGAAAGATCTTGGTTTGCGTGCTTACAAAATCCAACTCGTGCAAGAATTGAAGTCACACGATCACCTAGCAAGGCGTAGATTCGGTGAATGGGCCCAAAACAAGATTGCCGTTGATCCCGATTTTCATAAGCGAATTTTGTTTAGCGATGAAGCTCACTTTTGTTTGAATGGATACGTCAATAAACAAAACTGCCGTATTTGGAGTGATGATAATCCTCAAGTGTATGTTGAGACACCGTTACATCCAGAAAAACTGACTGTTTGTTGTGCTTTATGGGCTGGTGGAATCATTGGTCCATACTTCTTTAAAAACGATGCTGGTCAGAACGTTACAGTCAATGGTGACCGCTATAGAATCATGATTACTGACTTTTTTGTTCATCAATTGAACAACTGTGATGTGCAGGAGCTGGGGTTTCAACAAGATGGCGCAACATGTCATACAGCTCGTGCCACAATTGATTTATTGAAGGAAACGTTTGGTAACCGCATAGTTTTACGTTTCGGACCCGGGAATTGGCCTCCAAGATCGTGCGACTTAACGCCGCTAGACTATTTTCTGTGGGGATATGTGAAGTCGCTAGTCTACGCCGATAAGCCCGAAACGATTGATCACTTGGAGGACAACATTCGCCGCGTTATTGCCACAAATGCCATCGAAAATTGGACCTCCAGATTAGACTACGTCCGAGCCAGCCGTGGCGGTCATATGCCAGAAGTCATATTTAAATTATAATGCCAGAAGGTTATCTTTCGAATAAAGTAAATTTCATGTCAATTTAAAAAATTAATCTTTGTTTTATTCCATTTAAAAGTTCTATACCTCTATAAAAAACACCCTTTACATAAAAAGGTAAAGGAAATGACCAACAAATTTCAAAAAGCTTGACAAACACTCTTGAGACAAAAACAATGAAATAATTTTAGGATCTAAAGCCAAACTTATGAGATTGGAAGAGTATATTGAAGAACTTATCGGTGGTAACAGACTACAGTTACTACACCAGAAAGAAGTAGATGATGAAATCAACGAAATAGAATCATCAATCACTAACAGTGAAGTTATCTAAGGAATAAAACTCAAAATAATAAAAAAGCAACTGACCCTGACAATATTCATGTGGAGGTTATTAAAATAATAGCGGACCAGGATGATATAGAATTGAGATTTCTCACATTTCTTTCATCTATAGGAGTGACAAAATTCCGCCTGACTGGTTAAGATCGACGTTTTAGCCCCTAATGAAATGATGTAGATTACACTGTCATCTTAGCAAACAACGTAATTCATCTTGGACAGTATATTTCAATACAGCGTAAAAGATGGACTTCACATGAACAAATCGAAAACAAAACTACTTGTGTTTTCAAAAAAAAAAACATCAAAATGCTATAATACAAATAAAGGGAGAAACAAAATGATCTTAGCCTAGAACTTAGACTCCATATGTTTGGGTGCTATGTATTCTTGGTTCTGCTCTACGGTTACGAGAATTGGGCACTTGATCCAAATACTAAAAAAAAAATTGAGGCTTTTGTAATCTACTTGTACAGACGAATTGTGAGCATTCCATTAAACAAAACAAACGATCACCACAGTTAAAGAACGAAAAACCCATTATATAGGACATCGAGGATGGGGGAGGGATGTATCAACTACTTAGGCTTATCACAGAGGGAAAAATCATTCGGGAGAAGTCAGAATTCATGGTTAAAGGACTTAAGGAGATGGTATGGTTGCTCATCCATAGATCTTTTCAGAGCCGCACTTTCTAAAACGTCGTTAGTCATTTGAATTGCCAACCTTGACAAGGAGAGGGCAGTTTAAGAAGAAGATTTACATTTGTGTTCGTTTTGGACCTTATCATCTGCATTGTTCCGCTCTGCATTATCGACTACGAGAACTTAAGTGTTGATTTAATTTTTAGTTTTCTTTTGTAAATAAATCCGTACCCGATTCAGCAATTTAAACGAAATTCGTTTGGAAAAATGAAATATTGTTACACTTTAAGTATAAAAATAACAATGAGAGAGACATGTGTATGGTCACTGATACTTTCCGCGATAAACTAACTCTAAATACAAATAATCTTCTGGCATTTTCGTTAATCTTATATGTTAACTAGAATGCTAATTAAAAACAGGAAAACTGAATTACTATACACAAAAAAATATTTTTTTATATTTGATATCTTGGTTGTGTAAATTGAAATTACAATACCGTGTTTTGTTTTTTAGTTCCGTTGCCCTTTCACGGTAGTTTTTGATGACCTTGCAACAACTTCGGCATTCGAATGTTTAATATAAGAAATTTGGATAATTTTTATAATCAGCATTTTCGAATAAATTACCAATAATAAAATTACGTATCGTATTATTGAGCCACATATATAATTATTATATAATTTTTAGTAGATTATGTTCCTTACCATCATAATAATTATTGTGTAATTTGTACTATAACTTTTAACCAATATTTCTACACGTACACAACATTTAAATATGTTATAGGTTACTATGATAGTTTCACTAAAAACAATGCCACGCTGCCTCGATACGTCTTATCATTCTCCTACGCCATTTTAATCTTATCAGTTAAATTCACCTGTTAGCAGTATTTTGTATACAATTAGGTTGTCATTGTTGTCAATAAATTTTTTAATTATTAAAACCTGTGTAGTATATGCTTTATAGCTTCTTACAAGGACAGCGGGAGAAATATTTAAAAATCTAAGCTAGAAAATTATTTAGACAATTATTTAAGTTTTTATGGCAATTATTCGGAATAATGAAAACATCGCATTTCTCGCTGATTTTTGCATATCCCCTATTTTGGGATCGTATAATATGCATCTCAATTTTTTTTGGTGGTCGTACACAGTTTTCCAAAAAATATATTTTCACTTTAACACATGTTTTCCGACCTATAACTTTTAATTTCGGCACTTACACTAAAACAAAATTAGTCACGATGTTACAATTGATCCTAAAATTGCATTTGTTACTTATTACCCTAGTTCAGCGTTTCCCAAGTGGTGGTTCGAGAATCCCAAGGGGTTTACGAGCTTGGTAAAGGGGGTTTGGAAAATATATTGTAATGGAGGAATTTTAAACTAAACATCGCAACAGGCAACAACTTTTTCACGACGAGTCGTTAAATCGCTGGCGATGCGAGTACATTCTCGAATGAGCCTGCAACTTCTACTTCGGCAAACCAAGACGTTTCCCGAATGCGCATGAAAAAACGTGAGTAACGTCTGCCAACATAAAAACGCCGCAGTCGTATCGACAGACTAGAATCTAACTGAATCGTACGATGAGCTTAAGAACCTCGAATGATTTTAAAAAAATAAATGAGGTAGTAGTTAATGCGTAGTGTGTACATAAATATTAGTATTGTAGACCAGTTAGTCTTAGGCACAAACATCCCAATGAAGGTATTTTTCAAGTTCTATATTATTGTATTCATTTTGTATTAATTCTTTTTTACAGTTTAAGCTTTCACTTTAGTTTTAAAAATGATTGTCTGCAAATGTTTTGCGATTATATTTTAGTTTTTCTTTATTTCAATATGAAAAATAAATTTTAATAAGCCACTTTTCCTGTTTCATTTATTGTTGTTAGTGAGTACACAGGGGGTTCGCCAATTTATTCCAGTTTTTAAAAGAACACAATAAAAAAAAAGATTGAGAACCGCTGTATCGGCGACATCATAAAAAGATGCACCAGGTGGAAATGTTCTAAAATTTAGTCGACGTTAGCATTATTTCGCTAACTATTTAGCCAAATATTAATTTAGGAGTGGAATATACTATTTTTTAGTATTTAGGAAATGCAAGTTTCCTTAAAATAATATTAAGTATGAGCCAGGTTAGGTCCTATTTTGTAAATACTTAACATTAGGATATAGTATTGTACACAGCGTGACGAATTAGTTTTAAGGCGATATACTGTGTGTCGTATATATTCAGAATAAGTTAGTGTTTAAGTGTTATTATTCTTAATTGTAAAAGAGATTTGTATGATGCAAAATAATGCAAATGCATGCTAACGGCTGATGGGCTTGGTTAGTACTTGGATGGGTGACCGCTTGGGAAGTCGCTAAATGATCTCCGTTACCGATGGCAAACGCCACTAAATGCCAGTTTGCCATCAATTATCATTATGAAAAAAACATATTGTTTATAGGTTCGAAAATATGGAACTTTGTACTAGGAAAATACATTTTGCGGGGAAGCTTATGGTGATTTTGATGTAAAAGATAAGGAGCATCCAGGTCAGCCGAAAAAGCTTGAAGGTGCAGACTTGCAAGAATT
Organism: Diaprepes abbreviatus; assembly: GCA_034092305.1. Taxonomy (NCBI): domain Eukaryota; kingdom Metazoa; phylum Arthropoda; class Insecta; order Coleoptera; family Curculionidae; genus Diaprepes; species Diaprepes abbreviatus. The sequence continues at coordinate 16,301,790 of JASJET010000200.1, read as the reverse complement.
ATTGGATGAAGACAACTCAGACGTTAAAACAATCGACAGCAACATTCAATGTTTCCCAATTTACTATTTTCGAATGTCTAAACTCATTGAGCAAGATCCAGAAAGAAGAAAAATGGGTTCCGTATGAGCTGAAGGATAGAGACACTGAAAGGCGAAAAACCATTTGTAAAATTTTGCTTGCCAGACAAAAAAATAAGGGTTTTTACATCGAGTTGTGACAGGTGATGAAAAGTGGATCTATTTGACAATCCGAAGTGCAAAAAATTACGAGTAGATCTAAGCCAGCCTTCAACATCACGATCAGTTCGCAATATAAATGGAAAGATGGCTTTACTTTGGTAGGATGATACGGGACAGGCTGATTACAAACTGCTAAATCTGGTAAAACAATTACAAAAATGATTTTTACTTTTAGACAACACACATTTGAAGTCCCGGATTCTCTTAAGTATTTAGGTTTTAATTTAGATCCCTATCTGACATGGGAAACACAACTCGATTTTCTGGCAAATATTCTATCCTCAACCATTTTCCTCATAAGATCACCGTACCAAAGGATATCTTACTGACCACATATCATGCAAGACAACTTTTTAAATCACCATGTTTTTTTTTTAATTTATATATTTTTCTCATTAACTTGGCAATGCCCCAGCACTAATTTTATAATTTCTTAGATAATTTTGTTGAGAACTCAAATATGTAAAAGCATATAGGGTGTCCCATTTAAAAAACATATTTTTTGCTCTCCTACTTTTCCATATACAAGTAAAATAATGTTAGAATATAGACATATTAATCAACTACGATTTGTATATAAAATAATTTTTTCTTATTTTCAAAATAACGAAACTATTAGATTTTGTCATATTATTGGGTCACCCTGTATGTAAAATATTCTTCAGAGGTTTCAAAAGTCAAAATTCCTTGCATGATAAATATTAAACCTTAATATGCAATTTATAAACATTTTTAACAGTTCTTTAAGCAACAGCCAAAAATTTAAAATTAAATTTGATCTCCCATCAGTCAGAAAACAAATTATTTTTTCTTACCAACTTTTTCACAGCGAAAAATTGATTAGTTCCCAGTTTCTCGAACATAAAAAATTATATTTCGTATTTTTGAGTTTAAAACTGATATAATAAAAAAGTCGTAATAAAAGTAGTGCCTTACTTTTATGAAACGAAAAAACTCGTTTTAGTTTCTGATAGAGAAATTTGACATCCTATCGAATAGTTTAGCTGTATTTGAATTTGATGTGTCAGAAAGTCTTCAGGAAGGTTAATTATTATTTAAATTGCTCAAACCTGTGCTATTTGACATGTAACAAATTTTAAGCAATATATTTCAAACGAGGGACTTCTAATTTGATTTCGTATCTTGATTAATTTCGTAGAGGGACAAAATTTGAAAGTCGTATTTTTTTGTAAACTTATCTCAAAATTAGTAGTTCTGGAGATCAGCTCTTTTTTTTCTAGGTGAATTTATTATTAAAACTCCACATATATCCCTTGACGGATACTTGTTTTGCCAGAAATTCTGAGAAAGAGCTGAAAAATTTTAATTTTCCAATTTTTGTAGTCTCGTGTTATGTATATATATATATATATATATATATATATATATATATATATATATATATATATATATATATATATATATATATATATTTATATATGTATACTAGTAGGATATATCTTGAGCTATCGGTCCTGGTGAGGGTTTTCAAAAGCTACTCCAAGCTTTCGAAAATATTATGTACCATGTCCGAACATTGTAACCAGATAGATTTAATTTTAATAAAACTAAAATTTTATCGACAGAAACAAATTGTAACAAAATGACTTGTTAGGGAAAAGATAGAAATGTCTTTGGAAACTAAGTCAATTAACAAAAAAACTTTAGCTCAATATACTCTAACCTGCTCAACATAAATAATGATAATTCCAATTATGTTAACACAATAAACATTTCTTTTTAGTTTTGTAACATTGCACCTTCATATTATATTAAAAACATTGTTGTGAATTAGTAACTAATTACAACGATTTAATCTTCTATTTAACTAACTAGATGTAAACTGTGGCAAGATTAATCAATAGTTTATACTAAAAAATTTGCAATTTAATGTCAAGTAAACAAAAATTGACATTGACTGAATTTTTTTTAAAGAAAAGGCTTTAAAAATCTAAAAACCGCAGTTCGCATCCTGAAATTGATGTTAAATTTTGAATAATGTTTAACAGTAAATATTTAATATTAATTTTAAAGAAGAATGTCTATGTAAATAAGCTTATTATTATTATGATTTTATTGTAGCCCTAATGAAGAATATATATATATATATATATATATATATATATATATATATATATATTAATATCTCTGATCTCAGGGCATGCAAGTGGTAAGTAACTTTTAAGAAATTTCTTCGTATCTTCGCAATACTGGTAGACCATAAAATTATTCCAGATAGAAGTAATATGTACATATTTTTTTAACTTACCGCGTAATATTATTCGCTTCGATTTTATCCAGTTATCAATAATGACGCACCAAAAACAAAAATAAAATAATTAAATAAACAAACAAAACAAAATTAATAATCTAAGTGAGTGCGTTATTTTTGTTTATGTCTGTTGTAACCGGAACTATTAGACTTGAAACCATTTCTTGCAACTAATCGAGGTTTGCTACACTTTTGAGGTTGCAATTCTAGAAATAATCATTATTTTGGTTCCCCTCTAGTTAATTTCAAAAAAGAAAAGGGGGGAATTTAATAGTAACTCTCGCTCTTGGTCGAGTGTGACATAACTAGAGGGGAGTACCATGTAAGATAATTTTCTTTCATGTTGTCGTGTGGTACATTTTCTATTTTGATCTGATCGCAATATACTTACTGGTAAGAGGGACTAGGAAGAAAAGGTAACTGAAGCAAAAAAATTGATAAAACATGAATAGTAAATTTTTAGGGTTCCATACCAAAAATATATAAAAGGACCCCTTATAGTAAGAATTTGAAGTGCTTTTTTTCTTAGGAATTACATATGTTATCGACATAAAATTTGATTTAATTGTAAAACTTGCTTGTCCTTATCTAGTCTAGGAGTCCGCATCAAAAAATATTGTTTGCTCCTTTGAAGAAGAGGTACAAAATGGACATTATGAAAACTGACGCTACTGTCGTATTTCGACAGACCGTGTACCGCGAAATACGCTCTAATAATACCACTAAAATAGAATGTTTCGTCCTCGACGTCGACGGTAGGACTCGTCAGTGGGTCCGTCGACGCCTTACCCAGACACCCTTGACACCCCTGTGTCTACTTTCTATATACTTAATACTTGTATAAGTACTTATTTTAGATCGGAACATACCGGTGAGATGTACCCATATGTCCGTTTCTACGACATCTCCCCCCTAAGGCAGCCGCTCTCGAATATTGAGATTCCACAATCCCGATATAGAAAGCGGGTGACTGAAAGTAACTGTAGGAACGGTAATCCCGAGTGGCCTCAGATTCGGGCGCTGCTTTAGCTGCCTGACGGTGCGAGCAACCCTATGCTGTGCACCGTCCTGTCACGGTCGCCATGTCGTATTTCGACAGACCGTGTACCGCGAAATAGGCTCTAATAATACCACTAAAATAGGATGTTTCGTACTCGACGTCGATGGTAGGACTCGTCAGTGGGTCCGTCGACGCCTTACCCAGACACCCTTGACACCCCTGTGTCTACTTTCTATATACTTAATACTTGTATAAGTACTTATTTTAGATCGGAACATACCGGTGAGATGTACCGATATGCCCGTTTCTACGACACTACATATATGTATATATATATATATATATATATATATATATATATATATATATATATATATATATATATATATATATAATATATATATACATATATGTTTCAGAAACAAAACAGCAAAATGTCAAGGAGGCAAAAATTTTGAAAATGCCTTGAATAAAGGGCGAAACGTCAATAGTTTTATGTATTTATTAAATATAGAACCTAAACCCAAGAAAAGACAAAATAAAAGAAAAATGATATAATCTATGGTTCAAGAAATAAGAAAATAAATATATATATATATATATATATATATATATATATATATATATATATATATATATATATATATATATATATATATATATATATATATATATATATACTTTTCGGGCTTTTGCTTTGTAAAACCTAAAACCAATACTGTTACGTTTTTCCTCCCTATATTTATTTCCTGGGTTCAAATAAAAAACAACGCTTTTCACTAATTACTTTCAAATCTTTAATAACTACTTGTTAACACTTTTACTGTTAAATCACAACTGAATCATCCTATTTATTTATATACACCTATAGAATATATTCCATTAAATATTTAGAGTTCCACTAGAAATACGACTAACAATGATGATTATAATATTTCTATAAGGACAAGTCCGAACTCAGACAGTTCTTTGTTACAATATTTTTATAAGGACGCCGCCGAATTCCCCTAGTCCTTCGTTGCAATACAAAGTAAAATAAGAGTTCCTGTAAAGTTTAATGGGAAGATTGTCATGGTGGAGAATGATCCGTCGTATCCGGTTTCCTTTCCTGTATTCACCAAAAATTTCGGCAAACAAATGGTTGTGTACCAATCAGAATAGGGATGTTGACTGTATTCAAATAAAATATAATTTTACCTCGAAACGGTAGTTTTCGTAGGAGAAATCCTAAAAACACAATATTTTTTTTTATTTTTAAGAATTTACTTTTTATTTAATAATCAAAATGTAACTAAATCACTCTCAAGTCACGTGACAACGAACACCAATTAAAGTGCACTTCACTTGTTCGTAAACATCATCGCTGTCAAGCCCATTAAATGATATTCTGTATAGTTCTCTATATAATTCAGCAACTAAAATAAAACAAGTATAAAACACTTTTACCCAATTTTGATTACTTTGTTTCTAACCTCAAAATTCTAATTTTCAACTTTGAAAACTTGCAAAATAATAACTTTTAATATAGGAAAAAACCAAATATTATCAAAACTTACATCAAGATGATCTTTATAAAAATACATATTAGATAGTGTAGGCACAAGTACCGGATTCCTGCGGGCTAGCTAAAGCCATATTTTCCTATTATTTACAGAACATGGAACATGAATCAATAATTTTTCAAGTGTTTTAATTGTAGTACTTATACACTGAGGCACCGTATAACATTTATAAAACTTAGAACTCATCTTTTATTACAAAAATTACACAAAAAAACCTTTCTATCACCTTATTACTTTACCAGTGTTTAGGAACATGTGACGTCATAGCGGCCACGTAACTTTTTTGGAGTGAAATTGAAACGAAATTTAAAATACACTTTCAAGTATTAGTTGTAAGTCTTTGTAATATTAAACATTTTGGGCTATATTACGTACTTGTGCATGGTTTTAAACACGTTTCCAAAAATAGTCAACATCTCTATTGACCGTTCTATGATTTTTTAAAGGCACAATTGCGACATAGCCAGTTTTTCCGAAAAAACATTTGACCATTTGCTTTGAAGGGCTTCGTGTACAAACAATTGATTGTATTGATTTTGGCTTGTCACGGAAGACCCATAAGGTCGATTGCTCTTTACTTTCGGGCTCATACGCATAGATCTAAGACTCGCTATATATTACAATCTTATAAATTATTTTTGAAGCACCGCGATCGTATATTTTGAACATTTCCTTGCACCAATCGACACGACACTTTTCCGGACCAAATGTCAAATTATGCGGGAACCAAGCGAACATAGCTTCTTCACGACCAAATATACGCTACTGTTATCAATGCACGGGGTGCCTCAATCTCACCGTATGTCACATGATGCTCTTGCATTATCAATTCAAGCACAGTATCGATACTGTCTTGTACTACAAGCAATTTTAGACGACCTTCACACCACTTGTCTATGAGCGAATGACAGCCACGATTGAATTTACTAAACCAGCGCTTTACAGAAGTTTTTGTAGATGCATTATTGCCATATAAGGAATTAAGTTTATCGATGCACATTTTTTGATATAAATTACGTTGAAAGTCGAAAACTAATCGTAAAAAAATGCTCACGATTCAATTTTATATTGTGACCCAATTTTGATGTTTCTATTAACAACACAAATATTCTGCGTACTTATACGGTCTAAAATGTGAGATTTTACAATGGATATGATAGATCACACCTAGCTACGCTAATATTGCCTGTAAGCGAAAATAGCTACCCTCGTATCAGAAGTCTAAAATGGTAATTCCTTTATTCGCAGATATCCTAGAATTTGATACCTATAAAAATAAAGGATTAGAGAATGTAAGACAAAGGTACCTTAATCTTTGTTTTATTAGTAATAAGGCATAACTAAGTCTCACTATCTTGAAAGCGATAAGGGGAACAAATGTTAAAAAATATGCTTTTGCTGCTTGTGTACATATTATTCTCTTTTCTACGTATTATATTTAATGTTATCATGGACTCCATTCATTTCCAAAAAATTACCCCGTTTTTATTATATTGGTAAGCAAAGAAAGTAATGAAATAGAGTACCATTTCGAAACCGGGTTTCACAATAATTACTGGGTACCGCGTATCGGTACTAAATGTAAAAATGGTTGTCTAAGGATCGGCAGTGAATAGCATACATAGATTCTTTTTATATAATGATAATATCGTGGTTAGTATTAAAAACATAAAATTTATTGAAAGAAAACTTTAAATTAATATAAGTTGCTTAGTGTAGATGGAGACTCTGGAAATATGAAACCTAATCGTAATCCGAATAAGCTCCGGCAATAGAGTTGATTTCACCTTACTCTATAGCCCATTTAGTTACGAAAATAAATCTTAAAATCGAAAGTCGATAACTCTTTTCATACAAAAGCACAGAAAATGTCAAATAAGATTTTGGTGAAATGTCCTTTAGTTTCCACAAGAAACCGGACAAACGAATAGATCTATTCCCGAATTGCTACAAATCTTTGGAACGCTCGAAAAAGTTTACTGTATCTCGGCGCCATCATTTTAACCCCCCAGCTTTTGAGTCCCAACAATTTAAAATACATCGCATTCGAAACAACTACATTATTTAATTTTTTTAAATCCGAAAAAAGGTCCCTTTTTTGTTCTACAATTTATCTTGTAAAACTTAGTGATCCTTTTTTAGGGACTATTAGGCTTGATTCTCACTGTAGTGCCGCTCTTGTAAGATCTTGGTTTGCTCTCGGTTCGATAATTTTTTTTTAAATGGAAAAAGATTTTACGATGTCGAAATCTCCGCGAAACCGATAGTGTGAATCAGGGGCGGATCCAGCCTCTCACTTTGGGGGCGGTGATGTCAGAAAAGTATAGTATGACAAGTGAAAGCAAATTGTCTACGGGGAAGGGGATGGAGACACCAGCAACATTTCCATTTCTAGTGTAAAAGGCAGGGTCAGGTCTATTTTTTTGAATTTGAAGCTCTTGGAAAAAGGGGGGGGGGCGATCACAAGAAAAAACAAGTAGCCGATTGGGAGGAGAATGCGAGCAGCATACACATTCCTAGTATAAGAGGCAGAATCGGTTCTATTTTCCTGAACTCGAAGCTCTTGGGAGGGGGCGGCTATCGCAAGAAAAACGAGTTGTCAAAGGGGGGGGGAGTGCCAGCAGCATACACATCCCTAATATAAAAGGCAGAATCGATTCTATTTTCCTGAACTCAAAGCTCTTGGGAAGGGGAGGGGCGATCGCAAGCCTACCCTATTCAGGAACTAGAGAGAGTAATAAAACTGTTACCGAAACTTCCAACGTACCTGCTCCAGTGCCACAGGTAACTGAGGTCTGCCCTAAATCTAATTATATCTAAATATTATAAGCTTTAATAAATTTACTGCAACAATAAAATTTCTGATAGTTCAATTTAATTTCTGTTAGTGAGCAAAGTACACCTTACAGTGTGTCCTTAGTGATTTATCTTGTTTGTGCTTGTTTTTATATATTATTCGAGATTAGTGAGATACCCAAAAGATATGGCTTCCCCATCTTTATTTATTCCCAAATCGTTAAACCAGAGCTTTTGTTTCTCAACGAAAAACTTATTACAAAGAATGTTTATGATGCCTTAAGAAATCAATATCTAGATAATAATGTTAAAAGCTCTATTTCGATGTGTCCCAACATGACAGGAGTTAGAAAATCTACTATGTACCGAATACTGAAGGAGAAAAAAACAAATGGAATTGTTAATACTCCCAAGCCACATTCGATCACAGGTAGACGAAAAACCTCGTTAGAAGAAGAGATGTAAACTGAAACGAAAGGAGTTGTACATACATTTTATAATGAGAAGCAGATCCCAACCGTCGACAAAATTCTAACTAAAATCAATGAAGATCGGGATTTACCTGAAATTAAAAGAACTGAGCTCTGGAAATTGTCCAGAGAACTTAATTTTTGCTGGAAAAACCAGATAGCAAATCTGTTCTTATAGATCGTCCAGAAAATGTCCGTTGGAGAAGAAAATATCTCTCTCAAGTAGAAGGTAGAGTTGCTAGAAATAACACAACTTACAAAATTAGTAAATTAACTGAACTTTTGAATAAAGTTACTGCAGAAAATTTGGAAAAATCCATATAATAAAAGAATAAAAGAAAATGTGGAAACTCGATCTCATGATCGGTGAGATAGAGGAACCAATTATAATTAATTTGAGCGAAGATAGCTTTACTGACTTTTATTACGAATAGATACGTATTGTTTACCAGCGTAAACACAATTTATTATTTAAATTTTCTGTAACATATAAAAATTAATTTCATTTGAATCCCTTTTTAGTGTTTAATTGTAATTCTCCAGATGGTTTAAGAAATAAATAAACTGAAACGTCAAATGTCCTAAAAATGTTTTTAATTAATAATAAAATGACCGATAGTCCCAAAAAATTTTAATATTATATGGACGAATTTATTTTTTTATATATGTTTAACTTCTTGTATTTTTGACAATGGGTATTTTGTAAGTATTTAAATTACAACTTAGAATTTTTTAAGAGCTGCTACGTTTTATTTTGAGTGTACCTAAAACGATTTTTATGTCAAAATTAAAAATAATAAAAATACAGTTGTGATTTGTGTTAAATATTTCACAATTGTCTATATGTGAATTATTAAGAAATCATAAGAAATAAAATATTATTATAAAAATTTGTTATTTTAAGTTTATTACCGAAATAATATTCTATGCCATAAATACTTAGTGATAAAATAAACCTTCTTCCGTCGCCTATGACAAGGATTAAAATCCTTTTTAACACTTCACACATCCAAATATCTATTGTTATATAACCCAAATAGTCCATTATTATAGACCGGTATTTTTAATTATAAAATTTCTAACCCATTCCTATGAATAATATATGTCTAACAGATTTTGCCAAAGACACCGGACTAAAGAACACAGGTAGTTTGCGAAGAAAAAAAAAGGGTAAAAAATGATTTATTACTCTCTCTAGTTCTTGAATAAACTATAGTATAACAGACAAAATCGGGTCTATTTTCCTGACCTCAAGTTCTTGGGGGGGGGGGGGCGATCTCCCCCACCGCCCTTACCGCTCCCCTCTTGGATCCGCGCCTGGTGTGAATAGGTTCATTGTTTCTCTTGTAAGAATATTTTACGGGACCGAGAGCGTATCCAGAGCGGCAGTATAGTGGGAATCAAGCCTTATTGCAAAAAGAAACGTTTTTCCACCCATAAAAAATGATGACCTTAGCGGGATAAACAATTAAAATTGTGTAAAAAATCTTAAACTCTCAGAGTCCATCTTTTGCCAACTTATTTGTATCACTAATTGCGTATTATCCATAGGTTAGTCAACGATTTCAATATTTTTTTTAAAGTTGTTCATAACAAAAAACGCCATTTTTATAATGTTTTTTGCAAATATCTCGACAACCATAGAACGGACTTTCACACACAACAAAGTATTTGAATGTCTTTTTTATTACCAATAACTTCGTAATATTATATTTTTACCTAGAAACATGGTTATGAATTAAATGAAGGAGACCGACATTCCTCTGTTAATTGTTAATAAAACTTGCCAAACAAAAATCCAGGCACTAAAAATGGAAATCGCTTTGTCTTTCCAGGAAAAATGATATCTAAAAAGAAAATTTCCATTTACATTTTATGTTTTTTCAAAATCTAATATTTCAGGTCAATTATTAAATTATTCTATTACAAATAACATAATGTACTGCACACTATAAAGAACTAAATTTAAAATAATAAAAATACCTTCACCATTCTGTCAAGTAAAGAACATAAACAAGTTAAAATTTTAAAACTTTTTTTATACAGCAGAATGTTTTTTGGCTATCGAATTGTTTAATACATAATGGAAATAATATACAGCGTGTTCACGGATGGGGTATCGCACACAAGTAAATTTCAATATTTTTTATTTTTCGAGGAAAAGTCATTCTTGATAAAAAGTTTTGCTTGGCTTCGGATTTCAAAAACAGGGATCTAAGTCATGATTACGTATACTGGATACTCTATATATTCAAAAATTTATAAATAAACTGTTAGCCATAGATCCAGAGGGTGATCGTCACCCCCTCTCCCCCCACCAAGAACCTCAAATTCAGAAAATTAGGTTCGGTTGTTGCATTAGGAATATGAATGTCGCTAGCACCTCCCTCCACCCCCCGGCGGCAACTAGTTTTCTCTTGCCATACTGTGAAGATCAAGGTCAAAGTCACTGTCAGGGTCATTTTTAGAATCTCAAGAACTGCATCCTAGAGCGCTGCACTCTGAAAGAATATGAATAGAGGTTTCGTGTTCCTCCTCACAGAATTTACACTCTTTTCTTTTTACCAGTCCGAGTTCCTTATGCATTCTTTGAATCACTTCTGGTCGTAGTTCCCAAGAAGTATCTTGCTTGCCTCAATCCTTGGAGCTCCGTCCAATAATTGGATCTCCTGCTTTCTTCTTTTCTCTTAAGTTCTTCCAGCATTACGCTGTTACTGATTCCACAGAAAGGCTCTGGCCCCAGAAATGGTGTCTCAGCCCCTTTCCTCGCGAACTTGCCTACTATTTCATTCCCCTCTATCCCGGTGTGTCTCGGTACTCACATGAGGGTGACTATTATTCTTACTCAAATCATTTAATTCCTCTAGGCATTCCCAGATCATCTTGGAGCTGATAACTTGAGAGCTCAGCACCCTGATGGTTGCTTGACTATCCGACATGATGATAATCTCTTGGCCGTGATAGTTCTTGTCCTTGTTGAATTGAATACATGTCCTAATGGCATGTATTTCTCCCTGGGAAATGCTTGGTGACTTACCCAAGCTTTCGTAGTGTCTGGTGCCGGGTCTATACACTCCTACTCCAGTTCCCTCCGTTGTTTTGGAGTCATGTGTATACCATATAATAGATTTCTTGCTGAGTTTTTCAATGGTGTTTCTGTCCCATTCGCTCTTGCGACTCAACTTTGTGAGTGTGAAGTTTTTCACAAAGTTGAATTTCTTTTTCATTTCATCTTGGGGTATGTCCTAGATATGTTGATTTCTGGATAAGAGATTGGGCCTTTGTTTTATGACCTCATCTCTCATCATCCTATAAATTGTCTTCTTCGCCATATTATTTAGAAGTATATGTAGAGGTGTGAGGTTTAGGATTACTTCCATGGAGGCCATTGGCAGGTTTCTATTACACCGGTTATACATACACAGGCCAGTCTTTGAACTTTCGAGACGTTAACTCTTGTATTAGCCAGATTGGTTCTGTTGCTTCAGATCACTGCCCTATATGTGATGATTGGTCTCACTATTGGAGTGTACATCCACTATAGGATTTTTTGGGTTTGTTCCCAATCGTTTCCCGTGAAGTTTCTACAGACTATCAAGGCTTTTGTAGGCTTATTGATTACTTCTTTTTCGTGATTGTTCCAGAGGAGTTTGTTATCCAGGGTCAGTCCCAGATGTTTAACCTCTGACTTCAACTCAGATTGAGGTTTCTTTTCCTTGTGAAGGCTACTAGGGTGGTTTTGGTGGGATTGATGTTTAGTCTCATCACCTGACACCATTCCCTAGTGAAGTTTCTATAGACCATCAAGGCTTTTGTAGCCTTATTGATTACTTCTTTTTCGTGATTGTTCCAGAGGAGTTTGTTATCTAGGGTTAGTCCAAGATGTTTAACCTCTAAATTCAACTCAGATTAAGGTTTCTTTTCCATGTGAAGGCTACTAGGGTGATTTTGGTGGGATTGATGTTTAGTCTCATCACCTGACACCATTCCCTAGTGTATTTAAGCTCCCTTTGAACTAAGTCACAGAGGGTATTGTCGAATTTGCCTCTTACGATCACGACCGCGTCATCAGCATAGCCCTAACAAGATATGCCGAGATCAGTTAATCACAGAGGAGTCGGTCTACAATTAAGTTCCACATAAGTGGAGAGGCTACTTCCTCCTGAGGGCATTTTCTGGTGGTACAAAGGGCGATAGTGTCGTGTCCTATCTCTATCTCTGGTATTCTAGTGGGGAAAAGTCGTAATTATGTAAAGGCAATGAATAAAAATGGTGAAAGATTTCTATATTTAAAGCTTATTTTTCCAAAATGAAGTTACCAAAGGTTATCTTTATCGGAGTACACATACTTCTGTTAATCAAAGACTAAAATTTCGATCAAAAGCTAAATGACAAAGAGCTAGATGCATGCATATCATTAAAAGCTGTTATAGTTATATGTTTTTAGGTAATTATACAGCCAAAAATGGGGAACACTTAGTGAACAATTTGTTATATGCATATAAGAATAAGAGATGCAGAATGTCGTTAAAAGTTCTCCATTCCCATTTCTCTTTTTCCCTTCAAATCTTGGAGCCGTGAGTAATGAACAGGGAGAGAGATTCTACCAAGATGTAAAAAGGCTTGGAACGCAGCTATGTTAGGTGATTACTGCTGGCGTTTGAAGCGAGAAGATACTTCCCAACATAAAAAGAAAAGTGAAAAATTTTACATATTCTGTTCAAAATATTTGTTTTACCTTATATTTTGGGTTTTAATGTGTGTAAATATATTAATAAAAGTTTTTTTTGTCAGTTTTTCTTGGATAATTTTTAATAAAATTAAAATATATTTATTCTGGATAATTACTTTTTTGATTTTTTTACTAACAACCGTACGTAAAAGAGAGTGATTGTTAGATAAAAATACGTATAGATTCTTATTATTATAGCAGTACATAAGAAATATCAAGGGAGTATACGTGAATGTGGTTACATCTCCCCAAGAATTCTGACCGTTAAACTTGAAACAGAAAACCAAAAACTAAATATAATATCAATCTATGCCCCCGAAGACAATAAATCAAAGCAAGAAAGGGAATCATTCTACGACCAGCTCCAGGACACTATCCAGTCACTATCACAAGACCAATCACTAATAATTTTGGGAGACTTTAACGCCCGCATTGGAAACAATGCAATACCTGGGGTTAAACAAAGGTTTAACGAAGACATGTTAAACGATAATGGAGAGCTAATGATCAACCTCTGCACGCTTAATGAGCTGCGAATTAACAACACCTTTTTCGATCATAAAGACCAATATAAATTCACATTCACTAACACTAGAGGATTTAAGTCAATAATTGATTATATCGTCACTAATAGACACCTCCACCCAAGCCAAATCCTTGATGTCAGGACACTGAACTCTGCTGATGTGGGAAGCGATCACAGCTTACTACTCGGGAAAATCAATTTGAAACTTACACCAAAGAAAAACCAAGAACTACCTTTACAGCAGGAAAAGATCAATATAGAAGCACTATGGGACACATCGATAAGAAAACTGTACGAAACGAGACTCGAAGGAAAGATTGAGATTAATCAAATAAACGGACAAGATAGCATTAATACCAGCTGGGAAAAAGTACAGAAAAACATAAAAGAAGCCGCCAGCGAGGCCTTAGGAACAAGAATCCCACATAGAAGTGGAAAAGCCGCAAAAACATCTTGGTTTTGTCAGGAAATCAAAGACAAATGTAAGGAGAAAAGAAAAGCATATCTTAATTATAGGACACAAAGAACACCGGAATCATATGAAATATACCGAAGAATTAGAAACGAAACGACAACACGCGTAAGACAGATAAAAGATCAACACTGGGAAGCATTTTCTAAGCGAATGGAGAATGACTTCTATGGGCTTCAAAAACAAATCTGGCGACTAATTCGAACACAAAGAAAAGAAGTCAATGAGCTGGTAGAAACAAATCACATTACCAATGAAAAGTGGATAGACTACCTAAGCGAACTGTTCAGAGCAGATAACATCGAGACTGAACTTAGCACACCTGAAATAGTGATAAACGAAGACATTGAAATTGGAACCATGGAGGTTAGTGCGGCACTCCAGAAGCTGAAGAACAGGAAGAGCGCAGGACATGATGGCATCCCGAATGAACTACTCAAATATGGTGGCCAACGCCTTACACAAGAATTGACAAAACTGATTCAAAAAATTCTCCATCAACACAAAATACCGGACGAATGGCGCACTAGCACGACCATTCTTATGTTTAAAAAGGGAGACAAAAAAATACCATCGAATTACAGAGGAATAAATCTCTTAAATACCACCCTGAAACTTACCACAAAGATAATAACGGCTAAAATTAACAGCTTAACTACATTGGCAGAGGAACAACAAGGCTTCAGATCGGGAAGATCATGCACAGATGCAGTTTTTGTCATAAGACAAGTAACAGAAAAATCGATTGAATACAACAAACCGGCTTATATGTGCTTCATCGACCTGGTGAAGGCTTTCGACCGTGTGCAATTGAGAGATGTCGTACATCTCCTATACAATAGACAAATCCCTCGCAATATAATAAAAACTATTGAAAATATATACACAGCCAATCAAATCCGAGCCAAAATAAACGGAAATCTCACCAAACCAATACCTGTGGGATGTGGCATCCGACAAGGGGACTCTTTAAGTCCTCTTCTATTTAACATCATAATGGACGAGATAATAAAAGCAGTACGTGTGTTGAGAGGATATAGGATGGGAGATCGGGACGTTAATATCTTATGCTATGCTGATGATGCAGTTCTGCTGGCAGAAAACGAAGATGATCTGCAGCGACTGTTACACAGATTCAACTGCACAGCAAAATCATTCAATATGACCATATCAGCCTTAAAAACAAAATGCATGACAACGTCAAAAATACCATTGAGATGTAAATTGGAAGTTGATGGCAAAATTATACAACAGGAGATGAAGTTTAAATATTTAGGAATATCAATCTCGGGATTTGGTGATGTCGAGACTGAGGTGAGGGAACAAACACAAAAAGCGACAAGAATAGCGGGGTGTCTGAACGATACTATATGGCGAAATAAAAACATCGGAACAGAAACTAAATCCAGAATATATAAAGCAGTAATTAGGCCAATTATGACATATACCGCTGAAACTCGCCCCGATACATCAAAAACCAAACAGATTTTAGAAACAACTGAAATGAGGGTGCTGCGCAGGATAACAGGAAAAACACTGTACGATAGAGAAAGGAGTGAAAATGTAAGAGAGAGGTGCAAGGTGGAAAACATAAACGACTGGGTGCTGAGCAGGAAGGTGGAATGGAATGGGCACATTGACAGGATGGACGACCGAAGAATTGTGAGAGTCACACGTGATAAGTCACCAGCGGGACGTAGGAGTACAGGACGCCCCCGAAAGCGATGGAGCGACAACTTGAATGTATAGTAGACAGAGTGGTGAGGGAAAACAGGCGTTTCGTCTAAACCAAAGAAAGAAGAAGAAGAAGAAGATTCTTATTAAGCGATAAGAATAAATAAATAAACAGAAAATTTTAAAAAGGGTACCAAACTTTTTTTTCATCTGTAACGTAGTGTAAATTCACATAAAAATATAAAATACGAATAGAAAAAAAGACACTACGAAATATATACAGTAAAATTAGTTTCAATCCAATAGAAATCCGCATATAAATTTGCTTTTGCGAAAACGCCTTCAATTTTTTTCAGTGTAATAAAGTGGGTCGCGAAATTTTGCTTCAGCGGGAACAGCTTTTCTCACATCTGTAAGATGAAATACTCTGTGACGTCATAAGTATGTACCTACAATGTATTGAAGCGCAGACATCATATCAAAGTTCAAAAATAATATAAACATATTTTTAGAAGTTTTAGCATGTTCTTGGCCTATGAAACACTGAACTTTTTTTATAAAAATTCTAGTGCCGTCTCACTATTTCCGCTGCTCATCGACAATTTGATCATGTCGCAAAATAAGTTACAATTTATAATTAAATATAATCTTTATTGTTTTCATTGGCATAATAAAGGAACTATATGTAAGTTTACACCGGAAGTAACTAGTAGTTTACATACAGAGTGATCGAAATAGACATTAACAACCATAATATGGTTCAAATTGCTGTAAAGGATATTTATATGCCAAATTTCCATTAACAAAAGATGTAATTGTGCTATCTAATTTACCAAATTTTGCTATTAAGCTCTAAAACTAGTCATATATGTAAAACAAGATATAATAAGTCAATTGTGATATATCATTGGCTGAAGGCCAAATAAGTACTATTGACCGCTGTTTCCTAATAAATCGGGTCGAAATTCTCGAAAATTCAAGCATGTAGCAACTTTTCATTATGCTATACGTAAGTCCAACGTCACCATTTGCCAATAATAAAATGCAGAAGTGTCGAATCTTTCTTTGCAGGAAGGCGACCAACCAGGCTAGACTATCGGAACCATCAAGTCGCCAGTCCCGCTACCGATACCATTTAATCTCCGATTTACGTCAAAAAAACAACAACAAAATAATTAAGAACCGCATAAATCAAGCTACGACTTACGTAGTACCGGTTTTACTCATGGTTAGCTGTGCTGCTCTGGTTCTGGTTCCATCGTGGTACCCCTTCCACGTGTCGAGTTCTGCAAAGGTTTAGGTACTATTGGGAAAAAAAGTAATCATACCATGTATTTGCGTTTTTAAATTTTTAGAATAAATCTTACCTAATAAAATAAGTCTTGTTTGTTAAAGAAGGTTCTATCGCTGTTCATGTTAAATAAAAAAAAAATATTAGATCATAATGAAAATATTTTTTTTTATAATAGTTTAAATTGTAATCTATACTACTGTAGAATTTTTGAGACCTAAAAATGTGTACAGTATTATTGGAAATCAGAATCTTGGCACATTCCTTTGAATTATATTACCATTTGTCTATTAGATGAGGTTGAAAAACATTTAAAATTAGCTTTTGAAAACATACAGATTACCTTTTTTTGCAATAAAATGTTTAGCTTACTGAGTTTAATGATATATCCATTAAAAGAAATTATATAAAATCTAAGATTAACCTGCCTTAAAATTGAGTCGAAACTTTTGGCAACGTTGCATGAGCGCGCACTTCAGATCTTTAAATACATTCAATATAAAGCTTTATCTTATTGATATTACAAATTAATTATGTATTTTATATATATTTTTGCCATTTTTTCAACAAATTTTTATAATGTGTTTATTGTCCGACGCGTCTTTCATCCCAGAGACCAGTAAGGCTCCTTGAATTTAAATCTCGCACTCGCCGGTCAAGTTCATCCCACAGCAGGTCATTGGGGTTTAAATCGGGAGATTGAGACGACCATTTCAATATTTAAAGCATATCATCCCTTTGTTTTCACTCTAAATAATCAGTTCACTAGCAAGAAGTGTGTTTGGAGTAGTAATCTTGTTGGAAAATGAAATTACAACCGATCAATTCAGTGCCAGATGTGAGCGCGTGGTGTTGCAATATAATGTGGTGTTGCTCTTTTTTCATTATTTCTTCGATTTCACAAGTTTACCAACGCCTGCATAACTTAAGTACTCCCAAAATATCACTAAGCTACTATCATGTTTTACGGTAGGCAAAATACACTAGTGTTTGTACCTTCCATTGACTTCTCGGCGAACGTATTGTTGTCCATGACTTCCAAAAAGCTCAAACTTCGACTCGTAACTCCACAAAATGGATTTCCCCTTAACAATGGTCCAGTGAACATGCTCTCTATCAAAATTCAATTTCTTTTGCTTGTTTGCTTTTTTTCGAAGTCGGCGTTTGACTGTAGTCAAAAAAGTGGTGAATCAAAATTTTTAAAGATTTCGGTGCGAATATTTGGCGCGGATTTAAATCTATCGGCTTTGCTAATGGCACAAATTTTATCGTCGAGTCTCTGAGTTATTTTTCGTGGCCGATCGGACCTTTTTTTGTAATGTATTTACGCCAGTTCCTGATTGCGCTATATTGCTCCTTGAAATTCACCCAAAGAAAATTTCAATATTTCAGTGATGTCCCGGTATGAATGACCTTTTTTCGCAAAATAATGATCTGAGCTTATTTTTCCACAGATAATTCTTTTATTTTGTAGTTTTTCACTGCTCGGAATTGATTTTTTATCAATACATCGACCAAAACACTTGCTAAATTACCCGACATTCCAACTACAGTCAAGTTACTGGATTTTAGATTATACAAAAGTGGGAAATATTTAAATGTTACAACTTTTCAAATAATACCAAAAATTTTCGTCGAAATCATAAATGAAAAGGGTGGGCATTTTTAGGGAAATCGGTTAGACATTTTCATACCTTCGATGTTGGAATTCGATTTGATTTCTATAAAATACATTAATAATAATCCAAAAAATCTCTAAACTATGTTAAACACCATGAACTTATGTGAATAAAGTAAGTGGATTTCGTGAAATAATCAAGAAAACTCAAAAATTTATTTTTCCTCTAGGTGTATTCAACCGTATATATTTATCAAACTAATACTTGCCGAAAGTTAGTCTGAAGTTAATGTAACTATTTGTATGAACTAAATTTATACTACTAGATTTTATGCATTTTACATGAAAACCAAAAAATTTCCTCTTTAACATATTGGTAAATCAATACCTCGGTTATGAATATGAATATGCACATCTTGTGGAGTAAAATGTTCTTCTAATTTACGTAAGTAACGTAATTCACTATGTTCTGACGCCATTATTTACTTTTAAAACTTACAAATTTACCCGCATCTTTGTCATGGAACATTCGCATATTATGGGAAAACCTTTTAACATTTGGTAAACTTATTTATTATGAAAATGTAAAGTTACATTGTTCCAAATATAAATATAAACAGTAAAAACACAACGCTGCCAAACCACACACTAGTTTCAACCAGCTGATTTAAATGAGTCGAATGAAGTTCCGTATTTTACTATTATTTTTTTTTATTATTTTCTATTTCAGTGATAAATGCCTTGCAAACTATTTATTTTTAAATTATATTATTTTTTATTAGTATTTAATTTGTCAAGAGTGGGCACTACACTCTGTTGAGATAAGAAAGGATGTTTTGAAGTTCTTGGTCATTTTCATTCCAGATAATGAAGGTGTTATCTACGTATCTAAGCCATAATTGATACTACAGATTAAATGTTGATACTTCAACAACTAGTTGGAAAACTTTAACAAAACATCAGAAATACTGTTCCGTAAAACATGAAAAGTAAAATTTGATATATTGCAAGTATGTTCTTCAAGAAACTCAGAAGAGATACTTCAAGTCTGATACCATAGATTGACTCTTGACACTACAACAGATCAATTGTTGATCTTCGCTATATTTTATTGGTTTTTGAATTTTACCAATATATCTATAAATATTAAAAATGTTGAAGTATATTAATAATGTCGATTTTGTCGCAAAATTTGTGCATTTGCTTTCAGAACAAAATGAATTATCTCAATAATCAAATTATCAGTCATTGTTAGCTAAGACTTTTTCCTATCTTTCTGTACATGAATAGATTTCGCGTCAAAAGAACTATTCGTTTTTTAATGCCAGCCATTCATCAAGTCAAATTTTTTTTTCTCCGTAAGAATGTATGTGGATTATTGTCTTCTTGTAGTCATAATCAAGACCAAACCAGCGTTCAGCAATCGTTATAAACACGTTTTATTCTGGTTGCGTTTAGATTTCGGGTAAAATTCAAAATGTCCGGGATAATATAGCAAGTTGAATATTTAACCACACCCACAGCTGAGGATGTTCCCGCCTTATATGTATTATCAGTAACAGGGAGGACAAATTATTGACCATCTTTTTTTTTGATTATCGAAGTCGTATCTTCCAATACTTTCAATTTATATTTTAAAATTTCATGATGGTAAGTAGATGTAATTTAGTAATTTTACGTCAAATTTGGTATTTGGAATTTATCGTATTCTAACCCCAAATCACTAAATATTAGAAATAATATAAATATAGGAATTTTTGAATATTGAAAATATATTTGTTATATCAATATTGTAGTGGATAATATTTTATGTTGGAAGTACTTAAAGGATCGCAAATGGCTCTTTCAGATATCTAGACATTAACTAAAATCAGGTGAATCATTCAATATCTTAAGTCGATTGTTAAATTTTTGTTAACTGCTTACATTTGCTTGATTCAAAGCTCCTCGTTTTGGAGTTATATAATAATAGTCTTCACAGATCATAACAAAGGTGTTTTTAAGAAGTAATGATAGTTAATAAGTCTGGTATATTAAAGTTTCCTTTTGAATGTTTGTTTCAAGGGTAACTTACTAATTTATTTTGCACATCAATCATTACTTTTCTCACCAACCATACCTTCATGGTCCGTGGTCGTATTGCATTAGCCCACGGTCGGCTTAACGAAAGTTAAAACATTGTGAGTCACTGCAACTAACCAGTTCCAATTGAAACTAAAGGCCAGTAATTATTCTCCTGCTGGTTTTATTTAATTTCTTTATTTTTGTGCAACACAAGTGATGTTCGAATACAAGTTCTTCAATTTTTGAGAGAAAATTTTAGCTGTAAGTATAAATGTTTCATTTCAGTTACGTGAACTTTGTTAAGTTGTTAAAACTATTATTTATTTCACCTTGAGTAATTGCGGACTATTAAGAGTGTATTGTTAACTTACGGATTAAACATTCAGATATAACAAAATTTAAAATTTATATTTGGTTAAGTAACGGTAGGTTTTTGGATTTTTACGAGCATGCGAGACTTTATGACACCGAAGTAATCAGACTATATCTTAAATGAGATCTTGTTTTGATTACAAGTGTATATTAAACCTTTGTTGTTAAGTTCGAAAACAAGTCATAAATGCGAAGGTTTCCTAATTTTTTTTTGCAATTTCGCTTTAAATTTTCGGGTTAATTGACGCAAAAATTGAAATTTTTATTGAAAACCATATTGAAACGTCAGAGATTAAATTTGAAACAGTTCTTGCATCTCATAGATTCCTGAACGCAACTGAACCATAATAATTTGCGTTAAAAATATTTATTAAGAGCAATTATCCCAAAATTTTTCAGATGTTTAGCAAATACTTCGAGAGTGATGCGACTGAATAAAAAATGTTATATAACCTAATTAATTGCAGATCTCTCCTACGGTACCCCCCCCATCAATGAGCCAAACAAGAAAATAATATATTATCTCCACTTTTCTAACAGGACAGATATATTTTTTTTCCAATTTCGCCCCATATTTATATGACAGGCTGACGAATAGATGGACGGATCGATGAATATGACGATGTACTGCCTTCTGTAATATCAAGTCAGAACCATAAAGAACTAAAACAATTATAACATATCAAAACCTATAGATGCATTATCCTTCCAGCTAAATGCATACGGTAGGAAGAAAAAATTAAAGATAGTTTCCATCATGGCAAGCGTTATTATTCCATGAAAATTACACTTTTGTCGGAAAAACAATGTAACTTGCGCTCTTATTATTGGAAAATTTCGGCATCCTAAATAACATATCTCGATGTGTTTTTTGGTTTTTAAGTTTATCTCGAAAACTAAAGGTTGTATGGAAAAAAGTTTGAAAGAAAAGTTATAGATAATTGAATTACCTATTGATATAGTTAGCGGTGGCGCCACTAGTTATCGACATTTCTTTTGCAAAAAAATTACTTTTTTTTGTTTAAAATAAAACAATATATATATATATATATATATATATATATATATATATATATATATATATATATACCTTGATCTGAGAGATCTAATTAAGATATAGCAACCATTCTTACGAAAAATTGTTAAAAACGATGTATATTTTTAAGACCTATTTTTAAAAAAAAATATTTTTAATTCTGGGTCGAGAAATTTTGAAAAAATCAATTTTTGGACCACAAAAAATACAGTAACTTTTTCCCTGGTGAAATTATTATTTTTTAATATTTTCATTAAATTTAGAATCATCATTTTCGATCCCTGAAACTAAATTTTATCGTACGATGAAAAACAATTTTTTTTAATTCGAAACGTCGCGATTAACGATTATTATGGGATGAAACTTAGAAAAGATATTGTTGAATACTTGTACTTTACCTGGGACATCTTTTGTTATATGAGAGATACCCCTCTAAGACCTGTGGACCATTGAAAGGCGGCCAGAATCTATCCGATTAAAATATCCGGGCTTACGGGTACAGGTAGTGAGCTTGTTGCCACTCTGCAGGTGCAGAGGCTGCATGCACTTACCGCTTTGCCCTGCAACAGCGTCATTTTGGAACAAATATGGTTTTCATAATATTCAGATTATATTGGATAATAATAAGTCGTTTATTATTGTATTAATCATCAATTATTTTATGAAAATCAATGTTTTTACAAAAAATTACATGTATACAAAAAATATAATAGAGATACATTAATCACAGCCCCTTTTTCAATCATTTCGTCCTTATTGTCGCTCATTTCAGCATTGCTTCGATCATTTACATCTTTATCATCAACACCACTGTCATTTCCATCATTATCATAGTCAGTATTTATTTCATCGTCATTTTAGTCATTATATCACTAATCAGAAGTAACCTGAACATAATGACGTAAGTAATGACAAGTAATATTGACTGCTGAAAATATAACACAACGAAAAAAAATTAGTGGAAACACAAAAACTTAATAAATAATAGAAAACCAATGAGAATAAGTATAACTAAACGTAGTTTCGAGTATCTTGATCTGAATAAAGTAATAAAAAAAAGGAATAGACAAAGATACATTAAAATACAGTACAGAGATAATTAATAAAACCGTTACAAAAAATAGAAGACTAAAGCTATAAAGAAGCAACTAAGTATAGAAAAGCAATAGTTGAAAAAGATATGTTAAAAAACTAGAAAGGAGAATTCATTGAACATAGAAAATAAATAGCTGTCTATTATAGAAAACTGTATCAGTCAAAAATGATCTTAAAAAAAGAAAACAATAGTGCTGCTGGTATAAAGAAGGTAAAATTTCGCTGAATTTACTTAAAGAAAGAAGTAGCCAAACTCTACAATACCTGCTGATTTCATATAATCACGAAAACATGCTGAATTTAGATCAGGCTATAACAAATGTGATCATCTATATGCCATAAGACTACTATTAGAAAAATCCAACGAATAAACATCAAATTATACGCAGCTTTCATAGATTATGGAAGAGCCTTTGATCCAGTGGAAATGTTGGCTATCCTAAATGTATAAAAAAAATAGCATATGGATCTTATCGAATCTCTGGTCAAACTAAACCATTAATATACCATTATAATGAGGAGTAAGACAAGGAGATTGCTTCTCTTTAATACTACTTAAAGCCATACACGAACAGATGTTTCAAAGCTTAAATTGGTCAGAACAGTGAATTAAAATCGATCGAGAATACCTATCCCATTTGAGATTCGCGGATAACTTGGTACCGCTCAGTAATCATGCCACTAAATTATACAACGATGTTACAGCTCAATGAGGCGTTGAACATAATCAGCTTAAAAATTATTAAACATAAGACGAAAATGATGACAAATACTGAAAAAATTATGAGTATTACTTACTTTGTAAAAATCACAGTAAAAATAATGATTAGATATAATATATATATATATATATATATATATATATATATATATATATATATATATGTATATATATATATATATATATATATATATATATATATATATATATATATATAATTTTTCTTAATTTTGTATTTTCTAGAACCTAAACCCAAGAAAATACAAAATTAAGAAAAATGATATAATCTATGGTTCAAGAATCAAGAAAATTAATATATATATATATATATATATATATATATATATATATATATATATACATGGGGTATTTTTTGTCAAGTGAGTCACCCCTACTCCATTTTCTTTCGCAATCAAAATGATTTATATTGGGCTTAAATTTTTTGTAAAGATGTCTAGTTTTATTTGCCGTTTTGTCTTTTTCAAAAAAAACAATATGGCGGGTCAAATATGGCGACGAATGTGAACAAATCCTTGATGTAATATTTAATTATTTGCCATAAATATTAATCTACTCTACCAATTTGATTCAAAACATATATAAAATGATTTTTGGTGTTTTTCATTACAATGGTAATGTTTTATAATACAATTTTCAAAATGGCAGATTCAAGATGACGGACTTAAGGACTAAAATTTCATTATTTTGCCGTGAAAGTAATACGTTATGGGTTTTAAATTTCACAAATATAAATTTTCATGTGGTTACATAATTTATAATAATGCAAACGAAGTTTTCTCAATTTTAAATGGCGGATTTATACTAGATTGCCATTCCAGTCACATCAAAACACAAATTCAAATAAAGGGGTTTTTGCAGTTGCTTATTAAGAATCTGAAGTATTTGAATAAATTTGTGAATTGCCAAATTTCAGTGAATATATTTTCAAAATGGTCGATCCAAGATGGTGGTTTTAGGAAATACATTTCATTATTTTGTCATAAAATTGTGTATTAAGTGAACTTGTCTAGATTTTAAAATGATGAACCCAGAACAGTTTTAATCCGAATTAGGTCTGTGTTGGCTTAAATGGCACCTTTTAACATCTATTTTCGAAAGCCGTCTGGCTATTTAGGAAATATAAAATGACGGGTCCAATATGGCGGTTGAATAACTTCCCAATGGATTTGATAAAAGAAAATATTTTTAAATTACTGGTATATTTCGTATGCAAATAATCATTTATTATTACATAAATGAAAAGAGGGGAAAATTTACAATCCAATGCTATAAATAATTTGGGGAGTTAAATGTCCTTTTGGGGCTCAGATGGACTTTTCGGTGAATTGGTAAAAAACCAGCGTATATTGCAAGAACAAAGCATTATGGAGAGAAATTTTATGCATAAAAGCTGTAGGAAATGAATCGGAGCATCTCATGATGACCTTGAGGTTGACCTTAAGATTAATCTTTAAGGTCAAGATGATTTTTTTAACTGGAACGCATATTTTTTATTGCAGATATAGAAAGTAGAGAAAATTCTGCATCCAACGGTATGAAAAACTTAAGGGGAAAACTGTATTTTTTTGACGAATTAGTAAAAAAATTAGCTTATAACATTAGAAACATTGAATACAAAAGTTGTACAAAATGAAACTGGGAGCACAGATTTTTTTGTTGCTGCAGTTGAGAAAATTTAACTTTTAAGTTAAATTAATTTAATTTTTATATCTTATCATACAGATAAATTTCTTAATATTTTTTTATGTTATGTAGATTCAAGTTGATAGTCCTTATATAATCAAAGTTTTTTCTATTAACATTATATAGTTCTATTATAGTTTTGGGTAAGGTTAAGTGGGAGACCAAACCTTGCCAAGAATGAACCTTTTCAGATAACACACTTTATTTTCGACTAATTTTGTTGTTTTATTATATTCTTGAATATATAAAGATTATACAGGTTTACAAAAAAAAGTGGATGCAGGTTCAAGGTCATTTTGAAAGTGAAATGGGGTAAAATTCACTAAATAAATTTGAATTTTTGAGGTCGCTGAATCCGACCAAACCACGAAGATTTGTTTAATCTTCCAAGGTCAACCAGAAACTATTTTAGGGTCATTACAAGGCCAATATGAGAAAAAACCACTAAATGAATCTAAAAAAGATGGTTTTTGGGGTCCCTGAATCCGAATTCGTGATTCGTTTAATTCCCCAAGGTCAGTCAAAGGTAATTGAGAAAAATCTACTAAATAAGTCTGAAAAAGAAAATATGTGGATTTTTGGAGTCGCTGAATCGAATCGGTGATCTCAAGAACCTACATATTTACTTTTTCAGATTTATTTAGTGAATTTTATTACATTTGACCTTGAAAAGACCTTGAAACTGACGCGATAGAGGTTAACAGATTTCAGATTTGGATTCAGGGAGTCAAATTATATAAGAATAAAATGGTTTCGTCCAATAGGAATCAACTTTTTTTTTGTAAACCTGTGTTATTAATAAAGGTGCATACACTTAGGGCTAGAACGAAGCGCAAACAGGGTAAATATATTTAGTATCGTGGTGAAGATTTACTCTTGAGATCACTATAGTGACAACGCTCATTTAGTGAGTGACAGTACACTCAGACTGCTTGGCACATTAATAGTAAGCTATCAAGAATTAGCTGTCAGGACCCCACTTTCAATTTCTACAATAAAAGATATGGGTTTTCATTAAGAAAATAAGTTCATCTTGAAATAACCTTTTTTTTCTACTGTTGTATTCAAAAATTTTCTGGATATTGCTTAATTTCCTTGTAATAAGCTGATTTTTTGTCCTACTTCACCAAGAAAGTAGAGTTGTTTTGTTCTCTGTTTTTCGTTTGGAATCGTAATGTGTGTTATAATAGAAAAATTAAGATTTATTTCAACGAAATAAATATAAATAATAAATAAATACATTATATGTCTTATAGCAGACAACTAAAACAAACCATTTTAATATTAATTTGAAAACTTTTTATTTAGGCTTTGCAATATCGCAAAAGAGAACAAAGAAACAAGGTTACCTATTTGGCAATAATTTTGTTATTGTTATTTATGAGAATAAGTAGAAATAGTTTTTACAAGAAATAAGTTAATTATGACATTGATTTTTTATAATTGTAGCGATAATACAAAAACAATATTAATATTTAAAGAGAATATGACACATTATCGTTCAGATTATCACCATGTTGTCCTTTGCTAATGCCTTTAGACCTTCTTAGTACGGTAAAGTTTGTACCGAATCATCTGTAATATTTTGTTTTACTCATTATTGCAACACTCGCAATGAAACATTACAAGTTTAATTTTATCGATATACGTATAAGTATCTAATCTATCCAGTAATTTCAAGGTAACCAAAAAGTTGTGGCAAAAATTGATACTGATAAACAATATTGAAAATATTGAAAAATTTATGATAGTCATAAAAATTTAGTTGATTAGGTGACTGCTAGAGTCGAAAACTCGTGAGTTTTTGTCGAGAATATAATAATTAATACCGTAAATATGAGTTGTGTAATATTTAGTTTTTAAAAGTTGAAATATCCGGTAAATGCAAGTTTTATTTTTAGTAATGTTATGACAGATTTTAGAAAAAGGTATGAAGTGTTTATATCAATAGCAGAATTCTTACGAGTATGCTCGTGTTTGTACAATTTACCTATAGACATACTTATAAATATTTATTGTATTATATTTTCAACTTGAAGGACGTTCATAGGCTACAAATAATTTTGAATATTAAAAAATATCGAGCTTTGTGTCATATGTAAAAAGTTTTGGTACTAACTTGTAAAACAAGTTATATATATTAGAATATAAACAGAAAACACGTGGAATTGTGTCAACTCATTGCGTGAGGTTCAAAAAACATTGTTCAGGCCAGTCAAGTTAAATTTGAAAAAAATTTAATATTTCTAGATATCAACTGGAGAAAGGATGTTCGAATGATGGTGGTAATTCATGGTTTCCTTGGCTTCAATTTTTTTTTGATCAATAAAGGAGTGATAAAACATTTTTTTTTTGAATTGTAGAAAAAGCTATTACTTTTTAGAAAAAAAGTTTTGAACCAAAGTTCTGTGAAGAACATTAAAATCGGATTATTTGTTCATTAGTTATTGATAAAATGCCTGTTTTTACAATTGTTAATAAACAATAAAAAAACATATTGCATATATTAAACATACAAAATTTCCAGTAAAAATATTCAATAGTTTTTTTGCACAGTGGATTTGTTTATAACTTTTGGGGCTGTATTTAATTGTTTATTCTCAGCGATCGGGATGTCCTACGGCAATCTATGAGTGCGCATACTAGTAGTATCAAAAAAGAACGAAATAAAGTATTGATTCTAAATTGTTTAAACAGTATATTGATATCGAAAGGCCAGTAACTGGACGTGATGGCTAATATTTTTCCACGAATTAAAAAGAAAAGTATCTACGACCAATAGGAGCCGAGATAAATTTTTTTAAAATCACTGTGGCGTTATTTAATAACATTAAGGAATTATTTGAGTCTGGATTGCTTAAACTATCTTGTGCGGAAGTTTTTAACTCGACTATTTGAAAACTGTGATGTGATAATAGTTTAAAGTTGCAACTTTTCCGAGAGACATTGTAGTTGCGGTGGGGGGGAGGGGGGAGCGATGCCGGCAGCGAGCGAGCTAAAACGAGACTCTGACGCTTCAAATTATTTCGGCGAATATTGGTTGTAAAACCTTCATTTTTTTGATTTGTGATATCTTGATAAAACGAACAATATATATATATATATATATATATATATATATATATATATATATATATATATATACGTTTTCTTGAAAATAAATATTTCTAAGCTTGGTACTAAACAAATAGTTGCATTTTCGTATATTTAATACATAATAAGTACATAATCGATCAACGATATTTTTTAACACAGCGCATTTGAAATTGATGTTAGATCAAGGTAACCTCAATTTCGAAAGACTTATCGTTTTCACTATTACCATCATCATTATCATTACCATCATTATCATTATCATTACCACCATTATCATCAGATTTACAAGCCAAACGGCTTCGCACTCCCTCCAGGGATTATTGACTTACACCAGGTATAAAAAAATACCTGAAGCTCTTGGGGACCCTTTCCATGTAATCGAGTCCTAGGTGGCGTGGTCTTCTGTACTTCCTACAAACTTTCGGACGGTCTGCGCGGTTGCAAGGAGAACTGCTTTCTGAATCGGATTATACAGATGCTTATTAAGACCCAGTCCCTTGATGTTCTGCAGGAGGTTCTTTGGTATCACTCCAGTTGTTGAAAGTATTATGGGAATCGTGTGGACACTGTTCATTGATCATTGTCTGCGGATTTGCACCTACAGATCCTTGTAGTTGGCGATCTTCTCATAGTATTCTGGTCTTAGGTTGTTGTTAGATCTAGCAATGTCAATTAGTGTAGTTCGCCTAGAAATTTTATCTGTTAATATAATGTCTGGTCTATTATGAGCAACTGTCTGATCTGTTAGAACCACTCGGTCCCACTATGGCTTGAACTCATTGTTTTCAAGAATATGATCCGGGTTGTATTTGTAGTAATGCATTTTTCCTACCTGCAATAGACTTAACTTATCTGCTAACTCTTGGTGATGTATCTTGAAGGCTGAGTCGTGTCTTTCCTTATACTTGGTTGCAGCAAACGCTTGGCATCTTCCAGTTATGTGCTCGATTATCTCTGATGTTCGACAGCCAAATCTACATTGGTCATTTTCTATTAAGGGATTTCTGATGATGAACTTCCCATAGTTCTTCGTCGGAATAACCTGGTCTTGGATAGCTAACAAAAAGCCCTCCATTTCCAGAAACATCTGTCCTGAAATCAACCAGTAATTCGAGTTGTTGACATTATCTTGGATGACCTTACTTGGATACCGTCCATGAAATGACTTCTGCAGCCAGGCTTGCAACTTCTCGTGGTCTGTTCGGTGGTGTGAAACAGTATCCCGTTCCCTCAGCTGTAGCGGCGGAATCGTCTGCCTCGCATATTGCTCGATGTAGTGTGGAAGGGCCGGCTAACCTGTGGAAATAAGAACCCAAGTTTAATATTTATTGATCGAGCTGCTTACCAATATCGACCAATCCTTTTCCTCCTTGGTGTCTTGGAAGCATTATATGTTCAATAGCATTCCGAGGGCGATATTTGTGAGCTTTTGTTGGGAGTGTTCTTGTTTTCTTTTGCAGGTTTTGAATGTTCATCCTGCTCCATTTTACAATTCCAAAAGTGTAACTTAGCGCAGAGCATGCGTACGTGTTGAGCGCCTTAAATAAATTTCTACTATTTAGACTAGTTCGTAACACCCGTCCTACCCTCCTAACAAATTCAGTTGGTAATTCGGCCTTCAGAGTGCGATGGTCAATTCGTTTAACCTGTTTCATACCTAGGTATTTGTATGTTTGTTCTGCTTCAATTGCAGTTATAGTTACACCGCATTTCAAATCCTCCCAATTGTATTTTTCCTTTAACGATATTCAAAATACGGCACTGCATTCCGATATCCCCGGAAAACTCCTCCACAATTTTGAGCATTTGATCCAGCTAGTTTTTGGTAGCAGCTATCAGTTTAAGATCATCCATGTATAGAAGATTATTCAATCTTACTACCTCTGCGTTGTTATTTCTAATACTAACTGGTGGAGTTCAAACGGCGTGATAGTGGGGTCATTGCAAAGCAGAACCACAATGATTAGTGAATTGTCATGAAATATTTCCCTTCGTATTGGGATTGTATTAGTTTCGATGGTATCGCTGGATGGCACTTGCAACTGGATCCTAGTTCTCCAGGTTAACATGATGCGTTCTAAAAAGGAAACGAAATGATTATCGACCCTATACATTCTCACTATCGTTTTGAGCCACTCATGTGGCCTTATAATCCACGTAGGCAGCAAAGAGGTTTCTTCGGTTGGTACAGGCTTGGTTACATATGACAGCGTCAACAATCAATTGTTCCTTGTATCCCATTGCTCCCTAGGTGCATCCTTTCTGTTGAGTTGCGATCATCATTATTATTATTATCATAATTATTATAATCATATCATCGCAATAATCTTCAATTACGTTGGATTGTGATTTCTTGGTGGCCATGACTGGATTATCATTTACAACGTCATCGTCAGAGATGAAATTTTTCAGACATATCGATATTTACAATTTCTTCGACATTACAATTGGAACAAGACTATAAACAATGTAAGCCATTTTTTCGGCAAGTGCAATCCTTTGTTTTACCGCCTTTTTTACATCTGCAACTTATGTTTTTCAATAACTCTTGCGTTAAGTCATCGATTATATAAATAGGTTGCAGCATGTTGTCATATCAATGTCAATGAATTTTCATACTTTCAAATGCACTAAGTGTGTTTGTTAAAAATATCGTTAATCGATTAATTACGTATTATGCATAAAATATATGAAAATGCAATAATTTTTTTAGTTTAAGCAATACCTTGCGAACTCTGCAAAAAATAATTCCTTAATGTTAATAAACAATGCTACAGGGATTAAAAAACTCCATCTCGGCTTCTAGGGGTTCTAGAGATTTTTTTTAATTCGCGCAAAAATATCACCTATCACGCCTAGTTGTCGGCGTGTCGATATCGTTATTTGTCCAAGCGGTATTCTATCTTTTTATAACGAAAAAATGCAACCTAATTTTGTTAATCTTTTTCAACAATTTAAAATCAATACTTCATTTAGTTTTTTTTCATAGTACTAATATAAGTCTCGAAATTTGATTGACGCTCCCGCAGATCGCCGTAGGATCTCCCAATCACTGAGAATAAACAATTAAATATAACCCCAAAAGTTATAAACAAGTTCATTGTGCAAAAAGCTGTTGAATATTTTTATTTGAAATTTTGCATTCTTATTTTATGCCATAAGAGACTTCTTTTGCTGCAGTATGAAGTATATGCCATATGTTTTTCTATTGTTTATTAACAATCAAAAAAGAGCCATTTTAGCATGTTCTTTTACGATAACTAACGAAACAGTAACCCGAACTTTTTTCTATTTATTCATTAATTCATAGTAATGGAAAAAATCAATTTTTTAATTGCTACAATAGAAATACTTTTGATCAGGAACATATTAACTACATTATATCACAGATTTAGTCGATCTGAACCTGGGCTTAAAAATTTTGTGGTCCATTGTGTATGGAATGGTTTTAGTGCTTATTCATATTGTCACTTTTTTACATCGGATTTCGCAGATATTTATTTTGTATTCAGTATATATGCGTCATGTAGTCAACAATACTGCAGCTGTGTCACACTTCTTTGTTTATTTGTCGTCATCGTATTATTCTTTATAATTAAAATATTAGTAAACTTCCTTGGGTTTGTTCTGATTGTAAAATGATAAGAATGTTATATCAATCAAAATTCTATAACAATGAGCAGTTGTAGCAAGAAAAGATCGAAATTTTAAGACAGGAAATTCGATAAAGGTCATTGTTGTTACAAAAGGAAATTGTATAATTACATTAAAGGAATATTTTGAGAGAAAATTGAAAAATTATTTTTAAAAAATATCTTCTGCTAGAAGATATTTTTTAATAGTGTATTTTAGGTCGCTTAATTTGAATACTCAAAATGGCTCCATGGCAACATGTTTTTTAAATCTCCTAACCTAACAATGCAAAGAACGCAATTTTGGCCTATATTTAAGGTTATAATATGTCATGACGACATTTTTTTCTCAAAAAACCATACATGGCATCTCAAAGTATAAGTCTTATTCTTTCAAATGCCGTTTAGTTTGTACTAATATCATTCTTTTTCTTCAAAATATTCAATTTTGAAAATATCAAACTGTATGAATTTTTTATGTTTTGGAAACTTCACCTTTTGTGACCGATAAGCTTTCAAGCGATAGTTCTGATAAACCATGCATGTTTTAAGATTATCAAAGCATTGCTCAATCCATATTTATCATTAGTTTTGCAAAATAAATTTGTTTAAACAAATTGTTGCATAATACATCATTTTTTAAATAAATATTTCCATTACATTTTACAAAAATAAACACGTTTAAATGAGTACTGTTTATCCAGAATCCACAAAACCATATTCTACAAATAAATTTTTGGTTTTTTAGAACAAAATAAGCAAACAACAAATTATGAAACAAAACTATTTTATAAGATGTTGAAAATGTCTTCTAGCAATTATCCTGTAGTAGATTAATCGATCTAAAAATTCCTTTTGTACTTTTTCTATTATTTGTGAAGAAATTTCTCGTATTACTTGTCGAATGGATTCTTTAAGTATATCCACCGAGTCGGGTTTAGATTTATAAACTATATTTTCGAAGTCGCTCCGTAAAAAAAGTCCAGCGGGTTCCTATCAGGCGATCTTGGTGGCCACTCTATTGTCTCTCGTTTACCCATTCACATCAAAGCATGGTAACAAATTCATTGTTAGAATTGAGCAGTGATATCATGCCGAGAACTTATAACTTTGACAGGCCCTACCCCATTCAACTTGACTGGAATGGAAGGCAGGTTCAGATCGATCAGTGGGTCAGCCAGGAAACCTCGTTTGGTACACGGACGGGTCGAAAATTGACCATGATACAGGTGTCAAAATGCACGGGGACATACCTAGACTAAACATAATCGAAGAATTGGTGCAGTATACAACGGTATTCCAGGCTTAAATAAACACATACTGTCGATGTTTGTCTTCGGAAAAATCTGTGGAGGAGTTACAAGGGCAGAAACATTCTCATTTACTCTGACAGTCAGACAGCGCTGAAAGCTCTAGCATGTCACCAAAACGGGTCTGGAACTGGCTTCAAAACCTTGTCGCTCTGGCAAAACACTACAAGATTACTTTTGCATGAATGCTAGGACACAAGGACGTTCCGAGCATGAAATGGCGTATCAATTTGCGTGACAACGATCCACTACCACATTTATTGGACCAAAACAAGTATTTTGAATTACTAATTACTGTATTATTAAACTTTGTACAAGTTGTTCTTTGTCAGAAACTTGTTCTTATCTCCCTAAAAATGGAATACGTAATTTTCATTAATTTTCAGTGCATGCTGTTATTAATATCTTTATTAATAACTAAATTTCTTAGATTTTTTTAAACGGAATTTACATAAATGTAATTACTGTTTACAATTCATAAATTCTACAAGTCAGGATTTTATGGTGAGCTTATCTCATTTGCAATGTTTTATTTGAGTTTTTTATTATCTTTAATTTAGTTCAATGTCGGTTTTTGTCTCGAAAAAACAAATCTGATTCGTAGTCAGTCTCTATAATGTTTAAAAAAAGACCTAATTGTTTTTTTGTTATTTCTGAAAGTGTAAAAATGCCAGTAACTATGATTTTCGATAATGCTACCAATATTTCTGAGGATGTAAGATACAATTTTTAAATTCTTTTAAACATATGTTGATAACTTTTATTTTCTTAAATGTTAACCCTAATTTTAACGTTAGTTGGTAATTGTAACTAATTTTTAATATAATTCCAACATTTGTTAATAATTTCTCTTTTTGTCAAGGATAAGTTCAATTTTAACTTCATCATCAAGTCTTAGTTTTTGAAAATTTCAAAACAGATTCTAGATATGTTCTAAACTTACACGAAGATCTCGTCGCTAAGTTATATATATTAGGCAACCATAATCTTATCCGAAACATTTTCAAAAATGTGTTTGAATTAGGATTACTTCCGGAAAATTAGCTGCCAGTTTTGTGCTTACGCGGTAGTCTTGGAATTAAAAGTCATTAATTAGACCGTTTTATACCTACCTACTATTTTGTTTTGAAGAAAATTAAAAAATCATTGAACTTTCTTCTATTTGTTGTGATTAAAATGATAAGAAAATCGTACATGTGTTTTAGAATTCCAGGGTGACTCATATTTTGATATATACAATCAACAAATGACAAATTTTGATGGGGCTATTACAGACAATTTATGAAAGTCGGTACTATACTACATTTTGTTAAAAAGATATTTTGAGAATAACAAATATTAGAACATTTATTTACTTTAGATCCATTACTGAAACATTTTTTGAACACTGCATTTTTGTTAAATCATACCTGGTTATACACTGTGTATATTTTTTAATTTACTTTACTGACTGTATACAAACCATTTTATTTACAAAGAATGTTAAAAAATTTTTTCTACCGATTATGACTGGGAAAATTTCTGAGAATTGTTGCTATAAAAATTAGAATATTTTCTCAGACAATCTGTCTCGATCTTTCTTTATTCTCCCAGATTATAAGAGTTTGTTTTAAAAGAGCTTGTCGGAAAAAAAGATATTTTTTGCAAAATTTAAGTATTTTTTAAAGATTACTGCCATTTTGGAAACAATCTCTTTGAGTCGCGCTAGACAGAGCAACTAGATGACATGACATGACGGGTAGTGCCAATATGTGAGATAAAATATGGGTGTATTGTAAAATTTGTAAAACAGCAAATCCTTTAGCTATTGTCAGCGCCGTAGCTAAGGCTTGGCAACAGGGGCGCAAACCACTGGGAAAGTGCAATTAGCCAACTGAATTTTATTCTTTAGGCTACATATTTTTATAAATAGCGATTTTTAATTCGCTGCATGTTCGAGAAGCTCCTAAGTGGACACTTTCCGTCCGCGATATAGTATACAGTAAGTAGAGCAAAGGCAGTCTATCTCACTCTTCCTTAACAAGGAATGCATGGGATTGCACTACGAGACTTCCCCTAAAACATGACAGTTTTGCCAAAATTCGACCGTTACAACAATTTGGTTGTGTTTGCGTTATAATTTACTCAGAAAATATCTACATAAGTGCAATACAATTTTTAAAAACTCAATAAAAATCAGAAAAATGCCAGCACCGTAAAGCCGTCTGGTGCAAAATTCCGAAAAATTAGAGATGAACGTAAAAACTTCAGCTAGTAGTATTTGTAAATGGATACAAGTTATAAATTCTTGTAATAATGAAAATAGTGTCTCAGAAACCGAAATGGTCTCATTCAAGACAAATGCTTAGACTACTGATAATGACGAAGTTTTAACTTCAATAAATAATATTGAACAAAATAAGAGAGGCAGAGCAAATACTTTATCTGTAAAAAAAGCTTTAAATAGTGTATTTGTCTTTTCTGAGCATTTGTATCGTTTTTCACATAAAAGAAAAATCAAGTTCAGTATTTTAAGTTTCTAATTTTGTAATCATATGATTTTTTATCTTATAGGTATTGTTTCCCCATCGAATTCCGATGAAAAATAAAAAAAAATATTTTGTTCTTCCATTCATCGTGATATAATCTATATTAACGAACTTGCGAGCATAAATTATAATGATCCAAAGTCATGACCAAAGACTGATGATAAGTTTATATGTTATCTTCCAGACCAAATAAAAACTGCGATTTTAAGTTATCGATGTCTGATGATGGTAGAACTTTCTCAGTGATTGGTTTCAAAATACATCACACAACAAGAAAGTTGAACGGAATCGGTTCGAATATAGTGGAACTAACAAATTACTTATTTATTATTTAGTACAAAAGGTTCAATTTTTTCAAAAAGATTTTGTGATTGGTGAATATGACAGCTCAAAAGAACATTGCGAATGTTACGTCTTATGGAAGGAACTGGAAATACATTTAAGACAGGGGCAAGCAATAGATGATGATTTGCAACGTACGTTTTCACAGAAAAGAAGAAATGGAGATATATGTTTAAAGTAATATAGTATTATTCGGTTGGGTACAAAAAATAACCTGGCACTCAGAGATAGTGTCGAATAATTCGGATAGCATAAATTAGGTATTTAAGTGGACACGTATCTTCTATTACGAAAGGGTCTACTTCATACTTCACTACTGGGTTCAGCTGTTAGAAACAAAATTATATTAGCTATTGTAGAAGCAAAATATTACAGTTTTTTATTTGACTGTATCCCCGATATTAGCCACCAAGAGAGAAATTGAGCGTTATGAAGAGATTCATGACGGAAAATGCACTGTTCAAGAAAGTTTTAATGATTTCATACAAACAGAAGGAAAAACCGGAGTGGACTTGCAGAAAAGATTATACACAAAATCAGCAAAGGTGGCTTGAAACTATTAGATCGTACACTGTAAAAAGGAAATGCATTAAATTTAATGTAAATGTGCTGGAAGCAAATTTTACAAACGTTAATTAAATGTATCTAATGTAATGCATTAAAATTAATAATTTATCTCAATCTAAATTAATTTACCCCATGAAATCTAATGTAACCATAGATTAAATTTAAAGTTTAATCGTTACTTCTTAAGGTGATTACGTACATTAAATATATAGCAAGTATTATTTGAGATATGTTATCAAAAAACCAACTTTAAAATGAGTTAAAAAAATTCTGAAACTACCAGGAAAAGGTGGATATTTTTCTCATAGGTAGCGTACACCATCTAGATTGGTTTCGAACTTATTAGTTCCCATCGGTACGGGGCAGACATGTACATCATAAGAAAATTGAATCTTTTAAGCAACTTATATCATACTATACAATAGGTTGAATACAAGTTGCGCCATCTCCCGGAATCTTATGCAATATATATTGAATAATTATGTAAATTCCTTTAGTATTTGGGTGCATGTGAATTAATTTTAATGTACAAAAGTTGAAATATCATTTTAGTTATTTTATTGAAATTTAAGATACCATATAATAAAATTTAATGTACAGCGAACTGATATTTCAATGAACTGCTTTAAATTCAAACTAAATGTAAATTATTCACGATTTTTGGTACAAAATCATTAAATTTAATATAGTATGGACATTAAATTTGCATTAAATTTAAGGTTATTTTTAACAGTGTAAGGGACATTCACACGCCAACGGCGCTAACATGGCTGGTAAATATCGGGGTGTTCAAGCTCGAATCCTGTAATACAATGAATATGCTAGATTTCAACCTTCGAACATACCCCTGTAGAAGTAGCATAACGTCAGAACTAGGGCCCGGTTGTTTGAACGCTGAATAACGTAATAATATTTTTATTTATATTTGAAAAAGTGTTGATAAACAGTAGATATTTAATTTCTTGGTACAGACATACCGATTTTATGCTATCATTTTCTAATTGCATTATTTAAACGAGTATCATCGGTACGTCCTTCGAACATACCCCTGGGTACGTCAATTCTGAAAACAAAGTATGAATATATGGTTGCCTAAATTTTTATTATTGTTGTTTTCAATATGTAAACAATCTAACAATATTTACCGATAAAAATAAGTTTTTAAATCCTCTTTTTGTTAATATTAATTGTAAACTTCGCATTTATAGTAATTTCTAACACTTAAAAACACCGAAAAAAGTCACGACAAGCAATTAAACTGAAAGACAAGATAAGTTAATATGTTTATGTCTGTCAAACATCAAAAAAGCGTCTCCCCCACCGACCATAAACAGCCTTCAGACAAATCTATTGTTGTTTAAATCTAGAGTATGATCGAAGATTTCAACCATGTATTTACCATTCCTAAAACTGGGTTTGAGTTGATCCTTTTTGTGTGGCGTCGGAAATGACTACGATCTTTGGTACACTGCAGACAATGTTTAAATACTTTCTGGATCAACAGAATTGCTTTGCAATTTGAAGTTCCCTTTGAAAGGTCATTCTGTAAAAAGATGGACATCATGTACAGGCGAGGATCCAAGAGGGGCTATCCCCCAGGAGCTTTGAGTTCAGGAAGATAGACCTGATTCTACCTCTTATGCTAAAAATGTGTACTGACATCCCCCCCTCCCCCATCGACAACTTTTTTTTTTTATTGTGATCGCCCCACCCCCCCAAAAAAAAAGCTCCGAGTTCAGGAAAATAGACCCGATTCTACCTCTTATACTAGGAGTGTGTATGCTGCTGTCATCTCCCCCCCCCCCCCCGTCAACAATTTGTTTTTTCTTGCGATCGCCTCCCCCAAGAGGTTCGAATTCAGAAAATAGAAATGGGAATATTGCACAAGTTGCTTTTGCTTGCCATACTGTACTTTTGTGATATCACCGTCCCTCTCTCCCCCTCCCAAAGAGAGATATCCACCCCTGATCAAGTATAATGCAGTTCACTAGTTCAATACGCAATTTCCAGAAGTGGTTAAAATATTCGTTCTACAGCAGAAGGAATGAGTGAGAACACTTTTAGAGGGCCTTAAATAATTTTTAAACGACTTTCGATAAAATCAAATTGATAAATGTTTAGGATCAGCAAATAAACTGTATATCGAACTTTTGATAGAAACAGAACTTCCTGAAAAACGCAGAAGAAAGGTAAATGCAATGTTCGATGAAAATAACCAAGATGGTGGTACACAAAAATAGGGCCCATTCAAAAATTTGCGGGAGGGGGGGGGGGGGCGCACATACTCTTAGTTACGCCACTGTCAGGAGGCTCTAAATAATCTACCAATATTGTGGAGAGTACAGTGTAGCTAAAAACATTAATTTTGATTGAACAATTGATAAAATAGCTACTGAAAATTACTAGAAAACTAATATTATAAATAATAGAAATCGTAAAACGCTGCTCAAGTTAGATCCTTCTATCTAATGTAATTATAACTTACATTGATTAAAATAGTATTGGACGGACACACTCCATGCTATATTTAATAAATAAATCAGTCTGCATTTGAATAAGTATATTCCTTCCTTTAAAGGGGGCTGACTATAGTGACGGCAAGAAGAATTTAACAGTTTTATATTTATTTTATCAAGCACAGAAAAAGCTAATATTCTTGCAAACCTTAGAAATTTCATGATTCTTTATCTTATCGTACATATGAATGTATAAAGCTGAATATATTCACCGAAAAATAACGTTCTTTTTTTTTTAAAGCAAATATATTTAATAAATTTTCAGATGTTGTAACATTTCATAGATTTATATTCTAGATATACTTTTTATTAATCTTTTTGCTTTTATCCGAATATTTCAGACCGTATCGAAGGGACTCTATTATTCCTGTCAATTAAGCACTTCCGCTCGGACACGTTTGTAAACATTCGTCATATCCAGTGGCGCAGCTACTGGGGGTGGCAGAGATGGCAGTATCACTTGACGCTGAGTCACAATAGGCGCCGTCACAAGCCTATTATTTTATTACTGCAAATTAATTTTGCAAGCTAGAATATACATATTATTCTAAAAATATATGAAAAATGAATAAATAAAAAATGTTTTAAAATCATTAAAAATCATCACTCTATGCATGTAGTGTAGTAGCATACTAAGCAGGTACTAAATCCTGGTACAAATTTTGACATAACAGCAAATGGAAAATATTAAAACATATAAGCCCCAATAGATTAGTTTGTTCACTGTATCGTTTTAATATAAGGCACTGCTCTGTTGCCAGGCGTTCAAGTAATTAATATTGAAAAGGAAAAAGTATATCCAAGTGTTAAAGTAAAAATAATAGTATAAAAATGTTTTTAGAAAAAATTAAGTAGTTCCATTGTACTGCAACACCACTTTTAGATCCGCCTCTGGATCATAGTATCGACATTTACATAGGGAGAAAATTTGTCTGTATGTCAGCTGATATCTCCGGAACTAGTCAGTTGATTTGGATAAGTCTTTTACTATTAGGAAATAGATTTCGATTTTTAAGAATAAATTTGATATTTAAGATTATTAATTATGGAATAAAAAAAAACAAATTATATTTCAGTAGCCTTGAATTCGAAATTCGACGATTGCGTATTTAATAACTGGACGTGAATGAGTGCAATAGATGCAGCTTTAGAGCAAAATATTGCGTCATATATTTTATTTTCCATCTCACTACTTTAAAAATTAAATTTTCCTAGATTTACATACGCTAATGATAGTAAACCTTTATAATGCCATAAATCTGATCTCTTATCTTTATGATCACTTCCACATCACGCATCCTATATGCACAAACTAATCCGAACCTAAGCAACAAAAATTTTAATCTACATCATTTTTTTTAGTCTCAAGAAATGGCTGAGTACCTCGATTACGGCTTTAGAAATAGTGATCTAATAAACGGAAACATAAACAAAACTCCATATAAAAATCTAACTTCAAGTGATAGAGATGTTGCTATTAAAGCTTTGAGGAACCTAATAAAAAACTGTGACGATTTTGAGTTAAAAAACAATTTATCCCAGGACGAGAAGTTTCTTCAGAAGTTTTTATTCGCAAAGAAGTTTATTCTTGAAGAAAGTTTCGATCTGTTGAAGAATTATTATTGGTACAGGAAAAGAAATCCTGATATTTTTAGAGAGTTAAATTTTAACGCTGGCGATATTAGGAAAGCTTTAGAAAATGGTAAGTATTTGGCACCGAATTCTTTCTGCTACTGTAAATAATTCCTTATTTTCTATAAGTATTGAGGTTTTTAACTTAATTCCTGTTGTTATTCAATTTAAAAAATATATTTATAGTTCACGATACATTCTATTTTATTCACACAACACACAGAATCACCTTTTGAGCATGAATATTGCACTTTGGCGTTGATGTTCACCATAAGCTTCTTGAAAGCGATGACTTTCAATAGTACAGCTGTTTCGTTGGTTCAAAACCTGACATTTTCAATATTATTAAAAAAAGGTAGGTAGGTTATGCCCAAAAGACTAGTTTTAGTGCTACTTCTAAGAAAATAATATTAGTTACGCCATCTCATATAAAACAGCGGGAATTAAATTAAAATAGATTTATATTTTCAGAAAGAGGTAATTTCAATATATATAAATAGTGAATGTATTTCTTATGCCGATGATACAGTTATTTTAATTAAAGGTAAATCTTGGCAGGAGACATTTCAGAGAGCAGAGGATTACTTTTCGAGGGTACGATTGTGGATGGATCAGAATCTTTTGACTATTAATGTCAGTAAAACTGTCCACATGGCCTTTTCTGTGAATAATAGAGTTAATACTGTATATCCTAATCTTTTAGTACATAATTATGAATGTCTTATGGGTGAGAAACAGTGCGGATGTATTGAGTCTGTGGCAGCGGCGGACAAAGTTAAATACTTGGGGGTGTTCATTGACCGGAATCTCAGATATGATGCTCACGTAAACTATATCACTAAAAAACTTCGAAAGACTATATACAAGTTCTACCAACTGAGAGAATTCCTGTCTTTGAAACTATTGCGAATGACTTACCAGGCTTTGATTGAGTCAGTCCTCGCATATGGTTTGAATGTTTGGGGCAGTGCATGTGGTAGCATCTTACCCTTTGACTGTTACTCAAAAGTATATAATAAAAATATTCTTAAATAAATCAAGGCGGTTTCCATCAGACTTGTTATTTGAACAAGCTGACCTTTTAACTATCAGACAATTGTATTTTAAAAATGTTTTAAAATTTATGAAGAAGTGTGATGAATATAAAAGTCCGATTATGCACAATGTTCATACCAGGTCTGTTCACAATGGAGGCCTTACCTTTCCTGTGGCATTATACACGGCTTCGCAGAGGCATATTATGTATATCGGTCCAAAGTTATTTAATTTGTTACCTTTAGAAATAAAATCTATTGTAAATGTATATTCTTTTTGTGTGAGAATATCTACGTGGATAAAAGCAAACCAACATCAGATTGTTAATGCAGTGCCATTATTAAATTAGTATTGGAAATGGAGATGATTTTAGGTATTGGTTTTTGTGTTAATATTTTTGAATATGATTGATATGTATGTATGTGATGTTTTCTCGTTAAATAGATGTAAGTTTAATTTATTTAATTAATTTTAATTTGACTTGAATTTTAATTGTTTTATTTTGTGACAGTGTATTAGAAAGTAAGCGTTTGTTATTTGACATCCAGACAAGCTGCTTGTAGCTTAAGGATTCAAAAAATACATGGATGTAGAAAATTATTGTAACTTTCTTATTTAGTGGTAATAAAATTATTATATATATATATATATATATATATATATATATATATATATATATATATATATATATATATATCCCTTTGTTAAAATTACTAGTGAGACAGAGGCCATGTCTTAAGAAAGATTTTTCGAATATTTTGTTACCGTTAGCATTAACTCAGTCATATAATTTACATTGAAATCACTTAAAATTATTTGGATTTCAAAAAAAAAAACGTTACTAAAAATACGTTCTCTAAACTATCCACATTTTTGTTTAAGG
The DNA here is from genome assembly GCA_034092305.1 of Diaprepes abbreviatus. NCBI lineage: Eukaryota > Metazoa > Arthropoda > Insecta > Coleoptera > Curculionidae > Diaprepes > Diaprepes abbreviatus. Next base: position 16,258,604 of record JASJET010000200.1, on the reverse strand, counting down.
CTTACCAGGAGTCCTAAAAGAAAAAGATCGCAAAGGCCGCTGTGTCCTACTCCTTACAGGCAATAACTGGGACTGTACCTACAGCCTTCTAAGCATATACAGGGCGATGCTGGTTTGTTTGGAACACTTGACCAACGATCTCCATAATCAAGCGAATGGTTTCATAGTTATAGTTGATTGGACCGAATTTTCATATAAACAGACGTCATACTTAAAGCCATCAGTTTTAAGACTTATGATTGAAGGATTACAGGTAGAATAATTGTATTTAATGATGAATATCTTACTTAATTTCATATAGCTAAAAATATCATTTGAGAGAGACCACTAACCTAAAAAACATAACAATGTTATCTACGAGGTGTATAAATTAAGATTGATTTTTTATTTTTTTTAATTCGAATAGAATTTTCTCCCTCAAAATAACTCTCTTGGGAAACCACACGGCGCTGGAGACCGTTCTTCCAATTCTTATAGCAGTGCTGGAACTCAGTAACTAGAATAGTCTTTAGTTGGTCAGTTACTGCCATTTGAATGTTTTCGAATGTCCCAAAATAACGTCTTGTTAGTGAATAAGAAAAGGGTGAAGAGCTAGTAACTCTGCCTCACCTTTAAGGGGGCATTTTTCAAAGTCATTTGCGCCATAATAACGTATTATTTTGAATCAAAATTCGTAATTTTTCATACGTTGAGTTTCAAAGAATTCATAACTAAAACCTTCAAAAAATGCTTAGGAAACGAATAATGAAGGCTAAAATTACATAATATGCATGGAAAAAACTTTAAAATAGTATTTTTTATTATCTTAGTAAACACATGTTTCTAGCCGTCAGAAAAGGCCATGATTTTTAATATCTTTTAAAATAGAGCCAACATTTCACAAGTGTCGCCTTGTATTTTTACAAACACTATTCCATTTAATGTTTGACAACAGCTAAGAAATTTATTGCTATTCTGCATAGAGGTGACATCTAGTATAAAACATCGGAATTAGTTGTGAATGACAGATAAATGGACAAAAATGGAGAACCTAATGCCTCCATAATATCTATACTGCTATTCAAATTTATTTTCTTTTAGGATTGCTTTCCTGCCAAATTTAAAGGTATACATTTTATTGGTCAACCTTGGTATGTGGACGCAGCCTTAACTGTAACGAAACCATTTTTAAAAGAAGAAATTAAAGAAAGAATATTCAGTCACGGAAATAATTTAAGTAATTTACACGAATTAGTTCATAGGTTAGTATTTTATGTATGATTGTTTAATTAAATTCATAACCCACAGATTAAAATTAAATTTGTTACTTAGGTCACAGACTGTTTCATCTTACAGATGCGATAAAAGGTGTTTCAGCCAAAACCAAATTTCGTAACCTTGCGTGCCTCGCAACCTTCTATTACAGTGGGATAAAGTATTAAAACTAGAAAGAATACTCTCACAGATCATTTCATCCTACTGAAATACGATAAATGAGGTTGTGCCAAAATCAAATTTATGTTGCATTGAAACTATTTTTGTTGTTTACGTTTCGTCCTGTCTTTTTCTATTCGTATTTTACGTTTTATATGTAATATCATATATAAAATACTTTTGCTTAAAAATGCTGCGAGAATGAACTTCGTGTTCTTGCTATAACTGTAAGTCGCAAACTAAGGAAAAAAATGTGTGAATTCCCAAAAAATCCCTTAACGTAAGTATTTGATTATTGTCTGAAATGATAAGAACAAAAAAAAAATGATGTGATGTTCCTTCTTCTTCTTCTGCTAATGCCTATCCGTTACCGGATGTTGGTGAGCATAATGGCTATACGGACTTTATCCACTGCTGCACGAAATAAGCCCACAGTTGATGTATTAAACCATACTCGGAGATTCCTCAGTCATGAGATTCTTCGTCTTCCTACACTCCTTTTGCCCTGTATTTTGCCTTGTAGTATAAGCTGCAAAAGCCGGTACCTTTCAGGATTTTTCATGATGTGGCCCAGGTACTCAAGTTTACGCTTCTTTACTGAATACAAGATTTCTTTTTCTTTTTTCATTCTATGAAGCACCTCTTCGTTGGTAATATAATCTACCCATGAAATCCTCAGAATGCGACGGTATAGCCAGAATTCAAAAGCTTCTAATTTTTTGCATGATGCTTCAGATAGCGTCCATGATTCAACGCCGTATAGGAGGGTCGAAAATACGTAGCATCTCAATGGTCGCATTTTGGTGTTTAAGGATAGGTCTCTACTTTTGAATATTTTTGCCATTTTAAGGAATGTAGTGCGGGCCTTTTCAATACGGCATCTTATCTCAACCGAGTGGTCCCATTCTTCATTGATATTTGTTCCCAAGTAGATATATTTGTTAAGTTGGCCGTGTATGCGTTTATTTTTAGAAATAATCATGAATTTGGTCTTTTTTGTATTCATCTGCAGTCCGTATCTTTCACTTACTTCTACCACTCTGTCCATCAATCTTTGGAGTCCTCTTAAATCATTTGAGATAATTACCGTATCGTCTGCGTATCTTATGTTATTAATACACTCGCCATTGATAATCACCCCGTCGGAGGTATTTTCCAGGGCTTCTCGAAATATGTATTCTAAATATATGTTAAATATCAATGGCGAAAGTACACATCCTTGTCGAACTCCTCTCTTTATCATAACTTCCTCGGATTCCTCACTTTCTATTCTGACTAAAGAGGTCTGGTTCCAATAAAGATTTGCTATAATTCTTAGGTCTTGTTTTTCTAATCCAGCTGATTCAAGAACTTCCATCATCTTATTATGCTGAACCTTATCAAATGCTTTTTGATAATCAATAAAGCACGCGAAAATATCGTGATTAACATCCCGCGCTGTTTGGAACAAGATTTGGATACTAAAAAGTGCCTCCCTAGTACCTAGGGCATTTCTAAACCCAAACTGGGTACAACTAATCTGTTCTTCGCAAATCCTATATATTCTTTGATGAATTAATTTCAAGAAAAGTTTAAGAGAGTGACTCATAAGGCTAATCGTACGAAAGTCTTCACAGTTTTTTGCACTTGATTTTTTAGGTAGCGTTATAAATGTACTTTTGAGCCATATTTCAGGTACAATTCCAGTGGAGTATATTTCATTAAATATATCTGTAAGCCATCTGATATCTTCTTCATTTAATAGTTTTAAGAATTCATTCCGGATATTATCTGGCCCTGGTGCTCTCCCATTCTTCAACCCCACTATGGTTCGAGTAACCTCATCAACGGTAATCGGCAAGAAATATGGTACCCGGTAAGTGGGAGGATTTTCCGATCTGCTTGGGTCTTCGAACAACTGGTTTATGTATTCTTTCCAAATTTTTATTTTCCCTAAGCGATCTACAATGATGTTACCTTTGTTATCCTGAATTTTTCCGCTTACATTGAATTTATACAGATCCGATGTCTCTTTTATTTTCTTGTGCATGTTGAAAGTATGGTGTTTTTTCTCAAGTTCTTCTTTTTCTGCACATTGTCTTTCTATCCATTCTTGTTTTGCACACCTTATCTTACGTTGGATTAGTCTTTGCATATTTCGGTACTCCATTTTACCTCTTTCCAATAATCTTTTCGCATTCATCAACTCTAATATTTCATTTGTTATCCATAGTTGTTTTTTTATCTCTCTGTGCTACCAGAAATTATTACCAATACTTTGAAATTTTTCAGCCATTTTGGGAAGAGTCGATTCTACGCTGTGTGGGATTTCTTTGAGTTTTCGACATTCTTCAGTTATTCTTTCAGTTACTACTTGGCGTGTTTGTTCATTCTCTCTGAGTTTCCTTATATTCCATTTTTTCCTGTCTATCCTTTTCTTTACCTTTTTAAGCTTGATTTTAAATTTGCCGCAGAGAAGAGCATGATCTGAATGCACGTCAGCTCCTGGGTATGTTTTAGCCACTATGCAACTGTTACGGTACCTTTTATTTATTAGTAAATAGTCTATCTGGTTTCTTACAATATGACCTTCTTCATCCTGAGGTGAAGTCCATGTATATAATCTTCGAGGTGGTTGTTTGAAAAGGGTGTTCAGGATAACAAATTGTTCTTCTGTCACAAAATCCTTTAGCCTCTCGCCTCGTTCGTTTCTAGTACCTAGTCCAAACCCGCCAATCAGTTCCGAGTTGTCGCCTTTGCCAATTTTGGCATTGAAATCTCCCATAATGATAGTTAGGTCTTCTTTCTTAACTTGTTTTAATATGTTAGATACTGCTGAATATACAATTTCCACTTCTTCATCGGGTTTTTCGGAAGTGGGTGAATATATTTCTATTAAGTTCAATTTGATAGGTGTGCTCTTCACTTCAATAAAAATTATTCTATCAGAAATTGGAGTAAAACTCATATCATACTGAGAGAGTTTAGGTAGAATATGATTCCTACACCACTAGTGTGTTGGTTATTTTCACTGCCAGAATAGTACACTTTATGATCTTCTACAGTGCAATGACCACTTCCGGGCCACCTCATTTCACTAATTCCGAGGATGTCGATGTTTAGTCTGTCCATTTCGAGAATTGTATTATGTATTTTCCCGGCTTGAAACATAGTTTTCACGTTCCATGTGCCCACCATGAGTGTTTCTTTTGATATCTTTAGTCGTGTTTCTCTTTCCTTTTCATTGGGTATTCGCTGGATGACGACCGGAGAAGCCCAATCTCTTCTCATGCCGGATCTTAGCCTCCGTAAACTATGATCAGTAGTGTTTTCACTTACTCGTTCATTTTCCATCATGCTTGTACTAGGGATATCCTTAGGGATCTTTAATGTGGTAGTCCTCCCGTGGCTTTCCACATCCGTATGTCGTTGAATTACTTATTTATAATTCCTCCGCCTTTGTGATGTTCCAAATTAAGAAAATTAAACAAATGATTAATCTATATTTGACTGTGACTTATCACAGGGAGCGTTCTCAGGGGTAAAAATATTTAACATGTATTTATTTATGTCATGAATTTAATTTCTAGGGAGTGGAAACTAGCCTGAAATTTTTTTTTTTTCAATTATAATGTGAAATGCCGATTTTTTGTGTAAAATCGCTTGTATATTATTAATTTTTCGAAAAGGGTTGTATCTTTGTCATTTTTTCAGTAAACAAACCGTTTCTAGCGATGAACTTTGGGAATAGTTTTCACCCCCTGAAAATACAATTCAGAACGTAAAACAAAAATGCATGTTAGATATTTTAGGTATACTCCTACATATCATAGAATAAGACAAATTGGAGGCGTACTCCTAAGAATTTCCCCTTGTTAGATTTCAAAGACACACACAAAGTGGTTGCATCTGTAACATGATAAAATCTGTGTTTAGCTATGTATTTTAAAAATGGTGTTTTTTAGGGATATTTTACCAGCGGAGTTAGGTGGTGAACAGCCCAGTTATAATCCTAGGTCGTTTTTGGATTTATTAGAAGAAAAGAACAAGAATGGAACTTCTTCATGAAAGATCTCAAAAATTATTTAATAATTTTCAGAGTGCTAAAAAAATGACAATAAATTGACATGTAAAAATTCACTAACAATTCTTATTATTGTGAAAATATTAACGTTTTTTATTATAATTGTCCAAGCTTAACTTTTTGTGTGTAACTTTAAGTATTCTATTATTGATATTTTAAATAAGTTAGTAAACATACCTTTGTGTTTAAATGAGACTGAACATTTTCCGTCATTTATTGTATCTATTATTTAAAACAAAAATATCAGTGTTATTTAAATTGACTTTTTTACCATATTAGTTTAGGTTAAGTCTGTGATCAGTGAATAAGGACTTTTTTGCGTCTTAATATAATCACTTAAATTTAATTAAGAAGTAATTTACTTTCATATGTATAATTAGAAGCAGGACATGAGATTAAAATTAGGTGGGGCTAAAAATAGTTAAAATTGTCTGGTTATTTGAATGAATAAATTGAAATTTTGTGAGCCTTCCTGGATCCCTCGAGGCGCCGTCCTTGCATGAAAGCAGTAGTCGATTGAGGATTTTTTAATAGATTATTGTATTCCATAAAATAATTTATTTGCTAAATTTTGAATATATGTTGTGCGACCGCCGATGCAGCTTATTATTTTAAAAATAAAAAATATATACATTCTTTTATCAAAATGTGTATTATTTTGCTTCCTTTTTTGAGAAAATGGCCCACTGTTCTGGGATTCACTCATTTTCAAAATTATAATTCTTGAATTAGTTGCCAGGACATGCAACCAAAAATACAATATTGAATAATACCTGGCTGCCGAGCAGTAAGGACTAGTTTTATTAGTCTTGTTTATAATTAAAAAATTTTTGTTAGTTGAAAACTGACTGGTAAAAGCGTGTACATCATGAATAAAGCCCGAGAATAAAATTAACCGTTGGATAAAAAATTAGACCTAAAACCACATAACCTCATATTTAAGAAAAACCTTGAAATGCCAGTGAAGGCAAATAAAAAACTATAAAATGCAGTAATCAGTTTATGATTATTTTTTAAAGATAAAGCTCTCTAATTTCGTGATAAAAGAGGTCTTAAAAATCACTATACGGGTCGCACAAAGGTTAATATTTTGAAAAAGTCTAAAGTTTTCAGAAGATAAAAAGTTGTTTATGAAGATATAGCTGTAATTTTTAGTGTTTCAACAATTCAAAGTTCATTAGTCTTCAGGATATTATAATGAGTGTTCAGAAAGTGGCACATCTGCTTATAGCAGCACATTTTTGGTATGGATGTTACTATGATTGGTTTCATGTAAAAATTCCCATTTCAGTAAAGGATCAAGGAGACTCCGTCTTTAATTCTGGTAAATTAAAGTTTCTTACTTATTGGGATGCGGTAAGTATAATGTTATATTTATAATCGAATTAAGTTTTCTTTAAAATATTATTGTAGTTTTAACGAAGTCTTGCAAGAATTTACTTCTACTCGTTTTTAAATTTTATTCTGCCTTATATCCAGACAGATAAATCTAAGTTTGTTATAGTAAGGGTAAATAATACCTTTCAAACTAGAACAGGTATCTGTAAAAATTACTACGTCACACTCCAATTTTGCATGTATAAAGTAAAAAAAACTAATTCAGAATACATTTTTGTGCGTCAATGTTTGGTTCTATATTAGTATTTTACATAAATAATGATTTTACCAACCCATTAGAATCTCTTACATACGACTGTTATTTACTGATAAAAATAAATATATTAGGAAACATGAATTTGAAATGCAAAATGAGGTACTTAAGTATGCAGTATAAAGTACAAAAGGGAAATTATAATTTTATTATTTAAAAAAAATTGTAGATTCATAACTAATCATTACTTAAATTATACTTTGTGGTATTCATTAACTTTAATGTTGGTACATTCATTTGCATTTTGTTATTATAAACCTTTTACTAATATAAAAAATACTTTCAGGTTGTAATTAAAATGTATTTTGCATTGTTCCAAAAATTGTTTTAAATTTTCTTTTTTTTTTTTAAATTGCTCCAGATAGATAATTTGTAAAAAAATTACTAAAATAAGATGCAGCAAAATCTTAGCAAGAGTATTATTTTTTAACAAATCTATAAAAAAAAATTAACAGTTGCTTTCCATACATTTAAAATACAATTTATTTGATAAAAAATATACAGTTAATCACTGTTTTTTTTTTCAGCTGCTTCAATCTTTATTTTTCACAATATGTTTTCTAAATGACATAATTGGAACAAATGAAAATTTTCCTAAGAAAGCTCCTCTAATAAGGAAAATTAAAGATGTTGTAAGTATTTTCAATAGTAAAATAGAAAATGTATATACATTTTTTCTTAATAATTTTTACAATTATATTCTTATTTTTAGATGCTGCCTGCCTTAGCTTTTCCTTTGTCAATGTTCGTAGGAATAACATTTTGGGGTCTCTATCTCATTGATAGAGAACTCATATTTCCCAAAGTTCTGGATTTATACTTTCCATCATGGCTAAATCATGTAATGCACACCAACATTATGATATTCTCTCTTCTAGAGCTATTGACATCTTACAGAAAATACCCATCTAGGAAAGTGGGTCTCTCTATTTTAATATTGTTTATGGCAACATACCTGTTCTGGATTCACTATATACACTCATACACTAACACATGGGTATATCCTATTTTAGAAGTTTTGAATATGCCTAGTAGAATAATATTTTTTGCATCAAGTCTTGTTCTTACAGTAGGATTTTATATTATAGGTGAAAAAATTAATCTTAGTAGATGGGGAAGCAAATCAAAGTCTAAGAAACACTAAGTAATGTAAAAGTTATTCTGTTAGAAAAAAAACAGGTAATTATTTGGATTAAAGGTAAATCTAGAAAAACTATGTTTTTTTTTTTTTTAAATAAAATTTCAATACTCACCTCCTATTTCGAGGACGTAGAACACGATTTTGGCCTTAAATTTTCACTATTTTTCCTCACTTTCTCAGAAAACTTAAAAAACGCCAAACGTCACTTCACAAAGCACTTTTATTTCTGAGGAAAACACTGAATTTCCTCATTTATTTTCAATGGTAATAGTTAAAATATATTGTTTGTAATATATGTTAACTATTTTTGCACACATTTTAGTGAACTAAATTAGAAAAACTTGTATTTTCAACAATAAATTGACGAAAAATTATGGAAAACCTCGAAATAGGGAAATAAGGATCGAAATTTTTTCAAATAAAAAGCTTTTCTAGGTTTCTTTTAATCCGAATTATTACCAAAAATAGTTCTATTTGAAATTTACCTAAACCTGAAGCACATATGAATTCTTTAAAATTTTTATAATTGGTTTCTTCTATTTTACAATAAATCTACATAAAAATTAAATTTAGCTACACCGCAAATAAAGACAGCTGAGTGGATAAAACAGTTATAGAAAAAAATTAAACATAGATTTTTAAAATACATGTTTCTTGTTTATTGAACACATTATTTTACACAAGTAAAATTTAGAAAATTCATCTCTATATTTAGATTGTGTAGTACAAATGTCATTATTTAATTCCTTTAAAATTATTAATATATTTGAATTATAAAAAAATATTTCTGTAGCTCTAGATCTCATATTTTCACCATTATAAACCATCCACCGAAAAAGTTTTATTTAACATTTATATTTTTTAATAGGATTTTTTACTAAGTTTACAAAATTCATATCTTATAGGCTTTATAGATTGTGAAGGGGTTTTTAAAAGTTTATCTGCTCTTTTACAGCACTTCAATCTATAAGATTTTTTGTACGTTACTCTAATCTGGTATAACCCGGGGATATTTGGATTTTTCACGAAGTCTGTTCTTTTTTTGGGAGGTAAGAGTTTAATTTTTTCAGGCGATAAGGTGACGCTTTATTTAAATTTAAGTCTCTGGAAGAACAGTGCAATGCATTCACATAGCAGGTGATCTGCAAAAAGGGCAAATCTTGTTCTCGGCTTTTTTCATTTTTTTTTAAAGATATCCCGGAGAGCTGTGTCCTGTCAAATGATTTGTTATTACTCAAATATCCTTTTTTGAGAGATCAAGAAATGTTCTAAGCATAATGATCATTAGAAATAAGTAAAAAAATGTAATATTTAGTTGTATATTTCTTATATTATGTAAAAAAATTTGAGGACACCTTTTGTGATTCAGGTTTGGATAAGAAATTAGTAAAAAAATAAACCTAATATTCAGAAACTTACAATCAAAAAAGACTTGTCCTTCTTAAATGTTGTTCAATAAATTAGTATTTAAAATTTTTATTAAGTACATTTATTAAGGTGATGAGATATTTTAATTTCTAGTTGTAGGTAGAGTAGTACCTAGAAACCCTTCCATGACTTTTGGTGTTTCTATAACTAAAAATGTTGGCCTAGAAATTTTGCCTTTACTCTTTTACCCAGTAGGATTTTTTAAGATGTACAATTTTTAAAGGGGTTTGTTATAGGTTTATAGTTCCATAGCTAGTAATAAATAGACATGACATTAGACTAGTCACCCAATAGACAATTTTGTTGTGTAAAATATAAGATTAAATCAAATATATTGTTAATTATTTTCTATTTCTAGTACAGTTGCGGCAAGTACAAATCTAATGGTCATAAATTGTAATAAACATTTTTTTATTGGTCACTACTATATCTTTTTATTGAAGTAATTGTTAATTTACAAATAAAATGTATTACCTAAATCTGTTCTTACCTGAAGGATTATTATTGTTATAACTGGAATTTATTGGAATGTAAATATTGAGTACAAATATATATTTTTTCAGAATTCTCAAAAACCATATTGCAGTATTAAATTAACGCATTTCTTTATGATAATTGTTTTATTTAAAGAAATTTTTCTGGTTTTTAAAATGAACTTTTGTTTTCGAAGGAGATATTTATACAAAGTGCACATAAATTTCATACTTTTTTTTTTATATCATTCTAATAACTTTGGAAAGCAATAAAACGAAAATGAAAAAAGAAAATGTGTTTTTTTCCTACATCAATATTTGAATCGGTGTTTTATTATAAATTGCCTTATTTGAGCGGGTACCATATGACAGGTTTATGCAGTACTATGCAATATTGTTAAAGATTCCAATTCTTGGTGATCACAGTAAAAAAGTTGGTGAAATCATTAGAGCGGATTATTGAATATGACAGTTCTAAAATACTAACATTTGTGGAACCAAATACAAATTTTAATGAAATTTCTAAAGACTTCCAATTTGGAAGTTACTCTAGGATGCCACAATGAACTTTTAACAGTCTGAATGATAAAGTCTATTAAAAACTAATCATATCTCCTCTAACAATATTATTTAACAAATATATCAAAATTGGTCTATTTCCTGAATTAAAAAAAAAAGTAAAGTAATTCCTATTCATAAGACAGGTTCTATTGATGACTGTCAGAACTATAGGCCTATAAGCACTATTCCAGTTGTCTCAAAATTGTTTGAGAATATCTCGTTAGAATAAATTTACGGGTATATGGAGCCCTATAATATTTTTGATCCTTCTCAGTATTATTTTTGAGTGGGAAGAGACACTATATTGTCTATCCTCAATTTGATGAATACTGTTGTGCCTTTTTGCTGGGGTTACATTCTGTGATCTCTGCAAGTCTTTCCCAACAGCGATTTTGGTTCTTTAAGAATCTCTTTAATTGAAAAATAGAGTTCAATGTGCTATTTTATAATGATAATCTTTCAGAGGCCGGTGTTGTCGGCGTCGGCGTGCCACAGGGCTCGCTGTTGGGACCTGTTTTTTTATAATAGGTATATATAAAAGATCTTCAGAACAGTGTCCCTTCTTCTGGGGTTGTTGTACGCCACGATACAACTTTGGCCACTAGGATTCCTAATTTAACCAATTTTCAGCTTGAAATGAGTAAGGTCATAGAAAAAAAATAGTTTGTTGATGTATATACATAATGAGAAAAAGAGGCCCTGCCCTAGGCCCAAATCTTTCTACCTTATACGATTGCCTGCCTTCTATTTGACAGAAATAATGAAAACAGATCTAGGGGAAGGCTTCTTACACCATATCTATAGAGCTTTCTAATTGGAAGATATGGAGAGGCAAAAGCACGACTAAGGTCACATAGTGTAAGCCCCATTCGCTCCCCACTTTCCAGCCTCTGCAACCATGCCTCCAAGAACCGCAGTAATCGTCTGAACAGTATTAACATTCTGACGAGAATCTAATTGTAAAGGGTACATAAAATTGCGATGTTCAAAATAACGACTGAAGTTGTTTGTTAATATTACCTGAAATACTTTACCCAATCAAGGATATGTATCTATAATTTTCCATGCAATGGATAATCGCTTTTTTATACAAACGGACAACCATTACGATCTTAAAACAATCAGGAAGATCACCTTGAGCCTGACTACAATTAATGCGCCAAAGTCTGACTAAACAGACCCTAATCTCCTTCAGAATAGCGCTACTCATATCATATATTAAAAGAGTGTGACATCTTTAAGCACGTATAGAACTCCAAAGATCATACTCCGTAACAGGCACAAGAATGCAATGCTTTTGGGAGTATCAAAACCATAGCTTCTTGTATTTCTGTGCCAATCTGTATATCCTCTATTGTGTCGAATACTATTTTAATGAAGAACTCACCAAAATTCCCACACTGAGCAATACACTGGAAGTATTACGTGCAGATCATTTTCTCTCATACTTAATAATAACTCTCCAGACATCCCTTGCTTTTTTTTGTGAATTATCCAGAAAATTACCAAATGGATCTCTTTTCATTGAAGTAATTTTCACTTTATATTTTTATTCGTTAATTTATATAAATCACCGAATGCTGAGTCTCTCTCCCCATTATTCAGAGCTTCACCATAGAAAGCTCATCCCTCATTGGTCTCAGTGTATCATTAAACCGCCAACAGGAGGCTGATTGGTGAAAACATCTCTAACAGGACAATGCTTACAGATCAGCCGCTGACAATTGGAAAACCAATGTCAAGTCAGAGTCGACACTTTGATAGAAAAAATCCCAGTCAATTACACTCAAGTCACTCAAAATAAGAGCAGTTTCCTTTGTTTGTTAAAGGCTCCACTTTAATCTGCTTGGGAGCACTGATTTTCAGTCCAATGAACTGACCAGAGTGGTCGGAGAGGCATGGATCCAGAACTATAGAGCTCATCAGACATATTAGTCAAAATGTTGTCGAAACAAACAGATGAATTATTAGCTGCCCTAGTGTAGTTATGTATTGTGGCAAAAATACCATATAAATTAATAATACAGGTTAGCTCTGACAAAATGGTGGACTGTTAAAATTGTCAATTATATTATTATATAAAACAGAATTTGTCAAGCACTGCATCATTAGCATAATAAATTACTGTTACCTAGAATGATCTGTATAACGTCAATACTGTCAATTTTAGGTAATGGACCTCAATAGCACATAATTCAGCATAAATCTCATTACATAATTCAGTAACACTTACCACATGCACGTTTTTAAACTGTTCCTAAAAGTATTGACTGGTGATTCTCTTAGGATGACTTGAACAGAACTAACCCGTTCAAAATGGATTTGATTTGAATGCCAATGTATTTTCATGACTTTCTTATTCAACAAGAAACCTTTAAGTAGAAATTATACAATTAACTCCAATGTTGTACAAATAGGTAATGCTTATGACTTGACAATTTTCTTGGCCTAATTGTTTAAATTTTATTGACCATACATCAGTGTACAGAACGATGCGTTTTATTATCAGGTCAACCAAGCATTGTAATGTTGACATATATATGAAATTATTTGACTGCCTAATCTGGAATATAAGAGCAAAAGTCATTAGAGTATAATGAAAATTTTTTAAGTATATGTTCTACAAAAGATTTTGATACCATTCGCGCGAGGGTTAAATATTTCTTACTTGAATTTCCTTATTTTACGATTCTTAGTTTTCGATTGAGTTAGGTCTCCAAGGTCGCAAAAAGTATTTATTTTATCCAAAGTTATAGACCACACTAAATAGAACAAAAATTCTTTGAGTTTGAAAATTACCAATACCAGTGTTGTATGAAATTGCAACAAATACTTAGTCTGTTGTAATAAATCCGCTATCTTGAATTAAGGAATTAATTTTATATTCATAACCCCCAAATCTCCCAATACCGATATTGAGAATCTTCGGAAATGTAAATTTTTTAGTGCGACATATTTTATCCTACATAGAGTTTAAAGAAATTAATATAATATATGCCCCAAGAACCTCCCAATATCAATCTGGACAAAATCGGAAAAATCTTTGTATATACGATATTGTAAAAAATTAACTTTTAATTTATAACAGACTCGGAGAACCCCCTAATAACAATTTTAAATAAAAGTTAAAAACATAAAATTTTCAGCCCGCCATATTTGAATACAATTGAAATAATAAATTTTAAATTCATAACTTACGTCTTCAAAAATCCTCGTATCAATTTGGGATAAAATTGAGATGCTTAATTTTAGTTGGCATACTGAATTTTTTAAAAATAATTTTTATTTGTAATTTACACTTCAAAAATCCTGCTATACCAACTTTGGACGAAAAGTAGATGTAAAATTTGTAATTCCTCTTATTGAATTTTATATTCGTAACTTACAATCCCAAAAACCTCCTTCAACTGTTGTGCGCAGAGACGTAAAACTTTTAATCTGCCATATTAAATATTTAAAAAATAATTTTAGATCCATTATGTACAGCCCCGAAAGCCCCCCCATATGTTTTGGAGAAAATTAAATAAAATTAATTTTTTTTGTCCTTTATTATCACAGCCATTTTGGGTTTTATTAGACTAATTTTGGCCAAAATAATATGGTCACCACAGTAACTTCCTGAACATAATGCAGAATATTTCATTCAAATCATTTCCAGCATTCTGGAGTAATCAATGTACAAACATTACAAAAATATATGTAAAACATTCTCTTGGAAGTCGGTTAAAAAACTAAAGCTGTAGATATTGGTTAAATCAATAAATACTGCTCTGGGTTGGGATGTATAGAAAATAAAACATTATGCTTACTTAACAAAATTTATTTTAGTCACAAGTTATGTTTTCTTGCTAGCTAAAATTATACCATCATATTTCTGTTGGAACCACTTCATGGCGTCTTCTTTGTTCAACCTGTGGGCGAAACCAACTTTTCCTTGCTTTCTGCGCCTGTGTGCAACATTAAATCCTGGTCTGCCCAAAACTACATAGAAATCTAAGCCATAGATTCCAATACTAGGGTCATATTTGATACCCAAATCAATATGTTCTTGGATACCAAATCCAAAGTTTCCAGATGCTAAAAAATTTTTAAGTATGTTTCAAGAAAATAGATAAGGTCACTTATCAAAAGTTTTAATTTTTAAAATGTGATACATCGTTTTCCAGATATAAAAATATTACATTTCAATTGCAAATTTGTACTTACCAGAGAAGTTATCTCTTCTCAATTCATATTCCCGTACTTTCAAACCCCTTTCTAGAATTTCTTCAGCTTTGGCACCTCTTACAGTGCAATGTACAGCAATTTTTTCATTACGACGAATACCAAAAGATCTTACAGTGTATCTTGCTTTAGAGAATACAGGTTGTTGACCAGTAAGCTGTTCCAATACCTACAGAACAACTAGTAGAGTTAGTGATGTACGCAATTAAAAAACAAATAGTAATTATTTGAATTAAATTAATTCTAGGAAATGGCATTAACCATTTTATTTTTACAGGCTTCTTTCTATTGGTATGGAATTTGTGGTTGTAACATTTTAATAATTTAGTGAAAAAAAATTGATCCCAAAGTGGAAAGTGATTTGTTTTTGGCAAAATTTAAGAAAAAATTCAAGGAAAACCAAGGTCAGATTTGTTTTATGACCTCTAACTAGGGGGTAAGTATAAAATTTTTTTCAAAAAAAGATCGTTTTCCTAGTTTTAGTCTAATCCGATTATTACCAAAAGTCTTATAAAAACTCTACTATAAGAAACATCAGATTTCAACTGCATTTTGTTGCATACTGTGGAATCCCAATATTAATGATATTTCATAAAAGTTCATTACCAATAAAAAAAACATTACCAGTGAGTAATCCAAAAAATGATGAATTTCTTTTTGTTAAAGAAAATAAGCAAAAAAAAAATTAATGTACCTTAGCAGCTCGAGTGAGCCTGTCACCACTTTCTCCTACACAAATATTGAGGCACAATTTACGAATGTGCAACTCCTTCATGGGGTTTTTGGACTTGCTCCCCTTGGATTCTTTCTTTTCTTTCTTCGCTACGGGCTAAAATTTAAAAAATGTTAGGTTAGTTTTTGCAAAACAAACTCTGGAAAACTCATTTTTTCCAAGAACAGAGAATTGGCTTGTAAACTTTTAAATTAAAGATATTATACGAAAGATATTTATGTCGAGAAAAATATAAAAAAACAGTGTTACTAATATAAATAAGATTACAAAACGGGTAAGTCAAAATAACTTAAGTTTTTTTTGCAATATATTAGTTTAATGTTAAAAATATTATATTAAATACGTGAAATAGATATTTATCTACAAATTTTTCACAAAAGTCATATTGTTTGTTATTTATTTAAACCGATGATTACGGAAAATATTCAACCAAAAAATTAACAAATACTCACCGCCATAGTTCAGCTTTGAAGGAAGATGTCAAACTAAGTGTTGCCAATTGCTTGAAAATAATATTTTTGACGTCTTTTCATAAGAGCATTTTATCCTATATTAATTTTATTATTATTTATATTTAGATATTTAATGTTTCCCTAACTGTTTCTTACCCTGAAAACGATAGGAAAAGTTGCTTAAATATTAAAAAAAGAATTTAGATTTTAGAAAAGGCGCAACTTTTTTCCATTTAATTATAAACAATGAACTATGGCAACACTGTTCACTGGATATAAAAGAAACCTTCTACGCTTTATCGACCGAGACCACGTTGCTAAGCGAGGGAAATTTTGATTGATCGAAAATTGTATTGATAATTTCAAAAGCATTGTTTTTATAAGTTTTACGATATTTTTTATTTGCTGGGTCTTATATTTGAATAAAAATGTCGGTTTTCGGAAAAAGTTTCCAAACTGATACTCCGCTAAATGAAGACTTAGAACCAAAGGTAACATCTTCTGATCCAGACGAACGAAAAATGGCAAGAAGATTGAGAATCGAGAGGCGATGGGAGACTTTGAGAAAGAGGTTTATCATAATTTTTTTCTATATTGTTTTTTAAAAAATATTTCCTTTTTAAATAGCTATTATTCAAGTAAAAAAATGTAACAAAACTTATGTAAACAGGCAACTTAATAAACACGACAATATGTGGCGCACTCCTCAAATATAAACAAATACAATAATTTTGTAGTAGACACAGTGTTCAAGAATCTGAAAAACCTCAGGTGGAGGAAATTAGCGAAATTCAAATGCAACTTAAAAAAAGCACCGAACTTTTAGAAAGGTACTTGCTCGAAGGTCAGTAAAGTTAAAAAATTCCAAAATACGTATATTTTTTTGAAAACCATTGTATACTTTTTTATATCTAGTATCATACCTAGAACTTTATTATAACAAATGAAAAAAAAAAAAACACTAAATGTAAAAGTTGTAGGATTTTTTCCCTATTTTCTTTTAGATTTATTTAAAAAAATGACATATCGGAAAGTTAGTTAAATTTTTTAAATATTCCATGCTAGAATGAAAGCTCTTTTTCTTGTGATTGGAAAAATGTATGTATAACTTGTTAGTGTTCAATCCAGCTGTTATTCAAATATTTATTCCTTAATTCACTAACATGGTCTTTTTCCAAAAGCACCTCATGATCCACACTGTCAAAGGCATTGGTCAGATCCAAATACAAAGTTGCTGTTGTTTTGTTCTCATTTAAGAAGCAGTGATATTCTGTACATTCTACCTGCCCTTACTTCTCCAAAAAAAATCTTTTTTTCTTACTAGAAATTCTAATACCATTCGTAATCCATGTTTTCGATATATTCCTTTTTAATGGAAAAACCTGGTTGATCCTAGACTGGATAATGCTGTTAAACTTATCATATGCCCTATTGACGTTTGCCTCCGTCAGTAGATCATGCCCAGAAACGTTCTGTAAACTAAGTGCGAATTGTTCTATTTTACATTTTGAGAAAATTCTTTTGTTGACAAAGGACTGCCCATTCTCTATTGACTCAGCTCTCAATGTAGTAGTCTGGGCCATATGATCAGAGAGACTAGATGCTATTACCACATTTTCTCCAAATCCACTAAAATTTACAAAAATGTTATCCAGTAGAGATTGGGATGTCTTTGTAACTCTAGTAGGTTCAAAAATTGTTTGAGAAAGATTAAAACTTGCTAGCAAATCCAAAAACCTTATTCTATCATTGCTCTGGAGCATTAAATTAATATTGAAATCTCCACAAAGGACAATATATCAGGAGTGATATAGACTACTGTTATCTTGTCTGTCTGTCTGTCCGTCTGCACGAGTTAATCTTCGAATCAGTTGAACCGATTTCGATAAAAATTTGCAGACATGAAGAAGAGGTTGTCAGGAGTGATGTAGGGTACTATTTGGTACTATTTACTGTTTGTCTGTACGTGCTAATCTTCGAAACGGTTGAACCGATTTCGGTGAAATGTTATAGACATGAAGACGAGATCGTCAGGAGTGAGATAGGCTGCTTTCCTACGGCTTGGACTTCCTATTTTAGTCAAAGTCTGGCAAGCAAATGCCTTGCGGGGGCATATTGTGAAACTAACAACACACCATCACATGCCTGCTAAACAGAAATCCAAGTCTTGTGGAAAGCAGGACAAAAAGGATGTCTGGGAAAGATACCGGTGGATCCCACTGACGAGTCCACCACCGGTATCGGGACGAAACATCCATAACATTTACTACGGTGGTCGAAAATAGATCGCTAGCTATATGTCCTCACTACCAGGGGCATTGCTAATTGCGACAGTGGGATACAAACTTGAACCTCTATTTAAGTCCAGTTTTGCCGGAAAGCCGTGGTAAGATGTTAAGTTCCACAACATCTTCGAAACAACCGAACCGATTCCAATGAAGATATGAAGAGGAGGTCATCAGGAGTGATATAGGCTTCTTTTTTTTTGTTTGTCTGTCAGTCTGTAAACGCTAATCTTTGAGGTGGCTGTACCGATTTCGATAAAACTTTACAAACACGAAGAGGAGATCGTCGGGAGTGATATAGGCTTTTTTTTTACATACTTTAACAAATTTTTATTTCCCAAGTTTCACGCGGACGAAGTCGCGTGTAAAAGCTAGTTATTAATAAATTGATATTAAAAGAGAGATGACCTTGAAAACAAAATCTTTATTTTGTGACGTTTCAGTATTGTCTCAGATACTTATTATATTTTTCTTGCTCTGCAAAAGCTCTAAGCTGAACTTTAAAATTTTGATAACTTCCTTGAAAACGATTTTTTCGCAAAACGGCAAAATACATTGTTGTATTGGTACACACATTGTTCATAGATGAAATAAGTTATTGTTCATGATACCAAGCATAGAAATGACTACAAACCAGTAGGAGGAGCATATTGAGGAACCTTAGCGACATCTTAGCGGTACTTTTGAGCAAATCCTCAGTCTGAGATAGCATTTAAAAGAGAATAGTTGTTGCCATTGAGTTGCAAAAAAAAGTCGGATTCAAATATTTACAATTGAAGAAGTGGTTATTAGACTAAATTCTATTAATTTTTACGCATTTAAAAACTATGTTTTTCTTATAAATTTACGTTGGTAAATTTTAGGTATAATTTTTATTGTTTGAAAACTTCGATTTGATTTTTCTTAAATATATTTACTACCCCCTAAGTAGATATAGATTATTTCATTTCGAATATATTTTAATTCGTGATTTTTAAGAGAAATTTTAATAAAATTTTTTAACTTATAATTAAAAAATTTAATTCCGGGAGTAGTTAAAGATACTGCTCAGAAATGTTAACGAATGAAATAAATCTACGAAAAATGAGTTTTAAATATATTTAAAAGGTATTGTTGAATTGTTATTAATAATTCTATTTGGATTTTGATTTGCAATTTATGATATTTTGGAGTGTATTTTGTTTTGATTTTTAATTTTAATTACTGTTCTTGATATTTTAAATACCGCTCCTCCCTGGCTCCTTAATTTGAAGTATTTTTTTTTTCTAAAGACAAATTCTGTTCAAATTAATTAATCTTCAAAATGTCTAATCCCAACGACCTTGAAGAAAATAGTTTTGATATGGTGAGGCGGTCGGAGTTTCTAATCCAGCCGGGTGGTCATGGCGGGTCCTCTCCACTCCCTTCGGGGAGTGACGAAAGAAATCAGATACAGCAAGCATCTAGTGTGGTTGTCTGTATTTTTTGGTATTTAACTCAAAGGTGAATAGAAAAACCAAGGTGACTCATTTACTGACTACCACTGGTGGAAGAAACGAAAGAAACGACCTTACAGTGCAAAATACAAACGTAAGCAATGTGAATGAATATGAAGCTCTTAAAAATCTAAATTTCGCAAATAATATTTCAAATATTTTAAAATCGGACGAGGGGCGTGAATATAGGCATTAACATGTAAACTTTTTTGGGATCTAGAATAATATATTTCACGGAGAAAGCATTTTACTTTTCTGACCATTTCCCCTGTATGATTTCGAATGGAATCGGTCATATACATTAATACCACGATATTCATATAAATGTGTGTGGTTACTACGCAAATTAAAATAAAGCTTTTGTTTATCAGGCCACTTTGTTTCTTATATCAATTTATTAATAATTTAATCTCAAATAACGGCTTGTCCGAATATTAACATTTTACATATTTTTTTTTTAAATCAAGGGAAAGAGAGGTCTTATTTTATCCGATATGATAGAGGGTATTTTATTTAAAAAGTAAAAATGATTTCTGTTTCTCAATTTTACGATGTACCATTGTTCTTTTTAAATAAATCTAGAAGACAATACGAAAGAAATCCTACAAATTTTGTATTAAAAATTTTTACATCTGTTATTATAAACCCTCTAGGTATGGCGCTAAATAGAAAAAAAAAACATTTACATGTCATTATACTTTTGGAGGTTTTACCAAATAATAAAGACTGTTTTTAAGGTGAAGAATATATAACCAATGTGAGGATAGCAAATGATTCCAGAGAAGTTGATAGACGGGAGAGCGAAGGAATTAACAAAGATAAAGTTCTTGAACAATTAGAGGAAGAAGCTACTGCTGCTTCTGAGTTGTTCAGTAAAATTGCAGGAAAGTGGGCAGTAAGGACATAATTCCAAGAATAAATAGTGGAAGCTTTCACGGCTTTGGTCAAGTTGAAAGTCATGGTTCTTGGGTTTAGACCGTGTCAAATTGGAATTATTATCCGACGTTTCGCCTACGATTGCACGAGTCATCTTCAGCAATCTTTACTCCACGAGATTAGAACACTGAATGACTATCGAGGAGCAACAGCCCGCTATTTATACCAGACTGGTGCTCAGCGAACCATGATCCAGCGTTACAATCGATTTCCACGTGTGATGTAGACTGTAACCTGTATTATTTGGATATTTACAAATTTCTATTGATTCTCTAATTTTACGTTTAAAGAAATCTTTATAAATTACATCTAAGATTATCATCTCTAATTGAACAGGACAAATTTGCAACGCTGGATAAAATCACCTACGCCTAAGCAGAAAGAATCCGTCAACAAGTCACTATGAAGCAACAAAGAAAATTCGAAGGGCTTTTGAGCAACAATAATCCAGCAATCGCACTAACGAACACAGTCATCAATTTGTCAAGTATACAACTTATCGAAGCAGAGAAAACTAGCTTATCTAAAGGACAGAATATCGTTATCGCTCCAAGGTGCATACCAGTGGAAGAAATAATTTCTAAAGTCGAAGTTTCCATAAGAAAATTATCTCCAGAGCATGCAGACACGATTCGATACGAAACAGCGAAGATCATAAAACACTCACAGCCAACTAAATCAAATATCACATCAGCGGAAAGGAAGGCTATTAAAAAACTGAACGAGAACAACACCATCTTAGTTCTCCCAGCTGACAAAGGAAATGCGACTGTTGTTATGGATAAGGACAAATTTACTGAAAAAATAAATCAGCTCTTTGACGACAATACATACAAAGTCATTCGGACGGATCCAACAGATAAAATTGAATGGAACCTCACATCTCTAATTAATGCTTCCAGCCTCACTCCAGAAGAAAAGAAAGCCGTTAAACGAAGCAGCTCCAAGATTCCACGCCTCCAGGGACTGCCTAAAATATATAAAGAAAATGTACCCCTACTTCTAATCGTCAGCGCAATAGACTCACCAACCTACAAAATAGGTAAATATCTGGCCAAACTATTACATCCCTTCATAGGAAAAACCGAATCCTTTGTTAAAAACTCTGGACACTTTGTGCAAAGATTAAAAACCATCCAATTAGAGCCCTGTTCCTATAGATGATTCAGTTTCCCTAATATTTGACATATTACGAAACAACAACATGGACTCCACCCTAGAGTTAATTAAAGCATGTCTGAATTCCACTTATTTCACATTTCAAGGAAATTTCTACGAGCGGACTTCGGCCGCGGCTATGGGATCTCCGCTATCACCTGTGGTAGTTAACATTTTCATGGAAGCTTTCGAAGAAAACGCATTGTCTTCTGCTCCTCTAAAACCTAAATTTTGGTGCAGATATGTAGATGAGACGTTCGTAGTTTGGCCGCATGGCGCAGATAACTCCATAATTTCCTGGATCATCTAAATCAACAACACCCTAGCATAAAATTCACTATGGAAACTGGATCAAATAGTCCCCTTCCCTTTCTTGATGTTATAATACAAAGGAAAGAGAATGGCAAATTAGGACATTCTGTGTACAGAAAACCAACACATACAAATCGATATCTCAATGCAACATCACACCATCATCCTTCTCAAAAGCAATCCGTCATAAACTCTTTGGTACACAGAGCACTTATAATATGTGACGAACAGTCACTGAAATCAGAAACAGAAAAATTGCGCTGAAGATATAAGACGTTCATTAATAAATATAAAAACCCAACTCCTCAACAAAATGTCATAAATGAACCTCCTATGGATAATGTTGTCTTACCTTTCATACACGGAACCACCGACAAGATTGCCAGATTGCTCCGAAAATCAAACATACGGACAATTTTCAACACATGTAAGAAAACTGGACAATGTTTGAAGTCTTCAAAGAACACAATTTCAAACAGAAGGCGTTTACAAGATACCGTGCTCTTGTGGTAAAGTGTATGTAGGTGAAACAGGACGGTCTATATCCACTAGGCTTAAGGAACATGAAAGATGTATAAAAAAGAACCAAATTGTACAATCTGCAGTACCTGAACACCAGGATTGCTCAGGTCACACTTTTAATGTAAAAGAAACTAAGGTGCTGGCATCAGCACCTGGTTTCTTTAAACGTAAAATTAGAGAATTAATAGAAATTTGTAAATATCCACATAATATTAATAGAGATGCGGGTTATAGTCTAAATCACACGAGGAAATCGATTGTAAAGTCGGGTATAAATACCGGGCTGTTGCTCCTCGACAGTCATTCAGTGTTCTAATCTTGTGAAGTAAAGATCCTTGAAGATTCCTTGTGCAGTCTTAGGCGAAACGTCGGGTAATAATTCTAATTTGACACGGTCTAAACCCAAGAACCATGATTTTCAACATAATTCCAAGAAATTTAAAATTTGTTATACTATCTTTTACCAAAAGCTTTTTTTTTCCTTTACGTAAAATCACGATTTTAATTGATAACTTTTTTTGTAGTCAATTCAACGGCAAAATGATCCGCTTCGCATAAATGAAGAAATAATGGAACAAAAAGAGAAATGTGATATGTTAATTAAACAAAAAGATGCCATGATTGCAATGCTGAGAGAGGAATTAAAAAAAGCCGAAAGGCAGTTCACAAAGGATCAGAAAAAACAAGAGGAAGATATTAATACCCTAGCTCAAAGAATAGAAAAACAAGTAAGCAATTGCCTCTATTGTCATTGATTTAATTGAATTGGTTTCATTCTCTTTCGGTCCGAATTTAAGTATGAGGTTTTGAATAAAAACTATCTTCATATTTGGCTTTTTAAACCTCTTCATTGATCCTACGAAATGACACTATTGTTTGAGGGTACTACTTTTATTTTAGGTTTCTTTCATGCGGCAAGCATATCGTCATGAATTACGCCTTTTAGAAGATGTGATACTAGAAGAAAGAGAGAATCTGCTCGATTGTACCGACAGAAAATGGGAAGAACTATTTAGTAAGAGAGAACATCAGGAAACTTCAAACACCAATAAAAAGTTTGAGCAAGTAGAAGTATTCAACCAACGAATGGACATATTAAGAATGAATTTTCAGGTTTAAAAATTCCATATCCTTACATAAAGTTTTATTTGTATGCATGATATAAGAGATTTTTTCCTTTACTTGACGACCACAAAATATAATAAGAGGTATTATTTATTTGCAGCTGAAAATATTTAAAACATTTTTAGGAACATTGTAGAGAAACTAAAATCAAACTCGAAAACAATATTGAGGAGCTACAAAGGGAATTAGAAAAAATTAAAGCTCTGGCCTTACTCAACAGCGAAAAACTTGATTATAATTATCAGATTCTTAAAAAACGTGAAGATGAAAATATAATAATTAAGTCGCAACAGAAGAGGAGGATGAATAAATTGCAAGACTTTATTAACGATTTAAGAAGAGAGATTTCTGAATATGAAACTAATACCTCTAATAGAATAAAAAAATTGTCGGATAATATTAAGAAACTGCATAAGTCGATTTTAGATGTAAGATTTGCTATAGGAATGTAAATATGAGGGTAGTTCAATAAGTCTTTAGAAAATCCAAGAGATGGCGCTCGTTTTATCGAAAAAAAGTTTGCTTTTAGTAAGCGTCATCTTTCATTAGACTGCTATTAAGGATGTTCAATGGTTATGCATTTGTGTAGATAAACCTATTAAACTTCGAAATATGATTTTGAATTTTTTCAGTAATTTTTATCGGGAATTTTTTTGAAAAATCATCTAAAAGTAGCCTCAAATAACACTGCTTTCACGGAAAATTGAAAAAACGACCGCATAAAACTTCATTTTTGGTAATGGTATCATAGAATAGGTTTTTAAGAATGATTTGTTAGTTTCTTTTTCTCTTTATCGCACATTTTGGAAATAAACTTTTTGTGTTGATACTCTTTTTAAGCTCTGCTACGACGGAACGAGCAATTGAGCAACACCGCCTTGTAAAAAGAATATTGCCCAAGGGGTCGCCTATCGTTTTCTTCTCCTTTTTGTTGTGGTGATAAATATAAAACAGTTCATACTACCCTGAAACATAACCTCCAATATAACAGAAAATACCGTTTTTTGCACTCTCAGGTTAGGATAACTCGAAAACCAGAACTAATTGGTTAAATTGGAATTCAACGCATCAAAAACCTTCAGAAAAGTATAGTCTCGTTTCTGGGTCTAAAATGTGTTCGGCCTGTGTGATTTATCAACATAACTGAATCAATGACTTTTGTCACATTTTGTCAAACTGTAACAGGAAGTGAAACTTACTGAGGCACGGAGGATAGAAATTTTTATGATGATAGGATATGGTGATAGCATAAGAACCGAAGAAAAAGTGTGTCAGTTATTTTAAAATAATATCCTAATCTTCCGCTAATTTTACGTAGATGACCCATTGAGTGGCCGCCGTGGTCTCCAGACCTAAACCGTCTTGACTTCTTTTTGTGGCGTTACATTAAAGGTCAAGTGTTCCAAATTAAGCCAAATCACAGAAGATTATTCAAGAAATATGGTTAATTATTACAGAAGTTGTCATAAATTGCCGCGGTTCAAATGTCAGCTTACGTTCACTATGGCTAATTGAGTTAATTTTATCTTATTTTTATAAATACTTTGCAAAATCTCTCATAAATTTTTTGAGTAAAAGCATATCACTTGTCGGCTGACTGCATTTTTGGTTTTATTAGGAAACTCCGTGGTACTACTTCCTTGTTAATTTCTTTCCCAGCTCGGTTGTTTTATCTTCCTGAATTTTAACTATATTCTTACCCTTCAAAGTCGGTTTTATGATATATTTGATTATCATTGCTGGATCCCTATTTAAGCTGTTGTGCTTGGCGTTTATTAGTCTGTGAGCGGTTGTATTTATGTTATTATTATTTGAACTTACTGTTATCTTTCTATTCCAGTTAAATCCCGACTTTCCTGTCTACTATTCGAGTGAAATTCTTCCTTTTATACTTTCTTATGGTAGTTTCCTTGAAATTATTTTGAGTTCCGTAGATTTTGCTTTCTTTATGTTATTTCTAGGTTAGTTTTGCTGTCACTGTGGAAATTGCATTGACAAGTTATTTTTTGTAGGTGCTGCTTTTTGCATTATCCCATTTGGGGCGGTTTTGAATTCATTGTGTGGTAATCGTTATACCTTAAGTAATGTTTCTTATGTTGTGATTTAATTTTCAACCTTGTCAATGCTTTTCTGTGTTACTGTCGCTATAAAGTTTTATTATTGGAGTCTATAAATTTCTGTTTTGTAACTTGCCTTAGGGACATATTGTCTGCAGGGTCCCCAAACTTTCAGGAAATTGATAATTGTGGCGAGACAGAAATCCTTTTCGCTTGATTTACTTATTTGCAGGGAACTTTTTCATTACCTGTTTCACGTCTGTGATGGCTAGCGGGGAGTATATTTCTTTTATTTGAAAATAACTAAAGGATTATTCATTTGATTTTGAGCTTAAATTGTTGATGAGTAAGGAATATCTTATCTGACAAATTTATTTCAGCCGATCTTTGTTACCTACGAACTCCCATTTGCGTCATTTTTGGGCTATTATCCTTATTAACTTTTTCACATTTGAAAAAAGAGGCGTGGTGCGTACGCATGGATCTAGAATATAAATAAAATGTTTCCTCTTTCTAATGACTGTGGATTTTCCCATCTCAATTTTTATGGTCCATCCTTTCGGATTTTGGGGTGAAAAATCGTTTAAACTTTTCAGTAATTAAAATTAGTTGATGAGTTAATTTATCTTTCCTTTGTTTGGTGCTTTTGAGTTATTTTTACAGAATACACCTGGAGATAGGGATTTCAGCAGTTTTGCACGTTTCATTGAAGGAAATCTTTCAACCCCAAATACGAATTTAGGGTAAGGTTATTAAAACAATCTTTCATAGAATTTTGATTTATTAACGTTTGAACTCCAAATTAATTCTTAAAGAGCGAATTTAATGCTATATGTCTCACTAATACCTACATTGACTGTATTAGTCTATTTTAACTGTTGATAAATTGAAAACAGTTAGATTTAGGTATACGGCATGTAATAGAAAAAATAATCAAAATTTTATCAGGGAGTCTCACAGTGTAAAAAAAATTTGGAGGAGTCACTAGCAATGTTGTTCTTGCGAGACACCTCATTTCTTCTGAGTACATATTAAAAATTGCTGGTGAAAGCACACACATCCTTGTTCTCTATTTCTATGTGTTCTGTACTGTTTCCATCTATATTTATAACTGCTTTTGGGCCCAAATATAAATTACTGATGATTTTGCCGTTTTTTGAAAAAGGTGATCGTGACGAACTATATCAGAAACTTTCAATAATATCATAACTAACAGTTAAGATGATTTTTTAAAAATTAGTCATTTTTTTATAAAAGAACGGCGACAGGTAGGTCCTGCACATCATTTGCTGCGCGTGAATGTACTGTTGAGACGATTTTAAATTAGTGACCACACTGTATTTTTTTTTCTATCATTTCTAATATTGACACATCTTAGGTAGAAGCCAAAGCCGATCTTTTTGCTCGTGTCAATGACGAAAAATTCCACATGCTTTGGGAAATGAACAAAAAACGCGTTCAAGGAGTGTTAATAAAAATTTTGGAAACCGACAAAATTCTCTATGAACAACAGATGGGTTTAGATTGGGAAGCACCCACAAATTATACCGTAGACAAGAAAACGTTGCCTAGTTATAAATTGGCCTTAAGCTGCGTTCACCCTAAATTTATTTATGGTAAGAGTTGATATTAGTATTTCAATCTAATAATCCAGATAACCCAATAGATTATCCATCTGAATTCGATTTGGTTAAGAACACAAGGGAATAAATTTTCAACTTTTGTCGAAAACGTAGAAAATATCATGTTATGTATTAGGGCGAATAATGGATAATATATACAGGGTGATTCAAAAATCGATCACGAAACTTAAGGGGGTGATTCTACTTGACAAAATAAGGGTAGAGCTTCATATAATTTTTTTTCAAAATGTCATTCGTTTTCGAGTTACAAGCCGTCCAAGTTCAAGTTTTTATTTTTTGTTTTTTGAATTACTCGCTTACAGGAAAACCGATTTGACTAATATTTGAAAGATAGGCTAAGTCTTCTGCGCTTCATCATTTTAGTAACAATTCACATTGATTGTTTGCCGCTAGAGGGCACTTTACCTACATTGAAAATGGTTTTTTTGTCATAATTTTTTAGTGTTGACAGCTACAGTAGTTTTTGGCATAATTTCTGAAAGACTGATGCCAGGCCTTTAAAAAAGGTGCTCTTTATTTACATCGCTAAACCCAACGGTTTAGACGTAAATCACCCTTAAAAATTAAGTGGTAAATTTACTTTTCTCATTTCATTACCACCAGCTACCAGGTAAATAGCTATCAAAGTATACTAGAGCTGTCAGTTTAACATCAAATAAATTCGCTTTTTAAACTATTTAATTTATAATCTTAAAATAACTAATAATGGCTAATCAGTAAATATTCATATTATGGATTATTGCGATATACATTTAATTGATAAAAATTAATGAAACAGTACTAAACAAACTAAAAAAGATTCTCAAAATGTCCCCCATTTTCTTCAATACATTTCCTAACACTCTTCAAAAAATGTCGCCTAACTCGATGAAAAATTTCTGGTGTTTCTTTAATAATTTGGCACTTTTCGATTATCCTGAAGCGAAGATCCTCGACGTTGATTACTGGAATATCGTACACCAATTGTTTCAAATGACCCCAAAAAAAAATCCATAGGATTAAGGTCTGGTGACCTCGCTGCCCATGCCAATGGTCCACTTCGTCCTATCCATCGCTCAGGATACGTTGCATTCAAATACTGTCGGACACGTATAGTAAAGTGGGGCGGAGCTCCGTCTTGGAGGATCCACATGTTGGCCCTTACTTCCAATGGCACATCTTCCAGATACAATGGGAGACGATTTTGGATAAAATCTAAGTATACGTCACCAGTTAATGGGCCATCAAAGAAATGAGGACCAATAAGGTAATCTCCTATTATCCCTGCCCACACATTTAGTGAAAATCTACGCTGATGTTTCGTTTCTACCACATTGTTTGGGTTCTCGTAAGCATATGTGTGGATGTTGTGTAGATTTGTTATGCCATCACGAGTGAAACCAGCTTCGTCAGTGAATAATATGACGCCAATTAATCGATTATCGTGTTCATACTTAGCTAGGATCTGATTGCACATTTCCAACCGTCTCGGCCGATCATCGTCATAAAGAGCCTGCACCTTTTTTGAATGAAACGGGTAGAGTTGTTCTTCTCTTGGTATCCTCCATGAACTAGCCTGACAGAGCCGCACTTCATTCCCAATTTTTCTAGTACTAATACCTGGATTATCTTCAATAATTTCAAGCACTCTTTCTTCTTGTTGCACGTTTCTAGCAGTTCTAGGTCTTCCCCTATTTCCATTATAACTTTTAAAGGAACCACATTCCGCAAGCCTCCTGTACACACTGGAAAATATTTGAGCATGAGGGATATTTCTTTCCGGATAACTCTCCATATAATATCTTCTTGCCAACTCTGCATTACCATTTGCTTTTCCATAACAAAAATGGATATCACAATATTCGATATTTGAATATTGGTGATTAGCCATTATTAGTTATTTTAAGATTATAAATTAAATAGTTTAAAAAGCGAATTTATTTGATGTTAAACTGACAGCTCTAGTATACTTTGATAGCTATTTACCTGGTAGCTGGTGGTAATGAAATAAGAAAAGTAAATTTACCACTTAATTTTTAAGGGTGATTTACGTCTAAACCGTTGGGTTTAGCGATGTAAATAAAGAGCACCTTTTTTAAAGGCCTGGCATCAGTCTTTCAGAAATTATGCCAAAAACTACTGTAGCTGTCAACACTAAAAAATTATGACAAAAAAACCATTTTCAATGTAGGTAAAGTGCCCTCTAGCGGCAAACAATCAATGTGAATTGTTACTAAAATGATGAAGCGCAGAAGACTTAGCCTATCTTTCAAATATTAGTCAAATCGGTTTTCCTGTAAGCGAGTAATTCAAAAAACAAAAAATAAAAACTTGAACTTGGACGGCTTGTAACTCGAAAACGAATGACATTTTGAAAAAAAATTATATGAAGCTCTACCCTTATTTTGTCAAGTAGAATCACCCCCTTAAGTTTCGTGATCGATTTTTGAATCACCCTGTATATATATATATATATATATATATATATATATATATATATATATATATATATATATATATATATATATATATATAATAAAATAGAATCAAATATTGGCTAAGCGGACGTGAAAATTTGTCAATCTACATGATTATCGTGTTAAAAAGTGCGGAGCACTCCAAAATATGGAAAAACTTCGGGTCCGACAGATGGCGACAGCGCTGTTTCGTCCTAATATGGGACTCGTCAGGCCACCGCATTCGGTTCAAACCATCGTCTCGTCTTTGCATCCTATAAAGCTGAGTTTAAAGTCAAAAAACAGCAAACAAGACGACAAAGAAGACATCTCGATGGTCCACTTGATAACACAAGAACCACACAGATTAACAAAGTTTGTAAATAACCGCCATATGGTGGGGCGACGGTGAATTAAAACAGAAATATCTAAAATCGAGTACACGAAACGCGCTGCCCAAAGGATAGGGGTTGCATTTTTCGGTACTGGCAACCAAGCCTACTGCTCATTTCAGCAGCCAAAGCCACGTGTCGCACCAAACGATCCCACCACGAGAGCAACGTTCAGCGTGTTTTCAAAGCCAAACAAGTAAATAAATAAATAGATACGTTTTTGTCCGTGTAATTTAAAATAAAATAGAATCAAATATTGGCGAAGCGGACGTGAAAATTTGTCAATCTACATGAT
Source organism: Diaprepes abbreviatus (assembly GCA_034092305.1). NCBI lineage: Eukaryota > Metazoa > Arthropoda > Insecta > Coleoptera > Curculionidae > Diaprepes > Diaprepes abbreviatus. The sequence goes on along the minus strand of JASJET010000200.1, from coordinate 16,227,830 downwards.
TCTCGTGTTAAAAAGTGCGGAGCACTCCAAAATATGGAAAAACTCTGGGCCCGACAGATGATGACAGCGCTGTTTCGTCCTAATATGGGACTCGTCAGGCCACCGCATTCGGTACAAACCATCATCTCGCCTTTGCATCTTATAAAGCTAAGTTTAAAATCAAAAAACAGCAAACAAGACGACAAAGGCGACATCTCGATGGTCCACTTGATAACACAAGAACTACACAGATTAACAAAGTTTGTAAATAACCGCCATATGGTGGTGCGACGGTGAATTAAAACAGGAATATGTAAAATCGAGTACACGAAACGCGCTGCCCCAAGGATAGGGGCCGCATAGGTCGCAGATATAATCCTCAGCAGAGTCATATCCTGAGCACTTAGAGTGAGATCAAAGGCCACATACCACACACCTGTACTAAAGTTCCATAGTAGTCATAGATAATACATTTGTTATTCAGTATCAGTATCTTCATCGTCGCGCTGGTCTTTCATTTCTATTTCCAAATTCGATGTACTACCGTCACTATTTACTTCTTTGTTTTGAAGAACTACTTTTTTAACTGTTTTCACATCAGATTTTTCTTTTATTTTCCTTGTAAATTTGCTTTCAGTTTTTATTTTAGCAGTTACGTCTTTCTTCTCTCTTGTAACTTTTCTATTTTCTTTCTCAAAGTGTCCTTGTTAGGAGTTCCCGTTAAGACTATTGCATGCTGTTTGCGTGATACACATTTTTTCTTCTCTGTTGCCTCTTTTGGCATCGACAGAAGATCTTTAGCAGAGGTAGTTTTTTCAAATGTCTGAAGTTGAGGGAAGGGGGTTGCTGTAAATGTTAGTCAGTTGCGGACCTTCGGAAGCCATCGTCCCATTATATATCAGGGCTAGTTCGATTTCTTCAACTAGAAATGATGGTGATTTCAGTGAGTTTGTCAGTTCCGTGAATGATATTATTAGGCCATCTGGGATTCTGGTATCACGGTTCTGTATTTCTTCTCCCGAAATGAACATTTCGTCGCTGTTTAAAATTTCAGCAGCCACAAAATTTTCATCGGTAAACACGTCCGAATTTAGAAGGTATATTCTTGTAGCAGCAAAACCTGCTTCAGCCATTGGGATGCTTGATACTTTTTGAAAAGCTTTTCTGAATAGCGTGCAAGATAATTTTGTGTGATCTTCTTTGCCAATCGAGTTTTCATAAAAAGGTTACATTCTTGTTTATAAGCAGCTTTAAAGGGATCATCTATAGAAACATCCATTGGCTGAATTCTATTCGAGCCACGATATTGTTGCTTTTGCAAAATATATATGCTCTCTAAGAGATGTGGTTGCGATGATTGTCGAGAATGAGCATGGTTCATCTTTTGAAGGTTTGGTAAAATCAGCAAAATGTTTCAGCCAGTCCACAAATAGAGCCTCATTGCGCAGCGGTATACGGCTCCACATAGCCCATATGTTTTTAATGCAGGTGAATGTCTCTCACGTCGATAAATTAACATCGAAGGGATGTACATTCCAGTAGCATTTACAGCATACACAGCTATAACGATCTTCCCTCTTTGTCAGCTCATTATAGAGTCAGTCACAACTTTTCCAGGATCTTATACTCAGGAGTTTCCAGTCTTGTCTACATTATATATATGTTCTTTAGCAGAAACATATTTTTCCATATCCATAAGAATATCAACTTTATTCTTGTTAAAGACAGTGACTCTATTCAAGCTCATACTTTCAGCTTTTCTTTCTGATGGACAAATGATTTTGTTTTATGAATCCTTCGAGCCAGTCCTTGCCAGCTAATTGAAAAGTCGAATTTTAATGTTATTGTTGACTGCATATTTATATGCCATCGTTCTAATCTGAAGCGAAGTGCAGCTATAAAATATATTCGTCAAAAACTTGACTGGAGTAGCCATTTTATCTTTCTGTTCCTTTGTGACCACTGGATTTCTCCCCAGCTGAATGATATCACTGCTCTTGCTCGTCAGTCTTTCTGAAAAGTTGAAAACGGCAATAGCATGGGAGAAATTGAAGTGACCGGTATTACTTCCTAATCGGGATTTTACCCTACATCTATCTCGCATTACAAGAAAGTAATAATGGATTTGTTGTAACAGGTTTTGATTGCGATACCACAAAAATCGAAAAAAATAAGTAGAAAATATCATTTTAAAACTAAATATACAGGAAGTAATAGGTATCTATTGGACTTTCACTGTCTCTATTCTTGTTGAATATTACGACGTTTCAGCTAGTAGTTATATTTCTAATAATAATATAATAATAGTCGAAACGTCGTGATATTTAACAAAAATAAAGGCTTGGAAGTCCAAGAGATACCTGCTACTTCGCAAGATAGTTTTTTTGTTACCATCATGCCTTTAAACTTTATTTTGATAAGTCGATTAAAAGATGATATTCACTAAGCTAAGTATATATAAATTTAGACCTGTCCCAAAAATTTAATGCTTGAATTCGTAAAAAGTGAGGGTGGTACAACAAAAATATGTTATCGTTGTTATTGTTCTCTGACGTGTATTCCCTTGTGTAGCTATATTTTTTATATTACCCTTTTTTAGATACTCCTCGCCCTGCCGATACTAAACCTACAAAACTTAGAAAATCCGTAACGAGTCAACGAATGTCCGATTCAACTATGGGGACAGAGATAGGCGAGAAACACAACAATTACAAAAAAATTTTAAAACATATTCTGACTCGAATTTCGGACAAGTCTGGATTTTTAGCCGAAAAAAGGCTGAAAGAACTTTTGAGAGGTTATCTGGATAATCAAAAGAATTTGGTTAGATTGGATAATGTCTTTACAGTAAGTTTTTTAGTAAATCCTTACAGTGGAATGTTAAACAGTCAGTCAAGGGTGATTAGATCAGGTAAACTCACTGGGGTACATAAACAATTTTTGAAGTCTTGACTTAAGGGTTTTGAGTCTATTTTTCTTTGGCAAAAAAATGCCCAGAATGGTTTTCTAATATATCGGAGCAGTGATCGTTATTGATTGTTTAGATAGGTAATGCCAACATATGGGACTATGATAAAACATGTAAAATAACAATTCCCTTACCTATAGTCACGCTGAGAAGAATTTAAGTGTATACTACTGAGTTATATATATATTAAAACATTTTTCCATCTTGCTTGTTTACATATGTGCCCCTGTCTTTCCACTGTGCCGTATCAATAAATGACGCTACCCAATGTTGCCGATTATACAAAAAACAGAGCGTGTTAAGTTGTTGCTCTCTTGCCAGACGTCCGAATAATATAGAAAATAATAGACAAAATTAAGTAGTGGCATGACATTGTGCAGTAGCAGCTCGTGGGTATTAGAACTGAAGAGGCTAAATGCAATTGGGGTAAACTCTACTCGGTCAAAAGTATATTTTTTGCAATTGGTGCATGGAAATGATGATTACAAGTGTGATTAGTTTAGTGAAGTATGTTATATATTTTGGTAACAAAAAAGAATCTAAAAAAACATAATTTCATGTCCAGCAAGACAAGACCTAGGAGGTATTCTTTATAAAAGAGAGAAAAGCGGGAAGGCTCCCCACAATTAAATTGATGGGAAGGATCCTTTAATACAAGAGAACAGTTCAATACTTTAGAGTAATTCTGTAATCACGACTGAGCTGGAATGATCACGCTGAGGCTCGAACCAAGGAGGTCATATGTGCTTTCTGGGCTTATAAAGCAACCTTTGGTTGTACATGGGGGCTAACACCGAGGGAGTTATTTCGGATATTCACTATGGTGATTCAACTCATGATCACGTACGCCGTTATAGTATGATGGCCTAGTACAACAAAGCACAAACATCGTTTTTAACTTGACAAAATTCAAAGAATGATTGTGTGAGTATAGTGAGGTAGAGGTCCTGGTGAACCTACCTCCTCTCCACTTATACATAGGGAACGAGGCCCTGATGGCTACATAACGTCTCAGTTGCCAGTTCCTCCAATTTGTTAATTTTTTTACTGACTTGTAAAGACACTCAAATCTTCAAAAATAAAACACTACAAAACAAGCTTAATTTCAAAAATACAAAACCCGAAAACCGGCAAAAATTGTAATTAGTTTTTGCCGGCACACAACACAACACAAACGTAAAAAAAGTATCACCTGTTTCGTTAATAATTTGTAGCTTTTAATTGAACAATTGAAGGCACCCCTCGACGAAGACTTGAAAATTCCGGCAGCATTCAAACGAGGCTACTTTCTCGGAACACCTAAAAATCTTCGGTGTTTATGAATGCTTTCGGTACGTCATAGCGTTATATAAAGGATTCTTGGTTTAAGTAACGGTGTCGTGAGAACGCCTAACTGCCCTTGCGAATGTATGGTGTAGTTATCGTTGTAAAAAACGTTACTTATTAATATGCCAGTAGAGTAGAGGTGACAGCATTAGATTTGATTGTAATTATCAAATTATTATTCTCGCTTTAAGATTTAATTATAAAAGAAGTAAAAATGCTCATATTTTCAATAAGATTTTATAATAATAATGCAATATTTATTTTTATTTTAGATAAATTTTCTCAAAAATGTATGGGGAGGCATCACCCTACGAGCTACCATTGCTAAAATTTCACTTCTTATGATTCCAAATTGGAACAGTTTTATTACAAATGATTTGTCTCCTAGTTTTATTTGTCGGTTTAGAAAAATATGTAAAATAATTTCGCACAAATTTTATGGAAAAATTTTTTCCATTCACATTGGCTCAAACGATTATGTAGTTAATGTGATGTAGATCGAAAGTCTCCACGGACACGAAGCTCGAATGATGAACAGTTTTCGAAATATGGGGAAACAAAGTGAGAAATATAGGAAAAATAGGGTTATTCCCTGATCGTTTTTTGGAGACCTTAAACCTTTAAATTGAGTAAAAAAATGTGATGTAGAAAAAACTTCTCCATGAGCTTGAAGTTCAGAAATGAACGATTTTCAAGATGAGTGAGTTTAATGTAAGAAAAATATGGCCAAGCTTTAGGAGTCCTCCTCTGAATATCTCCACTCATTAAACCCAAACATCCCAGGAACTGTTTATTTTTGAATTTCGATCTCATGGAGACTTTTAATTTACATTATATTTTCACTCGATTTCAAAGTTTATGGTAGTCTCCGGAGGACCAGCCCTTGATTGGCCATACTTTCTTCTCTTTGGTCCATCATATCTCGAAAATTGTCCATTTGCAAACTTTATGCCTATTGAGACCTTAGATATAGTTTTTTCCATAAGGTTTGGGCAGGCTCCTTTTAACATATCAAATATGTAAAAATGATATTTTATGGCCCCATGTTGTTGTCTTTATAATGCTTTGATTTGACTTTATAATTGGTCAATTATTTTTATCGGGTGCGTTTTGAGTCAAAAGCGAAATCACTTGGTAGTAAATTTTTTGATGAATCAAGATTCAAAAAATTATATTATTATATTTTTTAGGCACTTCGAATTCAAGGATCTTCGTACATAAGTATTTTATATCATCATTTTGAACCCTACACATTTTGTCCCGTTTGTCAAGGCTCAATGGTCATTCAAACATCTAGAATTGAAAGTAAAATCAATTCTACTGGATCGCAGGTATCATCTATATTTTCACGTAAGTTTGATGTATTTTTTATAAAATTAAAACATTTTGTTTGTATTTATTTAAATAATAGTCAGCATAAAAGATATTTACTGATGAACTAGCAAAAAATCAATTACGAAAGTGTCACAATTTCAATGATTTTCTGGATATACGTTAACTGCTTCTCATTTACAGGTAATACTGTTTAAGGAGCGCCCATGTTAAATAAAAAAATATTAGATTACAATAAAAGTCAATCTTATTTTAATCGTTTAAGAAAAAATTTGTTATTGCGTAATTTCGATTAACCTTACCATGTAAATTTTTGAAAATTCAGTTTTCAAAAACGTAAAAATTTACCGAGTGTTATGGAAAATCAGGATCTTGGCACTTTCACTTGAAATATGCTACCATTTGTCGATTAGATGAGGTTGAAAAAAAATTAGCTTTTTGAAATATACAGGTTTATTTTTTGCTATAAAATATTTAGTTTACCGTCGGGTTTACTGAGATATCAGTTAAAATAAATAACATAAAATTTAAGATTAATCTGCATTAAAATAGAGTCGAAACATTTGGCAACGTTGCATGAGCGTGCACTTCAGATCTTTGCATACATTCAATATGTAAACTTTGACCCACTGATATTTTGAAATAAATTAATTAATCATTGCCAAATCGATCACCCCCCTCCCTGTGTGGGCTCATTTTGAAGCTATACTTATTTGCTATTTTCAGACACAGTCACCTTTTTGGAAAAATAAAGAAAAAAAAATATGGCGCTTTGGGTACGTTCATCACGAAACTGGCATCAGAATAGCGAAATTCAAAACGGCGGATCCAATATGGTGGCCAATAACTTCCGAAATACATATTATGGCTATAAAGAAGGGTACAACCTACTTAAAGATTTGGGGACGGGGGTTTATGACGTCATTGATTACGAATCTTGCATCGGAATATCGAAATTTAAAATGGTGTATTCATTATCACGGTCAGTACCCCCGAAATGTATGTTATAGCTATAATAGATTATTTTTCGATATCTTATTTAAAAAAAGAGAAAAAATTCTTAAAAAAATAATTGAAGTTAAAATTCTGGAATTCTATACACTTAATTCAGGAGCGGAAACAATCCTACTATTCTGAGAACTACTTTTGGAAAATCGATAATGAAAAATGAAATTTACACTTTAATTATCTCAAAAGATCATTGAGCTCATTCCTTTTTTCTTAAATGAAATTTTCAAAAATGATCTAACTAATAACAACCCATTATTACATATGAAATATCTTTCATCTCGATGTTACCCTTCTTTATAGCCATAATAAACATTTCAGTAATCAGCGTCGTCATATTGGATACGCCATTTTAAATTTCGATATTCTGATGAGAGATTCGCAATCAGCGATGTCACAAACTCCCGTAACCAAACTTTCAAGTAGGTTATATCCTTCTTTATAACTATAATTTGCATTTCGGGGGTTAATAGTCACTATATTGGATCCGCCATTTCAAATTTCGATATTTTGATGCTAGATTCGTGATCAGCGTAAACAAATTCTGCGAACTGAGCCTTAAAACGGACTATTTTGCCATCACAAAAAATCTATCTATTGTTTTTCTCTGCGTTTTCCTTTGGAAGCGCCATAATTCATCCGCCACGGTTTAAAGAAAACTACATAAATATAGCTTCAAAATGAGTTCACATAGAACTCTTTACATTGCGTCAAATTTTGGACAGGAAGGGTGGTCGATTTTGCAAAGAATGCCCCACATTTTTGGTTAGAAGACCTCGCAGAGTTATCAATGAAAAACCTTATATTTTGGTGCATTTTTAATACTTACTGGGTACGCTTTATCTACGCCTTTCCTCCATAAAAACATTAAAATATGAGTTTAGTTTATATTTACATTTCTGAATCACAGGAAAAAGCATAGACAACTTGTGAAAGTTCTGTTACCCGCAGATAGTCGGGTTCATAATAAATAAATTCGAAATGGCGGTGTACTGTAGTTATAGAACTATATTTTGTGACCTGATTTCTTTTTATTTGTTGTATTTTACATTTATGGCCGTATTAATAATAATAATAAACAGTCTATTAAAAAGCGATTAACAAAATTACAATTGTTAAAGTGCGAGGTTTAACTACTGTCAAATATACAAAATTTTTATTTAGGACATTCTTGTGCATGTATATTTAGTTTAGTTTCAGTTTTTTTACTTAATATTAAATAAAAATTACTCTTGTAGGTCATATAAATAATTCGTCCAACTTGCACTGTTTTTTCTTTACCATTTTCAACTTATTTTCAAACTTTTATTGATTATATGTTTGTGGGGTACTGGTTAATCAAAATATCTCAGTTGTTTTGTAATGCAGTTTTAAGTCTTTGACTAAAATGTGGTTGTTGGACTTGTATTGTCTTTATTTTTATTTATTTTTACGACGTTTCGATTACGTTGTATTTCTAATCGTTATCAAGTATAAACTGAATGTTTTGTTTTAAGACTACGAGCTTATATAGGGACTGTGTCCACTGAAGCGCAAAGTTTCGCTTCATTGTACACACCTCAATGATTTGATGTTACAAAGTAGTGGTAAACCAACACTCGGTTTACTGAAGATTCCATTATTGTTTTTAATGTAAGCTGCTTCAATAAATTTTCTTGGTTTCATGTTGGGTTTCATATATATTGCCGCAGCCTCACACCATTTTATATGGTGTTGTTTATCCCAGGCGTGTTCTGCAATATCTGATCTCGATGTTTACCCTTTTTGTTTATGAGTTTTATGTTCCTTAATTCTAACTTCTAGTGGTCGTTTGGTTTCTCCAATATGCATTTCACCACACTCACATGGAACTTTGTAAACACATTCTTTCTTATCGGTACTTTTTGGTTTTGTTTTTGTTAAATGAGCTCTAAGTGTATTTCCTGATTTAAAGGCTGTTCTTATATTATAACTACTGGCAATTCATCTTATTTGCTCCGAAGTTCCCTTAATGTACGGAATTGTGAAGAAGGAATATGTTTCTTGCTGTCCAGTGTTCGTTATTCTAAAGTTATTTATAACATCGTCAATTAGTTTCAAATGATAACCATTCTATTATAAATCGGATTTAATATTTGCTACCTCTTTTTCCAATGAATCGGCATTATTGCATATAGATATAGCGCGATTATAGAGGTTGCGTATAATTTCCCGTTTTGTTACAACAGAATGATTGGAACTATGATTAAAATTTTATAGTTTCGTTTCAGCGATTCACCATGACATCTAAGAAAGGCAATTGATCATTTACCCCTTTTTTCATGGTAAACTTAATTGTAGGACGAATGTTATTTAGATGTTTCAAGAAATCATTAAGTTCTTGATCATTGCCCTTCCATACGATGAAGGTATCATCGGCATATCTCAACCAGACTTTCGGTTTTACTGTTGCCGTTTCTATGGCATGAGTTTCGAACCATTCCATATATATATATATATATATATATTATATATATATATATATATATATATATATATATATATATATATATTGGCGACGACTGGAGAGAGTGAAGAACCCATCGGAAGCCCGTCGTCCTGAGCGTAGAACCTGTCCTTTACTTGAAAGTAAGCACTACGCGGGCAACACTCTAAAAGATCCATCACACCGTGCAGTAGTATGATAAATAGTATCATTTGAATGTCTAGTGATGTTCACAAAATGTGTGTAATTTTTAACATATGAACATTGAAGTCTTTGGTATATCGATGGTGTCTATGAAAACAATGACAGCTAAGAACTATGTGGTGAAAAAATTACATTATAAAATTTTCGGTGTAAAAAATTACATTTTTGTAATTTCGAAGAAAATAATTACGCTTCCAAAAGTGCGTTGGAAATTATTACGATTCCAAAAATGCGTCGAAAAAAATTACGCATCCAAAAGTACGACGAAAACTATTATAATTTTGAAAATGTGGCGAAAAAATGGCACATTTAAAAGTGCATCGAAAACTGATACAATTCTAAAAGTACGGTAAAGATAATTACGCCTTTGTGATGGAAAAAATGCTGTGAAAAAACACATCTAAATGCGTTAAAAACTGAAAAAGAAATAAAGAAAATAAGTGGAATAGTGAAACAATTTTTCGATGCTGTGTATATTTTTTCTCACTTTTTAAGGATTTGGAGACACTGGCGACAATTTCAGAATCTCGGAACTGGACGAGGTTATTGATGCCATTCGACAACCTGATGAAATATTGGAGGCCGTAATAAACGAGCTGGTTACGTCCGAGGATTTTTTCGACGACGATACCCTTTCGGATCAATCGGAACATGACCATATTGAAGATCTTTGTGGTGTTGCTGTTTTGGATTCATAGTAAGAATAACGATACTAAGTGACATAGAGAAAGGAATATCTAGAACTAAAAAAGAAATTTCAAATATACATATTTCATAAATTTATTGGTATTGAAAAACAGAAAAGTTGAATTTAAAATTAATGAGAGCCCGGAAACCCAGACTTATTTGGAAAAAAATGTTACCTCCGATTTTATTATTGGAAAGTGTATATTTTGGCATTCTTACAAACATATCTTAGAGTTAATATTGGCAGCTCTGTGCTAACAAAATGGCGGACCAAAAATGGTTACTTTTTTCTGGTTTTCCAGTTTATCTCAAAAACTAAAGGTTGTATAAAAAAAGTTTTAAACAAAAGTTATAGATAATTGAATTACCTATCGATTCGTTTATAAAGTTATAGGTGGCGCCACTAGTTATCGAGATGTATATTTTTTTAATTTCGAGACAATAGTTTGTAAATAAATAAGATTTAATTTTTACCAAAGGAAAATGTGATTTTATGCGAAAAAGAAACTATATCTCGATACCTAGTGGTGCCACCTATAATCTTTTATATACAGATCGATAAATTAGTTATGTATAACTTTGCTTTGAAACTTTTTTCATATAACTAAACTTAAAAGTGCGTGCGAGATTCAGGTTTTACGATTTTTATTATCCACAATAATTTTGATCATGCAAATGAACGTCTATTTTTGTGAAGATTATTTACATAAGAATTACCATAATAAATTAAAAAAATGCAACGGAAAACAAGAAAATGTACAAAAGAACTATAAATATATTTTTTTATTTAACATTTAATTATAATCGATAACTAACATGAACTATTATTGATAAAACGATTTTGAATTTATATTTGTCCATTTCTCAGAACGTTAATAGGCTAAATAACTTTATTAAAAATATGTTACAAATTAGTGTCAAAAAGCTTATTTTATTTATTTTTGAATAAAACATGTTTATATTCCAAAATAAAATTTAACCCCCCTCCCACCAGAACCAGTTTTAAATAAAATCGTGAGATGTACAATTTTTAGTTCGTTAAATTCGTAATTTACGGCTACGATGTTAAAAACTAGGATATGTAAAATTTTTAGGACGGCATATTGGATCCACCATATTGAATTTTTCAACTCCCAAAAACCCCCTGATACCAATTTTAGACAAAAATCGAGAAATATAAAATTTTTAATCCGCCATATTGGAGCCGCCTTATTGCATTTTAAAAAAATAATCTTTGATTTATTATGTGCAACCCCGGAAACTCTCCTATACGAACTTTGGAGAATATCGGACAAAAGTGATTTTTTTGTCCGCCATGTTATCAGCGCTATCTAAGATTCTACTGAACCGATTTCGTCTAAAATAATATGGGACCACCGCAGCAACTTTCTGAACATAACGCGAACAATTTCTTTCAAGTCAGTGTCGCAGGTTTTAGAACTTTCTTGTTTTAGAAGTCGGTTAAAAAACGTAAATTGAAAATATTTTTTATTTTCGATCACGTAATGAAAAACGTTCCACTATTGGTTACAATTCTAGTGACGTTAAGTAGACTGTGACAGAATTTGATCGTAGACTCTTGCAAACTGAATATCTTGTGGTAACGTTGGCCATTTCATCTACAATCATTTTGCTGCCCCATATAAATTTATAGCTATTTTAAAAAACCTTATAATTAAATTTTATAGTAACAAAGACACTCCGGAAGTCTGGATTCTCATCTTCTCTCTTGGAGCTTTAATTCCAAACATCTGCGGTTACTTAGGCTTACCAAAAACCATAACTCATATCTTCAGGACTCTGGCAAGGCTGCTGTCTGGTCAGATGATGTCTCTTGTTTGAAGCTCTCAAAGCAGTGCGCCCGCAAGTTTAACCAGTGAAGGTTTTTAATTAAACTAAATAAGGCAAGTTTCTCAAAACACTTAGTCTATTAACAAAAATAAATAGAAAAACTAATTATTTACCATGAGGAACTTAAACTAATAACAAATAACAATTACAAAGAAACTAACATAATTGCTCTTATTGGCTGTTCTATTAACCAAAAATGTAAAACCTAATTTTGACAAACACGTATAAATAACATCCCAAAACATTAAATAGAAAAATAATAAAACGCGAAAAACAGCTATTTATGTTACTTAATCAAACGGTATTGAAATCATTAAATGCTCGAGTAAAATAACACACGATATTCCCATAACTTCCCACATTAAATGAAAAACAAAACAAAGAAAACCTTCAGTCCCGACGAATATACACGTCACGTAATTTACTACGACACTGGTCTTGGAAGACGGTACCGACTCAAACGACTTCTAGACTGGAACTAAAGTTTAGTATTCCTTTAAAGAGCGTCCTCGAATCTTACACCCTGCACCCCTCTCGGCACCCCGCGTCTCCCGTTAGTACTCATATTACCCCATGAATCCCTGTAAACGTTAATTTGAGTTTCGAAATGTAGAGGGCGTTAGCCCTTCTATACCGGATACTTAATTCCCGAATTGGCCTCTGAGCGTCTTAATCATAATTTTTATATAAAAGAATGATAAAACAAACTAATCTACGTCTTCCTATAACGAAAAGAATATATGATAAAGACTGTAAAAAAACTATTCACTTTTCTTAGCTGTTTTGGCAATAGTCATCTTAACTCGTTATTTCTTGTGAATTAAAAAAAAAACAGTTACTATACAAATTCTTTGTACAAATTGTTAAACGATATATTTCTATTATAGTGAGTTTATTTGATCATTTTTTTGTTTCCTAATAATGGGAAAACCGTTCAATATTTTGATACATTTTAACGGTATTTCATATAACATATGTTAAAAACCTCCCTTATCTCTTCGGTGTTATTTA